>OU744724.1:47440602-49840602 GCA_916613615.1 Steromphala cineraria | reverse complement strand
GACTGAGTCTTTTTTAAAGGGTAGTGTTTGTTTCCTGAGCAGATCTCATTAATGGTGATTTATGATAGTATTGTTTAGAGGTTTGGAGCATTTGAGGAAGTGGGAGACATCTGTTTTTACGGGTAAAAACACTTTCTAGTTTATTTTGGAATTAGAGGTTTTCTTGAAAATTTATAATTTCATAAGGTACTTGTATAAGGGCTGGATAGAAAAGACATCTTCTTCTAATAAATTTGTTATCCCATCGGTTTAATTTGGTCACAGCCTTCAATTAGGGAACTTGCAGACACCAGTCACTTTGGCTGACCATGACCTTATTTTCAAGGTCACCACATCACTTTGACCACTTTTGAATTTATTGTCAAATTTATATCTCATGAACCATTATAATCCATGTCTTATTTTCAGCCTGGTTATCACAGCACATTGATAACTTTTGAAACTCTTGTTTACCCCGTATCTCTTAGCTTAGCATGAACCTGGTGCATAATCCTTATGGGTTTGAAAACATGTCTCTTATGATTACTTATGTTGGCCTCTTTCCTTCTGTGAAAGACAAGCTCATAGTGGGGGTATGTGAGCTTTGCTCACTTTTTCCTTGTTTACAGAGTTATTGCCCTTGTTTCGTGTTTTTGGACTCTGTTCGAGGGAGTTGTCAAAGGGGACAACTTTTCTCAGGAACTATTTAAGATAGGGTAACCAAATTTGCTATGTGTCTTCATTGTATCAATACCTTGATGGAGTTCGAAAATCAGAACCACAAAACATCTTTTTACCAAGTTATTGCCCTTGTTTCTTGTTTTTGGACTGTGTTCGAGGGTGTCACGAAGGAGACAACTTTTCTCAGAAACTATTTAGGACAGGTTCACCAAACTTGCTGTGTGTCTTCATTGTATCAATACCTTGATGGAGTTCAAAAATCAGTACCGTAAAATTATTTTTTACAGAGTTATTGCCCTTGTTTCATGTTTTTGGACTTAACTTTTCTCAGAAACTATTTAAGATAGGGTAACCAAACTTGATGTGTGTCTTGGTTGTATCAATACCTTGAGAAAGTTCAAAAATAAGGTAAATGCAATTTCTTATTACAGAATTACAGCCCATTTAGGAAAATATTGGGAGCTTTAATGAAAACTTATTTGGCCGGGGATGTTGATGACCATGTCTTCTTGTTTGATCCCATATAACTCGGCCACATACAGTAGCAAAACAAACTGGATCTATCTTCTTTCCTGAGCAATCTAAATGTCGTGTGTGTGTTTTAATCTGATTGCAAAATAAATAATAATTTGATTGAAGATATAAAAAGGAGCCTGAATGAGACTTTATTTAGAAAATCCCACCTTAAAAAAAAATCGACAATGAAATGAATAAAATAAAGATCATATTTATACATTATTCTCAATATTCTAGACTAATTACTAAGTCTATAATAAAACCTTGTTTGTAAGTATTTCCAACAATTAAATATAAATATTTACATAAAACCACTTGAAAAATAACTGCGACTTGCGATTTATAAACATTCAATTTAAAAACAAGTTTCATTTACTTAAAATTTCATGAATTTGCAAATAAATTGATAAAAACTGCATCATATAACCTAAAGAATTGATCTGTAGTTTCTCAATTTGCTCTCCAAAAACATTAGATTGTTTTTCTAAAAAATGTATGAAAAGAATACCATGAACTGCTGAAGTTCAACATTACATGTGTTTGTAACATTTTCATCACAACATATTACCAATAAAGTATTGAATGTCTGATTAAAAAAATTTTTTGGTTACGTTCTTCTTATACATATATTTTATTGTAATAAGAAACATGCAGTGAATTCAAATATCAATTAACATATTACATAATTACTTGTAGATATACAAAAGAAAATGTTATAATCAGTTCGAAAGAATATTTATTAATTCTGTATGTTGTCAAGAAAACTTGATTATTATTTTAAACGGTGCTTCCTTTTTAGAACTTCTGTCAGATAAAGTTGACTAATTCTTTGTATATATAGAGGTGTGAAGATATATATATATCGTGGTATTTATGGATCGTGATACTTAATAGCACGATTCGAATACATTCTCTGTATTGTGATACACATCGTTGACTTTTAAATGGGTTATTTTGCCTAAAAATCAGAGGATTTTTGAAAACTTTGTTTTATTTTGTCTAAAACCTTGAAAAAGCATATCGTGATGTGTATCGTATTGAATCTCCTCGTTTTGAGAATATATTGTGATATGTTTCTTATCATGAAAAATTTGTATCGTCACACCTCTACAGGGTTCGCACAAACTTGAAAAGGTCTGAAATTTGGATACATTTCTTGAAAAAGTCTTAAATTATACATTTGTCTTTAAAAGGTCTTAAAAGCATATCAAAAGTCTTAAAAATGTATTAAATTATGTATTGCAAACAGTTTTTTATTTTCCCAATTTCGCTATAAAATAAAAAAAAGATGTCTCAATAAATTAAGTTTAACACACTTTCTCAAGCGAGTATTTGTGGCAGTTTTCTAAAATCAGATTTGTTCAATTCTCGACGGGGAAGCAGGTACAGCCGGCTGAAATGTGGTAAGGTGCCATGTACCCTGGTATGCTGAACTCATTGAGACTGTCGTCTCCCCCTCTCCTCTCTATGCTTGAACAATGAGACAGCACATTTCATACACATTCCTACCATTTTTATCAAATATTAGTTCAATTTTGTTGGGTTAAAACCAGGTCAGATTTGTTCCAATCACTTAAGAGTGAATATGTAAATGGGGCCGTGAGTGTTTGATTTTGTGAAGGAGCAGATAACAGGAGAGAGTGGGTCACGGCTAGTTTCATACAACCAGTATACTCCATTGCCTTGTGTAAACACATAACATAGATCATACAAGCAACTCCATCTAGTTATGTGCAAATATCACAACAAGTGTGCAACTGTTGAGAATGAGCTAAACATGGGACAGGAATTTATATTTGTTAAATCGTGACTTGAACTATTTAAAAGAACTTTATCAAGTTTCCCTCATCATCTTAATAGACTACATGAAACAGGCAGGTGTCCAAGCTTCCACAATCAGCTGTTTATATTTTCAACTTCCCAATCTTCTCATGATGATATAGATATAATTCCTTCAAATTTATTATCAGTGTTTGTTTGATATTTGCTTGTTATCAATATTCTTTCAGACCCAGCTGGAGTTGGGAAATAGTCCTTTTGAGTATTAGTTGCTTTAATTTAACGAGCCAAAGTTCAATTGTCAAATATGCTGTATTTATGTCCACATTTATCAAACTCCTGCAAAGTGATTTCTTATCAAAATGTAGAGGATAACAGAGGAATTTACAATTAATGTAAAAAGATATTGAAATCAATATAAATATATTTATATATCACGTTATGTGTGAATTTGTTTGGTTTATATTGAACTTGAAGATGTCATGTATGCAGAGGTATGAAATCAAAGAACTAGTTGTTTCTCACCATCTATGGTATACATCATCACCAAGGGAATGACTTCATAATCTCTGTTGGTTGTGATGTCATAATGACATAGTATCACAAGAGTTGCTCTCAGATTGTGGTTTAGTGTTTCCTTTTCAAAGTGTATAGTAGTTTCTCAACAACAAATAACATTAGTTTCTGCTTTATTTTTTCAAAAATATTATGTATTATAATATTTAATAATATTATTTTCAAAAATAAGTTTATAACCGATGCATTGATAATTCTAATTTTTGAATATGGAAAATGATTGTTGCTCACAGGAAGTTTTCAGAATTACTATTTGAATTCTGAAAGTTTACATGGGTATTAATGTATATTCAAAGTTTGAAACATTACTATTCAATACTTTTGGATAGTTTTTGTAAAAGGAAGAAGGCAGAGATCAAAAATAAAGTTATTGTAGGTACAACAAAATGAACTTTATTTTATTAATACCCACTTCAATGTTTAGAAAGGAGTAAACAATCTACTGCACATCTTAAACTTTAAGCTGTAAGTGAGGCTTGGTAAAGAAGTGTGTGAAATTTTGAAACTTAATCTGTTTTATGCAATATCCGGTGTAACTTGCTACTGCTACTTAGAACACTCCTCTTGTCACAACCTTACACAGAGGTCAAGTGTTTGACATAGTCCACTTTAAAGGTCACACACTTTATGCAATGATTTGTAAGATGATACTCAGGTTATGTTTATCAAATTATTCAATCCTCTTGAGTGAATACCAGAGTCAATGTTCAACCTCATCTGAAATTTCCTGTTGTTTTTGGTTTCATTTAGTCAAATTAGAACAGGAAAAGAAAAGAGAAACAAGAAGTAAATCTTTTTTATTATAGTTGCCAATTTTGATCTCAACAAGAAAATTGAAACAATTTATATTCCTGTTCAACAAAAGGAAATATTTAGGTGTTTGAAGTTAAGAAATTCTAAACAGTCTTAGTGTATTCAGCTCAGCATTAAAAATTACTTTAGAAATTTTACACAGGATGTAGGTTTTGAGAATCTATGAGAATGTATCTTCTTCCTTCATCCAGCATATGTAATAAACTTGTAGATTAGCAAGCCCTAAAGCGTTATTTTGCTCAGAAACTAAAAAAGTCCTGACAAATGAAACAGTTTGCAGGCTGTGAGGCTGTAGACCTTATTTCATGCACTTCTTATGATTTTGACAGTACTTGTTGTGATATTGGTACCATTTTGATAAGAGTATTTGTCCCCTAGACCACTGAGCATGCAATGAGTGACAGATACAATGCTGTGTTGCAGGCGAGCAGTGTGGAGCAGAGCGTGTAGCATGTGAGACTAGGGGAACGGGCAGACTGGGTCCTGACTGCATCCCACGCTCACAGATCTGTGACGGGGTCACCCAGTGTGCGGACGGAGGGGACGAGAGGGGGTGTCCAGGTGAGTCGTGTACTGTCTTCCTCACAACTTATCATAACACTGGCAGTACTCTGCTGAGTGAGTTATCAGTTGTCTTATATCAAGTAAACAGACACTGTGTCATGTATCTCAGCATGTAAGAATGATTGTGTGTTCCTGGGCTATGCAGTCCATAGTAGTGAACTATAAAAAATAACATGTTATTACTCCTATGACATCATGAAACAATGACCCAACATCACAAATAATTTAATGATATCACACAGGTTCTACAAAATTAGTATGATTTCTTCATAACATAAACAGAATATCTGTCAATTCTTGACAAATTTGTTGTGAGGTAGAAAAGTTATATTGTTTCATTCTAGGATTCACCACCTTTGAAAATGTAAACTTTCTATCACACATGAAGAGATAAGAGGTATTAGTCAACAAAAGACAGAAATCATCTATTTAGTCTATTTTTTTAAAGGTGAAATAATGTATCATCCTACTTGTATATATTTGTTAATTTGATGTTTTGTTCCAATTCAAGTAGTGATTTTACTAACATTTAAACAGCTTGAAATTGGCATGGATTATAACCGTTCATTAACTTGCTTTGTAGAGACTTGCATAGTAACTAGTTGATTGGTGTTGGTTTTGTTAGCACCGGAGGTGGATAAGAACCTTCCAGCATGGCCTGATAAAGGTGCAGGGGAGGCTCCCACTGACGGGTATGGGTACAAGATGCAGGACTTGGACCCAGACCCAGTCCCCTCCAGCCAGGACACGGATGCCAAGGAGGAGAGCCAGGAGAGGGGGCAGGGGGATGTCCAGCAGACTGGACCCTCAGCTCATGCTCAGGACAAAGCTGAGCCACCCAGCAAAGCTACTGCAGACTATGAGGGGTACTCTGAGTCTGATGTCGATAAAGAGCTGGAGGCTGCTACAGTTGTTGATGCAAAGCCGTCCAATGTGAAGCCAACTCTGCATCCAACAAAGCCTGTGGTGGCGTGGTACGGAGAGGACCCTAGTCCGGATAAGGACAGTCAGGCGCCAACCAAGAAGACTAGGGTGCACAGGGTTGACACGCTTCTCGAGGAGCACTCAGACAATGCAGAAGAATTGGAAAAAGCTTCTAAACCAGACAAGACTTTCCCTAGAGGAGATCGACCAGAAGCCCTCCCACGGCCTCCGAAACCAATGCCAAAGATTGAACAGGCTTCTCCTCAACCAAATGTGCCCAAAGCTAAGCCTAGTCAATCCAAGTCTAATGGTAATAATCAGAAAGCTACCCAACCAACTGATTCAGTTGCTGACACAAGGCAAGGCAGTGGTGGTTTGAAATCTCATTTCAATAACCAACCTTTCAAGACAAGACCATTGGACAGACAGCAGTTCGGACCTCCCTCCCTGAACAGACAACCCTACCAGCCTCAGACTGTAGGCAGGCAGCCCCTGCGGCCCCAGAAAGTAAACCCTCCTGCAGACATGGCCCCAGACTATGACAGCAGCTACTTCAACCTGGGTCAGCAGCGTCCCTACCCTGTACAGAGACCCCCACTGCAGCCCTCCTGGCCCCAGAATAGCTTCCACAAGTACCCTGAACCCAGCGGCTACAACCGACCCTACCTTGGCTACAACAACTATGACTACAGCGACTATGATTCCTATATCCCAGGCCAGGGTCCAGACTCCAGTAGAGGGTACGCTGGTCGGGACGGGGCACGCTTCCCAACAAACTCATATGGTGGAGGTACTGCGGTGTTGTCAGCACTTGTCTGTTCTTGTCACTAGATGTTGTGCAGTGTTTACTCCTTAGTCCAGGAGACAGTCTACTTCACTTTCAGTTCTCTTTACTGTCCTCTTTTTTTAGCATTGATGATGTACATTTTTTATCCACTCTCTGCATTATGAAGTCATATTATTTGATGCTTTAATATGGTTGTGTTTATTTTTGTTTTTCTTCTTTTCAGTTTTTGTATATCATTTGTGTAGTTGTAAAATAATCTCTCCAGATTAAACTGAAAGTTGTATAAAATAAGGAATCCAAATGTTTCATAATTTAATTTCTAACTTGTCTGCGATAGAAGTGGAGTAATATCTTTTAATTCATACTCACAATATTTGAGTCTTATATATATATACATTTTAGAATGAAATTGGCAAGTGATATAATTATCAGTATGGTTACATTTTACACTTCACCTGTAATGCAACAATCATCAAGACATTATTATGATCATTTATTTGGATGAAGATTGATTATGAGACTGATGGTGAGTGTGATGTGGAGGAGTGATGATGCTGTCCTGATGACCTGCCCTCACAGTAGAGTCTCTGTTTCAGGTTACCCCGGGGCCAGCCCTACCAGCAACACTCGCCATCAAGGTACATACCTCGTAGCTCTGGGTACTCAACTCTACAGCTCTGTCCTACCTACACCTGCAAATAGGATCTCATTCTCAACTCACTGTATCTAGCATTAAAATATCACTTTCTTGAACTTGTTTACAAATTTGTCTTATCAATAATATAGAAAATAATTGAAAAATATTTTTTGAAAAGCTGACCATATAAAATGTCTCTACCATATGAAAATGATTTACCTCTATCAGTCTCCAGCTTTTCGAGTCTATGAAAGAGCTGAGTGTTATACATGTGTAGCGATGATGTGTATATGACTATGTTACAGAAGGTTGGGAGGAGAAGGCTAGCCAGGAGAAGACCGGAGACTCCACCAGCTCAGAGAATGGACTTCACTCCATCACTCAAGGTACGCTCTTCTCTCAAACGCTGACAAGATGGTGTTTGGTTTGGCGAGACTTAGATAATGACAGTTGGAATTGAGACATGCAAATTTCAAATGAAATTCTTGATATATTTAATTCATTTATTCTGCACTAACAACTGTGCCTCTCAGGAACAAATTCTTTGTTTTCTCCTTTTCATGACTTACATTTTTAAACTCACTACTCCAATTGTCAAAGTCAAAGAAAATGAGGATTTATCAAATACTAATCTGTTTTCTTCTATAATAGTCAATGATTATGCGACTGAATGTTTATGGTTTTAAACTTACTGATTCAAGGTGTATGTTAAGGTCATTCTTTGATTATGCTAATTGATAAGGTTACGAAATTATTAAGAGCTTAAGAACGTACCGGTATATCATTTGATCTGATTCCACAGCAAAACCTTCTCTTGCTGACACTGACCCCGATGATGCTGGAGACATCGCCCCGAACCCCGACCAGAGCGCAGACAGCAAGGAGGGTACAGACAGTGAGGAGAAACCAGCAGCTGTAGACTCACCGGACACAGACAGAGACTCAAACTCATACACGGACACGGACACAGACACAGACACAGACTCACACACGAACACGGACACAGACCAAGCACCGGCCAACACAGACCACGAACCAGGCAGCCCTGACACCGAGTCGGCCAACACAGACTCCTCATCCTCAGACAATGATTCCTCCGAGACTGAGGACGCAGCATCTCCTCCCCCGAGGGAGAAGCCTGATACAGCAGCTCCAGTGGAGAAGGTGGTGGTTGGGCAGGAAGAGGAGGTGTTTGTTACCAAGGAGAAGGTCATCATCACGAGCCCCACCGACGGAGCTCAGGGACCCATCGTTGCCCTCTCTCTGGGCCTGGCCATCACTCTTATGCTCCTCGTCTTTGTGGGCTGCAGGCTCAGGAATGTCAGGCATCGACTGCGTAAAGGCAGACCCTTACACTCAAACGAGGCAGATTACTTGATAAATGGCATGTACTTATAATCAGTCAACATTGTCATTTAATAGAATCAAATTGAAAGTCTTTACAGCCCATGTAATAAAAAGGTCACAATTGGATTTTGAAAAGTAACTGTTAAGCACAAGTTTATGGCATGAATTATTATGATATGCTAGGGGAGATATTTCACTCCTGATCTCTAGGTACTTGGACCCAAAAGGCATAACATCGCTGAAATCCTTAATATAACAATGTTATGCATTTGGTATATTCAGAGACGTTTTACATCACCAGTTTCTCTCCACATTCAACCCTGCAGATTGATGAAAATTTCTTGTTCTTGTGCTTTGAAATATATTTCATTAACTCGTTGAAATAATTCATGACCATGTTTTTATACCAGACTTTTCTTACTTTTACAAGAATATTTCACAATAATAATTGAATTGATCGCTTGACATAACATTGCATGAAGCTCTCCAGTACATCTTCTTTGAATCCGGTCTCCTAGTGATCTTCATTATAGCTTGGTTTATGGGTCGTCTCCAGATCTGCAGGGCTTGACTTGTAATGTATGCAATATCAGCATTCAGCTGCAGAACAACTTAGGTTCATTTCATCACTGAACAAACAATTTAATCACTGGTGTATAGTTTTTGTCATCAGTACATTATTATTGTATCATTATGGAGCAGTGTCTGTCTTAAATTCATGCCCAAAAATATTTAAATAGGGGACTAGTCATTTCACAGAAATGTTATACAAACTTTGAATTACCAGTCTCTCTTATGAAAATGCTACCGGTAGTTTAGTTTTGACATTTAAGAGAAGAGTTGAGAAACAACAATAGTATGGTCAGCCCGGAAACCTTACTGACCTCCAACTACTTTATGGTAATGTCTGTGGACAGATTGTACCCATCTTGTGTTGCTACATTCCATTTCAACTTGGTTGTGTACTATATTCTTTATTATATATCTTACTGGTTTTATATATTGTGTTCATTCATTAATCAAAGTTTATTTACATTACATTGTTATTATATTGACATTATTTATATTGTATGTTTTCTCTACAATGTTTGATAATCAACAAAGCATGTTTAAAGTTTTATTTAAAATAACGTTGCTTTTTTTTAAACTTTCCCTAATTTTGTTAGAAATCCATTTTGTAGGTTGGCCATTGGCAATATTTGAAGTGTATATAATTCAGTGAAATCCATCACGATGAAATAGATTTGTGAAGTTAAGTGCGGACTATTGATGTTAGTGTAAATAGAAGGTGAGCATTGTTTGAGTGAGGCTTGTATATATATAGCTATGGGAGGTTGGCGCGAGAGATTCTACGTACTGTTGTACTTGTTGTGTAGAATGTCTTCTCTCTACCAGCAGCTCAACATGAACACTTGCTCTATATTTGTCCTTTTCAGACTCTCGCTCCAACCACAAACAGTCTAAACAAGTGTTAACAGATGAAATTAAATCATTATTGTTTCAGTGTTTATTAAAGATGACATCTGTAGTAGTGGGTTGTGATTACCGATAGGTGGAATAATTTAAAATTCGAGTAGATTTGTGCAAAGTGAGTGTTAGAACTGCCTTGTAGTAGAGATTAATGATGTACATAGACTCGTAAAATGTTCCAGGATTTTGTTGATAATCAAACGGTGACCTAACTTGACATAGTCTTTCATTTATTCATGTGCATTCTGTTGTTGTTTGTCAGAATATCCTCGCATGCTACTCTGCTCCCACCTACTGTTCCAATAATGAATTGATAATGGATCTCACATTAAATGGCCATTGTTAAGTTGATAAAACATTGACATAGACCTATCTTAATCTATGATGTAACTTGTATATGAACAAACTTTAAGATCATGATGCATGCAATGACACTCTGACCTGATGTGATGTTGTTAGTAATTTTCTCACAATGTGTTAGCCAAGTATCCTAAGTGAACTATTTTTTTCACTGTTGTCTGTGATAACTGTTTCTTTCACAGAAATAAACATATTTTGTAAAAAGAATGAGTTGATCTTTCATCTTCATATTTGGGCATGATGGCAAACAGAGCGTGGAGTGGGCCATGGCTTCAGGAATGTAATCTGGCTAGCAAGATGTACCACCTGTTAATAATACCCCTTCAAAAGTTTACATTGAAGGCTATATGCGATTATGTCATTTGTGCAGAGAGACGAGTGACATCCAATGATTGGGTGAAAAATATCTGGAGACACTAAGCACATTCAATGAACAGATTAACAAAAAACTAAAACATGCCATTTCTTGTATGGTTTAATTGAGCATATATACAAAACAAGTAGAAACTAAGCACGGTTTGTTGAGGCAAGATACCATCAGGAGACGGTCCACAGTACAAACAGTTCAGACAGGTTATTACAGTCGGACACATACAGTTGTTACTTATAGGAAGGTCATGAGTAGCTTTCTGAACAATCTTCAACTCTCCAGTGTTCATAATTATGTCATGACCATTACTTGAGTCTGAACTTAAGCTCTACAAATAGCTCAATGCTCGAACAATTGAACAGAAAATTTAGTTGATTCAAATTCAACATTTCATTCCTCATACTAAAATCAAACAGTTCTGAGTCACCGGTGCAGTACAGAAGTTGATGGTGCCCTCACAGCACCTGTAGTATTTACACAGTCCATATGTACACACAGAAGTACTCACACAGAGGGACACTCAAGCAACCGTAGCTGTAAACAATAGCACGGACTACGGAAAAAACACGGGGCTCGTAACTTAGCGATAGATCATGGCAAACATCTAGTCGGGTATAAAACATTCTGCCTGAAATTGGTACAAACTCAACCAAAAAAGTAAATGTTTTGTATCACTACATTGGATAACTTAAAAGTCCAAGATATTATTTGCAGTACACTGGACAGCTACACGTATGAGTATGTAATGCAGTTCGTGTGACCGAGGTTGGCATGAGCACACAACAACCTGTGTGGATGATGGCTGCAAGGAGGCCGCCCCACAAGTCTAGCACCGGTCTGTCCAATGCTCCACCACATCACAACTGTCTGCATCTTCATCTGCATCTACAGCTCTTGTTTTGCCCTGAAACAAATACTGCCTAAATGATGTCAAGTTTGATGAACGATATTATGTTGGATCTTTTAATTGGAACAGGAAAACCATTGGTCAGTCAAATTGGTTGTCATTGATGAGAAGGATACTTGTAGGTTTTGGCAGACAAGCAGGGAAACTACAGAGTCTTGAGGGAACTAAGAGAATTGAACTGCTTCCATTGCATCAGGCATCTTTACTTACAACACCGACAAGAACTTAAAATCTCATTCTTCACTAAACACACAGACAAGAGGTCTATTCTTACAAGATCACTTTGATATTCATTAAAAATAATGTTCAAGATAATTGTGTCTAATTTATTTTAGTGTAAATGAGATCAATGAAACAGTGTTCTTATCATACCTATGAGGCATGAGTGATCTCCCTTTACAAGAGACTGCACTCTGCATACCTACGTAAATGAGAAAATATATTCATAAATTCTCCACCACCAGTTATTTAGCAATGATGTGAATTGTTGTCATAATGCTAAATTCTTTTTCCTGCAATCTAGATTGCAGCAAATTAACAGGAAAATAACTCTAATTCTAAAAGTAGTGAATTAGTAGTTGTAGTGTTATAATGCCAGTATGATCTTAAGCATGTAATTTCATCCCGCTACATCAGCGTATATGTCTCCGCATTATGCTTACACCCTGATATCTATCGTGCAAAAACCCTTATTTCACGATGTGATTTAAATTAACCAATGAGATAGCTATTAGAAAATATATCTTATGTACCCTTGCTGAGCTCATAGGCAGTGTTCTTTTAGATTTTTATGAGGGCCATCCCTAGATAACAGTGCATGGAGTTCAAAACAGACAGACTGATTAGTTTTGAGTAACCAACCGTCAGCAAAACGAGGGTGTTGACCCGATAATTATCAGGGGATAGGTTGGAGCTTAACACAGAGACATATACGCTGATGTAGCAGGATGATTAAATATCTTACATTTTCCAAACTTATTCTATCTCATTGCCTCAACGGGCAGTAAAAGAGTCTTTATGACTAGCTCCTTGATCTCTCTCCTCCATTATAACAAGTAATGGTACATTACACACAACCCCTTACATGAATGAAGTATAACATACTTGTATTACGTCAATATCAAATATTTTGTTTACAAGTTTGCTGTCCAACTAAACAGAGTAAAGTAAAGTTTCTGACTGAAAATCAAACAAATTTGCATTTGCATGAATGAACCATGCCAATGATGCCATGTCATGACAGGGTTAACCTTCAACAGGCAAAATATTTATTGCATAGAGTGACAGACAATAATTCAGATTAATTTCTTGACAGAAAAATCAATGGTTTCAGTTAATAACCTATTAAATAGTAAATCAGCCTGATGGTATGCTTAGAAACTCAATCATGATATTCTACAAATTCTAAAAAGTTTCCCTTAACCTAACTAGCCAATACTATTCAAAACAATTTAAGTGTCATCTGAACATAACATACTGGTTCCCCCTTAAAGTGATAGGTCAAAATGTTAAAAAATAGTTTTCTTAAACACAGTTATCCAACATCCATTTGATATTTTGATTGAGCTCATCAGTACAAAATGTTAGGTTTATGACATAGTGTGTTGTTTGGAACCTTCCTATCTAAAATCTCATGGCTAGGTACTGTGTATATCTTAGATATCAAATCTTTTTCATTGAGGTGAAAGAGGGTTTGGATAAGGTCCTTAGATGGGTTAGGTGGTATCCTATTTCGGGCATGTTTGACATATTTATGCTATTTTCAATCTAAGCTTTGTGATCCACAATTTTATTTATTTTTAAAACTTTATTTCGGGTACTAAAAATGTAAACAATCATCGACAGATAACATGCAAATTAAGAAACTAAGCAATTCACTAAATAGGTCTTCAAGGTTATTAAAAACAACAAATGAACATGAATAGAGCAATTGGCGCTGTAGCTCATCAGGGTGTGGCCAATGTGGTTCCCTTCTACCTAGGGGCCACATAATCACCAAATGTACCATTTCTTCAGAATCTCCATTACCCAAGGAGTCTCTACACATCAAATTCATTATTCTATGCCTTGTGCATCTTGATGTAGATGAAAAAAGGTTATAGTAGGGGCCACTGGGTTTCCAAGGACACCAAAGCTATAATCTTTATCCTCACTAGACAAGGAGTTTGTACAAAAGATTTCAGCTTTTGATTTTTGAGAAGAAGACAAATATAGGTTTAAAGGTTGTTGGTCCTTTAATAAAGATTTAGCGGCCACAGGTTCACCATATCAATAAATCATATTATTACCCATATGGTTGAAAATAAGTGGTGACGTATTTTCAATATGAGCACTAGTGCACATATCACTTTTGCCTGTGACGTCATAACACCATTGTTCGTGACGTCACCGTAGCCGGCTGTCGCAAGGGAAGCGGCCCGTTTCTTGGATATTTCTAAGATGGTTAAATTGAATAAAATCGGTAATAAAGAAATTATTACCCTCGGAAGTGTGTCATAAGACTTTTACGAAACTCGTGCAAATTTGTGTATAACCCTCGCTCTCGCTCGGGTAATACAAAAATTCACACTCGTTTCGTAAAAGTCATATGACACACTTCCTCGGGTAATAATCTCTATATCCTCACTTCAGGGAGTCTGTACACAAGATTTCGACTTTCTACACCCTTCTGTTCTAGGGAAGAAGACAAAAATAGGTTGATGGGGCAAAGGTTACAAATTATAATCCTCACTAGTCAAGGAGTCTGTACACAAGATATCAGCTCTTTACACCTTTTGGTAAATCAAATGTAGGTTTTTAGGGCAGGGCCCTTGTGGCTCTCTTTAGGGATCACAGGGTCACCCTAAAGTTACAAATTATAATCCTCTCTAGTCAAGGAGTCTGTGATTTTAGCTTTCAATGCATTTTGCTTCTTAAGAAGAAGTCGAAAATGCACAAAGTTTACAAACAGCCATACAGACGGACTGATGGATGCCGGACACCATGCCATGCCATAAGCCAATTGGACCTTTCAGGCCTGATGACCTTAAAATTAAAACTGAACTCATAATCAAATCATGCTTTAATAAATTCAAGCTTTGCATGCTTCAAAAAGAAATATCAATCAAAAAGACAGTGATAAAGTGCAGCTATGTTAAGCCAGGGTGTAGAAATACACTCATGCACCTGCCGAAAAGTATGAAGGGACTACTTCCACCTTGGCCACTGCTTGTCCTTGCTGGTGAGTGGTACATAGATGACCCCCATGAGGTTTGATTTGACGACTTGACCCTCCAGCGTCTTGTCTATCTGCATGAGCTTCTGGTTCTCCCCCTGGGCCCCAACAGGGATGATCAGTCGCCCCCCCGGCTTCAGCTGCTCTATCAACTGGGGGAGGGGCAACAAGGGAGAGATCAGCACAATCACAATATACATCAAGGTTTCTGGATAACTTCTTTATTGTGAAAATCATGACATTTCGGGTATATGGTTACTCCTTTCCACCTAATGAAGGAGTAAGAATATACTCTGCATCCTGTCTCAGAGTACGAACTTTACGCTTACTCCACTAATCTTTACCCTGGGCTCAGAAGCTAGATTCGCCCGCTCGGCCCTACTTTGCCCGCTCGGCCCTACTTCGGATATAGCCAATCAAATCATTTTCTCGCCACCTTCTCGATAAAATTTCAACAAGAAAAATGATTTGATTGGCTAAGTCCCTAGTCAGGCCGCACGAGCGAATCTAGCTTCTGAGCCCAGAGTACAGATTAGTGGAGTTAGCGTAACGTTCCTACCCTGAGACAGGATGTATACTCTGAGACGTGATTTTCACAATAAAGAAGTTGTTATCCAAAATATCTTACTGTTCTTATCTGCTATGAAGTCTTGTTTAATCTTTTTACAAAACCAGTTACATTTCCATTTGAATATCACCAGAGTTATATGTATCTTGTAAACTTGCTGACTTAGACATGTCATAGCTCATGGTAAAAACTGGTTCATAAAAAAGTCATTGACAGGTGTGAGTAGACAATTTAATACCAGAAATTAAGTGATCAAGACCAATAATATTTTTATACCTGGTATTTCAAGTTTTGCAATATGACATTTCACCTTCCACCCAAAACAGGGAACTAGAAGAATTTTTTATACATGAATAAAATAATAACAAATAGTTGTTGTTCCTTTATCTAAACTTCAAAGTAAATGAAGCAATGTTTAGAAACTAATAACTTCATTATAATAGAGAGTAATTATATGACTGCAAATATAGAGAAATTCATTCCTACGTTTGACAATGAAAGCTATAGCAACCAAATCTGAGTGATGAAGACTTACAGCTTGTGGAAGTTCCGGTGCAGCAGCTCCAACATGTATAGCATCGTACGGCCCGTCTGCCTCGTAACCCTTGCGTCCATCACCCAGAACAAACTTGAGTTGACCCCGCTCCATGAGCTCCACCAGACTGGGATCCTTCTTCACATTACTGATGGATCCCTGCACCAACTCGTCTATGTGGTCTATACCTACAGCGACACCTTTCGCTCCCACCTGATGATAGAGGTGGAGAACCACATTTATAGAGTTGTCACGCTACGTAACGTCCACATATGATACCTATCGCAATATTGAAGATATGGCTAAAGATATGTAAGATTAACGATATGTTTTGATACGATACATGTAACAATACTCTTTTATACTATAGGTTATTTGATTAAAAAACCCAATCACCTTAACAAAAATCTTGACTTTTAGGTTAAATAAGCAATTTTATAGTCAATGATATGTATCACAATACAGACATTGTATCACATCGTCAAATTAAGTTAAAGTATCACGATTATCAATTTTGACAATCCCCGTCACAAGTTGGTTATTGTTTATAACAACTGGTCAGTCAAATACAAGTGTGAAAGATGAATGAAATAGCCCCAGCACAACATTTGGTTCACAGCAACCAATCGAAAGACAAGAAAAAAACTAACTCCTTAGGGACCTACAGGAAAAATACTACCCTGCGTCCATCCTTCTGTGTGGGTAATATATCAGTATTTCATCACAACTGTACATATTAGTTTCACTGGTGAGTGTTTGAGCTGAAACCTGGTTTTGGGGTACGTTATCGGTCTTATTCTACATAGTTTATGTTAATGATAATGAAACTAATTCAAGATTGTAAATATAAGCTCGAAGATTGCTGGCACCATACTTGAACATCCTGCGTCAATATATGATGAAAAAATGCTAACACATGCACGGAAAATTATTTCTGATCCAACACATGTCTTACACTCGGAATATTCTCTCTTGCCATCTGGAAAACGCTTTAATGTTCCTTACAATTGGTCAAATTGAACCAGGAAATCATTCATACCCTCGAGTATTTCAATTCTAAACAGGAGTTCTGAAATTGTTTAATGATATCTCAAAACTGATTTGTGCGGCTTGTGTAATTATATAATATGTATGGGTTGTTTTTTTTTATCCAAATTGTATTGTATAGTATTATTCTTCCATAGTATTGAATTCTTATTGTTAAGTTTTACATCATGTCATGCTCTGTCGGATGTAAGAAGAATTCCCTTCTGGGTAATAAAGTGTTATCATATCTTATCTTAAGTGCTATTATTTGGATTTTGACAGTATTTTGTAACATTTGTGAATGGAAACTGCATAATCAGCAAGTGGACATCAGACAGTGCAGTCATTAAGGTTGCTTTAAGGCTTTATCAACCAAGGTGTGAGACTTTGAGGATGAAAAATCACAAGCAACACAACTTAATACGGTACTTGACTTCCTGTAAAAGGAGTTAAAGGAGTACCAATGTGTGTTGACGACAGCTTTATCTTTTACTTGTAACATAACACAACCGGAATATTAAGACTCCTCCCTGATAGCCCCTGGACTCACCAACAGTGCCATACAGGCGGTGAGGTATCCACTTCCGGACCCGACGTCCAGCGCTCGCTTGCCCTCCTTCAGGTGATCTGACAGCAGTTCCAGGGCGTGGGCATGCTGCAGTTTATAGCAAAACCATGTCAACATAATTATTCAGATTTTAATAATGTAGATAAAATATCAATAACACTAAATTATTATGTACCATCACGATAAGACATTCAAATCCAACAAATATGAAAGACATGAGGTCATATTAAAGCATCCATTATGATTATAACATTTATCACTGACTAATGAATCATAATAATGTCGAACCAGCTACTAACCATGTGTGGTGCACTGATTGTGACAGCATAACCAATACTTTGTGGTGAGTCGTTATACGGGTTGAATTTGCAGAAGTGAGCCCTATCGACTGTTTTCATCACTTGTATCACTCGTGGGCATTTAATTATACCATTAGCTGAAAAACGAATTCAGTTTATGTTTTAATATGTCAATATGATTTTCATGGAATTTATATGACATTCATACATTTTTTTATCATAATATATATATCAGATATCGATAACGTTTACAGTCAGTGGGTATCTTAATTTAAAAAAGCTGACAACACCCTTTCCATACTGACTGAGATTATAAACATCTCATCTCAATATTTGGAATGGAACATCATAAAATGGTCACCGTGTAAGTTGTCAACGAGATTGCTGTTGTTGACGCCACTGGATCGCCACGCCATATTTGATCTGTGCAGCACAGCAAGGAGGAAACTGACCGGAGCTAATAAGATTGACCGAAACCGGTCACCGACCATCACATCTCCCCTCAAGTCTGGCTGGTCAAGTGTCAGCAGCTAGTAGGCCCTTTGATCGTCGAAACTGCGTCATAAAACAAATGCATGTATTTCACAAACACATATATTGAAAATATGGGTATTTGTGGAGATGATGCAAAAGTTGTCATGCGATTTTTTAAAGCAATGGATGACTTTTGCTTTCTTTTAATAACCGGGACGGTAATATTCTTACAGATTTGCAGCCATTTATGACCTTGACCTTTCAAAAGACCTTCACCTTGACTATACTGGTTAAAATGAAAAGCTCGATTGCGCTTAGGGAACCGCCCACTTTTCTGCGACTCTTGTCGCATAGATTTAATTGTGACAAGATATTCTGACAAATGACTGTGTTTGACAATTATTGTAGGCTTTAGTTTAGGCTTTTGTTACCATAACTCAAATACCTTTCAAAAGCTTGGTCAAATTCAGATTCTTCATACTTTGCTATCGCGTTCGATTTTCATAGTGCTCAGTGCTATAAAAATCATTGATTCCATTCGTAAATACAAATAATATGGAATTTTATCACACAGTGACACACGGAGTCATTATTTCATTAAAGTTTTTCATAACTTATAAATGTAATTGCCTTTCGGGCGAACCTTTAATTTTTATAGCTCGGTGGATGGGAGGTGGGATGTCATTCTCTCCAAAAGTGAAACTCAGTGGGGAGAATCTTGACTGTTACTGCGTATGCCTATGTCGTGCTATTTACGGTTATTTAAGTCGTCATCATATACATTTTATTACCCTGATTACCTACAAAAACCATTGCTTCGCCTGATGGCTATACTCAGGTATTAGAAGAAAAAAATGATATGATACCACTCGTTCCCGTTGTTCTCATTGAAATGTCTCGACTGATTAGATGTTTTCTTGGGGTTATCAACTTCCTAAGGGCAGAGACTTTTCCAAAAATAATTTTCCTCGCTCAGTGGGGGGGCCTCAGATTTCGAACTTTTATGCTCAGTGGGGGGAGGGGTCCTGAACCAATGTTGTTGGTCTCATATCAGGGTTTTACACGTGTTTTACGTGCTCATTTTATGGATTGTGAGGTTGTATGGGGCTGAATTCTAAATTCGGGGGGCTGGAATTTTGATAGTCTGGAAATTTCTTTTACAAAATGTTTTCCCCTAGAATTAGTATGAGTATAATTACAGCTTAATTTACTGTTTTGGGGGGATTTTATCAATCTGTAAACTCTTAATGTTAAACGTTTTCGTCAATGTGCAATGTGTCTTTTTAAATTTATACCTTAAACTGATGTATTTGTAATATTATAATTAAAATACAGTCAATTTTGACATTCTGCCCTTTTGACATTTTCATCCCACTAAGAATATTTTACGACCGCTTCACAAGCGATTTCTAACATAAGGGAGATAAGTATGGAAGGACTGTCTTGCTGGGCACAAACTTGAAACTAACAAGTCAAGTTCACTTCTTTACAAGGTATAAAACTTATTATGAATTTATGTGTTCATCTTTATGATATACTGGTGCATTGAATTTTAAGATTCCACTATCACAATGATTTGAGTCATGATTTGAAATCAACAAGATACATCATATATATATTTATATATGTGACAACTGATAAACATTCAATCAGACAGACAATGATATGCACATAATTAGATCTATTTTTTTCAAAAGAATGAGAATGAAAGCTTCAAAATTAAACTTTTAATCTTTTTATTCAACTTTATTGGTATTGCCATTGTCAATGTTTTGTTTCAACTGATCTTGCTTTGAAGTTGAAACTTTTGATCATAATCAAAGTTCAAGTCAATTGGTGGAAGTTTGCTCATGAATAATACTTGCACAAAGAGATAACAATTCTGATATTAAAAAGTATATTTGTTTTTGATAGTTCTTGCAAGCTGATCTACATTTGTTTCTTCATCTGTAAGGTCACATGAAATCTTAATTTTATTTAAATTCTATTAAAATTTATTAAATTTTGATTTTAACTACATGTATTTGAAAAACAAGTTGAACATTTTGTTTTCAACATTGTATCTGCATCTCTATTTGTTGTTTTCCATCGCTAAAAATGATAATGATCAATAGAAATAAACATTCAGTATAGCGAAGTTCAAAGGTAAAAAGTTAATTTTTTAAACATAATACTGCTGCCTATGCAACAAAAAGTTTTAGAAAATAAACTGCTACATGTTAGCAGGAGAAATATTCTCTGAAAATTTCTGAATATTGATGTTATTTATATTTTGCTAACAAGCATACTTCTTTTAAGTTTGATTTTTCATATTGAATTTTTGTTCAATGATAAAATTGTTTTTCTAGTCTACCGGAATAAATCTTTATATTTGAAAATTTTTAGGGACTTTAATCCTTCAGAAAGTAGATATGATGTTGGTGGCCAAAATTATTTCTATGACACAATGCAATAAACAATTATGATATTCATTTAATGCATTCATTTAATACATTCATATACAATATATAGATTTAAATTTCATGTTAATATATACTAGTCTACATGTAGTACTTCTATTGTCAGATTTGAAGAGGTGAACCGTATGATTATTTTTATATATTGCAGATTGCCATGAAAGCAAGATTCTGTTATATTCAATTCTGTAAGGCCCAAAAAAGATATTAAAATGTTTCTGGTCTTTACATTCAGGCAAAAATGATGCGATGACACATTTTTTTTTTATATCCCAATTTTTGTTATTATTGAAATGAAAAAAAAATATTGACAGAAAAAGGAAATATGGATAAATGTTAACTTTATTACTGCCTCTTTCAAGGCCTGCACTGCAAGAACAGAAACAAAAACAATTCCAAAGTTCATGTTTTACTGTTTTTCTAGTCTGCCGAAATAAATCTTAGTTTTTTTCCAATGCCAACATCTGGGAAAAAAGGCTTTTTGCTTGGGTTTGAAACTGACACAGCCGGAAACCAACTACTTTTTTTAAAGGCCTTATAGAGAATTTCTGTTAGAATTAACTTTATAACTTATTTATTGTTTACTCAAAGGTTTTGGCATTTAATGTCCCTCTTTTACTTGTAAACTCTATAAAACATTCTATGAATATTCATGAAGTTGAGTGAGCTGAATATGTGAGGAAGCTTGTATACTTGTCACATACTGGGAGATTTATTCCAGTCACGATGTTGACCACTGTATGTCATGTAGATATCCTCGGTATGTGAGTCACGTAACAGAAGATTCATCATTCTCATATACATAGCTAACAACCTGAAATTACAATAAAAAGTTGTAATTTTATTTTATGATGGGACGGTAGCACTTTTTTAAGAAAAAAAGGAATCTTATCAAATCATAAATGATGTTTCCATTAAATAGCCGTTGGCAGTTTTTGCCTGAACTATGATCTTTACCCTTAGACATGAGTTGAGTAGTAAGATGTTTAGCCTAAAGATAATATTTCTTCTGAACTATATACAATTTGTTTCCTGTTACCATAGATTTTATTAATCTTGTTAAAAAGATCCTCAATACCTTGCTCAATTAAGTATGTTGCATTAAAGATAAACATAATCGTGAATGAAATTGTAAGGATGGTAATTGTTATCGTGTGCTAAAGATTGTCAACAAATATTGGAAATTCAGTTACAATTTCATTACAGTTTCATTTTGTTTATCATATATAATATATAAAATATGATTTATAGGATTTATTAGATAATTAAACAATCTCAAATTTTTATGATAGTATTCAGATCATTAGCTATTAAAATACTATATAGTATATATACATTTTATTAGAAACTTTGGAATGAAGGAAAATTACACACACAAAAACAAAGATGATGTAACAGATTGTGGGTTTGTTTAAGTTGTGGCAAGTTTAAGAGGGCGGTATACTTAAAAGTAGAATTAAATGCTCAGTTGTTGAATACAAAATCTAATTTTGGTGTCAGAATATTGTTGAATGATTTCCTACCGAACTGTAAAGTTGGAAACACATTATTTGCAAAATCTGTTATAGGAATGCATATCTGAATATACATCTCTAACCTATCATTAACAACTTAAGATAAATTATCCTCTACACCATACCAACTTAGTGCCCCTTCCCGACTGACAGTCAACATTATGTCATGCTACATGCACGAGCAAACAGAGCCTCTTGTCCAGGCCTTTAACACAGTCAGAAATCTAACATGGATTTTGATAAAAATACTTTGAAAAGACTTGATGTGCTTATAAGTGAAGACTTGTATGTTTGATATCATAGATCTGAAATAAGAATCAGACAGGACCTCAGAAAAGTTTTCATTCTTTTACTTAATTATTCAAAAAACATTTTTCAAAATTCTATTGAGAAATCTAGTTGAAAGGTATAATGGAATTTCTTTAACACAGGTATCAGGTTTATGTATATTACATTATTGTATTCTGAAAACAAATGTTTTTAAGAAAGCTAGCTCGATCGGGTTGCCCTATGACCTGTGACCCTTGACCCAGGTGTGACCCCCCCAGGCGGAGGAAGAAAGCCTCTGGTCAGGTGGTCAGTGGGTCGTCCATCACTGTCACTTGATGTACATACAACATACAGAGTATACACCCACACTGAAACAACATGTGACGTCATCATCTTGTATTTACAATGAAATGTATAGGTTGACTAATCTTCATTTCATTTCAAAGTTGGGCTCGGAATTGCCTTTGTCATTTGATAGAAAATAGTAAATCCCCAAGCTGTTAATATGCACCCAGACATTAGTGGAGTTTGTAAGAGAGAGAGACACTGACCTCAGAGATTTAACACATTTAGATGCAAAATTAATGTGTTCAATAATTTCAATATTTCTACATTATTTGTTTTTAATCAGAAAGTATGATTTTAGTTTAAATGATAACAGTTAGGTCACTGGCTATATTGCTTTCAGATGTTATCTCTTAAAGCCTTGTGACATATGCCAGTTAAGATTGTTTTTAATTTTTTTTATGAATATAGATATTGTAAAAATGCATGTATTTTCTTCATAGTCAATTTGTGAGATCAAACTTCGACCAATTACTAAAAAAAACCTTTCACCTCTTTTGTAAGTCAATTACTGACTGTTAGTCACTTCTGTGAATGATCTGGATATTGGGAGATTTGAATTATAGGGAATAAACAGTAACAGGTAATTCAATTTGTCAGTGGTGCACTGGCAATTAATGAGCCCTGCTCACTGTTTTGCTTTTAAAATTAAAATAGCTCATTTTTTAATGAACCTTGAACTATTTTATGAAAGTTCTAGGAGACTGAATGGATTATATATTAGGTAAAGATGGGAGAGTCAGAGTTGTTTCTCTGAGCAGCATGTGGGTTTGGATCTTGTAAACACACAACTGTACCAAATTACTGATAATTTGATTCAATGTGACAAACAAATATATGTATCACAGCAGTAATACATACAAAAAAGTGAGGGCATATTTATTTTTGCAGCTATTTGATTAGTTTGGGACTTCACAATTATTATTGTTATTTATGTTCATTCGTCAGGCATCTGTCAATATTTTGACATTTTTGTAAATACCAAACATGCATTGTGTTGATATAACAGTTAACTTCAAGTTTGTTGTATCATCTCTATATGACAATATTGTTAAACAGAACAGTAGTGACAATAATAGATTCATTTCCAAAACAAAATTTTCAATAATAGGCTTAATGATGAATTAACCAATGAGTCTCAGATAAAGGTTTAGATTAAGATAAATTTAAATTTGTTATTGATATATCATGAGAAGAACACCCCTCTAGCTTCAAGACCAATTTAGACCTACAACTCACTTATCACCTAAACATACATACTATTGTTCGGTCACCATGACCTGATGTAATATATGACCTGCCACAATCACAAGGAGTATTCAGGGTGAATGTTGTCCCCATGTACCGGCAGGTTCCTCTCAATCCACACCTGCACAGTCGCACCAAGCCAGGCATATGGGGCTTGGAGAACTGTAGTTCAAAGGTCACAGTTATGAACGTCAACAAACATGACACCAGCACGATGAGTCAATGTCGGTGCATTGTAATATTTCAAAAGATGTTCTCCCATGACGCCCACTTTTCTGATAAACACAACTGTCAAGCTCTGGGGCCCACTCCATTTTGTTTAGTTTTTTCAGTGACAAGAAAATAGTTATCCTTTGAACGAAACTAGATATTTATTACCTACATTCGGGGAGGCCAACTCTATAAGTGAATTTACATACTGGATAGGTACTGATTAAACATTTCAATTGTGATATTATGACTTCTATTGAGCATTTATCATACATCCAATGCATGAGGGTTTCAAGTGGTACAGTTACTGTCAAGTTAAAGTAGAACAGTTACAAGTCCTGTCGTTGGAATGAAATACAATAAAACTTGCAAACGCTTATAAATACCTATACTAATAACACAAATACCTGGCACATTTTCTTCACTGAAAACATTTTCAGAAAAGAGAAAACTTTTCAGCAGTTTTGAATTTTTATATAACTGATTTATAACCAATGAGGTAGTGGATAAGAAAGAGAATGGTTAAAAGATAGAATGGAAGATAGAGTGAAAGAGGTAGTGGATAAGAAAGGAAATGGATAAGAGATAGAATGGAAGAAAGAGTGAAAGATGTAGCGGATAATAAAGAGAATGGAAGAAAGAGTGAAAGAGGAAATGGATAAGAGATAGAATGGAAGAAAGAGTGAAAGAGGTAGCGGATAATAAAGAGAATGGAAGAAAGAGTGAAAGAGGTAGTGGATAAGAGATAGAATGGAAGAAAGAGTGAAAGAGGTAGCAGATAATAAAGAGAATGGAAGAAAGAGTGAAAGAGGTAGTGGATAATAAAGAGAATGGAAGAAAGAGTGAAAGAGGTAGTGGATAAGAGATAGAATGGAAGAAAGAGTGAAAGAGGTAGCGTATAATAAAGAGAATGGAAGAAAGAGTGAAAGAGGTAGTGGATGAGAGAGAGAATGTATAAGAGATAGAATGGAAGAAAGAGGGAAAGAGGTAGTGGACGAGATAGAATGGATGAAAGAGGTAGTGGAAAAGAGATAGAATGGATGAAAGAGGTAGTGGAAAAGAGATAGAATGGAAGAAAGAGTGAAAGAGGTAGTGGATGATAAAGAGAATGGAAGAAAGAGTGAAAGAGGTAGCGGATAATAAAGAGAATGGAAGAAAGAGTGAAAGAGGTAGTGGATGAGAGAGAGAATGGATAAGAGATAGAATGGAAGAAAGAGTGAAAGAGGTAGTGGATAATAAAGAGAATGGAAGAAAGAGTGAAAGAGGTAGTGGATGAGAAAGAGAATGGATAAGAGATAGAATGGAAGAAAGAGTGAAAGAGGTAGCGGATAATAAAGAGAATGGAAGAAAGTGTGAAAGAGGTAGTGGATGAGAGAGAGAATGGATAAGAGATAGAATGGAAGTAAAGAGTGAAAGAGGTAGCGGATAATAAAGAGAATGGAAGAAAGAGTGAAAGAGGTAGTGGATGAGAGAGAGAATGGATAAGAGATAGAATGGAAGAAAGAGTGAAAGAGGTAGTGGATAATAAAGAGAATGGAAGAAAGAGTGAAAGAGGTAGTGGATGAGAAAGAGAATGGATAAGAGATAGAATGGAAGTAAAGAGTGAAAGAGGTAGCGGATAATAAAGAGAATGGATGAAAGAGTATAAGAGGTAGTGGATGAGAAAGGGAATGGATAAGAGATAGAATGGAAGAAAGAGTGAAAGAGGTAGCGGATAATAAAGAGAATGGAAGAAAGAGTGAAAGAGGTAGTGGATGAGAGAGAGAATGGATAAGAGATAGAATGGAAGAAAGAGTGAAAGAGGTAGTGGATAATAAAGAGAATGGAAGAAAGAGTGAAAGAGGTAGTGGATGAGAAAGAGAATGGATAAGAGATAGAATGGAAGAAAGAGTGAAAGAGGTAGCGGATAATAAAGAGAATGGAAGAAAGTGTGAAAGAGGTAGTGGATGAGAGAGAGAATGGATAAGAGATAGAATGGAAGTAAAGAGTGAAAGAGGTAGCGGATAATAAAGAGAATGGAAGAAAGAGTGAAAGAGGTAGTGGATGAGAAAGGGAATGGATAAGAGATAGAATGGAAGAAAGAGTGAAAGAGGTAGCGGATAATAAAGAGAATGGAAGAAAGAGTGAAAGAGGTAGTGGATGAGAGAGAGAATGGAAGAAAGAGTGAAAGAGGTAGTGGATGAGAAAGGGAATGGATAAGAGATAGAATGGAAGAAAGAGTGAAAGAGGTAGCGGATAATAAAGAGAATGGAAGAAAGAGTGAAAGAGGTAGTGGATGAGAGAGAGAATGGAAGAAAGAGTGAAAGAGGTAGTGGATAATAAAGAGAATGGAAGAAAGAGTGAAAGAAACCTGGTATGTGGACTATCTCCACTGTAACTGTGCCTTTTCATGTTTTTAACTTTCTTGAATATGTATTTTTGTCACCTGTCTGATTCAATTGAAATGTATATTAGAACTTGTCCTTGGACATCTTGTCTCAGGGTACAAATGTACAAACTCCACTAATCTCTACCCTGGGCTCAGAAGCTAGATTCGCTCGCGCGGCCCGACTTTGGATATAGCCAATCAAATCATTTTCTCGTTGAAATTTTATCAAGAAGGTGGCGAGAAAATGATTTGATTGGCCATATCCCAAGCCCAGGAGCCCAGGGTACAGATTAGTGGAGTTAGCGTAACGTTCGTACACTGAGACAGGATGGTCCCTGGAGCAAAACCTCCGTGACTTATGTAGAGTAAATTGCATGTGTAGACATATTATGTGCAAAAGAAACCCCAACTTTTCCTGTGAATGAATATTTGCTCGTCTATGTCAAATTGTCAAATGTTAAGCAATCAACATATGATAATGATAGAACAATTTCTATAGCGCCTGCTATCCAGCATCTCTATCGCATGTATCTGTTACCCTCATTTTAAACTGGATATGTGATGATCATGTATTAGCAGCATATATGTAAGAGTTTGTTACCCAAGAAATTATCTAAAAGTTTTGTCCTTTTGAGGGTTGTATTGTTTAGAGGAGAGCCCAGATGCTAGTAGACCAGCAGGATGTCACTAGTTCAAGTGTAGAGGAGGTTGTGTAGTGTGAATTGTGCTTCTGTTTGACAGCTCATATCAGACTATATCACCACACTCAGTCTGGGACAGCGCGTTCGGCTTCGGATCAGGAGGTCCGTGGTTCGAATCCCGCCAGGGGCTCGGCAACTTTGTCTGCAGTAGAGAACTGTTCTACACGCAGTCAGGTTTGGGTGCAATGCTACACTGAATTTGAGTGCAGTACCACCCATGGTTGCTAGTCCCAGCCGATGCTCGCAGGTTTCACCGCAACGCATAGCCACAATAGTGTTGCGGGCTTTCTCCCTGCAATAATACTAGCAGCCGCGATATAAGTGAAATACTCTTGAAAGCGGCGATAATCCCCACTTCACCTCACCTCACCTCAGTCTGGGACAGCTAGTGTACTGCAAGTACAGACATCCCGACCTGTACTCCTCTACATAGTCATGTGTCTCTACAAGATGTAGAGCTCAAGTGATACAGTAGGAAGAAAATATGAATTGTAAATCACACAAATATTTCATCAGATTCATCTCAAAAATTCTGCCCAGGTTTACTGTTTGATTTATTGCAAGTTGATGAGAGCTACAAAGGTTTTATTCCTCTATTTAGAGTGTCAAGCTTGACTGCCCTCTCCTTGTATAGTTGTATAGTTGTGTTGAGGGGGCACTATTGGGACCTCCACACTCCACATTCCCTGTCCATCCTTCTCTCCAGGCCTCCCTGTCCATCCTTCTCTCCAGGCCTCCCTGTCCATCCTTCTCTCCAGGCCTCCCTGTCCATCCTTCTCTCCAGGCCTCCCTGTCCATCCTTCTCTCCAGGCCTCCCTGTCCATCCTTCTCTCCAGGCCTCCCTGTCCATCCTTCTCTCCAGGCCTCCCTGTCCATCCTTCTCTCCAGGCCTCCCTGTCATCATCACTCACTGGTAGTGGCTACTTGAAGAATGTATCTTTAATCAGATTGGGTTTGAGTTATTTCATTGTTGTTATAATCTCTTCATCAATATTTTGTTTCTGTTTTATATTCAGATGAGGATACTGCCCATTGCCTCCCCTGACGTAATGATACAAGCATGTTGATGTGAATGAGAGTGATGTGTGAAGGAAGGAAGGATGCACTAGAAGGATGAGGAGAGAGTCTGGTAGAGGAGGAGACTCGGAGACCAGACACAGTTACCCACCCTCAACTGTCTCACTGACTGTCTTAACCAGCCGTCACACTTATACTTAAACAGGGATTCAGATTGTGGCGTAACTTGGGCTATTTGCTGTGGGTGTTTAAACTTGCCTTCAGTAATCCCACAGATCTCTGGGATGAGCCAACGCAGTCTCCACAATGCTCGGTGCTGTAAGGTTGCATCACACATTCTCAATGCTCTATAAGTTTCTCTCTAAAAAAAATCAAGAAGAAAGAAGCCTCATACACTTGATCATCTGATTTTATTGTCGCAAATTCTAACAGTTAAGTTGAATTAAGGGCTGTGACCTTTTGACCATGTAGGCTGACTGTTTGACAGTTGTCAATGCGAAGGGCACCTGCTTGTAGACATACACTTATATATTTGTATATATGTCCACCTGCTGTAGCATGGTCGGTATCATCCCCAGGCTGTGTCCAGTGTAGAGATGACCACCCGTCCATTGATGGATTATGCCCTTTAACGTATGCTTCTCTTGCTTCAAGCTGAGTACTGTAGAGTCACTGCAAGTAACTCCTGGCACACACTGAATCGTCCCCAGCTCACTGGGGGAACAGACACTCAGATGAACCAGGAATCATATCTCTACCCTGATAAACTATCTCTCTCTCCTTCACCACAAGTTCACTCATTAGCGCCCTAGCATATAAACCGTGCCAATTTTTTGTTTGAGTTCTGCTTATGCTTTTGCAGTCAGGTTTGTTGGCAGTTGCATGTATGGGATTATAGTGTTTGTGTGTCGGTATGACAAATATCTGCACCCATGAGAGGACAGAGGGGGATTGGTTATGTGAGCAAGTGACGAGTGTATTCATCCCGTCAACAGGACAGCTACCTGTAGCACAAGTGTAGCAACTCCTACAGCCTGCTCACTCTTACATACAAGTCCTCTTCTGTTGACCCACCTGTGCCATGTGCTACAACACAAATCCACTCAGGAGGTCGTGTGTGGATAATTGTTTAAATCGTTTCAATTTTGTGACAATTGTATTCAATTAAGGAGCTATTTCTGTGTTGAGCAGTAGCTGCTGCTTGCATACGGGCAGATAACATCCCTCCCTGGTCTAAGGTTCGTGATTGTCACAACTGGATTCCTTTAGAACAAGTTTTATGACAAGTGTTTCATGGCTGTGAATGTAAGCTGTGTGATAGGTGTTTCTGTGTTTTCGTACTGGAGTAATCTGTGATCTGTGATCTGTGATCTGTGGAGTATACATGATGGAGAGTGAGAGTGAGGAGGAGAAGATTCTCTACAAACCTCACGCGGAGACCAAGGTGGGCACCCTCACCAGAAAGAGGGCCATACGCCGCCGCGCCAATAACACGCATCAGGTGGGCAATATCATATTCATCAATTATTGTAACAGATATAAACATATCTGGATTATTACAATATCATTTTATGTCTGGAGTTAAATAACTCAACTTTTATTATCAAAATACATTTCAAAGTTTTATTATTACAATATCGTTTTATGTCTGGAGTTAAATAACTCAACATTTGTGATCAAAATACATTTGATTATTGCAGTGAATGGAATTGTACTTAACAGTTGAAGTTTTGATGTATACTAAAAAGAATGTTTGATGATAAGTATGGATTATATTGTATCAAACATACGTCCTTGTATGACACTTATAAATCGCCTTTACGGTAAAGTTTAAAGTGCAGGAAATGAAGTTAAAATTATTTTTTATTCAATGCTAAAAGTAAGTAAACATCACACTTCTCTTTCACAAGTTTTAAGAATATTTTCGTTAAATGTGAAAATTGCTGAAAACACTCCCAACTCTAGGGATACCGGTAATGATGACGTTTGCTGTTCATTTTGAATGTAGAATGTTGACATGGTTGGTGAACATTCAGGTTACAGGACATTCATGAAAGGAATGTGGCCTCTTTTGAAAAGATTGTTGAGCTTAGATTTAGATGAATGTAGGAGGTATGCATGTATAGTATGCTGCACTATTTATTGGATTTCCTAGGTTGGTGTCAGACAAGGATGTTTATTGTCCCCTCAGCTGTTGCTGATACCTGCATACAAATAATAGATTTACCTCAAACATCCATACTTTCCTCAAGATAACAGGACTGCTGTTAGTTTACAAGTTTTGTGATCAACAGTTAGACGTTAACAATAACAACACTAAAACCTTATCAAATTACAAACATATGAGAGAACAAGTGTCCTCTCTATGAAGTGTAAAGGCCATTAATTCATCATTGACTTCATCCTTCATGATTATAATCAGTGATAAACAGGTCAGAGATGTCACCAAAAAACAATAAAAGCTTATCAACTTCCAAATGTAGGAGAGAACAAGGGTCTTGTCTATGAAGTATATGGCCATTAGTTTGTTTAAGACTACTCCAATATGATTCTTATCATATTTATGATAATGGTAACTTAAGGATAATTGTTGAACTTTCAATTGTTATTTTGTTCATTGCTATGTTAAACTTTTACAAAAAGGGTATTTTATGGGTCAGCATGGCTACCTTGATGCAATTCTAGGTTAATAACTATTCAATGTTATATTTACTAGTTTTAGTATTAATCTGATTTTCCCTCAAAGACAGGTATGTCCAGTGGTGTCCTGATTTCTTAAAATTGCCCTCTCTTGTTGCTTGTTGTTTTAACATCAAAGACTTTTTCCATAGAAGTTAGCTTGTAGGAGATATGAAGTGTTATCTCCTTGAAGAATTACTTTTGACAATGGATTTTAGACAATGACCTTTCCTCACGTAATTAAATTGCTACTTTGATATCACAATACTATGATATCTAAACATAGGGAGGGCCAAGCTTGTACAGTATTCAGAGAAGTCCATTTTCATGGAAACGTAATGAAAGATTATCAAGATATCAAGAAATTTGCTGTTATGTCTTCTGATATCAAAACAATCCTCAGAAAGTCGGTTAATTGTAACTTTTATCAACCCTTGTGTTTATATGTTTGATATCAGAAGACGCAAGGATAGGATTCTCTATAATTCCCCTCTTTTGAGATGATTATGTTTCGTGAAGTGGTGGTTAATTGTAAACAGCATCTTTAGAAGGACTATTAAAGACTTAAGGCCAGTAGAAGCTGTGAAGCTCTCTGTAGCCAGTGGCAGCCTCTTCATTGTTGCTCGCACTTACACATATGTTGTATTAGCTACACGATATGTACACGGCTGAGAATGTTTGGTCAGCAGCAGAATCTGTTAAGACTGTGGACGTAGAGTTGACATCAGCCGGCATGTTGACCACTATGTTGACCAGTAGATGCAGGTGTTGTTTACACAGCAAAGATGCTTGGTGGAACAATAGGCCAGTCAGCTGGTCAACTGACGTCCTCTTGGACATACATCTACCTACTTTGTCAGTCACTAAAAGAATGGAAATACCAACCTTATGTTCACTCTTAACGCTAAAACTGAGCTTTCTTTACTATCACATGAAAGGACTCTCAGAATACTTATTTCATAAGATTGTTTTGACTTCTGTGTTATGGTGTGGCTATGTCGAGTAGCTGTAATACTTACCTAGGACTGTGGGACAGTTACGTTACTGTATGAATCTAATTACAATGTAGTTTGTCTTTTTTTTGTCCAGATGCAATTTTCCTTATCATATGTTTGAGACTAGTTTTAATTAGAGAAGCTTGCTTATAAGGGATTTGTTAATTGATCTAGTAAATAACAATTATCAATTGAATTTGATCTTTTTCTGTTTAACAACTAGATGTTGCATAATGGCCATGTACTGTGATTTAAAGGACTCTCAAATAGAAGCTTCACATTAGTTTGTATAAATTGACACATTTGCCTTTCACTTGAAAAGAAATGTTTCACTGTCTGATAAGAAATTCTTATTTATGAAAAAAGGGGATTATTAAAATTTATAATTTACAATTTGAAAGAATGTATAATGGAAAGCATCCTTGTATATGCCTTCACTTGAATTTAGCAATGTATTTTGTATAGAATAAAGTCAAGGATGTTGTTATATTCTTTCCTTTGATGTGTCAATAAATAAAAGATCTTTACTTTATTTGATATAGTAAGCCTCTTCCCCCTTTTGGCGCCGCAAATCATGCTTTTGACTCACAAATTTTAGTGCCTCCTTCCATATCTAACTCTATGCAACAATGCTAAGCATTTTATTGAAAAATATTTTTGAGTCTTTAAGCTATTTTTTCTGTTAGTTAGGGAATTTCATTTCAATGCCTCTATAAAGTGGCATGCAAGAATATACGAATGCTTATCAATTTTGTTAATATATTTAGAATGCAGAATATATTTCTTGTTGCAGTTGTAAGATCTAGATATATCAAAACATTTTCATTCGTTCTATTGAATATTAATGCATTAAACAACCTTGCCCCCCTAACCATCCCTGTATCTGTTTCCACTTTATCTTATGGTTTAGATGACATGCTTTTTTTTCCTTATATTTACCTATATCCTTCCTGTTAACTTTTTGTGATGTTTCTTTGCCATTTCCTTGCCTCAATATCTAGCTTAGGCTGGGGACGAGTTTATTTACATATCAAAATAAAAAATTGCACCTCAAAAATAGGAATCGAGAAATGTGTATTGTACTGATGGCAAATTAATGTTAGTATGTATTGATATCAAACAACGATATTGAACCATGTAACTAAATCAGTTCCATGTTATTTCTCAGTCTCTCTAGAACTAGTAATCATTAACAAGAACAGGGCTGGAGGAACACATTGTGTGAAGAGGGGAATTACGATTACCGGTATTTCAACGGTTATGAAACTCTCTTTATCATGCTAGATTTAACAAATCCTTGTGGTACACTTGCTGCTCTTCTTAATGTCGTACAAAATGTCTTACGCAGATATACGATGTGGTTTTGGTCTACTTTGAAATATTGTGTTTGGTAACATGAAGTTACAGCGAATATGTTTATGTTAATCATTTATCAATTCTAAAACCACTTATAGATGTAATGTTACTAATTGATTTGAGGGTGTAATTTTGATGTGAATACCTTTTAGTCATTTGAGTTAGGGAAATTGATTTGTGTAGCTTTATTGAACATGCATTTTTTTATGACTACTGCAGCTTTGGATTGAAAAACATAATAATAGGTAACATTTCAAATTTGTTTTTGTGAGATCCCTTTATATAACTGAAAAAAACCCACATACTTATGCCCCTTCAAATGAAACATTCACTGCCATATATGGATTCAGAAACACTGTAAAGTTATCTCAACCAATTCATATTGTGAAAATTTTCCAGTTCTCATTCAAATTTATTATATGAAAAATAACTACTGGTAGGTTTGTTATCACACTTAACAAATGCTCAAACTGTCTCAAGGGAAGTAACTCTGTCACCTTTCTAACTGGGAACACCCAAGTCACACAGGATTAAACAACAATTATACTGTGATGACAGGTCTGTTCCATTAACCAGTCATACAAGCTTGCAATAGAACTACATGACAACCTTTGGTGTCTACAAACCCATATAGCTTTTTTGATCAAATGACACTAAAATCTTTTTTATAACTTTCCTAGTTTGTAGGAGACAGTTTTTCAAGTGAGTTTAACCTGTAACAGGATACGATCCTGCCCAGGACCTCAGGTCCGCAGGATTCAGGTTTTTGTAATCTCAAATGACCACAAAATTCAAAGTTAGAGAAATAATAGTTTATTCTTGTAAATAAAAACCATAATAAACATAACAACTGTAAATGCGATCTTCGCCGTGACAAATAACAACAAATAACAACAAATAACAACAAATAACAACAAATAACAAAACTCAAGAGTCTAACTTATAATTCCTATCCATTACAAACCACTTTTAACTTTGTTGCCTTACAAGAAAATCTCAATGTTATACTTTAAGGTGTGGTCCCAAATGTAAATTGTCAGTTGTACAGAGTTACGTATATATATATAGAGTGTATTATGTAAACTGTGTGTGTATTTATATATCTATAGGCATGTGACAGTGTACAGCACAGGTGTGTCTGGTGTACGTCACACACTGAAATAGACATGACACGGACATGACATAGACGTTCTCTCTCTCTCCTCTTATCTTCCTGATAAGGCAATCTGTCAATATAATCTGTCATGCAGGAAGCAACAAGTAGCATTTCCTCGAAGGAATGTCATTGTTAATTTTTGTTATCACCCACCTACAACAGGATATAAGTTATTTATATCAATTTGTTCCGGCATTATTTAGATGTTGGAATGTTATCTTATTTAGTCAAAGCAATAAGATATTATTTCATCTTTTCAAATTAAAAGAGCCTTGACATGTTACAATTGAAATTGAGCTCATACAGTTAAGACCACCAAAGTTTTCCTGACTGAAAGATTTATCTCAGATTTTCATTCTAAAGTTTGCATGAGAGATTTTTGGTTGAAGATTTTTAAATAATGACCATATTTACAATATGTTGATGTTGTAGAAACACTTACAATCTAATTCATTTTATGTGTCAACTGTCAGTAAATCAGCGTTCAATCTAATCAGCCATGATGGTGGTCCCTCTGCCACCTATATCTCACTGGAAACCTCACAACAGAATTATAAGATCTACAAGTTGTTGGAGGGGCTTCTCTCTCATCTCCCTATGGTACAAGTCATCAAAACTACTCTTGTCATGTATATATTAATGTTCAAACTATAATTATCAGCTTTAATTAATGATTATTTATTGTGTTTTGTTTTTATAATTGTGAATTGACATTCTTACATAACAAATTTTTTATTTACTTTAAAGCAGTTTCATTTTAATTTACTGGTAAAAGGGGTTTATGTGAGTCCAAAAACATGTGCTGGTATGAATTGTACAAAGTCACTCTGAGCTTCCAATACCTAGGTGTTTGTATTAATGATATTCATCACATAAACCTAGATTCATGACAATGTATTGTTTTCAAAGGATATAAAACCTGGCCTTAAATATTTGCAGTATAGGTCACACACACACATATATATAAACATATCAAGTCAGCATTTGGCTGAGTGTAGAAATAAGCAGCTCCAAATTTTCCCAAAGCACAACTTGATTTTTGATGACAATAAGCTTTGAGAAACAATAATGAGCAGATGATCAAAATTCTTGAGCTGAAAGTCTCGTTGTCTATCCTATTGTTATCAATTTAGTAATATAAGGATATAATGATGTCATATATTGTACACAATGGCATTGCCTGGTCATTTTCCTCATTGTAATGGTTGACCATCCAAAGGAATCCTGACTGTTGAGATACCAGTCAGATCTGTGGTGTGAGCAACGAGTGATGTACACAGTGCAGAGTAGTCTCCCCTCTCTAGCTAGGTGGTCACCTCTAATCTCCAAGTACAAGTCATGGGTCAGATGTATAGGCTAACTGATGGGCTGTTTACAAACTTTGATAGCAATTTGTCACAAGAGATTATCCAACCACTTCACTTAAATTGACAGCTGAAAGAATGACATTTGGTTTCTGGAGATCCTTTTTGCTTTTAACAAGAAAACATGGAAAAGACTGGGTTACTTGAACTGTAAACCTTCTTGCGAGGATTTGTCACTATCAATAAACAAAGTATTGTATTTAGTACTGTTTAACTTTCAAGTTTCTATGAAGCTTACTTTTAATGTGCTTATCAAAGAGTGAATTAAGTAGCATATATCATGACGCAAAATGGGAAGTAAAAATCGCTTTTTGTTGTTGCTAATTGTAATGCAATTGAAATGGAATCGATGGGTATTAAAGAATGAAATTACTTGAAAGTGTGTCACATTACTTTTACGACATTTTATTCAAATTTATGTGTAGCTCTTAATCTTGCTTGGGCAATGATAACATTCACAATCTTTTTATGAGGCAATAAAAATGTCACACATGCTTCGTGAATATCCCTGTGGATGAGTCAAGAGATAGGGATTAACATAACTTTTTTTTTTTTGGAAATGTTTTTATTCACTTCAGTTGGATACAATAAATGGTGGGTACAGTTGAGATGGAAAACAAGAATTTATGACATAATAAGCATGAACAGATGACAATGTATATTTTACAAACAACAGTGGGAATGGAGAATACATATGAGAATATTTATCCCTCATAGGTGATCGGGATACGAGCAAAAAATGATTAAATCAAAGGTTTAAAGGACATCTTTGAGAAGCATCCATTTACTATCGAAAGAATTCATGTTAAAAGTTTTTCGTGCAATATATTTCTCGATGTCAAAAACATCTTTTAAAATCTTTGTAAATATTGTAAAGTTTGGTTTCAAATGTTTGATGTTCATAACAAATATATGACGTTTAGCTAACAATATTATGTGATTTAGCAAGTTGCTATTGGTTGTACAGAATAATATATCCAGTGTTGAAATTTCGAATGTTTGATTAAGTGATCTGCTAAAGAAGTTGGCGGTTTCGTTCCAAAACATTCGAATGATTGGGCATTCTACATATACATGGTAAATATTCTCACTTGCTCCACATGATTCACATATATCATTATCAACTAGTTTCATTTTTAACAACTCCCGTTTCGTATAGATGGCTCTGTGGATAAATTTGTATTGGAATTCCAAAAGCTTAGTATCCTTGGTTGATTGTCTATATTTCAAAAATGTTGAATTCCAATTGATTAAATCATTTAATTCATTATGCCATTTGTTGCATACGTTTGGTAACATACCTGTTGCATCAGATATAAGATTGTCGTAAAATAATCTTGATCCCTTTGTAGGAGCAATAAGATCCTTCCAAGGAGAGTCTAGTGCCATATCCCTTACGCTTGACAAGTCAAATGAGTGAATGACATCTTTCCATTTTCTTGGAATGCTAAGGATGACTCTATTAAGATCAAGCACTGTGCCTTTAACATCATATTTTGTTTTGATTTCTGCAAATGTTAAGAATTCATTATCTTTGCAAATGTCTTTTACATGAACTATACCTTGTTTGAGCCAGTTATTGATGATCAGGTTTGGATTGCAACTTTGGTGATTTAACCAGAGAGGTTGCATACGTATTTCATTAATATTATCATTGACTACATGACATTTGATATATCTATGCCAGGCATCGAGTGCATCTTTCCAAAAAGGATTTTGCAGTTTGTATTTTCTGTTGATATTCGCGCCTACCTGAAGAATATATCTAATGGGAAAACCGGCTAGGTTATAGTCGTTTGACATCGAAACGTATTTCTTCAAGCAAGAGATTTTCAATGCATCAATAAATGATTTGACATCAACCATCCTAAGACCACCATCTTCATATTTTCGCATTAAATTTATTCGTTTTATTTTGTCTCTCTTTCCGTCCCAGATAAAGTTGAAAAATAATCTGTTCAAGTTTGTTAAAAAATCTTTAGTGGGATTTGGAAGAGAAGCAAGAATATGAACAATAGTAGATAAAGCCAATGTTTCAATAACAGTTATTTTTCCTATCAAGGTTAAATGTCGTTTTTTCCAGTTCAAAAGAATTCTTTTTATGTTTTCAAGTCTTTTTTTTGTATTGATCACCCAAAGGTTTTCTAAATTAGCATTCAATTTTATTCCCAGAACTTCAAAGTTTTCCTTATGCCAGTCTAGTTTATAATCATGGGATAAAATTATATCACTGCCAGCCATTGCTCCAAGCCAAACTGCTTTGGTTTTGTCCACATTTATTTTAAGACCAGACATGTGATAAAATGTTATGAGTGTCTTCATGGCTTCATTAAGAGAGGTATCCGAACCATCTAAGAATAATTCCGTATCGTCGGCGTATTGACCAATGATATATTCGATTTCGTTGAGGAGAATGCCTTTTATATTTTCATTATTTCTTATCATTATTCCAAGTATTTCAGCAACAAATAAGAATAAATACGGTGAAATAGGATCGCCTGTCTACACCCTCGTTCATTTTCAAAAAATGTTGATAGATGTCCATTTTGAACAATACATGAAGAGGTTTTTTTTTAAAGAATATTTACCCATTTTTGCATGTTGTTGCCAAATCCAAATTTATCTAATACCATCATTACGAATTTTTTCGAGACTGTATCAAACGCTTTTTCGAAATCAATCAGAATTAGTAAACCTTTTTTGTTTTGTAGTTTAGTTTCGTACATGATGTCGTACAAAAGTCGAATGTTTTCTGTAATGCATCTGCCTGGGATAAAACCCGTTTGATTTTCATGAATAAGAATATCTAGGGTCTTTTTGAGCCTGTTAGTAATACAGGTGCTAATAATCTTATACAATGCATTAAGGAGAGAAATGGGACGCCAGTTTTTGAGAAAACGTCTATCTTTTCCTTGTTTAGGTATACATGTGATCACACCTCTATTCATTGTTATTGTAAGGGCATTTACCTTAAATGTTTCCTTTACATACCGATAAACCCATATTTTGAGATCTTTCCAAAAAAACTTAAAAAATTCTATAGGAAAACCGTCCAACCCTGGGCTTTTGTTGTTTTTCATGGATTTCACAGCTAGCGAAATTTCATCAAGAGTAATATCGCGTTCTAATTCATTCGACTGATCCTTGCTTAAAGAAGGAGTTTCAATATTTTGTAATATATCTTTACTTTCGTCGTCTATTTCCTTATTTGATTTATATAGGCGTTCGTAAAACATCTTCTGTTCTTTTATAATTGTAGTTCCCTCTGTTATTTCGGAACCATCATCCATTATGAGGGAATTAATGAGTTTATTTGTATAGTTTCTATTTTCTAAATGGCAAAAGTAATTTGTAGGCTTCTCCCCCTCTTCGTACCATTGAATTCTATTGCGAATCTGTATTCCTTTTATTTCTTCTTCTTTAAGTTGTTCTAGTTCGATTTTTTCTTTAGATAAATTTGAGAGAAGTGTTTCATCAACATTTTGGAAATCTTTTCTTATTTCATCTTCTAATTGACATATATTCTCTTCCAATTGTTTACATTTATCAATCCTTGACTTCTTAAGATACGACGAATATGAAATAGATTTACCCCTTACTTTCATTAAAAAAGTTTCCAAAAATAGCGTGTCATTAATTGTTAGGGGTAGAACTGCGTCTCCCATCTCATCTATTTCATCAACAGTATACTAAGGGTGTGCGTATTCATGCTTAGTATCATTTAGTAACTCAATAACTGAATCTATATATTCTTCGCGTCTTAATAATGATGTGTTAAACTTCCAATAACCGCGTCCCTTTTCTTTACCTTTCTGTGTTGATAAAGATAGGGCTACTGCAGAATGATCACTTTTATAGCCAGATAAATATTGTATATTTGTGCTTATGTTATAAAGGTCTTCTGTTACTAGAAAGAAATCAAGTCTAGCTTGTTGTCGAGGGTTTCTTTTCCACCATGTATATTTCCTATTATCAATATTTACCTCTCTCCATGCGTCTAATAAATTCAAAGTTTCCATGTTGTCCAAAACAACTTGACGGGCCTTAGGATTGTTAATATTCTTATAATTTTCTAGGTCTATCGAAGGATCTAAAACAAGGTTCCAGTCTCCACAAATTGCGATTGAATCATTACCCATACCTATAATGTTACTAAATAAGTCTATGTAAAAAGACGGGGAGTCCAAATTGGGCCCATATAGATTAGTAAGAGTAAGTCTGAAACTGTCAATCGTTATATCCAAAATAATGTAATTTCCATTATCATCTTTAGCAATCTTATGTATTTCATATTCAAAAGTATTTGTTAATAAAATGGCTACTCCTCTCGAGTTTGATTTAAAAGGTGCAATTACACAATCTAATCCCCATTCATTTTTCATTACATTCTCCTGTTCGGTCGAAATATGGATATCCTGAAGACATATGATAGAGAATTTCTTCTTCTTGTATATATTCATAACTTCTTTACGTTTTCTTTTGTCGGCTAAACCTCTGCAATTGGCTGAGACAATGCTAATTTTTTTAAAGGTGTCCATGACTAGTATCTACATGTATATTAGTACCCTATACATAAATTGTTTTCCAGAAGTGGTTATTGTATCCAAGTGAGTTTTTTTGTGTTTAAATATAACAAAAGAAAGAAAAGATAAAAACAAAGAAATTTTCCTTGATGCCATGGGTAAGACTTAGGGGCATTGATAGAGACTTCGCAACCCCATAGATAAAAGAAATAATAACTGCCAAATAAATTGACTTGTTTGAAGATCTCTGATTAAGTTTAACAATTATACATACAAGTATCTTCCCTGTATCCAGGGTTTTATCTACATACGAACTATCGACACAATTTGTAAACATATTCTCACTCTTTGTGAATGTTTGGCAAAATCCAAATACAACTTATAACATAACACTCATATGCTCTTATAGTCGAAATCGACTCCTGCACAGTACCCAGAAACAGAAACATAAGAAAGAACGATAAGCAAAATTCTCGTGATTGCCGAATCCTTTTGTCCATTACATCATGCTATATATACAGTGGATCAGTTATGCAATAAAGGTTTTCAAAATGACGTACTTACAATCTGAGAATCCTTTGCTGAACACAAACAAATATCCATATGAATATCACACACGTGCGTGGTGATAGCGCACATAAGGCAAGATTCACGTGCTCGCGACAGCGCGGCGCACTCTATGACCCGATAAACACTGTAGCTAAATATAGATGAAAGGGCTTGGAGTGCAACATATTAGCAGGTCGTATGCGTCTTTGAAAAAGAATGTTCATGGAAAGGGAAAGGGAGATATCATTCATAAAAATGTAAACAATGACATAATGAGACAGTGTTTATCTTAGCGATTCAAGTCTGGTCCAGGTAGATCCAGGTTCGCGGGGGTCTCGCGACTCCAAGACAACTTCGGTGCCGACCACTCTGACCCGTGTCCAGACACCATCTTTCTCGCGTTTTTCGGCGGCTTCACGGCTCAAGATCGCTCTTTTCTTCTTTAAAAAGGGCGGGAGATCTGTCTGGATGCTCATGCCAGATTTTCGCAAAGATTTTCTTGCTTCGTAAACTGCTTCGCGGTCTGGCATGTAAGAAAATGAAGCAATAATGCTCCGCACAGCCCTTGGGTTGTTTGCTTTTTGGTACTCCGATATAGGCAAGCGATGTACGATTTTAAAGTGTATGTCACTCACTCTCGACTTTGAGAAGTTCAGCTTTTCCATGAAAAAATTTCGTAGCGCTCTCTCCGTGTTTTCCTGAGGGGACTCCGTAATGCCATAGAACAACAAATTCTGCCGCCTATCATGAATATCCTTTAGGAGATGCTGACGTTCGAGTTTCGCGCGTTCCTCCCGTTCGTGTCTAAGCTCTTCTCGGAGACTCTTAATGTCAGTTTCGTTTTGAGAAACGCTAAATTCCACAGCACTTACTTTCTCTTTCATGTCCTGAATATCCTGTCTCACCTCGTTGATCGATTGTTGTAATTCCTGTTTAGTGTTAGTGATTAGGTCTGCAATTCTCTTCTCAGACTCGAGGATATCATCCACACCAACGACCTTGTTACGAGTAACACGTTGTGTTTCGTTCACTGACATTGTTCGAGTAAGTTCAATATTATCAAAATTGCAATAAAATTGCAGATAAAGTTTCAAAGTATTGTTGCGAGACTTTAATTCACAGTTTTGACATTATTATATGAACATATATCTTTGAAACTAGTGGATTACTTGGATTATATCCATGGGGTAGCGAGAGCCCGCGAAGATACGTCAAGCCTTCACCATGCGCAACCGGAAGTTTTTTTTGGGGATTAACATAACTTAGTTCCTTTCCAGGAAATGAAAGGGGGATACACGTTCTGTATGGGCTCTGTCTGTCCGTGCATCCATGTGTCCATCAGTCTGAGTTAAAGGGGACCACTTTTCTATGAAACTACTTACGATAGGATAACCAAATTTGCTGTGTCTTTTGGGTATCAATACCTAAAATATTGAGTTTGAAAATCTAAAGCCTGAATTATGAGTTATTGCCAACGTTCCATGTTTTTGGACTGTTCGATGGTATCTTCAAAAGGGACAAAAAAAAGTTTTTCAGAAACTGTTTAAAATAAGATTACCAAATTTGCTGTGTGACTACAGGGTATCAATACCATAAAGGAGTTAAACATTAAGAAGTATGCAATTATGAGCAGCTTGACAACGTTGGGGGCTGCTTTCAGTTTTGTGTGCAGAATCCACACATTTTTATCCCGCACATATGCTCATTTTGGCTATAACTTTCATCCCATTTAGCTTGTCAAAACTCAAAAACATATCTCACAATTTATCCTCTTTGGGAATTATTTTGACACATGTTCACATCCAAGGTAAAAGTCACACGTTAGGAAATCTCTTACAAAGTCATTTAAAACATGACAAGTTTTTGTGCTGTGAAACTCTTTTCAAGGTCATTTGCCCAATTTACTTAGGTAAATCAGGCAATCAGGGGTCTAAAGGCCCCAAAGGGTTGGGAGACATATTGGTTTTGGCTGAGTTCCCATCCACGTCCGCGTCCGCATCCCCGTTGGCGCTCCCATTTCGTGTCCGGAGCACAACTCTGAAACTACTTTACCAATCTTCACCAAATTTGGTATACATCCTCTTCATACCATGTAGATGTGCCTTTTCGGGTTTCAACTTCTTTATGATTTTTTATATTTTTTTATTCTATTTCAACAGTTTGGACTTTTTAATTTTTAAGGTTTGGGTTAGTTTCCGGAGCATAACTCTGAAACTACATGACCAATTTTCACCAAAATTGGTATATATCTTCTTCATATCATGTAGATGTGCCTTTTGGGCGTTTCAACTTCTTTATAATTGTTTTTATTTTGTTATTCCATGTCAACAGTTTGGACTTTGTCATTTTTAAGGGTTGGTTTAGTTTTCAGAGTATAACTCTGAAACTACATGACCAATTTTCACCATATTTGGTATATATCTTCTTCATATCATGTAGATGTGCCTTTTAACGGTTTCAACTTCTTTTCAATTTTATATTTTTTAGTTTCCATGGCAACAGTTTGGAATTTGTCATTTTTAAGGTTTGGGTTAGTTTCCGGAGTATAACTCTGAAACTACATGACCAATTTTCACCTGGTGTACATCCTCTTCATATCATGAAGATGTGCCTTTTATAGGTTTCAACTTCTTTTAAATCATGTATTTTGGGGTTTTCATGGCAACAGTTTGGACTTAGTCATTTTGAAGGGTTAGTTTTCATGACAAATTGCGTAGATGTTGATTAACGATTCCCATAAATAGAAATAAATTGTAACCAAAACTTACAGTTTATGTTGTTTTATATAAAGATATGGTTTTCATTTAATTTTAAAATTTTTAAAGATGCTTTCAAAAAGAAAATTTAGCTGAAATGGTGTATGGGGGAGACATCTGTTTTACGAGTAAAATAAAAACACTTTCTAGTTTTGGATTGAAACCCATTTTGCTGGGGAAGTTGATGACGGTGTCTTCTTGTTTTCATTTCTTTTCTATCTTACAGAAGTGTAGCTCTCGCTCGTTTTATACTGAGTCATTAATTTGTTTAGTAAGAATAGTATTAACTGGAATGTTTAGTACCCTCTATGTATTCCTCATTTGACCTTGATATTTAATTTTGTCACTATTTTTATCCATAGACAATGTCTCTCATTTCCGAATGAAATGTAGACCCCAGTTCCTGCTGGTGTAGTAGAAAGTACCTTATGAGCTTCTTTTTGACATGTGCTGCTCATAAAACAAGATATAACGGGGGATGTGTGATTCAGCTGATTGATGGAACTTTATCGTAGTTAAGATGACAGGATGGGATACAGCTGGCTACAGATAACATATTTCACACTTGATCTTCTCCAGTGACCCTCAGTAGTAGGGTTCCTCCCTAACCCAGACTGGTCTGTCTGTCTGTCTGTCTGTCTGTCTGTCTATGTGTGTGTGGTGTTAAGACTATAAGAGACTGCATCTCATTGTATTGTCAGACCGGTCTGTCTATCTGTGTGTCTGAATGTCGTTGTACAACACAAAACAGTTTATGTTTAATAGATTGTAATTAGTTGAAAATAATAATAATTCTATATTGTCCTCAATACATTGTACATCAGGAATTTGTTTAGTGCATTCTGCACCCGGCAGACATCTAAGACAGAACTTGACGAGGGATTGAAAATGACAAAATATTTTTGCAGAGTTGTAAAAATTTAATCATTTTGAGCCTAGGAAAAAAATCACCTGGTAGATTAATGATAGAACAAGGGACAAATAATCTGTCATTCAATGTAAGGGTCTGACAAATTGAAATACCTACATTTTCATAATTAAATCACTTGGTTTACTACCAATTTGAATGTCCTAGTGATTTATACGTAACATTGATGTTATTGTCAATACACTGTATTTAGAAAATCAATTTATTCTTGCTTTCCACAATAAAGACTTTAAAATATAGAAATGAAGTGTAGCTTTGAAATCAAAAGGTTTAGTACAATTAGTCAAGTCTGCTGTCACTGAAAACTTTTCTGGCATTGTGATGCTGTAGCAGTCAAACAAACCTCACATGAATCAGCATATTTAAGAAAAATCTGATCAACTGTATAATTTGGGCATAAATGTAATCAGTTTCAGAAAACTAAAAAAAAGTGTTGCTTTAACTAGTGAAAGTAGTTGTGATTATATTCAAGCAATATTAAAAATGCCACTGGAACAATTGTAATATTTCAGTAAACAAACTGAAAATATTTCACCCTCGACCAGATTCTATTCATCTGCAGAGTAATTACATTGACACATGACAAAATCTCCTTACTGACTTAACTTCAAAGTAGTCAACTTTACATTAACTTTTCTTTGAAAATATTACATTGTTGATGTTTTTCAAATTAAAATGTATTTAAAGATACTTTCATATAATATATCATATCTCAATGTGAATGATTTTTTCAACAAATCCAAAACCATATGAAAGTGTTAATAAATAATTAGATATGTTATGTCCATATAGGTATATAGTATATTACCTCATAAAGATGTGTTTGATGTATTGATGACAGGTCTGCCAACCTTGATTGATTGATTGAATGAAGTAGATCACTTGCAAGCTAGAAACATATATGTACCTCCGTACATGTACCTCTATGGAAGTATTGTTAAATGAATACCTAAATTAGGAAACTGTTGTTGCTAGTGCTATAGTGAGGTAGTATGAGGAGTATTGGCTGGAGTGTTGAGTGTGGACGGGACTCTGCAGTGGGTGGAGCATGTTGAAGAAAGTGAGGTGCTTCAGTGAGACACATCTACCTGCATGCTGTGGCAAGGTTCGTCTCCTACTCAGATAAACTTGTATACTGAGCTACTCGCAGTTATAGAAATATATTGATATGTGCACATGTGCTCATATTGAAAATATGTCACTACCTTTTTTCCATCATATCGGTGATAAAATGTTTTTTTGCCATTTGTTTTTTTTAAACTCGACTAATGCATATAATAAACATGTTCATACACACATGTTCCTGGATGAAACTGAGATTACAACTTATTTACAAACTTTTGCTTGCATGAGTAATATATATTTCAACTTCGAAATAATTTTGAGGGATAATATTGAGACGCTTTTCTCTCCTGTAAACTCAAATAATTTCCAAAAATATTTGATAACTGTCTCAAACACAAGTTGGGAAAAACAATTGTGGACAATCTGCAGACCAATATGCAGTCAATAAATTTGCAGCTGTAGCTGGATGGTTAAAATGTGTTTATCCTTCATGAAAATTCACTTTCCTGTATCAAATAAAAATCATAGTTAATGTGATTTTGACATATTCTCGTCAAAAGATTTGTGCTTGTAGGGATAGTCGAATAAACTATAACTTTAGATAAACTATTCCAGGAGGATTTAGATAAGTCACTTTCATGTAAAAATAAAGACTTCATCTAATACTTATGCAAAGTAAATGGTCAAAGTGACTGACTGTAGTTTGGAGGGATTGTCTAATTACCGGTACCTGTAAGTGACTGCAGTAGGGTCCCTGTGTAAATACCTGTGGTTCATTTAGGACAGGCGTGCAGTGTTTGACTAGAAGACCCTGGGGTATGGACAGCATACTTCTGATGTTTTAGACTATACTAGACAAAGCTTGTGATGTCCCTTCATTCACATCATTTTGAGGTTAACTTACCAAATTTAGATTAGAAAATATATCAATATCACTCATCATTTGTAGAGTAGAGCAAGGGTTTTGACATTGATATAGTTGGTTTGTGTGAACATTTGGATCTGGTAATGAATTATTCGGAATTTATAGTTTGGTTGAGGTAATGTTGGAAACATTTCTAGTCATGTATTTGGAATTTGTAGAATGAAGCTGAAGGAGACTTTGATGTGGTTTACTTGTGTGAAGTATTTGGTTAGAACTGATTGGTCTCATACTCACTTAATGCAGCCTTTGTCAAACACCAGCACGAAGCTGGTCACTTGGTGCATGAGTCAGGTCCATGTTTCCTCACCCCTGCCTTACCCCCACACACTAACCCTATTCCCCTACCCCCTCCCTGTCTATGTCACTTACCCCTTATCATTGCTCCACCCCTCCTTACCTCCCCTCACCCCTTCCATGTCATACACTCTCTCCCAACCCCATTCCATTCCCCCATTCCATGTCCAACACCCAACTCCCTTCCATGTCCCCATCCCCCCGCCAACCTCTTCCATGCTCTTCATCACCCCCCTCACTTCTTGGACCCCAATCCCCACCCCCCTTCTGTGTCCTTAATTCATATCTATCTCTCCAGCAGTCAGATATAGGCAAGTACCTGCACCTACATGTGCCCCTCCTGAATGATTTCCTTCTGTCATTGATGGGGATACAGGAAACTGCTATTCTTGGTAAGGATGTGAGTAGTTGTACCCATCTGGGCAGATGGCCTTTACCACACAGCTCTCTGTTTCTGGTGTATCGTAGGTGAAATATACACCCTGGCCGACAGTCAGGTGAACCTACCCTTCATCAATGATTCATCCACTCATACAGCAGCTTTCTTTTACCAACTCTTTCCAGTTTACGATAATCACTTGGATATTCTGGTTTTAATGACATCAGATATAGTAGGAATGTGTCTCGGATCAACCTATGGATACTGGTTAACAGTTGTACAATGATGTGATCTGATATAAACTATACTAGTCGGCGCCAGGTGAAAGTGACGTCCCGTCGGCGCCAGGTGTCGATACAGAGTCAGGTGCTTTCTACCTGTCTGACACAGTTGGTATTAGCTACTAACCCATCACAGACACATGTACCAGTGAGATATTCTGGACCATGGGCTTCGTCTGGAGATGGATCTTAGGCTTCCTCCACTCGGTGGGTATATCTCTTGGATTTGCTTCAGGGTATCATAATAAGGTAACAAGAGTTATACTATACAATACAATATATAGTCAGTTTTCTGTAAAGATCTACTACATGGTTAAGTTGTCATGGACATTGTCAATCTGCTGTATTATCTCCCAGTCATTGCCATGTTTTGGCAGCACCTACAGAGTTCCTGCCATTTGCCACTCTGATCTTTGGTCGACAATGTTGAGCTTGCAGGCTTTCCCTCTTGAAGCATGGACTACAGACATACAGTATTTATCTAGTTATCTTCAGCAACCCAGTTGTAGTGTCTAATGCCCAACTCCAATTCCCTGAGGTACGTCAGATAAGCCGGTGGTCCACCTATTTAGCTCATGTTACAGAGAAAACACTAGTGATTAGCTCAAACAATTGGGTCAACTCCTGAGAGGAAATACCTGTAGGTATCTGAATGACCTAGTTCTTGGCATGTACTAGTAGGTATGAATGTTACTTACCCTCATGACATGGTTCTGACAGCTTCATGCTCGGAGGTATTACCAGTGGACTGTCGTCTTCTCTGGCATACCACACCACCTCACTGCAGTGGGTTGAATTAAGAGATAAATTACTATAAACTCCTGCAGTCATGTATGATAAAATTTGAATGAATGGTGTCTGTATTTAGTTTACAGTTGGGTTTGATTCTTAACATGGTCATACCAAAAGATGTATAAAAAGATGGAAGATGTTGCTTCCTTGCCTGACACTCAGCATTATAAGGATAGACAATGGTTTGAACTGGTGCAGCATTTGGGCTGCAACTGATGTCATGGGTGAAATAGTCATTTCAATACTTGAAGGCCACATCCCTAAAGATGTAAAAAGGATTTCAAGTACTTGACAATGTAATGAGGACAGTGTTCGCAGTGCTCTCTCAGAACAATATCTTACACATCATGCAGTGTGGACTCAATAACATCACAGGTTTAAAGCAGGAATGCTGATTGAAAATAACATTTGGAGAGAACACCAGAAGGCAGAAAAGCATATTTATTACCAGTATGGACCAGAAGTTATTTCTTGATAGCCTTTTTAATCTGATTATTCCTGTAATAAAACATGCATGTTTATCATGTAGATGATCATTTATGTACATGTTTATGAGTTTGTAATTAGTCACAAGAGATATCATATGAGTACAGTAATTTATCAAGTTGATTCTTATACATGTTAATATTCTGTTTTAGATATATGTTCTCTTTTGAAGATTTTCCTAGTATGAAAGTTTCCATCAGAACTATAGCAAAAACAAATCTGTAATGTTTGGATGTTTTCCTGGATTTCTGTTCACAATGAGATAAAATCTGTCCTAGCTTTCATTCAGAACATAAAATGTAAATGGTCCTTGTATTTTGAGTTGTGGACATTTGATCCTTGGAACATGCTGCTGCATGGATAGATATGACTGTCATGAGACCACATTAGAATTATTTCCTTGTCTGAAGTGTGTGATGACACATGTGCAGCTATTTCCTGACTAGAGAGTGAGGCAGACAGTTGTCAGTGCTAGTCAGTGTTGAGTCTGGATGTACACTGTGAGGGTAGGTGCGATGGAGCGCAGTGAACCAGGAACACTTGTCAGTGACACAGAGGTAATTGCAGTGGAGAGTCGGAGGTATATCCTGCCCCAGGCTCTTACTTACACACATACGTACATAGATAGATATACTCTCTACTTGTATAGGTAGTTCAGGAGATGGCAGTAAGCTGATGGAGCTGCTTGAAGCCCTCAGATACAGATTCAGACTGGTAACGTCAACCAGTTTCCTCTTGTTGTCACCTCTCCTTGATTTACTAGCTGACTTGGTCTTCTTATCACATTCATGTGTGTACATGGTGTGTTTCTTCAATATGGTTACTAGACCAGTCTCTTGTAGTTGAAGCATCCGTACACTATCATGTACAAGGAAATAAACCCTTTGCATTATAAATGTTGTTTTATCATGTATAGTTATGTCAAGCTAATCAAAGAGATCCTTACCTGGATGTCGTGCAGGTTGTGTTGATGGTTGACAAACTAACAATCATAACGCGAGATTGGTCATATTTGCCTTTATTGTGATAACCATTAAATCAAGGAACAGATTAGTAATCTACCTCTTTGATTAAATAAAGGTAGGTAATCTGAATGTAAATGTTTAGAAGATGTACACAATACTTGAGCAATGTCATGTAGAAGCTGATAGTCCAGTTTGAGCTGCAATTGTAAGTTTGTATATGACACTGATATAAGTTAATTTGTATTGTGAGAGTGTGTGTTGTGTTGTAGACGTTGTCGCGTGGGGAGAAGGATGAAGGACACGAGGAGGAGCAGACAGAACCCCCTGGGGAGGGGCAGGCAGAACCCCCTGGGGAGGGGCAGGCAGAACCCCCTTGGGAGGGGCAGGGGGGCACTAGCAGCAAGCCCAGGACCTCTGATGGTACGTCAGCTTTCTTTTGTTGATTGCTTTACATTTGATTTCAAATCTTGTTCTTCTTTATCAAATACAGTTACACGTCGTTGTTGCAACTGTACTTGTATATGTTTATTTTGTTTCATAATTGTTTTTTCTTTTCATATTATTCATTGCATACATTGTTTTAGTGTTGTCAGTATCATTTCAGGTCAATTTTTAAAAGTGATGTTCCGGCTTAGCTCATATCATTCATTTTTACACCCTGTGAATTGTTTTCAGCACTCATAATGATGATTAAATGTTTTAACAATACACTAGTGTATATTTCACGTGACACATGTCAATTTCAGAGTTCCTAATGTCTATCATTTATTCATGAGCTAAGCTGTTTCTTTGTGCTGTGAGGGGTGTATGTTACAGACTCGAGCCTGAGAAAACTCCTCTCACAGTTAATGTATGTCCTTATTGATTAAAGGCACTAGTCCTGGGCTTCTTTGAAAAATAGACTTGCAAACTCATTTTTAATTGATTACTAAATTAAAGTGATATTCTTTAAAAAGTTTATTTCAAGATTATATTTGATGAAACAATTAAACTTAAAACTAGAGAATTTATGATTTGAACTTGGAACAAAATATTTATTAGATAGAAATTGTACCATGTTTGTCAATGATAAATGTTTTTGTTTTAAAAGTATTTTAAAAAAAAGAAAAAATTTGGTACAAGTTATCATATATCAGAGATTCCGTTAAATACAAATGTTCTTGGTCAAACCACTGCCATAATGGGCATCTATCATGGGAAACAAGAACATCAATGCAACCCATTTACATTCATGTACACTTCTCATCATGTCAAATGTTTACAAGAATGTAAGATGATAAGGGTATAATCAATTTGACTTGTACCTGTTTTCATAAAAACATGCTATCAGCATGTTAAAGACTGCTAAAACAGATAAAGTGATTACCATTCTATTTATTGCCTCTCTATATTGAGTCCATATTTGTTGAACTGCAATATGATCAATATCCATCAAAAAGGTGAAATCTAACCCAGACAAGCTATTCTCTCATCGTCAATAGGTGATTAGAAGACACGCCCCTTACACACCTGTATGTCGGTGATCAAGGAGTTCCACTTCACAGGTTCTGGGCCTACAAGAAGCAAATGTAGGGAAAATGGTTGATATATCTCTGTAGATGGTCAAGTAAATCTTTGTGAAGTAGTTGAATCACTATGAGATCTCCCAGAGCTCTAGCAGGCTTTCACTGTGTGAAATGAAGGATGGGAGTGAGAGAACTGTTGCTGAGGTGAACCTCTGTTTGTATGGGGGTTCTGCTTCACTGAACACACCAACCTGCAACTGTTATCATTGCTAAATTGAAATCTCGAATGACAACAGGTTGGAATTCTCCGTGTTTTACTTCACATTGCGGTCTGTCACGGTTAATGACCACAAGTTATGAGGTGAGAAGATGAGATAGCAGCTCTTGTCAGTGATCCGTGACATGGAGAGATGTATGATGTGGTGTGTTGAAGTCACTCTGTCTTCCTCTTGAAGGGCTCACATTGTTGTATCTCAGGCACTGTATCTACAGTTGCTTGTACTCAGTTATCAATCATTGATGGCACAGCAAATTCATTTTCAATCCTAACTGTAAAGTAAATCTGAAATTATTCATGATTAGTGATATGAAGTCGATGTTTGTTCTACTGGTCATGCTATATGGAGAGAGTCTTGTAGGTGGAACAATCAGCTTGAATGATCTTCTGGCTACATGCTGCTGGCTAAGGAATAACTAATGCTTTAATCATAGGCACATAAACAGTCTTGTATGAACAGTCACATTGATGTTTGTTGGAAAACAGGGAAGTAACATACAGAGTTCCTTTACATATGTTCTTGTAGCCGCTAGTTGACATGTCACCCGGTGTGAGCATAATGCAGATCACATGTGACATATCAAACCAGTTTCATTCACGCGAGTCGTGTCACTGACCCGGGTTCAGGTGGGACAGGTAGACAGGTAGACAGGTGGACAGGTGAGCTGCTATTGTCCCAGTCCGGCTATAGCAGGCAGTCTCAGTGTCACTTCTCACGGGCTGTTGTAGTATTCATTCACATGTTGATTTCATGCTCACTGGCATGATGGACTGTTGATACCACACACAGGTAGGTTGATTTCACTTATTATTTCAGTATGCAAGATTTAATAGTGAGCTGTTGTTTGCCACAGGTAAAGGTGTATATGCGATATAATGGGTGTTTACTTTACACAGATGGACATGGATATGTTGCTGTTGACTTCTTTATGAAGGAGTTGTTCATGAACACAGAGATATAGCATGTGTACATGGAATCTGAATGGTCTGACTGAGAGAAATTGTTGAATGTTGTACGTATTGTTGATCTGTTGACCGGGAGGATTATAATAGCTGCACATGTTATCCAATAGGGGGTTACCTGCCCCTGGCACTGAGATGTTCAACAGGGAAATCTCTTCTAGTTGAAACAAGCTTAGTCACCTGCCAGGTGTACCAAAGTGTGTTTCCAGACTCATGCACTTCTTAAATGTGAGGGGAGACTGGAATAATAGGGGATAACACTGGGTGACTAGGGTAAGTAAAGACCCATGCATTACTAAAAGGGGAGTTTTTTGGTGAGTAAAGGAGTTTTTAAGTAGTGTTGTGCACTTCAAGAAAGAAACTGGGGGACTCTAATGCTATTAAAATGGTAGACAATGTAATACTTTCTCTTGTCAACCTTTTTCCCCAAGGCAAGGTATAGTCCTATGCTAAAGGAGGTACTTATCAAAACACAGCTAAGTGCTTCAGAAACACAGTGTATCGTCATATTTTCGCAATCGTAATGGTTTTTTCTTTGGTAGGCCTGTTGAGAGACCTTGGTTTGTAGAGTATTATACACTACTAGAAGGGACAGGGGACAAGCACTGCTAGAGGTTGAGATGGGGAGACTGGAATCTGTCTGGAGTGTGAGAGCTGACCTGGAGGGTATGCCTGCAGATAGTTCACATACCGACTCCCACCTCTCACCCAGCCAGCTGTGGTCTGTGTACACAGAGCTGGGCATGTGCATGGCTGCCTCTCTGTCTTTATATTTAGTCCCTTGCCCAGTCCACGACAAGGGACAGGTGACATTATGACTTTCCTCTTGAAACTCCTTGCTAGGTTATTGCCATCACATTATACTCACATTCTGTCAGTGCCGTCACATTATGCTCACATTCTGTCAGTGCCGTCACATTGTGCTCACATTCTGTCAGTGCCGTCACATTGTGCTCACATTCTGTCAGTGGCGTCACATTATGCTCACATTCTGTCAGTGCCTTCACATTATGCTCACATTCTGTCAGTGGCGTCACATTATGCTCACATTCTGTCAGTTCCATCACATTGTGCTCACATTCTGTCAGTGCTGTCACATTATGCTCACATTCTGTCAGTGCCGTCACATTATGCTCACATTCTGTCAGTGCCGTCACATTATGCTCACATTCTGTCAGTGCCGTCACATTGTGCTCACATTCTGTCAGTGCCGTCACATTGTGCTCACATTCTGTCAGTGCCGTCACATTCTGTCAGTGCCATCACATTATGCTCACATTCTGTCAGTGCCATCACATTATGCTCACATTCTGTCAGTGCCGTCACATTATGCTCACATTCTGTCAGTGCCGTCACATTGTGCTCACATTCTGTCAGTGCCGTCACATTGTGCTCACATTCTGTCAGTGCCATCACATTATGCCAACATTCTGTCAGTGCCGTCACATTATGCCAACATTCTGTCAGTGCCGTCACATAATGCTCACATTCTGTCAGTGCCGTCACATTATGCCAACATTCTGTCAGTGCCGTCACATTATGCTCACATTCTGTCAGTGCCGTCAAATTATGCTCACATTCTGTCAGTGCCGTCACATTATGCTCACATTCTGTCAGTGGCGTCACATTATGCCAACATTCTGTCAGTGCCGTCACATTATGCCAACATTCTGTCAGTACCGTCAGCCAGGAACATAATTAACACAAAACACAAGGAATTGTTATCTTTGAGTAATTGAATCAAATGTAATGAACATAACATAACTGATAAAATCTATTAATGTTTATGCTTTTAGCATGAATGTGAGAATGCATATGTGAGATAGCATGTGAATGGCTGTACCCCACAGTGGCTCATTTGAGCCCTTAGCTATCAATAAGGTTCATTTTGCCATGACCTTGGGGAGATTATATGTTACATAGGAAATGTTGTCACAACAAGGATAATAGTTCATAGGCTAGTTTTTCAAGGGCATGTGAGAAACAGACTTCACAGTGTGAGACAAATAATGTTATGAAATCAGTAAAAGTTAGCAATGAGAATTGACTATCTGTATGTGATGAGCAAGCAGTACCTGGTTGGATGAGGGTTGATTGTTTGGGTGTGATGAGCAAGCAGTACCTGGTTGGATGAGGGTTGATTGTTTGGGTGTGATGAGCAAGCAGTACCTGGTTGGATGAGGGTTGATTGTTTGGGTGTGATGAGCAAGCAGTACCTGGTTGGATGATCATGAGGGTTGATTGTCTGTATGTGATGAGCAAGCAGTACCTGGTTGGATGAGGGTTGATTGTTTGGGTGTGATGAGCAAGCAGTACCTGGTTGGATGAGGGTTGATTGTTTGGGTGTGATGAGCAAGCAGTACCTGGTTGGATGATCATGAGGGTTGATTGTCTGTATGTGATGAGCAAGCAGTACCTGGTTGGATGAGGGTTGATTGTCTGTATGTGATGAGCAAGCAGTACCTGGTTGGATGAGGGTTGATTGTCTGTATGTGATGAGCAAGCAGTACCTGGTTGGATGAGGGTTGATTGTCTGTATGTGATGAGCAAGCAGTACCTGGTTGGATGAGGGTTGATTGTCTGTATGTGATGAGCAAGCAGTACCTGGTTGGATGAGGGTTGATTGTCTGTATGTGATGAGCAAGCAGTACCTGGTTGGATGAGGGTTGATTGTCTGTATGTGATGAGCAAGCAGTACCTGGTTGGATGAGGGTTGATTGTCTGTATGTGATGAGCAAGCAGTACCTGGTTGGATGAGGGTTGATTGTCTGTATGTGATGAGCAAGCAGTACCTGGTTGGATGAGGGTTGATTGTCTGTATGTGATGAGCAAGCAGTACCTGGTTGGATGATCATGAGGGTTGATTGTCTGTATGTGATGAGCAAGCAGTACCTGGTTGGATGAGGGTTGATTGTCTGTATGTGATGAGCAAGCAGTACCTGGTTGGATGAGGGTTGATTGTTTGGGTGTGATGAGCAAGCAGTGTATCTGGGTATCGGTTGGATGGGGGCTGATGTTCGCAAACAGACAACACAGATAATACTGTTTGTCAATATAAAAAATATTCTTATGAGTCATATGTAGATTTATAACTTTGTTTTTTCCTTGTACATATTTGTTATCAGTTTATATATTTTAACTTCAAGGTAAAAGCTTTCCAAGGTTGTTAAATGATATTTTGCTTTTAGTACACGATAACAATATGATTAAGATTATTTGGTGCAGTATTGAGAATAGTGGACACCGTGAAGTCATGATAAGAGGTAGTCTGTATGCTCTTTAGTGTCGGGGAAACAGTGAACAACTGGCGGAAAACTAATCGGCCCCTCATGATGAAGTTATAAATGTTTACTGTGCAACAAGTGTGAGACATTCCTGGGGAGAGATAGTGAGTGATGTGCATCATCTTCCACCAACCCTTCTTATCCTTGCTTTGATAAGTCTCTTGGTGTCAGCTAATTATACCTAGTTTGGTATCTGTGTGGGGAAGAAGGCAAGAGTGTTACCTTTCAATATTCACGATTGGTGATGCTTCAACTATAAACCATCTAATTATCACCCAGGGCTGCATGTTCCAATGATCTTCTCTTTATCACTCCTAGAAGTATCCATCAGGAAAATGTCTATATTCAATAATCAACCACCCCCGCCATTTCTGGCATTATTTGTGAAAAACAAGGAGACCGAATAGTGAAATTGTTCATATAAGGTGTAGATATTCAGTGGTACTGATTCTTTGGGTACAAATCCCACAGTTAACTCATAGGGCCCTATTGTATGAGTTTGATGTAGATGTTAGGCTAGACTTATATTCAGTCTCTTCAAAATGATAATTATCAAAAACAATTCTGTCATTAGATATAAGAAGGTAGCCTAGATCTAAACAAGTTTACTCCTAAAGCTGTTTTGTTTATGTTAAAATGTTGTTAACTACAGTGTGAGTGTAAGACTTCCATTATAGGCTGTCTTGTACCATATATACATTTACCTGCCCTGTAGTAGACTCAACTCATGGACCCCCAAGAGTGTATAGCTACACAGGTTGATGTAGACGTGAGTCTATCAGTGTGAGTTGACAGTGCTGTGCTAGACAACCCACCCATGTTGTGTACAGACAGGCTTGCCTCTCTGATGTTATCTCTCCCCGCTTTCTCCTCTCTAGATCCTCACTCTCACAGCTCACTCAGGTTCAACAAACACTCTGGTGGGGTCCTGTAACTGACTGTATAACTATACCTGCATCTACTGACTGATGGCCCCTAGCATAGGTCAGAGTCAGGCGTCCTGTAACTGACTGTATAACTGTACCTGCATCTACTGACTGATGGCCCCTAGTATAGGTCAGAGTCAGGCGTCCTGTAACTGACTGTATATTAAACTGTACCTGCATCTACTGACTGATGGCCCCTAGTATAGGTCAGAGTCAGGCGTCCTGTAACTGACTGTATATTAAACTGTACCTGCATCTACTGACTGATGGCCCCTAGCATAGGTCAGAGTCAGGCGTCCTGTAACTGACTGTATAATTGTACTGCATCTACTGACTTATGGCCCCTAGCATAGGTCAGAGTCAGGCGTCCTGTAACTGACTGTATAACTGTACCTGCATCTACTGACTGATGGCCCCTAGCATAGGTCAGAGTCAGGCGTCCTGTAACTGACTGTATAACTGTACCTGCATCTACTGACTGATGGCCCCTAGTATAGGTCAGAGTCAGGCGTCCTGTAACTGACTGTATAACTGTACCTGCATCTACTGACTGATGGCCCCTAGCATAGGTCAGAGTCAGGCGTCCTGTAACTGACTGTATATTAAACTGTACCTGCATCTACTGACTGATGGCCCCTAGCATAGGTCAGAGTCAGGCGTCCTGTAACTGACTGTATATTAAACTGTACCTGCATCTACTGACTGATGGCCCCTAGTATAGGTCAGAGTCAGGGGTCCTGTAACTGACTGTATATTAAACTGTACCTGCATCTACTGACTGATGGCCCCTAGCATAGGTCAGAGTCAGGCGTCCTGTAACTGACTGTATATTAAACTGTACCTGCATCTACTGACTGATGGCCCCTAGCATAGGTCAGAGTCAGGCGTCCTGTAACTGACTGTATATTAAACTGTACCTGCATCTACTGACTGATGGCCCCTAGTATAGGTCAGAGTCAGGCGTCCTGTAACTGACTGTATAACTGTACCTGCATCTACTGACTGATGGCCCCTAGCATAGGTCAGAGTCAGGCGTCCTGTAACTGACTGTATATTAAACTGTACCTGCATCTACTGACTGATGGCCCCTAGCATAGGTCAGAGTCAGGCGTCCTGTAACTGACTGTATATTAAACTGTACCTGCATCTACTGACTGATGGCCCCTAGTATAGGTCAGAGTCAGGGGTCCTGTAACTGACTGTATATTAAACTGTACCTGCATCTACTGACTGATGGCCCCTAGCATAGGTCAGAGTCAGGCGTCCTGTAACTGACTGTATATTAAACTGTACCTGCATCTACTGACTGATGGCCCCTAGCATAGGTCAGAGTCAGGCGTCCTGTAACTGACTGTATATTAAACTGTACCTGCATCTACTGACTGATGGCCCCTAGTATAGGTCAGAGTCAGGCGTCCTGTAACTGACTGTATATTAAACTGTACCTGCATCTACTGACTGATGGCCCCTAGTATAGGTCAGAGTCAGGCGTCCTGTAACTGACTGTATAACTGTACCTGCATCTACTGACTGATGGCCCCTAGCATAGGTCAGAGTCAGGCGTCCTGTAACTGACTGTATATTAAACTGTACCTGCATCTACTGACTGATGGCCCCTAGCATAGGTCAGAGTCAGGCGTCCTGTAACTGACTGTATATTAAACTGTACCTGCATCTACTGACTGATGGCCCCTAGTATAGGTCAGAGTCAGGGGTCCTGTAACTGACTGTATATTAAACTGTACCTGCATCTACTGACTGATGGCCCCTAGCATAGGTCAGAGTCAGGCGTCCTGTAACTGACTGTATATTAAACTGTACCTGCATCTACTGACTGATGGCCCCTAGTATAGGTCAGAGTCAGGCGTCCTGTAACTGACTGTATATTAAACTGTACCTGCATCTACTGACTGATGGCCCCTAGTATAGGTCAGAGTCAGGCGTCCTGTAACTGACTGTATAACTGTACCTGCATCTACTGACTGATGGCCCCTAGTATAGGTCAGAGTCAGGCGTCCTGTAACTGACTGTATAACTGTACCTGCATCTACTGACTGATGGCCCCTAGTATAGGTCAGAGTCAGGCGTCCTGTAACTGACTGTATAACTGTACCTGCATCTACTGACTGATGGCCCCTAGTATAGGTCAGAGTCAGGCGTCCTGTAACTGACTGTATAACTGTACCTGCATCTACTGACTGATGGCCCCTAGCATAGGTCAGAGTCAGGGGTCCTGTAACTGACTGTATAACTGTACCTGCATCTACTGACTGATGGCCCCTAGTATAGGTCAGAGTCAGGGGTCCTGTAACTGACTGTATAACTGTACCTGCATCTACTGACTGATGGCCCCTAGCATAGGTCAGAGTCAGGGGTCCTGTAACTGACTGTATATTAAACTGTACCTGCATCTACTGACTGATGGCCCCTAGTATAGGTCAGAGTCAGGCGTCCTGTAACTGACTGTATAACTGTACCTGCATCTACTGACTGATGGCCCCTAGTATAGGTCAGAGTCAGGCGTCCTGTAACTGACTGTATAACTGTACCTGCATCTACTGACTGATGGCCCCTAGCATAGGTCAGAGTCAGGCGTCCTGTAACTGACTGTATATTAAACTGTACCTGCATCTACTGACTGATGGCCCCTAGTATAGGTCAGAGTCAGGCGTCCTGTAACTGACTGTATATTAAACTGTACCTGCATCTACTGACTGATGGCCCCTAGCATAGGTCAGAGTCAGGCGTCCTGTAACTGACTGTATATTAAACTGTACCTGCATCTACTGACTGATGGCCCCTAGTATAGGTCAGAGTCAGGCGTCCTGTAACTGACTGTATAACTGTACCTGCATCTACTGACTGATGGCCCCTAGCATAGGTCAGAGTCAGGCGTCCTGTAACTGACTGTATATTAAACTGTACCTGCATCTACTGACTGATGGCCCCTAGCATAGGTCAGAGTCAGGCGTCCTGTAACTGACTGTATATTAAACTGTACCTGCATCTACTGACTGATGGCCCCTAGTATAGGTCAGAGTCAGGCGTCCTGTAACTGACTGTATATTAAACTGTACCTGCATCTACTGACTGATGGCCCCTAGTATAGGTCAGAGTCAGGCGTCCTGTAACTGACTGTATATTAAACTGTACCTGCATCTACTGACTGATGGCCCCTAGTATAGGTCAGAGTCAGGCGTCCTGTAACTGACTGTATATTAAACTGTACCTGCATCTACTGACTGATGGCCCCTAGTATAGGTCAGAGTCAGGCGTCCTGTAACTGACTGTATAACTGTACCTGCATCTACTGACTGATGGCCCCTAGCATAGGTCAGAGTCAGGCGTCCTGTAACTGACTGTATATTAAACTGTACCTGCATCTACTGACTGATGGCCCCTAGTATAGGTCAGAGTCAGGCGTCCTGTAACTGACTGTATATTAAACTGTACCTGCATCTACTGACTGATGGCCCCTAGTATAGGTCAGAGTCAGGCGTCCTGTAACTGACTGTATAACTGTACCTGCATCTACTGACTGATGGCCCCTAGTATAGGTCAGAGTCAGGCGTCCTGTAACTGACTGTATATTAAACTGTACCTGCATCTACTGACTGATGGCCCCTAGCATAGGTCAGAGTCAGGCGTCCTGTAACTGACTGTATATTAAACTGTACCTGCATCTACTGACTGATGGCCCCTAGTATAGGTCAGAGTCAGGCGTCCTGTAACTGACTGTATATTAAACTGTACCTGCATCTACTGACTGATGGCCCCTAGTATAGGTCAGAGTCAGGCGTCCTGTAACTGACTGTATAACTGTACCTGCATCTACTGACTGATGGCCCCTAGTATAGGTCAGAGTCAGGCGTCCTGTAACTGACTGTATATTAAACTGTACCTGCATCTACTGACTGATGGCCCCTAGTATAGGTCAGAGTCAGGCGTCCTGTAACTGACTGTATAACTATACCTGCATCTACTGACTGATGGCCCCTAGTATAGGTCAGAGTCAGGGGTCCTGTAACTGACTGTATATTAAACTGTACCTGCATCTACTGACTGATGGCCCCTAGCATAGGTCAGAGTCAGGCGTCCTGTAACTGACTGTATATTAAACTGTACCTGCATCTACTGACTGATGGCCCCTAGTATAGGTCAGAGTCAGGAGTCCTGTAACTGACTGTATAATTGTACTGCATCTACTGACTTATGGCCCCTAGCATAGGTCAGAGTCAGTCAGGTAAAGCAATTGCTAGGTGCAGACATGTTGAGGGCAGGTGATAGACAACATCATTTGTTCCACTGAGAGATACAATCTCACTATTCTGGATCTAGAACTGTGCCATGTAGCCTGGGATCTGTCTGCTTGAAGGGGCTGCTTGCACTAATACAGTTCATCTCTGTGTATGTTAACAATTGACAATTTAGATTAATTCTGTCTCCCAACCTTGAACAGAATGAGTTACCAGTCAATCATTTACTGCCCTCATAGAGGGATCCCTTAATATTATAGTTTCATTTCATGTTCAATTTCCTTATCTTGTATAAGTGCATAAGTTGTGACATCTAACATGATTTAGAATGTAGTAATTTTATAAGCAGACACTTTAACATATTTTGTAGATAGTTCAGGGGTTGGGGTCTCAGTGGGGGTCAAAAAGTCACACCCACTCTCATGCCTGCTGCAGACTCAACCTGGAGTGCCATGTCCACGGTAATTAAGTGTTGTTGTAAACTGATTGGAATGATGACTGATTTGATGAATGACTACTCTGTAGGCTTAACTAGGTTTCTAGCATAATTCTGTTTGAGTCTATCAGGTGAAAATTGATATGTTCATTCTTTTCATTTGAATATGTATTTTGTTTATAGAGGATAGTGAGTATAGTAAGGGTTAATACATATGTTACAATACCTTAGGGTTGAGACTGTTGTTTCCTGATTGAAACAGAGCAGACGTGAACCAAAAGGTGGGGTCAGAGTGACATCACACAGAGCACACATGATAGTGAGCTAGTTGTCTGATGTGCAGCACCTGGCCAGACTACCTGTCAACCTGTCAATCACTGGGATATCTACATCACAGCTATATATCAGTTGCACTGAGAGACAGATTACACATACACCATTCTAACACTGAAAACATGGTCATCATGTCCCACACAGAGTGCTGTCAACAGGACCAATCACACTTGTGAAGTCAGGTGATTGTAGGGTGCTACACCCACCATTAGATATATATGTACACACACTTAATGTACTTATTAACTAAAAAATTCAAAAACAAAATGGGATAATGTTTGTTGTGTTTATTGATGATTTACAGAGTAACATTGTCAAGTTGACAAAGATGGTACTATCATGCTTGTGAAGTAATGCAGCATTTAACAGTTTGCAGAGGAGATTGTTTGCTTGCCGTCAATTTCCTCACATCCCCTTCCCTCTCATAACAGCATATTCTGAGGTCAAGGGTGTGATAGACGGCCTCACTCTATGCTGCTAACTTGGTCAGGACAGAGTCTGATGTGCATATGGTTATAGAGGGGCTGATCTTACACCTGCAGTGATCAGCTGGGCAGGTAAATAAACGAGATACACCTGAGCTGTGGAGTGCGGGTCGAGTATTGAGACAAGAGGAGGGTGAGTCACAGTGCAGGCCAGGACCAGATTGCTGTGCAGGGCCTGGTGACACAACACACCACCACACCACCATAACTCCGCACCGGCCCTTACCTATACCTCACCTGGCTGCCTAACAGTCAACAGCTCACCTGCCCACATAACCCATCCAGTCATGCAGTGGACTTAAAATTCATGGATATTAAACAACACTTATCTCCTCTATCAACTTGCTCAGTCATTCAATAGACTGTAAAAGGTAGGTTAATTGTTTGTGTGAGTGCTTTGGACATACCTGTCCATGTTAGGCACACTGTTTATGTGTGGTAATGAGGCCCGTATTGACAACATGCCACTCACGTCTCAATATGTCGGCCACCGACAACCTAAATCACTCATGAGAGTAATAAATGAAAAGCTTCTTTGAATTTAAGGTTTTACATTGAATTCAACTAAATTTGTGTTTACGTATATGGTAGGTAGTTTGTCTGTTTTCCTAACTTTGAGATTGAGAAGATACAGGAGGTTGTGTGTGAAGGGTGTAGGTGGGTCCCTGTGGAGAGACGGGGTCTAGAGGAGCAGGTTGGTGGAGTGTGACACCCAGCTTGGTGAGATGGATGATCTGACTGAGAGATAAACATCCCCTCCTGTACTCACCAGCTTATCTGATCTACTGACATGGCCATGGATTACCTATCAGCCGAGCCATCTACCCTGGGATCAAACCACAGACAGATTCACGCTTCAGTCTCTATATAACTACATGTAACCAGAACTCGCCCAACAGACACAGGGGACCACCTTCCACTGGAGTCATGTTATAGATGCTTCTCTCACTTCACCTGAACCAGGGCTGTGTCAGCTTCCATTCATTTATCACGTCTTAACAATCTCCAAAGACATATATTAGATTAATGAAATTGACATCTTAAGCTATTTTGAGGTACCATACAAGAATATTCAAATCTCAACCATCCAGTAGAACTGTTGTAGCCTCTATTCCAAACTGTATGCACATCTGACAGCCTTCATTTTGGTTCATTACATGGAATTTCTCTTGTGAAAATAGTGAGGCAATATTTGATAATGTCAGAGTGTAGATATGTAGTGTGTGCTTGAGCCGTGACATGCTGTATCCAATTACCTCTACATTGTTAGGCTGTGTATTGTTCTAGACCACGCCTGCTGTGTAGTGTTCCCCTCTGATTACAGAGGAAATTAACAGAGGTGCAGACCCCAGATAAGAGCTATATCTTGGGTCATATGGGCTAGCTGGCTCGGCTCTACCTACACTGTGAGCTAGAAAACTCTGCAGAGCTGACATACAGGGATACTGGTCTGCTCTACCTGCACTCTCAGCTAGAGGACCTACCCTACAGAGCTGAAATACAGGGGTAGTGGACTGCTGTACCTACACTGTGAGCTAGAAAACTCTGCAGAGCTGACATACAGGGATACTGGTCTGCTCTACCTGCACTCTCAGCTAGAGGACCTACCCTACAGAGCTGAAATACAGGGGTAGTGGACTGCTGTACCTACACTGTGAGATAGAGGACCTACCCTACAGAGCTGAAATACAGGGGTAGTGGACTGCTGTACCTACACTGTGAGATAGAGGACCTACCCTACAGAGCTGAAATACAGGGGTAGTGGACTGCTGTACCTACACTGTGAGCTAGAGGACCTACCCTACAGAGCTGAAATACAGGGGTAGTGGACTGCTGTACCTACACTGTGAGATAGAGGACCTACCCTACAGAGCTGAAATACAGGGGTAGTGGACTGCTGTACCTACACTGTGAGATAGAGGACCTACCCTACAGAGCTGACATACAGGGGTAGTGGACTGCTGTACCTACACTGTGAGCTAGAGGACCTACCCTACAGAGCTGACATACAGGGGTAGTGGACTGCTGTACCTACACTGTGAGATAGAGGACCTACCCTACAGAGCTGAAATACAGGGGTAGTGGACTGCTGTACCTACACTGTGAGATAGAGGACCTACCCTACAGAGCTGAAATACAGGGGTAGTGGACTGCTGTACCTACACTGTGAGCTAGAGGACCTACCCTACAGAGCTGAAATACAGGGGTAGTGGACTGCTGTACCTACACTGTGAGATAGAGGACCTACCCTACAGAGCTGAAATACAGGGGAAGTGGACTGCTGTACCTACACTGTGAGATAGAGGACCTACCCTACAGAGCTGACATACAGGGGTAGTGGACTGCTGTACCTACACTGTGAGCTAGAGGACCTACCCTACAGAGCTGACATACAGGGGTAGTGGACTGCTGTACCTACACTGTGAGATAGAGGACCTACCCTACAGAGCTGACATACAGGGGTAGTGGACTGCTGTACCTACACTGTGAGCTAGAGGACCTACCCTACAGAGCTGAAATACAGGGGTAGTGGACTGCTGTACCTACACTGTGAGATAGAGGACCTACCCTACAGAGCTGACATACAGGGGTAGTGGACTGCTGTACCTACACTGTGAGCTAGAGGACCTACCCTACAGAGCTGAAATACAGGGATAGTGGACTGCTGTACCTACACTGTGAGCTAGAGGACCTACCCTACAGAGCTGAAATACAGGGGTAGTGGACTGCTGTACCTACACTGTGAGCTAGAGGACCTACCCTACAGAGCTGACTTACAGGGGTACCACAGATCTGCCAGTGGATATATCTTACTAGCAGAGATTTACGAGGTAGGAGTTGACAAGGACATTCATTGGAGACAGATGCACAGACACATGGACACACTGACGGGTACTGTGTGCACCCAGGTAGGCTAAGTCTGTAAGGCACAAACTATGTCCTAGGTATAAAGAACATTTGACTAGGAGATTCTTAAACCTCTTCCTTGATGTACTGACCATGGAACGCTTCATTGCTATGAGTTTAACCATCCCATGACACATCCCAAATGTTGCATGGCTCTATATTTTGTTCATAACTTAACCGTGTATGATAATCAGATAATTAGAATGAGAGTTCCAGAGAAGATGAAAGTTGATTTATAGCTATGTTGGTGTTCATTTAAGTCTTGTGAATAATACCAAAACTAAATTAGGTGTTTGAATTCTATAAGTCTTTGCACTTTGTGTTTCTGCAGTCTTTTGGTCCAAACATTTTGTCTGGCAAATGCTTTATGGCTATATCTATCCCTTGAAATATATACATATCATGTTCACATTGTGCTTCAATCACCAAACAAGGGTTATACATGCACAGTGTATATTTTCCTGTGTGTATTTGTACTTTGAAACTTTATTTGCTGTTTGAATGTTGATATTTTCAAAAAGTTAATAGACTTGTGACAAATGTTTCATCTCCAAATTTCAAAGCTGATTTTATTTTTCAATATAATTTCGTCTAGAAATTATGAGATCGGCTCTGTGACCTTGACCTTTGATCATTCCTGGTTTTTTCCTGAGGTTCAAGGCAGTGTGGAGTATGAAAATGTTTTATAAAATAATTCAGAACTAAAAAAAGTAGCCATGTCTTGAAGACTTCCTGAAACTAATGCAAGTCCACAAAATGAGTTGTCCTCATGTGACATTGCTTATCTACAGTACCTTCAATTCAAGGGATGGTACATAGATTTAACGTGTCAATGAAAAGTGATCTGCTTCCACCTGGATATGTACGGCACTAACTGCTTCTACAAACTTGCTGTTGCTTTAAGTACCCTTCTTTATAGTCAAGAGTATCATTAAGCAAGTTGGAAGTTGAAAGCTCGAGATAATCAAATTAAAAAGATCTTTACATTAATTGAGAAAATGAAGATATATAACATTGTCAAATCTGTTCTAAATTTAGGAGCCAATCAATTTCCAGCCAAAATGATTAAGTTGAGCTTAGTTTTATTTCAGTTTATCTTACCAATAATCTTTTTTAGACTAGCAAGAAAGGTGAACCTCTATGGTGAGACAAACAAGAGGGTTTGAAACGTTTTGGTAGACAGTCAAGAAGGTTTGAATCTCTGTAGTTAGACAAGCAAAAAGAGTTGTATGTATGATTTATAGGACAGGCAAGAGGGATTGAATCTCAATGGTTAGATAAACAAGAGGGATTGAATATCTACAAGCAAAAGGGTTTAATATGTTATTAGATGAGTAAAATCAAAGATTGAATTTGGTTAGACAAGCAACAAAGATTGAATCTCTAAGGTTTGGTAAACAAGAATGGTAAATTCTCTATAATTTATGCAGAATGGTTCCATTTCGCTATGAGATAGCTGACTCTATATGCATCAGTGTAGAGAGGCGATGATTCAAGTAGAAGAGATAAGTGATGTTAAGAGCTGATGACTTCCTGTATTCAACAGCTTCCAGTTTGTGTTTAGTAGGGGAGGATCAAGGAGGACGTACAGATGTACAGATGTAGCTGGAGGTGAGTCCCTGTCTGGTCAACATGTATTGAAACTCTCATGCAATCACTGCTTCCAAGTAGTCTGCTTTAATTAATGTGAACATGACCTCTAACCTCTCAACTCTCACCTCTCCACTGCCTGTCCCTTCTGCTAACGAGAGGTCAAGCCTAGTTGGCTGTGAGACAGTTACATAACCAGGGAATATACACTGATATATCACCTCAAGTAGGTCATAAAGATGTAATATTGTACATCCCACCTGGGTTAGTACATAGAGGAGGTGAATATTCATGAGGAACTTCCTCAATCATCTTGAATGCAACTAGTTTTCAAATTTACTTTTGTGATCTGTAGGCCTGAACACGAAACTTGTGCAGTGCACCTTGATAGAGGAGCACTGTTTGTATGAGCCTGGTCTGGGGAAGAGATTGGGCCTTCAAAGAGGGTGTGATTTATAGAATGATGGTCGGTCCTCTCTCTGGTGAAACTAGCCAGGTGTCCTGACAGTTCTTTCTACCTGCAATTCAGGACTTTTCATACATAGCACCAAGTTGATCTTGGGATCTTGATTCTGTATACGTTATCCCTAGTTTATAGTTTGGGAACTACTGTCTGTAGACACGATACCTAGTTGATAGTTTGGAAAAGCACATTCTCTAAACATCATACCTGGTTGATAGTTTGAAAACCAAATTATGTATATATGATACCTAGTTGATAATTTGGTAAAAAAATTCTGTATACATTATAACTAGTTTATAGTGATGGAAAACTGAGGCCTGAACATCGACCTTTACAGTGCACCTTGAAAGAGGTACGTGAGACCTAGTTTATAGTTCAATTCAATTCAGCATACAGACCCATTCTGTCCTGGTGTTGAGGAGCACTAGAAGCTGGGGACATGGTTTTCAGTTTGTACGTCCATCCCTTTCTCTGTTAGTATGATATGACATGAACTGTACCTTTTTCAAATTTGGTACACATTGTCAATTAGAGATTAACTTGATTTGAGACTTTAATCAGCTTATAAAGGTCTTGTTAGCAAGATAACTCATGAACCACTAAACCCAGGGCCTTCAAATTCTGAATCAGACTTAAATGGATGAGTACCCAGACACCAGTTGATTGGGTAACCTTGACGTCAAGGTGACTGTTAGTAATAGACGTATCTGTCCTAACTTTATCTGATTTCTTTATTGTGCTGGGGTACATAGTCATGTTTATGACAAAAAGTTGTCTTGGTTTGTTGTGCTTGTTAACTGTTAATATTGAACAGATTAACTCGTGATGAATGTAACATTGTGTGGAATTTGGTTATCAAAAATCAACATTTCCAAGCTCATTCATGCTTACACAATTACATTCAATAGTGTCAATTCATAGAGTCACTGAATAGGCTCAGTTTCTAATGAGTGAAATGTAGTGATAATAACAATATACGTAGATACTTATTGGACTACAGGGACTGCAGAGAGTCCCATCAGTGTACATGTGATACACTGAATGTAGTGTTGACACCTGTTGAAGGTGAGATACCTTGATGACTACCTGTATAAGCCCACCAGGTGAGGTGCAGGTGACGAGGTAAATGCAGGAGGACTGCAGTGTTCACTGTGTGGACAGGTATGTGAGTTCGGTGGATATCTACACTCCAGGGTCCTCATCTCATGAGGACATTAGGTCCCTGTTGACATCAAACGATGGAGAGTTAATATTTGTGTGTGTGTGACTTGTGTGGTCATCAAGGGGTCAACTCCGTGGAGGTCCGGCAGTTAGCCGCTAGCCTGACCAGTGCCCTGAATGCAGTGTGATACTGAGTTGAACAGTCTGTGGGCAGTCTATTGGTCCAGGACAATGCTAGAATGCTGCACTCCACGGCTAGTGCAGGTTGTGTTGATTTATTGCGCACATAGTTTAGTCAGGACATTTGCTAATCTCAACTGATGTTTGTCAAATTAGGCTTCAGTAAATGGAAACAAAACTTTATTTGGCGTCATGTGGATGTTAATAACTCCCTACACATGCAACTAATTGGTTGTTTTCAACTGAAATTCCCCTTATGTAAAGAAGAAAAGTGCTACACAGTCTTATGTGTTCAGGAATATCTTTTGAGTCAGGAACAACAACAAAGTTTACCTTATACATAAATACTTATAAAGCTGATATAGTAATATATCCAGGATGCTCCAAATTCTTTGTGTTATAAATAATATGTGTCCATCATTAGTGTTATGTTGAGGCAGAGTAGAGATAGCTGAAGAATATGAATATCAAGCCCCACATCTTCATTATTTTCATTAACCTATTAGTTCGGAGTTTTGTATTGGAGTAAAGCAAATTCTTTTCCTTTCATAAATCTTTCATTATTGATTATATTATGTGATGATGCTTCGAAATAACAATAAATCAACAGTTCAGATCAATTTTGGTTTTATAAAATCTCTCTTGGCTAACCTTCTGACCTCAACCTCTCTATCCTCAACCACTGCCTTCCACAACCTTCCTTCACTTCTCTTCCAACCATCCCTCACTTCTCTTCCACAACCTTCCCTCACTTCTCTTCCAACCTTCCCTCACTTCTCTTCCACAACCTTCCCTCACTTCTCTTCCACAACCTTCCCTCACTTCTCTTCCACAACCTTCCCTCACTTCTCTTCCAACCTTCCCTCACTTCTCTTCCAACCTTCCCTCACTTCTCTTCCAACCTTCCCTCACTTCTCTTCCAACCTTCCCTCACTTCTCTTCCACAACCTTCCCTCACTTCTCTTCCAACCTTCCCTCACTTCTCTTCCAACCTTCCCTCACTTCTCTTCCAAACTTCCCTCACTTCTCTTCCAAACTTCCCTCACTTCTCTTCCAACCTTCCCTCACTTCTCTTCCAAACTTCCCTCACTTCTCTTCCAAACTTCCCTCACTTCTCTTCCAACCTTCCCTCACTTCTCTTCCAACCTTCCCTCACTTCTCTTCCAACCTTCCCTCACTTCTCTTCCAACCTTCCCTCACTTCTCTTCCAACCTTCCCTCACTTCTCTTCCAACCTTCCCTCACTTCTCTTCCAACCTTCCCTCACTTCTCTTCCAACCTTCCCTCACTTCTCTTCCAACCTTCCCTCACTTCTCTTCCAACCTTCCCTCACTTCTCTTCCACCACCTTCCCTAGGTGCTCTTCCAACCTTCCCTCACTTCTCTTCCAACCTTCCCTCACTTCTCTTCCACAACCTTCCCTCACTTCTCTTCCAACCTTCCCTCACTTCTCTTCCAACCTTCCCTCACTTCTCTTCCACAACCTTCCCTCACTTCTCTTCCAACCTTCCCTCACTTCTCTTCCACAACCTTCCCTCACTTCTCTTCCAACCTTCCCTCACTTCTCTTCCAACCTTCCCTCACTTCTCTTCCACAACCTTCCCTCACTTCTCTTCCAACCTTCCCTCACTTCTCTTCCAACCTTCCCTCACTTCTCTTCCACAACCTTCCCTCACTTCTCTTCCAACCTTCCCTCACTTCTCTTCCAACCTTCCCTCACTTCTCTTCCACCACCTTCCCTAGGTGCTCTTCCAACCTTCCCTCACTTCTCTTCCAACCTTCCGTCACTTCTCTTCCACAACCTTCCCTCACTTCTCTTCCAACCTTCCCTCACTTCTCTTCCACAACCTTCCCTCACTTCTCTTCCAACCTTCCCTCACTTCTCTTCCAACCTTCCCTCACTTCTCTTCCACAACCTTCCCTCACTTCTCTTCCAACCTTCCCTCACTTCTCTTCCAACCTTCCGTCACTTCTCTTCCACAACCTTCCCTCACTTCTCTTCCAACCTTCCCTCACTTCTCTTCCACAACCTTCCCTCACTTCTCTTCCAACCTTCCCTCACTTCTCTTCCAACCTTCCCTCACTTCTCTTCCAACCTTCCCTCACTTCTCTTCCAACCTTCCCTCACTTCTCTTCCACAACCTTCCCTCACTTCTCTTCCACCACTTTCCCTAGGTGCTCCCCCAACCTTCCCTCACTTCTCTTCCACAACCTTCCCTCACTTCTCTTCCAACCTTCCCTCACTTCTCTTCCAACCTTCCCTCACTTCTCTTCCAACCTTCCCTCACTTCTCTTCCAACCTTCCCTCACTTCTCTTCCACAACCTTCCCTCACTTCTCTTCCAACCTTCCCTCACTTCTCTTCCAACCTTCCCTCACTTCTCTTCCAACCTTCCCTCACTTCTCTTCCAACCTTCCCTCACTTCTCTTCCACCACCTTCCCTAGGTGCTCTTCCAACCTTCCCTCACTTCTCTTCCAACCTTCCCTCACTTCTCTTCCACAACCTTCCCTCACTTCTCTTCCAACCTTCCCTCACTTCTCTTCCAACCTTCCCTCACTTCTCTTCCACAACCTTCCCTCACTTCTCTTCCAACCTTCCCTCACTTCTCTTCCACAACCTTCCCTCACTTCTCTTCCAACCTTCCCTCACTTCTCTTCCAACCTTCCCTCACTTCTCTTCCAACCTTCCCTCACTTCTCTTCCACAACCTTCCCTCACTTCTCTTCCAACCTTCCCTCACTTCTCTTCCAACCTTCCCTCACTTCTCTTCCAACCTTCCCTCACTTCTCTTCCAACCTTCCCTCACTTCTCTTCCAACCTTCCCTCACTTCTCTTCCAACCTTCCCTCACTTCTCTTCCAACCTTCCCTCACTTTTCTTCCAACCTTCCCTCACTTCAACCTCACTCTCCCAACCTTGATCCCCTCTTCATCCCTCTCTTTCACACTGTATTGTACACCCTCTATACCACTCTTCCACAACCTTTATCTGCCCCTTCTCCCATCACCCATCCACCCTAAATTTCTTTCTTTACATGCACCCAATCACTGTCACTCAAACCTTCCAGAACCTTATCCATCTCTTGAACTGTGCCCAGTACTGATGTCCAGCTAGCATCTCAGTGTTTTCCTCCACTGCTGGGTGTGGGTGTTTGGTCCTGGATTGTCCAGGATGTCACTACCGGTCAGTTCTGATGCCTCCAGTGATGTGGTTGAGGACAATCAGTCTGCTGTAGGTTGCCTCTGTCTACTTGTCTACATGCACTGTTTACCTTGAGCTTAGTCTGTTACTCTCAAAAGCATAGGAAAAACAGGGATAAGTTGGTTCCCAGGCTATGAGCTCAGCCATGTTCGAAACTAACAAATTCTAGGAACTTGACATGGTGGGTGTGTCTTCATGAACATGCTTTAGAATCTTGTGAAAGGATCCATCAACCTCCTATCCTCAAAGCTAAGAAAATTATGTTTATTTATATTAACATATTTTGACAGACAGCTTTGAGGACTGATCTTCCTCATCATGTTAAGTTGTCCCCATGAACAGCCTAAGATGTCAGGCTTTGTATTGAAAGAGAGACAATCAAGTACATGTAGTAGCTTTGACATTTCTAGCTAGTGATTGTGTGTAGGTCATTCAGGATCTCCTATTGCCAGGGTAATTGTGGTATCTGTTGCTTAATGGATCCCTGTCTACATTGGTTTGTAAGAGCAATCAGTTCCCCACCCTAAACAGCCTGATCCCCGTCTACATTGGTTTGTAGGAGCCAATCAGTTCCCCACCCTAAAAAGCCCGATCCCTGTTATAGGGGTGTGAGTTGGGCTTGATGATTGGGGTTAGTACTGTTTGTCTCGAGTTGTAAATGTTTAGTATCTGTGTACATAGCTGATCACAGGTGTTTGACATCTATCCCCTCAGACTTGACTGACCAGCTGACTAGCTGACCAAGGTGTCCACTCCCTGCTATGTACTGTCCATCACTCTTTCATGATGTTGCAGCCAGGTTATGTGCTTGATCTTGTAGTTTTGTCAGGTCTCTCAAACTAAGCATGTCTTGTGTCTGTACAGACCGCTGTTGCTATAGGCTGCATGCAGAGGGAATCAGAGAGATCAAGTGGCTGGAGTTTCTTTAATTATCTCCTGCCAGTGGTCATGGCCAGTCATGTTTGATCATGGGGTGCTGATAGGCTCCTTATTATGAAGATAGCAAACAACCCTTCAGAGGATACATTTGATGAGGCATGGCAGCTGCTATTGACAAGTTCACTTGAATCCTGGAAATGTTAATTAACCACTAATCAATCCTTAAATGGTTAAATGGTTCTAATATTTATACACCAAGAACTAACACATTTGGGGAAAATTATTTGAAGCTGAACTCTCAGATTCTTTTCAACCTGTTAATCATGAACTGTTTCAAAGTCCTTCTAATCTTGGTAGTATAAGGAAGACAAATAAATTCTATAGATGAAGAACTCCTTAACTTCTTTGCTTGTCTTCCTGTTTGTGATCATGATCTGAGCAGGTGTAATAAGCTTGGAGCTACAATGTTACACCTGGAGATAACAATTAGGACTCCATCTTCTCTCTGCAATATAGAAGTCAGAGTTTAATATTCCATACTATTGTGTAATTCTGGTTACCTTCAGGAAAGTTAGCAACATAGAAATGAAAGCAAGTGGCTGATTATATGTTCACCAGATGATGCTTCCATTATCCATCCATCACAAGCATGTCCATATCTGAGCTGCATCTATATCTCAATGGTGCAGACTGCTCTGAAAATCCTCTTGTTTAAAATCTGATTTTTTTAAAAGATGTGTTTGAGTGATTATTTGTTATGAATGGATTGTTTATCGTTCATCCTGTTGAGTATGTTGTAGTCTGTCATCAAGACCGTAGACCCTAAAGCAAAAATATTCAATTGAATCTGACACTTATTGTAAGTCTTAATATGTTGAGTCAATGATATTTCCTATGTTTTGTGATATCATGAAATTACTTAACAGACAAAATATTCTGCAAAGTAAACTTTTTTCTGTGAATCACAGGAAAAACGTTTCTCTTATTTAACATATCTGTTATAACCTCCCTCCTCTTTTTACTGCCAATTGTCGTGAACACAAAATACTAAGTAACAAAAACTTAACAGCATTTATTTTCTTCATATTTGATTTCAGAATCTTAAGATATCAATACATTGAAATTTTATGAGAAATGAAAACAACATGTAGGAATAAAAGGCCCATTCATTACTGTGAATGTGTGCCAATATTGACGGCCTCCGTGTTTGTGGCTTGTGTTTGAGATGCAACTCTCACTCCATCTTCACACATCAGTCAACATCTGAGCTGTCTCCTCATGAGCTGTCTCCTCATTGACTAGAGACCAGTATTTGAGCTGTCTCCTCATTGACTAGAGACCAGTATTTGAGCTGTCTCCTCAATGACTAGAGACCAGTATTTGAGCTGTCTCCTCATTGACTAGAGACCAGTATTTGAGCTGTCTCCTCATTGACTAGAGACCAGTATTTGAGCTGTCTCCTCATTGACTAGAGACCAGTATCTGAGCTGTCTCCTCACTGACTAGAGAGTAGTATCTGAGCTGACTCCTCACTGACTAGAGACCAGTATTTGAGCTGTCTCCTCACTCAACTAGAGAGTAGTATCTGAGCTGTCTCCTCACTGACTAGAGACCAGTAACTCAGTTGTCTCCTCCCTGACGAGAGACCAGTATTTGAGCTGTCTCCTCACTGACTACGGACCAGTATCTGAGCTGTCACCTTACTGACCAGAGACCAGTAACTCAGTTTTCCCTTCCTGACTAGAGACCAGTATCTGGGCTGTCTCCTCATTGACTAGAGACCAGTATTTGAGCTGTCTCCTCACTGACTAGAGACCAGTATCTGAGCTGTCTCCTCATTGACTAGAGACCAGTATTTGAGCTGTCTCCTCATTGACTAGAGACCAGTATTTGAGCTGTCTCCTCACTGACTAGAGACCAGTAACTCAGTTGTCTCCTCCCTGACGAGAGACCAGTATTTGAGCTGTCTCCTTACTGACTAGGGACCAGTATCTGAGCTGTCTCCTCATTGACTAGAGACCAGTATTTGAGCTGTCTCCTCATTGACTAGAGACCAGTATCTGAGCTGTCTCCTCACTGACTAGAGAGTAGTATCTGAGCTGACTCCTCACTGACTAGAGACCAGTATTTGAGCTGTCTCCTCACTCAACTAGAGAGTAGTATCTGAGCTGTCTCCTCACTGACTAGAGACCAGTAACTCAGTTGTCTCCTCCCTGACGAGAGACCAGTATTTGAGCTGTCTCCTCACTGACTACGGACCAGTATCTGAGCTGTCACCTTACTGACCAGAGACCAGTAACTCAGTTTTCCCTTCCTGACTAGAGACCAGTATCTGGGCTGTCTCCTCATTGACTAGAGACCAGTATCTGAGCTGTCTCCTCACTGACTAGAGAGTAGTATCTGAGCTGACTCCTCACTGACTAGAGACCAGTATCTGAGCTGTCTCCTCACTGACTAGAGACCAGTATCTGAGCTGTCTTCTCACTGACTAGAGACCAGTATCTGAGTTGTCTTCTCACTGACTAGAGACCAGTATCTGAGTTGTCTCCTCACTGACCAGAGACAAGTAACTCAGTTGTCTCCTCACTGACTTGAGACCAGTATTTGAGCTGTCTCCTCACTGACTAGAGACCAGTATCTGAGCTGACTCCTTACTAATGAGAGACCAGTATCTGAGCTGTCTCCTCACTGACTAGAGACCAGTAACTCAGTTGTCTCCTCACTAAAGAGAGACCAGTATCTGAGCTGTCTTCTCACTGACATCTCAATTTCAATTGAATTCATGTCAGATATTGTGTTGTGATGTAAAAGATTGTTTTGAAAGGATTGTGTCACTGTTTTGAATGCTTGGGGTTTCAAGCTTCAAAAATATTCATTTGTGGCAATATTTAAGATAAACGACAACCCAAGCCATTTGCACCTGCAATGTTCACTTCAAAGATTTTAAGGCTTTGATTTGAAGAGAGGTGTTTCCTTGAATTCCTATTCAAATATTGTGTTTGCAACATTCCTTGCTTGAGCCCATAAAGCTTGGAGGGGAAGGTCGCAATGTCTCTCTCATTCTCTTGTTACAACGTCACAAGATTAGCCCTTCCTTTAATGACCCCCAATTAGTCTGTACAGATTGCTCCAAGTGAATGTCACCCCTCCACAGTGGACCGGGCTGGCTGAGGACGCATATCATGTGTTGTCTTCTGATATATTGCTGTGTCCCCCTTGTCTACATACACAACAAACATTGTCACAGTTATTTATTGCCACATGTAATGGAATTCTTCCTGTAAGAAAAAAATTAGTTCTGGATTTTGTTACATGATTCTTTAATAAAGGCCTGTCTTACGCTAGGCAGATATATATACATATAAGCTTTAGATGAGGACAAAATGCAATTGCCATGAAATTGCCAAGAATTTGAGTGTATCTGCCAAACAACCCATTGTGAATGAGTCAGGTTGGATAAATAATGTTATCTCCTCTCGTTACAAGGGTTGTGATTGGCTGGGGTTGAGGGGAGGGGACTGGGTAATAAGACTAATGAGTGTATCAACACAAGAGCAGGGACAGTGTAGACACGAGGAGGACACTCACAGGACAGGACAGGACACCGGTCTCACAATGGGAAGCTTTCTCTGTGGCTCACAATCTTACTGTTGGAAAAAGAGCATGTGAAAATATATTATGGCATGTAATTCACATTTAAAACGTTAATTGCGTTTTAAAACTTTTCAAGCAGTTGTGTTTTATTACATTTTGAATATCTATAGTCTGAAATTTTTATGCTTTATCAATGTTTTTCCATGGATGATCAACATTGAATGCAGTATACAGTATAACTTGAATAGAAGTTTTGTGAACAGAGCTTTGTGTGTGTGTGTTTCTGTGCATACCTGGCTGACTTGTAGAGGACAAGATAAAGAGAGGGAGTGGGTGCAGTTAACTGAGGGGAGGAGACAGAGACTGTGCTGGCAGGTACCGCTGAGAGACAGCCGTGGTGTGCTAGGTAGGATCACAGTCCCTCAGTCAACCTTTATTGTCTCTGGCCGGCTAGACTGACTGCAGCACATGCACAGCACATGCCCCTTCTCTATACGGCACAGGGGCACAGCAGCTAGCACACATGACCAGCCAGCTAGGGTAGTGCTCACATGAGCTAGAGAGGTCAGGCCCGCAGGACAGGTAGATGCTTGGTGCTGGTCCATATACTACCTCCCTCGTCAAACCAAGTGTTTCCTTTTGTCGGATGATGTTTCAAAACCTGACTGATGACAATTTGGATTAGTATATTTGTTCAACTACATTCCTTAACAAAAAGGACATTGAAGATATCTTCTGGAACTTTTATGTGACATTGTGTTGTGGTTTCAAGAATACCTGTTCAATCACTGGAAGCAGTTGGAAAGCATTCAATCCTAGGATATATTCTGTTTGACATGGTAATATATTGAACCATGCACCCAACACAGGTGATGTATAAAATCAACTCAAAGCAGGGCTTTGGTTGGCTAAACTGACCACATCACTCACAAGCCTGCCCGTCTGACTCCACACACACCATTTGAGTCTATATCAATCTACTGTGCTTAAGATTTTTATTGCCTCAGGATTTTCTATTCAGAGAATGACGGCTTCTTAGATTTGGATGTTTATATTGCCTGTGAATGGCTGCTAGAACTGCTGATTTCTGTTGGGAGTACCTTCATCATCTGTGAAGTTGGTCCATCAGTGAACTCACCGCCCCTCTCCAGATTTATCTCTCCCCTCTAGGGACCAACTCCTCCTCATCAAAGAACTCATTTCAGCTGATTCCTCCTTCCTGGTTCATATCTCACTACACTAGTTCACCAAGATAAGCTCAGGCTCAACCTTCTAACATTGGATTAATTGAATGAGATACAAACAAAACTATTCATTGATTCAGTAAACTAACATTGTTTAAACTTTGTTCAGTTTGATCAGTGTTACAAGTCCACTGTGAGGTCATAGGTCAAGACAGTGTATTAATGAAGTAGGTGATTATACGTGGATCAGCATACCAGTCTGTACTGCCGGAGCCTTGGGCAGTCAGTCAGACAGATAGACAGATAGATAGCAGGAGAGAGTGAAGCAGCCCGAGCCCCGACCCTCACTGGGGATCAGCCCTACTGATAAGCAGTGGACTCATAGCTTATGTTATTAGCAGATTGTGACAGTACTAGGAAGAGAACAGTGAGAGAGGGAGTTGGTGCAAGCCCCTAGACTCGGGGTACAGTGTAGCAGCACACAGAATCAGTGATCTCACTGACTAGCCTGGAGGCACTCACTAACAAGCAGCAGTCTTGTTCCTCCCTCATTCTCCCTCACACTGCCTCCAGCTTATACATGCTCAGTACATACTCTGCTTTGCTTTCTGGGAATCTGATACAATAGGGAAACAATTGTTGTTGGCCGGCCAGAAGACAGACTGTGTGTTGTACTGGTGGAGAGATCAGACTGGTTCCTTGTGCTACATTGACTCACCTGCAGACTGGTTCACTCCTTCTCCAAGAGTCCCTATATACAGGTGTACCTAGCAGTCAGTTCTTGATAGAGACTGTTTCGGATACTGTAATGTGACGCCTGGATACCAAGCATCTGTCAGGATAGATTGGAGTATATCCCTGCAGTGAGTGTTGTGTTCAGCAGGAATACTGACTCTAATGGTTGACCTTCCGTGGATGTAGGAGTCGAGGATGTCAGTGTACAGAGCCGCTGTTCAGTGACCGGAGTACCATGGCGTGGAAGGTGAAGCATGGAGAGTACCTGCAGCTCGAGAACTGCTCAGACAGCTCCGATGATGACCCGCCAGTTTCTATGGCCATCTCCCGCAGTGACCGCAGTCGTCTCCTCATGCAGCTCAGTCACCTTTGTGAGCCACATGACCGCAACTCCCTCTGCTGGGACGAGTTCTTCGGTAGGCTCAGATACTGTAACTCATGCTTTGGTAGGCTCAGACACTATAACTTGTTCTTCGGTAGGCTCAGACACTATAACTTGTTCTTCGGTAGGCTCAGACACTATAACTTGTTCTTTGGTAGGCTCAGACACTATAACTTGTTCTTTGGTAGGCTCAGATACTGTAACTTGTTCTTCGGTAGGCTCAGATACTATAACTTGTTCTTCAGTAGGCTCAGACACTATAACTTGTTCTTCTGTAGGCTCAGATACTATAACTTGTTCTTTGGTAGGCTCAGATACTATAACTTGTTCTTTGGTAGGCTCAGATACTGTAACTCATGCTTTGGTAGGCTCAGATACTGTAACTCATGCTTTGGTAGGCTCAGATACTGTAACTTGTTCATTGGTAGGCTCAGATACTGTAACTTGTTCTTTGGTAGGCTCAGATACTGTAACTTGTTCTTTGGTAGGCTCAGATACTGTAACTCATGCTTTGGTAGGCTCAGATACTGTAACTTGTTCATTGGTAGGCTCAGATACTGTAACTTGTTCTTTGGTAGGCTCAGATACTGTAACTTGTTCTTTGGTAGGCTCAGATACTGTAACTCATGCTTTGGTAGGCTCAGATACTGTAACTCATACTTTGGTAGGCTCAGATACTGTAACTTGTTCATTGGTAGGCTCAGATACTATAACTTGTTCTTTGGTAGGCTCAGATACTATAAGTCATACTTTGGTAGGCTCAGATACTGTAACTCATGCTTTGGTAGGCTCAGATACTGTAACTCATACTTTGGTAGGCTCAGATACTGTAACTCATGCTTTGGTAGGCTCAGATACTGTAACTCATACTTTGGTAGGCTCAGATACTGTAACTTGTTCATTGGTAGGCTCAGATACTGTAACTTGTTCTTTGGTAGGCTCAGATACTATAAGTCATACTTTGGTAGGCTCAGATATATAACTCATTCTTTGGTAGGCTCAGATATATATAACTCATACTTTGGTAGGCTCAGATATATATAACTCATACTTTGGTAGGCTCAGATATATATAACTCATACTTTGGTAGGCTCAGATACTATATCCTTTTCTCTGGTAGACTCAGGCCTTATTTTGTTTTCTTTGGTTTGCTATGAAAATATACTAATTTAGTGTAAGATGTGTGTTGCTTTTTCTCTATTTTGATTTTTTTGTGTCCAAGAAATGAAACACAAAGGAACTGAAGTTTTTGTTTTCTTTTTTTCTAGTATTTATTTTATTCCTTGAAATCCATCTATAGCAATGATGATCATGTATCCAATCTTACAAGCCAGGGTGAGCAGACTTGTCCCCTGATGGTTTGCTGTGTATGTGTACACAATGTGTGCACGCAGCAAATGCCTCAGTCACAATGAACTGCCTTTAACACCAACTGAAGGCCAATGAATGAAGGTGTGAATTACTCCCTGTAAATGTTATTTCTATGTAAGAAATTTAATGAATGCACTAAATCTTGAACACTGGTGAAGGTAATTACAATGAGCTTGGTCTCATTCACTTCCAGCCTGTGATCAAACATTAGATATCATTCCAGGGTGAAAGCTATTTTCACACGTAAAGAGTAATCGTTTTCCACTTGAGACTGCATTCTAGTGCTTTGAAGGGTGAGTTAGTTCTCAACACTGGGAGCTCACAACACAGCACACTGGATACATACAGCATATGATGACATGCTTTTATTCTTCCTTTTATTGCAACTCAGCTGAAAGTTAATGCTGAAAATGTTCTGTATTAACTGTGATTATCATGTGTCACCATAACTTAAGAAGCAAAAATTGCTTTTGAATTGTTGCATGTGGGTAAAACTCAGAGTTCTTGATAGATCCAAAAATACTTTTGCTCAAATCACTCCAGTTTTGTTCTTGTATCTACTGAACTTTCCACCCTGGCCTGTACAAGAATGATTGAGACGGGATAGGAGAGTGTACATAGCTCCAGCCATGGGTACACACCCACCTGACAGACTAGTTATATATCCTCCTCATCAGTCTGTCCCCAAGTGTTCCTCTCTCCTTTTGAGTTTGTGAGCTGAAGTGATGTCTCTGTGGAGGAAGAAAGTCTGCTCATTAAACTGAATGCATAACATAAAGGTTTAATATTTTTGACAAGTCACAATGGTTTCATTTCAGTTGTTAGGGGCTTCTTTTTCAGTTATTTTATATCAAATATAAAAAATTAAACTTTCTGGTTTTGGAAATTAAGTTAATAAGTGTATATCTTGTAGATTTGTAGCTGTAGGAGACCATGGAAGCCCACAATAGCACTGTGTCCTCCTCATTGGTCTCAGGGCTTTTATCTGGATGGGATGGGATTGAGAAAACAGGGTGATGTGAGGAAGGTTTCATGGTCATGTCACTTTATGTTATAGGATGGTATAGAATTCTCTAGATTAACAGTCTCATTAGATGTCATTATCTAAATAAAATAATTAGTCTTACTTAAAAGTGATTTTAAAAAAGTGAAGTAAGTTTTATTTACACTCTCAATTTACCTTGTATATTATCAATCAGGTTATAACTATAGTTTTCAAATTTAGCTTATAATTAGTAGTCCATGGTTGAATTTCATGTAATACAAAGGCGGATAGTGTAGAAATGTATGTGTGTCTGTGAGGCCTGTTGAAGATGAATCACGGGATGCATGCATGTGTGTCTGCGCTGACTGTTGAAGATGAATCACTGGATGCATGCATGTGTGTCTGTGAGGCCGCTGGGGCTCGCTCCGTGAATGCCTAGAATCACAGATATTTGCCTACACAGATGCTCTTTTTGTTTAACTTGGCCGGGTCAGATTTCACATTGCTTGTGTGCCAGGAGGAGCCAGGTCCATCACTATTGTCTTGCTTACTTACTTTCTTACTTACACAGGGTCCAGGTGAGGGGAGCTGCCTGGCTTGATGGTCTTCAATCCCTTTGGCAGGATCATATGTGGCTCGCCTGGGGGAGGGGGAACCAACTTTAGATATAAATTGTATCTCAGAATATTATGTTTGAACTTATTGTCTACCCTAACATGAATTCTTAATGTATATTTACATGAATACTTCTCTGGTTATCTTGATTTTATGAGATGATGTGTATCTTGTTTCTGTCACAAAGATGATTTATCTACTGACATTACAGACAATGGTGTGCAATGTGTGAGCATTCTTCGTTTGTTCAGGGAAGGTATTTATGAGAGAACTCTTCTTATGAATGAGCAAGAGAAAATAGAGCTTATGAACATGTAGAGGAAGTCAAATAGAGAGATAGTTGCAACAAAAACTGAATATATTGAGGATCTTAGAAAAACATAAAAACTGCGTAGTCATTGAGTAGAGTAGGTTTGGTCCATGAGAGTGAGGAGAGAGGGAGTTGTGGTACAGGACAGTCTTGTGGAGGTGGGTGGGGTTCACACCAAAGTGAGAACAGTACTGGCTGATATGTCATGGTTGGTGCTAATGACCAAGTCACGTCATGGGCTGGGGTGTTGGCGGTCCTGGGGTTGGCGTGACATGACCTCTGACTTTACACCTATCTGATAGTTCCTTGCTGACCTGGCTGACCTTTTACACCGTAGATGAGATTAGCGAGGTTAGACAAAGCAAGCCTGACCCCAGGCAGTCATGTGTCCTGCATGTTATCCAGTCTGACAGAGACTCATGTCCTTGCTCATTCTGTGGGCAGTAATAAAGTGGCTAGAGTCACTACGAATCCACTTTGATGTCTGATGTGTAAAAGTAACTCCAGAGAATGTGTTTTCTTGGTAACTTCTGTTATCCCTGTTATGTTAGATGCTGGTAGAGAGAGACTAGGTATGGAGAGCAGGGTGCAATACCTCCAGCAGATGTGGAGATGATGAGGTCTGCAGACTGGGTCGGGGCAGATACTAGCTCCAGCATGCAAATTCAGCTCCAGTCTGTCCAACAGCCCCTGAAACTAAATATCTTTATAGCCCCATGCAAGTTATGTTATTGTAGCAAATCTAGATCACAGCAGTTTCAGTGGGCTCCTTTCAATTTTGATAGTAGATACTTTATTTACATTTTTTAAAATTATTTTAGAGACTAGAATTTAACCAAGTCCATCTCGAGCTGTCTGACTATCCCTAGTCCTTTGGTTCATTTAGATAGATCCATGTTATTGGTTTAAAATTATTTTAAAAGACACTTCTTAGATCATTTCCTTATATTAAAGAAGCTTTTTAAAAACATGTTATTAACTTTTTCTGCTGTATTTCCTAATTTTTCTAGGATGATAATTAAGATATTAACTGCAATATTTGAACACCTTTGAAAGACACTAAGAGTAGACGTTTTATTGCAAAAAAGGGATTGAAAGTCATCCAAATAATTTCCAACCATTGTATAAGGTAAGGCCAGCCATCATGACAATATGACAATGAGATTCTGAGTTTGAATATATCTATGTAAATGTGTAAAGATGAAACGTGCCCGATGTGAGTGAATGTCACACAAACAGATCCTGCAGGTGCGAGAGGAGGATACATGTGCTGCTTGGCGCTACCCTGTCTCAGACTGGTACCCAGCCATCTCGCACTTCATCTATATCTCACAGGCTTGCATGTTGTATCAATATTCATATATGTATGTCTGGCTTTCAAACCATGAAATATCAATATATTGATATTGTTTTTTCATTTACAACATTAAGTTCTCTTTTGACCAACAAGAACTTACTTCAATGAAAAAATTACTCAGGTTTGAATAATTCAAATAACTTTACCTTATTTCCTTTTCATTATTCATAATGAAACATTCGATGTGGTCATGGTTATTTAATTAATTCTATTGATTTCCTTTCTTTCTATAATGTCTACCCTCTTTCATTAATATCCTTTCTTTCTCATAAAGAATGACATTGATGAAGTTATACGTCAGTTTTTCATCAACCACTCGACCAGTAGCGGGTCTGCCTATCAAAGCCTATCAAGGCGACCATCTGAGGTGCCGGTTGTATACCTTGTGTCTCAGCTTTACCGGTCTTACCTCAGTGTTTCAGGCAAAGCCTTCTTGTCAGTTTTTATCACAATATTCAGAGCAGCAGATTTGAGAAACTGAAATAATGTACTGATCATACACATGATTCATACAGGAAACTACTTTTTATCAAGTTTCACTTTTATATTGGATTACTTTCTGGACAGAAATTATTATTTGTACACGGTGGCTGTATCTAGGGCTAACAATGTCACATCTTGTTTCAGGATCCTCGCTAGACCTGGCCCCCACCCTGCTACACATCTACGACAAGATCGCAGCAGGTGATGATACCCGGGAGACCCAGAGCATGGAGCACATGGAAGTCCACTCCAAGTCTATGTCTCTACCGGCCTCAGTGGCTGTGAGACATAGTGCTGTCACTCGCACCGATAGTGATACCAAACTCACGGGTACAGACACCAAGATGGCGGACAAGAAGTCTGCTGCTCTGGACTCAGTGGATGGGGATGTGGGGAAGAAACGTCCTCTAAGCATCAGTTCCTCTTCTTCAGCCTCCTCATCCTCTCTGTCACGGCCACAGAGAAAACGACCAAACCTCACGGAGTATGAACACCTTTTGTCACCTAGGATTAAGGATATTACAAAGATGGAAGATGTGAATGGTAACTGTGAGCACATGGATACCAGTGAGGCCACAGTGAGTGAACCCAACAACAACCGTCTGTGTGTGGAGAGAGTGTCAGGAAGTACCCAGGATGTACCGGGGAGCACCCAGTCAGTGTCCGCCCCTGTGTCCCCCGCCCCTACCAGCTCCAGCCCAGACTCCACCCCAGAGAAGCACCCCCTAGCCCCCTCCCATTCCTCCCCTCCAGAGAATAGTCCCACCCAGCCCAAGACAGGGCAGGTGCCCTCCCCGACCTGCTCGCCACCCTCAAGTCAGTCAGCTCCCACACATTCCCACCGGAATGGTAAGACTTCCCCCAAGTCTCCAGTGGGCGGAGGCAAGGAGGGGGAGACAAGCAAAGGGTCCCTGTATGTGAGCTACGTGCAGCGAGTGGTGGCCGAGATCGTGGAGACTGAGAGACTGTATGTGCGCAGTCTGGAGGACATCATTGAGGTACAGTAGCATTCAGCATTGACTTCTATTCTTACAGGTTATTACATCACAGTTTTCCTTTCCTGGTCATGATAACCCAAGACTACCATATCCCGAGAGTTGAGGGTTAATATACCCGGCGAGAGTAAATCTTTTTTTTATCAAATTTCACATTCTCAAATTTCGTATATTCAAAACCATATAAAATGACGCAAAAAGGCGGCTGCCTTGTTAAATTGGCGCCGTTATGGCTAGACATGTCCGTTAGAATGATAATCTGATTGTCTGTTGTTTGCTGAATCTTACATAACATACACTGACTATTATTTCCGACGTTGACAAATAACAAATCGTTAATGTTTTCAGTGAACAAACCAACTACTTTCTACAATCGATTGTGAGTTTATTGCACTATAAAGATATATTTTAAAGAGGCCAATAGACGGTGAATAATTTTACCATGATGGTTTGAAACAAAAGGAAAAGTGTGAACGGTTTCATGTTATTTATTATGATGTTTTTCTCTAATGAAAAGATAGGCGCCACAGTGGATTGATTATCTTTAGTACGTTATGATCAATGTCCGTATTTTTACAACATATATCAATAATAAAATAATAAAACATTATTTAACAGTGGTTGATCTATGCAAGATATATAAGGTTTCAATTCTTATCGAAAATGAAACAATGTTATATTTGGGATCACACTGTTTTGCATATAACATTCCGACTAAGTTGGTACAGTCACATCCATCAAAGCAATTCCGACAACAAAAGTAGTACAGAGTATTTTCTTAGATATTATCGTACTTGCTTCTTGCCTTTTTTATTAATCAGAAATTAACACATAAATCGTTTGGTTTGAAGGAGGTTTGTCTGCAGACTTTATGGTAGACACGCAAATGGAGACAGGCCCGGTGGGCGGGGCGTCACGCTCTAATGAGTTTTCAAAGCGTTCGCCTGTTGATTTCGGCGGCATTCTAAAAACCGGGTATAAAACGTGATTAAAAGTCTAATTTATTTGTGTATTGTCTCAATTATACGCTCATTGCATTCTCATAGATAATAGTACTGGAGATATTGATCTATCATTTTTTGAAAAAGTACATTGCATAACCTCTTTAACCATCTTCGTTATTTGTTGGTTATCTCTTCATTGAATCCAACTGTTCAAACCAGGCACTTTCCAGCAAAATAAAATGTCTTATAAATCATCTTATTCTTGAGCTAATGTTCAGCAGCAGATTGGGAAAAATGTTCCTCATCTTCTAGCAGTTGATGTGAATGAAAATTGAACGGTAAATGTTTTGAATCCATGGTCTACCAAAAGAAGTGGCAGGAAATTGGCTAATAATTTGCAGAACTCAATAAGATCTCATGGAAGATTGGCACTAGTACAAGCATCAAAGAAGTAAATTGAGTTTAAAAGTTGAAGAGTCAGGGTTGATAAAGAAGCAGTGAGATGATTGCCTTAATACATGCTCAACATGAAGGAGACATAGGTACACACACACACAGAGTAATTGAGCTGTCTTCCTCCACACACCAGCAGTAAACCACAAACATTGAGGGCTTGTATTTGAGAGTGATTTCAAGACGTAAGCCAGATGTTTACATCTCCATCTTCTTGCACCTGCCGGCTTCTTATACTCCGCTACTCAACCTCTCATAGAGGAGGAGGGCAAAGTCATGCAAGATAATTGCTTATCATAACTAAATCTTTCAGTTTATCTTCTTGAAGTTAGGAACAAAAAATGTTTCCAAAAAAAATGAAAACAAACTAAAGTTGCAAGGTTGGAACTGATGTACAATCACTATTGAGACACTTTACCACTGTTGACTCAAGAATGAAAGAAGAAGGGTTTCTTATGAAATGTATGTATGTCTTAGACTAATATATGTAAAGCTAGCAAATGGAACTTGATGTATATTCAAGGATGAATGAGACTTCCCAAAACTAACTTGCAAAAAACGCTTTATTTGTGATACTCCCTCATCAGTTGTTTTGTAGTCTGCAATACCATTGTTAGAAATATGTTAATGATGAAGTTGTAATTGACTGTTAGTCAGGCAGCTAATGAGGTGATTGTGAGGTGTTTGTGTTCAGAGAGTTGTGGGTGTACGTGCCTCACCCGCTGGAGGAAGTGGTGCATGCTGGGATACTGATTGGTGTAATCTGGGACTGATACAGGCAGGTGATAGTGAAGCGCTGGTGAGGTGCAGACCAGGTGGAATCTGGGCCGATAAACTCACATCTATATTGCCTTCATTCCACGCTCAACAGTTTGTATACTTGAACATGCAGTCAGCAACCTGTTGAGTTGGGTAATCTGGGAATTAGGAGCTTGTTTTGTATATGTTTTCTGTCTAAAAATATATACAAGCTACGATGAGGACTGATATGAACCTGAGTCCTAAAATATATTCTCTTTAAATGGCCAATTTCTTATTAAGAGAAATAAAACAAACGTGGATATCTAAGTTTGTATGATGTATGACAACAAAATTTGTACTTAGTTTGGCTAGCAAGACATTTTGAGTCAAATGTATCATTTCTTTACTTGAATATTTAATATCAAATAATACACTATCTTTTACTCAGTTGTAAATTAAGAAATCACAGCATTGTTTTCTTATGTCTATCATAAACAGGAGATATCCCATAAAGTGTCCTTTATCATGTCCGTCCATTGGAAGAGAGACATTAATTCAGAAATCAGACATAAACGTTTTTTACTGATCACCTCAACATATCTACAATAAAATCAAATGATTGAGTAGCCCTTGAGGCAAGTTAGGGAGATGGACGAGTTAATGTGTTTATATATATACTCTGACTTCCTGTCTGTGGGGGGTCAGGTGCTGACCACATGTATGACAGTGATGGTCAATGCTCGCCTGCCCTGGCTTCAGTTTTGGAGGGGTTTACAGTGGAGCTGTGGTAGGCAAGTGGTTAGTGTCTTCACAAGTTCAAATCAAGAATAGATCTCGGCACATTCATCTCTTGTGATCAAAATATGACTGTCAATATTGATTGTGACAAGTCTATTATATATTTCTTCATCTACAATTGTGCAAGTCACATACAGCGATATCAGATTTATAGCAGTCAAAAAGTGCCTGTATTAATCAGCTACACTAACTGTATTGCTCACTCTTTTAATAGTTTTATGTGTTAACCTTGTTTAGCTATTCAAAAGGAGACAATCCTTGTGTATACAAATGCACTATATATATATCGGGAGGCAGCTCCACCCTGCGTAGGAGTGGGATGGGAGCTGGGCATGTTATGATGTAAATATTTGGCTGGCACTGACTCCAGCTCAGTTTACTGATAAAACTCTCACAATAGACTCGATTCATTGGCAGCAAATTGTGCAGGACCTCCACACAAGAGCTGCTGTTGTTGACCTCAGTGGCTTTAGACTGTTTAAATCAGGGGATATGAATTGAAATAGGGAATATGGGAAGCAAGGGGATTGTTGTTTTGTGGTGGTGGGAAAGTGTGAAGAGAATGCCACAGAGCAGGAAGAAGTACGAGTGAATAACAGAGCAGGAGTTTTTGTCTTATGTTTTTTCTTTAGTCAAGTTTGGTTCATGCATTCTCAAATGGGTAAATACCTTTTAAAATTGGATTAAGTCTAGGATTATGGTTAATGAATTTGCAACCGAATCTTTTCAAATTAAACATGGATGCCGACAAGGAGATCTAATAGCTCCATACTTATTTATTCTTTGTGTAGAAATATTAAGAACAATGATACATAATAATAGTAACATCAAGGGAATTAGTATCGGTGACATAGAATACATACTTGCTCAATTTGCTGATGACACAACCTTAGCAGTAGATGGAATTGAAAAATGCAGTTTTAAACGTCTTACAAGTATTTTCACACTTTTCTGGTTGGAAAATAAACTTGGACAACACCAAATTCATTTGGATTGGTTCAATAAGAGGTCATGTTACAAAATATGCAAAGAATATAACTTTGATTGGGTTTAAACAGACTTTAACTTGTTAGAAAGAAATTTTAATACTGGTCTCAATAGCATGATTCAAAGTTACTTTGAAGATAAAATTGTGAAATTTGAGATACAGATAAATATTTGGTCAACCCGACTATTCTTTAAAGGAAAATGTTAGAGAACATAAAATCTCAACAAACAAAAAAGGTCTGGTGTACTTGTAAGTTGTTTGACAGAAATCCCTGACACTTAATAAGGTGATACAGGTCATGTGGTTTGTAATGAAATGATAAATGATAAGAAGTTCAGAATTTCAACAAGTTATTGTAATGTAGGGAGTTAGGATGTTGTTGAAATTGAGAGATGGATTTAAAAAAAATAGTTTTAAGCAGCTGCTTTTGCAGAGGTTTCAGTTGTTGGTTGCAAACACAAACTTTCGCTGGAAGACTGTTACTGAAACAGATTTGTTTGGAATAAACTTTTATTTTTAAAATAGTTCCAGTACTAAAGCCATATTTTAGAATACTAAATGCTACCTGAATGTTTTCAACTAGTTAAAGAATATGTAAAAAAACCCAAGATTTTCTCAATGTATAGTTATGTTGACATTCCCACACCTACCATAACAGTTAAATCATATCCTATTTAATGAATTAAAACAAACTATTACTCATATTTTAAATGGTTTTAATGTACACATATGTCCACTGCATTTGGGAAAAAGAGTACTAAATCAGTCAATGTATCTGCTCCATATTTATTTTAGTCTTTTTCAACTCTTCTCCTGGCGATTTACACCTTTTGCCATGCTGCATCTGTCTTTTCACTTGGAAATTTGAAGAAATGAAATATGTTCCCTGGATGTGATGAGTTATTTCATCCCTAAGCTACACAATATACCATGTTATACCATACTGTAGCTTTAAATTTCACAATACACAACCAGTTCTTCCTTGTCACATATTACTTCTTTATAAAACTGCTGGAACAATGTAGCAACTGTGACATCACGGCCTAAGCTTTCCGAAGTCAGCAGGGAAATAAGCATCCAGGCACAGCGGGGGTCAGTGCGGTTGTTTATATCCCGTAATTAGTAAATTTCTACCAAAATAACTTTTACTTTTCTCTGTGATGATGTTTTCTTTGGTTTAAAGGTGTTGATAATAATCCTGTTAATGTTATCATCCTTGTTATTCAACAATATATATTTAAATGTGCTCTTGTGAATTACATGCCTCATATCCATTTTGGTCAATACTAATACAAACAAATATATTAATCTATCAAATGGTACTGAATAAAGATTTGTTAAATTTTGGTCAACGTCGTATTTGTTATTGAGTTAGAATTAAACAATGTATTACTGACTCTAAAATCATCTGATATTGTATACAATTATATTCTCCATATAACAAACATGTAATGTACTGTTTGCTACTGTAAATACAAAATATGGATATAAAGAAAATAACAAAATAAGAGAGCAGGAAGAAGTATGAGTGACGAGCAGAAGCAAGCACTGGAGTATCTGGTAGTATACTTCTGGGTAGTCTCTATCAGTATCATCTATCATGTATGACAATCCCTTATCATTATATTGCTATATCAGGATTTCAAACAATGGGTTACTCTTAAAAACCAGTTACTGAACTTCCAACATGCTTTTATTGTAATCTCTTTATATCATTTTTTTATTCTACATGTATTTTTGGTGCTTTGATGGTATTTTGAAAGTGAGAAAAATTTCATTTGTGAACATTGTAAAGAATTTCCTATTTGTAACAGGGTTTCTGAAATAACAAGTTTATTAAAATAGAAAAAAAACCCAGTGTAATGAATGTTAAATTGATATACATTTCTGACATTTAACTTCAGCAAAGTTTCCCTGTTGGGTCAAATCATGCTTATTTGTTTATCAACAAATTATTATTATGACTTTCTATTATTTTCCAATTCCAAATAAAATAAAATAAGGAAAATAATTGTTTTTTATTCTTGCAACTTTATAAATAGGTAGACGCCCCCATTACCCTTTTTGACTTTATAAAACCTAATACAGTGTATATTAGTTAAGGGATGAGTGGATATGTAGAGCCCATATCTCCAATACTCTCCATTATGCCAGGGTTCATACAGCTGATAAACTCTCCCGAAATACAGCGTAGTGATCTGTTTATAGGCGTGGGTGAGAAGGAAGTAACCTGGGTTCGGGTGTAGAGATAGAGGAGATAGACAGAGCCCAGTCTAACATGGCAGTCCACCTCTATCAACCTGGAGGTGTCAGCCCAGCTAGCGCTTCTTCGGTCATTACAAACAGCAATTAGTCACTTTTAAAATACTTTGTCCACCTTACTTACTTTACCTTTACTTGACTACCCAGCGATCTATCGATCAAATTTGCGTCATTTGAAGAGGTCATTTCAGTTTTGATCCTTTAACATACAATAAACAGCTCTCTACTAGAGCTCTAGCCATACCTTGTTGCCAGATATATCCCTTACCAGTTACAGTTCATCATTGTTACATCAGAACTCTTTAAGAAACTCATTAACTCATCACACGCTCCATGCCATACAGTGTCAAAAACTTAATTCCTCCAGCGTGAACAATATTTAGAACAAGTGATTTTCCACTCACATCTGGTATCACTCTACATGAGGGAATTTGTTAAACTGTTTAAAAGAGCTGAACTTATGGAAATTAAATATCTGAAATGAGAAGGTGGCGTTTGTAATAAGATTTTGTTTTGTTGGGCCGAACTTGTGTCTACTGACATCTTGTCAGTGCCCACGCCCTTAAAACCTATTTTCATCTTCTTCTCCAGAAGCATAAGATCTAGAAACCTGAAACTTTGTGTACAGACTCTTTGATAAGCAAGGTTTATAATTAACATTAAGTTACCCTGTTGCCCCTACTAATTAGGGAATCACATTGACCTCTCCTTAAAGCAAAATTAAGATATGAAGCCTGATGAGAGAGCTCTATTTTTATGATTTCACATGCATTTGATGTGTCTAGTTTATTTAACATAATTTAATTTTCATTATTTGATTAGATCTAATTAGAAATGTCTGATATATTTGATCTGTTTCAATTTTCATAAATTATGATGAAATGACCTATGTATGAATGAGGGAGTTGCCTAAATACATCACTCAATCTTTTGTTTGACATTTACTAAGAATATTACTTTTAAAAGCTGGCCTAAATCCCTCTTACTTTACTGTTAATGAATTTCTAGGGACATTTTTAAAGTCTAAGTTATACTTACAGGTCAGGACATTAGCCCCTGAAAACACTTAACAAAATACAAACATTAAGGATGAAAAAACAATAAAAAAGATCTAAAGGCCAGTTATGGTACACTGCATTCAGCTTTGGGTCTTAGAGGACCTATCACTAAGTTCACTTGCTATTGATGCAGAGAAAGTTTTTTCTTTACAATTGACCCAGAGTCAAAAATTAAAAAGCTCAAAGTCACTACGGATTGAAATTTTTTAAGAGTAACAAACTGTTTGTTATGCACAAATATCGATTGATAAAAATAGCTAAAAATATATGTGCAACTTTTGATAATACTTTAATATACTTTTCTACAGCTCACAAATCAGAACAATTCATGGAATAGTATTGTTGATCTCTTCCGAGAGAGGGAAGAGAGGATACGTGCCAGAGCTAACTAGCTGATGCACGATCTAACTCAATAATAATAATATACTTTTATTCCTTTGTGATTGAAAAAAAGTGTTGGAATATTTGTCTATAATGTATATATGTTCCGAGACATAATCTGTACATTGCTTATATATATGAAAGGCCAACCATATTATTTTTTTGTGTGTTTCTCATCTCTGACCCTGATTTACCCTTCTGACTTAAATGAAAAGTTTTTATTTGTCATTTGTCCATCGCCATATTCAAAATCAGCCCGCTCTGATAAAAAATTCTGTTTTATGACACATCCATTAAAATTTCTAAATTATCTCAACCAGGAATTCCTTTTTCCCATTTGGCTTTTCACTTTACTTTGTCCTTATCATGACATGACCTAATATAACTCCAATTAAATTATGTTTTCCTTTTTTTAAATTTATTCCGACCGCCCACTCTCTTGCAGAAGGACTTACGAGAGGAGAAACGCAAAAGTAATATGGATGGCTAAATATTGGGGTGTGCCTTAAAATTTAATATTCTTTATTTGCATAAAAAAGCATAATGAAAAGGACTTGATATCATTTATCATTTTTAGCTCATCTGGCCTGTAAGGCCCGATGGGCTTATGGCATGGCATGGTGTCCGGCGTCCGTCCGTCCGTCCGTCCGTCCATCCGTCCGTCCATCCGTCCATCCGTCCGTCCATCCGTCCGTAAACTTTGTGGAATTTCGACTTCTTCTCCAGAACCATAAGGCCTAGAAAACTTAAACTTGGTGTACAGACTCCTTGACTAGTGAGGATTAAAAATTGTAGCTTTGGTGGCCCTGTGGCCCCTAATAAGGGCCACAGGGGCCACACCCTAAAAAGCTATTTTCATCTTCTTCTCCAGAACAATAAGGCCTAGAAAGCTGAAACTTTGTGTACAGACTCCTTGACTAGTGAGGATTAAAAATTGTAGCTTTGGTGGCCCTGTGGCCCCTAATAAGGGCCACAGGGGCGACACCCTAAAAAGCTATTTTCAGCTTCTTCTCCAGAACAATAAGGCCTAGAAAGCTGAAACTTTGTGTACAGACTCCTTGACTAGTGAGGATTATAAATTGTAGCTTCAGTGGCCCTGTGACCCCTAATAAGGGCCACATGGGCCACGCCCTAAAAAGCTTTTTTCATCTTCTTCTCCAGAACAATAAGGCCTAGAAAGCTGAAACTTTATGTACAGACTCCTTGACTAGTGAGGATTATAAATTGTAGCTTCGGTGGCCCTGTGACCCCTAATAAGGGCCACAGGGGCCACGCCCTAAAAAGCTTTTTTCATCTTCTTCTCCAGAACAATAAGGCCTAGAAAGCTGAAACTTTGTGTACAGACTCCTTGACTAGTGAGGATTATAAATTGTAGCTTTGGTGGCCCTGTGACCCCTAATAAGGGCCACAGAGGCCAAGCCCTTAAACCTATTTTCATCTTCTTCTCCAGAACCATAAGGCCTAGAAAGCTGAAACTTTGTGTACAGACTCCTTGACTAGTGAGGATTATAAATTGTAGCTTTAATGGCCCTGTGACCCCTGATAAGGGCCACAGGGGCCACACCCTAAAAACTTATTTTCATCTTCTTCTCCAGAACAATAAGGCCTAGAAAGCTTAAACATAGTGTACAGACTCCTTGACTAGTGAAGATTAATAATTGTAGATTTTGTGACCCTGTAGCACCTACTAAGAGGGGAAACACATTGGCCACACCCGAAAGCAAAATCAAATATACAGCCTGATGAGCTACAGAGCCAATGGCTCTATTTTTATTTTAGTTAAATTATATCAAAACTATAGGCTGTAGGCATGTTTAGGGTTATTTCATAACTGAAAGATTGCAAAAATGTTTTAAAGAAGTCTGTTAGAAAGCCAAATTGAATTCATTGGGCATTAGAGACAGATGAAAGTAGACAAGGGAGAACTATTATATATGCTGTAGTGAGTTATTTGACATGAACCAGTTGAATACAGCAGTCCTGTGGGTTTTAGGGGTTTGGGGGAATCTGTTTGGCTGGGGGGTTATGGAGGAAGATGTATAGGAAGTTGTGAAATGTTTACACAAGCGGCCATCTTGTACATATTTTACAGGTTCATGCACACAGAGCATGTTTATTTTGTCAGCTGGGCTGATAGGTGAAATAAGTGAGCTTATATCTATCATATTCAGGAAAAAAATATGTTTGCGATGCATGCATAGTGTATGCAAATATTGCTCTGTTAAGTAAAGTTGTACCTGTCATCAGTCAATGTTTGAATCAGAATATTTCTAATTGCTTTAACTTCTTCTTTTAAGTTCTTAGAGTACATATACCTCCAATTCTTGAAATCACATGACATTCAGACTTTGTAACAAACCTTATCTTTCATAACAGTAAGATTTCGTTTGTCAATCTTTTTCTGCATTCTTATTTACAAAAGACAAAGTTGTATTTTGATCTCAGCTTGTGGCTACCTTTTGAAATGTGACAAATTTCTATCCAATACTGATGGCACACCTTCCTTGTATTTCAAAGAAAAAATCCGGCACAATAATAACATGATCAAAATGATGTGCTTTTTGTGAGTGTTTAAGGTTTTGCAAAACATCAGATCATTGCATCCTAGATTTCTGTGTATTGATTCAAATGTAAACAAAACATATATAGCAAATTTCTGTTAGCTTCAATGGTCTAATCATCTATGACAGGTTGATCAAAATGATTTTTTGCATCACAAAGAATCTTGAATTGCTGCACATATTGTGGGAAAGTGTGGAGTTTTTCCTAGAAATATCAAACAAAAATGAAGTTTGATAAAACTGTCAACACGTGATTGATCTCCATATCAAACTGGCAGACTCACGGCAAAAAGTGCTCAGTAAAAGTAACTTTCAAAACATTTTCTGATGCTCAAAAGCACTAGGTATATCTGCTTATGCTAACGATCACAGTGTGTGTTGCAGGGCTACCTAGAGTATCTGGAGAGGAGCTGCCGGGTGAAGCAGGATGACATCGCCTGTCTCTTCTCCAACATCAGACACATCTACGACTTCAGCAGGTACCTCATCCCACAGGACATTGAATTAATCAGTATTTAAATGTGTAAATATAACAGTACTCCCTTCCCTATGTACAATAGCCAAGTCTATGTTTCTCAAATTTCTTACCAGACAGAAACTCTGGACAGAAGTGACTCTGATTGAACAAATTTAAAACTGGGTGTTAAAAACTTTGTCCATTTTGACAATCAAGTTGCATAAAGAGAAAGAATTTAAAATTCTGCTTAGTCACGTCTAGGGTTTCTATTTGGCAGATGATATGATGTTTAGATGTATGGTTGAGGTTTCTGGCAACTGTGTATTTACAAAAATGTTATGTTATGTGGAATTAAATACAGCCCAAAATTAAGGGCCCCTGAACAAAATGGCAGCTGTCCGTCGTTTAGCCCATTGTATAGTTAGGGATTATGGTTATCGATATTGTAAATGCTTTTTCAATATCCTGTGCCTCATCCTTCGTAACAACATCATTATGACTTAAATATATGTTTAAACACTAGAGTGAGTCAGTAAAAGTGTATCCCGTGATGTATGTCTGTATTGATGCATGTGTGTGCAGGTTGTTCCTATGGGAGCTGGAGCAGTGTGACGGGGACCCTCTCAAGGTGGCCGAGTGCTTCGTCACCAACAACAAGGGCTTCGTCATCTACACCGACTACTGCACAAACTACCCCAGGTCAGTTCCATCTCCAGCTCAACTCTCTCATTGGCTGTCTTGGCTCTGACAAAAATGATAAGGGAAATTTGTACATTTAGAAATATTGAATATTGATGTATTTCTTCATTGATCCCAAAAGAATAATAAAAATTAGAATATCCCTAATTATTATTTTTAAAAGTATATTGTCACCCATACATAATCTTACTCATGAAGATTGACCACTGCATGTACTTGAGGTAAAAATTAACTATATTTGGGTTCCCTTTATTGATCTCCCTTATTCTCTTCTGTTTCCACTCCTTTTAGAACATTAAATAGGATTCCAGAAAAATATACAAACCATTACATTTTGAACAGCTTAAATCATGTCATGTTATTGTTTTTTATGAAAGTGTTTGATTAGGATTTCTTCCCCCTCCCTTTCCAAAGGAAATTGGTATAGTAAATGTAGATATTGACAGTAATGAAATTTTTTCAATTCTCAACATGTTTAACAAATCAAATGAATTCTAACAAGTTGCCAAGGTTCTGTAAGACTGGAGAGCTATAAGCTAGCACTGTGTGGGAGTGAGTCATGTAGCTGCTCCTAGCTCACAGGGCTATTGTGGTGTCAAACAACACAGTTCTCCCTCTGTCTGTCTGTCTGTCTGTCCGTCCCCGGGTCCACACCCTGTAGATGATATCATGTTCTCCACTCTGCCTGTTCCTTCCCTCAATCTTATAGTGCTCCAAACTGTGGGTCACTGTCAACTCATTATTTCAAATCTAGTATCATAATGTGACTAAACATTTTGATAAGTTATACATACTTCTTTTTACAAATAATTGATGTCTGTTTAACCATTGATAGAATTTGATCATATTACTTTCCAAATTTAGGTTGTAAAATGTGAATTGACTTTTAGAATTGTTTATCGGCAAGTGTATAAATTTTAGCATTAGCTTAGCAAGACCAAACCATTATACGTGCATGATTGGCGTAGACATTGACACATACGGATATGATATTCATAATATTCACTAATGATTTTACATGGAGGATAATACGCCAAAGTAAGAAGGTGACATAATGTAAGAAAAGAGCAATCTATTCAAAGATGTTAAACATTTGTTTATGTAAACTCATAATAGAAAAGAGCAAAGCGTTAATTTAAACTTTTTGGTTGGACAGACACAATTTCCAATCATCAAAATCCTCCCTTCTATCCTGTCGTGATAACTGTTTAGTATAGAGCTGATCTGTCAATGTCTGTGTGTTACTGCACTAGTATACAGAAGGATTTCACCATACCAGTTATCTGTGACCAGAGAGTACCAATTGCTGTGTGTGTTTCAGTGCGGTGGAGGTGTTGACCCGCTATATGATGGACCCCGAACTGTCCGAGGTATTCAAGCAGAGACAGACATCGCTAGGACACGGACTGCCCCTCGGAGCCTACCTTCTGCGTCCTGTCCAGCGTATCCTCAAGTACCATCTCCTTCTCCAGGTACATCTCACGTGTCTCAAGCACTGACCTTCACTTGGCTTTAGTCTCCCGGACCACACCCCTCCCTGGTGTAATCATCACCGGTCAGCCCTTCTCGGCTTTACATGGAATGTTTCTGAAATATTTCTCTCAATATTCTCAAACAAAACTTAAACACAGCATTGTCTTTGTTGGAGATCTATGTTTGTGTCTGTGGTGATTTTATGAAAGCTTCACTTGGATTTTGACAGTGACAGTCATTTTATTTTATCGTACATTTTAGACTAACATATAGTCCCTGGTAAATAAATACATAAATCATAGGGCTAGATTTGCTAACATTTTCTAGACTTATGAAGGCTTCTTTAATTTGTTTGCTCCAGGGTCCAGCTAACAGGCTATCTCTCCTTCAACCATATGTATCGTCTAATATCATTTTTCCAGAACATTTTGAAGTTTTTTGAGAAGGAGAAGGATGGTCATGAGACGCTGAGCAAGGCCTTCAAGCACATGACGGAGATGGCGCACCACATCAACGAGATGAAGCGGAAGCACGAGCACGCTGTGAGGATACAGGAGATACAGAGTCAGCTTGAGGACTACGCGGGGGACGACCTCACACGCCTCGGGGAACTCGTCCTTGAGGTATTCATACAAGACATTCATTTGATAATCATCCCTTTGTGACTATATGCTATGAGGACATCAAAGTCCTGAAAAGTGCATTGTACTGAAGAAGATATTAATTATAAAAGCATCATATTTACTAAATTTGGCGCCTTTCACTGTGCACTTAGTCAGCTAAAACAGGTTATTGTTGCAATTGTTAAACACCAAGAAATCTCATAATTTTTAGCTCACCTTTACAAAGTAAATGTGAGCTTATGTCGTGGCGCTTCGTCCGTCGTCCGTCTGTCCGTCCGTCTGTCCGTCTGTCCGTCCGTCCGTCTGTCCGTCCGTAAACTTTCAGGAAAAAGACTACTCCTCCTAAACGAATCCAGATATCATTCTGAAATTGTAGTATGTTATACCCATGGTGATTCCTCACAGAAAGGTAGACGTTTCAGTTTTGAGAATCCAAGATGGCCGCCATGGCAGCCATATTGAATTTTCAATTAGATTTCAGGAAAAAGACTACTTCTCCTAAACGAATGCAGATATCATTCTGAAATTGTAGTATGTTATACCCATGGTGATTCCTCACAGAAAGGTAGACGTTTCAGTTTTGAGAATCCAAGATGGCCGCCATGGCAGCCATATTGAATTTTCAATTAGATTTCAGGAAAAAGACTACTTCTCCTAAACGAATCCAGATATCATTCTGAAATTGTAGTATGTTATACCCATGGTGATTCCTCACAGAAAGGTAGACGTTTCAGTTTTGAGAATATAAGATGGCCGCAATGGCAGCCATATTGAATTTTCAATTAGATTTTACGAAAAAGACTACTCCTCCTAAACGAATGCAGATATCATTCTGAAATTGTAGTATGTTATACCCATGGTGATTCCTCACAGAAAGGTAGACGTTTCAGTTTTGAGAATCCAAGATGGCCGCCATGGCAGCCATATTAAATTTTCAATTAGATTTCATGAAAAGACTACTCTTTCTAAACCAATCTAGATATCATTCTGAAATTGTAGTATGTTATACCTATGGTGATTCCTCACAGAAAGGTTGACGTTTCAGTTTTGAGAATCCAAGATGGCCGCCATGGCAGCCATATTGAATTTTCAATTAGATTTCATGAAATTGACTACTTCTCCTAAACCAATCTAGATATCATTTTCATATTGTAGTATGTTATACCTATAGTGATTAATCCAACAAAGGTAGCCGTTTCAGTTTTGAGAATCCCAAGATGGCCGCGATAGCAGCCATATTGACTTTTCAGCTGCAGATGACACATCATTATTACTAAATTTTAAGCTTTCATCAAGTGATCACTCGCACTATATAAATTCACTAATTTGAACTTACTAATCATAATATTATCTTGAATATGAAATATTTAAGATTGTCATGCAAGTTGTTCTATATTTTTAAGTGTTTCTAAAACATTAAGATGAAAGACAAACATAATTAATTAATTTGTTTAAAATATTTATGGCTGCATAAACTAGCTGCAAAAACCCAATGACATTAAACATCATGTTGAATTTTAAACAATGGTATCTCCCTTATATTCCTTTAAATACCACACAAAAGGGGTCAACCAGAGTTCAGATATTCCTATGCTTTTCTAATACACATCCCAATACAGGCTGCTAGCATCACAGTCTCAGCTGCTAGTCTGTTGCATAATCAACCTGACCTGATATGGTAGAGCATTATGCTATATGGCCATGTGTATGCAATAAGAGTTATGGAAATTAGACTTGTATTCTCATGACAGTGATATGTTCTTTTTAAGAATAACAACTTACACAAAACTTGTCAACAATAAGCTTTGTGTTTAGCAATCTACATGATAAGTTGATGTGGAAAGAGTTATTTTGCATCAGGTTCCAGTTCCTGTGTTTTACTCATATTTGTACCATTTCTATATCTAACAGAAGTTCTTCTTGACACAAAATCAATTTAGGACATAAGCTAACTATATTTTGTGAAATTATATATATTTTTCACAACAATTCATGTTCTCTCATGTCAAGTCTTTTAATACCACACATAAGGGCTTAGCCAGAGTTCAGGTTTACATGCTCAGCACACGAGGATGCTTCTCCAAATATACGTACACAAAGCCAAATACACAAATTGCTACACTCTCCTTAAGGATCTGGGGCTAGCAGCCCTGCCTGCTTGTATATTGCATAGTAATCATGACCTAATTGATAAATAGAACATAATGGACTTTATGGAAAGTATATAAATTGTCTTTATGAAAAGTATACTTGTATTCTATTAAAAGTAATACTTTTTACAAATAACAATTTAAACAAGTCAAGAATCAGCTTTTGTGTACAACAATCTGCACGATGAGTTAATATTAACAAGTCAAGAATCTGCTTTTATGTACTGTAATCTACATGATAAGTTAATAATAGAGGTATTTTGTATCAGGTTCCAGTTCCAATACCATGTGTTTGATAAATACCTGTAAAACTAAATGATAATTGTATCATGCTGAAGGGGTTCTGGGAACAACATGTCATCATAGAAGTCATTATTTTTCAATTAGATTTCAGGCCAAGTACTACTCCTATTAAATCAATTAAGATATCATTCTGAAAAGTGAGTATTTTTTTATATAGTGATTCCTGACAAAGACGCATTTATTTTATTATCAAGAATCCAAGATGGTCAATATGTCAATTATATTGAATTTTCAATTAGATTTCATGAAATTCATTGAAAAGAATACATTTCCTGATCAATGAAATCAATGTCATTATATTTGTATTGATACGCTTGTTGTAATATTTATCAACACTATAAATACAGTTACAAAAAAATGTATGAATCATCTTTATCTGCAAACAGCCTGAAGCATGACTGTTTTAATAAATCCTTTTTAATAAAACATAAAATGATAAAAGTTGTTCACTCCATCAGTGGGTTACATAATTCCTGACACTTCATATATGGCAAATAACATAGCCAGTGAGGGATAAATATACATTTTTTAATCATCTATATCTGATTACGGTCTGAACAATGATTATCTAGATAATTATAATGATCATTCAATTCAAACAAATCCTTTTCAAAAGCATTTAAAATGATTAAATTTGTTCACTCCCAACACTAACTGTTAGGTTTTTTACTCCTTTGTTCCCATGCAATTCATTTATTCCAAATTGAAAATTTTGGTTAATGAATAACAAATTATCTTTTATTTTTTTTGATATGCCAATAAAAGATATCATTTAATATTCATCTTCAAAACTAATTGAACAGCTGTCTGAACAATTCTTTTTTTACAAAGTCTTTCTCATCTGTTAGTTAAGATACTTCAATAAACATATTACTGAGTTGACCTCCAGATTATTTCCATTGCAAACCTCTCTTCTACCCCCACCCCTCCTATCCTTCCAGCCCCTCTCCTGCAACTCTCCTCTAAAGAGTATCTGTATTGCATATTGAAATGAGGGGAGAACACTCACTATATGGAATAACAGTAACTTACATAAGAGGATAAGTTACATAAGCTACATGCAGGTGCAAGAGGTCATCATAGGTCATCATATCTAGTAATTAGCATAAACCCCCAAGTTGCTAGCCTATTCTGACCAATCAGATTGCACTAACATATGTCAAGATTTAAGATATTCAGAAATCTTCAGTTAGAATTACATGAGACATATCACTAGCTGAATTTGTGATTTGTGTCAGAGGGATATATTCCAAATGTTTATGTGCATCATCTTTTTAGTTCTTTGGAAGTTGAGAGTGTGACTAAATGAATACTCCTAAACCAATCAAGATATCATAATGAAATTAATACAGATGCCCACATAAAAGTAGCATTTTGAAGATTAAAAAGTCCAAGATAGTCACCAATTCAGCCATAGATATACAACAAAGTTATACAAAAACCTACTGCTTGTTAACAAATCATGATTATATCATTCTTGTATTAATGTTTGTTCAAGCTCTAGTGGTTTCCAACAGAAGAATAGCATTTTAAAAGATAAAAAAATCATGATGGCAGCCATAATCAATTATCATATAAAAGATGGTTACACAAACCATTTTACCACATCATTCATTTTAAGGTGAGCTTCTGTACCCTCGGTACTTTTATTTATGGTTATTAGTTAACTTGTTCAGACAATATTTCAATTTTAAAATTCACTAAAAATGTTTGGATCGGTCCTTCAAAAGCAAAGATATTGCTGTGATTACAAGGATGAAATCATATGTATTATTAAGACTTATGCCAGTGAGATGTAAATAAACTATTCTGTCAGTTTGTCCATCCACTGTCAAGTTGTTTTCCTTCATATGTGGTAATTCAACGCCAAGTAAGTGTCCGCTTGAATCTATACTGTAAACAATCACAATAGCCTGACCAGTCAGGTGAGAAATGATGATAATTCGTAGCAATTTGTGATTGGGTGAAAGAAGTTTTGCCGGTTGAAAATGTGTTGTTTGTTTTCAAAGTGACTTAAAAACTTGTTTTTTGACAAACAAAATATCGTCTAATAATATATACTCCTTTTGACATTCCCCCTGGGGAATATGATGTTTAAGGTAGAATCCATAATTCCAACTGTTCCCACATGGCATGTTATATCTGTGTCCCCAGGGCCCGTTCCGAGTGTACGGAGCGAAAGCGTCGCGGCAGGTGTTCCTGTTTGAGCGCGAGATCATCATCAGCAAGAAGAAGGAGGGGGGTATGCTGGGCTGCAAGTCTTCCATACAGGTCCGCCGTTCTCTCTCACTCCTTAATTACAATACTCTTCTGTTACGCACATCAACCTGGTAGACACTGCATGAATCAAGTTATGTCAACCTGAGTATTAATCGGCAACAAAAGAATAGTACAGTGTATTTCACTTTAGTAAATTTGTAGCCCTCTTCGGGGTAAGAAGATTATAAGTTATCACATTGCATAGCGGGTTACATAGGTATTTATTATTCCCGCGAAAGGTTTTATGCAACGAGCGGAACGCGAGTTGCATAAAACCTTTCAAGGGAATAATAAATACCTATGGAACCCGCTATGCAATGTGATAACGAATTTATCTTACCGAATGTCTAAAACTATTGTTAAAAACACAATCAGAGTGAACAAAACTTTTATTTTACAACAACAAAAAAGGTCCCAGTCACGGCATACTGGTTGACCTATGACCTTATCACGTGACTTTGAATGATTTACGTGGAAGCAAGCTTTACTCGCGGGGTATAAGGGATTTATTCTCCCTCGGTAAAGGTGTATATGGGAATTTGTTAAGGGTCACGTGAACCAATCAGAGATCGAGATTCTTACATGAGGTAGGATAAATTTTTCTGTTTCAAAAACTCCAGACTATCAATTAGAATAATAATCGGCATGTTCAAGTAGTTTTCTGTATAAATAATGTGTTTGAAGACCACTGTCCTGTGTTGTACATGTGCCTGTGTTCTGTTGACTAGATTGCCAACCTGATGCTGGTGGAAGTGATCCCAAACGAGCCCCTCAGCTTCCACCTCATCCCCTTCGACAACCCCCGTGCACAGTTCACCCTCCAGGTACGTAGAATAGAGTTTTAGGATGTGGCCCTTGTGGATAAACCCTTCTCAGCCATTGTCAAGTTAGATTTCATTTTAGGTAAACTTACATCACTATGATAAGTCATTACACAGTCAACCTTTAAATGCTCTAGGTTTTGACTATAATCTAAAAGACCCAACATTCAAGCTCTTCTTGCTGCACAAGGCTTGTACTGTATCGTCTCTGAACTTTCAAGAGTTTTGCCAGTGTTAGCGTGTTGTGACCTATTCACCTTGTGGCCCAGTAACATTGAACTCTGCACAAAGGTCCTTCATCTGAATGTGATATGTCTCGGAGGTATAGCATTGACATAGACATAGCTCCTAGAGCATCCTTATTGCATCTAAGATCATCTTCAAAGCCTCTGAAGAACAAGAGATGGATGATACATGCCTGGAGATTGTATGGCGGACTTCTCTAATACATCTGATAGATTAATGTAGCAATTACCATTATTCTTAGCTGCGGTGACCTAGGATTAGGTTACAGTTATTTGATTTTATTTCAGATATACAATTATTAATTCTCATTGGCTGAAGCGTTTAATGATTTTAAGCTTTCTTAAGACTTTCATTCTCGATAAGAAAATTATAGAGAAAAGAGAAAAGGTTTGAGAAGGTGTCATCAATGGTTATCAATATTTGTAAAAATACCTGTACACATGATTTCTGCTCTCTTGGGCCAGTGGTTCTTTGTTAAGAAATCTACAATTGAGGGATAACAGCTTTTGATATTGTTAACATGTTGATATTATTCCCTGACAAAATTCCGCATGTATTGATGATAAGGATCTGTGTCTAAGTTTAAAGTGCATAATGAGCAATGTAACCTACCAGCTGCAGGATACAGTGAGTGAGTTGTTCCTAGGACTAGGGCATATTGCAGCAGGTAGCAGCGAGAGCATGTATGGAGGTAAAGTGAGGTGTTGTGTTGTGTACAGGCCCGCAACATGGAGCAGAAGCGGCGGTGGTGTCAGGAGATCAAGCGACTCATCCTGGACACGTACAAGGGGAAGATACCCGACAAGGTGAAGAGCCTCGTTATGGAGCTGGGCCGCAACCACGACGATGGTACGTTTTTGGCAGGAGGGTGGTGTAGTTCAAAATATTAATTAGGTAGTTGGATATGCAATATTTGATAAAGACCATATATGAATGATGATTCATCCCAAAACTTGTGATGTTCATGAAGATGTCGGTGTTGCAGACTACGTGAACAGTGAGAACCTAGACCCACGACGGAGCCACCACACCGCACCAGAGTACCTGGAGAAGAGACGTGGGAGACGCAAGTCTGGTGGCCGTATTCCTGGTGAGCTATAGTCTCAGCTTTCTATACTCTTGCCTCCATCCTGTCTCAGGGTACGAACGTTACGCTAACACCGCTAATCTGTACCCTTGGCTAGTTTCGCCCGCGCGGCCCGACTTTGGATATAGCCAATAAGATCATTTTCTCGTTGAAATTTTATCGAGGTGGCGAGAAAATGATTTGATTGGCTATATCCCAAGTCTGACCGCGAGAGCGAATCTAGCTTCTGAGCCCAGGGTACAGATTAGTGGATTTAGCGTAACATTCGTACCCCGAGACAGGATGCTTTGCCACGGCCCAACACATCAATCTATTGTTGACTGGACATTGCCCTGTCTTTACCTCTGAATTAAGATCCAATTTGGATGTTCATTACTCAAGTAATTAATGTATTAATTCACTATTCAATTGTTAAAAATACAAATACATGTGTTTTATATTTTTGTACAGATCTACTGAAACCTCAGAAGGCAAAAAGGGGATCATGTAAGTATTTTTGTTTTTATCGTGTTCTGTTAATCTTTGCATTCAAATCACAATATACTTTTTTAACACTGAAACTACTTTTTCATTATCATATTGATATGAATTAAAATAAAACCAAATCATTTTCATGACTAAACTATTTTCTTTTTCTCTGTTCACAGCTGGTAACAGAAAGGTAAGCACTAATATATCTACCGGTACCTCAAAATAGCAACAATATCCACAAATATTTGCTAATTATTTGCAAATTCTTCGCATTTCTTATTGACATTGATTGATCAGAAATACTTATCATCATATTTTCAGGGAGATGTTAGTCCCAAAACAGTAAGTATCTAGTCCAATAGAAGCTTCTGCTACAAGCCAATCAAACAAGTATAAGTATAACTGGAAAGAGCTCTGCATATACTGGATATAAGAAACTGTAAATCTGATATTTTGTACATTTGTGCCTGTGCTAATTTGTAATATCTCTGGTACTTTGTTGTGTCTCTGTACCTCTGTCCTTCTACTGTGAGTCTGTCTCTGTTGTTCCTCTGTCCCACCTCTGTCCTTATATCTTACCTCTGTCCTTATATCTTCACTCTGTCCCTCTGTTGTACCTCTGTCCTTATATCATACCTCTGTCCTTATATCGTACCTCTGTCCCTCTGTCGTACCTCTGTCCTTATATCTTCACTCTGTCCCTCTGTTGTACCTCTGTCCTTATATCGTACCTCTGTCCCTATATCATACCTGTCCCTCAGTCGTACCTCAGTCCCTAAACTTTACCTCTGTCTGTCTGTCGTACCTCAGTGCCTATACCTTACCCGTCCCTCTGTTGTATTTCTGTCCCTTAACTTCACCTCTGTCCCTCTGCCGTACCTGTCCCTCAGTCGTACCTCTGTCCCTATACTTTACCTCTGTCGTACCTCAGTCCCTATTCTTTACCTCTGTCGTACCTCAGTCCCTATACTTTACCTCTGTCGTACCTCAGTCCCTATACTTTACCTCTGTCGTACCTCAGTCCCTATACTTTACCTCTGTCGTACCTCTGTCCTTTTACTTTACCTCTGTCGTACCTCAGTCCCTTTACTTTACCTCTGTCGTACCTCAGTCCCTATACTTTACCTCTGTCGTACCTCAGTCCCTATACTTTACCTCTGTCCCTCTGTCGTAGCTCAGTCCCAATACCTTACCCGTCCCTCTGTTGTATTTCTGTCCCATTACTTCACCTCTGTCCCTCTGCCGTACCTGTCCCTCAGTCGTACCTCTATCCTTTTACTTTACCTCTGTCGTACCTCAGTCCCTATACTTTACCTCTGCCTCTCTGTCGTACCTCAGTCCCTTTACTTCACCTCTGTCCCTTTGTCGTCCCTCAGTCCCTATACTTTAATTCTGATCCTATACTTCAACTCACTCCCTATACTTCACCTCTGTCCCTCTGTCGTACCTCAGTCTCTATACTTCACCTCTGTCCCTCTGTTGTTCTAGTCCCCGCTGATGGAGAGACGACAGACTCACCCTACCCTGCTGCCCAGTCAACAGAGAGAACGCACACCCAGCTACAAGGTGAGGAAGCAAGTTACCCTCAGCTCAGACTTATACTTTGTACCTCTCTCTTCACTTAATGTTCCACAATATGTAACTTAAAGTTAACCTTGCAACTTATTTCTCTTTCAGAGTCAGCATAGTGTGAACGAGGCAAGCGAAGGGATGTCAGTTTCACAGGGGACGAGTCAGAGTGCTATTGATGACTTGATTCAGACCACAGTTGGTGAGGAGGACAAGGCAAGTGCAGACAGTGTAAGGAGAGCTAAAAGTTTCCGTTTGGCAACTCGCATGCGACCAATCAACTCCTTGGACATGAGTGATGTGATCCAGCCTGATGACAAGCAGGAGATGGACACTGATGTGAATGCAGGTGTGGCTAAGGTTGGTTTGAAGGAATCTAGTGATGTCGTGTTTGGGACTCACTCAGACTTTGATGAACTTTCTGATGATGAGAAGCCTCGGAAGAGCAGCAAGCACAGTCGCTATGCAAGCATGCCAGTGTTGAACTTGACCCCTCCTCAGAGTCCAAATGTCAAAGCTGACCAGAACAAATCCAAACATTCAGAGACAGTGCATGTGAACTCACCTTGGAAACAAAACAAACAGAATGGTCGAACCAACGCTCAACCAAAACGTTGGAATATCAACAAATCTGACAAGAACAAAAGTATTCCTGCTTTCCATGATACTTTCTCTAAGAAATCTCGAGACAAGTTAGCAGGGAAGACCCTGTGTCACCCTGTGTACAGCATGCAGCACCTAGCAGTGGACTCTGACTCCTTGACCAAGAAGGGCAGCAATGCCAAGCTGACCAACTGGTCAAGCAGCGAGAAGCTGACCAAAGGCTCCATGACTGACGTGAGTCACCTCTCCGAGGACCCCTGGGTCAAGAACCCCGACGCTAAAGAACTCTCCTCATCAACCAGCACCTCCAGTGTCTCTCTCAAACCCAGTAGACCCAGACTCGGATCTAACTCAGAATCTCATGACCATAAAAGTGGTAGTAGGGAAAAGATTGATTGGATGGTTTATGTTAACAGAAATTCGCTAAATGAAGCTGAGAATCAGAAATATTTATCCAAGTATTGCAACACAACAGTTGGAGCTATGACACCACCAACGAGTCCAACAGTTCTCAAACCTGATGTTCATAGGAGAAATGAAGATACAAGTAAGAATCAGTCACGACCAGTTTCAACCTATGACACAGTACCAGATATACCTAAAGTAAGTTTAGCATCAAGTGTTCCTTCAATAGTTGTGTCCTCAAGCACTCCAAGGTTCCAGCACCACAAACACATCTCCAGCCATCTGAACCGGTCCAACTCCACACCCATTACCAGAGTCATGACACAGAGTGTTCCCAAGCGCCCTCAGTCCTTTGATTGCGATACTCTGACAGACAGTGAGAAGATGGTGGCAGAGATGGAGGACTACATGAAACACTCTGAGAGCAACAGCTCCCTCACCTACAAGTTCCCCACAAAACTACCTGCATTCAGTGACAATAATAAGGGGAATAGAAACTCCACCATCTCAACATCTTCCTACGACAGTCATTCCAGTAGTTCAAGTGAGGGGATCATGGACACCATTAAACACAAGCTACACAATTTGACCTCAAAGAAATCTTGTCGGCATCAAGACAGCGACACCCTTTCGGCCATGTCGAGCGTGTCAGACGTGCGACCGTCTTCCCTTGTCCTATCTGATGAGGAGAGAGTGGAGGGGCGTGGTCCAGCCTCTTCCAGCGAGACACTTGACTCATCACATCACCAGAGCTCCCTGCAGAGTCAGCAGTCTCTCTTGGATGGGGATGAGGAGCTCCGGGCCTTCCTAAGGCAGCGCGGGCTTGGCGGGGAGTCCATCGGAACCAGGATGGCAAATTCTCTGCCACCAAATGTGGAGGCTCTGCTATCAGAGAAGCTGAGGCCCCACAGTGCTTGTGTACTCAGAGACAATGAATCTGTGTCCTCGTGTGAACTTTCCAGTAAAGAGACCACACCTGAGCCCCAGCCTAGACTATCACTGCCAATCATTCCTCCCAATGTGGACCACGTTCATCCAGTTCCTCTTGACAAGATGGACGTTCAACAGTCTGACTCAGGTTTCTCTATGCAGAGTGACCTAACTGATACCTCGTCGCTAGGGACCAGAGCTGTACTGGAGGACACCTCCTCTCCCTCCAGCCCTCAGTGTGAGCAGACAGAGGAACACAATCCACCAGCAGGTATTGCTCAGCAGCAGTCAACTCAACTAACCTCTCCAGTCACAAGACGAAGAACACAGTCAGATTCCTCTGCAGACTCAGTTGATAGCTTTTATGAGCGACGTCTTTCTGTTGCCTTGGACTCGGATGTATTTCGAGATTCAGCTGTATTTTGTGAGATGGACAATCATCCTGGACAAAACATAATAAAAGAGATTCCTAAGAGGCCAAGGCGATCAATAAGAGACTTTGTTCAGATCCTTGAGGAGCGTAACAGGCCTAAACGACCAGCAACTGTTGAGGTGAAGAGACGAGAGCCGGGGTCAGTAATCCGACAGCGCCTGCACACACTGCAGAAGGCCTCTCAGTACTCGCGGAGCAGCAGCCGTAACACCAGCGAGGAGCGTGAGGTGATGCCCCCCAAGTCGGTGCGAGACCTGCAGCACAGTCTGGTGTGTGAGAGGGCAGGGGGGCGATGTTGGAGCACGGGGGGCAGTGGATCTAATATGGCCTCCATCAACAGCTCCTCCAACACATCCCTCAGCTCCACCTGCTCCACCGGGGCCTTTCCCTCGGGGGTCTCGGGGCCACACTACGCCGTGGTGGGGGGCGGCAACCAGTTCATGCACCACCGAGCTGAATCAGAGCACGGGCGGGAGAGTTCCCCTGAGATGGGGGGCATGAGGTCAGCCAGGTCACTGGGCAGACTGGACCAGCTGAGCAATGACATTGAGAACCTAGTGATCATGAAGGGCTGGGTGCGATCACTCATCAACAAGTTCCAGAGTGACAAGGAATAGTGGGGTCGTTATCATGCAATATTAGCAAATTATCTTTACAAGGATATCTATATAATCAGAACTGAACTAGTTATATATGAAGGAGCAACAAGTTACCAAATGAAACATATTTCAAGCCTTTTTTTATCAGATATTGAAACTGATTTCTTATATTTTAATCAAATTGCAAACATTGCTTACACATGGTTAAAGTTGTTTTCTCTGTACACATGTGTATTGTTTTCTAATGGCGGAGTTGAGTGCTCTGTATTACAGCAACAAAATCACTATGATGATGACTGTGAGCTTGTACATAGAAACTGATGCAAATATGGTGCTTGTAAGTTATGTTTCTACAAGGACTAGTGTATGGTTGTGGCACCAACAGGCTGGACTCTCTCGTCCTGCCATGACTGCTCAAGTATTAGTCTCTGTGGATATGTGCTCACCTTCCTCTAGTCTAGACAGGAGCACACGAGTGAGGTGCCCAGGGAGACGCGGACTGGTGCCCATACCTGTCTGTAGTGTCATGTTTTGTGCAGTGCACTGGGCTAATTCCCCTCCGGCTTCTCTATGATACAAATGAATGAATCTCTATGCAATTTATAAAGAAATTTACCTAATGTTTGTAATAATGTGATAAATCATTCACCATGTTTCAAAGAATTTCTGTTTTGTATTCAGTGATTGACAGCTGCACCACTAGAGGTAGTTGAGGTATACAATCTGCATTGCTCTTCAGTCTTCAGGAGCATGTGTACAGATCAGAACAGTCCGTCCTTGGCACTCATGATGCTCAGCTTACATTGTTGATAGAGAGGCCTCCATAAAGATATTCTATATAAGGAAACATCTTCTAAAGTCTTTCAAGGGCAGTGAGAATAGATGGAATCATCCTGCTACATCAGCGTATATGTCTCCGCTAAAGCTACAACCTATCCCCTGATATCCTCCTATAGTCTTCTGTCGTAACTCTGACGGGTGGTTGCTTAGCGCTATTTATAGCCTGTCTGTTTTCCGTCAAACTACTTCGAACTCCATACACTGTTGTCTAGTGATGTCGCATGTGGAAATCTAAGAGCGCGCGATTTGGAGTTTAGCGGGAGACGGCAATGAGAATCAGATTAATTATCTAATAGCACACCTATTGGTTAATTTGAATCACGAGGTGAGCACGCGGAACGAAGCCAAGAAACTAGTTTGCCGCTATCGCTGAAAGGGCATCATTTGATTGGCTTGCTATTTATAGCGATACGACAGAAGACCATAGGAGGATATCAGGGGATAGGTTGTAGCTTTAGCGGAGACATGTACGCTGATGTAGCAGATGGAATAGATTCTGTGGTTAACAGCTTCTTCATTGTGAACGTACATAATTGTTGACATTTCTTTGCTGTGCATTGATATTGATGTCTATACATGTATCCCAATTGATACAATCCACACGGTGCTTGGTATTCAATAAATCAAGATGATGCTTGGTATTCAACACAATCTACATTATGCTTGGTATTCAATAAATCAAGATGATGCTTGGTATTCAATACAATCTACATGATGCTTGGTATTCAAAACAATCCACCCGGTGCTTGGTATTCAATACAATCTACATGATGCTTGGTATTCAAAACAATCCACCCGGTGCTTGGTATTCAATACAATCTACATGATGCTTGGTATTCAAAACAATCCACCCGGTGCTTGGTATTCAATAAATCAAGATGATGCTTAGTATTCAATATAATACACACGGTGCTTGGTATTCAATACAATTCACTCGGTGCTTGGTATTCAATACAATCTACATGGTGCTTGGTATTCAATACAATCCACACAGTGCTTGGTATTCAATAAATCAAGATGATGCTTGGGATTCAATACAATCTACATGATGCTTGGTATTCAATACAATCCAGGCCACCCGGTGCTTGGTATTCAATAAATCAAGATGATGCTTAGTATTCAATATAATACATACGGTGCTTGGTATGCAATACAATCCACACGGTGCTTGGTATTCAATACAATCCACACAGTGCTTGGTATTCAATACAATCCACTCGGTGCTTGGTATTCAATACAATCCACACGGTGCTTGGTATTCAATACAATCCACACGGTGCTTGGTATTCAATACAATCCACACGGTGCTTGGTATTCAATACAATCCACACGGTGCTTGGTATTCAATACAATCCACACGGTGCTTGGTATTCAATACAATCCACACGGTGCTTGGTATTCAATACAATCCACATGGTGCTTGGTATTCAATACAATCCCCACGGTGCTTTGTATTCAATACAATCCACACAGTGCTTGGTATTCAATACAATCCACACGGTGCTTGGTATTCAATACAATCCACACAGTGCTTGGTATTCAATACAATCTACATGATGCTTGGTATTCAATACAATCCCCACGGTGCTTGGTATTCAATACAATCTACATGATGCTTGGTATTCAATACAATCCACACAGTGCTTGGTATTCAATACAATCTACATGATGCTTGGTATTCAATACAATCCCCACGGTGCTTGGTATTCAATACAATCCCCACGGTGCTTGGTATTCAATACAATCCACACGGTGCTTGGTATTCAATACAATCCACAAGGTGCTTGGTATTCAATACAACCTACATGATGCTTGGTATTCAATACAATCCCCACGGTGCTTGGTATTCAATACAATCCACATGAGGAAATAAACGTTGACACTGAAATGTTGTGTATGGTCACAATAAGGAAGATATAATCCAGGACATCGAGCTTTTCCTTCTGATCTCTTACAGTGCTGGACCATTGATGGTGCCCAGATAACTTAGGCAATTGTGAATAATTGCATTATCTTCAAGATCACCCATCTCTGCTTTTAACATGGAAATACCATTTAGGTTTCTCATGAACAGATCAGTAAGATTAAATAATATGATGATATGATATGATATAATGTTTTGACTAATGATGTATTTATTGTGAAATATGGGCTGAAGGCCTACACTTCCGAAATAAATATTATTCTAAATGATATGATGAGCTACAGGGAAGGGCTCGATATCTGTAAGTCAGTCCACCAGGTGTTCGGCATGAAGAATTATCTCAGATTCTAAAACTTGGAGTTTAATCACAATAATTCATTCTGGAAAAATAAACTGTGATAACTTGTCTATGTTATAACTGTTGAAAGAAGGTAATGGCTACTGTTCTCTTGCGACATTAACTATCAGTAAACAAGAGGAATATCAAATTATTAACAAGAGTTATCAGAAGATGACATATCCAATAGGTCCCATAATAAATCAGAATTCCCATGTGTCTCCACATGCTCAATAATCCACAAACCAAGTTTTAGTGAGCTAGGTGTTACAGGTTTAGAGTTCTACTCCGGAATGAAATAATGAGGAAAGACAATAAGACAGGGCGCAGATATGAATACATGATCCACTGGCATTGGGTGGTTACCCCTGACAGTTATTGCCTTAATTTTAGTGGAATGTTACATGCCGTGAATTTCAGCTGCGTAGGTTGGTTATCTCATAACCACCTTGGTCAGTTATAAGACGCAAACACAAACAATTGGAATTGTAAAATTTGGATTTTTGATCAAAAGAGAAAGTAAAGATTTTTGAACAACAAAAGTGGGATTCGAGGATAAGATAAGAGGATCCATGCCATTTGATGTACATTTAGTCGTGTCATGTCATGTCGTTTTTTTAATTTCCCCATATAAATATATATTAATATTGTAAAACAATATAGTTTTAATGTAAGGAATGAAGTTTTAAGTTCCAAAACCCTTAGCAGGGGGTATTGTAAATGGTCTAAATGGTTATTTTCATCAAGACATATTAAACAACCAAAATATAATAATTATCATTAAAACGTTTACAAATTTATCTTCATCAAACAAACTTGTTGAAGTTTAAAATACTGCAGGAGTGTTCCACGGGAATTTAAGCCAAGCTTCGGGTTATGGAATAACCTTTTGATTAGATTTTAATTCAGTTGGTGAGGGATGCAAGGTCGGGAGTATTAGTGAGCCATGCTCACTTTTTTGGTTGCTTACTACAGTATTGCATGCTGGTGGAACAACAAAAGCATATTTGGTAAAAACATGTCATGCAAGCTTCATATTCCAATATGTTTTGTACAACTGAACAACCATGATTATGAAGATTGGAAATCATCAAATTCTTTATCTCTGATAATCCAATTTCAAAGGTCGCAAAGACAAACTTTGCAAATAAGAACAAAAACAAACTGGTTTTAACAGGCTTTTTAATTACAACAGTCATGTTTCATGATGATCTCTTAACAACTATTTATACAGTGGAATCAACTGATGAAATGAGAGTACTTCAAGTAACTGGAACCCTTGAGCAGAACAAGACAGGCCAGTACATAGAGGCATTAGATTGTCTGCATAACATCTGAAGAAGCATAAAATCAACTTCAATAAAAATTGTAAGCTTACAATTGACCGGTTTTCAGAGAAATCTCAAAAGAAGAGATATTACCCTTATAATGCCTTAATTAACCTCTGAACTGAGTAAGTAGAACATTCTTGTAAAAAAGCTGATCCTGTCATGATCCCCAATTAAAGTCACAGATTGGTTCTCTGATATGATACTGTATTCCTTAATTTGGCTAGGGAGGTTTCCAACTTTACACTGCAACCATCCCATCCATCCTAATGATGTAGGCAAACTCTTACATCCCTTTTATCTTTACAATGATGCCCACCCATCCACCCTAATGATGTAGGCAAACTCTTACATCCCTTCTAACTTTACAATGATGCCCACCCATCCACCCTAATGATGTAGGCAAACTCTTACATCCCTTCTAACGTTACAATGATGCCCACCCATCCACCCTAATGATGTAGGCAAACTCTTACATACCTTCTAACGTTACAATGATGCCCACCCATCCACCCTAATGATGTAGGCAAACTCTTACATCCCTTCTAACGTTACAATGATGCCCACCCATCCACCCTAATGATGTAGGCAAACTCTTACATCCCTTCTAACTTTACAATGATGCCCACCCATCCACCCTAATGATGACAGCCAACCCCCCACCCACCCAGCACAACTATAGCACTACTGAGTGATGAGCAGACACAAAGCAATGTGAGGTCACATGTCAGCCATTTAGTCAGCTTCCTGCTGACAGACAGCAGACAGGATTTCACTCAGATTTCGTTGTTTTTTACACCACTATCAACATATTCCTACATCCCGTCTCCATAAATCTTCAGGTTAATAGGTTAGAGTAATCAATTTGTGTTTACCGTTGGATAATTGAACTAAAATTGGTTGTAGAGCACTTGCTATGCATAGAGGAAAACATTTACCCATCACACACACATTATAAACACCTCGCCATGATGAACACACAAACAAAAGGAAATAAATAGCTACAAAAATATCATGATGGTCTTAAGCTGTTAAGTATTGATGTGCGAGGGACAATATTAATGGGCGAGTCGACTCAAGACTTACAGTGCAAAGGGAGTCAGTTCAGTCGAACACAGAGGCAGAGACTGAACAGAACAAAATGATTTCACTGCGCTTCCTAATTGCTGCACATACACACATACTGCTCAGACAAGACTGACTTTAATCTTCAGGAGAAGATTTGATTGGTTCAGATATGAAAGATTGCATTAGTTGATAAAGTAAGGTTAGAAACTGATTAGATGCTGGCTAGGAGACATTCCTAACAAAGTTGCATAAATGTAATCACAGAGCACTGGAGAAGGTGAGAGATGTTGATGAGAAGTCGTCACGTCTACTTGAAGGAAATCGTCCAATCTTGTGCTATATTAACTCCTGGCTTGCGTACTGATAAAACTTTCTTAGAGGAATCATACTTGAAGGTCAGATCAACATTACTTGAACCTGCAATAGAAATGAAGATAGATTTTAGAACATTATTCTCATGCCATTAGCTTCAGACAAAATACTTTTACAGTGCGGCCCCTTCCACATCACAAAGCAAAGGTCTGTACTCTGATTTGTTGGTGTTGAATGGACTACACATGATGTAAGTTTAACCAAATAATATTCATCTCAATATTAAGTGGAGTACTATTGCATTGGTCTCCAGAGATGTAAAATCAGATAGATCCAAAATGCATGTAGCTCATCTTTCTTTCGTGCTTTTACGTTGAAGACCAAAATACAAAACAATAGGTAATTTAAGTGCAATTATTCATTAACAAATATATTATTATGCTGACCAGTATTCAAATGCAATTCTTAAGATGAGTATTCAATAGGACATGCAATTTATATATATCTGCTCTCTTTAACATTCTTTTCTTTAACACTTACTGCAGTAAAAAATAAAAAAATAGAGCCATTGGCTCTGTAGCTCATCAGGCTTCATCATCAACTATGATGTAGAGTGTGGCCAATGTGATTCCCCCTTTGTAGAGGCCACAGGGTAACCAATCATAAAATGAAGTATATAGCAGTGTATTAAATAGATTGGAAATCTAGCCTGTCCTGAAAATTCATTGGTCAATTCCTTTGGGAAATTTAAGAAAAAAATTGAAAAGTTACCAGTCCTGAACAAAAAGGTTCCAGTCCTGACCAAAAAGTAACCAATCCTGGCAAAAAGTAGCCAGTTCAAGGACTGGCTGACGGGCAATATTTTAAACACTGTATATAGGCGACAAGTTTCAGTTTTCTAGGCCTTATACTTCAGGAGAAGATGAAAATAGATTTGAACGACGTTCCTGTTGCCTTTATTATTAGTATAAAGCTACAATTCATCATCCTCACTAGTCAAGGAGTCTGTACACAAAGTTTCAGCTTTCGAGGCCTCATGGTTCTAGAGAAGAAGATGAAAATAGGTTTTTAGGGTGTGGCATATGTGGCCCTTATTAGGGGTCACAGGGCAACCAAAGCTACAATTTATAATCTTCACTAGTCAAGGAGTCTGTACACAAAGTTTCAGCTTTCTAGGCCTTATGGTTCTGGAGAAGAAGTCGAAATTCCACAAAGTTTACGGACGGACGGACGGACGCCAGACACCATGCCATGCCATGCCATGCCATAAGCCCATCGGGCCTTACAGGCCAGATGAGCTAAAAATTGTCATTTCAAACTTAAAACACAATGACCCCCCATTTGACACCCCATTCCACTCTCTGCCACTTTTCTCATTCACTGAATCTCTCTTACCACTTATCAGATTGACTGAAAAAGTATATAGTCACTTTCAGGATTCATAAAGAAGGGATTGTAATTTGACAATCAACTTTTGTCGACTTCAATTTTGAAAGGACAGTAACCTGCCTAAAAATGGCTTTATAATACACTCAAGAACTCTTGAAGGGGTACACACTTAAGTTGCTTTACTTTGGGAGAAGGACATTGAGACTTACAAATAAAATCTTCCATTCAAAAAAACATGAGATATTCTGAAAATTTTAAACCGGGCCCGATAGTCATTAAACAATTACCCATGCAATGCGCCCATCTTGCCTCATTAACAGAATGAGCTAACAGTTTATTAATTTCAAATACTTACCTGACTTTAAAACAACACTTTTTGGAGCTTGGGAAAAGCCCAGTATTATAATTTTTTCTATCCATTCTTTTGTTGGATAAGTTCCTTTAACATCTTTGTTTCTGAAAAAACAAAATATTATAAGAAGCTGGAATTGTTAACAACAAATGAATAAGAACAAAGAACTCTCAACAACAAATGAATAAGAACAAAGAACTCTCAACAACAAATGTATAAGAACAAAGAACTCTCAACAACAAATGTATAAGAACAAAGAACTCTCAACAACAAATGTATAAGAACAAAGAACTCTCAACAACAAATGAATAAGAACAAAGAACTCTCAACAACAAATGAATAAGAACAAAGAACTCTCAACAACAAATGAATAAGAACAAAGAACTCTCAACAACAAATGAATAAGAACAAGGAATTGTCAACAACAAATGTATAAGAACAAAGAACTCTCAACAACAAATGTATAAGAACAAAGAACTCTCAACAACAAATGTATAAGAACAAGGAATTGTCAACAACAAATGTATAAGAACAAGGAATTGTCAACAACAAATGTATAAGAACAAGGAATTGTCAACAACAAATGTATGAGAACAAGGAATTGTCAACAACAAATGAATAAGAACAAAGAACTCTCAACAACAAATGAATAAGAACAAGGAATTGTCAACAACAAATGTATAAGAACAAGGAATTGTCAACAACAAATGAATAAGAACAAAGAACTCTCAACAACAAATGAATAAGAACAAGGAATTGTCAACAACAAATGTATAAGAACAACAAATATTGTTATTAGACCAAGGCTTACCGAGAATAACTATCAAACAAATATGATCATCAAACACAACATTAAATTTGTAAAAGCAGCAAATTAGAGTGCTCGAGAGCAGAGGACTACACTGTGAGCTGCATTGATGCACAATCAACCATCTACATAGCTCAGTTAAATGTAAACACTTTGATCATGAATACTGCAAAATATACTTACTTGCTGGTAAGGGTGTTGCCCTTATATGTGAAGCCACGGGCTATATATTGTCCATTTCTGTATTGGAATGTGTTGTAGTCATCAGCATATAGGTCTCCTGAGGCCTCGCCCTGTAAATACACCACCATCACTTTACACTTGCACTGCCTCCACAATCACAACAAGTCTACCTACTGCAGCTTCATATTCTACTCATGCTATTCTTACCATCATTAACCTTATGTATGAGAAATTAAAAACAACAGATGTATGACTAAGATAAGCGCAATGTCACCTCCAGTGATTAAGTGAGACAGAAGTAGAAAACAGACATTGAGTACAAACATTCAAAAGGTGATGGTCCATTGTCAACTGTTGTGGGCTGTCAGCAGATTTGACGACAATGAGTGTCATGTATATGAGGTGTGATGAATCTCAAAATAGAAGAGGGAAGGTGAATGGCCGACAGTGTTACAGTAAGACAGACCACTGAGTTTGAGAGGGATCCTACCTTCTTGTCCAGGCACACCACCAGTGTGAAGGGATCCTCGTACATCAGAGTGGACGAGCGTCGGATTCTCATCTTCCGAGGGATTATCCATCCTCCCCTTTGGTATGCAGGGATCTATTTGGAAATCACGAAACAAGATTATTGTACCTTCAGAAGGATTGCATTAGTAAATATCAACATGATTACACTGAAAAGTAACACCTGTTGATTGTAAAATAGTTTAAGAAAGCCAAAAATTCCCACATATAGACTTTACTGACCATATCTAGTGTTGCCTGTACGTTGAGTTCCTGTCCTCCGTTGATTGCTTCATACGTAAATATGTTGTACCACACCTGTAACACAACAACTTGTCATTGAGTCATCTCAATACGCAATAAGCAATAACCATGACCTTAGCATATTTGTTTTAATAATATATCCAACTTAATAGATTATAAATGATAGACATTTTCTTCAAGCTCCAATATTTGCATCATTTTAATTCAATGAGTGATGATGATAGCACAAGTAAGGAAGTCCCAGGACTAGAGGTGCGAGAGGCAGGTAAGCTCACCTCCGACTCCCCAGGGAAGTGCACTGTGGCTGTGGTTGCTCCCTGCTCCGTCACCGGCTTCACTAGGAGGGCTGGGCCTGTGGGCAATCATGGTTCATAGTCGTAGCACAGATGTTGGAAGGGAAGCCTTTTTGGGCTCAACAAAACCACAAACAAGAATATGATTTCAAAGATAGGATGCATACTTCTGCTCTAATAATGAACATTTACTGATCTCTTTTCAACCATGTTACTCTCAAATCCTTATCACACTTTAAATCCAGTCTTCCTCCTAAACCGACAGGTAACTTTCCTCTATGTTTAAAAAGGTAGTTACCCTCCAAATCTAGTAACCAAACCCTCAATATGAAGTTGGAATCCCGATCAAGCAATCTCCTAATCTAGTTAATTTCACATTCTAAACAATCTTCTTCCCATCTAGGTAACCTCACAATGTAGTATACTTTCCCTCATCTTCAGATCAACTTTCTATCTTGATCTAGTCTACAACCCTTCTAGGTTTTCTTCTTGTCTCTTAACCCCCCACAAAAAACTAATAAACCCTAAAGGCTCATCTGTTCGCCCTACACACATTGATAACATCCACACCCAATTTTATATTCTGAGTCGCATATAATTTTCAATTTATGCTCCAGAGCGCTTTATTCCCCAGACTGCTCCCCATCCCGATTATACCAAGTATAGACCACTGACCCAGCAGGAACTGGTCATCCATCTGGAAGAGCTCCGTGCTCTGAGGGAACTCCACCCAGAGCGGCTGCATGATGGGCGCCCCGCTGCTCTCCGCCAGGTGGAAGAGTGTGTACAGGTAGGGCAGCAGTGAGTAGCGCAGACGCAGGGCCTCACGGATCACTCCCATGTACTGGCCAGCCAGCAGGTACGGCTCTCGACGCTTCGTGTCCAGGTGGGCGTGCGCTCGGAAGAACGGGTAGAATGCTCCAGCCTTAACACATTATATAGGCAATCTTGTCAACTCCACATACTCTATTGTGATTTGATGACACCATTAAAATTTAACACACATCAACACATCTCCCTCATATGATTTTAATAGAACATTGCTTGTGTGGATAGTATCATAATCCTCTAAAGTCAAAAGATATGAAACAGATTCAGTTTGAATCTACTAAGTTAATTAGATATGCACCTGGTTGATTGCACATAGATAAGAGCAACACCAAGGTAGATACATGTAAGGGGTGAGTGATATGTTATGGATTGTTAGAGAGACCAACCTGGTACCAGCGTGTGATCAGCTCTGGCTCGGGGTTGCGGAAGAAGCCGCCCACGTCGGCCCCCGAGAAGGTGATGCCTGCCAGGTTGAGGGACAGGATCATGGGGTTGGCAGCCTTCAAGTGCGACCAGTCTCCGATGTTGTCTCCGGTCCACACCGCGCCTACAACACATACACAGTTACAAGTGGACTCACAAATCCAACTTTCATACTTTGTTGCAAACAATGACATCTATAATACACACACCTACAATTAGCCTTGTTAACAAGGCTGGAGATAACACACGCAAAGGTTACTAGACAACTCATCTCCTACCATATCTCTGGGATCCAGCAAAGAAGGCCCTGGTGAGGACAAATGGTCTGAGTTGGCCGCCCGACCTCCTGATAAGACCATCCCATGTAGCCTTGTGCTGCAGAAACAAATACACAGCTAATCATCTCTATTCTCTGGGTATATTATTTAAAACATCATCATCCCTTGACAAATTGGTTTTCATTATAGCTCTCCTATCCTAAATAATTTCTGAGAAAAGTTGTCCTCTTTAACATGGACAGACACATGTACGGACAGAAGAAGCCCAAACCAATAGAGCCCCTCCCACTTCCATGGCGGGAGATAATAAACTTGATTAAACAATTTAGGGAAATTATAATTCTTTAATTCATATTTCATCAGTATGTCAAAAATTGGATGTATAACCATTGTTAATTTCAAAATTTTGGTATATACTATTTTCCCAGTATAGTTAAAACACATTTGAATAGAAAATGACACTTCATAAACAAGATAGGAGAGTTGAAAATATTCACGGAAATAGAAATAAAATGATTTTTGGCGTTTATTTCTTTATTATTCGACTTATATACATGTATGTAATTCCTAAAGATGTTCAAATAACTCAGTTTTTCCAAAATAGGCCTTATAAATGCATTGCAAAAATGTACTTTGTATTGCCTTTGTTCAGGTAAAACTGCCCAAAATTCGCATATTTTCAATACATTTGGAAACTTGCTATAGCTTATGTCACTCTACACAATGCGTGTGACAATAGACCTGCAACGCTCTTTTCACTTGAATTTGCAATTGCACATGCGTTGTCACAGCAACTCTGTAATTGACAACAGAAGTTACCAATGACCTCGTAAGAATAGTATTTTGTCACACATGTTTAGATCTGTAAACATTAAGGAAACTACTTACTTTTTTAACAAGGCAAAAGTGAGCGCGGCTCACATACCCCCGCCTGTAGTTTGACCGCCTTCACGTAACATTAATTTGAAAATTTATGATTATGACTTAGAACACAATGATCTTTCAACCCTAAAAACTATTTCACTTCAAAACATCCCCGGCTATGTAGTTTTTGAATAAAATTCTGGGAACCCTGGAATTACCCCTAAAAGGCACAACAGCACTATACAGTCGAACCTTGTTTTGGTTACAGGTGGAAATCGTCCGGATAGCAAATCGTCCGGTTAACTGGGCACATTTTTCTTAAGAAATATAGACACCGGAGTCTGGGTATCCGAGGTTCGACTGTATACTTCCATACCAAATTTGAAGTGTGCCATATGCTCCGGAAACAAGACAAAGTAAAAAGTTTGACCGTTTTTGGTCGAGATTTCAAAAATTATTTGGACCATTGAGTTGAAACCCCTAAAAGGCACAACAGCACCATATTATTAAAATCTAAATATTTTAGATATTTATAATACCTACCTCAACTTAACATAAGTTGCTATACTCACGTACTCGATGAGAAATGGACAATAACGCGAGAGTTTTCGAAAGAAGTCCCAGTAAGCTGCCCCAGCTCACTACGCGCGAGCGGGATTGTCCTATCCATGGAAAGAAAGTAGTCCAAAATCACTTCTTGGTATGAACCAAACAGCAGAAATCCAACGAAGTCCGTAGGGGAGGCCGGGCGGGAGTTTACCGTTAAGTTGAGGTAGGTATTATAAATATCTAAAATATTTAGATTTTAATAAATTTTAATCCTACCTCAACTTAACATAAGTTGCTACTGATCCGACAGCGGGGAGGAGGGAGGACGAGTCAAGCGTAGAACAGCAGGTCCCCAGAGACATCCTCCCAGAGGGGCGTCCGAGCAGCAGCTGCACAGAGAAGCAGACGGTGAACCCCATAGTGTCGCCAACAACGAAACAACTCAACAGGTGCATTAGTGAGAGGTAACGAAGTAAAAGCGTTCAGCTTACCCTACTTGGACGTTGGGGCAGCTAGCTGTTGGGCTACCACCAACGGTCCAAAGGATTGCAGGCCCTCCACGTCCTCGACGGCTAGGTCCCGGAGGTAGTGGGAGGCAAAGACAGTGGTAGATCTCCAGAAGCAGCCCTCCATGATCGCTGAAACAGAGCAGTTACGGTGCAAGGCCATCGTAGACGCAAGTGCTCTGATTTCGTGAGGGTTGCTGGCGACAGGAAGAGGCAGGCCGGAAGCGTCGTATGCAGCCAGGATGACGGACCGGAGCCACAGTGAGAGGGTGTTCTTGGTCACCTCGCCTTTCACCGCCGGTGAGAAGGGGATGAAAAGTCTCTTCCTGGTGCCACGAAGAGAAGCGGAGCGGCTGATATATTCTCGAAGGGCACGCACGGGACACAGGGAGAGTTCCTCAGCCTCCGACGAATGGACGATCTTGGAGAGAGGAGGGACCGTAAAGGTCCTGCCAGGCTGACCAGGAAGCTGGTTCTTGGCGACGAAGTCCCAAAGCAGTCCCAGGTGCACGGATCCCTTCCTGGACTGCTCAAAGCGGATCCTGGTGACATCCAGAGCATGGAGCTCGCTGACACGAGCAGCCGTGGCAAAGGAGAGGAGAAACGCAGTCTTCCTCGAGAGGTGTTGAAAGGAGGCCTCAGCCAGGGGCTCGAAGGGGGCTCCTCTGAGATACTTAAGGATGACGTTGAGGTCCCAGGCTGGCGGACGGAACTTCAGCTTCTGGTCCTCCAGCTTGAAAGACTTGAGGAGGGCCACCAACTCAGGAACCTTGGAGAATTTCCTGTCCGTCTTCACCGCGAGGACCGAGTTGAGAGCTGACAGGTAAGTAGCGATGGTCCCGCCCTTCAGGTGACGCTTCTGACGCAGATGAAGAAGGAAGTTCAGAACAAACTGAGGATCCACAGACATAGGGTCCCGACCAACGTCCCTGCAGTAAGTCTCAAAGGACGTCCACTTGTCGTCGTAGAGCGACCTCGTGGATACTCTGTGGGCCTTGGAAATGGCATTGGCTACACGTCTGGAGTATCCCTTGGCGCGGAGTGATCTCTGAAGATGGTCCAGACGTGTAGATCGTACCTCTCTGGATCCGGATGGAACAGGTGACTGTGCGGATGTAGGAGTAGGTTTCGCCACTGAGGGAGCTGAAGAGGACTTCCTTCGGCGAGTTGAAGAAGATCGGGGAACCACCCTCTCGCTGGCCAGTAGGGCGCGACCAAAGTCAGTCGAAGGCGACGAGTGTTCTTGATCTTTGCGATGACTTTGGACAGGAGAATCGGAGGTGGAAAAGCGTACGCGTCCAGACTCTCCCACGACAAGGACATTGCGTCGACGGCCCACGCTGCTGGGTCCGGGAGAGGGGACACGTACACCGGAAGCTGGTGGTTCTGCTTCGTGGCGAACAGGTCTATGAGAGGGCGGTGGATCTGAGCGCCGATAAGAGCGAAGGCCTCCGGGTTGAGCATCCACTCCGTGGGCGACGGCTTGTCTGGTCTTGAGAGGGCGTCCGCGAGGACGTTCCTGCAGCCTGGAATATGACGAGCCCGGATGAGGATCTGATTGTCGTCCAGCAACTGGAAGAGCTGGAGGGCTTGATCTAGGAGCAGGGGAGAGCCCGTCGTTCCCTGGTTCTTTATAGTCCAAACGACTGTGGAGTTGTCCGAGGCCAGGAGAAGGCGGGAGCCTCGGAGAACCGGAAGCCAGTGGGACACGGCTAGGATGACTGCCTGCATCTCTAGGCTGTTGGAGTGCCAGGACGTCTGAGGATGCGTCCAAATGCCTGCGGTGGTCTGCTCCCCGAAGTGGGCTCCCCAGCCTTGGAGGGAGGCGTCCACAAAAAGCTCCTGGTCGTGTTGAAGCTCGCGCAAAGAGACGCCTTCGCAGACGTTCGATCGCAGTGTCCACCATCGAAGATACTGGCTGAGGTGCGTTGGTAAGGGAATCCTGGAGGACGTGTCGTCCGACTGGATGAACGGCTTGAGGAACACCTGGAGCGGGCGGATCATCAGCCGACCTCAAAGCGTGAGGGCCTGGGCAGAGGTGAGGAGGCCTAGCAGCGCCTGCCACTCTCTGAGCCGTAGAGGAGACACCAGGGCTCGGTGGACGAAGGACTGGATCTTGATCCACCGGTCTGGAGGGACAAACAAGAGGCCTAGGTCTGTCCTGAAGCGTCCCCCGATGAAGGTGAGGTCCTGCAAAGGCGTGAGGTGGGACTTCTCCTTGTTGACGAGCCAACCCAGCTGGTGAAGCAGGCGGAGTGCAAACGCTGACTGTCTGTGTAGCACGTGTGACAACGGGTTGGACATGAGGCAATCGTCGATGTACGGGTCGAAATGGATCCCTCTGAGATGGAGATATCGGCAGATGGGAGTGGTGATCCGTGTGAATAACCACGGGGCCGAGGAAATTCCAAACGGGAGGACGCTCCACTGATAGTGCTGGCCCTGGAAGATGAACCGGAGGAACTTCCTGTGAGGTGGATAGATCGGGACGTGGAGGTATGCGTCCTGCAGATCGAGGTTGATCATCCAATCCCCGGGGGACAGCTTGGAATGAAGGGTGTCGATGGAGACCATGCGGAAGTGAGACGGGGGCTCCATGAACATCTCGTTGAATGCCGCCATGTTGTGGATCATACGGAGCTTGGTGGAATTCTTCTTCGGTACCAGGAAGATTGGCGAGTAGAACCCTGGGGCGTGTTCGGGTCGCTGCACCAACTCCAGAGCGTTCTTGTCGAGAGGCGATGGAACACGTCCAAGGGAGACAGTCTGGACAGCGAGCGTGAGGGTCTCTGGCTGACTTAGCAGAGGGGCACGCACTGCAGATCACTCTGGGCATAAATCACTGCAAAGGCAAGCAAAACAATGCCAAGAGGGTAATACATAAGCAAGCAGAAAAAAGAAAAAACAATATTTTTTATTTTTTTTTGATTTAAAAATAATCCCCCGGAGGGGAATAAATTAAAGCAGAAGCTTGCATGAAAAAGAGGAGATAACAATGCAAAAATAAATAAAAAAGTTTCATTGGAGAAAGAATTTATTTTTAGATTTGATTGTGTATCCTTAAGAGATGAGAAAATTTTTATATATAGATATTATATAAAAATTAGCAGGTACATGCATGTAAAACACAAACCCCCGAGGGGAGTAGGTTAGAGGGGAACATGCAAGAGGTAAAGAAACAACAACAAAAATAGAAAAAAAAATTTTATAGAAATTTTTTTTTATAAGATTTGGTTGTGTAGCTTTTAGAGAATTACATAGAATTATGTAAGAAAGTTTATATATAAATGCAAAGATATTATATATAGAATGAGGGAATTTACGAATTAATTATAATAGGAATTATAGTTAAAAAAGCGTAAAGAGAAAAAACCAAGGGTTTCCTTAAATATCCCAAGTTGTAACAAACCGCATTTGGTGCAGTGAAAAAAGCGTACGTGCCAAACTGCACGTAGGCCAGGGGAAAACATCAGAGGTGTGAAAGTCGCCCATAACAACAAGCCATGCAAGTTGGGAGAAGGTAATTAACCCAGATTGAAGGCCAGACATCGCAAGAGGGGAGTGGTGCGACGCCATGTTTGTTTTGACCGTGAAAAAGATCGCGAAATTACGCGAGAGATTCAGGTGATAATTAATGATCGTGAAAGATCAAAAGTGCAATAAGGACATTATGGGGCAGCAAAACAACAAGGCAAAGGGTCGAAGGAAGAAAGAACCAAAACCAAACCTTGAATTATGGAAAAGTGTACGAAAACAAAACACGTGTTGACACAACATGTGAGTAGCAAGAAGTGATTTTGGACTACTTTCTTTCCATGGATAGGACAATCCCGCTCGCGCGTAGTGAGCTGGGGCAGCTTACTGGGACTTCTTTCGAAAACTCTCGCGTTATTGTCCATTTCTCATCGAGTACGTGAGTATAGCAACTTATGTTAAGTTGAGGTAGGATTAAAATTAGGCTACTTCCATACCAAACTTGAAGTTTCTTAGTGGTATAGTTTTTCAGTTATGCTCCGGAAACGAGACAAAGTCCAAAAATCAGACCGTTTTTGGTCAAAATTTCAAAAATTATTTGGACCATTGAGCTGAAACCCCTAAAAGGCACCACAGCACCATATAGGCTACTTCCATACCAAATTTGAAGTTTCTAAGTGGTATAGTTTTTCAGTTATGCTCCGGAAACGAGACAAAGTCCAAAAATCGGACATTTTTGGTCAAAATTTCAAAAATTATTTGGACCATTGAGCTGAAACCCCTAAAAGGCACCACAGCACTATATAGGCTACTTCCATACCAAATTTGAAGTTTCTAAGTGGTATAGTTTTTCAGTTATGCTCCGGAAACTATTTCGGACGGACGGACACGCGGAGCGCTATATACCCCCGACTACGTCGTAGCGGGGGTATAATTAGTTTTTGAATTTTTAAATCATATAAGAAATGTATAGTAGAGGGCATAAGATATAAAAATAGTGTACATGAAACTTTGTTTATTTAGCGGACGATACTTAGGTTACAGCTCAATTGCATACTATAGCTTGCATCAGAAACATACATTTCGACGTTGAATTAATTTTAAGGTGTTAAAATGGCACGTTTATCGCTTCTGTAAACTCATTTTTTTTTAAACTGTCTGAAACAAAAGTTAATAAAAACCTTTGTGAATGAATGTTAAGAAACCAAATTTCAAGGTAATTCAAAATAAAGAAATACTCAGCAAAAAGCATCTTATTTCTATTTCCGTGAGTACTATGGAATCATCTATATTGTCAATTTAAAAATTTGGGTATTTACTATTTTTCCTCAATAGAAGAAGAAACTTCATAAACTAGATAGGAGAGATAGAATATTCTACGAGGCTGAGCAGCCCTACTGACCACGAGGAATCCGTAGATGTTGTGGACATCACGGTTCTCCCAGTCCCCGAAGTGCTTCACATCCTTCTGGAAAGTGATCTCTGGCCCGTTGAACACGGAGGGCTCATTCATGTCGTTCCACACAAAAAGATCCTTGGATGAACCCTGGTAGTGTGAGTAGGCAAACTTGCTGGCCCACCACTCCATCACCGCTGGGTTCAGGAAATCTGGCCATGTAGATGAGCCTGCAATTCATAAGTCTCGTACAGAAGTCGCAGAGGGCATACATGATCTCTTTATATTTAACTAATAGAAACTGTTCGAGGTTCTTGTGAAACTTCTAAACTTGTCCCGGAAATGAAAAACACTATAGTTGCTTAAAAACTCAACACTGTTGTTGCCAGTCAATTACAAAGCACTATACACATATTTATAAACAAAAGTCTACCAATTTGTATGGTAAGTTTATCAGTGCCCATCCACATTACAAAACCTTCAATGCCAAACTGCTGACAAGTTGACACAAGACAAAAGAAAAGTTAGAGGCCTGTGGACTGATACAGCTGAAACAGCTGCCTGAACAAGTACATAATGGATAAAGAATGTTGAACACTCCCCAGCCCATCTGCACACTCTATTCAGCCTGTAACCCTGTGCACTCCCAGCCCTGTACCAGAAGAAGAGAACGCCTATTGTAATGAAGACTGACCTGGCCAGCACCAGCCGTCGTATTCTCCTCCATCACTCTTCTTGACTGTGAAGTCCTTCGCCTTGCAGTCCGAGTACACAGCATAGTTGTCGTCCTTCTTGAGGTGGGGGTCCACGATGGTGACCAGCTTGCGGCCACGCGAGGCCAGGTGGGACACCATGTCCTGTGGGGTGGGGAACTTGTCTCCTGCCCATGTGAAGTACCTGCATCATACACATGCCATGTTAGCAGCACACAACACTCACTGGACACTGGCTACTTGCCACACATACTGCTTGCATTAGGTAATGATAAGAGGAAGTTGATGATTATTTCAGCATCATACATCATTATCTCCTTTCATCCAGGTAATGAAGCAAGAGATGCTGTGAGATACTGGGTGAGAAGTCTGAGAGGAACCAAGGCCCACTCACCTCTTGCCGTCTGTGTGCTCAATGTCCAGCCAGATCACATCAACTGGCATGTCATGTTTATCATAGTTCTCAGCAACACTGCATTGAAACAAAGGGAATGTAAATGTCTAGCTGAGCTATCAAAAGGAAAATCTGTAAATCACATTTAACAGAATGTTGTTATGATGCTGTAAACACTTTGTTACGAAATAAATAATCATTTTTTGATTAAGATTGTTGTAAAATTAAAGTGGTTACTTTTAAGAATTTCAGATCTTATTTTGTATAGAAGAGAACTCACGACTTGACGTCATCCTGGTCATTGTAGTTCCATCGACACTGGTGGTACGCAATAGCAAACAGCTGCAAACATCAGTAAAAGACATGTTTTAATATTATGTTATGTTTGAAGCTGTTCGGATAGTTCGGGTTGTCATAGGTTTGTTGCTCTGGTAAATGTTGCCAATGTTTTCTGGTATAATGGCATCCTACCCTGTCGAATTTAATTCATTCATTTTTCATAATTATTATCAAAATACCTTAAAAGAAGATCTTTATGTTGCAAAACAATATCACCAGCTCAGATTCAATCAGCCAATAGAAATGTACAATCAATTCAACAGCTTAATGAATAAAGCATGCACGATAGCTAAAGAGCTTGTTGGTGTGGTAATGTTTAAATGTATGAAATTTTCATAACCACAGTTAAAAATGCAATATAATTTTGTGATAGCTGAAGAAATGTATGGCAACCTGTAATTTTTAATGCTCAGTCAATTGCTAGAAGTTTGAAGTCACCGGATGCAGTATCGATACATCGAGAGAAGAAACTGCACTTAGAGGAGTTTAGTATTCTCATTGACAGATTGATTAGTAAACAGTTAGAGTTACCTGCCCTTAGTTTGAATTGAAGCCGCTAGGCTGGCAGGACGCTCTAATCTTGGTGGTCATAAATTTGTCAACTCTTCCTTGTGAGTGCAAATTTTTATTCAAAAGTCACTACAAGCTGTAATATTTGAAACTAAACAGTTAATTATGCTAATTGAGTACCCCAAAGAGGATCTGTTCTAAAAGGGGAATTATAATGTGTGCCAACTTGGCAACAGTTGAGACCATAATATGCAACAAGTTACTTGCTGACACAATATTGTTGATGTGACATAGTGAGAAGATCTGTAAGTACTCACAGGGGGGAGTGGAGTGGACCCAGTGAGGGCAGCATACTGTCGGAAGACATCGCGAGGTCGGGGTCCCAGCATGATGAAGACGTCGATGATGCCACTCTCGGAGAACCAGTGTGTGTCTGTTCGGGGGATCTCGTTACTACCTTGCACCAGGTCGGCCAGCTTCGAGAAGAAGGTCTGCAGCAGATACTAACATGTCACAACACATCCACCACATGGAGCAAGATTACTCCTCAATAGAGACATATCCAAGAGAGCCGATCAAAGGGGAATGGGGCAACTACATGCGATTGGACAAAGCGCTATAAATAGTTAATGAAATCAAGCAAAGCATGGTAAACCACTTGAAAAGTTTACAATATTGTGTAATTTAGCTAAATAAAGCCTTAGTTCATAGCATAATCCTGCTGGCTCATTTGGAGGAGAGAGGTGAGGAGTGAGGAACTGACCTTGTCTGCCACCGTGGAGCTCACGTCCACCCACGTCTCCGCCGCGTTGTGCCAGAACACTCCCACGGTGTTCTTCTTGCTACAGCACAAGAGATACAGCACTGGTCAGTCACTCACTTATATCAAGACATCATAGCATTAATAGATCTCTCGGTTTAAAAGATGAACTAAAATCCACTAAAAGATTTCCTCAATTATCATTGTTCTAAACATATTTCACATGTCATATGCCTCTTGTTTATTGCCCTAAGCATCTTGTTCCATACTCTCGATATACTCTCATGTGACACAATATCAAATCAATTGTTTCTTGTTTTACTACATTTAATTTATATATAAGATATGAAAATAATAACCCTACCTGGCATTCAGAAGTTGAAGAAATAAGGAACGTTTGTTATGGATATACAACTTCTTTATTCTGTGTAGGCAACATTTCAAGATAAGTAATATGACAAACATTTTTCTATGTCAGTTTATGTATGAGGAAGAGAGGGGCATGGTGCGGGTGATGTGTTGCTGTGTGACTGTAGAGGAAGAGAGGGGCATGGTGCGGGTGACGTGTTGCTGTGTGAGTGTAGAGGAAGAGAGGGGCATGGTGCGGGTGATGTGTTGCTGTGTGAGTGTAGAGGAAGAGAGGGGCATGGTGCGGGTGATGTGTTGCTGTGTCAGTGTAGAGGAAGAGAGGGGCATGGTGCGGGTGATGTGTTGCTGTGTGAGTGTAGAGGAAGAGAGGGGCATGGTGCGGGTGTGTTGCTGTGTCAGTGTAGAGGAAGAGAGGGGCATGGTGCGGATGATGTGTTGCTGTGTGAGTGTAGAGGAAGAGAGGGGCATGGTGCGGGTGATGTGTTGCTGTGTGAGTGTAGAGGAAGAGAGGGGCATGGTGCGGATGATGTGTTGCTGTGTCAGTGTAGAGGAAGAGAGGGGCATGGTGCGGGTGATGTGTTGCTGTGTGAGTGTAGAGGAAGAGAGGGGCATGGTGCGGGTGTGTTGCTGTGTCAGTGTAGAGGAAGAGAGGGGCATGGTGCGGATGATGTGTTGCTGTGTGAGTGTAGAGGAAGAGAGGGGCATGGTGCGGATGATGTGTTGCTGTGTCAGTGTAGAGGAAGAGAGGGGCATGGTGCGGGTGATGTGTTGCTGTGTGAGTGTAGAGGAAGAGAGGGGCATGGTGCGGGTGTGTTGCTGTGTCAGTGTAGAGGAAGAGAGGGGCATGGTGCGGATGATGTGTTGCTGTGTGAGTGTAGAGGAAGAGAGGGGCATGGTGCGGGTGATGTGTTGCTGTGTGAGTGTAGAGGAAGAGAGGGGCATGGTGCGGGTGATGTGTTGCTGTGTGAGTGTAGAGGAAGAGAGGGGCATGGTGCGGGTGATGTGTTGCTGTGTGAGTGTAGAGGAAGAGAGGGGCATGGTGCGGGTGATGTGTTGCTGTGTGAGTGTAGAGGAAGAGAGGGGCATGGTGCGTGTGTGTTGCTGTGTGAGTGTAGAGGAAGAGAGGGGCATGGTGCGGATGATGTGTTGCTGTGTGAGTGTAGAGGAAGAGAGGGGCATGGTGCGGGTGATGTGTTGCTGTGTCAGTGTAGAGGAAGAGAGGGGCATGGTGCGGGTGATGTGTTGCTGTGTCAGTGTAGAGGAAGAGAGGGGCATGGTGCGGGTGATGTGTTGCTGTGTGAGTGTAGAGGAAGAGAGGGGCATGGTGCGGGTGATGTGTTGCTGTGTGAGTGTAGAGGAAGAGAGGGGCATGGTGCGGGTGATGTGTTGCTGTGTCAGTGTAGAGGAAGAGAGGGGCATGGTGCGGGTGATGTGTTGCTGTGTGAGTGTAGAGGAAGAGAGGGGCATGGTGCGGGTGATGTGTTGCTGTGTGAGTGTAGAGGAAGAGAGGGGCATGGTGCGGGTGATGTGTTGCTGTGTGAGTGTAGAGGAAGAGAGGGGCATGGTGCGGATGATGTGTTGCTGTGTCAGTGTAGAGGAAGAGAGGGGCATGGTGCGGGTGATGTGTTGCTTTGTGAGTGTAGAGGAAGAGAGGGGCATGGTGCGTGTGTGTTGCTGTGTGAGTGTAGAGGAAGAGAGGGGCATGGTGCGGGTGATGTGTTGCTGTGTGAGTGTAGAGGAAGAGAGGGGCATGGTGCATGTGTGTTGCTGTGTGAGTGTAGAGGAAGAGAGGGGCATGGTGCGTGTGTGTTGCTGTGTGAGTGTAGAGGAAGAGAGGGGCATGGTGCGTGTGTGTTGCTGTGTGAGTGTAGAGGAAGAGAGGGGCATGGTGCGGGTGATGTGTTGCTGTGTGAGTGTAGAGGAAGAGAGGGGCATGGTGCGGGTGATGTGTTGCTTTGTGAGTGTAGAGGAAGAGAGGGGCATGGTGCATGTGTGTTGCTGTGTGAGTGTAGAGGAAGAGAGGGGCATGGTGCGGGTGATGTGTTGCTGTGTGAGTGTAGAGGAAGAGAGGGGCATGGTGCGGGTGATGTGTTGCTGTGTGAGTGTAGAGGAAGAGAGGGGCATGGTGCGGGTGATGTGTTGCTGTGTGAGTGTAGAGGAAGAGAGGGGCATGGTGCGGGTGATGTGTTGCTGTGTGAGTGTAGAGGAAGAGAGGGGCATGGTGCGGATGATGTGTTGCTGTGTCAGTGTAGAGGAAGAGAGGGGCATGGTGCGGGTGATGTGTTGCTTTGTGAGTGTAGAGGAAGAGAGGGGCATGGTGCGTGTGTGTTGCTGTGTGAGTGTAGAGGAAGAGAGGGGCATGGTGCGGGTGATGTGTTGCTGTGTGAGTGTAGAGGAAGAGAGGGGCATGGTGCATGTGTGTTGCTGTGTGAGTGTAGAGGAAGAGAGGGGCATGGTGCGGGTGACGTGTTGCTGTGTGAGTGTAGAGGAAGAGAGGGGCATGGTGCGGGTGATGTGTTGCTGTGTGAGTGTAGAGGAAGAGAGGGGCATGGTGCGGGTGATGTGTTGCTGTGTCAGTGTAGAGGAAGAGAGGGGCATGGTGCGGGTGATGTGTTGCTTTGTGAGTGTAGAGGAAGAGAGGGGCATGGTGCGGGTGATGTGTTGCTGTGTGAGTGTAGAGGAAGAGAGGGGCATGGTGCGGATGATGTGTTGCTGTGTGAGTGTAGAGGAAGAGAGGGGCATGGTGCGGGTGATGTGTTGCTGTGTGAGTGTAGAGGAAGAGAGGGGCATGGTGCGGGTGATGTGTTGCTGTGTGAGTGTAGAGGAAGAGAGGGGCATGGTGCGGGTGATGTGTTGCTGTGTGAGTGTAGAGGAAGCACTCACTTGTGGGCCAGCATGTAGGGAACAGATCCATAGAGAGCCATGGGGTTGTACAGGTCGTATTCAAACACGTCCAGGTTGAAGAGACGATACGGCTCCGTGTCCCTGTAACATACACGTACATATTGACTCTCAGCTTCAACAGCTTCATATACAGGCATCATCATCGATGTCACAATTCATTTATTTTATATATAGAGAACACCATTCAGATATTTACCATGTATCAGATGGGGATGTACTCACTTTGTTGACTTCAAGGCCATCGAATCAGCATGTTCAGGAATTCCATATACAAAGTCTGTGCCTGGGAAGGATATATCAATACCAACTGACGTTGGTCCTGAAAAGAGAAACTTCCTTAGAATGCCACTACATAGAGAAATCTGAAAGTGCTCTGGAAGTACATCAACTTCTCTATTTGCTGTACTGATGCACAATTGCTTTCTATAAGAAGCTAACTGTTATTGTGAAGGGCATATTAGATGGGGTGACGCAAGATGCTTGAGTATCATGATCTCGCCTGAAGGGTCTGGAGATAAGCATAAAAGATAATACACATAAAATCAAAGCTTTATCCTGACCAATCAAAAACTTGCATGATAGTAAAATTGGTCAAAACAAATGGGTAACAAATACGAGTAACATCTCTAAAGAACAATAACTTTTGTGAATCACTGATATACAACAAAAACATATTCAAAGTTCTACTACTCAACACTAAAAGTTTTTGAAAAAACACTTCATAATTATGAAAATCTAAAAAATATGATACAAAATAACCTGAAATACAAACAAAAAGCTCCAAGTCACAGGTGATAAACTTATTTAACTGTCTGCTCACCGTGAGGTTTGGAGTCTGTGAAGGTCTTGAAGGTCTCCTCCCACATGTCCGGCTCCTCCGCAGGTCTGGAGTTCTCCTGGGCCTTCTTCTCTCCCTCCTCATCCTCCCCCTGTACACACAAATGTCCTTCATATCAATCTTACCCTTCTCCCCCTCCCCCTCCCCCTGTACACACAAATGTCCTTCATATCAATCTTACCCTTCTCCCCCTCCCCCTCCCCCTGTACACACAAATGTCCTTCATATCAATCTTACCCTTCTCCCCCTCCCCCTCCCCCTGTACACACAAATGTCCTTCATATCAATCTTACCCTTCTCCCCCTCCCCCTCCCCCTGTACACACAAATGTCCTTCATATCAATCTTACCCTTCTCTCCCTCCTCATCCTCCCCCTGTACACACAAATGTCCTTCATATCAATCTTACCCTTCTCCCCCTCCCCCTCCCTCTCCCCCTGTACACACAAATGTCCTTCATATCAATCTTACCCTTCTCCCCCTCCCCCTCCCCCTGTACACACAAATGTCCTTCATATCAATCTTACCCTTCTCCCCCTCCCCCTCCCCCTGTACACACAAATGTCCTTCATATCAATCTTACCCTTCTCCTCCTCCCCCTCCCCCTGTACACACAAATGTCCTTCATATCAATCCTACCCTTCTCCCCCTCCCCCTCCCCCTGTACACACAAATGACCTTCATATCAATCTTACCCTTCTCCCCCTCCCCCTCCCCCTGTACACACAAATGTCCTTCATATCAATCTTACCCTTCTCCCCCTCCCCCTGTACACACAAATGTCCTTCATATCAATCTTACCCTGAATTTCTTACTATGTTTAAATGGAAATTACCAAAAATAAATGTCCGAAAAAATTAAAATCCAATAAGGCATGATGACTTATGCACATACCAAGTTTCATTGAGTTAGGCCCAATGAATTTTTAGTTCTGATCCTGAAACAAAATTATTTCTGAGAGATTGAAGGGTGGATGGAAGGACAGGCAAGCAGATGGGCGTAACAACGGAAAGACAGACTGACAGGGAAATCATTACCACCAGTATATCCCACGGATTTAGATACCGGTGGGATAAGAAATAACTGAAGATAGACAGAAGGCGTTAAAGTAGTCTGTCAAATGATTTACTAACCTACAATGTAACATAAAGTATGAAAAAGAGTTGACCAAAAAATCCTTGTGTCATGGCATGCTCCACAGTATTAAGAACATACAACCAAAACTCTGCCTTAGTGGCAGGACACACAGACAAAACAAAGGGAGTTAACTCACCTTTTTCTCCTCCTCTCCGGGTTGATTGTCAGATGGAGGGTCTGCAGGGGCTTCTCTGAAAGGGGCGGAAAACCAAGAATATAATCCTGATCCCATTCTACTGAACCAGCCCCTACAAAGTGGACAGAAACAAGGTGTTCCCAAGCAGGCATCTAGATTAGAGTTACAACATCGGGGAGCAGGCACTCGGAGCACACACAGGACAACACCAACATGGCAGCAGTATAATACTGCCTTCTACCTACAGCTCTCATCTACATACTACAACACAACTATGTATTCATTCTTACATGAACAGGTAGTTCAAAACAAACAAGTGTTTGTCACTAACGTAGCATTGTCCCCCGAAGTATTTCGAAATAATTGCCACATAAAGCAAATGCATTATTCCCACTGACATTGAGTGCAATGGTTCAAGATATATATGGCTTTAACAAGAGTTTCAAAAGTTACAAAAGTGTCAAATTTGAAGACATTAGGTGCAAAGGTTCATGAGATTTCGTTTTAGCAAGAGTTACAAAAGTTGACAAAGTGCCAGGCTGTGAGCAAGTTTGAAGACATTTGGTTCAAAGGTTCGTTAAATTACGGATAAACACGAGTTTCAAAGGTGCCTAAAGTGCCATGGGGATCTTGAAGTTAAGGTCAAGGTCACCCAAAGTGACTGGTATCTGCGTAATCCACCTTTGTAGGCTGTGACCAAAATTGAAGACATTACGTGCAATGGTTCATAAGATATAAGGTGTTTCTCAAGTTGACAAAGTGCTGCGGTGACCTTGAAAATAAAGTCAAGGTCATCCAAACTGCCTGGTGTCTGATGTTGGCGGTGACCAAATTTGAAGACATTTGGTGCAGCAGTTCAAGAGATACCGCTTGAACAAGAGTGTCAAAAGTGACCAAAGTGCTGTATTGACCATGAAGTTAAGGTCAGGGTCACCAAAACTGACTGGTGTCTGCGTAATCCCCAAAAGTAGGCTGTGCCCAAATATGTAGACTTTTTGTGAAAAGATTCATGAGATATCGCCTTAACAAGAGTTTCAAAATCGGTCAAAGTGCTGTGGTGACCTTGAAAATAAAGTCTTGGTCACCGAACATGACTGGTGTCTGTGTAATCCCCAAACGTAGGCTGTGAACAAATTTGAAGACATTTGGTCCGACGGTTCATTAGATATTGCCTTAACTAGAGTTTCAAAATCGGTCAAAGTGCGGTGGTGACCTCAAAAATAATGTCAAGGTCACCCAACATGACTGGTGTCTGTGTAATCCCCAAATGAAGGCTGTGACCAAATTTGAAGACATTTGGTCCAACGATTCATTAGATATCGTGTTAACTAGAGTTTCAAAATTGGTCAAAGTGCCGTGGTGACCTTCAAAATGAAGTCAACTTCTAAATGCCTTTGAAGAAGGTTCATTAGATATGATATCGCGTTAACAAGAATCTGAATGAACGTACGGACGTATTGACAGACGCTGCTGAATTCATAGTCTCCTGTTCCGTGTTGCGCGGGGAACAAAAAGAATTCAGATTAACTAAATGGGTCATCATTGCAAATTCCACTTCCAAAATGTCCACACATGCTAATTGAAAACAATTTGAAAGAGTTGACAACACGTTGACAGCAGCTATAATCCACAAGGACACCAGTGAAGACAAGGTCAAGCACCACTCTGGTAACTACACTCTGGTAACTACACTCTGGTAACTACACTCTGGTAACTACACTCTGGTAACTACACCCTGGTAACTACACCCTGGCACATCCTGCATGCATACAACCACCATCCACCCCAGCAGCACACAACATGCAACAAGCAGCCCACATGCTCAAGCTTTAAATGGCAAAAATACGTAACGATTATTATTATTTTATATATATTATTACAAGCTTTTTCGATCACTGTATTGATGTTGGAGATTTTATTGCTAATGTATAATATTTTACACCAATAATGTTTTTTTTAATTTTTAGAATATAGGGAAGGGAGTTGGTATAACCAAAATAAAAAAATACTGGGCATAATAGATTCAAACCGACATGATTTGAAAGGCTTATTTTCAAATTATTTATGTAAATCGGGAAGCAGGTATATTGTGCTACTCAACTTGAAATTTGATCATAAATAAGCAAAAAGAAAAAAGAATGGAGCCAGTTTTCTTACAAAGTTACCATTTAATTTCATATTCAAAGATAAAGGACAAAATCTACCTTCTTCCAACAGGTATTCGTGAAATTATGATATATGTTTTGGATTATCCAGTGGTAGGTATCAAAATCAATCGGCCTGTTTATCTACTGTTGCACTAAAATAGTAAAATATGTTAAGTTGAGAACAGCAAGTTGAGATTGACAGGATTGAAATGTTAGTTTTGCATACATGGACTTGTCTTTTCGAGAATTATATGGTTGAGAACCACATGTGTATTCCCAGAGTTACGCGTCTATATGACTTCATTTTGGCAAACATTTCCTCCCATAGTCATGGGCCAGACAAGACTTGTATCAGTATCCTTACTTTTTGGCAAAACGTATGTTCAATTTAGTGATTATAATCACTTTCATATGATTATGCATATCGACATAAAATTTTATCCAAATGAAATGACTACTTGAGCCCGACAAAATTTAATGTGTAACAGACTGACGGGCCAACACACAGAAGAATGTTTTGGGGGATAACTTATTAATAGTATTATTTATGGGAAACCTCATTATGCTTAGAAAATAACTTGAAAACTGAATAATATTAATCTATGTTCCCTCACTGCCTGAGACAAGGCTATCATGTTAAAGTTATTATCAAGGGTGTACAAATCATTAGTAATAAAATAGTCAGTAGATTTGGATTTTGTTACTAACATTATTAATACCTAATAAACAGAGAAGACAGATGAGAAACAGATAGAAACATTGATGGCCTCATAGTATGACAAGATCTTCTGCCTTGTCAATGTCACAGAGAGTGTTTAATTGCATCTCAATTCAACCAGACCAATTGAAGTCTAAACTATCTAGGACTACATAGATACCGAGAAGCAATCAACAGCTACGATGGATCTGTACACGATGCAGGGAGCGGTAAGCAGGGTTCAGGTTGACTCAAGGCTGAGTGTACTTACTGCTTCCTCCGAAGGTGCTCAAACTTGAGGAGGCCCTGAGCATTGATGCTGACGACAGGTTCTGATCCGGCGAAGACGTCCATGCGGAAGGGGTGAGCGAGGATGACGACCTTGTTGGGTCCCAGGGAGAAGGTGACACGCTCCTTGAGGCTCTCCTCGACCTGGATCCTGCACACACAGACAGACAGACACAGTGTACACCTCACATTCAACATTCTTCAAACTGGGACTGTCTCAACACATCAGTTATTTACATTCTAAATCCCTCTTTTCAGAAACCTGATGATCAATATGATTTACTGAAGGTTTTAACAAAGCTGTATAGGTCTGTAGCACTCCAAATGTAACCCTTGAAAGACCTGTATTTCAGTAAGTAGGACAACAAGTTAAACAAATCATGGTTTCTATCCTATCAAGATGATATGCTTCCAATTCTGTACCTGGATTCTGGAGATAATCAATAGCAGATGCCCATTATTATAGAGAAGGCAGAAGGGTAGAATAAAATTTCATCACAAATATGCTACAATGTATCTCCCTATAAAACTTTAGATTACAAAAGCAGTAGTTTTTCGCCCATCAAACAAAGCTCATTTGTCTTTATTCATGTGATGACTGGTAAGCACACAAGTACATGCAACAGTTGAACTCACTGGCTAGGCTTAGGTTCTGACTTCAAAGCTTCCCCCACAGGCACCTCATATCGGGGCCGCAGGGGTTCCAACTCGTTGAGCTTGAAGCGTACTGTATCCTCCTCTAAACCATAAACCTGCAGAAGAAAGCGGACGCTGTTGTCTGTGTTGAGGAGCTGTAACTGGATAGAGGAAGCTGTTTTCTGCAGTGAGTCAAGCAGGGCTACGTAGGGGGACTGGCCGGGCTGCACTGCTCGCTGACGTCTGAAACATGACATACTTGTAAGACAACCACATGCAAAAAACATATCATTTAGCCCTTCAAAAAACTACATGGTTCCATACTTATTGTTTAAGTACCCATTTATACAGCTAGGTAGATTAAAAGCAATGCGGATGAAGTGCCTTGCTCATGTACACAACAAAAGAGGAAAGCCCATAACTCAAATATTTGGTGTCTCCACGCGGAATGTAAGTTTTGATGTGAGAGGCCACCTAGTTAACCTCCAAAGCAACATACTCCAGTTACTGCTTGACATTACAATGTATGGCAAGACTTAACTTTCTCAGAACAAAATAATCCTCATCTAAAATGGACAATATTTGGTACATACTTGCAGAATCCACTCTGGTTGCAGTTCTTGAAGTTGTCCCTGTTGACGGAGAGCACCTGAGAAACCAGCACACTTGCCGCTAGAACACCTCTCAACAGTGCCATGCTCCACCTGCAACACACACACACACACACACACATATATATATATCTATATATAACAACAGCACTTCATTATCCTCAGTAGATATAATAACTTTAATTTGAGCCGAGGAACAGAGCATACAGTTAGAGCATTGTTTTGTCTCTATAATGCTCAATGTCAAGCAAGAAAGCAACAACTTCGATCTTGTAATGTCTTTTGGTATAATGTGACCATGATTCAAAACCCTGTTTTCCGGTTGAAGAGCGGACACTTTTCCAACTGATCTACTTCCTGCACCACTGACACATGTACACAGATAGTCAGAGGAAGAGTAACAGCACACACCTCCTTCTAGATCTACAGTCATAGTCCAGCTCCTGCCTACAGGAACATAAGGGTGCAACGATACACCGATACACCGGTGGATCGCGATTATATGGCTGACGATAAGATACACGATACGTTTTGCCTCTGAATCGATACACTACGATACGACCTACAGTGGAATTAAATTTCTTAATCTTAATTTTTTACCCTGTCAGTGTCAACAGTGTTTATAATAGACAAATAAAGTAAATGTTTACAGTTTCACTATTCTGTGTAATACGTATCGAGATACGTATCGTATCGTACCCCAAATATCTAGATACGTATCGTATCGCGACCCTCCTGTGTGGTTGCACCCCTACAGGAACATCAGTTTCTCTCTGAAGCAAGTCCACCGAGGGAACTCTACTGCACAGCAGTTCTAGCTGAGTGGCGTGGCACCAGCTGAGTGCACAAGACACTGCAATCAATAGACAGACGGGCAGACCCACCTGCCTGGTGCATACAGAGAGATGGACTGAGGGTCATGTACACGTGTATCTGGGACACAGATACCTTACAGCAGGTGCCCTACAAGATTCACTTTCTTCATACTTCTTTCAACTCATGTACCACTGCTGTCACATCAGAGTAAAGTCAAACATCACCACATGCCTGCAATGATCTGTGATACATCAATTACTTATGTACAATAATTGGTGTTTGTCTAAAATCAATGATATATTCTCTGTAACTGCTGTGAGGAAACAGAAAAGGTCTCATTTAAGTCTGTCTTCTAGTTTACGCACAAGGCCATAGCTTGTTTGTGTCAGTTTAGATTACAACATCTCTCTTGTAAGGCGATCAAGTTGTTCTGAATATGTACATGTAGTACCGGTATATTCAAAACTGATAAAAGGATGAATACAGCAATCAACAACTTATATTCTCAGGATTCAATTTAAATCGATAATCAAATTGAATATTTATTCAGATAGGATGACTATGTTGAGATTAACATGTGGAGGATGTAATTGAAATACTGAGAGTACATAAGATGATCTCTAAAGTGAGCCGAGCCCTCACAATTAGCAATTTAGCAGAAAAACAACATCTTAATGGTCATACAGGGCTAAAAGCGGACTAAGATGTATCTTGGTCAGAGATTTTCAGGGTTGCTTCTCAGTTAAAAGTTGGTGTACTTGAAGTTCAAAGTCGTATCTAATAAACAAAAATAGAGCCATTGGCTCTGTAGCTCATCAGGCTTCATCATCAATTATGCTGTAGAGTGTGGCCAATGTGATTCCCCCTTTGTAGAGGCCACAAGGGCACCAATCATGAAATTAAGTATATAGGCGACAAGTTTCAGTTTTCTAGGCCTTATACTTCAGGAGAAGAAGATGAAAATAGATTTGCAGGACGTTCCTGTTACCTTTATTAGGGGCAACAGGGCCACCAAAGCTACAATTTATAATCCTCACTAGTCAAGGAGTCTGTACACAAAGTTTCAGCTTTCTAGGCCATATGGTTCTGGAGAAGAAGATGAAAATAGGTTTTTAGGGCGTGGCCCCTGTGGCCCTTATTATGGGTCACAGGGCCACCAAAGCTACAATTTATAACCTTCACCAGTCAAGGAGTCTGCAAACAAAGTTTCAGCTAGGCCTTATACTTCAGGAGAAGAAGATGAAAATAGATTTGCAGGACGTTCCTGTTACCTTTATTAGGGGCAACAGGGCCACCAAAGCTACAATTTATAATCCTCACTAGTCAAGGAGTCTGTACACAAAGTTTCAGCTTTCTAGGCCTCATTGTTCTGGAGAAGAAGATGAAAATAGGTTTTAAGGGCATGGCATCTGTGGACCTAATTAGGGGTCACAGGGCCACCAAAGCTACAATTTATAATCCTCACTAGCCAAGGATGTCTGTACACAAAGTTTCAGCTTTCTAGGCCTTATGGTTCTTGATAAGAAGATGAAAATAGGTTTTTAGGGCGTGGCCCCTGTGGCCCTTATCAGGGGTCACAGGGCAACCAAAGCTACAATTTATAATCCTCACTCTTCAAAGAGGCTATACACAAAGTTTCAGCTTTCTAGGCCTCATGGTTCTGGAGAAGAAGATGAAAATAGGTTTTTAGGGCGTGGCCCCTGTGGCCCTTATTAGGGGTCACAGGGCTACCAAAGCTACAATTTATAACCTTCACCAGTCAAGGAGTCTGCAAACAAAGTTTCAGCTTTCTAGGCCTCATTGTTCTGGAGAAGAAGATGAAAATAGGTTTTAAGGGCATGGCATCTGTGGCCCTTATTAGGGGTCACAGGGCCACCAAAGCTACAATTTATAATCCTCACTAGCCAAGGATGTCTGTACACAAAGTTTCAGCTTTCTAGGCCTTATGGTTCTTGAGAAGAAGATGAAAATAGGTTTTTAGGGCGTGGCCCCTGTGGCCCTTATCAGGGGTCACAGGGCAACCAAAGCTACAATTTATAATCCCCAATCTTCAAAGAGGCTATACACAAAGTTTCAGCTTTCTAGGCCTCATGGTTCTGGAGAAGAAGATGAAAATAGGCTTTTAGGGCGTGGCCCCTGTGGCCCTTATTAGGGGTCACAGGGCCACCAAAGCTACAATTTATAATCCTCACTAGTCAAGGAGTCTGTACACCCAGTTTCAGCTTTCTAGGTCTTATGGTTCTGGAGAAGAAGATGAAAATAGGCTTTTAGGGCGTGGCCCCTGTGGCCCTTATTAGGGGTCACAGGGCCACCAAAGCTACAATTTATAATCCTCACTAGCCAAGGAGTCTGTACACACAGTTTCAGCTTTCTAGGCCTTATGGTTCTGGAGAAGAAGTCGAAATTCCACAAAGTTTACGGACGGACGGATGGACGGACGGATGGACGGACGGATGGACGGACGGACGCCGGACACCATGCCATGCCATAAGCCCATCGGGCCTTACAGGCCAGATGAGCTAAAAATAGAACCATGGGCTCTGTAGCTCATCAGACTTTTGATTAAAATATGTTTTGACCCCTATGACCCCATTTGGGGTCATGGGGTCACGAAATCTACAATTCAGAATCCCCATTTGCCAAGGAGTCTACACACTACTTTTCAGCTCTCTATACATTTTGGAACTGGAGAAGAAGATGAAAGCAGGCTTTTAAGATTTTGACCCCTGTGACCCCATTTGGGGTCATGGGGTCACGAAATCTACAACTCAGAATCCCCATTTGCCAAGGAGTCTACACACTACTTTTCAGCTCTCTAGACATTTTGGAACTGGAGAAGAAGATGAAAACAGGCTTTTAAGATTTTGACCCCTGTGACCCCATTTCGGGTCATGGGGTCACGAAATCTACAATTTAGAATCCCCATTGGCCAAGGAGTCTACACACAACTTTTCGGCTCTCTAGACATTTTGGAACTGGAGAAGAAGATGAAAACAGGCTTTTAAGATTTTGACCCCTGTGACCCCATTTGGGGTCAAGGGGTCACCAAAACTAATATGTATAATCGGTATTGGCCAAGGAGTCTACACACAACTTTTCAGCTCTCTAGACCTTTTGGAACTTGAGAAGAAGATGAAAATAGGTTATAAAGGTTTTGACCCCTGTGACCCCATTTGGGGTCATGGGGTCACGAAATCTACAATTTAGAATCCCAATGGGCCAAGGAGTCTACACACAACTTTTCAGCTCTCTAGACATTCTGGAACTGGAGAAGAAGATGAAAATAGGCTTTTAAGGTTTTGACCTCTGTGACCCCATTTGGGGTCATGGGGTCACGAAATCTACAATTTAGAATCCCCATTGGCCAAGGAGTCTACACACAACTTTTCAGCTCTCTAGACCTTTTGGAACTGGAGAAGAAGATGAAAATAGGTTTTTAAGGTTTTGACCCCTGTGACCCCATTTGGGGTCATGAGGTCATGAAATCTACAATTTAGAATCCCAATTGGCCAAGGAGTCTACACACAACTTTTCAGCTCTCTAGACCTTTTGGAACTGGAGGAGAAGATGAAAATAGGTTTTTAAGGTTTTGACCCCTGTGACCCCATTTGAGGTCATGGGGTCACGAAATCTACAATTTAGAATCCCCATTGGCCAAGGAGTCTGCACATTAAATTTCAGCTCTCTAGAGTCATTGGTTTCGGAGAAGAAGATGAAAATGTGAAAAGTTTACGGATGGACGGACGGATGGACGGACGCCGGACGCCATGCCATGCCATAAGCCCATCGGGTCTTTCAGACCTGATGAGCTAATAAAAAATTTAAACGAGTCATTTTTTTCTTACTACAGAATGATATCATGGCAAATCTAAATACACTTTTAAACAACCCTACCACTTTAATCAAGTTGAATCAGTATAATTGGTACCACATATTTATAGGAAGTAAATGATCAACCATAGAATATCTTAGTAAACCATGAAATATATTTTCCTGAGCAGTGTAATGAAATGCGATACACATGGATCCATCTGCCAAGCCAAGATCATTGCTTGAGTATGCCCAGTCACATCATGTACCTGATTTAGCTCACTCTTGCATAAATTAAAGTTCAACCTAAATTCAACAAAAAAACCAAGTCGTTTTACAAAACCCTTCCAGCTGAATATCTAGAAACTTAACTCATCACTGAAACATGCCTTAAAAACAGGGAAAGATAATTATCACACATGATTGTTTCCATTTATCTATCAAAAGTATTTTCAATCAAAATTCTATAAACAAAGTTATTTAAAGCTTAGAACAACATTGAAATTGTAGCTAGACATCCTTTAACACGGTTTTGAATATCCAAAGAAAAGTTTATATATTTTTTAACAGCGAAGGGTTGTTTGTATTCAATTGAAAAATTGGTTATTTTTTTGGAAAATTAATATTTTTACTATACCAACAAAGAGACAGAAAATGTTATATGTGTCGTTTGAAGTTTAAACTTTCATAGTTGTTAATCACTTGTTATTCCTTGGGCGATGTAATGAATAATGTAATGAAAAAAAAAAAAAAAAATAGTCAAAATATAGCATTTTTGTTATAATACTATGCTTAAGTCTTTACCTAATGCTGTAACCTTTACCTTTGACAAATTGTAACCAAAACCTTTTCCAAAGTTTCTATTTCTCAAAAGATGATATATATCAAATTGAAGCTTTAAAGCACAATTTTTTTTTAACTTATCGTCTACTAGGATTTGGGTTTTTTTTGGGGGGGGGGGGGGAGAATTTATGACACTTGACCTTAAACTTTGACCTTGAATGTGAACATGTCAAAATAATTCCCCAGAGGTATTAACAGTAACTCATTCAAAGGATTTCTTGAAAACTTAATTGAATAAAGTTCTACCTTAATTTGATGTACATTCACGTAACATTGCAGTAATTTATCTCTCGTCACCTTGACCGTTGACATTCAAGGTCACACAACCAATGAATTTTTGTTGTTGAGTATAATAATAATGTAATGAATTGAGTTTTGCTTCTTTTGTTTCTGAGGCGTTTATACATATTCAACATTCTTCATACTGCATACACATATTACATACCTTATGGCTATACTCTTGGTAATGCCATTTGAAATCAATCTTTTTTTTTATTTCATCATTTATTAAGGAAAATGGTTAAATTTAACTGCATATCATGGTAGGTTGTCTTGATAAAGGTACAGCTATGAATACTAAATAGTTTGACATCAAAGCAACACTAAACATTATATCAATGACTGCTCATAATGAAAACTCTCAACTGCATTCATTGTATATATATGTGACAAGGTTTACAAACTATTTGTAAGTCCAAATAGATATTCAAAACATATCCATACCTCATGATTGAAAGAATGTTTAGAATATATAGCAGGAGAGATTGAAAAACAACGTGAAATACAATACTTTACATTTTCATCAAAAAAATCAAATTGTTTTATGAATAAGAAAAATATATTTCTGAAAGGTATTGTCTTATTTTGTAATCTGAATTTTGAATTAGGTGTTACATTTCCTGGCCAGATACTTTTACTAATATATCAAAGCATCTTTCCAATAGCAGACATTGTTATAGTCCAATAACTTTTTCTTTTTCATTTTTCTAGCCTAACAATGTTGTTAGTCCGAACATGGCGTTAAGGACAGGAACCCTAGTATATGTCACATATTCTACTCTCACTTATCGGTATTTGACTTATTGATGTTGAAGTCATATTAGAGAAACAATGAATAAGATTTAATTTTTCACACACACATAAAACAAACATGACAAATGAAACTCCAGTGAATAGTCCATGCAGCTGGAGAAGCAAACAAGAGAAACACATCCGATTGTTCTAGGTGGAGTCCTAATGAGCAAATTGGGATCATTATGTGAGTGATTAAGTGCTGAGACTGCTAGCATAAACAAAAGTCTGACATGTTGTTTATATGAATATTATGTACAAATTTGGTCTGAATTTCAAGAGTTATGTATGCTAATCAGTTCTGTATAATGACAAGATAAAGTGAAAAAATAGAGCCATTGGCTCTGTAGCTCATCAGGCATCATATCAAGTTTGCTTTATACAGGCAAGATGAGCTAAAAAGGAAACTGATGTTACCTATTGTAAGAAAACCTATAAAAAAAATTACAAAACAAATGTATTATTATTCAACACTTTCTAGATCGCCAATATCAGACAGTGAAAGAAGTCCAAGGAAATATCCAAGGAGAAATAAATTTGCCATAGACTGTCATCTAATGGAGAAAAATAGGTTTTTAAGATTGTGACCCCTGTGACCCTATTTGGGGTCATAGGGTCACAAAACCTACAGTTTAGAATCCCAATTGGCCAAGGAGTCTACATGCAGTCTTTCAGCTCAATAGACCTTTAGGAGCTGAAGATGATGATGATGAAAATAAGTTTTTAAGGTTGTGACCCCTGTGACCCTATTTGGGGTCATGGGGTCACCAAATCTACAATTTAGAATCCCCATTTGCCAAGGAGTCTGCACATATCAATATTAACTCTCTAGACCTTTTCGAACTGGAGAAGAAGATGAGAATTGGTTTTTAAGGTTGTGACCCCTGTGACCCTATTTGGGGTCATGGGGTCACGAAATCTACAAATAAAAGTACCGAGGGTACAGAAGCTCACCTTAAAATGAATGATGTGGTATTGGTTTAATTATACATGTAACCATCTTTTATATAATTGATTATGGCTGCCATCATGATTTTTTTATCTTTTAAAATACTAGTCTTCTTTTGGAAACGACTAGAGCTTGAACAAACATTAATACTTGAATGATATAATCATGATAAGTTAACAATTGTTTTGTAGTGAATCATTAATATGATTTCAAGATTATTTCACTGATGGTTATGCTGCATGGGATATTGAGAATCCCAAAAGTACAGATTTTTCAAGGAAAATGAATGACTGATTGAGAGGAAAGTCATAAACACAGCAATGCATAAGACACGTTTATTTTGTTCACATAATATTGACATGTCAAGTGACCATGAGATGTCTTTCATTAAAGTATCAATTTATTTAACACTCATACAGTACTATAATGGTAAACATTTTTGAATTGTCAAATCAACAGAGAGATATGACAAATCAAATTTCCTTACTTTTCTTACTAAACCCTTTTGATTTTCATCTGCATATTTATTCCACATCAACTTATCATGTAGATTGCTAAACACAAAGCTCATTGTAGACAAGTTTTGTGTAAGTTGTTATTCTTAGAAAGAACATATCACTGTCATGAGAATACAAGTACATAACTTTTATTGCAAACACATGGGCCATGGCCATATAGCATAATGCTCTACCATATCAATTGGGTCAGGTTGATTATGCAACAGACTAGCAGCTGACATTGTGATGCTAGCAGCCTGCCTTGGGATGTGTATTAGACAGCACAGTGGAATATCTGAACTCTGGTTGACCCCTTATGTGTGGTATTTAAAGGAATAAGAGGGAAATACCATTGTTTAAAATTTAACATGTTTAATGTGATTTGGTTTTTGCAGCTAGTTGCCATAAAGATTTTAAACAAATTAATCAATTATGTTTGTCTTTCATCTTACTTTTTTTTAGAAACACTTAAAAATATAGAACAACTTGCACGACAATCTTAAATATTCCATATTTAAGACAATATTATGATTAGTAAGTTCAAATTAGAGAATTTATATGGTGCCAGTGATCACTTGATGAAAGCTTAAAATTTAATAATAATGATGTGTCATCTGCAGCTGAAAAGTCAATATGGCTGCCATGGCGGCCATATTGGATTCTCAAAACTTTAACGTCTACCTTTTTGTGCGGAATCACCATAGGTATAACATACTACAATTTCAGAATGATATCTGTATTCGTTTAGAAGGAGTAGTCTTTTTCATGAAATCTAATTGAAAATTCAATATGGCTGTCATGGCGGCCATCTTGGATTCTCAAAACTGAAACGTCTACCTTTCTGTGAGGAATCACCATGGGTATAACATATTACAATTTCAGAATGATATCTGTATTCGTTTAGAAGGAGTAGTCTTTTTCATGCAATCTAATTGAAAATTCAATATGGCTGACATGGCGGCCATCTTGGATTCTCAAAACTGAAATGTCTACCTTTCAGTGGGGAATCACCATGGGTATAACATACTACAATTTCAGAATGATACGTGAATTCGTTTAGGAGGAGTAGTCTTTTTCGTGAAAGTTTACGGACGGACGACGGACGAAGCGCCATGACATAAGCTCACATTTACTTTGTAAAGGTGAGCTAATAAAAATCGTGATTGGCCAAGGAGTCTGCACATATAATTTCAGCTCTCTAGACCTTTTGGAACTGGAGAAGAAGATGAAAATAGTTTTTTAAGGTTGTGACCCATGTGACCCTATTTGGGGTCACAGGGTCAACAAAGTTACAAATAAGAATCCCCATTGTCCAAGGAGTCTGCACATATCACTTTCAACTTTCTAGTCCTTTTAGAACTGGAGAAGAAGATGAAAATAGGTTTTTAAGTTTGTGACCCCTGTGACCCTATTTGGGGTCACAGGGTCACGAAATCTACAATTTAGAATCCCCATTGGCCAAGGAGACTGCACATATTGTTTTTAACTCTCTAGTCCTTTTAGAACTGGAGAAGAAGATGAAAATAGGTATTTAAGGTTGTGACCCCTGTGACCCTATTTGGGGTCACAGGGTCACCAAAGTTACAAATTAGAATCTCCATTGTCCAAGGAGTCTGCACATATAATTTTTAACTCTCTACTCCTTTTGGAACTGGAGAAGAAGATGAAAATAGGTATTTAAGGTTGTGACCCCTGTGACCCTATTTGGGGTCACAGGGTCACCAAAGTTACAAATTAGAATCCCAATTAGCCAAGGAGTCTGCACATATCATTTTTAACTCTCTAGTCTTTCTGGAACTGGAGAAGAAGATGAAAATAGGTTTTTAAGGTTGTGACCCCTGTGACCCTATTTGGGGTCACAGGTTCACCAAAGTTACAAATAAGAATCCCCATTGTCCAAGGAGTCTGCACATATCACTTTCAACTCTCTAGTCCTTTTAGAACTGGAGAAGATGATGAAAATAGGTTTTTAAGGTTGTGACCCCTGTGACCCTATTTGGGGTCACAGGTTCACCAAAGTTACAAATTAGAATCCCCATTGTCCAAGGAGTCTGCACATATCACTTTCAACTCTCTAGTCCTTTTAGAACTGGAGAAGAAGATGAAAATAGGTTTTTAAGGTTGTGACCCCTGTGACCCTATTTGGGGTCACAGGGTCACCAAAGTTACAAATTAGAATCTCCATTGTCCAAGGAGTCTGCACATATAATTTTTAACTCTCTACTCCTTTTGGAACTGGAGAAGAAGATGAAAATAGGTATTTAGGGTTGGGACCCCTGTGACCCTATTTGGGGTCACAGGGTCACCAAAGTTACAAATTAGAATCCCCATTAGCCAAGGAGTCTGCACATAGCATTTTTAACTCTCTAGTCCTTCTGGAACTGGAGAAGAAGATGAAAATAGGTATTTAAGGTTGTGACCCCTGTGACCCTATTTGGGGTCACAGGGTCACCAAAGTTACAAATTAGAATCCCCATTAGCCAAGGAGTCTGCACATATAATTTTTAACTCTCTACTCCTTTTGGAACTGGAGAAGAAGATGAAAATAGGTATTTAAGGTTGTGACCTCTGTGACCCTATTTGGGGTCACAGGGTCACCAAAGTTACAAATTAGAATCCCCATTAGCCAAGGAGTCTGCACATATCATTTTTAACTCTCTAGTCTTTCTGGAACTGGAGAAGAAGATGAAAATGGGTTTTTAAGGTTGTGACCCCTGTGACCCTATTTGGGGTCACAGGTTCACAGGTTCACCAAAGTTACAAATAAGAATCCCTATGTCCAAGGAGTCTGCACATATCACTTTCAACTCTCTAGTCCTTTTAGAACTGGAGAAGATGATGAAAATAGGTTTTTAAGGTTGTGACCCCTGTGACCCTATTTGGGGTCACAGGTTCACCAAAGTTACAAATTAGAATCCCCATTGTCCAAGGAGTCTGCACATATCACTTTCAACTCTCTAGTCCTTTTAGAACTGGAGAAGAAGATGAAAATAGGTTTTTAAGGTTGTGACCCCTGTGACCCTATTTGGGGTCACAGGGTCACCAAAGTTACAAATTAGAATCTCCATTGTCCAAGGAGTCTGCACATATAATTTTTAACTCTCTACTCCTTTTGGAACTGGAGAAGAAGATGAAAATAGGTATTTAGGGTTGGGACCCCTGTGACCCTATTTGGGGTCACAGGGTCACCAAAGTTACAAATTAGAATCCCCATTAGCCAAGGAGTCTGCACATATCATTTTTAACTCTCTAGTCCTTCTGGAACTGGAGAAGATGTTGTTGTTGGATTGGGGTTTAACGTCTTCTTCACCATACGGTGATGTCGCCGACGGAGAAGAAGATGAAAATAGGTATTTAAGGTTGTGACCCCTGTGACCCTATTTGGGGTCACAGGGTCACCAAAGTTACAAATTAGAATCTCCATATGCTAAGGTACTTGTACACAAAATTTCAGCTCTCTAACGTGTATGGTTCATGAGGAGAAGTCGAAAGTGTCAACAGTTTATGGACGGACGGACGACGGACGGACGCCGGACGACGGGCCATGCCATAAGCCCATCTGGACTTTCAGTCCTGATGAGCTAAAAATGTGAATCAAAATAAGCCATTGGCTTTATAGCATCATTCAAGTAGATTTTAAAAGGAATATTTTATAACAATATCAACAGCAAACATATAGAGAATCTCACCCAAGTGTCTTCTGATATCAAATATATCAACACAAGTTGATATATTTGATATCATAAGACACGAGGGTGAGATTCTATTTATCAACCAAAATCATTTTTCATCACATAAGCATGAAACAATTACATTTATGAACACTGCATAGCCCTAAAACTGATAAACCAGTGATGTCATAGCATGGTGACGTCATCGTGGTAATGGCGTCATAACATTGTGACGTCGTTGTGTTTATGACGTCATAGCATTCTGACATCATTACTGTTGGTGTAAAATGTTTGTGATGTCATATATTTCCTAAGACAGGGCATTGTTCAAAATCTACAGTCAAAGCGATATCTCCTAGGAGATATCGCTTGATCTTCCACAAGCGATATCTCCTGTGAAACACAGTTTTGGATGATAAACAACAATCATCAAAATAAAGTGGGTCTTTCAAGCAGTTTCATTCATTCTTTAAATTGGATACATTTTCTTGACTTCATGCTTGTAAATAGACTGTATCTCTAATACTAAAAGACAATCTAAATAACTTTAGATCAGGTTTCTAAATTAGGTTAGGTCATTAATCTAATACTGACCCGTGTGAGAGGTTGTTCCGATGACCTTTCATGTACAAATAATAAATTTGCAAATTGATCAATCAAATTCAGCGTCACAAATAGATTCAAAATCACACACACCATGTGTTGACGGAAGAAACGTATGATAGCTTTTATAGCCTGTTCTCAATAACATTGTGTCAACATATGCATTTTGAGAAATAAATCATGGGTTTTTTTTAAATAAGAAGAAATATATCATAAAGACAATTATATTTTGGTTGTACGAAATAGTTTGGGTTTAATTATTGAAAATACTAGAAAGTACTCCTTAAATGATAAAAAAGTACAAGTTTAAAATTAAAAAGTTGCTTACCCTTGTAGGCAGTTTTTCGTTAATATTGACATTTATCATGCTCTTAGTTTGTGATTATAATTCACCACGTCAGTATCTGTGCCATGTGCAATCGTTATTTCTCATTGACAACTGGCAACTAATATTTTGAAAATTTGAAAATGAAAAATATAATCTATGAATACATCCAAGCAATCATCCTGCTACATCAGCGTATCTGTCTCCGCTAATGCTACAACCTATCCCCCGATATCCTCCTATATTCTTGGAATGGATTACTATGACAAAACGTCGTAAATAATAACTTTTAGTATGAATTATTTGTCAATATTGCTCCTCTTCTAACAATCAATTAGTTATTTCTCATTTGCTTTTAATGATTTAGCATAATACAGCACATTTCTTTTCTCGCAATGATAACATTTCAAGATGGCGAATGAAAGCGGATAGATTTGTGCCTTTAAAGGGCAGTAGCACATTTTTAGGGGTAATTCAAGGCAGGGTTCGAAATTAGCACTTAACAATTAGTGCAAAAGATGCTGGGCTAGTAAAGTACAATGACTAGTTGAATTTATAGAAAATACGATTATAACAGTGTATTTGGCTAGTCAGAATGTCTTTGAGCTAGTGTTGGCAGGAATGCACTAGTCCGAATGGCTAGTACCCCAATAGTACTAATTTCAACCCCTGCATTGAAGGTGATGTAAGGAAAATGAAAATAAATTGGTCCAATTGAAAGACAATGTATCTAAACTAAATGAAGCAGTAATGAATCAAATATATAATGTATAGTTTAGCCATGCGATTCTTTTTCTTACACAAAATGAATTAAAGTATTCAAAAAATGGCTGCCAATAGACTTAATGTGAATCCTTATAATTTGTCTAATGATCATGGACGATTGGTTTGTGTGATGAGATTTTTGACAGTATCAAAATAATACATTTAGCTTACGGTAAATAAAAATTTTCAAAAAACGTACTACTGCCCCTTTAAAGTGACAGTCAATAGAACTACAGCTAGAAGATGGCTAGGAGGATCTACTATAGCTAGATGGACCAATTACATGTGGTTATCAGCCTGCTCTTTACCTGGACCAATGAGAGTTGATCTTTCATTCCCAACAGATATGAAAGACGGTTATCCTTGATTCCTTATACAATGTCATATGAGTTGTATATTGACTACCATTATCAACTTGATACAGGTGGTTGTGGCATAGACTAACAATCTCACACTTTAAATTAGAATTTACGCCTAAGTGAACATTAAACAGCATCTATTTAATGCTTCCTAATTTTAACTTCAGGGTAAGTTCTTTTTGGTAGATAAGTAAACAACCCATCTTGATTTTGTCACATAATTTGTGCAATCTTCAACATGTTATTATCAATTAATCATTATTTTCAAATGCAGGTAAAATATCGAAAAATTCGATATTTTTGAGAATTTCTCCAAGGGAATCTTTCTCCCTGACAGATATATCTCTTAGTTATTATTTACATTTGCGTCGTTTACAATCCGTCATAACAGCCAACCAGCAATGACCACGCTTACTTGTGTTCGAAGACCGATTAAGTCAACTTAACTCATCATCGACCTCCAGTGCAAACATACAAATTAAGAAACGCCAGAGGATATAACTGACCAAGGATGTTCATTAAATATTTATGAATCAGGTTAATGTCACAGAAAAAGTAACTGTTAATATTAAAGATTCTATCATGAAAAAATCGGATGCTTACGACAATGCCGGTTTAGACTTCGCCATGTTGCACAGTTATATCAAGCAGGTGCTCGCCACTGTTTCGCACTTTACGCATCTCTAATATGATTTTTATTTCTGTTGGAGATATAACATGAATAAACTGTTTGTATGTACATTTTTAGTAACGAAAGCTTTTTAATTTTCTTATCATGTTTTTCTTAGTTTCGTATATGTGAAAAAATAAAAACGTAATTTGAGATTAAAACGAAATTGATTGCTAAACTATTCTTACATTTAATATCGCTAACTACATAGTTTTCGATATTAAATCACCATTCGAGGCTTTCAAATATATGTTCTATATATGTTATTTTTTTTGGCATTTCATAAATTCAACCTTTGACATCTTATAGATTTTAAATTACACGACCTGTTTCGGAATGAAGTTATCATTTTGAGAAAACCAATGCTTATCTGCGCATGAGCATTACTAATAAACGAAAGTTGTTTACTTCCGTTGTGTGGATCGATGACCATATATTGTGTTGAATTATATTTTTGTGGATATTTTGTCTGAAATGATGTTTATTAGGTAACGAAAATGTCTTGTGGAGGATCTGAATCTGTAGAAGTTTCTAGTAAGTTGTTGTTTATCTAAGATTGTCGGTCGATTTGTAAAATGTATGATTAATATTTAGTTTCATTCTGAGTCAGTGAGACTGTGAGTGAAGTGGGTTATTGTCAAAACGGCGACACCATCGTTACCATATAATGTTGGGATTGGTAGCTACAATATTAATAGATATTCCTGGAAATATCCGGTTACGGACGAAACGGCGACACGGCAAAACGGCGACAAAAATTTAGTTAAAACGGCGACAAATTGGACTGAACGGCGACAGAATTGTATTGGACTGAACGGCGACACAAATGTTTTTTTGTAATAGTTTGTAACATGTTTGTTATATTCGATTGCAGGTTTTAGACAAGGTTACACAACCATTTATAATGTGTTTATTCTACAAAGTGTTGTCAAGAATATCTTAATGTTAAAGGTGGGAAATGTTATGCTCTATTTGTTGACTTTGCGAAAGCTTTCGATTCAGTGGAAAGAAATAAACTATGGAATATCCTGAACATGCATGGCCTTAGTCCAAAAATGAGTAACCTTTTAGAGCAAATATATGAAAATGTAAAAGCGTGTGTCAGAAATAAGGATACTCTATCATAAACATTTGAGATACAAATAGGTGTCAGACAAGGTTGTGTATTAGGTGCTTTTAGGTGCTCGTCTCATGAACTTTTTATCGAGAGAGGGAGATATCATATAAATTTATTCAACCTATATTTGACAGTTAACTTAGCCAAGTGATTCCAATCAATTCCAAAATTAATCCTTGGCTTATGCTATGTTTTTTAAGTGATGGAATTTAGATTTTGGTAAGTAAGTTAATTATCGGAACTCACTGTGATGATAACAGAAATGAATGAAAACCAAAATAGTTCAACTAACAGAAAAAGCAAGTGTAAGAGGAAACAAAATTGGTGGAATGAAACTTTATGTATGCTTTGGAGTGATCTGTGCATAGCAGACTAACTGTCTTTCAACATGAATATTTGTATAAACGGAAATTATTTGATACATAAAAGCAGTCAAAACAAGTACATTTACATTTCCCAATGGAATTTTGGAGATCTATTGGGCGTATATTTGTTGGAGAGAGTTGGAGACGTAAACTTTTGAAACATTTTAAAAACTGAATTGTGTTATGCAACAATGGAGGTGACTCTATACAACAATACGTAATTAGTTAAGAAAACATATAATCAATCTTCTACTGCAATACCTTGTTCGTTAAGAAAACAATTATTTGGATTGTGACAACTACTCGAAAAGTACATTGAGTAGTTTATTAAGAAAACAAATCAATCAACACGAAATCGAAAATTCAAGAGTGTATTAGTTATGAGTCAAGTGAAGTTTATTATCATAAATCATGACATAGTTATCAAATAATATATTTAAGTAATATATATGAATTATACAATAAATTGAGCATACGCAAGTCATATTTGATATATAGAGCAGTTTTATGGGTTTTTTTATGTGCTGGACATAATTGAAACATATCCCTTTATTGATAAAAGATAAAAATAATATGCGTATCAGACATGAAAGGTAAACGAATCAAAGTTAAACAATGTTTTCTTTGAAAAAAGGTGTCGCCGTTTAATCCAAATGCGTCGCCGTTTTGTCAAGCAATTTTTGTGTAAAATTTCATTGAAAATGTGTTTCGCCGTTCTGTCCAACAATTTTTTGGGCAGTGTCGCCGTTCGGTCCAAAATGTCGCCGTTTTGGCTTGTCGCCGTTTTGCCGTGTCGCCGTTTTGTCTATAACCCCTGAACCTGGCATATTAACTCTTAATGTTTTTATAAAATTGTCTTATTGACAGTAATTAAGAGTAAATAAAAGGTTCCAAATAACAGGGTAATTCAAAAATTAATTCACCATGTATCATGCAACCTATTCCTTGAAAGTGATTGAAATGAAGATATTCTGGCAGCTAAAATAATTTACTATAAATTATCTATTTCCTGAAAACATTGAGTCTGGTTGCAGAACGTATAATCAGATTGAAATCTAGTTATTTTCCGAATTTGCCAAAGGCAACTGCAACTAAATTATATTCTAGCAAATATTCATCATTTTGGGCATCTTGTCAATGATACTAATTTGGTTGTAGGAGTTTAATAATTAACCTTACTCGAGACGTGAAAAAAAATCAACAGTTCTATTTTGATAGGTTTCCTCTCGCAATGTGTGTGACGTAATGTCATACGATATGTAACGTGTCCAGCAATTGGTTGATTCAGTCTCAAACATTTCACATTTTTCAACTTTCAACTCCATAATGTCAGAAACAATTTCAAAACCTGATGTGACATCGAAAACCAGACTCGTTAGCTGATATGGAAGATCGGAACAACATGGCTCCGTGGCCACAAGTTTTTCAATATCAAAGTTCTTAGCATGTAAACTTGTATGTTATTTTTCTCTGGGAGGCATTTTCGCTCACACCCCAATATTTTTCTCACTTCTTCTTTTGCCAGTTTTTGTGTGTTACTTCGTATTCTTGGCTGCAATTCCTACCACTTTTGGAGTATTAATAAGGGGAACAAAGCTCTGCAGATGTTTTCTTACAGATAGTGTTAATAATTATTTGTTTATGTTTTTTAGCTCGGGCACCAATCACAAAATCTGGATTCCTGAGAAGATACAATAGTAAGTGACAGAATTCTTTGAGACAATATATATATACTGGTGGTGAAACAAGAATACTTACCTGAATAAGATGTCATGATGTACATGTAATTTGTTAGTGGCATTGTGTGATCATTCACACTACACAAAGTGATTGTATATGGAACATTAAGTTTTACAAGAAAATACAAGGTTTCAACTCTGACTGACTTTTCTGAAATAACTACTTCACACCTACAAGCTACACTTTGTTCATTTTTTACGTTATAAGTTGAACATGATGTGTTGTGGATGTAATAACAATCTTTTTGCTATTTTGATAAGCAATATAGAAAGACTGATCCAGTGATGAATTGAAACGGCTTTGAACTCTTCAGATATAGATATCAAGTGAAATGACCCTGTATAAATGTTGTCTTTTTCTCTGTTGCAGAGGGTTTTCTTTCCAATGGATGGAAACAGAACCTATTCAAGCTGCATTCGGACAGCACATTAGCGTGGTATGAGAATCAGGCGTCCTATGAAGCTAAAGGAGCGGTCTGTCTCAAGGTAATTTAGTCTATGAAATATTAAAAATAATTACTTTACCTTCATCTATGTTATTTTATTTCTTGAGGCTTTTCATTTCATATGTGTATTCAGTCAATCTAAACTTACAGAAATAGGATATAGACTATATAAAAGGCTCCTATTTAATACACAGTCATGAAGCAGGACTAGTAGATCTGCTCCTCACTGAGATCAGAACTAGTCCCTCCAGATGACTGGTCATGTCTTGTGAAGGCATCATGTTCCATCATGATGTGTATTAAATGTGAAACATAATGATACTTGAAGAATACTGTATGTGCTGGAATAATAATGGAATCCATATAAAATTATTTCATCAAATTTTAAAAAGCATTACAGTTATGTTATGCAATAACGTAAGTACATAATCAGACAACTGTATCATGCAACATTTCAAATGATAACAATGGCAACCCGACTTCTGGCCTTGGAAGTCTCAATATCAATGCCTCATTGTTTTGATGAAAAGAATGTATATGCTCTTTTTTTATGTCAAGGTTTTGTGTTGATTTAAGATCAGCTAGAGTTCCCTGCTTGTAGTTCAGCATTGGTGGATAAATCAAAGAGTTCACATTTTTAGTCTTGTTTGTAACTTTTTCCCTATGAATCAACAGCTTTAACTTTATTGGAGACATCTTTATAACATGTTATTGCTCAAGATGCTGCTTTGGTTCCAATTTCTTTAAACTGATCTTATTCGTATTTGTCTAACCTGACAGATGTTTGTCTTTTGAGAGAAATGTTATGGATGTTAGCATATACATTGTATTTTGATTTGAGATTTTTGATAAGGTCACTACCCTTTACAATATTAAAAGCTTTAGGAAGGAAGATTGCTGAAGTGTAAACTGAATGTTCTATGACTGCCTCCCCTATTGAGGTACATGATTTGTTGGTAGGACACATGCCAGTTCCTGGCTGTGGGGCCGACCTGCCAACAAGTGCCGAACCGACCGGACCTACCTCAGGGTGGCAAAATCACAGACATGATGGCCATACCTCGCAAGAACAGCAAACAGGCAGAAATGGTCTGGATACTATTTTCTGACCAAAATGAACTCAAGTAAGTGATTATTTTTATCTGAGACTTTTAATAAAGGGGACCGGTTTGTGACACTTATTACCATAACTACCATAATCTTTGTCTCTTTGCTGCTGATACATGATTTTGCTTGGATTCAAACTATTGCAATACTAGTTTGTCAACATAATCTAATGCATAGTCAGTTTTAGTCACCCCAAGTTTCTAGATTTAGGAGCCAGTAGTTGTCCACTGAGCATATAGAACTCAAACAACTAATTTGTTTACAAACTGTTTTATAACAATTTGGGTGGATGTATTTGCAAAGGGTTTGTAAATAATGCAATTACAAACTAATATCTATCATAAGTATGACGTAAATGTTTCCTGCTGACACTTGATACTAACAAATGTTATCTGGTGTCCCTGACATGAACCTTTTAAACTTATCTTGCCTTGCAATGGTCGATAGGCTCTCAAACAAAGTTGTTTCCACTGGTCAACTTCTTCCAAAAGTCGCTACCACAGTAGATATTGCTTGTGTGAGAACAAGCCTTATAATTCGCATGTGTAAAATACTGAAGTGTTAATATATATATATTTATACAACAGTTATCAGGGCTCCAGATAATTATTTTGACACATGAGTATTTCACTCATCAAATTTTAGATTGAGGCGTAAAATAGCACATGAAAAACAGTGAGGAGTATTTCACTCATGAAATTAAAATTAAATTTTTTTAAATGTGCTGAGAATACTGCCGATTTAGGATCATAATTTGTACCCTGAACCTGCTTGATGACCGGATGATAGTAACGTTTATTCGGGGCTTGCTGTAATCAAAAGTGTTCCCCGAACATTGATGATAAGATCGATGGCAGAAGGCTCATTCGGAAAATTTGAAAAACTCTTCGTGAAAACTAAACATTTTATTCGAGATGTAACAAATCGCATATGTTGAACCAAAACAATATTTGACAATTACCTTCACACATACATGTAAATAAAATCTGACTCGTATTCTCAGGAAGTCATGCATATCTGTCACTCATTGATTTCATAATTCATGCGTAAATCTAAATTGTCCATGCGTATTATACGCAGATACGCATCTTATCTGGGGCCCTGGTTATTTAATAACAGAATTAGTATGCCACAATGTGGCATAGTTTGGGTATGTTTCACCATTGAGCAATATTTGTTATCACTTAGTCTGGAGTAGCGTTGATCAGTTTTAGCCTGTTTCCACTGTAGTTCTCATGATTTAAACATTGAAACAGGAAGGTATCATATTTTTCCTAGGAATCAAAGAATAAGCACAATTTATAAGAGTGGTAATATTGAAAATATCATTTTATTTGTTTGTAAGTTAACAGTAAACTTAAAAACCAGTTTATGCCTTATAAGTACTCTGTTAACCCTTCAATTCATAACTTGAACCTTTTGCCTTCCAGTTCTAAAAGTGTTGCTAAGCTTAATCTTTCATCAATAATGAAAAAAGTTGATATAAGATACAACAATTACAGATACATTTTACTAAAAAAGAGCTTTAACATATCAATTTGAGTGTATATATATTCAAATCAGGAAATAAAGTTTAACGAAAAAAGGTTAACAACCTGAATCACAAGAAACATTTCAAATTGAAAGTGACTTTTATTGTAATTTTTCAGCATATAATCTATTCATTATTTTTTTCAGTTCCTGGATGACCGAAATTGTTAAAACTGTAAGTACCATCTCAAAGCTTGTTCCTTGTCTGTAATATGATTCAGTAGGTCTATCTATTCTGTGTCTGTAATATGATTCAGTAGGTCTATCTATTCTGTGTCTGTAATATGATTCAGTAGGTCTATCTATTCTGTGTCTGTAATATGATTCAGTAGGTATATCTATTCTGTGTCTGTAATATGATTCAGTAGGTCTATCTATTCTGTGTCTGTAATATGATTCAGTAGGTCTATCTATTCTGTGTCTGCAATATGATTCAGTAGGTCTATCTATTCTGTGTCTGCAATATGATTCAGTCGGTCTATCTATTCTGTGTCTGTAATATGATTCAGTCGGTCTATCTATTCTGTGTCTGTAATATGATTCAGTAGGTCAATCTATTCTGTGTCTGTAATATGATTCAGTAGGTCTATCTATTCTGTGTCTGTAATATGATTCAGTAGGTCTATCTATTCTGTGTCTGTAATATGATTCAGTAGGTCTATCTATTCTGTGTCTGTAATATGATTCAGTAGGTATATCTATTCTGTGTCTGTAATATGATTCAGTAGGTCTATCTATTCTGTGTCTGTAATATGATTCAGTAGGTCTATCTATTCTGTGTCTGTAATATGATTCAGTCGGTCTATCTATTCTGTGTCTGTAATATGATTCAGTAGGTCTATCTATTCTGTGTCTGCAATATGATTCAGTAGGTCTATCTATTCTGTGTCTGCAATATGATTCAGTCGGTCTATCTATTCATTGTCTGTAATATGATTCAGTCGGTCTATCTATTCTGTGTCTGTAATATGATTCAGTAGGTCTATCTATTCTGTGTCTGTAATATGATTCAGTAGGTCTATCTAATCTGTGTCTGTAATATGATTCAGTAGGTGTATCTATTCTGTGTCTGTAATATGATTCAGTAGGTCTATCTATTCTGTGTCTGTAATATGATTCAGTAGGTCTATCTATTCTGTGTCTGTAATATGATTCAGTAGGTCTATCTATTCTGTGTCTGTAATATGATTCAGTCGGTCTATCTATTCTGTGTCTGTAATATGATTCAGTAGGTGTATCTATTCTGTGTCTGTAATATGATTCAGTAGGTCTATCTATTCTGTGTCTGTAATATGATTCAGTAGGTCTATCTATTCTGTGTCTGTAATATGATTCAGTAGGTGTATCTATTCTGTGTCTGTAATATGATTCAGTCGGTCTATCTATTCTGTGTCTGTAATATGATTCAGTAGGTGTATCTATTCTGTGTCTGTAATATGATTCAGTAGGTCTATCTATTCTGTGTCTGTAATATGATTCAGTCGGTCTATCTATTCTGTGTCTGTAATATGATTCAGTCGGTCTATCTATTCTGTGTCTTTAATATGATTCAGTAGGTCTATCTATTCTGTGTCTGTAATATGATTCAGTAGGTCTATCTATTCTGTGTCTGTAATATGATTCAGTAGGTCTATCTATTCTGTGTCTGTAATATGATTCAGTAGGTCTATCTATTCTGTGTCTGTAATATGATTCAGTAGGTCTATCTATTCTGTGTCTGTAATATGATTCAGTCGGTCTATCTATTCTGTGTCTGTAATATGATTCAGTAGGTGTATCTATTCTGTGTCTGTAATATGATTCAGTAGGTCTATCTATTCTGTGTCTGTAATATGATTCAGTCGGTCTATCTATTCTGTGTCTGTAATATGATTCAGTCGGTCTATCTATTCTGTGTCTGTAATATGATTCAGTCGGTCTATCTATTCTGTGTCTGTAATATGATTCAGTAGGTCTATCTATTCTGTGTCTGTAATATGATTCAGTAGGTCTATCTATTCTGTGTCTGTAATATGATTCAGTAGGTCTATCTATTCTGTGTCTGTAATATGATTCAGTCGGTCTATCTATTCTGTGTCTGTAATATGATTCAGTAGGTGTATCTATTCTGTGTCTCTAATATGATTCAGTAGGTCTATCTATTCTGTGTCTGTAATATGATTCAGTCGGTCTATCTATTCTGTGTCTGTAATATGATTCAGTCGGTCTATCTATTCTGTGTCTGTAATATGATTCAGTCGGTCTATCTATTCTGTGTCTGTAATATGATTCAGTAGGTCTATCTATTCTGTGTCTGTAATATGATTCAGTCGGTCTATCTATTCTGTGTCTGTAATATGATTCAGTAGGTCTATCTATTCTGTGTCTGTAATATGATTCAGTAGGTCTATCTATTCTGTGTCTGTAATATGATTCAGTAGGTGTATCTATTCTGTGTCTGTAATATGATTCAGTCGGTCTATCTATTCTGTGTCTGTAATATGATTCAGTAGGTGTATCTATTCTGTGTCTGTAATATGATTCAGTAGGTGTATCTATTCTGTGTCTGTAATATGATTCAGTCGGTCTATCTATTCTGTGTCTGTAATATGATTCAGTCGGTCTATCTATTCTGTGTCTGTAATATGATTCAGTCGGTCTATCCATTCTGTGTCTGTAATATGATTCAGTCGGTCTATCTATTCTGTGTCTGTAATATGATTCAGTAGGTCTATCTATTCCGTGTATGTAATATGATTCAGTCGGTCTATCTATTCCGTGTCTGTAATATGATTCAGTCGGTCTATCTATTCTGTGTCTGTAATATGATTCAGTCGGTCTATCTATTCTGTGTCCGTAATATGATTCAGTCGGTCTATCTATTCTGTGTCTGTAATATGATTCAGTCGGTCTATCTATTCTGTGTCTGTAATATGATTCAGTAGGTCTATCTATTCTGTGTCTGTAATATGATTCAGTAGGTCTATCTATTCTGTGTCTGTAATATGATTCAGTAGGTCTATCTATTCTGTGTCTGTAATATGATTCAGTAGGTCTATCTATTCTGTGTCTGTAATATGATTCAGTAGGTCTATCTATTCTGTGTCTGCAATATGATTCAGTAGGTCTATCTATTCTGTGTCTGCAATATGATTCAGTCGGTCTATCTATTCTGTGTCTGTAATATGATTCAGTCGGTCTATCTATTCTGTGTCTGTAATATGATTCAGTAGGTCTATCTATTCTGTGTCTGTAATATGATTCAGTAGGTCTATCTATTCTGTGTCTGTAATATGATTCAGTAGGTCTATCTATTCTGTGTCTGTAATATGATTCAGTAGGTCTATCTATTCTGTGTCTGTAATATGATTCAGTAGGTATATCTATTCTGTGTCTGTAATATGATTCAGTAGGTCTATCTATTCTGTGTCTGTAATATGATTCAGTAGGTCTATCTATTCTGTGTCTGTAATATGATTCAGTCGGTCTATCTATTCTGTGTCTGTAATATGATTCAGTAGGTCTATCTATTCTGTGTCTGCAATATGATTCAGTAGGTCTATCTATTCTGTGTCTGCAATATGATTCAGTCGGTCTATCTATTCATTGTCTGTAATATGATTCAGTCGGTCTATCTATTCTGTGTCTGTAATATGATTCAGTAGGTCTATCTATTCTGTGTCTGTAATATGATTCAGTAGGTCTATCTAATCTGTGTCTGTAATATGATTCAGTAGGTGTATCTATTCTGTGTCTGTAATATGATTCAGTAGGTCTATCTATTCTGTGTCTGTTATATGATTCAGTAGGTCTATCTATTCTGTGTCTGTAATATGATTCAGTAGGTCTATCTATTCTGTGTCTGTAATATGATTCAGTCGGTCTATCTATTCTGTGTCTGTAATATGATTCAGTAGGTGTATCTATTCTGTGTCTGTAATATGATTCAGTAGGTCTATCTATTCTGTGTCTGTAATATGATTCAGTAGGTCTATCTATTCTGTGTCTGTAATATGATTCAGTAGGTCTATCTATTCTGTGTCTGTAATATGATTCAGTCGGTCTATCTATTCTGTGTCTGTAATATGATTCAGTAGGTGTATCTATTCTGTGTCTGTAATATGATTCAGTAGGTCTATCTATTCTGTGTCTGTAATATGATTCAGTCGGTCTATCTATTCTGTGTCTGTAATATGATTCAGTCGGTCTATCTATTCTGTGTCTTTAATATGATTCAGTAGGTCTATCTATTCTGTGTCTGTAATATGATTCAGTAGGTCTATCTATTCTGTGTCTGTAATATGATTCAGTAGGTCTATCTATTCTGTGTCTGTAATATGATTCAGTAGGTCTATCTATTCTGTGTCTGTAATATGATTCAGTAGGTCTATCTATTCTGTGTCTGTAATATGATTCAGTCGGTCTATCTATTCTGTGTCTGTAATATGATTCAGTAGGTGTATCTATTCTGTGTCTGTAATATGATTCAGTAGGTCTATCTATTCTGTGTCTGTAATATGATTCAGTCGGTCTATCTATTCTGTGTCTGTAATATGATTCAGTCGGTCTATCTATTCTGTGTCTGTAATATGATTCAGTCGGTCTATCTATTCTGTGTCTGTAATATGATTCAGTAGGTCTATCTATTCTGTGTCTGTAATATGATTCAGTAGGTCTATCTATTCTGTGTCTGTAATATGATTCAGTAGGTCTATCTATTCTGTGTCTGTAATATGATTCAGTCGGTCTATCTATTCTGTGTCTGTAATATGATTCAGTAGGTGTATCTATTCTGTGTCTCTAATATGATTCAGTAGGTCTATCTATTCTGTGTCTGTAATATGATTCAGTCGGTCTATCTATTCTGTGTCTGTAATATGATTCAGTCGGTCTATCTATTCTGTGTCTGTAATATGATTCAGTCGGTCTATCTATTCTGTGTCTGTAATATGATTCAGTAGGTCTATCTATTCTGTGTCGGTAATATGATTCAGTAGGTGTATCTATTCTGTGTCTGTAATATGATTCAGTCGGTCTATCTATTCTGTGTCTGTAATATGATTCAGTAGGTGTATCTATTCTGTGTCTGTAATATGATTCAGTAGGTGTATCTATTCTGTGTCTGTAATATGATTCAGTCGGTCTATCTATTCTGTGTCTGTAATATGATTCAGTCGGTCTATCTATTCTGTGTCTGTAATATGATTCAGTCGGTCTATCCATTCTGTGTCTGTAATATGATTCAGTCGGTCTATCTATTCTGTGTCTGTAATATGATTCAGTAGGTCTATCTATTCCGTGTATGTAATATGATTCAGTCGGTCTATCTATTCCGTGTCTGTAATATGATTCAGTCGGTCTATCTATTCTGTGTCTGTAATATGATTCAGTCGGTCTATCTATTCTGTGTCCGTAATATGATTCAGTCGGTCTATCTATTCTGTGTCTGTAATATGATTCAGTCGGTCTATCTATTCTGTGTCTGTAATATGATTCAGTCGGTCTATCTATTCTGTGTCTGTAATATGATTCAGTCGGTCTATCTATTCTGTGTCTGTAATATGATTCAGTCGGTCTATCTATTCTGTGTCTGTAATATGATTCAGTCGGTCTATCTATTCTGTGTCTGTAATATGATTCAGTCGGTCTATCTATTCTGTGTCTGTAATATGATTCAGTAGGTCTATCTATTCTGTGTCTGTAATATGATTCAGTAGGTCTATCTATTCTGTGTATGTAATATGATTCAGTCGGTCTATCTATTCTGTGTCTGTAATATGATTCAGTCGGTCTATCTATTCTGTGTCTGTAATATGATTCAGTCGGTCTATCTATTCTGTGTCTGTAATATGATTCAGTCGGTCTATCTATTCTGTGTATGTAATATGATTCAGTAGGTCTATCTATTCTGTGTATGTAATATGATTCAGTAGGTCTATCTATTCTGTGTATGTAATATGATTCAGTAGGTCTATCTATTCTGTGTATGTAATATGATTCAGTAGGTCTATCTATTCTGTGTCTGTAATATGATTCAGTAGGTCTATCTATTCTGTGTCTGTTATATGATTCAGTAGGTCTATCTATTCTGTGTCTGCAATATGATTCAGTAGGGGTATCTATTCTGTGTCTGAGCTTGAGGCCTTCTTCTTGCTCGCGTTTTGATGCATTTGAATCTACCTGGATGTGGCTAGAAAAACTGACCCTTTTACATATTTTTGATTAAATTGCTCCATTCCAGAAAGAATCAATATCAATAACACCTTCATATCTTTACAATCATGACAAATCTATCACAAAATATGATCATGAGTCTCAAAAGAATTTTGTAAAGATCCAGTTTCAATTATCCTTTTATCTCTCCTATTACTGATCCATATTTCTCCACATTTAAAACGGACTCTGTATACTCTAAGAGAAGCATAACATACTCAAGTTACATCAAAATTAGTGTAGAACTGTGACCTATAGCTCTGGTAAAAACAAATAAATGGTAAAAATAATCCCAGGAATTACAATTAGGACTCTGTCACATTCCTTTGAGTGATGATTTGCGACTTAAGTTACTTGACCGATATTGAGCAAGGTGCTTGTTTCAGCTGCCACCACCCCCCCAGCGAGGACCCCCTGGTCAGGCACCTGCCCAGCCTGGAGCTCCCCCACCCCCTGGCTTCAACCCTGGAGTCACAGGTACACTCATTATATCGTCTGCTTTCATCTTTGTAGTCCAGTTACAATTCACACTTTAATTGCAAGATTCTATGAATGATAAGAAGAACAATCTAATATTACTTAAAAATTACTTACTTAAAAATTACTTACTTAAAAATTACTTACTTAAAAAATTACTTACTTAAAAATTACTTACCGGTACTTAAAAATTACTGGTGTTAATTTCTTTGTTCTCATTTGTATGTTGGTATTCAGTTATGATGTTTATTGATATGTGTATTCAGGCGGAGGAGCAGCGTACCCACCCCCTCAGGGAGGCCAAGCCCCTCCCCCTTACCATGGGGGAGCCCCACCTGGGGGTCAGGTGCAGTATGCACAGCAGCAGGGTCGCCCCTACCCCCAGCAGCGAGGGGGAAATGGTGGCGGGGGAGGGGGAACCACCGTGGTCGTGCAGGACAGAGGGGGACGCAGAGACTCTGGAGGCGGGTTTGCGTCAGGTCAGTACAATAGGGCCAAAATGTTGTATGTCTTGAGTTTTATCTATGGTATTCATTACATTGAATCTAAATGAGGAGTAAGGCTTTTTTAAGGGAAAAAAGAACACATGACCAATAACTAAGAACATTTTATTAAAAAACTGCCCAATATTTTAAAAGTTGTAAAATCATGACAAGACTGTTGTTTCCTCTATTGCAGGAATGTTGATGGGAGCTGCCATGGGTTATGGAATGGGGCGCCCCTGGGGCTTTGGTTATGGGTGGGGGGGATACGGCTACGGAGGGTATGGCGGCTGGGGTGGAGGATATCACGGGGGCGACAACATCAACATCAACAATCACTATGATGTTGACAACACCAATATTGAAAATACCAACATGACAGAAAATAATGTTGAAAATAATTATGGGGACCAAGGAGCTGGGGGGGAGCAGGATCAAGGAGGGTATGGGCAGGGTTACGATCAAGGGGGTTATGGGCAGGGTTACGATCAGGGAGGTTACGATCAGGGGGGTCAAGATCAGGGGGGTTACGATCAGGGGGGTTATGATCAGGGGGGTTACGATCAGGGGGGTTATGATCAGGGGGGTTATGATGATGGAGGCTATGATGATGGAGGTTATGACGATTATGGTGGCGGAGATTGTGGAGGTGATGATTTTGGCGGTGGCGACTTCGATGGTGGGGATTTTGGAGATTAACAAGACTTTACACTATAGAGCTGCACTGTGATACAAAGCATCAAGTCATTAGTCAGGGGAACCTACAAGACCTGTGTGATGTATGGTAGACCCATAGGGACAAACAGTTTCTTTTATCTTTTTATAAACATGGTTTTAAAATGGAATATGATGGCTAAGTGCATTTTCTCTAAATCTCATTTGATTGATTTTTGTGTGAGAGTGTGAACTTATTCAAGGGAGATGTCAGCTGACAAACTTGTGCCTTCTCATCTCCATATGGCTCTTCATAGTTCCAAAACTTACTCAAGTACTCACGGAACTCAAAATAAAATCCTTTTTGACATTGATTTCTTTATCACTCGTTGTATATAAAGGTAATTTCTACAGATGTCAATTTTTTTCCAGTTTTTCCCAAATAGGCCTTGTGGATGAATCACATTGATTTACAAAAACTGCCTGAAACAAATTTTGGGAAATCAACTTCTCATCTTGCTCAAAACAGAAACGATTGCCAAAAATCATTTTATTTCTATTTCCGTGAGTACTAGAGGGCCATATCTGTGGTGTCCATTTGTCTTATATATTGCATGCTATTCCCAATGTTGGATCATGAACATGGAAGGCACACTTTAGCTTAGAAATTCACAACAAATTCCCAATTGTTCTTGCAAAATGACACGTTTAGTTAGAGTGCGTCACTATTGTGATGAAGTACCATGCTTCACTGATCAAGCAGCAGACCTATAACATGAAGAATGTGCTCAATGCTGATGCAATCATCTTCGCTTACCTGAGTGACCAGTTTGTTATGAACTTTCCGTCCAAATTTTTTTATGTTATGTTTATGAAGACACGTAGCTGTTTTCCATGTTGTGTGTTCAGGGTTGTGATATTCTGCTGTGTTCTTATTGTTGTCCTAAGCAAGCAAATGAGGCTGTTTCATTCACATTGCTATTTTGCCTTTGCAATCACATGACATAGTCCATTCATGGTCTGCAAAATCAGCACTGTATCAAATATATCTAACAGAATCTGAAAGAAAAATTACAAATTTTTACTGTAGAATGTGCAATGAATTAAAATTAAGATCAGAATCATTAGCCAAATTAATTGTCATGACATCATGGAAGAGCAACAAAGCCCATCTTTGGTTCTGGTAGAATCGCTGTCAGTTTTGACTTTACATTAAGCAGTTTGTCATGTTTTGTGTTTTGTGAACATGACAAATTATTGAGCCTCTGCAGTGTTTTTCATGATGTAAGATAAATATGTCACTTCGTAATAATGCTGTATATGAAAGCCTTATTTGCCAAGATCTTGTGTCTAAACTATCATTAATGTGTTGTGTAAATGCAAATTGGCAAAAAGTGTGGAAAACGGCCTTGCTGCAGTCAATACTTGACATGGAAAGATGTCCATATTCTCAAACTACTGTGATATTTGTCATACTGCTCACTTTGTCTGCTTTCTTTAAGAGTTGTTTTATCTCAAACAAATTATTTTTTGTTATCAATGTAATTTTATATTTATTATTGATATGCATATGATTTTGATTGGTATATATGTTTACATAAAATGTTTTAAATATTGAACCAATAAAAGTAAAACACATATGTCCTAATAATTTATATATAGACATAATTAATGAATACTTGATCTTATAGTTAATAATTAAAAATGTGAAAATGAAAATTGAAAATTATATAAAAATATAATTTGAAAGGATGTACAAGCTACTTAAAAGTTTTGTTAATGACATGTTTATTTTTACTGGTGAATACATCAGGAAGTTATTAGTGACATGAGTACCATCTGAGTGAAAGTTTCGCTTCAATAGACCGATCCAGTCTGTCAATCAAATCTCGCGCATGCGTTATATCAGCCAATCAGAGCGGCGATTTCGCTACGCGAATTTGTCAACTTTACTTCCGGGGACAAACAACGCGATAATGGCGGCTCGATTCTGTTGTTGCAAATAATATTTAAAATGGCGTTCTTTACGATATTTATGCATCGATATCATGACAGAAGTATTCCTCATTGTGTATGGTAACAAGGTTACCGTTATCCATCGCTAAAATTGTGGAAAAGGCTCACTACATGGTAAAAAAACAATCGCTGGTCGGACAAGTATTGAAGGTGGGAATTTGCACGAACTACGCACTTTTCAAGTCCCTCCCATAAACTTTCCACAAGGTGACAGCTCTAAGTACCCTTTGATAATTTATCTTTGGTACTTTATGTTTCTGAATCAACAGTTCATTGAAGTTGATCGAGATCAATTTTATAACAATTCTACACGTTGACATTTCGGCAATTATCAAACTTTCGCCATATTGTAAACAAACTATGTTAAACGACTTGTTGTGCCAAATACGGTGAAATATCCCACTCAAATATAATTAAATATCAAAGAAACTGGCAGACATTGAATATTTAATAAATATAAGCTTTTTCTGCATTTCCATTTTACTCATTATGTTCCATAATTATGCCCAAACCCATAAGATTAATGTATGTATACATAGCTTTCAAACAGTAGGCTATGTCCCATAACCTTTCAGGTATTTGATACTAACACAACTTGAAAATAAACTTGCCTGTAAGATAAAACATGGAATATCAATAATGTTCATTTCAAATATTTCAATTTTTCACTTCAATGGTTAGATTTATTTCCAAATATTTGATCAATGAAAACCTAGCTATTCAAAACAAACTACTTGATTGCCTCATTGATTAATTGCTGCAAGTCTCAGGGAACACCCTGGTTCAAAGTATGAAAGGGATAAAACAAATTCCCTAAGCCTGATATAATGGGATTTTTAGAGAATGCAATGGGATGTTTGAGAAGAAAATTAATAGTTTTGATTTTTGCAATGAGACTTTCTCCCCTCATTAGTATTGATAATGGGATATATTGATACATCAATTGGTAAATATCCCCAAATCCCAGTCCAAAGTAATCCCTGAAGTCTAGGTATATCAGCTATACAACAATTAACTTTTCTGTCAAAGCTATAACAATAAAATTTTGAATGAGTCAATAACCCAAACTGTTCAAAACTATCATTTTTAGATGGGGTAAGTTTTAATAGTGACCAAAGATCAGTTAAAAAAAGTACATCTGATTTCTATTCTTTATCAATCAAATAAAACTTGGTGCATATATGTCCATGATTTTTAGGTGTACCAGGGAATACAATAAGACAAACCAAAATAATAAATCAAAAAATAATATTTCACATACATGTGAAATCTTGAAAAGACATTTTTTATTGCTGTTGACTCATATGTTACCTGACAATTGTTTTAAATCCAATCCTTAAATGCATGTTTTTTCTTTGGAAACATGAAATGCAATATTTATGTAAAGCAAAGATTATTTTTTTATTTCCAAGATTGATTAATTCCAGGATCCCTGATATTGTGTTATTTTCACACAAAAATATTTTTTTAACAATTATATATTAAAAAACTTCATAGTCACTTAATTTATTTGGATCTTTCAGTTTTGAATTCTCTAAAATAATTATGTATAGTGATATGTATGTATGGCTGTAAGCCTTTCTAATTGAATTTTTTTATCATAACCATATTTTCCCAATCTAAATAAATTTGGATCAACAAGTTTTTTTAGAAGCAGGATAAGGTCCTACTGTTTATCAACTTGAATGAAAAAATATAAGATCTGTTGATATAAATTTATTTAGATTGATGTCTTCCAGATCCTGAATGAAGCCTGTCAAATATATATTTTTTAATGTCAAATAAAAATCATCCCTGTTACATTCCCATTACAGTAGATGTTTGTGGTTCTAATCTATGCCATAAAACATTCATATTTGGCTATAAAGACATTTTCTTCTGCTGTTGACTCATATGTTCACTGATAATTGTTTCTCATCCCATTTTACTGTTTCTTCAAATCTATCTCATAGAACATTCATATTTGGCTATAAAGACAAAATATAAGATCTGTTGATCTAGATTAACCCAGATTGATATTTTCCAGATCCTGAATGAAATATGACTTTTAAAAAGCAAAACATAAATGAAAACTTTGATTGTATGTAGTGCAATGATATTTTCTAATGGTGTTTGTGATTCAAAATTCATCTTTAATGATTTATAGATACAGTCAATTGATTTTTGAAGGTAGACTCATTAACATTTTGGTAGTTAAATTTATTCAAAAGGAAGGTATCATTTGAAGGAAACGTGAAAATGATTATCATTTTAAGGATATTATAAATTACATATACTGGAATAACATTTTGAGAATATTGACTTTTCATGATTATGATATCTGTGTCAATATAAAAAGATATATCAATAATTATCATTATAAATATTGTATGTCAAAAAAAATAAAATATGGCAACTAGTTTTAAATTTGGTTTCAATGATTAAAATTCTTGATGTTTTTTTTTCAAAGTTAAGTTCACTGATCTAGATGTGTAATTTACACACTGTCAACAACTGGTGAACTGAGCATATGCGACCATGACCAGCTGATGACAATAACTACTCAACATATTTCAGTAAAAAAGGTTTCTCGACAAAATATGAAAAAAATTAACTTGTCGATGATTTATGAAATCAAACATCTGGTGGTAAAATGTGTGAGCTATTAATTACCTGGATTGTACGAGTATAATTTTTTTTTTACAAAAGTGAAGGAAATAGTCCGAGTTGAAATGCGTTTGTTTACAAAGTGGTCGACGACTTCTCTCGCTCTGGGCATTGATAAAGTGTCAAAATTACGCTTCATTTGTTGATAAAATGAGATTTATCTAAGCTAAAGGTCATATATTGAATGTATGTGTTAGGTAATGTGCGTTATGAACGACATTAGCATGAACCCAAGCCAAAAGCTTCGGCTAGTGACATTGTTGAGATACGCTGCCCGACTCGCCTGAGCTTGAAACTTGTCCCCTCAAATATTTCAACCAATCACGTCGCAGGGGGCGGGGCCTAACTGCTCTCGACTGGATCGGTCTATTTACATCATTGTTATTATTTCCTACAGATTTGATGGGAATGATAGAAATATCAACTTGATAATATACCAATATATATATATATATATTTGATAAGATGGTTCTCACTCTATTGTCTACATATTTATGAACTTTTATGATCTACTTGTAGTTCAATTTCAGATAATATTTCTTTTTGTCCAAGAAAGTATACCTCTGTTGAAAATAAATCTGCACAAATTTTCAGTGTTTTGTATTTTTATCTGAAATGAAGACTGACTAATCATGAATCATTGTGAACCTACAGGAAATACTGTCACAAATATTCCAATCTGAATAGATTTAGATCAACAGATTCTTTTATGAATATAAGACATACTGTTAATATATATTTATTAACCCCCGCCATGTGGAAGGGCGATATTTGTTTGGGCTCCGTCCGAGTTAAAGGGGACAGCTTTTCTCCAAAACTATATAAGATAGGATAACCAATTTGCTGCGTGTCTTCAGGGTATCAATACCTTGAACATCAGAACGCAAAATTATTTTTTACAGAGTTATTTCCTTGTTCTGTGTTTTTTGGACTCTGTTCGAGTGTGTCGTCAAAGGGGACAACTTTTCTCGGAAACTATTTAAAATTGGTCAACAAAACTTGCTGTGTGTCTTCATGGTATCAATACCTTGATGGAGTTCGAAAATCGTAACTGCAGAATCCTTTTTTACAGAGATTTTGCCCTTGTTCCTTGTTTCTGGACTCTGTTAGAGGGCGTCGTCAAATGGGACATCTTTTTGCAGAAACTATTTTGAGATAGGTTAACCAAACTTGCTGTTTGTCTTTATGGTATCAATACCTTGATGGAGTTCGAAAATGAGATGTATGTAATTATGTATTACAAGGTTACCGCCCATGTAGGACAATTTTGGCTGGGGGATGTTGATAAACATGTCATATTATTATTGACTGATAACGTGGCTGTGATAGGATGAAGAACACTGGTTTCATGATAACCAAGGGGTTTATTCTTCATAGAGTCGATTACATGAGTTGGCCATGATTTGGTAATGGTGGGCAAATCCCAACGGAAGTTTGGGAGCTCTCGTTAACGTGAGACTCGGCGAGATTAGGGAGCAATCATTATGTAAACATTTATCGTGACAGTGGCCATACCGCTTTACTTTCAGAAATTATCTCGTTGGAGACTATCCAGAGCTCTGAAACTTTAGCAGTTTGATGGTGTAATATAGTTTACCTTCATATAGAAAATAGTCCTGATGAGCTAAAAATTCATCTTTGAACACTGCATAGCCCTCCAACTCCTTGACCAGTGATGTCATAACATTGTGATGTCATCGTCTTGATGACATCATAGCATTGTGACGTTGTTGTGTTTATGACGTCAAAGCATTGTTACGTCATTTCTGATGATGCAAAACGTTTGTGATGTCATGTCCCTGCTGTTGAAAGGGCATTGTTCAAAATCTACTGTCAAATATCTCCTGTGGAACACAGTTTTGGATGATAACTCTTTATTTACTCTTATCTTTCAATTTTATTTAAAATGAAAAATAATTGAGTAATTATTTTTTATCATACTACCAAACTAAAATAGAGCCATTGGCTCTGTAGCTCATCAGGCTTCATATTTAATTTTGCGCTGGCCAATGTGGTTTCCCATTTGTAGGGGCCACAAAGTCTCAAATTCTAAACTATATGTGATGTGATTTCAGATACCTGTAATCAATACAGAAATGGAAATATTTCATATCAGGATATTGGGATTATATTTTAACTGTAAACTTAGTTTGCAATGTAAGCCCATTGTGTTCTTTATGTGAAGACTTATTTCGCCATACTTGTGTAGACACTTGACATTGATTGAAGCTGCCTTAAAATATAATCTTTCAACAGTAAACCTTTCCTTGTCAGAAATTTTCTAGGGAAGCACACATAAAATATCTCTTAAAATTGATACTTGTGACTTCTGTTGGTAGTTTTTAACTCTTTGATCTTTGATTATGCTATTTTAAGTGTAATATTTTCCTAATTTGGGTATTTTCTTTACTTTGCAGTGTTTTACCCCTTAAGCAGCCATACCATGGCCAGGATTACCTGTTTTCGACAGAACAAAGATGAAAATAGGTTTTTAGGGTGTGGTCCCTGGGGCCCTTATTAGGCACCACAGGGCCATCAAAGCTATAATTCAAAATGCTCACTAGTCAAGGAGTCTGTAAACACAATTTCAGCTTTCTAGGCCTCATGGTTCTGGAGAAGAAGATGAAAATAGGTTTTTAGGGCGCGGCCCCTGTGGCCCTTATTAGGGGTCACAGGACCACCAAAGCTACAATTTATAATCCTCACTAGTCAAGGAGTCTGTACACACAATTTCAGCTTTCTAGGCCTCATGGTTCTGGAGAAGAAGATGAAAATAAGTTTTTAGGGAGTGGTCCCTGTGGCCCTTATTAGGGGTCACAGGGCCACCAAAGCTACAATTTATAATCCTTACTAGTCAAGGAGTCTGTACACAAAGTTTTAGCTTTCTTGGCCTCATGGTTCTGGGGAAGAAGATCAAAATAGGTTTTTAGGGTGTGGCCCCTGTGGCCCTTATTAGGGGTCACAGGGCCACCAAAGCTACAATTTTTAATCCTCACTAGCCAAGGAGTATGTACACAAAGTTTTAGGTTTCTAGGTCTTATGGTTCTGGAGAAGAAGTCGAAATTCAACAAAGTTTACGGACGGATGGACGGACGGATGGACGGACGGATGGACGGACGGACGCCGGACACCATGCCATGCCATAAGCCCATCGGGCCTTACAGGCCAGATGAGCTAAAAATATATTCATCTTTCTTTACTTAAAACAAAAGATTTGTTGTCGAAAGATCACGATGATAACCTCTCATACAGGTCAATGTTAGCTCAGAGCATTCACATATTTGAAATTATAGGTTGACGAGTGTTCTGTTTTCTGATTGGCATAACTTATCCGAGGTCAATAAACCATTTGATTCACCTCAACTGAAGTCAACAATTGTATAATGTTGACCTTTATGAGATTGATATCTCATCAGGCCTTGAACATGGATTGGTCTAAGGAATGGCCCATTTCTGCTGTCCCTACTTCTCTTTCAGTATTCCTGTAATTAAAATGGTGATGCTTTGTGGGGAGTACTTGAAGCATGTGTCTGTGGATAATGATTATCCATCTCAAGAAGCTTGTGCTCCGCTAGTTATACACGTCATAACATCCCTTTAACCTTGTGGAACAGAGGTCTTTGTGAGCCTAGATATAAACCTAAAGTATTATATCTGAGTACTTTTGGAGGTTATTCCATTCTCAGTTAAACCTCCTTTCAGAACCGTATATTCTATGGAAAATCCCTTTGCCTCAGAAACATTTTATAGGAAATCCTGATGCCCTATATAATCTTGTATTATTATATGATAGACAAGTGATCGGTCTTCTGATTGGTGGTCGCCAATAATGATCAAACCTTATGTTGACCGCGGGAAACGTCACGCGAGGTCAACATAACAATTCGATGACCTGAAGCTAAAAATAGATCGCCACTACGAGGAGCGCCGAAAAGAGTTGCTTCCAAAAAATCTTGAAATAATTGAATAGTTTCAAATTAACTGAAACTTTCATAAATCATATAATAAAACAGTTGTTGACTTCAGTTATCGGTGAATCCAATGGTTTATTGACCTCGGAACAGTCATGTTCACCGAGGCGATAGCCGAGGTGAACATAAGTTTCCGAGGTCAATAAACCATTGGATTCACCTCAACTGAAGTCAATAATTGTATAATGTCGCTCTTCAAATATCTTCATAGCTGTTGCATTGTAAACTCACTGGTCGATTCACACTACCAAGGTGGACGAGTTCAGTGAGAATGGTGTCAGAAGTCTTCTTTTACCTACTACATTATGTATAAATGTATACAAATAAGTTATAACCTGCTGTATACATGACAGACCTTTCCCCTCATGTTTACATTTTCATCTATAACCTAGATATAGGTATACATATTTTTCACTTATATACCTCCTAAATATGTCAACACACTTTCAAGTCAGTTTTTATTACCTTGAAAAGATCCCAGTTTTGATGGGAGGGCTTTGTAATCCCAGAGAATACCTGGGCAGGAGGGCCTTGTCAATGCTTACAAAGCTTTGTAATCCCAGAGAATACCTGGGCAGGAGGGCCTTGTCAATACTGACAAAGCCCTCCGATCCAGTTATTACCTGGGCTAACAAAGCCCTCTCATCCCATTACACCCTTCAAATATATGAAGTTCAAATATCCATATTAATATGTTGAGATGTTAACTCTAGGATGAAACGAAATGAGGTGACTTTGTACTCTTAAACCTACGACTTGAATGATTAAAGCGAGTTTTTATAGGTGATTCTTTTCCATTTATAAAGGACTAGGAGACCAATCTGAAAATGAAAACCTGTAATATTAATATAGAAGAGAGCGAAAGACCTCTCCCTCGAGCTTTCCATCAAAGAATGCCCTTCCCTTGGCCCTACCTCCAGCATTTGGTATTGTTTGAAGGAAAGCCCTCATGAGAGGTCCTGGTTTCTTACTTATGAAGCCTCAATTATATGTAATGTCCCTCTTCTAATATCTGCTTAAAATGCTTAGATGAATAAATTTAAGATTAATATAGTGTGTGTCATGACCAATTCATTTGAGAAAAATCACTAATCAGTCTTGAACCAGTACTACTGTTAAATTCTTAACCAATGGGTTTTACCACTAACCAGTCAGCTTAGCTGTAAGAGGTAGGTTTTGTAAGTGGTCTTTAACCTCGGACTAAAATTATTAAAGGGGTATTTTGTCCTGCTACCCTTTTTGCCTGCCTTAAATTATCATTAGAGTTGAATTGGGAAAAGATGAAACTTTAAAGCGTAAGTCATGAAAAAATAACAAAGCCAAATTAAAACACCTATCATATATACTGTCTTTCCCGTAGCAACACTTTGTTTGCTTTTGAATGAGGCAAAATTGAACAATGAGCAGTAAACTAAACATAAAGGAAACATGGATATCTGTATGATTTGGTTAGTATTTGTGTATGTCCTGTCTAAATGTGACCTTAAGTGAAATCAACAGAAAAAAAAGAAGTAAAAATAGAGCCATTGGCTCTGTAGCTCATAAGGCTTCATCATCAATTATGCTGTAGAGTGTGGCCAATGTGATTCCCCCTTTGTAGAGGCCACATGGGCACCAATCATAAACTTAAGTATATAGGCGACAAGTTTCAGTTTTCTAGGCCTTATACTTCAGGAGAAGAAGATGAAAATAGATTTGAAGGACGTTCCTGTTGCCTTTATTAGGGGCAACAGGGTCACCAAAGCTAATATTCATAGTCCTCACTAGCCAAGGAGTCTGTACACAAAGTTTCAGCTTTCTAGGCCTTATGCTTCTGGAAAAGACGATGAAAATAGGTTTTTAGGACGTGACCCCTGTGGCCCTTATTAGAGGTCACAGGGCTACCAAAGCTACAATTTATAATCCTCACTAGCCAAGGAGTCTGTACACAAAGTTTCAGCTTTCTAGGCCTTAAGGTTCTGGAGAAGAAGATGAAAATAGGTTTTTAGGGCGTGGCCCCTGTGGCCCTTATTTGGGGTCACAGGGCTACCAAAGCTACAATTTATAATCCTCACTAGCCAAGGAGTCTGTACACAAAGTTTCAGCTTTCTAGGCCTTATGGTTCTGGAGAAGAAGTCGAAATTCCACAAAGTTTACGGATTGACGGACGGACGCCGGACACCATGCCATGCCATAAGCCCATTAGGCCTTACAGGCCAGATGAGCTAAAAAGTAAATATTATAAGTGAAATGTTACAATAATCAGATACATGAAATAAATTATGTCTTTAACAGTCCAACTTATAAATATTTTTATTATGAGAACATACCAACATTTGCCTTATGAGAACATACCAACATTTGCCTTACGAGATTGATTGTCGCCACCTAGTCCAGCACTACACATACATTAAACAAACAATTCATAAGCAGCCACAGTATTTTTGCAGTTTACATCTACTCACTATTTCCCACTTTTCCAACATTTAAGGCTAAAGGTCAAGGTCACACGCTATAAAACCACTAAAACATTATGATTTAAAAAATTTTAATGCTAACATTCTCTTATTTGGTATATATCAACTAATATATATCAATTAAAAACTTATCACCAGATATGAGTTATCTTCATCCCTTAATCATCAGACCCCTGGGAATGTTTTTTTTCACATGTTGACATCAAAGGTCAAAGTTCAAAGTTAATACTTCTGAAATTCTTTCTTTAGGTAGGTTTCCTGAAAAATACCCATTTCTGTGTGAGAAGGCAGGACAGGGGAAGGTGAACCCTTCAGTTTTCGATGCTGCACTACATATTTGATGTCACTTTGACGCTAAACCAAAAATCTTTCATTGAGCATGCAGCTCTCTCTAGCTAACTCAAACTGTGAAGAATTCCCCCACTCATTTATCATGTAGAGCTGACGTGGCGTGACTGTGTGTTTGGTATGTGTGTCAGACATTACCCTCCTCAGCTTCCTTCACTCTACAACACCTTAGATCCATCCCGGGCTGGTTCTGTCTACTTGTACACAATCACGAGCTGGCCCAACCCATCAATAGTTGACTCCACCCATCAATAGTTGACTCCACCCATCAAGAGGTAACTTCACCCATCAAGAGTTGACTCCACCCATCAAGAGCCTGCCCTACACATCAAGAGTTGACTCCACTCATCAATAGTTGACTCCACTCATCAATAGTTGACTCCACCCATCAATAGTTGACTCCACCCATCAAGAGCCTGCCCTACACATCAAGAGTTGACTCCACTCATCAATAGTTGACTCCACCCATCAATAGTTGACTCCACCCATCAAGAGCCTGCCCTACACATCAAGAGTTGACTCCACTCATCAATAGTTGACTCCACCCATCAAGAGTTGACTCCACCCATCAAGAGCCTGCCCTACACATCAAGAGTTGACTCCACTCATCAAGAGTTGACTCCACCCATCAAGAGCCTGCCCTACACATCAAGAGTTGACTCCACTCATCAAGAGTTGACTCCACCCATCAAGAGCCTGCCCTACACATCAATAGTTGACTCCACTCATCAATAGTTGACTCCACCCATCAATAGTTGACTGCACCCATCAAAGCCTGCTCTACACATCAAGAGTTGACTCCACTCATCAAGAGTTGACTCCACCCATCAAGAGCCTGCCCTACACATCAAGAGTTGACTCCACTCATCAATAGTTGACTCCACCCATCAATAGTTGACTGCACCCATCAAAGCCTGCCCTACACATCAAGAGTTGACTCCACCCATCAAGAGTTGACTCCACCCATCAAGAGTTGACTCCGCCCATCAAGAGCTGGCCACAGCCTCCCTACACACACCAGTCCACACCTGGTAGTGGTGGTTCAGACCTGGTTCTACGTGGATCTTGTACCGACTCCCCAGTCCACCTTCCTCATGTGGACTGCAGTAAAACACTCGACTTATCCGTGAGTGAACCAGGGCCATTGCACACCTGAAACAATCATATGATATCACATTTTCAATTTTCAACTTAAAAAGATTTCTCTAATCTTAAATCTAACAATATTGAGAGTGATGAAAGCTTGTCCTCATTAAATGGAAATTAAACTGGTAGAATTAAATAACCTCTGACCATGAAGAAGTACCTACTCATCTACTCATAAGAACTAACGGCAAGAGAAAGCTATAGATTTGGTTACATGGAATTATGGACGGGACTGAAAACATTATGTCTCCCGCAAAGCTTTGCAGGGACATAACAAGGAAGGAAGCTGAAGCTCACATGACACATGGCTCCTGAGTGACATAGAGATCATAACCAGTGCAGAGATAAGGACCCTCAGCACTCCTGGTCCCTCCACATGCTCCCGGTCTCTCTCCAGCTCCCTCTCCCACCTCCTGTCTCTTGCTCACACTAAGCTCTGCAACATGGCCAAAATTTATATCTTATTCTCAACACTTAACAAATTGCAAAAATTAATTAATGGAGTGAATATGAGATGAACTTTGTCCTCAAGAATAAGTGGCTGATATTTACCATCTTGTCCAGTGAGTTGCCACATGCCTCCTCCCTGACTGTGTGCCACCATATCCACTGCCACCATCACCGCATGTTGGAGGGGGTTGTCTCCCTTTCGCCAGTCATGTGACTGTGCCAGCACCGTGTCGTTTGTCGGGTCAACAACAACAGCTCCAATAGCTTCCTAGTCAAGAGAAGTACCAGAAGTTAATATTGTGTGTAAACTTTCATGCTCAGACACTCCTCAAAACCATGCTAGAGAGATGTAGAGAGGATTGCACTACCTGATGTTTGTGGAGGGCAGAGCGGGCCAGCTGGAGAGCAGACTGCATGTGAGAGTAGATCCTGCTCCTCTCCTCAACACTGAAGTGCTCCGACGACAGCAGCGACGTTATCCTGCATAAACACCTTCATACTCAACACAAACAATCAACTGTTGACATGGTCGTGATACACGATCAGATAAGTTTAAATGTCTATAATGCTTTCAAACTAGACCATACCATACAAGTCCTTAACTCTTAAGGAGAACTCAATATGTTTTCAAGATGTAAAACAATTATCATCTAAACTGCATTTCATCTTTTTTATAAACAATATTCAAGTCTTTTTTTCAGCCACAGTGTCAAGTGTCACCTCTTGTCTTCATGAAAGGTGACGGGCCAGTGCCTGCTAGCTTCCACAAACTGTGCCCGAGTGAGAGGGGCACGTGCTGCCACCTGTACAAGCACTGGGTGCCCAAGTTGGGGGAACCTGGCAGCCAGCCCTGCCAAGAGGTTTCCACTCTGGGCCGACTTGCCACACAAGAGAATCTGCAGGACTCCATCTGAAACACAACACTCACATGCACTGTCCACTCAAAACAGGGACTGCCATCGAGTCATGTTGGGTATACCATCATCTATTAATCATATATCCGCGGAAATTAAAATCAAGTTTTCATAATGACTGGTATTTATGATATATTTAGGAGATAAACATACTTTAATTTGAATTTTTTGTGATTCCAACATAGATTTGATACCTGTTGATATTACTTGGAGCCAAACACATTTGCATGATGCTTCAAATTTATTATCAACAGGTATTAAATCTATGCTGGCATCACAAAAAATTCAACCACAGTAGGTTTATATCCCTGCCACCATGACAAGTTAATGACATTTGCATTTCTTTGACGTCGAAAAAGCTCAGGCGTGATGCGTAGCGTAGCGTAGCGATTTTATACAAAATTTGTTGCTGTTATACATCGATAGAGGCACAAAACATGTAAAACAATCCTTATAATTACAAAATCATCATTTTAACAAAGTTTTTCCTAATTATTTAAAAAAAATCTGTCATCCATGTCGTAAAATTGTGGTTTGTTACACGAAACAATACAAAGTTGAATCAAAATTGATAACTCCATAAACTAAAACGGCCAAAAATTTAATTTCGATTTCGCAACCATTGACACCCATGCAATCACAATTCGTCTTAACCGGAATCCGCATTTTCGGAATAACTCTAATTAGCATATCACACGACGTTCAAAATTTCCGCCATTTGCGAGACGCTCGGAGCGAACAAGCTTGAGGACTTGTAGTTATTAAAATGCAGTCTTTCCGACGAATGTATGGATTGTTTTAGGGAGAAGAATGTATTTACTTGTTACAAACGCAGGTGGGAAGTGATAAGATATGTTATATCTGTCTTTGCAACAGAACGTAACTCGCATACTGTCAAAACCGGACTATTGCGTAAGGTGATTGTGACGTAACAAGGAATGAATGCACATGGTATGGTTGCAAATTTTTCTGCATTCATAGAGAAACGGCAGCAGGTTTTTGAGCGCTCTCGTCCAATCAGAATCGCGGAAATTAGTGTAACAAAACCATTTTGTAATTATATGAAAATGATTGTGACTAAGTGCAATCCACCATCAATGCCAATTGAAATAAAACGGTTTACTTAACTATAATGATGAAATCAAGTCATATGATAGAGTAGAATAGTGTTTATCAATATGTGCTGGAAGGAAGTCACTAATATAAGCTACATACTGGGATAGTAAGCTGACTCGTGTCGTGAAAAACTTAGTTTTTGGTTATAAACTCATTTATTCACATAATACAATGTAATAGACAAGACATTTTTATTTGTATCATACAACAATGTATTTTACTAAGTACTAAGCACTTACAACTACAACTAATCTTTTATTCAACTACAAATATCACATTTGTATAAGAATAAAAACGTTTTTAAAAACCACATTATGGACACAGATTATTCATCCTTAATCACAACAATGTACAACATTTTGACACAATACAACTCCCTAAGATGTTTTATTCAGTCTGATGTTTTTGGCCACACCATTGAGAAACTCTGGAACAGATTTCCTCCCTGATGCAATGTCTGTGCACAGTCTATGCAGACGCTCTTCTTTTCATTGACATACGGAGTTTGGTCAGTGATACTTGAACATCATCACCAGAGTGGTTATGAGTCTTGCTTACTACCGGGTTTTCATTCTGCAAGTCAGTCCAAACCAGGCCCTGACAGTTAATACTTGACTTGCGGCTGCATTTCCAACAATCTTTGTTTTGCGGGTTGCATGTTTAGTGTACATGTGACCATCTAACACTAGCTTCAAACCACCCTTGTTGGTAGGAATGACTTCCATGATGAGATTTGTAGTATTGTAATGTATTGGAAATGCTTTTATATCTTCATCAGAAGCCAATTTTCAATTTATGAGTTGATTTAATCAGCTCAAAATGCTTAGATTCAATCGGCTAAACTCACATTGTAATTGGCAAACAGTACTCTCACTACATCCTGGATTATACCCACTGTGTTAAAATCACATTGTAATTAGCAAACAGTACTCTCACTACTTCCCGGATTATACCTAATGTTAAAATCACATTGTAATTGGCAAACAGTACTCTGACTACTTCCTGGAGTATAACCATTGTGTTAAATTCACAATTAAATTGGCACTAAATACTCTAACTAAATCTTATGTTTTCTTTACCTTAAAATTTATGTTAAGATCATTTTAATCTGTTTTTACAATAATAAGGACTTTTTTTCCAAATACTTTTTTACTGATACTTTTTTTCCGAGGACTTTTTTACCGAGGACTTTTTTACCTATAATCTGAACATATACCGTGGTTGTAAGATCAGTCATTCCTTGACATGAATTGCACAATCATTTACTTTCCTGTAGACTTACTTCAACATATGATATTTGCAAATAATGCAGAAGTGAAATTAACAAAAATAACAAACAAGACGGCTAGACCAACTGTTATTTGACCAATATTTAGCTGTGGAGATTCAAACTCCACAGTGCCTCCTAATAGACTATCGCAAAAATCATTTTTGAATGTAGATTCAACAATAGAATAAACCAAACAAATACAAGGATTCTAATATGCCATGGTAGAATAGATGATAAGCAGGTCTGACAGAATCATTTATATTTGATATAGATGACGCTGCCATCACATCAGTGTGTATGAAGTGCACTCACCTGCATCCTTGAGAGAGCGGACACGTTTGAGGTGCAGCAAGTCCTCTAGGGGCGCCTCACGGGTCAGCTCCCTGCAAGTACATGTCATCACCAACACATCATCACATCCTGTTGTGACTCGTCAGGCTGGAACACTCAGACAACTATTGATCTCCTTATGACAGGGTAAACTAACAATTCTAGAAATTTCGAGGCAACAATGGCTTTACTGCAACACTCGATGAGAAATAATTGATATTCTACCATAAATGTGCAAAATACTCGTTTCTGATTGGCTACCGTGAAAAATCAGAGGGTGTAAAATTTGGTTATACAGTGCTCTGTTTACTTCATCTAATGCGCAGAATTCAATTGTTGCTCAGCAACAGTAGTTCACAGATATTTCTGTTGTTTTTGTTGTGTCGGAAATTTACAAAAATAAGCCATGGTTTTGTTTTATACACATTATTTTTAAAATCGAATCAAACTTTCCCCAAGCAAATCGGTTGAATGCTGTCAAAAACGGCAAAAATACTTGAAACTGACAACAGGTTCCTGTTAGTGTTGGCAAATTCTTCATTCAGTAATATAGTGTTGGGCAAAATTAGTCCCGAAAAAGGTCAACTGGACAGAATACCATACAACTATGATTCGAAAGAAATATTAACCTCAAATTTTTTAGTAAATCAATTCAATAATACTGACATCAAGTTTGAATATATGCAGAACACAGTCTGGATATTCTAACGTCTATTTATAGAGAGCTCCCTTTGAAGCATTTGTATACATCAGTAATTTTCGAGGCCAACTGCAAGTAACGTCATTCGAGATTCCCAAATACGTTAATACTGTATGAATGTCGGTCCGCGGAAATCATGCACAGGCATCATGACACTGCACAACCGAGTAAATGCGAAAGAATTTAGTTAAAATTTAAAATCATTCTTATGGTAGAATGAAGATAAACATACTGTGTTTGGAAATCAGAATTATTATAGCTCTAAATAATCCATTTAGTTGTTGTTCCTGCAGAAGCTTTCTGCCAATCCATAAGAACTTACTTCACAAGTTTAGCTGTTTCCTTCTTGTTCCGAATAGCACAGGCATATGCATCAACTGTAAAAGAACTCATGCATCAACTGACAAAAGCAAAAAAAAAAATTGATATTTATAGTTTGTACTGAAAGAAGTATACCGCATTTGAATTAATGATAAACGTATGATGTTGCTGTCTTTGTCATTGATAATTGCATTACGGTTTGATGATCATGATATTGTTGAAAATTCCCTAAATAGTCCATTTCCTGATTTGGGGGAATAGTCCTGACCCATGCCCAAGAACAAGGCTATTCATAATTATATTGAATAAAACCCTGAAATGAGCGAATCAAGAAATTGGGCATGAGAAATGTGTATCAAATCCTGAAGTGAGCGAGATGCATTCTGACGTAGTTCTTTGATTTCAGTAGTGAAGGCCTAATGTGCCTGCAGAGTCTTATAAATGTACATCGATTTCAACATTGGGGAGTATGAAATACTACAGACATGAATGCATTTTGCTGTGCTGCACTTCTCAACCCCATTTTCAACATGCAAAAATGAATCATTCAATAAATTTAATTGCTAAGAGAAATGAAAAATTCACTTATGATTGTTGAACAATTGCTTTAGACTAACATAAGAAGTACATATTTTCACATTTTATGCCACACTACTGAATAGAAACGCGATGAGTTAATATAATTATGTTTGTCCTGATTTAATGTAAGCATGTTACACTATTAAATCATCAACTGTGCTCAAAGCACGAAATGATCAGGTAAATCGTAAGAGAGCAAGTTGATGATCCACTGAAATGCAGGGACCTACCAAGCCTGACAGGCTGCGTGTACACGTCTGATAGCACAGCTCTCGGAGCTGCAAGCTTCTCGTCAGCTTTCTCTGGAACAAAGCATTTATAACCATCCAATACATGCATCAAACATAAACATCTCTGTACTCTCTGTCTATTTTAGTAAAAATGTGAAACAATTGAGTCATTGGCTTTGAAGGTCATTTGTGAATCAATATTGATCATATTACTTGCCAAATATACTTTTAAACATGCAGAATTCATGTTAGTCACTTAAATCAGAAGCAGTATTGCAGCAATTTACATGGCATCCTTTCCACTGGTTTGAAAGCTCTAACCAGTAACCAAGCTTAAAAACAACTGAATCATTTAAAACAAAGTGTATTGAATCCACATGAAACCAAATCAGCCTGTTTCTTTAGCAACAAATATCCTGTGTTTGTACTGGCATCCCCATTCACTTGGTGGTAATTCTTTTCCTAACTACTGCTGTAGGTTCAAGGGGTCCAATCTTGATGGATTAAACCCTTGTATGGTTGGTTTTGTGTATACCCTGAAAGGAATTTTGCCAAATGCGCAATGTAACCTGCCCTATCAGTTTCTGACAGGGGCAAGGAATCAGAGTTTCCTTTCTGTGCTGTTATTGATACCGTCCGGTTATGGTATTTTTTTTAAAAACTTGACTACATCGCTAAAAACATCCTGTGAAGCCCTTGTACTATCTCTTACCAAATGTTAATCAACTGTCATGATTCATAGCTATGACTGATGTTGAGAGATATTGTTACTAGTAGTAGGACCATGGTCAACTTGTTCATATGATGCTCAGGTGTGTGCAATGGCAACTGTGCTTACACTTCCTGTTTGTTTCACTTTTAACTTTACGATTCCTCCGAACCTCACTTTGAACAATCAGGTCTCATACCATCCTTAAAAGCAGGAAAAAGGTTAACGAAGAGATTTCAAAAGCACATTATTATAAAAAAAATTCACTGCACGTAGAGAACTTTGCATTTTTGGTTAAACCTTGATTGTCCCAATGAATTCGTTTCAACGAAAATTCCCGGATAGAACTGTCTATCAGTGGCCTATAATCAGCACTTTAATTAAACCGACTCAGCAGCCGGATGCCTTAACAGATTCAGAAATCCACTGACACAAAAATACATATGAATATTGAATCAATGATAAATACACTATTATATAATTCTTATGACAATAACAGTGTTTAAAATTTAGCTTGTCAGCCAGTCGTTAAACTGGCTAATTTTTTGCCAAGACTGGTTACTTTTTAGTCAGGACTAGTAAATTTTCAATTTTTTTTCTTTATTTTCCCCTAAGGAATTGACGAATTAATTTTCAGGACAGGATGGGTTTCCAATCTATTTTATACACTGCCAATAATTAATGTTCTTCCCAGTCCTGTAAAGCGTACGAGTTTGTTTTGGCTACGAATCCGAGGAGGAGGGCGAATTGTTTTGGATACGAATTTACCTCTAAAGTGACTATCTGTGCTAAAGAATTTTTTTACAAATGGCAAAAGAACACATTTCACTGATCACTCAATTACTATAAACATTATGTGGGAAACGTGTTGATACCTTGTTTTAAACGTTTAAACGATGTTTCATATGGCTCCATGCCAAGCCGCCAGGGTCGAGAGTTACCTCCCGCTTTCCGCGTGGGCACCTGCTTGTTGCGTTCGGGCGATATGTTTCGGTTTGATTAGCGCGGGGAAAGCAACTATTTGTGTACCTTTAAGAATACAATGGCCATTAAGTATATACGTCGATATTTACTAGTTGTATCAGAAAATATACACAATAAAAAATTGCATCAATTAGAAGTGTAACGTGGAAAATATAATTTGTAATGTTTCCGAAGCTTGTACACAAAAACACAATTTTTCCTTCGCGCCACTTCCTGTTTGGTAATGTCGCCAGATCCATATCGTCTGCAAACATGATTATCAGATTGAGAAGTTAAATCTTACCTTTATTCAAGATCGATAAATAACGACGATATAAGTAAGAATTCCTTTATTTTGAAGCTTTGATTTAGTTTTTATTTATATTCAGTATTATCTAATTTTGTATTTCAATGTGTCATTCTGTTACAGTATCATGAGTCTCAGTCAGAACTTGCTAACTAAGTAGGCCTATAACATTTGCCAGTATTCTTCATCATTTCTAATATTTTTGGATTCAACTGTCATGTAGGTAGGAACCTACGTTGAATTTCTATTTCAGAAACCTTAGCAATACTTTTTACTTAGTGAACTTGAAGAACACATTAAATGCAATGACAACTCAATATCTTTCACATATTAAATGTATTCTTGGTGTCACAAGTGTTGAAATAAGAGTTACATTTACTGCAAAAATAAGACAACCACTAAAAGTATTACCTTTGAAGTTAAAGAATCTACCATAGATAAGTAGGTTGGGATATAGTAAAAACGGTGACAAACCAAATTGCGACAGCCCGTTAGTCGAAATGGTGATAAACTAGACTGAGAGGATATCCTGACTGGTTCGATCCCTGATAGAGACAATAATTTTGCTATTTTATTCCTCGGAGCACGGTCGATTTTAATCAGACTGCATACAAAATCAACTTTTACAAACCAAGGATGGGATCCTCCTACGAAATCACCCCTTCTATAGTAAATATACAAACCATTGATTTCTACGAAACCACTGGTTCCATTTTTGTGACCCTGTGACGCCAATTAAGGGCCACAGGGGCCACGCCCTTAAAACCTATGTTCGTCCTATGTTTTGTGTGCAGGTGCCTTGGCATGTGGGGATTCTAATTTGTAACTTTGGTGACCCTGTGACCCCGACTTAGGGCCTAATTAAGGAACCATGCCCTAAAAACCTATTTTCATCTTCTTCTCCAGAAGCAGAAGGCCTAGAAAGCTGAATCTTTGTGTACAATCGCCTTATCTAGTGAGGATTATAAATTGTAGCTTTGGTTGCCCCATGGCCCCTACTTAGGGGGCACCACATTGGCCACAAACTATAGCGAAATCAAATGTAAAGCCTGTAAGGCCCGATGGGCTTGTGGCATGGCATGGTGTTCTGCGTCCGTCCGTTCATCCGTCCCTCTGTCCGTCCGTCCGTCCGTAAACTTTGTGAAATTTCGACTTCTTCTCCAGAACCATAAAGGCCTAGAAAGCTGAAACTTTGTGTACAGACTCTTGGCTAGTGAGGATTATAAATCGTAGCTTTGGTGGCCCTGTGACCCCTAATAAGGGCCACAGGGGCCACACCCTAAAAACCTATTTTCATCTTCTTCTCCAGAACCATGAGGCCTAGAAAGCTGAAACTTTGTTTGCAGACTCCTTGACTGGTGAAGATAATAAATTGTAGCTTTGGTGGCCCTGTGACCCCTAATAAGGGCCACAGGGGGGCCACACCCTAAAAACCTATTTTCATCTTCTCCAGAACCATATTAAGGCCTAGAAAGCTGAAACTTTGTGTATAGCCTCTTTGAAGAGTGAGGATTATAAATTGTAGCTTTGGTGGCCCTGTCACCCCTAATAAGGGCCACAGGGGCCACACCCTAAAAACCTATTTTCATCTTCTCCAGAACCATATTAAGGCCTAGAAAGCTGAAACTTTGTGTACAAACGCCTTATCTAGTGAGGATTATAAATTGTAGCTTTGGTTGCCCCATGGCCCCTACTTAGGGGGCACCACATTGGCCACAAACTATAGCGAAATCAAATGTAAAGCCTGATGAGCTACAGAGCCCACATTGCTCTATTTTAAGCTCATCTGGCCTGTAAGGCCCGATGGGCTTGTGGCATGGCATGGTGTTCGGCGTCCGTCCGTTCATCCGTCCCTCTGTCCGTCCATCCGTCCGTAAACTTTGTGGAATTTCGACTTCTTCTCCAGAACCATAAAGGCCTAGAAAGCTGAAACTTTGTGTACAGACTCTTGGCTAGTGAGGATTATAAATCGTAGCTTTGGTGGCCCTGTGACGCCTAATAAGGGCCACAGGGGCCACACCCTAAAAACCTATTTTCATCTTCTTCTCCAGAACCATGAGGCCTAGAAAGCTGAAACTTTGTGTATAGCCTCTTTGAAGAGTGAGGATTATAAATTGTAGCTTTGGTGGCCCTGTAACCCCTAATAAGGGCCACAGGGGCCACACCCTAAAAACCTATTTTCATCTTCTCCAGAACCATATTAAGGCCTAGAAAGCTGAAACTTTGTGTACAGACTCCTTGGCTAGTGAGGATTATAAATTGTAGCTTTGGTGGCCCTGTCACCCCTAATAAGGGCCAGAGGGGCCACACCCTTAAAACCTATTTTCATCTTCTCCAGAACCATATTAAGGCCTAGAAAGCTGAAACTTTGTGTACAGACTTCTTGGCTAGTGAGGATTATAAATTGTAGCTTTGGTTGCCCTGTGACCCCTAATATTATAAGGGCCACAGATGCCAAGCCCTAAAAACCTATTTTCATCTTCTTCTCCAGAACCATGAGGCCTAGAAAGCTGAAACTTTGTGTATAGCCTCTTTGAAGAGTGAGGATTATAAATTGTAGCTTTGGTGGCCCTGTCACCCCTAATAAGGGCCAGAGGGGCCACACCCTAAAAACCTATTTTCATCTTCTCCAGAACCATATTAAGGCCTAGAAAGCTGAAACTTTGTGTACAGACTCCTTGGCTAGTGAGGATTATAAACTGTAGCTTTGGTTGCCCTGTGACCCCTAATAAGGGCCACAGATGCCACACCCTAAAAACCTATTTTCATCTTCTTCTCCAGAACCATGAGGCCTAGATAGCTGAAACTTTGTTTGCAGACTCCTTGACTGGTGAAGATTATAAATTGTAGCTTTGGTGGCCCTGTGACCCCTAATAAGGGCCACAGGGGGGCCACACCCTAAAAACCTATTTTCATCTTCTCCAGAACCATAAGGCCTAGAAAGCTGAAACTTTGTGTACAGACTCCTTGACTGATGAAGATTATAAATTGTAGCTTTGGTGGCCCTGTTTCCCCTAATAAGGGCCACAGGGGCCACACCCTAAAAACCTATTTTCATCTTCTTCTCCAGAACCATGAGGCCTAGAAAGCTGAAACTTTGTGTATAGCCTCTTTGAAGAGTGAGGATTATAAATTATAAATTGTAGCTTTGGTGGCCCTGTGACCCCTAATAAGGGCCACAGGGGGGCCACACCCTAAAAACCTATTTTCTTCTTCTCCAGAACCATAAGGCCTAGAAAGCTGAAACTTTGTTTGCAGACTCCTTGACTGGTGAAGATTATAAATTGTAGCTTTGGTGGCCCTGTTGCCCCTAATAAAGGCAACAGGAACGTCCTTCAAATCTATTTTCATCTTCTTCTCCTGAAGTATAAGGCCTAGAAAACTGAAACTTGTCGCCTATATGCTTAATTTTATGATTGGTGCCCATGTGGCCTCTACAAAGGGGGAATCACATTGGCCACACTCTACAGCATAATTGACGATGAAGCCTGATGAGCTACAGAGCCCATGGCTCTATTTTAATGCTATCTATCAGTTTAAATGTAAACACGTATCAAGTGAAGAAGAATTTACATTCTTATTTATTATAATTAATGTCTTTTGTGTGAAAGTCAGGAAGAAATGACATGGTTGCACGGATTCACCCGCCCGACTTCGCACATGCTGCACGTGTTTACCCAGAAGCTCTCGGCCGCGCAAAAGCAAGAAGTCGAGAACTATTTTTGCTTATTTACTTGTCAATATGACATGGTTTAAAAATATTGTCGCTGTTCCGTCCAAATGGTGTAGCCGTTGCGTCCAACGAATTTGACATACATTTTATTGATAAAATTTAATGTGTTTCTCTGTTTTAAATGGGCATTTGTCGCCTTTTTGGTCTGTTGCGATTTTGACCGTATCCCAATAGGTTATTGAGTAAATAATAATAGACTCTATACACAGTTATTGTGCAGAGCAATAAAATGGAATTTCTAATAAAAAGCACCTTCCCAAAATTTTACAGAGCAGTCATTTTTAATGGGTAGTTTGAACACTATATATGTTACTGCTTTTTAAAAAATTAAGGTTGACTTATGAGTTCAAAGTTTTCAAATTTGTTCTACCTGTAAAAACAAAAAGAGAATTTCACAATCTATTATTATTTTCATCTTCTTCTCCAGAACCATAAGGCCTAGAAAGCTGAAACTTTGTTTGCAGACTCCTTGACTACTGAAGATTATAAATTGTAGCTTTGGTGGCCCTGTGACCCCTTATAAAGGCCACAGGGGCCACACCCTAAAAACCTATTTTCATCTTCTTCTCCAGAAGCATAAGGCCTAGAAAGCTGAAACTTTGTGTACAGACTCCTTGACTAGTGAGGATGATGAATTGTAGCTTTATGATAATAATAAAGGCAACAGGAACTTCCTTCAAATCTATTTTCATCTTCTCCTGAAGTATAAGGCCTAGAAAACTGAAACTTGTCGCCTATATACAGTATTTAAAATATTGCCCGTCAGCCAGTCCTTGAACTGGCTACTTCTTGCCAGGACTGGTTACTTTTTGGTCAGGACTGGTAACTCTTTGGTCAGGACTGGTAACTCTTTGGTCAGGACTGGTTACTTTTTGGTCAGGACTGGTAACTCTTTGGTCAGGACTGGTAACTCTTTGGTCAGGACTGGTAACTTTTCAATTTTTTTCTTAAATTTCCCAAAGGAATTGACCAATGAATTTTCAGGACAGGCTAAATTTCCAATCTATTTTATACACTGCTATATACTTAATTTTATGATTGGTGACCCTGTGGCCTCTACAAAGGGGGAATCACATTGGTCACACTCTACATCATAGTTGATGATGAAGCCTGATGAGCTACAGAGCCAATGGCTCTATTTTTCAAGGGACAGCGCCAAAACTGTAATGCGCCATGTAACTAGGTGGCGGACTAACAGGTTACATCTTTGCTGCAATGTGTGTATGACAAAATGAATGAAAGAGTTTATGTGTGTATCATCTGCAGACATGGAGGGTGCAACTCGGACAATGGGCTCCAAGGACCGACATGCCTCAAGGGTTCAGGATATACTCTACCAACAAATGCAGGAACATTCCCAGTTCTGTGATGTCACCCTCAGAATAGGCGAAGTTGTAAGTAAATCATATAAAAATAACATGAAGCTAATTTGGTATCTTATTTTCATTTCATTATTGGAAAGTCTGAAGACCTATGAAAATTAAGATATATGTGATGTCATTGCAGTAAAAAACTCTCACTCTTTCAATAGTAAAAATAGGATTAAATATGTTAATGAGTAATCAAACCTTTTATGATGAGATACATGAAAAGATGTATTTAGATTAATTTTATTTGATAGCCATTTCTTCAGATTTATAAAACTTCATATGGATCACAGACTCACAGGGGCCCCTCAGTCAGAAATCGGAAGGGTCAATTTCTTTTGCAGGAGCCAAAGGAAAAAAACATAACTTTTCCTGGTTAATGGGATGAACTAAAAATAATAAATACATGTTGCATTATCTTACAATTGTCATATAAATATACATAATTATATAGATATTCCTTTACATAAGTTTATGTATATACATATTTTTTTCTTTTAAAATATTAGTAGCATGTATCTAAAATCATGGCATGGGCCTGTAGGACCACAGCTCTTCAAAATGATGAATCATTGATAAAATTTATGGGGGAATGGCCACCGTCAATTGAAAGCTCTGGATACCAAGAGAAGTAATCTACATAAAAAATGTTACATGATGTTGATAATATGAACAAATGATTTGACATTGTTTGTGTTGCAGGAGATCAAGGCCCACTGGTGTATTCTAGTCTCCTGTCCATTCTTCCAGTCTCTCTATCAAAGTGGTATGAGAGAAAAGGTGGCAAGTAAGTACTTCATCACAAAGTAATGTCAGTTATAAATTTCTCTGATGAAGTAACAATCTAGTAGTGTCTATGGTGGCGCAATGACCTTAAAAATTAAACAGCCACTAGTAGGCTTAAATCTTGTGAACATAAAATGGGGATTTTAAATTCTAGATTTAGTAAATCTCTGGCCTAAAATTGGTCCAATGCCTTTAAAACCTGTCTCTTCTTCTCTAAAAGTAGGAGGCTGAATAGCTAAGGCTGATAGACATATTGAGAAAAATGAATGGGATCTTTTTAATTTGATGACTAAGCCTTTCGTTGATGTGTTTGTTTCTCAAGGATTAATTAAAACTTTTTTTTTCTTGTGCCCAATTAGGACGAAGGTGGATAAATAACTGACTTTGTTAAACCTCTGATTACTGCTTCAAAAAGATATGTTCTAAAGAGTAATCCCCTTGTACAATGATTGAAGTAGTAGTAGCTAAGAGATAGGGTTGTTTGTGCAGGTGAGGTGCAGCTAACATTTGGGACAGCGTGGGCGATGAAGGAGGCGGTGAAGTTTCTGTACGTGGGCACGCTGGAGGTGAAGATGGACACGGTCAAGGAGCTGCTGGAGGCCGCAGAGTACCTGCAGATCTCAGAGATGAAGAAGTGCTGCAGCGACTACCTCTTCCTCATCGACATCAATGTGGACAACTGTGTCAACCTCTCCCTGATGGCCAGTCTGTACGACTTGGAGCTCTACAATAGAGCCTTCCAGTTCCTGAGAGGCCACCTGCCCGACGTCATGGCCAAGGAGGACATTCTTGTCCTCACCAAGGAGTCTGTCATCTCACTACTCAATGATGAAACTTTAACCTATGTCTCACAAGAAGATTTCTTTGACTTTATATTCAGATGGACAATCCATGAGCTTGATCAAAGAGAAGATGATTTCCCAGATTTGTTTACCTGTCTTGACTTGACGAAGATAAGCAAACAATTTTTGGAGGATACAGTGGAACAGTGTCCACTTGTTGTTAAGTTTGAAAAGTGCAAGGTGCATTTGCTGAACGTGAAAGTCAAGCTGATGTTCGGCATGCTATCTGAGAACTGCAACCAGAAAGAGGTGATCCTCATCAGTGGGGGTTGTGGTCCGGGTGTCTACATCGGCCACTTTATGCTGCCCTACTCAGACTTCATGTCTGTCAATAACATGTTCGCCTACATAATTGATGAAAAAAGGTGGACTGAATTGGCACCCTTGCCATATGCCATGAGGAGGCCAATGCTTGTCTGTGACGAAAGAGGAAACTTGTATGTGTATGATAATTCAAATGGCCTAGAGGAGTCAATGTATTTATTTCAATACAAAGTTGCTGACAAAACCTGGACAAGTATCAAAGTTGTGTTTCCTTCAAATTGTGAGAATGTTACAATTCAGAATATGGTGTGTTGTGCAAACCGCATATTTTTCATATCTTCTGGGATCTTAAAGAAAAAGCCTCAGAGCACAGATGGAGGAGCTGCTGCGGCAAACAGCAGCCAGACATCAGCATGGACATGCTTCCTGATGGAGGTGAATCAGGACTCGGAGGAGAGCACCATCAAGTGCAAACTCTTCCCTCGCAACCCCAACACAGAAATCACCGCCTGCGTTGTTAACAACACCTTCGTTTGTGTCTCCGGCTGGAAGTGTGGCGACAAGGGGGGCAAGAAAAGCAGACACAGTGCTAAGTGTGTCTACTTCGACACAAAGTCAGAACGCAGATACGACATCTCACGAGGATACATGTTTGAAAGCTACATGTTTCCCTATGGTGATGGTATCATGGTTGGAAAACCAGGCAAATTGTCGACCCGTGTGTATTCATTCAGAGATAGAAAGTGGAAGCTTAAGAAGGACATTGCAATTCCCCTTCCTCCTGAAAATGCCGACCGTGTAGACTTCTCCTTCACATGCTACAAGGACGAGCTGTACATGCTGGGTGGGAAGAGCCTGGAGACGAAGGAGCCTCTGAAGAACGCGTTCAAGTACAACATGGAGAAGCAGCAGTGGGTAAAGCTGGAGGACATGCCCGAGGCCCTCATGGGCAGTGCTGTGTGTGTGGGCCGCTTGCCCCGGGACCATGTTCGCTGCCACATCCACTGCCCCCACTGTCAGTACGTTACCCGGCGCAGCCAGGCCACATACGACATCGCCTACTCTGAGAACCCAGAGGATGATGAGGAGTACTCCATCGACAACTACTCCTATGACTACTCCAACCATTCCTACGTGTGGGATGAGGATGACATTATAGACTTGGACGACGACGATGATATGTACGATCAGGATTATGATTATTGGGCCATTTAGTCAGTTGATTGTTTACATGTTTCAGTTATATTGTTAGTCAGCGCTCCTTGTATCAAGATGTAGTTTTTCATTTTATGCATGTAAAATTGACTTATGGATTGTTTGTGATGAGACTGAACATACCCAGACACTTTCCATACAAGTGCACCGTCCTTTGTGCTGATGCATAGGTCTTCCTGTGCTGTTTGACACTGTTGGAGTCTTCGAGAAATGTTGGAGACAATGTGGAAATACACTCCTGTTAACCATTTTGGAACGTTTTCAAATTTCTTATTGATTCAACGGATTCAACTGTACAAGTTATAGTTATTTCATCATTGTAATGTTCCTGTATGCCCTGTAATTTATTTATGACCAGTATGATTCAGAAAGTTCGAGGACTGAAATTAATTATAATTATAGCTAAAATGGATTGAATTATCATGAAAACGGCCTCTTGTTTTCAGAAAACAGCGGGCTGCTACAGATGATAATGACCCGCTTAACCTTGACTACGGGCCAATATCACTTCGTAGCCAAGTGATGTCACATTAGAATTCAGTTTTGAAATCATAACATTATGGTGTGTCGACTCCAATATTTGAACCAACTTAATCACATACTTTTACTGAAGTTTCGGCATATATCACCCAAAATAGTATGTAACAATACAGTGGCATTTAGAAATTGAGGATTTAAACATATTTATAAGGATTATCATTCTTAGTTGCATCCACTTAATGTAAATTAAAAATTTAGCTTTTATTTTTAGCTCATCTGGCCTGTAAGGCCCCATGGGCTTATGGCATGGCATGGTGTCCGGCGTCCGTCCGTCCGTAAACTTTGTGGAATTTCGACTTCTTCTCAAGAATCGTAAGGCCTAGAAAGCTGAAACTTTGTGTACAGACTCCTTGGCTAGTGAGGATTCTAAATTGTAGCTTTGGTGGCCCTCTGACCCCTAATAAGGGCCACAGGGGCCACACCCTAAAAACCTATTTTCATCTTCTTCTCCAGAACCATAAGGCCTAGAAAGCTGAAACTTTGTGTACAGACTCCTTGGTTAGTGAGGATTATAAATTGTAGCTTTGGTGACCCTGTTGCCCCTAATAAAGGCAACATGAACGTCCTTCAAATCTATTTTCATCTTCTTCTCCTGAAGTATAAGGCCTAGAAAACTGAAACTTGTCGCCTATATACTTAATTTTATGATTGGTGCCCCTGTGGCCTCTACAAAGGGGGAATCACATTGGCCACACTCTACAGCATAATTGATGATGAGGCCTGATGAGCTACAGAGTCAATGGCTCTTTTTTACCTTTGTCAAAGATAAATGTTTCATAGAATTTCATAGTTTTTATCGTAAGTTGACTTATTTAATATGTCTGCATCATTTTGATAGTTGCAGGATACAGAATGCTACTGTTTTCTCGATCAACGGCTGACATTCAGTATGGGTTCGAATCAACAAGATGATGTCATCTTTCAGTTGTGATGTCATCTTGTGTCGGCAGCTCATTTCCTTGTTTTTGATCATATACAAATAAAGATGAAAAAGAGTAAAATCAGTACAAAAGAACCAATTCCATCTATTTTAGCTATAGAACTGATAACGCTGTTTTACAGGGCATTATCATTTGTAGAAGCCCAAGGTCTTCAATTAACTGCATGACTGAGGAGGGTAGTTGAAGCGGCATTAGGCTTGTGCAAATGATAATGCAAAGAAAAACAGTGTTACCCTTATATCAGCAAATGTATGAACCTGAGGTCTAATATTCATCCGCTATTTGGTACTATACTAGCAAACATTGTTTTATCTTTGTATATTAATGATTTAAATATAAATGTAACACTTATGATACTTTCACCTGTTGGTCAAAGAATATTTAAGAGTGACCAATTTTTTGCAAATGACTACCCCTCAGGGCCCTGGCTAATTTCCAATATTATGAACATGTTCATCTTATCACTGGCTATTCAGAATAGCTTGAACATTCATAAATGTGAGAATATGTTTGGAAAGTAATAGGCTATGGCTCCTCATATTTTCTGTTCTCTATGTTAGTTGGAGCTGATTGTCCTGTGCTTACCTATTAATTTATACACTATCTTGAATTCTTTCAATTTTCATAATTTTAGCTCATCTGGCCTGTAAGGCCCGATAGGCGCATGGCATGGCATGGTGTCCAGCTTCCGTCCATCCATCAATAAACTTTGTGGAATTTCGACTTCTTCTCCAGAACCATAAGGCCTAGAAAGCTGAATCTTTGTGTACGGACTCTTTGACTAGTAGGGATTATAAATTGTAGCTTTGGTGGCCCTGTGGCCCCTAATAAGGGCCACAGGTGCCACAGCCTAAAAACCTATTTTCATCTTCTTCTCCAGAACCATAAGGCCTAGAAAGCTGAAACTTTGTGTACAGTCTCCTTGACCAGTGAGGATTGAAAATTGTAGCTTTGGTGGCCCTGTAGTCCCTTATAAGAGCCACAGGGGCCACGCCCGTAAAACCTATTTTCATCTTCTTCTCCAGAAGAAATAGGCCCAGAAAGCTGAAACCTTGTTAATATACTCTTTGACTAGTGAGGATTATGATATATAGCTTTTATGGTCCCTAACAAGGGCCTTCAGGGGCCACGCCCTTTAACCTAATTTTATCTTTTTCTCAAGAAGCATCAGGCCTTGAAAGCTGAAACTTTGTGTGCAAACTCCTAAGTTAGATAAGGAGGAAATCAAATTGTACATTTGGTGACCCTGTGGTCCAAAGTAAGGGAGGAACCACATTTGCAACACCCTAAAGCAAAATTGATATGGAGCCTGATCAGCTACAGAGCCACTGGCTCTATTTTTCTATAAATGTCAGTTACATTAAGCCTATTGTTCTCATAACAAGGGTAGGAAAACTTTGAGCCTCAACGATTGGCTGCTGTATGGTTAGTCAGTAGGTCAGTGCCCAGACACTTGCAGAGTTTTAGCTCATCAGACCCAAGGGGTACTGTCTGTCATCCATCTCCCTTAAGTCAGGTCTTGAACTTTTCATTTCCAAAAATCTGTAAGGCCTGATGGGCATATGGCATGGCATGGTGTCTGGCATCCGTCTGTCTGTTAACTTTGTATATAACATTTCAGCTTTCTAGGCCTTTCGCACAGACTCCTTGACTAGTGAGGATTATAATTCATAGATTTGGTCACCCTGTGGCCCCTAATGATTGCCACGCCCTTAAAACCTATTCATCTTCTCCAGAAGCATAAGGCCCAAAAAGCTGAAACCTTGTATACAGACTCCTTGACTAGTGAGGATTATGATTTATCGCTTCTGTGACCTTGTGGCCCCCAAATAAGGGCTACGCCATCAAAACCTATTTTCATCTTCTTCTCCAGAAGCCAAAGACCTAGAATGTTGACATGTTGTGTCGAGGCTTCTTAGGTCATGGGGATTCTAATTGAACAATTGGTGGTCCCTACTATGGGGGATACCACATTGGCCACACCTTCAAGCAAAATTGAATATGAAGCCTGATTAGCTACAGAGCCAATGTCTCTATTTTACTTTGCTGCATGGAAACCTTAACGAGCCCAATACAACCTGCTATTAGTATTTGTCAGGTTTTCCACTGCCGCTGCTACACATGTTTAATTGGATATAACTTTTTCTCATTAAACTTTTCAGAACACATATGCATTTCATACTGTTTATGCCTTATGGGAATCTAATTTCCCATTAAAGGTCAAGGTCACAAGTTATCACATTTACAAGAGTTTTTCTTAGAGCTTAATAGGACAAAAAGTCATAAAATCACTAAGGTCACAGCTTAAGTATGGTGGAGAAAATATCATCTTTCTTTACTATTAGCACTGTTAATCATTACGTATATGATTCTTATACTCAATGAAAAGTGTTCATTGACTGAGACCTTGAGTGTCAAATCCAAGGTCAAGACTTTGGCAAGGCACTTTAATTATTACAATATTGTTATTCCCAATCAAAAGCTATCATTGTGGATTGGAAGGTCACCAGATATAGAGTTTAATTTCCATTTTGACGAAAGGGTTAGCTGTGCTCATTATACCTTATGGCACTTACGATTTTGAAAATCTTTTCTAGAATTTTATGATTGAATGATAATTCCAGTTTCTGGAGTAGGTTCAAATGGTGCAAACCAAATATTATATAAACAATGTCATGAGCCTTCTGGTTGTGACAACTTTCATTAAACGAGTAAAATGTAAATAATTTTTTATTTTGAAGACATACTGTTTGTCTGTTTCAAGAAATTCTTGTAATATCTGTTTATGTTTGACATTTGTAGCAAATATTGGGAGCATTGTTATTTGTTTGTTTTTTTCATTGGGTTATCTGAAGTGTGATCCTTAGCTAATAATGATTAAAGCAAGTACATTGACCAGCCAATAAAGGCACTCGGTGTAGCGTATTATACGGTAAGGATGTATTCCGATAACCATTCTGTACAATCTATTATGAGCTGATTAAACTCGAACCCATGTTTTTGGAGTTGATACTGTTTACACTGTTTTGTTTTGATGTCTCAAAATATGACAAAGAGGCTTGGTTATATTTCAAAAGCATTTATTTCAGTCACTAGGCTGTAACACGTGGATCTAAACGGTTTCTATCAAGTCCAGAGTCTGTGACTGCACACTCTTTGTTGCTAGATAGCATACGACGACAACAACATGGAAACACGTCAGTAGCAGGACACAAATTTCAATAAAGTTTGAGTAAATGAGTAAATTATCACCTCATTGTAAGTTCATCTCAGAACAGCAAGAGTTATTTCCCCTGCCTCAAGGACAAGGGAGGCCACTCTGCTGCTACAAGACTACTAAAGGTCCTTGCATGCATGACTGCTTTCATAAAAATTCTCAGTGGCCCTGGACAAGCACTGAAAATAATATATTATTTCTTTATAAGTATATATCTTGAAGTTGCTCAACATTTGGTATAAACAATTTAAATCATATTTTAGCTTAATATGGTACTTTATAAAAATTTAAAACAAAATATAAGTTTTAGACATCATCCAATTTAGATGAGGACGTACAAGTCTGACAAACAACATCAAAATATTGGACAAAAATGTTGCAATGTGACTGCCAGTGTCAGCCATGTTTCTTATATAAAAGTAAACTTAGAATGAGGCAAGGCGCTGAATGAACAAAATGGCTGAACAGTGAGGGTGCCAAAGTAGCGATCATTCACAACAAACAAACAATTGCTTCAAAACTTAATACCTAACATTCAGAGATGTACAAGTCAGTCCTTCAACAAGTCGGGCCACCTTGCTAGATCCATAATGTCCTGTCAACTGATAACCTATTCCAACAATATTTACCTTCTCATAAATACCTACACTAAGACTAGTGAAGAGGTCTATGAGTAAAACACTTTCATAAATGTCTTTACCCAGAAATAAGGAATACCTTTTGTTAACTGTCATATTGCAAATTATTTTGGCTTTAAAGGTGGTTATGCCACAAAGTTATGTAGTGGTATCCAATGTTACGATGTTCCCTCAATGTCATGATACGAGGCAGTATATCTGTGTGCCGCCAAGTTCCAGATTGTTTCCACTGTCAACATTGGAAGATCCACCAACTAGCACCTTGTACCTCAACAATATCCATCAATTGTGCCCAAAAGTAAATATAAACAATTCCCTTAAATTTTCAGTACTTTCAGACCAAGAACTTCCATTTACTAATAGATAACAAGATCTGCACACAGGAAATAATTACCAAAGAAGCAAACTGCTAAAATAACAAAGATGAAATACATTGCACTTGGTCACAATTAAATATTGTATCTAAAACACTGTCTAAAATGATCATGTTCTTATCACATTTGGCTTGCGTCAATGATGTTGTCTCGTTGCATGCATTCAGTGTTGGTTCACAGCATCTGGTACAGCCTCTCTGGACCATGACCTCTTTGACAAACAAGGAGAATTCTTCATATGAAAATCCTGCTTGAGAAATGAGAAATGAAGTTTGTTAAATAAAGAGCGGCTATGATTGAGTGGAGGATGCACCTCGAGTTGATGAGAGATGCTAATGCTGTGTGGGGGTAGACACAGACCAGCCAGGACCCGCCAATTGGGAGCTATCTCAATCTTCAGCTGTGTGAGGTGTCAACCACATGACACGTACACTGGGTCCCTGGAGCTGGGCGGACTACCAGATCAGTCCTGGACATGCTTCAAAGACCGGCACACCAGAACCTTTCTTCCCCTGGGCTCTTTTGACTTTGCCACTATCATCTCTAACCAAGGAACACTAATCCCAACACTTGTGTGCACTTGTACTGCAGTTGTGAGTTGAAGGAACTCCTGCACGTCAACAGTTCCTGACAAGGCGCACAAGTTGCCCTACCTGCTGCATAAACATATTTAACTCAATATCCTAACATCTTCTGCAAGGATATCATTTCTCTTTGGTTTTCATTGGACAAAAAGAGTATAAAAGCACAATAGTTGAGACACCTGTACTGGAGAGTGATGCGTAGGGAGGAGTGAGGAGATCCAAGGCTTATAGAGACCTGCAGCATACCAATACACCGCCAGACATAGGACTTGAACTCTTAGATGGGAGTGACTCCATTCTTACCTAGACATGGCTGCTTAAACAATACTGCTGTAAGATAACACAAATATATGTATCCTAAATACATGGCAGACATTCACACTGAACACACTTCTTAGGAGCCATTCATGTAGAGGAGGACATTCATGTTGTGGGGGAGAATAGGACCGTGTGCTGAGGGAAGGAAGGGTGATCCTTTCAACCCAGGGGCACCTCATTCACACAGAAGCGGAGGGGGAAAGGGGAGGGGATTGCTTACACATACATACTATACAGGCCTTAAGAACAGTCAACACAAAGTCTCTTGTAGTCAGTCACTTACAGTGTTGAGGGAGGCATACCAAACATTTTTACAAATATTCATAATTTACACATAAAAAAATCAACAGTCAAGGCCTGCCTAAAAGCCATTATATTCACAATATATTATATATAATATAGAAAAAAAATGATAGTGCTGTCAAGTAAAAAAAAATAGTTCTCAAGAGATGCCAAGTGCTCACCAAAGATAGCAAGCAGCATCCCAGACAGCTGTTGAGATGCTGAATCACGAGCTGCTGCTAGCTGGAACCTACCAACTTGTGGACCTGCTAGCCAGACAGGTGGGGAGGGAGGCCTGCAATCTTCCGCAAGCACAGAGCAACCCACCTTTGATAAACAATTATTATTAAAGGGTGAAAAGTGGAACAAAAGATGTTTTGATGATCAGCTATAACAGCCATATTGCACATGATTTGTCATTTCTCTGACCATTAGAATGAATCACACGTTGCAAGAAGCAGCCTGACATCTACCCTGGAGTTGCAAGCACTGACTGCGAGAGTGAGACGAGGGGAGGTGAGCACCAGCAGGCTGCACTGCTCTCCCTCTACTGCAGACAGCATGACAGGTGCCCCCCGCGGGACCCAGGGTAGCTGTCGGCCTCAGTAGTAAATGTATAAAACTCCACATCCGCATGTACCCAGGACTGGGCACCAACAGAGAACATCTGAATATCAATAATGGGCAAATCAAACGACCTTTCCTCCAGCTCTCATGATATTGGTAAACGTGGAAAGATTTAACGACAGTTGTCAAGCGGGCACAATAAAAGACCAAGCGCTAGAGTAGTTGCTGACATTTCATGCCAAAATAGAACATTTAAATGCAAAGCCTATTTAGACTGGATTTGCACAGCCAAAACATAGTCTCATATACAAGAGAAAGCTGTCAGAACTACACCTGTCAAGAGCTAGAAGGAGGAGAATAAGGACATGAGATAATTATGCTTTATGTCAAAATATGTCAGACAGATAAAAACATGTTCTATATATGTAGAAAGGTATCAAAGTTAAAATAATATCAACTCTTTCAAGTTATTTGAATTGATTGACAGCAAACAGCATATATAACTCAACAATATGTACCCTTTAAAAGTGAGATTTATCATACTCCTCATGTTAGAAATTAGCTTGACTATGGGCCGCCCACTACACAGCCTGTATATAGAGGGCATGACCAGCTAGGCATGGGATCATTACACAGTATTATGTCTCACTCTGTCATTCTATCTGAACACAGCTTCTTAACAGTCAAACCTTAAACATAAAAAATGTATAACAAATACCAACTAAAGAGTGATAAGGTTAAGTTCATAAACTAGAAAATAAATAAATAAATTATGAAAAGAACTTCAAACAATAAAGAGACAAAAACAAAAACTTAAACAACTTTGCATTAAAACTCCCTCTCTTATTTGGAGGATTCATCAAATGTGCCACTCAATAAATAAAGCTTGTTATGTCCAGAAGGTTCTACCATCCATCTAGAAGTGAAAGATTTCCATATCCAATCATCTATCAGAAGCTCATACCGTTCTCTGTTCTTCCGTTAGGAGTGGAACAGTTCTATGTGTTTACATCAGGAGCTGATACCGTCCTCTGTTCTTCCGTTAGGAGTGAGGACAGTTCTATGTGTTTACATCAGGAGCTGATACCGTCCACTGTTCATCCATCAGGAGCTGATACGGTCCTCTGTTCTTCCATCAGGAGCTGATACCGTCCTCTGTTCTTCCATCAGGAGCTGATACCGTCCTCTGTTCATCCATCAGGAGCTGATACAGTCCTCTGTTCATCCATCAGGAGCTGATACGGTCCTCTGTTCTTCCATCAGGAGCTGATACAGTCCTCTGTTCTTCCATCAGGAGCTGATACGGTCCTCTGTTCATCCATCAGGAGCTGATACGGTCCACTGTTCTTCCATCAGGAGCTGATACGGTCCACTGTTCATCCATCAGGAGCTGATACGGTCCTCTGTTCATCCATCAGGAGCTGATACGGTCCTCTGTTCTTCCATCAGGAGCTGATACCGTCCACTGTTCATCCATCAGGAGCTGATACCGTCCTCTGTTCTTCCATCAGGAGCTGATACGGTCCACTGTTCATCCATCAGGAGCTGATACAGTCCACTGTTCATCCATCAGGAGCTGATACGGTCCACTGTTCATTCATCAGGAGCTGATACGGTCCTCTGTTCATCCATCAGGAGCTGATACCGTCCTCTGTTCATCCATCAGGAGCTGATACGGTCCTCTGTTCTTCCATCAGGAGCTGATACGGTCCACTGTTCTTCCATCAGGAGCTGATACCGTCCTCTGTTCATCCATCAGGAGCTGATACCGTCCTCTGTTCTTCCATCAGGAGCTGATACGGACCTCTGTTCTTCCATCAGGAGCTGATACCGTCCTCTGTTCTTCCAGCAGGAGCTGATACGGTCCTCTGTTCTTCCATCAGGAGTGAGGACAGTTCCATGTGCTTACATCAGGAGCTGATACATCTGTATCAATCATTAGGTTGTAAAATGGTCTTGTATGTTATCAGGAAGTTTCATGGTCTTGTATGCATTCATCTATCCAAACATAATCACTTGACAAATTTAACGGGACCATATCCACCTCTTTTTTTCAGATCTTAATCCATCCATTTTCAGCTGCAGTGATCCTACCAGATCCAAGCACACATCAAGGAAATAAGAAATACTGGAATCACATAAATAACTTTGTAGGGCGAATGTGTGTCATGTGTCTGTCTGTCTGTCTACCAGTCTGTCGGTCTGTCTGAGAGGGAGGCAAGGTGCTTGTGAAATGTTGGCCAGCTTGGAGGTGGTGTAACCCTGCCAAGATCCAATAATTGATTAACAGTTTAATAAATTAGTGTCCTGTGCCAACTGCGGCAGTTGCCCCACAGGCGCCGGTGTTGGCTTCGAGGTCGAGCTTGCCGTAGTCTGGGTTGATGAAGGAGAAGCCACGGAACTCCTCCTGGTTGATGGACTTGACCACTGCCGGCTCCACTGGGGTCAGCACCGGCTCCTCCGACGTGAAGTCCTTGTCAAAGTTGTTGGCATCAGTCTTGTTTTTCTGCAACAACAAACAGTCTCAGTATCTCAAATACATCAGATGAACACCACTTTTTTAACTGGGCAACAGACTAGATTTTATTGAGAAGGAAACTGTTAAAACATTATTTATTTAGTAAGTTGATTAAAATACTTTGGCAAATGTCTTAACATATTTGCGAAATACAAATACATTTTTGCTATGAATCAGTACCAGTTGTCTATCATTTCTCAAGACAATCTTTACTTACAATTTTTGGTCTGAAAGGTGGTTTGACCTTGCGCTGTTCCAACGCTTCCCAGTCAATTTTATCATGGAAAAAAGGGTGGATGAGAATGGCCTTCTCAAGACCCTGGCTCTTAACACAGCCTAGTCGCTTTGCTGGGTTCTTTGTCATGAACTGAAATAAAGTAATTTTCAAATTAATTTCAAAATTAATAAGATTATATATCACATCCACATATTCCTTAAAATAACATAAATACTTTTTACAAATAAAGTTAACTATGAACACATTCAATATCGACTCAATACATCTAACTTCCTTCCATCTTCTTAAGCACAAGAATGATAAATGTTAGGTACTCCTCTTGACCAGAGATAAGATGAGGCAAGATGTAGACTGACCCCTTTCAAGATGGCCACAGCCTCCTTGCTGAGCCACACAGGGTAGAGCACATCGTCGTGCAGGATGGACTCAAACAGGTCGTCCTCGTTGTCTGCCTCGAAGGGAGGCTGCCCGGCCATCATCTCGTACATGAGCACCCCGAGGGCCCACCAGTCCACCGACGCATCATACTCCAGCTCTTGCAGGATCTGCAGCACAACATTCACTTCAATCAGCACCCACTTAACAAACTTATTTCTACATACTTTTTGTTGAGAAAGTAAATCTTGAAGACTCTGGTTTAAGGTGAGGTTTTGTTTTTGCAGTTGATTGAATAAGAGAGTGGATATTTAAGATTATTTTAGTACATACATCTCATTGATTATGTGTTGAAAGATACGAAAATTTTATTAAAAGAGCAATTTATACTAAAACAGAGTTGTTGTAAATGAAAACTATTGCTACAAATATCTGCACTTAAAGAGAATTTGCACATGACAGCCTTCAGTATTATTTCATTAAACGTAAGCATGTGCATGAATTCTGGAGAAAAGGAAAACTTAATGAATCAACAAATTCATATTAAGTTTGTGGACAATCATCACTCGGCAATCATCACTCGACAATCATCACTCGGCAATCATCACTCGACAATCATCACTCGGCAATCATCACTCGGCAATCATCACTCGGCAATCATCACTCGGCAATCATCACTCGGCAATCATCACTCGACAATCATCACTCGACAATCATAACTCGACAATCATCACTCGGCAATCATCACTCGACAATCATCACTCGACAATCATAACTCGACAATCATCGAAAAGATAAATGTTTTGTGAAGACCGATTAGCAGACTCGTACCTCGGGAGCAATGTAGTCTGGGGTACCGCAGAACGTCTGTGTGGTACGGTTCTCAAACATTCCCTCTTTGCACATCCCGAAGTCTGCTATCTTACAATGTCCCTCTGCATCCAGCAGAATGTTGTCTAGCTTTAAATCTCTGTCAAATAGAACACAACATGCCTTTAATATGTGTATCACAACAGCAACAACATAGGTCAACAAGAAGGTTATATAACTACCAAAAGCCGATCAGCGCCAAGGTGAGACTAGAAAGTGTTTTTACTCGTAAAAACAGATGCCTCCCCATACACCATTTCAGCTAATTTTTCTTTTTGAAAATATTTTATAGATTTTTAAATGCAAATGAAAACCTTATTGTTTTAGGTTTTGGTTACATTTTATTTCTATTAGGGAAATCGTTAATCAACATCTACTCAGTTTGTCATGAAAACTAACCCTTCCCTTCTAAATGAAAAAGTCCAAACTGTTGCCATGGAAACCCAAAAATACATGATTTAAAAGAAGTTGAAACATCTAAAATTTGGTCATGTAGTTTCAGTCATTAGCTTCCGAAACTAACCCTTCCCTTAAATGACAAATTCCAAACTGTTGCCATGGAAATAAAAAAATATAACATTGAAAAGAAGTTGAAACCCCAAAAGGCACATCTACATGATACCATGATATGAAGAAGATGAATACCAAATTTAGTGAAAATTGGTCATGTAGTCTCAGAGTTATGCTCCGGAAAATAACCCAACTCTTCAAAAAATAACCCAACTCTTCAAAATGACAAAGTCAAAACTATTGACATGGAAACAAAAAAACAAAAAAAATTAAAAGAAGTTGAAACCCCCAAAAGGCACATCGGCACGATATGGAGAGGTTGGATACCAAATTTGGTAAAGATTGATCAAGTAGTTTCAGAGTTAAGCTCCGGAAACGAAATGGGAACGCCAATGCGGACGGGAACTCAGCCAAAACCAATATGTCTCCCGACCCTTCAGGGGAAGACATAATAAATCAGCACCAAGATATAAGCTTTGATGATGAGCAAGCTACTTTAAGAGATATTGTGGTTTTGCAAAACAAATACACATCACAAAGTTGCTTTATCTCCTAAGCAAGTACATATTGAAATGAAAACATCATTTGGTGAGATGCTGACTTACCTATAGATAATTCCGTTTTTGTGAAGAAACATGAGCGCTAATGTAACCTCTGCAGCGTAGAAGCGTGCACGAGGCTCGTCAAACTTGCGGGCTCTCTGTATTTGGAACATGAGATCACCTCCATTCACATACTCCATTACGAAGAACAGGCGCTCCTGGAGATTGAAATGCATCTTTTAGAGTACACATAATGGACTTATTGATGGAGGGATCGAATGATTCATTGGCTGAGGAACATGTTCACTTGCAATGTGACCATTTGATTTAAACAAGAGTGAGTGAGTTATTGCTTAACGCCGCTACAGCTTCATTTTAGCCATTAGCAACGTGATTTAAACAAGAGACAAACTGATTAATTAAAAGACTTAATGTTTTGGATAATCTGTTGGACTGACAAATAGATTGACTAACAGGTTAAGGGACTGACATCACTAATGGACTAAAATAATTAGATGGACACAGAAAATGGAAAGATGAGAGACTGATATGAGATAGACGAAGAGACTGATAGGAGATAGACTAGGAGACTAATATGTGATAGACTAGGAGACTGATATCTGATAGACGAGGAGACTGATATATGATTGACTAGGAGACAGATATCTGATAGACTAGCAGACTGATAGGAGACCGATATGAGAAAGACTAGGAGACTGATATCTGAAAGACTAGGAGACTGATAGGAGACTAGGAGACTGATATCTGATAGACTATGAGACTGATAGGAGACTAGGAGACTGATATCTGATAGACTAGGAGGCTGATATCTGATAGACTAGGAGACTGATATCTGATAGACTAGGAGACTGATATGTGATAGACTAGGAGACTGATATGAGATAGACTAGGAGACTGATAGGAGATAGACTAGGAGACTGATAGGAGAGTAGGAGACTGATATGAGATAGACTAGGAAACTGATATGTGATAGACTAGGAGACTGATATCTGATAGACTAGGAGACTGATATGAGATAGACTAGGAGACTGATATGAGATAGACTAGGAGACTGATAGGAGATAGACTAGGAGACTGATAGGAGAGTAGGAGACTGATATGAGATAGACTAGGAAACTGATATGTGATAGACTAGGAGACTGATATCTGATAGACTAGGAGACTGATATGAGATAGACTAGGAGACTGATATGAGATAGACTAGGAGACTGATAGGAGATAGACTAGGAGACTGATAGGAGAGTAGGAGACTGATATGAGATAGACTAGGAGACTGATATCTGATAGACTAGGAGACTGATATCTGACAGACTAGGAGACTGATATGAGATAGACTAGGAGACTGATATGAGATAGACGAAGAGACTGATATCTGATAGACTAGGAGACTGATATGAGATAGACAAGGAGACTGATATGAGATAGACTAGGAGACTGATAGGAGACTAGGAGACTGATAGGAGACTAGGAGACTAGGAGACTGATATCTGATAGACTAGGAGGCTGATATCTGATAGACTAGGAGACTGATATGAGACTAGGAGACTGATAGGAGACTAGGAGACTGATATGAGATAGACTAGGAGGCTGATATCTGATAGACTAGGAGACTGATATGAGATAGAGGAAGAGACTGATATCTGATAGACTAGGAGACTGATATGAGATAGACTAGGAGACCAATTTGAGATAGACTAGGAGACTGATATTAGATAGACTAGGAGTGACTTGACTGCAGTCTGGAGACTTTTGGAGACTATTCACTTACCTTGGTCTGGAAGGAGGAGTGGAGGGCAGTCAGGAAGGGGTGTTTGGCAGACAGCGCCAGTATCCGCTTCTCGGTCATGGTGCACTCCACGTCATCGTCTTGTAATATCACATCCTTCTTCAATACCTTCACAGCAAACACCTCGTCCGTACCCTTGCACTCTGCCAACATCACCTGCACAGCACAGCACAGCTCGGTCAGTACAATACCGACGGTAGTAAGGTGTAGATATAAAACTTGATTTGCTTATAAGGATAAATACTGTTAAATCTATATTGCATCATAATCAAAAGAGGTCAAGAGAGGAAATAACCATATAAACCTCTGCAGTGCACCATCACAGAGACACAAAGGAACAGAAATAAGCATATAAACCTCTGCAGTGCACCATCACAGAGACACAAAGGAACAGAAATAACCATATAAACCTCTGCAGTGCACCATCACAGAGACACAAAGGAACAGAAATAAGCATATAAACCTCTGGAGTGCACCATCACAGAGACACAAAGGAACAGAAATAACCATATAAACCTCTGCAGTGCACCATCACAGAGACACAAAGGAACAGAAATAAGCATATAAACCTCTGCAGTGCACCATCACAGAGACACAAAGGAACAGAAATAACCATATAAACCTCTGCAGTGCACCATCACAGAGACACAAAGGAACAGAAATAAGCATATATACCTCTGCAGTGCACCATCACAGAGACACAAAGGAACAGAAATAAGCATATAAACCTCTGCAGTGCACCATCACAGAGACACAAAGGAACAGAAATAAGCATATAAACCTCTGCAGTGCACCATCACAGAGACACAAAGGAACAGAAATAAGCATATAAACCTCTGCAGTGCACCATCACAGAGACACAAAGGAACAGAAATAAGCATATAAACCTCTGCAGTGCACCATCACAGAGACACAAAGGAACAGAAATAACCATATAAACCTCTGCAGTGCACCATCACAGAGACAAAAAGGAACAGAAATAACCATATAAACCTCTGCAGTGCACCATCACAGAGACACAAAGGAACAGAAATAACCATATAAACCTCTGCAGTGCACCATCACAGAGACACAAAGGAACAGACAGAACCATATCATTAGGGCAGTTAATTAGGTCAAAAGTGAATTACTAAGTGTTGTGGACACCATTGCTTAATTGATTGTTGTCAGCTTCATAAAAAAAAGGTTGTAGCTCACCTTGCCAAAACTTCCCTTCCCGAGAACCTTGATGAAGTTGAAGTCTGTGAGGTGGTAGCGAGAGCGGCCGCCCCGCTCCTGGGAGGGACTGCGTGCCCGCTGGTCGTTGGTGGAGGAGACCATCAGTGTGTCGCCCATGAAGCTCTCGCGGCCCCCCTCCAGCCCCATGTCATCATCTGAACAACAAACTCACACTCACTCAAAGAGCCCAAGATAGTCAAGGCCTGCAGTTACTCAATCATCCTCAATAAGCTAATCAAAACAACTACAAGATGTCCTACTGCAAACTACAAATAGATCTTGCAAGTTAAAGTAAAGAAAATGGATTTGTAGCTCAAAAGGCTTTATTTCACGTATCATATATTGCATAAAGGGCTCACAGGGACACCAAATTTATAGATAACTAGATTAGCATTTGTAGGACACTGCAAAAGCAGAGCAGCTCGACAACTGAGGGCTGTGATGTGAACATGTCAAAAGGATTCCCAAAGGGAACAATTTTTATTTTGAGATTTTCTTGTGACCTTGATGATATTTACAATATAAGAGCTTCAAAGTACAAATGCATTCCAAGTCAATTATAAGGATTTATTTAGTGATTTTAGCACTTTGCCTTGATCTTTGACCTTGATGTCAAAATAAACCTTCGTAGGTTCTAAGGTATAAGCATTATGATATGCATAAGTGTTCTGAATATGTTAACAAGTATTATTACTCAACCGTGGTGAGATCACTCATTAGATAACAATGAGTTGGTAACACACATGTGTGTTACCATCTCGTGCGAAGAAACGAAACTACTTTTGAACGTCACATGACATTGTCCAACCTCGTGGCTTATAAGTGGCGACTATTTTATTATTTTAGTTTATCAATGCATCTTTTGATAATGAAATATTTTTCACCAATTTACTTTGTATCATGTTTATAGGCTTACGATATGTGTAAACATCCAAAACATAGCGAACTATTTTATTTGGAAATTCATACGCTGGCTTCCCCGACTGTTCCAAGTCAGCTGATTCTTGTTTTGCCGATTTGTTAACATAAATGTTGATATGAGGGTTGAGTAATAAATAAAATACTAAACTCATGGTAATGTGATAACATTTTTAAGCAACTCGTGAATAGAATTTGGTATCAGACGAACGAAAGTGAGTCTGATACCAATTCTATACACTCGTTGCTTAAAAATGTTATCACATTACCATTCGTTTAGTATTCTCTATTTAGCCTATGGAACATGCTGCAGCAAGTGCACAACAACTGATAGCAGCCCTGACCCCATTAGGTCAGGAGTCTAGTCTTATAGCCTCTGTGGAAAACAGAAACACGACTACAGCCCAAGAGAAACAGAGATGAATCACATTTGTTGTCCCTTAGGAGGCACATCGCCACCAAATTTACAGATCAAAATCATGATCATCATCATTATTCAAGGATTCTGTGCTGGTGTAAACGTTGCAAATGTGATAATATAACAGACAGATGACAACGGCCTATGCCAAAAGCATTTCCGGCTTTATAAACCTGATGAGCTAACAGATTAAACGCATGTATTGAAGCTAAAAATGTATAAAGGTAAGATGAAAGTGTCTCACATCCAATAATAGTTATTCATTGTTGTTTACTTTCCATAACATTATACTGTTTAACAGCATTAGAGTGAGATGGCAAGAGGGCTACTCACAAGCACCTGGCATCACTGGTATCGGTGATGATAAAGATCTCTCATGCACGCCTCCTGCACTCTTGTTCGGGGACTCGCTAAATGAGGGCTGTGCAACAAATAAACACATCAAACTTTAACCTGTTTCAGAGCTACTCTAATGAATCTGTAAATGTCACATTTATTTTTATAGATTAACCATTCATTGTACATATTGAATAAAATAAGATAAAAGTTTAAAACAAAATAAACCAAATTTGAAGCTTGAGTGCAACTTGCACAGCCTATTGTCTACAACTACTGCAGTGCTTAGTTACCTTTTTTGGTCTGCCACTGAGTTTGTCCCCTGAGATTCCCATCTCGTGGAGAATCTGTGCCATGTCTCGCATGCGGTCATTGATACCACAGTTGTTGGCCACGTTCTTCTGGCACCGCTTATGGATGTTCATCTTGCATGCTGCAACCCATCCACGACATAGCATAGAGAACAGGTGAATACTGTGCATATGAATATTGATGACTTTACCAACACCTTCTAACTTCTTAGTATTTACTTAACCTGAATAAAAAAATTTTATCAGAGAAATTTTGGGTAGTGCTTGATAGGTGTTCAAATGATTAACAAGGAAACAAATGCTAAATGTGCTGTTTCTAGATTAATATCCCTCAGAATGTCTGGAGACAGGAGGCAGGTAGAGAGGACGTACCGTCACACTGTAAGCCCTGTTTGATGATGCCATACAGAAGGGAGCCACAGTGATCACAAAATGTGGGCCTCTTGTAGCTATGGACATTAAACCGATGAGGAACGTTTATATTGAACCTTGTGCCTGTTGCCTGCAGAAGAAAGAGATGCGTGTTAAAAAAGATAATCATACAAAAACTGGAAGCAGAGCAAACTCAACCTACTTCCCTACTGATATTGGTGTCAACTTATATAATGTGCTTAGCTTGTAACACAGCTAACATCAGCTTGTAAACAGCTAACAGTGGTCACTGCTCGCAAGATAGTGGTATAGTGGTTACATAATTACAGAGGAAGGCGACCAAAGGAAGCAATAGTCATCTGATATATGCGTAAATTACAATGGATTGAATTCGGATTGTTTATTTTAGAAGACCAGCAAAGTTACAACATGGATGATAGGGTGTAATACATGTCCAACACATCTCTGTCGATTATTATGAGGAGATGCAAGGAGACTGGATGAGTGTAGCCAGTATTTGATGTACTCGAGGAGTGAGTGAGTGAGTCTACGTAGAGAGCACTTACCTCATCCCCCTCCTTCTTACAGCCCGGACACTTGGTGACCACGTGCTGGTGACACCGCTTGTGCACAACACACGTGCACACTGCAAACATACAACCTTCATATACCGTCTTACATAAACAGTACATTCTATCACATCCTAGATAATGTTTAAATATAATTGATTTCATCACTTTCATTTGTCAATTTACCTTTGTGACAATATTTATTTTGATACAGTTGAATATAAAACCTACAAAAACATTACTGCAATGTAAATTGAATGTACCACATAAAAGACTTCAATTTCTTTGACTTTACAAAAGCTTTAGGACAATATTCTGAATTCTGGCTTGAAAGCATACGGTGGACTAGCTGAAAGTAAGGATGCTGTAAATGCAGCAGTAAAGGCAGAACTCACCCTGACACTGGTAGCCCTGCTTCCCCAGGCCCCTGAAACACAGCAGTGTCAAACTTACTACACGCCCCATCAATCGGCAGCAGCAGTTATACACATCTCAAACAACAAATGATGAAACAACTGTTCTCCATTTGGGTAAATAGAGGTTATCATGAGAGTGTGTTTTGGGATCGTAAATATCCTGCAATAGGAATAAACATTGTATTTTGCGAGCCTTGGCGAGCTAAATACATAGTGTTTATTCCTAATGCAGGATATTTACGATCCCAAAACACACGAGCATGATAACTTCTTTATCATACAATGTCATTTTAAAATTTAATTACAAAAAAAGCCTGATAATACTATTTTAATAGTTGAAATTGTTTTAAGATTCGCGCATTGATATATGCAAATGAATAGAGCAATGACTCTGACGGTGAATTGACAAAATATAATTCCTCCTTATAAATGCCTTTCATTGCCGTTTGAGCCATTTTATCACGACTCCAAAGTTTTGAAATTAAAAAAATCTATAAAATACGACGATTTGAAAAATTAGACACATTTTAAATGGGCTTGGCCGGGATCGAACTGACGTTCTTTATCCGACGTCATCGAGAGGACGAGTCAATCTCACCAAGGGGCAAGAGTTGCTTCCCTTCGCCTACGTGACAATGGCAGCTTGTGTTGAGACAGCGATTGAACGAACATTGATAGCCGGAGAGCTAAACTAGATGATAGTCTGTCGATTTCCGAATACAAACTAAACAATATTAAAGTAAAGAACACCGAAGATGGGTAAATGGCGTGTTTGAACATGAGACTTGAACTGCTTTTGTTACCTGTGAGTAAAAATTGTTCGGTCGGTTTCATTCAAATCGTGATGACAGTGTTTTAGCACTGCTAAGTCATACATATGGCTAAAGACCCATGCAGTTTTGTTGTTATTTCTTAGATTAATATTTATGCAATGTATCATTCATATTGTAATGCCTCTCTCAGTTACTAAAGGCTTTCAAAATGTTAACGCTTGTGACGTCATCGGAATTTTCGAAAGAAGTTCCGACCTTGACCTTTGAAATTTGCATCGGTATCCGTATATGACCCTTAGCCACGCCCAACGGATATCGAAAATATCCGTTGGCTTTATTATGCCGAGAACACTATCCATTGTATGATAAATACATTTCTTATGTAGAACTTTATCAATTCAGCAAGCGTATATGCATGAACATTTATTGTGTTGGGAAATATCAATGGTATTAATTGTGTTACTCACCATATAAAATCCCTACAAAGTGAGCAAAATGTTGGTTGTCGAAGAATTGTAGCCATGAACTTGTGTCCGTTGACTTGGTGAACCCGTCTCCGCATAGCACCGCGCCGCCGATTGAGCAAGCCATCTTTTTCTTTGAATACTCTTTCTCTTTGGACATCCGAAACTGAAGTTGAAGAAAGCAGATAAACAAGCAACTTGCAATTTAAACGCATTGGACCACCATTGGCTCTGTAGCTCGTCAGGTATTTCCATAACTTTTATTCAAAGGTTGAAGACTAACTTTCGAATCACAAATGATTATCCATATCCTGCCAATCATGAAATCAATGCGCCATGAAATAAATGAAAGAGCGAGGATCAAGATTAAAATGGGAATTGAATTAATGCAAGTCCAGTATTCTCTGATGATAATAAAATGCTACATACCCGTTAACAATTTTGTTTGTGGTCTGGCAATTTACAGAACAATATGACCTGATTTGATCTTGGTGATACAATGAGTTGATAATTTGGTCACATGATTGCTTGTCAGAACAGTTGAACTCTAATCAGACTTAAAGCATCCTCGAAACTTGTGAATGCCAGATGGTTTGAACAACAATTCAAAGTTGAACATATTGGACACTTCGTTAGAATAAACAATTTCAATCAATAATCGCAGAAAAACAGCCCTATAAAATATGATTATGCAAAAAGTTGTAAACAAATTGTTAAATCGTGTTGTGAAAATAGCACTACGCTCTTCTGTAGAACATGGCAATACGGAAATGAGGAATGATACCTATCCCTGGTCTGAACAGTTACGATGATAAACAGATGGTACCTAGCAACAATATCTCTTTTCTGTCCTTTTTGATGAAGCTTGAAAGTATAAATGGTCAAACTAAAATGTTTACTATTAATAATGCTAGCAGTTTACAGACTTTTTGGCATAAATTTAGTTCTCGCATAAAATTTATGATTACCAGTAGTTTTCATGGTTAGGTCACCAAATTTACCAATAATAACTTGTCATGGTACACTTCTTCTTCTACTTGCATAATGCTTATCTTTTTTGCCGTAATCATAATGAAGAAGTAACAAGTAACATTTAAGACCTCTTTTGTCTCCTTAACAATTTTTAAAAACTTGTACAATGAAATTTTTAAAATAACCTCTGACTAAAACAGTGAAGCTAAAAATACAACAATAGTAATGTGAAATATGCTCAAGAAAACCACAACCCCTAGACCAAACTCTCTCCTCACTGAACTGAGATGAAATGGCAATATATCATGGCACTTTCAGCATACCCTTGTGTCAGTGTCGGTATATATTGTGTCAGTTTCAGCATATATCGTGGCACTGTCAGCATACCCTTGTGTCAGTGTCGGCATATATTGTGTCAATGTCAGTATACATCTTGGCAGTGCCAGTGCATATTGTGTCAGTGTCAATATGAATCTTGGCAGTGTCATTATGCATCTTGTCAGTGTCAGTATCTATTGTGACAGTGTCAGTATCTATTGTGACAGTGTCAGTATGCATCTTGTCAGTGTCCATATCTATTGTGACACTGTCAGTATCTATTGTGACAGTGTCAGTATGCATCTTGTCAGTGTCCATATCTATTGTGACACTGTCAGTATCTAGTGTGACAGTGTCAGTATCTATTGTGACAGTGTCAGTATGCATCTTGTCAGTGTCAGTATCTATTGTGACAGTGTCAGTATCTATTGTGACAGTGTCAGTATGCATCTTGTCAGTGTCCGTATCTATTGTGACAGTGTCCGTATCTATTGTGACAGTGTCAGTATCTATTGTGACAGTGTCCGTATCTATTGTGACAGTGTCAGTATGCATCTTGTCAGTGTCCATATCTATTGTGACACTGTCAGTATCTATTGTGACAGTGTCAGTATCTATTGTGACAGTGTCAGTATGCATCTTGTCAGTGTCAGTATCTATTGTGACAGTGTCAGTATCTATTGTGACAGTGTCAGTATGCATCTTGTCAGTGTCCGTATCTATTGTGACAGTGTCAGTATGCATCTTGTCAGTGTCCATATCTATTGTGACAGTGTCAGTATCTATTGTGACAGTGTCAGTATGCATCTTGTCAGTGTCCGTATCTATTGTGACAGTGTCCGTATCTATTGTGACAGTGTCAGTATCTATTGTGACAGTGTCCGTATCTATTGTGACAGTGTCAGTATGCATCTTGTCAGTGTCAGTATCTATTGTGACAGTGTCCGTATCTATTGTGACAGTGTCAGTATCTATTGTGACAGTGTCCGTATCTATTGTGACAGTGTCCGTATCTATTGTGACAGTGTCTGTATCTATTGTGACAGTGTCAGTATCTATTGTGACAGTGTCAGTATGCATCTTGTCAGTGTCCATATCTATTGTGACACTGTCCGTATCTATTGTGACAGTGTCCGTATCTATTGTGACAGTGTCAGTATCTATTGCGACAGTGTCCGTATCTATTGTGTCAGTGTCAGTATCTATTGTGACAGTGTCAGTATTTTTTGTGGCAGTGTCAGTATGCATCTTGGCAGTGTCAGTTCATATTGTGTCAGTGTCAATATGAATCTTGGCAGTGTCAGTATCTATTGTGTCAATGTCAGTATGCATCTTGTCAGTGTCCGTATCTATTGTGACAGTGTCAGTATCCATTGTGACAGTGTCCATATCTATTGTGACAGTGTCAGTATCTATTGCGACAGTGTCAGTATCTATTGTGACAGTGTCCGTATCTATTGTGACAGTGTCAGTATCTATTGCGACAGTGTCAGTATCTATTGTGACAGTGTCCGTATCTATTGTGACAGTGTCAGTATCTATTGTGTCAGTGTCAATATGAATCTTGGCAGTGTCAGTATCTATTGTGTCAATGTCAGTATGCATCTTGGCAGTGTCAGTATCTATTGTGGCAGTGTCAGTATGAATCTTGGCAGTAAGGATAGGTATCGTACATCATTTCTATATTACAATACAGAAAAGCGTATTGCAATACGTATTGCAATATAATGGTAATTCTTTAATTCAAGAACTTGCATGTTGTCCTGTCTAAATATGAGCGTTAAGAAGGATCATCATCACTCAGCTAAAGCCATTTTGGAAAGGGATATTTTTTTCAATCACTATTTGTAATCTGGATACATATATCTGCTATTTTCACAACACATCTTCGGTCTTTATTGCATGTTTTCAGTATCTATTGTGTCAGTGTCAACATGAATCTTGGCATTGTCGGTATATATTGTGTCAGTGTCAGTATACATATTGGCATTGTCTGTATTACTATTCTGTTAGCGTCAGGATATATTGTGTCAGTGTCAGGATATATTGTGTCAGTGTCAGCATATATTGTGACAGTGTCAGTATATATTGTGTTAGTGTCAGTATATATTGTGGCAGTGGCAGTATATGTTGTGTCAGTGTCACTATATATTGTGTCAGTGTCAGTATAGGTTGTGTCAGTGTCAGTACATATTGTGTCAGTGTCAGTATATATTGTGGCAGTGGCAGTATATGTGGTGTCAGTGTCAGTATATATTGTGTCAGTGTCAGTATATATTGTGTCAGTGTCAGTATATATTGTGTCAGTGTCAGTATATATTGTGTCAGTGTCAGTATATATTGTGGCAGTGGCAGTATATGTTGTGTCAGTGTCAGTATATATTGTGTCAGTGTCAGGATATGTTGTGTCAGTGTCAGTATATATTGTGTCAGTGTCAGTATATGTTGTGTCAGTGTCAGTATATATTGTGGCAGTGACAGTATATGTTGTGTCAGTGTCAGTATATATTGTGGCAGTGGCAGTATATGCTGTGTCAGTGTCAGTATATATTGTGTCAGTGTCAGTATATATTGTGTCAGTGCAGGATATATTGTGTCAGTGTCAGTATATATTGTGTCAGTGTCAGTATATATTGTGGCAGTGGCAGTATATGTTGTGTCAGTGTCAGTATATATTGTGTCAGTGTCAGTATATATTGTGGCAGTGGCAGTATATGTTGTGTCAGTGTCAGTATATATTGTGTCAGTGTCAGGATATGTTGTGTCAGTGTCCGTATATATTGTGTCAGTTTCAGTATATATTGTGTCAGTGTCAGGATATATTGTGTCAGTGTCAGTATATATTGTGTCAGTGTCAGTATATATTGTGTCAGTGTCAGTATATATTGTGACAGTGGCAGTATATGTTGTGTCAGTGTCAGTATATATTGTGTCAGTGTCAGTATATATTGTGGCAGTGTCAGGATATGTTGTGTCAGTGTCAGTATATATTGTGTCAGTGCAGTATATATTGTGTCAGTGTCAGGATATATTGTGTCAGTGTCAGTATATATTGTGTCAGTGTCAGTATATGTTGTACATTGCCCTGTTAAACAGTAAATCAAGCCAGAAGCTTGACTTCGCTGAATTAGAGTTCTGTCCCTTCTATTTTCAACAATAACAGTGATATCCCTTTATTCACAGAAGAAAAGAAATTCAAGACCTGTAACCATATAATAAAACAATTAAGAATAGACTTCATATTAGGTTAATCCAATGATTTGTAGACCTAGGGTACATATTTACCTGTGCGTTGCCTCGGTGAATATTCCCTGACGAAGGTCAACAAATTTTTGATCAACCTGACTTAAGTCAATAATTGTTTTTTATATTGTGACAGCGTCAGTATCAGTATTCATGTCAGTGCATATTATGACATGGTAACTTTCACTTAGAGACCTGTGGGCAGCCAATAGTTAAAGCTTAGTTAAAGAAAGTGTTGACTGTATCATTAATGGCCTCATGTGAAAGCGTTTTATGTTTATTGTGAGTCATATCATTGTTGTGATGTCCATGTCAATATTTGTGACCATGCTGTCTGTATCATTGTTTGTGACCAGTGTACACCCAGCGCACGACCAATGTTTGCCCAGTGTATGCCCAGTGTATGAACAGTGTACACCCAGTGTATGACCAATATACACCCAGTGTACACCAAGTGTATGACCAGTGTATGCCCAGTGTACACCCAGTGTATGCCCAGTGTATGCCCAGTGTACACCCAGTGTATGCCCAGTGTACACCCAGTGTATGACCACTGTACGCCTAGTGTACACCCAGTGTATGCCCAGTGTACACCCAGTGTATGACCACTGTACGCCTAGTGTACACCCAGTGTATGCCCAGTGTACACCCAGTGTATGCCCAGTGTATGCCCAGTGTATGACCACTGTACGCCTAGTGTACACCCAGTGTATGCCCAGTGTATGCCCAGTGTACACCCAGTGTATGCCCAGTGTACACCCAGTGTATGACCACTGTACGCCTAGTGTACACCCAGTGTATGACCAGTGTACGCCCAATGTACACCCAGTGTACGCCGAGTGTACGCCCAACGCCCAGTGTACGCCGAGTGTACGCCGGGCGGTGCAGGTCCTCACCAGCTCTCCCCTTGGGTACAGCTCCTCCTGTAGACTCCTGCTGGTCCAACTGCCGGTCTGTCAACAAACAACAAAATCTTCTTTAAACGTTTTCCCAATTTTGGTCTAAACATCTTTGAGATACTTGTCACTCATTCAAAAAACAGGATGCCAATCCCATAACTATATTTTGTTATCTGATATCAAGCTGAACTAACAGATATAGCACCTTGGAATATTTTGGAGACTTCATTTACTACGGCGGTCAATAAACTGGATTCTTTAATGCAGGTAAGGTACCTTTTTATTTTCAGCAGCAAAAACTGTTTTGGCCATAAATTGAATAATAGAAATAGATCTATCAGCTCTGTAGCTCATCTGACTTGAGATGAGAGGGCATTTGAAGATTATATTATTATCAAACCCATACCTGTAAGGCACAGGTCCTTGTTTTGACTGGGACAACACAATTGTTTGGCACACCACACCTATTTCCTACTGCTTGAGAAATCCTCTCTATTGTTTACCTGTTGTTCCAGTTCCAGTTATGGTATAAATGCATCTTGTTTCTTATCTTTCTAGATATTAGTCATTATCTTTAATTCCTTAAAATAACTTGACACATGACAAACACAACTTAAAGAGTTACTTTATCTTTTAGTATCATATGAACTGTGATCTTTTATTAATTCACCTATCACAATGAAGAGGAAAAGATCCTCTTTAATTACATGAAAAATTGACATATGCGCATAAAAATATGTGATGCAAAAACTATTGCAATAATGAAACATTTTCTCAAATCAAAAAGCTAAGGAACACACTCCTTGTCCACTTCATGTGGAAGTAAGTCACATAGTTTATCAGTTACATTGTGTCCACTTCATGTGGAAGTAAGTCACATAGTTTATCAGTTACATTGTGTCCACTTCATGTGGACGTAAGTCACATAGTTTATCAGTTACATTGTGTCCACTTCATGTGGAAGTAAGTCACATAGTTTATCAGTTACATTGTAAAGAATAAAAAGCTTTCTTTCATTAAAAAAGTAATTTGCCTTTTAGCAACAAAATGAAATGGCAAGTGATTGGATAGGTGAGATTACTATGACGATGATCAAAGTCTCTCCCCTAATATAGACATGCAACAAAACCAACCGTTCACATTGAACATCTTCTTAACACCTTTATGTATCTGTATTGTGTCATTCACTATTCATATAATTTATAAAGCTGTAATAAAGCTGGTGTCATTATTCTACATGGATGACTAGAGAAGAAAATATGCATATAAATTTGCACACAGCGTTTCAGAATTATTGATATCATGGGCAGATGCTAAGACAATTTCTTGATTGTTATAAGAATGTTCTAGATGTGATAGAAATTTCAATCAAAGTGACAGATATGAATCATTTCTTGGTTTATGGGACCTTTGGACAGATTGGTAGGTAACAAATATCTATCTGTGATCAGCCATGTGGAAAATTCAGCCATGGCCCCAATAAGAAATTCTGGTAAAAATGATATTCAGCTGAATGAAAGTTAAACTATTCTGCTTGTATTGAAGAACCGCTTGCATGTTGTTAGTCTCAAATGAAAATCACATAAAAATGTATGTATCATAAGTCACTTGTGGCTTTGGCTCTTGTGATTGTCAGACAGTAAGTGGGACCATAATGACTAGACAACAGACTTGAGAATGGATTACTAAGACATTGAACATTCATGTTATACCATTGAATCTAAGAATAATCTAACTGATCATCTAAAGCTGTTGTTACTTTATAAAATTATTAAACTAATTAAGAAGCTACTTCAAGAACACCTCTTCTCATAAAAAACTGACTTAAAAATAATACAAGGTTCAGAAAATAATACAAAGTCAATAAGATGTCAAGATTTTGAAAACCCAGTAGTTTTGTTCCATTGTCAGGTCAAGAAATACACCTGAACATTGTTTCAGGGATCTTTAATATACTTAGTCCTATTTCAGTTAAAAAACACCTTCATGACAATAGTAAGTTATAATACATTGACATAGTTTCCCTCACTCCATTTAAAGCGAGTCCTTTCAGGGTATATTTTGTATAAACAAAATTCAGTACTTCCCTGTTTATACTTATATGGTTATTTCACATTTATTGCACACTTCTGTTCAAATATGTTATTGAGGTTAACATTTAGTTATTCTAGATCTAACAATTGACAAATAATAGAATGTGACACTCCGTCCTATGGAATTTCGTTTTCACAAAAAATAGCCCCATAGGACCCTTTAATCATATAGCTGGTGTAGCTGACCAGTGAAAGGGAGAGTTTACCAGGAAGCTAGTCTGCACGAAGCATGGTAGGGCTGTACTGGCAGGAGGAGGGAGAGGGCTGTACTGGCAGGAGGAGGGAGAGGGCTGTACTGGCAGGAGGAGGGTGAGGGCTGTACTGGCAGGAGGAGGGAGAGGGCTGTACTGGCAGGAGGAGGGAGAGGGCTGTACTGGCAGGAGGAGGGAGAGGGCTGTACTGGCAGGAGGAGGGAGAGGAGGGAGAGGGCTGTACTGGCAGGAGGAGGGAGAGGGCTGTACTGGCAGGAGGAGGGAGAGGGCTGTACTGGCAGGAGGAGCGAGAGCAGGGAGAGGGCTGTACTGGCAGGAGGAGGGAGAGGGCTGTACTGGCAGGAGGAGGGAGAGGGCTGTACTGGCAGGAGGAGGGAGAGGGCTGTACTGGCAGGAGGAGGGAGAGGGCTGTACTGGCAGGAGGAGGGAGAGGGCTGTACTGGCAGGAGGAGGGAGAGGGCTGTACTGGCAGGAGGAGGGAGAGGGCTGTACTGGCAGGAGGAGGGAGAGGGCTGTACTGGCAGGAGGAGGGAGAGGGCTGTACTGGCAGGAGGAGGGAGAGGGCTGTACTGGCAGGAGGAGGGAGAGGGCTGTACTGGCAGGAGGAGGGAGAGGGCTGTACTGGCAGGAGGAGGGAGAGGGCTGTACTGGCAGGAGGAGGGAGAGGGCTGTACTGGCAGGAGGAGGGAGAGGGCTGTACTGGCAGAAGGAGGGAGAGGGCTGTACTGGCAGGAGGAGGGAGAGGAGCGAGCAGCCAGGAAGTGACACACACTTCCTAGATAGACGAGCTGGGACACACCGCACCCTCTCATCATGCCTGATGATGAATTACCTGCAATTAGGCTCACCCTCGTCTCCAGGGCGGACTCGAGATAAGACTAACCTTACATCACATGTCAATGCTTGCTAAGTAAGCTGGATTTGACAATGTATGCAAATGTGCAATCTACTGAAGCGTATGCCATACAATACGGTACAGAGTTACATGTGTACTGCCAGAAGGTTGATCTCACTTCGTCAACATTGTCACATTTCTTGAGCTGACATTTTGTTGCATATGTCCACTAACATTGATCCATCAGTATATCCTCTATAACCTCAACAAATCATCTCATCATCATCTTATGATCTAATTTACACCTGAGGCTCCTAATCTAAACTTGTGTCCAAAACCAAACATATAATTAAAGCTAATTAAAGAATCAAAGTATTTGTTGCAAGGCATCCTGAGTTGAATCTCTAATTTAGTTTGTAGGCACTTACAATCCATATAAAGTGATGTGGGAGTTGCAAAAAGAACCTTCATTTCATATTCAATAATATCAAATGATATGTAAACGACATGACATAGTTATTTTGGATTTATTGAGTGATCTACAGAATAGTTGAAATTAAATGTTAGGTGATCTTAACAATCAACACAAAATTTCCGGTCAACAATGAAATTACGATCAGGGTCAAATAAAATTGATATGTTTGATGGTAAAAACTAGAAGATATGTTCAAAATTCACTGATGCTTCACATACTTCATTTTTGTTAGAAATATAAAATTCACAGCAATCACGAACATCCTCAATGTCATATTCATCATCTTCTATAGTCTACTGAGTCTAAACAGTTTACACACAATCTCATATTCAACATCTTCTATAGTCTACTGAGTCTAAACAGTTTACACACAATCTCATATTCAACATCTTCTATAGTCTACTGAGTCTAAACAGTTTACACACAATCTCATATTCAACATCTTCTATAGTCTACTGAGTCTATACAGTTTACACACCATCTCATATTCATCATCTTCTATAGTCTACTGTTATGAGTCTAAACAGTTTACACACAATGTCATCTTCATCATCTTCTATAGTCTACTGAGTCTAAACAGTTTACACACAATCTCATATTCATCATCTTCTATAGTCTACTGTTATGAGTCTAAACAGTTTACACACCATGTCATATTCAACATCTTCTATAGTCTACTGAGTCTATACAGTTTACACACCATCTCATATTCATCATCTTCTATAGTCTACTGTTATGAGTCTAAACAGTTTACAAACAATGTCATCTTCATCATCTTCTATAATCTACTGAGTCTAAACAGTTTACACACCATCTCATATTCATCATCTTCTATAGTCTACTGTTATGAGTCTAAACAGTTTACACACAATGTCATCTTCATCATCTTCTATAGTCTACTGAGTCTAAACAGTTTACACACCATCTCATATTCATCATCTTCTATAGTCTACTGTTATGAGTCTAAACAGTTTACACACCATGTCATATTCAACATCTTCTATAGTCTACTGAGTCTAAACAGTTTACACACCATCTCATATTCATCATCTTCTATAGTCTACTGTAATGAGTCTAAACAGTTTACACACAATGTCATCTTCATCATCTTCTATAATCTACTGAGTCTAAACAGTTTACACACCATCTCATATTCATCATCTTCTATAGTCTACTGTTATGAGTCTAAACAGTTTACACACAATGTCATCTTCATCATCTTCTATAATCTACTGAGTCTAAACAGTTTACACACCATCTCATATTCAACACATACTTGAGTGTCACCAATACTAAGGATTAACACTAAGTGTCATTTTTAACAACAACAAATCTTTTGTCACCAATACTAAATAAGAACACTTTATCATATTCACTATCTACAACAGTCTCCTGACACCAATATCAAACAATTACTTCCAATTCCATATTCATAATCAACTAAAGAATCTTCACTATCTACTAATAGACCCTGCCTATCAGCTTTTGCTCAGCAATCCTGTTAGTTAGGGAAAATTTCACAAAAAAACACGGTGCTTTAATCAATTTTACTTTTTTGATAATTAACTCTAATAACTGATAGAATATTCTCACTTCTTTGATGATTGAACTAACCAACATTAACTTGTAATTCCGTAGTAAGGCTGTTCACACTCATATTGCAGATGAATGGCTTCACTTCACTCTTCATGTTTTTTGACTGAGTGTATATAAATAAATACAAATGTTACCCCAAGTAACATGTTTAAAATGGGTTGTGTAATAATCATGAACTAATAACATTATATGTATAAACTAAAATGTCCCATTGAATTTTGTTTCCACAAAATATATCCTGTCATCCAATACTAAACATGAACACCTAGTTTCATATTCAACATATAACTAGTTTCTTGCATGTCAGTGATATTAAACACGTTACATTACCACATCATGCCATATTCAACACATATAATTTGGTGTCTCACCCATACTAGGCAATAATTTTCTTTATCTTCTTCATCATCTATCTGTCTCCTGTCATGATACCAAGCAATAACATGCAGCGTCCTCTACATCATTTACTGCAGCCTCCTCACATAAATACTACACACAAACATTTTTGTCAATATTCAACATCTACTTTACTCCATATTCAAGATCTACTTTACACCATATTCAACATAACATCTACTTTACACCATATTCAACATAACATCTACACCATATTCAACATCTACTTGACACCATAATCAACATCAACTTTACTCCATATTTAACATTTACTTTATTCTTTATTCAACATAACATCTACTTTACTCCATATTTAACATCTACTTAACTAAATATCAACAACTACTTTACTCCATGTTCAACATAACATCTTCTTTACTCCATATTCAATGCAACATCTACTTTACTCCATATTCAACATCTACTTTACTCCATATTCAACATCTACTTTACTCCATATTCAACATCTTCTTTCTGTCTCCTGTCACCAATACAGAGCAATGATACTTCACCGATACAGAGCAATGATACTTCACCGATACAGAGCAATGATACTTCACCGATACAGAGAAATGATACTTCACCAATACAGGGCAATGATACTTCACCAATACAGAGCAATGATACTTCACCAATACAGAGCAATGATACTTCACCAATACAGAGCAATGATACTTCACCAATACAGAGCAATGATACTTCACCAATATAGAGCAATGATACTTCACCAATACAGAGCAATGATACTTCACCAATACAGAGCAATGATACTTCACTAATATAGAGCAATGATACTTCACCAATACAGAGCAATGATACCTCACCAATATAGAGCAATGATACTTCACCAATACAGAGCAATGATACTTCACCAATACAGAGCAATGATACTTCACCAATATAGAGCAATGATACTTCACCAATACAGAGCAATGATACTTCACCAATACAGAGAAATGATACTTCACCAATACAGAGCAATGATACTTCACCAATACAGAGCAATGATACTTCACCAATACAGAGCAATGATACTTCACCAATACAGAGCAATGATACTTCACCGATACAGAGAAATGATACTTCACCGATACAGAGAAATGATACTTCACCAATACAGAGCAATGATACTTCACCAATATAGAGCAATGATACTTCACCAATACAGAGCAATGATACTTCACTAATATAGAGCAATGATACTTCACCAATACAGAGCAATGATACTTCACCAATATAGAGCAATGATACTTCACCAATACAGAGCAATGATACTTCATATCATCCTCATCACCATGTCTTAGCACCTTTTTAACTGTTGATTTAACATATAAAACTTCACCAAAATAACTCAAATTTTCAATAACTTGATAATGTAGAAATCAAGTGGTCAATAGCTGTTACTTCAAGCCCATGGTTATTGAATAAATATGAAGTGTTGGTTATTGTATAAATATGAAGTGTTGTATATTTCAAAAGCCCTATCAGATGATGTAACAAGGCTTCTCCTTGATAGACTGTCTTGTTCATTTGGTGCTGTTGTGGCTAGACATGTTCCTTAAGGTGATAATCTGAAGGTTTCATGTTTGTCCAATCTTGCATAACATACATGGACTATCATTTATGACGATGACAATTAACAGATCCCTTATTTATTAACTGAACACATCATCATTTATATTTTCACTGAGGAGTTTTTACTGTGGTGATTTGAAAGGGGAAAAAAATGAGAACATAGTGAATGACGATATGTGCTCAATCAACATACATTTCATTTATACTAATAGTGGATGTCTTAGTGATACCATAAACTGTTTCGATTCGTATTAAAGATGTTTGCGATGTATACATTCCGCATGTAGGTATAGTCACATTCACCAAAGTGAATCGACAACAAAACGAAGGTTTGCCATTTAATGAAGTCCCAGTACATAGTTTTTTGTTATTCTAATGACATTTCCCTTGTTTTTGGGGCTTTTATATAAAACTGAATTATACAAATATACCGTTTGATCATGCAGAGGGTTTGGCTCGCGACACTTTGGTAGATAAGTAAATTGTGAGAAGAGCTAGCTTCTAGGTCAACATGCCCTGCCATGGCAGAGCCGGTCACACTCCAATGAGGTTGCAAATCATTCACTTGTGAAGTTTGGCGTTATTCTAAAAATGGGGTATTAAATGTTGAATAAAATCCTAATTAAAGTATATATTGTCTTGATTATATGCTCATTGCATTCCAATAGATAATGTTCAGCAGAGTCAAAGAATGGACTCTTAGAAGGTTTCAAAACCCTTCACTGGCAGTCTCCAAAGTGACCATGGAGCAGTTCACTCAACCTTTACCAAAGTTTTGATCCTTGAAATCAATCACACCAATAGTAAACATGTATAGTTTATAGTTCAATAAAACCTTCATATAACTAGCTGTTGTCTACTTCTGAGAAGATTATTTTACCTTCGACACAAGTCTTGCAGATTTATTTGATTGATTTGCATACATGCAACATTTTGCAATACATTATAGCTGTGGTACCATGTGAGAGACAACCTTGTTTTGAACTACTTTGGTATGCATTTAGCCATAGCTTTGTCACAACAAAATTAACAGTTTTATTACATGATTGCAAATAAAATACCTCATTCCAGCAGAAAAATAGAGCTGAAGTTGGCTCACAATGATTAGAACATATCATATTCACTAAAGGGAGTAAAAGTAGCAGTTTCCTTTACTCAAACTTTAAGTTCAAGCATTTGATTTCATGAAGCAATGGTCTTACACAACAAATCCTCAATGAAAGCACATTTGTAATTGTGCAGGCCTCTTCTTGTGGCTGTACAACATGAATAAGAACCATATCTTGGGGTCATAACATGGATAAAATCAAATTAATTAAACCTGTTAAATTGTTTTACAAAAATCATGTTTACCTTATTTAGTGACCATATACATATTCACAATATCTAAACCAAATTTAAAGAAAATAATCTTCCCAACTCAGATACAAATAATCAGATAAAGGAAAACTACATAAAATTATACTCACTTTAAAAGAGATTTAGTGTTATATGAATACATACATATTATGAAAATGGTGTCTTAATACAATCTGTATTGCAATCATTGTATGTCATCATAGCTGCTACCATTAAGGGTCATTATATCCCTTTATCAAGACTTAGTGATAATATACATATTATAACATACCACTTTCACTTACTCTTCAAAACTATCTAAAATTTATAACACATCAAAATCATTGAAGGTAGTAAATATTTTTTTCCATAGAGAACATACAATTTTTAGAAGGTATGAAAGGCCCCCATATCGATTATTATCAATGTCAACAATAGCTTCCCCCTGAATAAGTAAGCTATATGAAATCTAAAACTTCACTTCTATAACATTCATAATTTGATTTATTAAATGATTGTTGGAAATAATTTGTTTTTATGCAATAAAATGAATACTTTAAAAATGGTAAATGGTAAAATCATGTGAAACGGTGAAATAGATGTTGTTTGAACAAAGAATCCAGACAAAAGAATTTTATAACATATTTCCATACATTATGTAATTACACATATTTTCTATTCAAAGTACCCATTAGTATTAGCTCCTTCATTACTTGCCAAAACATGATGCATTGGACGTGTAAAATAGTAAACATTATTGCATTATCATTGTACATGTAAACTAGTAAATATTATTGATTATCATTGTACATGTAAAATAGTAAAAGTAATTGCATTATCATTGTACATGTAAAATAGTAAATATTATTGATTATCATTGTACATGTAAATAGTAAAAGTAATTGCATTATCATTATAATATTATATGTAAGATAGTAAATCTTACTGCATTATTAATATGCACAATAATGATAAACTGGAAATCATGTAATGAGAACAATGTTGAACATATTGTAAATATTGACTTTCTTTGCAACATTGATTGTAATAATGTTGCACATTGTTATGAAACCTATGAAGTAACTTTCTATATCACTCTATACTATACACTACAGCAGTAACCTTGTTTCTCTGCAATACTTCCTATCTAATATTTAGAACAATAAAATCAGAGGGGATAAGAGATAATTTTACTTATTGCCCGCTGAAGTTCATTATTTAGAATCAATGTTTCTCTCTGCTAACAAGACTACGATTTGACCTACTAATATATAGGTTAGAAATTAACCATGCATGAAGGCTTGTTTTTTGTGCTCCGTTTGTTTACTCATCACTGTTGCACATTGTTTTACAAAGTTGTTGCCGACAGGACTCTGACAGAACCGATATGAAAATAGATTGGTGAAAAATAAAATGATAGCAGCAGTTTAGTCAACGCTAGCTCTGTGCTCATTAACATAAACACTGTTGTACGGACGACAGTCAGGGTCTAGCCGTCGTTTGATTTGTCTTACATCACTACACTGGCCACTGTCGGCTCACTTTCACACACATACAATCATTTGGGGTTATAAGATTTGAGATATAGGGAGGCTTGCTGTGCCTAGAAACCAACGTTAACGGGATAGTGCTGTGCGAGTCTCCGTGCATTTGTATATGTTAATGATATAGGAATATTTACCATCTGAAGTGGAGCCGCTCAGTTCCACTATGACATGAACTTTCCCAGTCGGTTCCAAGTCAATCTGCCAACAAAACAAACACAATAGCTTATACAACGTCTTTGATTGACATTTCCTAGGGTTTATTTTGTGAAATTGAGTGGAAATATATGTGGTTGTTGAAGCATTATTAATATTAATGATCGCGGTTGGCAGTGCACGCGGGCGACGGACGGAGTGGGCCCTCTCTCTCCTCACGGCAGGCTCCTCGTATCATCACCTTGCGGCCCGCTCTCCATCCCAACCTCACATCCTACCAAGCTTCACCTACCCATATATCTGCCTTTTTGTCCAAGTCCTCGAATAAAATGGTACAGTTGGCGACAAACTCGTCCGGTGGAATTGCGGCATCATGGAACACTGTCAACCCAATGTTTTGTCCGTTGTGAACCTCCGTGACAAAATCCTCATTCCATATTGGGCGACACGTTTTTACTTTAGATGTGGTTCTAGCTATATACAAATCATCAACGTTTATGGATATATATGGGTCTATGAGAGTCCCTGCTTTGTTGGGGCCCATCTGATGGCGTAGGGCGAAGTCGGTAGGTCTCAGATCCGCGGCCTCGCATACCTTTAACTTGACAGATCCATTAAAAAACACCATCTTCGGCCTAAGCCGCCCATAAATCCTAGCAAAACAACACGTTAAGAGTATGTCGCAGCTGTATCCAAACCTCTGAGCGACATAGGAGTCCAGTAATAGGCACAAATACACCAAAATTTCACGACACAGGGCTCAGCATTATTACGGAAGTTGTAATGTGAATTCACCTACAGGGCCCATTCCCTGTACTGAAAATGCAAGGCTATGTACGCATGCGCAATAATTAGTCGGCGACCTTTGAACTCTGCGATCGGGAAAACGGAACTGACAGCATTGGATTGAGGTGCATCAGAATGTTTCATCAATCCTATAAAAGTTTATGATAATGATTCACGTTTTCTGTTTCATCATATTCCAAATAATGTGAGTGAAGGATTATAGTACTTCAGGAATTTGATGCTAGTGATTTGGTATAACAACAAGCTAGGAAATAAACATTTTAAATTTAGGAACTGCAACAGCTAATAAGATTTCGAACTTGGAACGTAATACATGGTAGCAAAATGATCTAACTAAAGTTCTTGTATTGTAAATCATTATATTTGGAACAACATCGTTACTGATTAACTATAAACGAATTACAAATATTGTCTTCATATTTATTAGCCTACTAATGATGAATTCTTTATTACAAAACAAATTATCTGTGAAATAAATGAAATCAAGGAAAAGCAATTTGTGACCTTTCACATTTTTCCATATCCTGTTGAATGTTAACTTTATAACGGTTTTGTAAAACTATAGAACAAAATCCAATAAACCACAGATTTACATATATATGTTTATCTTACTCTAATTTTTCCAATTGTATCTTATTGTTGTTTTAAGGTATGTCTATAATTAACATAGTAACATGCTTTATATCGTGTGATTATTAAAGTAGATAAACACTCAATTACTACAAACTTATCATAAATGTCAATAATGCTAATCTTGACTCTTTAGCAAACAAAGGCTTCACTCATCCAAGCTGCTAAGGCGATTCATTTATTCAGATGATAAAGTTTAAGATGGTTTAAGAATAAATATCTCCTGATTTTATTACATCTATATTTAATGTGCATAGTTAGGTGACAAATTATAATTTATGCTTTTATTTGGGGTTCGCACTCAATATTTGGAATGCAAGATATCAGTAACATCACTTTACATCGATGTTTTCCTTAAACCTTGCAACCAAATACAAATGGTCATCTTTGATATGAAACTTTCTTCTGTATAAATGTTACCTAATGTATACCTTTTTTTATATATTTTTAGATATTTAAATTAAAATATAATCAGATTAATGTATAAATTTCGCGTATTTCTTCACACGTCCATAGTAAGAAGCAAAGTTATGGTAATTCTGATTTTAGATAACCATGATCTGTCAATCGTATTACCGTACATTAAAATTAGCATCATGGATTATCTCCTTTTCAAAATAGGCATTTTCGGACCATTCAAAATATTCAACATTCCGATCGACATTAAAGTTTAAGAAACACTAACAAATTATGAAAATATGTTTTCGTTTGGCATTTTTATACGTTACAAATATTCAGTAAAATATATGATATAATTCCTGACACCTTGGTTTACAGCTGATGTTTCATCTACTACATTCTCTCCCCACAGAGGCAACTCAGTCATACCTGAATTAGCCTCTGTTCTATTACGCCTAGATCCTGGGGTTCCGGCAGATTGCCCTAGCGGCAAAACGTTGTAACTTGAGTTATCTCCCTTATCTGCAGCCAATGAAAACACCTTTTGGATATCAACGTCTTTGGGAATTCTCAACGGTCGTACAGTGACTTTCGAAAGTATCATGCCTTCAGGTTTATTTTTCATTAACAGTGTGAGAGAGAAATATTTGAAAATCAGATATGGATAGGGTCTTTCATTAAAAACATACTGTTTTATAATTGTGTAAATTGTTCTTTATTTTATGATAAATTTTATTTTAATAATCTACCAAATAAAAACTAATGAGAAGGTAAAAAAGCGATGTTTTGTAGAAGGAAGAGTTATCTCCCCTGAATGCCGAATCACCGGGAATAGCCGGGAGTAGCCGAGCTTTTGCGAATGACCCCTTTTGAAACGGCGTCGCTGATTGCACAACTAACTTCGATTGCCTCCAATCAGATTTCTACCTTTCTATCCCGTGAAGTAGCCGTAATAGAACAGAGGCTAATTCAGGTATGACTGAGTTGCCTCTGTGGGGAGAGAATGCATCTACTACTGAATATAAGCAAATAGTAGCTGTAAGCTCTGATTCAACATGTATCATTAATCGGTTGATATATGTATATGTTATTAATACAATTTATGTATATTTGATTTTGGTTGCTCTGTATAGATTGACCACACAACTTTACTAATATAGTTAAGTGATGACAGCGGAATGCATGAAATACCAGCCTATATATTTGACGTGGAGATGTTTTGTATGTTGGTATGCTGTCGACATGACTGGGTCTCTAAGGAAGCGGGTAGGGGAACATGTAGTCACCTGGTGACAGGAGGAACGCAGCTTTAGCTAGGATATACCTGGCCTGGCTGGGGTGGGGTGTGGGGAGCGGACACCGGGATACTTGCTATATTCATATATATTATCGTTTTACATTTAATGTTTATATTTTAGGAAATTAGTGTCTCGTAGGCCGGAAGCTGTTTTTAATTGATTATCTAATTTGATTTTACTTCTTGTCACCGGGATACCTACTTGTCACAATATACGTCTTCAGTATCATACAGTTCCATGCCTCACTCCGCAGGCTTTAACGTTTACTTTATACATGTATATGTTGCCAAATTACCCGGTAGGAGCAAAACAAAAGAAATCGAATGAGAATATCCCTTTTTTTCTTTATGTGCACATTATCTTCTTTGGCAGTACTACCAGACTCATATTCAATAAAGCCGGGCTATTTAATATTCGAAACAGGCACATGCATGTTGGGACATTTATTTCTTTGACTTGTGCACCTCTGAATGCATGCATAGCATTATAAAGCCCTTAGAAGGTAGTGTTCACATATTGTGAATTAGAAAGTCGAAAACCTTCATGTACAAAAGAACCGTTATTAAAGCATGCAGGAAGTCCTGTGTCGCCGCAAGGTATCGTATATAGTTCATGAGCCGCTATATATTTGGTTACACATTGTACATTACAACTAAAACCCCTTTTCGGTTGAACATGACAGGATAATGGTAATCTTGTCACAGTCCACTTCTTTTTTCCCAGTTCAAATGTTTTTATTCCCAAAGTCCTATTTCAGTCACAAACGTATCAGCTACCTAACTGCAAAGTCAAAGGATATACATGGAACTTTACATATATACACAAAGAACTTAGTTAAGCACCGCCCATTTTGTAAAATTAAATTGGGAGTTTTTTTTAATATTGTGATATGTTTGATGTATTGACAACTCTAGATATAACAATTGCCGTTTTATGTACTATTTAATTGACGTAAAAATCCTTATAATACAAAATAATTGAAAATATGAGAAAAAATGTGAGACCACTGAAATTTGGCAAAATATAAGTATTGTCTTTGGTGAGAAACCACGCATGAAACCTTGGATTTTTTCAATCAAAAATAACATTTTTGATCCCTAGTTGACCTTCAATTAGAGAAACCTTTTTTATCATGCACGATAAAAGCCTAGCAGGACATTGAATGTTCAGTACTTTTTTCAACCATAATAGAGAAAATTTCGAAATTTTTCAAATCTGTGAGTAAATTTGAGATTCTTTGAGTTGGACTTGTGGGTCAAACACTTCTTCTCCCTTTAGATAAGCCATTATCTTAAAGAGTCGCAAGTTTTTTCTTAGGGAAGCTTTTTTGAAATTTGATATTTGATAATTTTGTGATTTTGAAGGCTCATACTGCTCTAACGACGGACATTTCCTAAGAGGTCCTTACTGAAAACTATCAATTCAGTCAAGAGGATAATCATTATCATATTGCAGCAAAAAATATTTACTTTCATTTTCAGTTATAAGTAAACTTGGATTTTCAAAAATACAAAGTCGGGGGAAATAAGTTATCAAGAGACAGTGAATCGTAAATTGAGTGAAGTTTTCATTTCTACATTGGTAAATGATCATTCTATCGAAAAACCCTAAACCACACTGAAATAAATCTCGTAAGATGGTATTATATTGGCTTGATTGCGTATTCAAAAGATTTTCGTGTAACAAGAACACATGCGCGTTTCATCTGATAGTCTCGAACACAAACTTGGATAAACTGAATTGCAAATAAAATAGTATAACGGGAGCTGGTATATTGTATATGGTGTAGTATAACGGGAGCTAGTATGTAGTGTATGGCGTAGTATAACGGGAGCTGGTATATAGTATATGGTGTATATGATATATGGAGTAGTATAACGGGAGCTAGTATATGATATATGGTGTAGTATAACGGGAGCTGGTATATGATATAAGGTGTAGTATAACGGGAGCTAGTATATGATTTATGGTGTAGTATATAACGGGATATAGTATATAGTATATGGCGTAGTATAACGGGAGCTGGTACATAGCATATGGTGTAGTATATAACGGGAGATAGTATATAGTATATGGTGTAGTATAACGGGAGATAGTATATAGTATATGGTGTAGTGTAACGGGATATAGTATATAGTGTAGTATAACGGGAGCTAGTATATAGTATATAGTGTAGTATAACGAGAGCTAGTATGTAGTATATGGTGTAGTATAACGGGAGCTGATATATGATATATGGTGTAGTATAACGGGAGCTGGTATATGATATAAGGTGTAGTATAGCGGGAGCTAGTATATGATATATGGTGTAGTATATAACGGGAGCTAGTATATAGTTTATGGCGTAGTATAACGGGAGCTGGTACATAGCATATGGTGTAGTATATAACGGGAGATAGTATATAGTATATGGTGTAGTATAACGGGAGATAGTATATAGTATATGGTGTAGAATAACGGGAGTTAGTATATAGTATATGGTGTAGTATAACGGGAGCTTGTATATAGTATATGGTGTACTATAACGGGAGATAGTATATAGTGTAGCATAACGGGATATAGTATATAGTATATGGTGTACTATAACGGGAGATAGTATATAGTGTAGTATAACGGGATATAGTATATAGTATATGGTGTACTATAACGGGATATAGTATATAGTATATGGTGTACTATAACGGGAGATAGTATATAGTGTAGTATAACGGGATATAGTATATGGTGTACTATAACGGGAGCTAGTATGTAGTATATGGTGTAGTATAACGGGAGCTAGTATGTAGTATATGGTGTAGTATAACAGGAGCTAGTATGTAGTATATGGTGTAGTATAACGGGAGCTAGTATATGATATATGGTGTAGTATAACGGGAGCTGGTAAACTGTATATGGTGTAGTATATAAGGAGCTAGTATGTAGTATATGGTGTAGTATAACGGGATATAGTATATAGTATATGGTGTAGAATAACGGGAGCTAGTATATAGTATATGGTGTTGAATAACGGGAGCTGGTATATGATATAAAGTGTAGTATAACGGGAGCTAGTATATGATATATGGTGTAGTATATAACGGGAGATAGTATATAGTATATGGTGTAGTATAACGGGAGCTAGTAGGCCTATATAGTATATGGTGTAGTATAACAGGAGATAGCTCATCTGGCCTGTAAGGCCCGATGGGCATATGGCATGACACGGTGTCCGGCGTCCGTCCGTCCATCCGTCCGAAAACTTTGTGCATTTTCGACTTCTTCTCCAGAAGCTTAGCCTAGAAAGTTGAAACTTTTTGTACAGACTCCTTGACTAGTGAGGATATATACAACATTCACATTACTTGTGAATAAAAACCAGTTTGTTATCTTCATCCAATCCACACAACAGCAAAATGCGACATATATACATTTTGAATTAGGAGCTGTGTCCATATTACAAATTGATAAAGATTATGTATTTTTGAGCTGATGAAAGAGACAATAAACATCCCTCCTCATAACAAATTTAAAAAATGGATAAACACAAGTGGGTTCGAACCTCCAACGCCGGGAGTGTTCAAAATCGACCTAAAGACATTCCAGCATAAGACCAACAAGAGTAACGCCCCTTGTTATTTATGTTTGGACGAACATGATGTCGTTTCTGATTAGAAATTCGGCTAATTTGCTTAAGTTTTCAAACAGGTGATATCAAGCTTGGTTCATATATGTCATGACATCTTGAGCGTTCGTCTATGAAATTGTTTTTTTAATGTTATGATATGATTAGATCTACTACGTTTGGTTTACAGGTTTTCACATAGTTATGTATGAAGGTGGATCATGGGTTTCACATGTATATTTCCCTCTAAAGAAGTACAATCTAAATATTGTTTCTTGTTTTTAAACTCTGCACATATGTCCTTCCAAAATATGTTAATTAAACTTCTATCTATGGAAAATATATTTTTGGACATAGATTTAAAAAATCTTATCTGTGTGATGTATTTAATCCGAAGTGTCCCTATTATCAAGGTAATTAGTAAATAATAAATTATTCTCTGTAGATAAAATTACCTATTTAAGATTATTATTTGTCAATTGAATGAACATTGATTTGATATTAGGATATTAAACACAATATTTGCAAAGCTGTAACAAGAAAATTTAATAAAAAGACACCTTGTCACAGTTTTAACGAACAGCCATTTTTGATAAGTGATTTGAACACTATCTTAACAAAATGGCATTTTTTTAATTAAATTATATATATAATTTTCAAGTTACATTGCTCCTGAAAAGTGAGATCATTGTTTTCACGTAAGTTGTACAGGACTATACAATGAAAAGAGAATGTTGCAATCTATTTTGAGCTCATTAATAACCTACTTCAATATGTCGAAAAAGTTATAATTTTAGGGTTTTTGTCTTATTTTGGCAGTATATGTAATTCTTCATTCAACATATTTGAAACCATCAATACATTTTCCTTTCATACATTTCTTTTTGTTATCTATCAAACTAATCACATACAAAATATAAAAAAATCTCGGACAATATTTTGTGAAGACAGGATCGTTTTTTAATTAATTGCACATGCAGTTAATATTTCATAAATGAAAATGATACTCATTATTTCAGATCACTGAAAATGTGAGAAAATATTACTGAAAATTTGAACAAATGTTTTTCTAGATGCCTCGGTATTTAGTTTATTCATCTATGATGTGCTTTGCAGACATAAATATTCCTTGTAGGTATTGGAGACTTACATGAGTATACCACGATAATAGGGTCACTAGCCATACTGGCTGGCGATGTGTTATCGCTGCGTAACAGTTATCGCCATCACCTCCCTGAAAGGCATTTGAGAATTTTTTCACATTCAATCCTTTTTTTTTTCATCAAAGCACCTCCCCTACTTTCAAATTATTACCAATAAAAATTCCCCAAAAGAATTTAATTTTCCTGATGCCACGAAAGCTAAATTTTAGCATGTAAGAAAAGGTAAACAAGATGGGAAGTCACATGACCTGTCACAATATCTGATCAAATATTTAAAAAAAAAATACAATTTTATTATGTAAGCGTAATTTTCCAGCAATCCAATTGGTCCAGAACCGGTCACGTGACGGTCGACAGAAAGTGATATTGACTTGACCCCCGTGACCCAGAGTCCGACCAAAAGTGATATTGACTTCAGTTACCAAAAATAGAGCCGATGACGTCAAACCGTTGTTTCATGACGTCATGCTATTGCTATCATGACGTCAATGACCCATCCTTGCCAACAATAGAGCCGAAATGCCGCTGATACTTGTAGTTTTCTATTTCCTTTTCGGTTATTAACCGAGACATAATAAACCAATTATGGACTGGTCAATTCGGTCAATACCTGTGTTTATCATATAATGGAGGGTGTTATCTATGCAATAAACCTATCTGATAAACTTGGTATCCGATTGCCTCAAAATCTGATAAAGATGCAAATTAGGTCAAAACACGAACTATTTTCTCAAAACTCCATGCATGTCATGCGAGTCCTAAAACGGTCTCTAACCATTGATAACGTAATCGGGAGTTTTCAGGTTGTGTTTTTGATCGAATAAAAACAAGTAAACAAAATCCGTCAGGGTAAACTTATCACGCATTTGTATTTTAGAAACAGCTTGGTAATAGAAGCGTTTCAAATTGTTTTCATCGTGCGTTTACACCAAAAAATTAACGATATGCAGTCTACAATATACGGGCTATCGAACAAAATATGTGCTTCAATAGTGAGCAACATAGGCCTAGACCGCTTTGACCGTGTCAGTTTTCAACTTAACGGCAAAACAAATCATATTCTAGTGAAAGTACACATTATCTAGTAGCGAAGTAACAAACAATTAACAATCCCACCTTCGAAATAATCGGCGTTTAGTCTAAGGATACCGTCACTGAACTGGCGAAACTGCAATGACAATGCAGCTTTTCAAAGTGCAGTTAGAGTAACTTCCCCTGTTGTAGCCACGTTGACAAGTGGTTTGTACCAATTTTGTGTTGTATAGAAGAAACAAATGTTTGCTTGTGCATAAACCATGTGTACTTACTTCACTTAAGATGTTGATAGATTGTAGGAGACGTTTCTATCACTATGAAAACTGAAAAGATCATTTCATGAAGGAATATTTCTAGACTGTTCACAACTGTATATCGCCGACAATATGACCTTCACCTTGGTGTACTGTGAAATTAATTACTCCGCGAAATCTAGGTCAAACATATTTTTTAGAAGGAATCATATTTTCGTTTAAACCCTTTTCTTTCAAAATGACATTATATGATAAAGAAATTATTAAACTCGTGTGTTTCCGTATCATTAATATCATATAATAGGAATAAAAATATATGTATTATGCTCGCTAAAGGCTCGCATAATACAAATTTTATTCCTATTATATGATATTAATGATACGGAAACACACTCGGCTAATAATCTCTATTTATCATATACCTATCTATAATATGTAGCGCTTTGCATATACGATACTTGTCACCAACTTCCGCCCATATTGCCCACCCGGGCCTCAAATCCATATCAGCCATATCAGGCCCAGGGCCAAAAATCCATATCAGCCGTATTGCCCGGCTAGTAGGCAAGTTATGCAATCAATTCACTCATGCTCCCAAACACATCAAAATACAGAGCCCATTACATGTTTATAGCATATTTGTAGTTTTGTTGTTGTTTGATGACAATTATTATTGGGATAAGAGTACCAGAGAAAATAATTGTGTTTGCCGGGAATTTGATTTGGAAGAGGTTAAGAAAATAAGGTCATGGCGGGACTGGGGAAATGAAACGGATACAAAATAATTTGTAGGCATTTTTCATCCCTTTTAAACAGTTACAGATGTAGTATATGATAAAAATGTTATGATATAAGAGGGCTGATATGGCGGTCTCGGCTTGATATGACCGACGAAATTAAACTGTCATGTAATAACCTCTTATTATAGACCCGGGGAAAACAATATCAACCTCGTCACAGGTCGATATTGTTTTCCTCAGGTCTGTAAAACAGGTATTGACCTCATCACCAATCTATAATTGTATAATATAAAATGATCCTGGCTATAGTTATGACACAGAAGAAGATCAATTGTATGATTGCAAATAGCTTCAGAATGATTTTCCTAGCAATAATCGTGGTCAAAACTTGCCCACTTTCTGGCAACGCGGTTACTTACCTTCACTCACTGCTACGGCATGTAAATCAAGAAAACAACAAACAATAAATTATACAGCAGATGTATGCCTAAAAGAATTCAATTTAAACCTGAGATAGTTTTCTTTTCAATTATTATTTTTTTTGCCATAATATTTAATGTCTACCCGATATAACCTTCATTTTAGAATTAATTCCCCTGATAATTATAGTAATTTAAACATGTATGTATGTTGTGGATTATCATTAACTTATGTTTTGCTTCTATTGATATTTGAGATGGTCTGCCCCCAAAATGTTTTTCTGATGCGCCGGTGGCAGTTTATCACAATGATAGGTATCCTCTTTATCCGGGGCTCAAATTCATTTCCAAACAAAAACAAAATAAACAAATAATATATCATAAAAGATTACTGTCACAATTTTAAAGTGATACATTAATGAAGGAAATTCATCGAAACCTATGGATTCTAGTTGCAAATGTATGCGCAAATGATCCTGAACACCCATGATCCGGAAAACCCTTACGCACTGTAATTTCCATTAAAATTTGGGGTTTTTGGGAAGAAAATTGCATCTCATTTGTATATCTAGCTCCAGACAGCGACTATCGGCTCCATGACATCACTAATATAATCGCTGCCAACGGAAGCTTTCTGATTGGGGAAGCTCTTATCACAAGAGATCACAAACATTTTGCATCATCAGTAATGACGTCATAATACTATGATATAATAAACACAATGAAGTCACAATGCTATTAACTTACTGGTTTAGGAGTTTCGGTCTATGCAGTGTTCAAAAAGTGTGCAAATGTAAAAAAAATTATTTTGGATGATAAATAGAATAGAATATCATCCTCATGTCTGCTCATTGATAAAAATACAATATCCTTGGCAAGCCTCAGATATTTGTTACATTTATCAATTTGTGTTGATATATTTGATATCAGAAGACACGAGGGTGAGAGACTCTATTTATTGGGGATCGGTAGGATAAGTCATCTTCTGAATGATATGGTGTCAACTGGACTCTTTCCAGCCTTTTGTAATTGTTTTCGATGATCCTCCGCTGGTGGCTGCATATTTTGTTCTGACCCGCCCTGAAACTCCCAGAATACCATCTTCCCCTGGTAAACGACTGGTCTGTTATGGGGGATGTTATAAGATCAGTTTTCTGAATCATTGGGGACTTGTTGGAAATGTCATCTTCTTGTTATATATTTGGACATTTGTTGAGATAATTATGTCAGAAGATAGGGATATTTTGCACACATCTAAAGCAATAACAAATGTCATGAAAATCACAGAGAGTCTCAACTGCTTATCAGTTTAGAACATGAACATCATTAAGGTCCAGTTCATGATTTTTATTGAAAACTAGAAATTTCATTCTTTCTATCTTTATTTTGTATCAAACTTTTGGCGGGCTTAACTAGCCATGCTGTCACTGATTTCATGTTTTTAGCTCACCTTTACAAAGTAAATGTGAGCTTATGTCATGGCGCTTCGTCCGTCGTCCGTCTGTCCGTCCGTAAACTTTCAGGAAAAAGACTACTCCTCCTAAATGAATCCAGATATCATTCTGAAATTGTAGTACCCGGTATGTTATACCCATGGTGATTCCTCACAGAAAGGTAGACGTTTCAGTTTTGAGAATCCAAGATGGCCGCCATGGCAGCCATATTGAATTTTCAATTAGATTTCAGAAAAAAGACTACTCCTCCTAAACGAATCCAGATATAATTCTGAAATTGTAGTATGTTATACCCATGGTGATTCCTCACAGAAAGGTAGACGTTTCAGTTTTGAGAATCCAAGATGGCCGCCATGGCAGCCATATTGAATTTTCAAATAGATTTCACGAAAAAGACTACTCCTCCTAAACGAATGCAGATATCATTCTGAAATTGTAGTATGTTATACCCATGGTGATTCCTCACAGAAAGGTAGACGTTGCAGTTATGAGAATCCAAGATGGCCGCCATGGCAGCCATATTGAATTTTCAATTAGATTTCACGAAAAAGACTACTCCTCCTAAACGAATGCAGATATCATTCTGAAAATGTAGTATGTTATACCCATGGTGATTCCTCACAGAAAGGTAGACGTTTCAGTTTTGAGAATCCAAGATGGCCACTATGGCAGCCATATTGAATTTTCAATTAGATTTCATGAAAAGACTACTCTTTCTAAACCAATCTAGATATCATTCTGAAATTGTAGTATGTTATAACTATGGTGATTCCGCACAGAAAGGTAGACGTTTCAGTTTTGAGAATCCAAGATGGCCGCGATAGCAGCCATATTGAATTTTCAATGAGATTTCATGAAAATGACTACTTCTCCTAAACCAATCTAGATATCATTTTCATATTATAGTATGTTATACCTATTGTGATTCCTCCCACAAAGGTAGACTTTTCAGTTTTGAGAATCCAAGATGGCTGCGATAGCATCCATATTGACTTTTCAGCTGCAGAAGACACATCATTATTACTAAATTTTAAGCTTTCATCAAGTGATCACTCGCACTATATAAATTCTCTAATTTGAACTTACTGATCATAATATTATCTTGAATATGGAATATTTAAGATTGTCATGCAAGTTGTTCTATATTTGTAATTGTTTCTAAAACATTAAGATGAAAGACAAACATAATTAATTAATTTGTTTAAAATATTTATGGCAACTAGCTGCAAAAACCCAATGACATTAAACATCATGTTAGATTTTGAACAATGGTATCTCCCTTATATTCCTTTAAATACCACACAAAAGGGGTCAACCAGAGTTCAGATATTTCTGTTGAGTCCACTATGCTGTCTAATACACATCCCAATACAGGCTGCTAGCATCATAGTGTCAGCTGCTAGTCTGTTGCATAATCAACCTGACCCAATTGATATGGTAGAGCATTATGCTATATGGCCATGTGTATGCAATAAGAGTTACGAAAATTAGACTTGTATTCTCATGACAGTGAAATGTTCTTTCTAAGAAAAACAACTTACACAAAATTTGTCAACAATAAGGTTTGTGTTTAGCCTTCTACATAAGTTGATGTGGAAAGAGGTTTTTTGCATCAGGTTCCAGTTCCTGTGTTTTACTCATATTTGTACCATTTCTATATCTAACAGAAGTTCTTCTTGACACAAAATCAATTTAGGACATAAGCTAACTATATTTTGTGAAATTGTATATATTTTTCACAACAATTCGTGTTCTCTCCCGTCAAGTCTTTTAATACCACACATAAGGGCTTAGCCAGAGTTCAGGTTTACATGCTCAGCACACTAGGGTGCTTCTCCAAATAAACTTACACAAAGCCAAATACACAAATTGCTACACTCTCCTTAAGGATCTGGGGCTAGCAGCCCTGCCTGCTTGTATATTGCATAGTAATTCTGACCTAATTGATAAATAGAACATAATGGACTTTATGGAAAGTATATAAATTGTCTTTATGAAAAGTATAGTTGTATTCTATTAATAGTAATACTTTTTACAAATAACAATTTAAACAAGTCAAGAATCAGCTTTTGTGTACAACAATCTGCACGATGAGTTAATATTAACAAGTCAAGAATCTGCTTTTATGTTCAGTAATCTACATGATAAGTTAATAATAGAGGTATTTTGTATCAGGTTCCAGTTCCAATACCATGTGTTTTATAAATACCTGTAAAAATAAATGATAATTGTATCATGCTGAAGGGGTTCTGGGAACAACATGTCATCATTATTTTTCAATTAGATTTCAGGCCAAGTACTACTCCTACTAAATCAATTAAGATATCATTCTGAAAAGTGAGTATTTTTGTATATAGGGATTCCTGACAAAGACGCATTTATTTTATTATCAAGAATCCAAGATGGTCAATATGTCAATTATATTGAATTTTCAATTAGATTTCATGAAATTCATTGAAAAGAATACATTTCCTGATCAATCAAATCAATGTCATTATATTTGTATTGATACCCTTGTTGTAATATTTATCAACACTATAAATACAGTTACAAAAAACTGTATGAATCATCTTTATCTGCGAACAGCCTGAAGCATGACTGTTTTAATAAATCCTTTCCGTTTAACATAATTCCTGACACTTCATTTATGGCAAATAACATAGCCAGTGAGTGATAAATATACATTTTATATTATAATCATCTATATCTGATTACGGTCTGAACAATGATTATCTCGATAATTATAATGATCATTCAATTCAAACAAATCCTTTTCAAAAGCATTTAAAATGATTAAATTTGTTCACTCCCAACACTAACTGTTAGGTTTTTTAGTCCTTTGTTCCCATGCAATTAATTTATTCCAAATTGAAAATTTTGGTTAATGGAAAACAAATTATCTTTTATTTTGTTTGTCATGCTAATAAAAGATATCATTTAATATTCATCTTCAAAACTAATTGAACAGCTGTCTGAACAATTCTTTTTTTACAAAGTCTTTTTCACCAATTCTCTCTGTTAGTTAAGATACTTCAATAAACATATTACATGTACTGAGTTGACCTCCAGATTATTTCCCACATTCCTTCTATCCCCCCACTATCCCCCTGGACCTATCACTAGCTGAATTTGTGATTTGTGTCAGAGAGATATATTCCAAATGTTTATGTGCATCATCTTTTTAGTTCTTTGGAAGTTGAGAGTGTGACTAAATGAATACTCCTAAACCAATCAAGATATCATAATGAAATTAATACAAATGCCCACATAAAAGTAGCATTTTGAAGATTAAAAAGTCCCAGATGGTCACCAATTTAGCCATAGATATACAAAAAAGTTATACAAAAACCTACTGCTTGTTAACAAATCATGATTATATCATTCTTGTATTAATGTTTGTTCAAGCTCTAGTGGTTTCCAACAGAAGAATAGCATTTTAAAAGATAAAAAAATCATGATGGCAGCCATAATCAATTATCATATAAAAGATGGATATACACAATTAAACCATATAACCACATCATTCATTTTAAGGTGAGCTTCTGTACCCTCGGTACTTTTATTTTATTGTAGAACTGTGACTTGGTCTGTTGTCAATGGGAGCTCAGTGGGAAGGAAGATGGTTGCCCATCCAGCTGTGTTCAGCACTTCCGCTAAACCTCTTGAACCAAGCCAGGCAACTCCCACAAACGAGGGACTCCAACTTAGTGAAGCTTGTGTCAAGGTCAGTAACTTCCAGATTGTCATCATTAAACAGGCTCACTCAAACTGAATGTATGTATACAAATTTCTTACAATAAAGATAAAAGTGTTGAATTCTAAATGGTTAAAACCCAATGCATATGATGCTGTATATTTATGTCTCCTCCCGAAGGGACGGGAGCCATATTGGTTTTGGTTGAGTCGGCGTTGGCGTTCCCATTTGTTTCCGGAGCATAACTCTGAAACTACTAGGTCAATCTTCACTAAATTTGGTATACATACTCTTCATATCATGTAGATGTGCCTTTTGGAGGTTTCAAATTCTTTAACAAAAATTATTTGTTTCCATGGCGACAGTTTAATCTTTGTCATTTTGAAGGGTATGGTTAGTTTCCAGAGCATAACTCTGAAACTACTTGACCAATCTTCCTCAAATTTCCTATACATCCTCTTTATATCATGTAGATGTGCCTTTTGGAGGTTTCAAACTTTTTTCAATTTTATTTTTTGGTTTCCATAGCAACACTTTGGACTTTGTCATTTTGAAGGGAAAGGTAGGTTTCATAAATAGAACCGAAACTTACAGTTTTTGTTTTATAGAAAGAATATGATCTTTTTATGCCCCCGAATCGGAGATTCCGGGGGTATATTGTTTTTCACCTGTCCGTCTGTCCGTCCGTACGTCCGTCCGTCCGTCTTTCCGTTTGTCAACAAAAACTTTAACCTTGGTCATAACTTTTGATTGGTCAGAGCTAGGTCTTTGATACTTGACATATGGATCCCTTGTGATGAGACCTTTCAGATGACACCATGACATTTGACCTTGTGACCTTGACCTTGACACAGCGAGCATTTTCCGAAAACTATAACCTTGGCTATAGTTTCTATACTGTCAGTGCTAGGTCTATGATACTTGACATATGGATCCCTTGTGATGAGACCTTTCAGATGACACCATGACATTTGACCTTGTGACCTTGACCTTGAGAGCAGGATGCATCCGGGGGCATTCGTGTTTCACAAACACATCTTGTTAAAGTTTAAAAAACTAAAAGGAATTTTCAAAAACAACATTCAACTGAAATGGTTTATGGGGGAGACATCTGTTTTAAACGAGTAAAAACACTTTCAAGTCAGATTTGGCGGGGTGTACCAACAATATGATCCATCAAGACCGGTCAGGTGACAAGCCGAATGATGACAGATGACCACTACCTTAGATGTAATGCAGAACTATTGAAGAGACTGATATACCAACTGTAGAGACTGATGTACCTGTTGAAGAGACTGATGTACTGACTGTAGAGATTGATATACTGACTGTAGAGACTAATGTACCTGTTGTAGAGACTGATGTACCTGTTGTAGAGACTAATGTCCCTACTGAAGAGACTAATGTACCTGTTGAAGAGACTGATGTACCTGTTGTAGAGACTGATGTACCTGTTGTAGAGACTAATGTCCCTGCTGTAGAGACTATTGTACCAACTGCAGAGATTGATATACTGACTGTAGAGACCGATGTCCCAAATGTAGAGACTGATATACCTGCTGTAGACTGTAGAGACTGATGTCAGGGCATGTAGACTGAAGAGACTTATATACCTGCTGTAGACTGTGGAGACTGATGTCAGGGCATGTAGACTGAAGAGACTGATGCACCTGCTGTAGACTGTAGAGACTGATGTCAGGGCATGTAGACTGAAGAGACTGATATACCTGCTGAAGACTGTAGAGACTGATGTACCTGTTGTAGAGACTGATGTACCTGTTGAAGAGACTGATGTACCTGTTGTAGAGACTGATGTACCTGTTGTAGAGACTGATACACCTGTTGTAGAGACTGATGTACCTGTTGTAGAGACTAATGTCCCTGCTGAAGAGACTAATGTACCTGTTGTAGAGACTGATACACCTGTTGAAGAGACTGATGTACCTGTTGTAGAGACTGATGTACCTGTTGTAGAGACTATTGTACCAACTGCAGAGATTGATATACTGACTGTAGAGACTGATGTCCCAAATGTAGAGACTGATATACCTGCTGTAGACTGTAGAGACTGATGTCAGGGCATGTAGACTGAAGAAACTGATATACCTGCTATAGACTGTGGAGACTGATATACTGACTGTAGAGACTGATGTCAGGGCATGTAGACTGAAGAGACTTATATACCTGCTGTAGACTGTGGAGACTGATGTCAGGGCATGTAGACTGAAGAGACTGATGCACCTGCTGTAGACTGTAGAGACTGATGTCAGGGCATGTAGACTGAAGAGACTGATATACCTGCTATAGACTGTGGAGACTGATATACTGACTGTAGAGACTGATGTCAGGGCATGTAGACTGAAGAGACTGATATACCTGCTGAAGACTGTAGAGACTGATGTACCTGTTGTAGAGACTGATGTACCTGTTGAAGAGACTGATGTACCTGTTGTAGAGACTGATGTACCTGTTGTAGAGACTGATACACCTGTTGTAGAGACTGATGTACCTGTTGTAGAGACTAATGTCCCTGCTGAAGAGACTAATGTACCTGTTGTAGAGACTGATGTACCTGTTGTAGAGACTGATACACCTGTTGAAGAGACTGATGTACCTGTTGTAGAGACTGATGTACCTGTTGTAGAGACTAATGTCCCTGCTGTAGAGACTGATGTACCTGTTGTAGAGACTGATGTACCTGTTGTAGAGACTAATGTCCCTGCTGTAGAGACTATTGTACCAACTGCAGAGATTGATATACTGACTGTAGAGACTGATGTCCCAAATGTAGAGACTGATATACCTGCTGTAGACTGTAGAGACTGATGTACCTGCTGTAGACTGTAGAGACTGATATACCTGCTGTAGACTGAAGAGACTGATATACCTGCTATAGACTGTAGAGACTGATGTCCCAAATGTAGAGACTGATATACCTGCTGTAGACTGAAGAGACTGATATACCTGCTGAAGACTGTAGAGACTGATGTCCCAAATGTAGAGACTGATATACCTGCTGTAGACTGTAGAGACTGATGTCCCAAATGTAGAGACTGATATACCTGCTGTAGACTGTAGAGACTGATGTACCTGTTGTAAAGACTGATGTACCTGTTGTAGACTGTAGAGACTGATGTACTTGTTGTAGAGACTAAAGGAGCTCCAGCAGGCTGATGGCGGGTGTCTGCGTATCCTGGTGGAGGGTGGCGGGTGCTCTGGCTTTCAGTACAAGTTCACTCTCGACTCCAGCCCAGTAAATCCTCAGGAAGACAGGTAAAATACTTTGATCTTTATTGTTCTCTTAAAAAAAAGTGTCATTGGCTCTGTACCTCATAAGGCTTCATATCTAGTTTTGCTTTAGGGTGTGACAAATGTTACCCCCCCATCCATGAAAAAAATATGTTATAGCTTTTGAGTTATGGTCCGGAAACAGATCCTACCCCATAAATGCCATAAGTTTAAATTGTTTCCATGGAAACCAGAATAAAGTAAGAACATTGGAATAACCAAAATAGCTTAAGGCACCACACCACCATTAGGTCTAACCACATACCAAGTTTTGTAAAACAATATTAATAACCACTAAATAATTTTAGTCAAGTTTATGGAGACTGGAGACAAGAAAATTTAACCACTTGCCTTATATTCGTTTCATGCTTTCCTTCTAATATTACTATGTAGTATTGATCAGTTTGTTTTTTCCTTTACTCATTTTTAGCTCATCTGGCCTGTAAGGCCCGATGGGCTTATGGCATGGCATGTTGTCCGGCGTCCGTCCGTCCATCCGTCCGTCCGTAAACTTTGTGGAATTTCGACTTCCTCTCCAGAAGCATAAGGCCTAGAAAGCTGAAACTTTGTGTACAGACTCCTTGACTAGTGAGGATTATAAATTGTAGCTTAGGTGGCCCTGTGACCCCTTATAAGGGCCACAGGGGCCACGCCCTAAAAACCTATTTTCATCTTCTTCTCCAGAAGCATAAGGCCTAGAAAGCTGAAACTTTGTGTACAGACTCCTTGACTAATGAGGATTATAAATTGTAGCTTTAGTGGCCCTGTGACCCCTAATAAGGGCCACAGGGGCCACACCCTAAAAACCTATTTTCATCTTCTTCTCCAGAAGCATAAGGCCTAGAAAACTGAAACTTGTCGCGTATATACTTAATTTATGATTTGTGACCCTGTGGCCCCTACAGAATCACATTGGCCACACTCTACAGCATAATTGATTATGAAGCCTGATGAGCTACAGAGCCAATGGCTCTATTTTTGTGTTTATATGGATTGTTATCATGTCTCAATGCTCAATGTATTTCATACTTGCCGTTAGTTTTGTTTAAAATCCATTTGATGCTATACTATTTTTATTTCCTTTTTGTTTTTTATGCATTTCATTTCTATTTCATACTCTTGTTATTTTTCCACCAACATTTCGACAAGTTTCTATTATTCATAATTCCTTATAATTCATAGCTCTAAATTGCTCCATATTTTATCATTCTTAACTTGCTTTGGATTTTAAAGTTTATATCATTCCTTTTTCGTATTTAAACAATTTTCAAAACTCTGCTACGCTACGCCTCGAAGACCCACGATTCAAACAGGAGGTATATTGAGCGATACACCGAGGGAAGTATGGGTATTTCTCTTACATAACTACAGTTTCCTAGGACTTTTGCTTCTGGAGAAGAAGATGAAAATAGGTTTTAAGGGTGTGACCCCTACAACCCTTATTAAGGTACACAGGGCCACCAGGCTACAAGTTTCAATCCTCACTAGTCAAGGAGTCTGAACACAAAGTTTCAGCTTTCTAGGCCTTTTGTTTCTGGAAAAGATGATAATAATTTTTAAGAATGTGACCCCAATGGCCCTTATAAAGGGACACAGGGTCACCAAAGGTATAAATTATAATCCTCACAAGTGAAGGAATCTGGACACAAGGTTTCAGCTTTCTGAGGAAGAAGATGAAAATAGGAATTAAAGGTGTGACCCTGGTGGCCCTTATTTAATCCTCATTATTTAAGGAGTCTGTACACAAAGTTTCAACTTTCCAGGCCCAATGCTTCTGGAGAAGAAGTCTAGATGCAAGAAGTTTATGGCCAGACACAGAACACCATCCATGACATAAGCCCATCAGGCCTTTAAAAATGTATGTCATGAATATGTGTCATGTAAATTGTAGGTATGAATATGCAAGTGAACTACAAAAGATACTAAAATGTATGTCTTACAAAAACATCCTGTTTTGCTAGGCCCCTTGGTAGTGGTACCAAGACTGAGAGTGTTACCTGAAGAGTGTCTACTTCTTGTTGCAGAGTGTTTGAGCGGGGAGGAGTGCGTGTGGTAGTGGACCAGGAGTCGGTGGAGTATCTGTCTGGGGCCACGGTGGACTACCAGCAGGAGCTCATCAGGTCCGCTTTCAGGATCATCAACAACCCCCAGGCAGAGCAGGGCTGCTCCTGTGGCGCCTCATTTGCTCTCAAACTCTGATGTCAGTCTTGACAACACTTTAACCTCAATGCTAAAGTGTTATCTGTGTTTGCTTGTGAACATCATGTGGAAGTGTTTCTATCCGCTAAATTATTTGTTTGAGATCTTCAAAATATCCCACAAATATAGATTAAAATACAATAGTTCATCTAGTTTTACAATGTTGAAGTGCAAAGTGAATGCTTAACAGTGTATGAATGAATGTGTGGGCTCAGTGATCTACAAGAAAAGGAAGGACTTACGGCAGAGTGAGATGGATACCACATCTTCACATGCTGCACTGTTGAGGTACTTGGTGAACATTGAGACTGTAACGACAGTCGGGACGACATGTATGAATGCTTCTTGACTTTGGCTGCTTGCGCATCTCCCACTAAGGCAGGAGAGATATGTAACTTCTGGACAAAGACTTGAGTGTCATGTTGGAAAATGGATTAAGCCTGGATCCTTACACAATGCCCGTGCACGGGATTGACACTATCTTGTTGCTTGTTAATAAACATACTGTTTTCATGTGGGCTCTTGAATTTATGATTTCTCCCACTGATAAACCTGTGATGATAGGTCTACATATTGCAACTTGTTTAGGATCAACTGAACAGAATAGGTCTACATATTTCAGGGGTGCTCAAGGTTACCTTAGTTAATCAGAGTAATCATAATTCATACACAATAGGTCAGGTGACATGTAGAGCAAGTTTGTGAGATATATTTGATTTTGAAATTTGAAATATCTGTTTGGCTAGTGAAAGATACAATCAGAGTAACGTAGTTTCAAAAATAACCCAACCATTAATATGTATGAATAGCACATGGTGTTAGTTTGAAGTCAACCAAGTTGGATTATAACAGTTTCAAGTTTTCAAGGACCATAACTTACTAAATACAGATGCAGAATCAGCAAGAGTTTGGTGCAGGAGACTCAACTACAGTAGAACACGGATAAAGCCAACAATCGATATAAGCTGCAGGAGACTCAACTACAGTAGAACACGGATATAGCCAACAATCGATATAAGCTGCAGGAGACTCAACTACAGTAGAACACGGATATAGCCAACAATCGATATAAGCTGCAGGAGACTCAACTACAGTAGAACACGGATATAGCCAACAATCCATATAAGCTGCAGGAGACTCAACTACAGTAGAACACGGATAAAGCCAACAATCGATATAAGCTGCAGGAGACTCAACTACAGTAGAACACGGATATAGCCAACAATTGATATAAGCTGCAGGAGACTCAACTACAGTAGAACACGGATATAGCCAACAATCGATATAAGCTGCAGGAGACTCAACTACAGTAGAACACGGATATAGCCAACAATCGATATAAGCTGCAGGAGACTCAACTACAGTAGAACACGGATATAGCCAACAATCGATATAAGCTGCAGGAGACTCAACTACAGTAGAACACGGATATAGCCAACAATCGATATAAGCTGCAGGAGACTCAACTACAGTAGAACACGGATATAGCCAACAATCCATATAGTTTGCTGCAGGAGACTCAACTACAGTAGAACACGGATATAGCCAACAATCGATATAAGCTGCAGGAGACTCAACTACAGTAGAACACGGATATAGCCAACAATCGATATAAGCTGCAGGAGACTCAACTACAGTAGAACACGGATATAGCCAACAATCCATATAGTTTGCTGCAGGAGACTCAACTACAGTAGAACACGGATATAGCCAACAATCGATATAAGCTGCAGGAGACTCAACTACAGTAGAACACGGATATAGCCAACAATCGATATAAGCTGCAGGAGACTCAACTACAGTAGAACACGGATATAGCCAACAATCCATATAGTTTGCTGCAGGAGACTCAACTACAGTAGAACACGGATATAGCCAACAATCGATATAAGCTGCAGGAGACTCAACTACAGTAGAACACGGATATAGCCAACAATCCATATAAGCTGCAGGAGACTCAACTACAGTAGAACACGGATATAGCCAACAATCGATATAAGCTGCAGGAGACTCAACTACAGTAGAACACGGATATAGCCAACAATCGATATAAGCTGCAGGAGACTCAACTACAGTAGAACACGGATATAGCCAACAATCGATATAAGCTGCAGGAGAGGAGTCTGAACACAAAGTTTCAGCTTTCTAGGCCTTTTGTTTCTGGAAAAGATGATAATAATTTTTAAGAATGTGACCCCAATGGCCCTTATAAAGGGACACAGGGTCACCAAAGGTATAAATTATAATCCTCACAAGTGAAGGAATCTGGACACAAGGTTTCAGCTTTCTGAGGAAGAAGATGAAAATAGGAATTAAAGGTGTGACCCTGGTGGCCCTTATTTAATCCTCATTATTTAAGGAGTCTGTACACAAAGTTTCAACTTTCCAGGCCCAATGCTTCTGGAGAAGAAGTCTAGATGCAAGAAGTTTATGGCCAGACACAGAACACCATCCATGACATAAGCCCATCAGGCCTTTAAAAATGTATGTCATGAATATGTGTCATGTAAATTGTAGGTATGAATATGCAAGTGAACTACAAAAGATACTAAAATGTATGTCTTACAAAAACATCCTGTTTTGCTAGGCCCCTTGGTAGTGGTACCAAGACTGAGAGTGTTACCTGAAGAGTGTCTACTTCTTGTTGCAGAGTGTTTGAGCGGGGAGGAGTGCGTGTGGTAGTGGACCAGGAGTCGGTGGAGTATCTGTCTGGGGCCACGGTGGACTACCAGCAGGAGCTCATCAGGTCCGCTTTCAGGATCATCAACAACCCCCAGGCAGAGCAGGGCTGCTCCTGTGGCGCCTCATTTGCTCTCAAACTCTGATGTCAGTCTTGACAACACTTTAACCTCAATGCTAAAGTGTTATCTGTGTTTGCTTGTGAACATCATGTGGAAGTGTTTCTATCCGCTAAATTATTTGTTTGAGATCTTCAAAATATCCCACAAATATAGATTAAAATACAATAGTTCATCTAGTTTTACAATGTTGAAGTGCAAAGTGAATGCTTAACAGTGTATGAATGAATGTGTGGGCTCAGTGATCTACAAGAAAAGGAAGGACTTACGGCAGAGTGAGATGGATACCACATCTTCACATGCTGCACTGTTGAGGTACTTGGTGAACATTGAGACTGTAACGACAGTCGGGACGACATGTATGAATGCTTCTTGACTTTGGCTGCTTGCGCATCTCCCACTAAGGCAGGAGAGATATGTAACTTCTGGACAAAGACTTGAGTGTCATGTTGGAAAATGGATTAAGCCTGGATCCTTACACAATGCCCGTGCACGGGATTGACACTATCTTGTTGCTTGTTAATAAACATACTGTTTTCATGTGGGCTCTTGAATTTATGATTTCTCCCACTGATAAACCTGTGATGATAGGTCTACATATTGCAACTTGTTTAGGATCAACTGAACAGAATAGGTCTACATATTTCAGGGGTGCTCAAGGTTACCTTAGTTAATCAGAGTAATCATAATTCATACACAATAGGTCAGGTGACATGTAGAGCAAGTTTGTGAGATATATTTGATTTTGAAATTTGAAATATCTGTTTGGCTAGTGAAAGATACAATCAGAGTAACGTAGTTTCAAAAATAACCCAACCATTAATATGTATGAATAGCACATGGTGTTAGTTTGAAGTCAACCAAGTTGGATTATAACAGTTTCAAGTTTTCAAGGACCATAACTTACTAAATACAGATGCAGAATCAGCAAGAGTTTGGTGCAGGAGACTCAACTACAGTAGAACACGGATAAAGCCAACAATCGATATAAGCTGCAGGAGACTCAACTACAGTAGAACACGGATATAGCCAACAATCGATATAAGCTGCAGGAGACTCAACTACAGTAGAACACGGATATAGCCAACAATCGATATAAGCTGCAGGAGACTCAACTACAGTAGAACACGGATATAGCCAACAATCCATATAAGCTGCAGGAGACTCAACTACAGTAGAACACGGATAAAGCCAACAATCGATATAAGCTGCAGGAGACTCAACTACAGTAGAACACGGATATAGCCAACAATTGATATAAGCTGCAGGAGACTCAACTACAGTAGAACACGGATATAGCCAACAATCGATATAAGCTGCAGGAGACTCAACTACAGTAGAACACGGATATAGCCAACAATCGATATAAGCTGCAGGAGACTCAACTACAGTAGAACACGGATATAGCCAACAATCGATATAAGCTGCAGGAGACTCAACTACAGTAGAACACGGATATAGCCAACAATCGATATAAGCTGCAGGAGACTCAACTACAGTAGAACACGGATATAGCCAACAATCCATATAGTTTGCTGCAGGAGACTCAACTACAGTAGAACACGGATATAGCCAACAATCGATATAAGCTGCAGGAGACTCAACTACAGTAGAACACGGATATAGCCAACAATCGATATAAGCTGCAGGAGACTCAACTACAGTAGAACACGGATATAGCCAACAATCCATATAGTTTGCTGCAGGAGACTCAACTACAGTAGAACACGGATATAGCCAACAATCGATATAAGCTGCAGGAGACTCAACTACAGTAGAACACGGATATAGCCAACAATCGATATAAGCTGCAGGAGACTCAACTACAGTAGAACACGGATATAGCCAACAATCCATATAGTTTGCTGCAGGAGACTCAACTACAGTAGAACACGGATATAGCCAACAATCGATATAAGCTGCAGGAGACTCAACTACAGTAGAACACGGATATAGCCAACAATCCATATAAGCTGCAGGAGACTCAACTACAGTAGAACACGGATATAGCCAACAATCGATATAAGCTGCAGGAGACTCAACTACAGTAGAACACGGATATAGCCAACAATCGATATAAGCTGCAGGAGACTCAACTACAGTAGAACACGGATATAGCCAACAATCGATATAAGCTGCAGGAGACTCAACTACAGTAGAACACGGATATAGCCAACAATCGATATAAGCTGCAGGAGACTCAACTACAGTAGAACACGGATATAGCCAACAATCGATATAAGCTGCAGGAGACTCAACTACAGTAGAACACGGATATAGCCAACAATCCATATAGTTTGCTGCAGGAGACTCAACTACAGTAGAACACGGATATAGCCAACAATCGATATAAGCTGCAGGAGACTCAACTACAGTAGAACACGGATATAGCCAACAATCGATATAAGCTGCAGGAGACTCAACTACAGTAGAACACGGATATAGCCAACAATCCATATAGTTTGCTGCAGGAGACTCAACTACAGTAGAACACGGATATAGCCAACAATCGATATAAGCTGCAGGAGACTCAACTACAGTAGAACACGGATATAGCCAACAATCGATATAAGCTGCAGGAGACTCAACTACAGTAGAACACGGATATAGCCAACAATCCATATAGTTTGCTGCAGGAGACTCAACTACAGTAGAACACGGATATAGCCAACAATCGATATAAGCTGCAGGAGACTCAACTACAGTAGAACACGGATATAGCCAACAATCCATATAAGCTGCAGGAGACTCAACTACAGTAGAACACGGATATAGCCAACAATCGATATAAGCTGCAGGAGACTCAACTACAGTAGAACACGGATATAGCCAACAATCGATATAAGCTGCAGGAGACTCAACTACAGTAGAACACGGATATAGCCAACAATCCATATAGTTAACCAATTATTAAGTCCTGTCAAGAGCCCTTTGCATGGCGGCCAAACGTGTGTAGCGAACACCGGATGTAGCGAACTAAATTTTTGGTCCCTTGGAGTTTGTAATATCCGTGTTTTGCTGTAGTTATTACTACTATGACCATTATTTGTATTTTGTGATTGTGACATTCAGCAGGTTTAGTGCATGTAAAGGACACTCATTCTTTCAGAGAGAAAGAAAGAACTACAGAGACACTCTGATAGGAAACATCACATTGCTTATTCCTTTTCTGATTAATGGCTCAAATTTAGCAGTTTCAGAATCAAATTAGGGGCCCATACCAAAGGATACAAAATCAACAAATTACAGTCCTAAGTCCAGAAAGCTTTACAGTTTACTAGAGTCGGTGGTTCTAAACTCAAAGTTGACTGGAGATGGTCATGCTAAAAACTCATCACGCCTTATAGCCATGATGAGTAGTTGTTAGAAAGTAGAGCCGTTGGCTCTAGCTCATCAGGCTTCATATCAATTTTGGTTAAGGGTGTGGCAAATGTGGTTCCCTCCTTAGTAGGAGCCACAGGGTCACCAAATGTACAATTTAGAATCCTAAATTAGGAGTCTGTACAGAAAGTTTCAGCTTTCTAAGCCTGATGCTTCTTGAAAGAAAAATTAAAATAGGTTTTAAGGGTGTGACCCTTATTAGGGGCCAAAGGGTCACCAAAGTTATGAATTATATTCCTCACAAGTCAAGTAGTATGTACATAAGGTTTCAGCTTTCTAGGCCTTACACTTCTGGAGAAAAATATGAAAATGGGTTTTAAGGTGTGGCCCCTGTGGCCCTTGTTAGGGGTCACAAGGCCATGAAAGCTACAAATTATATTCCTCACTTGTCAAGGAGTATGTACACATGGTTTCAGCTTTCTAGGCATTATGGTTCTGGAGAAGAAGATGAAAATAGGTTTTTAGGGTGTGGCCCCTGTGGGCCTTATTAGGGGCCACAGGGCCAAAAAGGCTATAGTTTTTAATCCTCACTAGTCAAGGAGTATGTACACATGGTTTCAGCTTTCTAGGCATTATGGTTCTGGAGAAGAAGATGAAAATAGGTTTTTAGGGTGTGGCCCCTGTGGGCCTTATTAGGGGCCACAGGGCCAAAAAGGCTATAGTTTTTAATCCTCACTAGTCAAGGAGTATGTACACATGGTTTCAGCTTTCTAGGCATTATGGTTCTGGAGAAGAAGATGAAAATAGGTTTTTAGGGTGTGGGCCTTATTAGGGGCCACAGGGCCAAAAAGGCTATAGTTTTTAATCCTCACTAGTCAAGGAGTCTGTATACAAAGTTTCAGCTTTCTAGGCATTATGGTTCTGGAAAGATGAAAATAAGGCCCTTGTGGCCGTTATTAGGGGCCAGGGCCACAGGGCCACCAATGCTACAATTTATAATCCTCACTAGCCAAGGAGTCTGTACACCAAGTTTCAGCTTTCTAGACCTTACGGTTCTGGAGAAGAAGTCGAAATTCCACAAAGTTTACGGACGGACGGACGCGGGACACCATGCCATGCCATAAGCCCATCGGGCCTTACAGGCCAGATGAGCTAAAAATAAATAATGATGGGTTCTCAAATGTTGGTGATGGGCTGATTTGATATATGCCAATTAATTGCATCACAGACATTCTTGAAAGTTTTAAGATCTTGACTTTGCCACAAACATGATGTTTCTACATAGATTCCTATGTTTAACATTAGAATCAATTTTGAAAAAAATTATTATTCCACAAAAAAAAGTATTCATATCCACAAGTCTTCATTCTAAACTAACAACAGACAGGTAGATGCAGTGCAAATGAAGTATAACAGAACAGAGCAGAACACTATCAATTGTTTTATTGTATGATTGTTTATTTAACAAATCTGGAGAACCCATTCAGTCAGTTACTCCACAAGTACAGCGTGACTGAGAGCTGCAAAAAGCAACTGTGGACTGGCCAACTCTGACTAACTGCCTCAAGATTGCACTCACCACTTGCAGTGCTTTCTCTTCTCTCCATCAGGACCCTCAAGACTTCCTCCAGACATCTGTCTCATAGCACCACCCTCAGGGAACATGCACTTTATTGTCTTATCAAATCATGTATTCAATTATGCAGCCTGATGTCACTGACACCACAACTGTGACAACACCTATACTTTCCAAAAGCCTCTGTAATTGACCTTATCTTGAATTTTGGCAACCATGGGATGTCACATGTCCATAAAATCAGAAGTTTACCATTTTGAGAGTCTTTTGATAAGATTCCAACTTTCAAGGCCTCTAACTGAGATCTCAAAATAAGTTCTCCAAACGTATAAGTCTGATTTATCATAAAAAATAGAGCCATTGGCTCTGTAGCTCATCAGGCATCATATCAAGTTTGCTTTATACAGGCAAGATGAGCTAAAAATTAAACTGATGTTACCTATTGCAAGAAAACCTATAAAAAAATTACAAAACAAATGTATTATTATTCAACACTTTCTAGATCGCCAATATCAGACAGTGAAAGAAGTCCACACTAAAATATCCAAGGAGAAATAAATTTGTCAAAGACTGTCATCTAATGGAGAAAAATAGGTTTTTAAGATTGTGACCCCTGTGGCCCCTGTGACCCTATTTGGGGTCATGGGGTCACAAAACCTACAGTTTAGAATCCCAATTGGCCAAGGAGTCTACATGCAGTCTTTCAGCTCAATAGACCTTTAGGAGCTAAAGATGATGATGAAAATAAGTTTTTAAGGTTGTGACCCCTGTGACCCTATTTGGGGTCATGGGGTCACGAAATCTATAATTTAGAATCCCCATTGGCCAAGGAGTCTGCACATATAATTTCAGCTCTCTAGACCTTTTGGAACTTGAGAAGAAGATGAAAATAGTTTTTTAAGGTTGTGACCCCTGTGACCCTATTTGGGGTCACAGGGTCAACAAAGTTACAAATTAGAATCCCCATTTTCCAAGGAGTCTGCACATATCAATATTAACTCTCTAGACTTTTTGGAACTGGAGAAGAAGATGAGAATTGGTTTTTAAGGTTGTGACCCCTGTGACCCTATTTGGGGTCATGGGGTCACGAAATCTACAATTAAGAATCCCGATTGGCCAAGGAGTCTGCACATATCATTTTCAACTCTATAGTCCTTTTAGTAATGGAGAAGAAGATGAAAATAGGTTTTTAAGGTTGTGACCCCTGTGACCCTATTTGGGGTCATGGGGTCACGAAATCTACAATTAAGAATCCCGATTGGCCAAGGAGTCTGCACATATCATTTTCAACTCTATAGTCCTTTTAGTACTGGAGAAGAAGATGAAAATAGGTATTTAAGGTTGTGACCCCTGTGACCCTATTTGGGGTCACAGGGTCACCAAAGTTACAAATTAGAATCCCCATTGGCCAAGGAGTCTGCACATATCATTTTTAACTCTCTAGTCCTTCTGGAACTGGAGAAGAAGATGAAAATAGGTTTTTAAAGTTGTGACCCCTGTGACCCTATTTGGGGTCACAGGGTCACCAAAGTTACAAATTAGAATCTCCATATGCTAAGGTACTTGTACACAAAATTTCAGCTCTCTAATGTGTATGGTTCATGAGGAGAAGTCGAAAGTGTCAAAAGTTTACGGACGGACGGACGACGGACGGACGCCGGACGACGGGCCATGCCATAAGCCCATCTGGACTTTCAGTCCTGATGAGCTAAAAATAGAGCCATTGGCTCTGTAGCTCATCGGGCTTTACATTTGATTTTGCGTTAGGGTGTGGCCTATGTGGCTCCCCCCTTAGTAGTTTTAAATTTCTAGGCCTTATGCTTTTTGGAGAAGATGAAAATAGATTATAAGGGCTTGGCCTCTGTGGCCCTTATTAGGGGCAACAGGGCCACCAAATTCCACAGAGTTTATGGATGGACGGATGCTGAACACCGTGGCATGCCATACGCCCATCAGGTCTTACAGGCCAGATGAGCTTAAAATAGAGCGATTGGATCTGTAGCTCATCAGACTTCCTATTCAATTATGCTGTAGATTCTGGCCAATGTGTTTCCCCCTTTGTAGGGGCCAAGGGGTCACTAATCCTTAAATTAAGTATAAAGGCAATAAATTTAAGCTTTCTGGGCCTTATGCTTATGGAGAAAAATATCCAAATAGCTTTTTTGGGCATAGCCCCTGTGGCCCTTTAATTAGGGGCCACAGTTCCACCAACTCTACAATTTTTAATCCTCAGTAGTCAAGGAGTATGTACACAAAGTTTCAGCTTTCTAGGCCTTTTGCTTCTGCAGAAGAAGTCGAAAATGCACAAAGTTTACGGACGGACAGCCGCCATGCACCATGCCATGCCATAATCCCATCGGGCCTTACAGGCCAGATGAGCCAAAAATGCCATCTTTTAACGTAAAAATATTCAAACAGTTAATGGATTCACAGTTGATGATACAATCAGAACAAACTGCTATTCTTTCCTTTAATGTCAGCAAGGGAACAGCAGTGTCAACATGCAGATCTGACAAAGTAACAAACACATCCAACTGACTACCCGGTAAGTAGAAGCTGCCAGCAGCTAGCATCACGTGTACAGGCTGATGACCATCAGATCTCTTGCGGTCTTCCCAAGATGGCGGTAACCGATCACGCTATGACTATTCAAGTCTTGTTATCATATCAACACCTATCTATATGAGTTCAAAACTATCGCAGATGTGTAGATAAAATCAAAAGTCCTAAGTCAATTAAAGAAATCTGATTGATCGCAAAATATCATAATACAATTTAGGAAATAATTCCAACCACATTTCCTGTTTTCGCTTTCTGAACATGACATGTCAATGATTCAGAATTTTACGTTATAATGCAATTTTAGCGGACTCTGAAACCATATCAATTAAGTTGATACAATCAAACTGGAGGCATGTAATTAGTATTGATCAGATCAACATGGTTTACAGTGTAGTTGATGAGTAAACTAGTCGGAGTGTTGAATCAATATTTATTGCCAATCATGTAAATGTGTGACACTGTGAATGAAAAATATTATTTCAAGGTACAATTCCCACATTTTACCTTTTAAGGAATCTCTTAATACAACAATTTCAACAATAAGGGCAAATCATTTGAAAGAAATTAAAAAGGATAATTTATGAAAACAACAAAAAGTACCTATTAAATAAGTTAAATACCTAATTGTAATAAAGTAGATTATAGCTCAGCATAATATAACATTCTTTAATGGTCACCACATAAAGTCACTATGAAACACTATTCAGTTTCTGTCTAATTTTTTTCAACTTGGTGAGTTTTAAAACACTAAATAAAGAATAAGAACTACCGGTAGACATGTTTTTTGAGTCATGGTGTAATATTTAACTCTTATCTAAGAGTACGAAATATCTATAAACGATAGCGCAAGCCCTGTAACTGGTTACCTGAAGGTGAGGGTGAAGTGACATATCAATAACCTTCATAACTCCTGAACAATGTTCCTTTGATTCTTAACTGCATGCAGCAATAACATCTTCAGACATAATATTCAAAACATAATCATGCCTAGAAACTCAATCTACAACGTCATATTTATATACTCTGCATTGGAAGGGGAAAAATGGATTTTTGTTTTAACGCAGTTAACCTATTTCAAGATAAATATCAATGGTTCTTATTCATTTTGTCACCATAATAAAATATGGCTGTATCCACTTGCATAACTCATGATAAGATTACTTACCGGTAATATGGAAACGTTATAGACCTACTTTCATACATTTGAAAATTTGAGTACTTTGTTACTGGTGTATAATTATGTAACTTTTCATTCAAAGATTTGTAGAATAAAGAGGTACTAAGTGATTGTGCAACTTTGAGATATCATGCAGTCTATTTTATGGTTATCTTGTTTTAAAAGAAATATTTTCTACAGTCGTAATTATGTTATTTTCCCAGGACTGATATGAAGTATCTATGTAGTAGATACAACAAACATGTTTATAACTATAAATGTGTGCACTTGTGCTTATTCATTCATTCATATTACGGTAACATCCATACAGCGCCAATATACGCCAAGGGCATTTTCCTCCTTGATTATTTGACATGACGTTTTATAATGACCGTTCTTGTTCATTTTAAGGTTAACATATTTTCTAGTAATCAGTATTTACGGTCATCTTAACATTTTGTTAGGGTCACCATAGAGTATATGACAAGCCTGATACGAAGTAATCAACTAACTTTGTACTGTATATGTGAGACAGGTAACACAGGAACAATCTTATCTACATATATATAATTTTATCAATATATATCTATATCTGTAATAGTTTTAAACTCATATATAGATAAGTGTTGGGTGAGATTTAAAGAGTCCAAGTATATATGGCTACCGCCATCTTGTGATGACCATAAACTATTTTGGGTCATCAGCCTATTCACAATGAGAACCACTGGGTGACGAGTCCATGCCCATCGCTTTCAGTGGGTTCAACTGATTGATTGATTGCACATCTTACATTATAACTCAGACACTAACATCTATTTCAATGCTTCTAATATTTCTTCCTCTTCAAGGCCTTGCCCTTAGCCTCATCAAAAACATCAGAGTGATATCTGCGCTTGGTGCGTGAGATCCTGTTCATCTCCTTGTCTGTCCTCTCCTGTTTGATTGGTCGCCTCCTCTCACTGCTAGTGTCCAGGATGACCTCTCGCTTCTCTGTGTCCTGCTGCTGCTCTGGGACCTGGTGCTTGTTAGTGTCGTAGTGTTTCTTCCTCGGTTCACTTGCAGAACTCGACACAGAGCTCAGTGTGTTGTTCATGTTGTTGATGGCTATCTGGAGGCGGTCAATACGAGAGTTCTGCTCAGCGATGAGTCCACTCTGCTCCTGCAGCTTACGACTCTGTTCTTGTAGTTTCTTCTCCTGCTCTGTGTTGATCTTGAGCTGCTCTGCCATCTTGTTCTTGTGCTCAGCTAGTTCCCGCTTGAAGGCCATCAGAGTTCCAGTCTGGGTGCGCACCTGGTGCTGCAGGCGGTGCAATTCCTGTCTCAACACCGGCATCCGAGACATAGTTGGGGATGAGATGTGGATCACTGGGGACGAGGAACCTGCACAAAGTCATTGTTGGTTAGCTATAGCCTTGACCATTTGAATTAGTTTCTAATAAACAAGATCAACTAGATAAAGGAGATGATTTTTTATGACATATTCATGGGACAATCAATATCCAACAGTGGACTATTTGTAATCTTTCGATCAAAAGACATAATGTTTATCTAAAATTTGGCCACAAGGCCTATAATACAGTTGACAAATAAAGCATAGTTAATGTCAACATTAACATCACATTGACAATATTGCATATTGATCTCAACAAGCTGGTAGATTGCGGCGTACCCTGTTCAGCAGTGAAGGGGTCTGGGAGAGCGAAGGGGACAGAACCCGAGGGCAGGTGCTGTTTGAGCCCTGGGATGATGTGCTCCTCAAAGTGCTCCATGGCCATTGAGGAGATGTCCCGCAGCTCCTGGAGAAACTCATGTGCACGTGGCGGCTGGGACTTGGGCACCTGCAGCTTGTGTAGCAGGTGGAATAGCTCATCAAGAACCTGCAATATGGAGTAATTCAGTGTAACTCTGATGTAAGGGTTGAGAGTAATTCAGTGTAACTTTTATGTAAGGGGTGAGAGTAATTCAGTGTAACTCTGATGTGAGGGGTGAGAGTAATTCAGTGTAACTCTGATGTGAGGGGTGAGAGTAATTCACTGTGATGTGAGGGGTGAGAGTAATTCAGTGTAACTATGATGTGAGGGGTGAGAGTAATTCACTGTAACTATGATGTGAGGGGTGAGAGTAATTCACTGTGATGTAAGGGGTGAGAGTAATTCACTGTTACTATGATGTAAGGGGTGAGAGTAATTCCATAGAAAAGGCTTGAACGTTTGTTTAGATTTCTAAATCAGAATGATGAAAACAAAACATGATACAGTAATGGGAGTTTGCTGACTCGAGCCTCGCTTGTTATAAGAAGCAAAAGACAAATCATTGTATAAAATTACGAACACTGTAAGTAACTTATTTATTTATTAATTACACATGACATTTCACTTAAAAATTATCGGCTCAAATTTATCCTAATGAAATGTTATCAATGAGTTGTCAGTTATGTTGACAGTTTCCACGACCTGCTAGAAGGGGGTCACCTTATAACTGAGATATATGATTTTGGCAGCAACTTGTGGGGCTGAGAAAGGGGGTCGCCTTATGTACAAGGTCGCCTAATAAATTGAAATATACGCTAAGGGTTGAGAGTAATTCACTGTTACTATGATGTAAGGGGTTAGAGTAATTCACTGTAACTATAATGTGAGGGGTGAGAGTAATTCACTGTGATGTGAGGGGTGAGAGTAAAACAGTGAAACTGTGATGTGAGGGATGAGAGTAATTCACTGTAACTATAATGTGAGGGGTGAGAGTAATTCAGTGAAACTGTGATGTAAGGGGTGAGAGTAATTCAGTGAAACTGTGATGTAAGGGGTGAGAGTAATTCACTGTAACTATGATGTGAGGGGTGAGAGTAATTCACTGTTACTATGATGTAAGGGGTTAGAGTAATTCACTGTAACTATAATGTGAGGGGTGAGAGTAATTCGCTGTTACAATGATGTAAGGGATGAGAGTAATTCACTGTAACTATAATGTGAGGGGTGAAAGTAATTCAGTGAAACTGTGATGTGAGGGGTGAGAGTAATTCACTGTGATGTGAGGGGTGAGAGTAATTCACTGTGATGTGAGGGGTGAGAGTAATTCACTGTAACTATGATGTGAGGGGTGAGAGTAATTCACTGTTACTATGATGTAAGGGGTTAGAGTAATTCACTGTAACTATAATGTGAGGGGTGAGAGTAATTCGCTGTTACAATGATGTAAGGGATGAGAGTAATTCACTGTAACTATAATGTGAGGGGTGAAAGTAATTCAGTGAAACTGTGATGTGAGGGGTGAGAGTAATTCACTGTGATGTGAGGGGTGAGAGTAATTCACTGTGATGTGAGGGATGAGAGTAATTCACTGTGATGTGAGGGGTGAGAGTAATTCAGTGAAACTGTGATGTGAGGGGTGAGAGTAATTCACTGTGATGTGAGGGGTGAGAGTAATTCAGTGAAACTGTGATGTGAGGGATGAGAGTAATTCACTGTGATGTGAGGGATGAGAGTAATTCACTGTGATGTGAGGGGTGAGAGTAATTCAGTGAAACTGTGATGTGAGGGGTGAGAGTAATTCACTGTGATGTGAGGGGTGAGAGTAATTCACTGTGATGTGAGGGGTGAGAGTAATGCACTGTGATGTGAGGGGTGAGAGTAATTCACTGTGATGTGAGGGGTGAGAGTAATTCACTGTGATGTGAGGGGTGAGAGTAATTCACTGTGATGTGAGGGGTGAGAGTAATTCAGTGAAACTGTGATGTGAGGCGTGAGAGTAATTCACTGTGATGTGAGGGGTGAGAGTAATTCACTGTGATGTGAGGGGTGAGAGTAATTCAGTGAAACTGTGATGTGAGGCGTGAGAGTAATTCACTGTGATGTGAGGGGTGAGAGTAATTCACTGTGATGTGAGGGGTGAGAGTAATTCAGTGAAACTGTGATGTGAGGGGTGAGAGTAATTCACTGTGATGTGAGGGGTGAGAGTAATTCACTGTGATGTGAGGGGTGAGAGTAATTCAGTGAAACTGTGATGTGAGGGGTGAGAGTAATTCACTGTGATGTGAGGGGTGAGAGTAATTCACTGTGATGTGAGGGGTGAGAGTAATGCACTGTGATGTGAGGGGTGAGAGTAATTCACTGTGATGTGAGGGGTGAGAGTAATTCACTGTGATGTGAGGGGTGAGAGTAATTCACTGTGATGTGAGGGGTGAGAGTAATTCAGTGAAACTGTGATGTGAGGCGTGAGAGTAATTCACTGTGATGTGAGGGGTGAGAGTAATTCACTGTGATGTGAGGGGTGAGAGTAATTCAGTGAAACTGTGATGTGAGGGGTGAGAGTAATTCACTGTGATGTGAGGGGTGAGAGTAATTCAGTGAAACTGTGATGTGAGGGATGAGAGTAATTCACTGTGATGTGAGGGGTGAGAGTAATTCAGTGAAACTGTGATGTGAGGGGTGAGAGTAATTCACTGTGATGTGAGGGGTGAGAGTAATTCAGTGAAACTGTGATGTGAGGGGTGAGAGTAATTCACTGTGATGTGAGGGGTGAGAGTAATTCAGTGAAACTGTGATGTGAGGGGTGAGAGTAATTCACTGTGATGTGAGGGGTGAGAGTAATTCAGTGAAACTGTGATGTGAGGGGTGAGAGTAATGCACTGTGATGTGAGGGATGAGAGTAATTCAGTGAAACTGTGATGTGAGGGGTGAGAGTAATTCACTGTGATGTGAGGGGTGAGAGTAATTCAGTGAAACTGTGATGTGAGGGGTGAGAGTAATTCACTGGAACTATAATGTGAGGGGTGAGAGTAATTCACTGTGATGTAAGGGGTGAGAGTAATTCAGTGAAACTGTGATGTGAGGGGTGAGAGTAATTCACTGGAACTATAATGTGAGGGGTGAGTATGGTTCACCTTGCCGGGGATGAAGCAGCAGAGTCCATGGTCGATGTACTTGGAGTAGGTCATGGATAGGAGAGATAATCGGGTCTCAACTGCTGACAGAATGTCCACATGCCGAGAAAGTTCATGATTGCGTCGCTCAGATTCTCTTCTCGGTAACTTGGACTTCACTTCCCTCTGGATCAGGTTGTGGAATTTGTCTACCTTGTTAAATCCCTGTGTTAACAACTCCTGACAGCAACGGTTGAAATACTGACACACCTGCAATGAAAACATCAGCCTCAACCTCAGCATCATCATGTTTGTAGTGGCCCTTTATCATTAAATTTGGACTTACTTATTACAGGATCAAGGTTACCAGTCAAGATGAAACGGTAATATATAAAGAATCATAAACTATTATCTAAATTTAATCTTCATTTAAAATAAAATGGGTTTTGATCAGTTTTAAATATCAATAAAAAAATAAACAAGCAGACAGAGTCGTCTATATCCCCCGCCATTTGGAACATTTTGAAGAAAAAAAACCATGATTGAATTTTAGGTATCTCCTGTTTCTGGTGACCTAAATGGTCACAACTTACAATTTCAAAGTAACCGCCAAAAATAATAATCCAGTAAGGGAAAAACTCCAAAAGGGTACATCAACACATAATGATTAATCCACATACCAAGTTTCATTGAGCTAGGTCTTACAGTATTGGAAATTTGCTCCAGAAACGAAATTCTAAGATCTGTTTCCATGGTAACCGCCATAAATAATAATCCCAAAAAGTTGAAACCCCCAAAAGGCACAGCTACACATAATGATTGATCCATATACCAAGTTTTGTTGAGCTAGGTCTTAGGAGTTTTGTTAGATTTGATGCGGAATTTCCGGGAAACTATATCGCGACGGACGGACGAACGGAGCTCATTCCAATATCAATCACTGTTTATGACAACTTTTTCAACATTGGACTACTGTTTTTTTACAGTAAAGGAGATTAACAACAGTCAATCAAGAGGCTACTATATGCTCTGTTCCAGAGAAAATCAAACGATAGGCTTTTGGAATTTACTAACGTTGGCGGCGTTTCAATGGGCTGTCCCTAGACTTGTGTGTGTTTGATCAGGAAGAGTCAAAGGCTGAATAGTACAAATAGTGATAAAAAAAATCAGAAAATTAGTTTCTCATCCCTCTGATAAAAAGATTCTGACTAAAGCAAAGGAAATAGAGACATGACTCATATATATATTATATGTGATTCAGCGTTATGTATTATTTGAGGGAGACATATCATGCTCTCTGTGACTATCTCTGGTAAACTTCCATTTTGCTAACGATGGAGCCGAGCATGGTGTAGGGGAAGAAAACCGAGGCCAGTGTGATCCTCTACATTTGAGGTTGACAATTTACATATTAAATATTAAGTTTATAGGGTACAATGATTCAGCACTGTGATGATCTATAAAATACAATAATATATCACTTAATGCTCAACCCAATCTCATGAAAATGCTAGTGATGCTATAGTAGGCAGACATAGTAAGCTTTTTGAGTGACAGTCCTATATCTGGGTATTTTTAGTGGAAAGGAAATTCAAAGGGAAATATCGGTTTATACATAAATTGCTTCTTGCACATGGTAATAACTCAACCCAGTTAAAAGATGTTATTATATTAGAGGCAACTTTTTTTTTTTTTATATTCATATTTGACAAATTTATTAAGAATTAAAAGCTGTTTCATCACTCATATGTTATCCTCACATCTACCAACATTAACGAATTCACTATTCATTTGTCTTTTAAAGGGGGTCTCCAACTTCAATTTTTCACTTCCAGTGTTTTATTATCGAGGCCCCGAGAGGGTCGTAAATCTCGATCAGCGCGCTGCCTACTCTGCGCTATTTTAACTGCGCAGCAACCTAGTCTAGCATGGTATGGGGAACGTTTCGTTTTTTTAGGAAAAAAGCTTCGTAGAGGTCTTCAAATTTTCATTTAATATTGTGAATATGTATTATATACTTTGATGTAATATTTACAAAGTATCTACTCAGTTTATTTATACAAGACATTACATCGATCGTAGTAATACATTTGATGTACAATTATTCTCCTTTGAATATGTATACTTTCATTTACAATGATAATTTATTGCTTTTATGAACTTATTTCACAATCTATACGGAACTGTTTTTCATTACGAACCTGTAAAAATCCCATCTACGAACCCGTTTCCTCTACGAATAAACCTACACAAAGGTATGGTTGCTTCTCTTTTATCTTATCATATATTTGTACGAAATATTGAATGAGGGGGGGGGGGGGGGGGGGGTATTTCCTTAACTCGTGTGAACAAGAAAAAAACATACCGTCTAGAAATATCCATGTATAAGATCCGCTGCATTTGTTAACATCATACATGCTCCATCAAGGTTTAACATATAGTAATGAAGGGGAGTCCTATGAAATAAATTTACATTCTTTTTCTTCTTTTCATTGGTCGGATTATATTCTTCAATATCATTGGTTAACATTTTGTCTGCAGAAAGGTGCCAGGACAATTGGCGGTCAATGCCATGTACGAATACGTTAGTCACTAGTCTAGACATTCGGTCTGCAGTAAGATACCAAGACAATCGGCGGTCACTGTTATGTACAAATTCGTTGGTCACTAGGCCAGACAATCTGTCGCCTATTGTGATTACAAGTTAGTTAGTGCCCGGACAGTTATGTCACTGTTTACGTCATACGACTAGACATTTCGCACTTTCATTGCTATAGATACACAACGTATAAAATGACAGGTGTCCGGTCGTCATAAAAGAAAATTACAAAGATAGATAAGGTGGTACTAACGAGATGTATATTGTATCTATGTATTTGGTGTGTACAGTGATTACAAATATCAGCGATGTATTTTATTATCTTCACAATTAAACAAGTAAAAATAATCCTGTTTATTTCACTGCCTGAAATCCGAGGAGACATTACTGTTTATGATAGAAAGATGATAAATATTTGATCTATTTGAAACATTTAGACACAGATTAAATCTTAACTCAATTTAACAACAGCAACGCACATTCATAAAAACATCTTTATGAAAGGTTATAATCGGTGTTCGGTAAAAAAAGTCCCGGTAAAAAGTCCTAATTTTGCCTAGGAAAAAAGTCCTATTTGTAAAACCAAAAGATTTGATTAAAAAGTTTATTTACATGTACTTTGTATATGATTCAACATACATTTATGATATCGAGATATTTGTGACATTTCTGAATCACATTAATATTATATAACATAACATAACATAACATCAACAAATTTATCATTTTTGGAGGAGGATTCTGCCAGTTCAAAACAAGTATATTTTTTTGAAGTTATTCAAGACGGATTATTATTCTAAAATGAGTGATCTCTTTAAAAACTATTTTTTAAATTGTTACCTATGTACGGATTGTGTTCATCGATATGATGTTATTATCCGCAAATTATCTTTGTTTTCTGAAGGACACGCATTAAAATAAGCCTATTGGTTGTTTGCGTATCCTATTTCATGTATGATTAACATAACTTCTTTTCCTGTTACTTTTTTTCCGATCACCTTAACATGCATATATATGTTTAAACCAACTTATTCAATACTGTACTGTTGTGATGTTACTTAAGCATAAATGAAGATTGTATAAAACATTTTGGTTACAAAACTATACTATACCGAATTTTAAAATCTGAAGCTACACGACAATGAGTGTTAATTCTGTTTCATCTGATAAGACATAATGATTGTTCAATTCTATTCCGCTGGGTCATTTTAGATTCGAAAACATTTCTCTAAGACAAAACAGCTCATTGCTCGATAGGAACAAGATAATGATTCAGCCAATCAACGACCGCATGTCATAAAGGGGAATTCCCCGTCACAATGACCGCACCTCGTTTGGCCGGCGCCTAGTCCGTGTCACGTGACCTCTTTCCTCGGCTATGGCATTACGTAACTGTTGGTCAATTAGGTGTGAAAGCCTCAAGTACTAGTTCCCCTTTAACCCACTTAATTTTACGTCTACGATTCCACCGTATGGCATCATCGCATTATAACTATCATAATGAAGTCAAGCCAGCTGGTCTGGTTAGCAACAAACACTGAAACAGATAAATGTTCTACATGTATCTGTATTTGCATTCGCTGACGTTTCGTTTGCATACCCGACGAGCTTCGCTGATTTCATGGTATGACAGGTATGCCAACGAGTTCTGAATGATGTGTTCGGGCATTTGCAAGATTGTAAACTGGACATCTGATGTCCTTGCTTCAGTTTTCCAGTTCCTAAAACCCGAAGGATCGTCGCAGGAAGCCATGTTTATAAATTATGGGAAGGGAGGTAACTCTTACACGACTTATGGTTCGTATGTTTTCTTTATATGATTACTACTCGTTGTTGGTGGATCGAACCAAGCCAGTGGAAACATTGATTTGTGTTTTTTACAGAAAAAAAGTTTGAATTTGTGACTTATGACATATAATATTCAAAGATATTAATCATTTTTAATAATTTCAGAAATGCAGAAAACTAATCCAATCACACTGAATAAAGAAGGTTGTCTTAGCTATGGCGGACATAGCTAAGACAACCTTCTTTATTAGAATACAGTCTATATAATAGGTAGAGGTTACGCTAAAATCTTTATTTCTTGACAGATTTCGTTATCTCAACATATGAAAACGATATATGAGTGCAAAAGTCCAGGTTTAGATTTTTTGTTCTTCTATTGTCCACTCCGAGTTTGGAACCCCTGTGTCTAGATCCCTCTGTAAAACAATATCAACCAAAATTAGAAAACTTATTGCGCATATGCCCCCCCAACCGTCCTACTGTCAAGTTGTTTTCCTTATCTGTGTATCAATTATACGCTTGCCAAGTAAGTAAGTGTCCACTTGACTCTGTTAACAATAGCAATATCCTGACAAGTCAGTTGAGAAAGAGTGATGTCTCGTGAAAGGTTGTGATTGCATGCTGAAAGAAGTTTTGCCGGTTGAAAATGTGATGTTTGTTTTTTAAGTCATTTAATCAATTACTATTTTTGCGATATCTTTGTATAAACGATGTATAAATATTGTCTAATCATATCCATTTGTACTCTTTATACATAACATACCCCTTGTGGTATATGATTCTTAAAGTGACACAAAGTATCTTTCTTAAAATTTTATTTGGTTTTGACAAGCTACAAAATATCTAATATGCTGATTGAAGTTCATATCTCATCACTGGACTTGCAAATATATCCATTTATGCATAATATCTCTAAAATGCTTGATTTTATGGAAAAATCAAGAAAACATCTCAAATACGTTTAATATTCGAAATTATGCATCCAATTAATCTACCTAATAGTTACAACACCTAATAAACACTATCGAATCAAATATATCTTCCTGTCAGCTTATGACAAGGTTTCAAAATTACGTTTGGCGAATTTGCGCGCGCCACTCGAGCCACATTGTCCGGTTTTCGATCTAAATCCCGACTTTGAATGGCCGTATTTTCTCTCTAATGTACTGATTGACCTTTAACTTGTTATTTTCAGTAACAGTTAGTGGTTCCCAATGTAATAACATCGATTTCAAAATTTGACATATGTGATCCTATCAACATACTCTGGGTCTCTTTAAGCAAAGTTTGACTCTCCAATGGAATTTGATAAGATGAAAACGTTGAGCACTGCTTCGATCTGATGACTTACGGAAAAGCCTGGTTCTGTGGTTGATAGTGTCGTTTTGAATAACTCGAAATATATACAGCAAGATTGTGGGGAGTAACTTTGTGCCATTTTTCAGACAATGTTTCAAAGGTCCGAAAGTTGAGGTTATATTTTCCTTTTGTGTATGCGTAGTATTAAAATTCCTGTAATGTTCGTATACATTGTACATTGTTTCCTATGCCAATATAAGATCAGTTTTGATACAACAAGAATTTAATCTGGGAAGATGAAGTTTTATCTTCAGCACCGTTTTCACATTTTAACTTAACTAAAGCCTTGTTCGCATGCACCCCTTATTCATACTATGTAAAGTTACACATGTATGCAAACTTTACACACCTATGTAAATCGTGTCATGCGAACGCAATTGCACACGTGAGTAATTTTGCATCTAGCGAGGAGGTGGTGAAATGTAATTTTACAGATGCGCAATTCTAAACTGTGTGTAAAAAGTGTCATGGGAACGCATATCAAATTTACACACATGTGTAAGCAAGCTAAAATCTAAAACAATTTGATTAAAATTGACCAAAAAACACAGAAAGCCCACAATGCTGAATTATTCAATTCATTTTCAGACTTGTAAGACCTAAAAAAATAATCACACGTTAAATTATCGAATAGTAGTAGATTTTATACAGAATACATCCAGTTACATTCAAAGTGCACATTTGCTAAATTCAACGTTCTTTTATGAATCCAATACTGTATATCTTATATTTGAGATGAGATTTTATATGTCTTATTTATGAGATGATTTTTTTAATGTAAGAAGATAAATAGCTTTCGTTTTGTATACATTGCTCAAACATTCTGAAATGAAACATTTATTTCAAATGGAAGTCTCAAAATCTGACACACACTATGACGTTATGACAAATAATTCATAAAACTTTACTTATTTTACTAATTACGAATGTTCTTTTAGAGGAATCTATGCTGTTTCTCTGTTAGCTAGCGTCCAAAGGTCGTTATAATGCATTTCATTTGATATTAATTCTTTGATGCGTCAATGTTATTGGAGATTTTCAAACAATCAAAATTCCAAATCAATGAATTCTGTAAAAGTGTGTTTTCACAAACATGAAATGATGTTTTCAAATTATAAATAAAGGTATGTTTTCTTCTGATGAAATCATGTAACTGAGGTTCAGCCATACCAATCCCTAATGGATTAAATTACATGTATATGTATATTGCGATTTGGTTCTGTTGGACGTTGGTTTACCTGTTTGTACTCAATTGTTTTAAACTAATAATAAACGTTGTTTTAAATCTGCGAAGGAGGTTTATATATTGTTAATAATCACTCAATAAATTGAACTTCAAGATACTGGTTGAATGAACATGTAAATAAGCACTTCTATGAAATCGGGAAGGACCACATATTAGAATATGTTACTATTATTTGAAAATGTAAGACTTTAACATTAACTATAAAAAAATGAAAACATATTATACAATAACGATTTTGCATGGAACAATCAATTATTCAAGTGCATAATTTCTGGTGTAGTTAACCTTGAACACTGTTGATGTAATCCCTCAGGGTTTTGGACTTTTGTCATTAATGTATTTACGTATGACAAGACATCTATACAATTTCCATATTTTTATGTATGTTATTGAGACCATCTGCCATTTCCAGTCTTATTTTAATGTGGAATATTCATTCAATCATTAAATCAATCATTTTTCACATTCAATCACTTTTCAGAAAATGAGCCTTTACACACTCATGCTAAAAACTCATGTGAAGCATAGCAAATTTGCTATAACATTCATGTGTAAACTTACACATATGTTATATTGCACACATGTGTAAAAGTTGTGCATGCGAACAAAGCAGAAGTACAATAGCTCACAATTGCAATACCGTAGTACTTGAAATATAAGTAAAGGGGTCATGTAAATGGTTTTGAAATACTCCCTTATTATGTCCCCTACAAAACTGTTCCGGCCTCTATCTCAAAATCTATAGAGTATAATTTTGTATTAGGTATGTGGTTAGATCTAGTGGTGGCCTTTTGGCACTTTTGTTCTTACCAAATTGTGTTTGTTTCCATGGAACAATTTGAAGTAAGTGCATATAGGGGGTTCGGTCCCTTTCAGGCCACTTTTTTAGCATTATTCTAATAAACTTGGCATGTGGTTAGATCAAGTGGTGGAGTGGTGCTTTTGCTACTTTGTTTATGCTGATTTTTTTTCTGGTTTCCATAGAAACAACTTAAACTTAGTGCAAATGGGTTTAAGGGCCTTTTTCAGGCCCTGAAAACTTTCAGTATAATTTTATGAGACTAAGAATGTGGTTTAGACCCATAGATGGAGTGGGCCCTTTTACACTTAAGATGATCTTTTTCATGCTTTTTGGGCTTTTATATGGGCTTTTATATAGACCTGAAATATACAAATACAGTTTTGTCATTTTGTCAAGTTTTGGCTGAAATTTTTTGGTAATAAAGCAGATTGAAACAAGAGCTGCGTGGGCTGCGCCAGTCATGCTCCAGTGAGTTTTCAAAGTGTTCGCATGTGAGATTCGGTGGTACTCTATGAAATGGTATGGTACGGTGCGTGGTATGAAATGTTAGATAAAAGCCCAATAAAGATGCATATTGTCATGATTATATGCTCATTGCATTCTAATAGATAATGTTCATGTTCTTCTAAAAAAGAATGCATTACATAACCTCCTTAACTCAAATTTATAACACTGACTTGCAGACCACCCAGCCCGATGGTATGAAGTATCCAGACTGATTAAAATTGGCCTAGTTCTGAGGAATAAAGTATTCAAAATATTAACGCTATCGAGAATCCAACTTATTATTATGATAGGTTTCCTATGCACTGAGTCCTAGTGAAGAGGATTTCATATCTCCGTATAATTTTTCCAAAATGTTTCATAAAGTCTTCAGAGTAGACAAATACAAGAGAAAATTAGCTTGAATGTGCAACACATTCAGCAATGCCATATGCACACTGTTTTCATGTTTGTCTCATATATTGTTCCATATACCAAGTTTCAATGAGCTTGGCTTTATTATTTTTGAATTCTTGTCCGAGCACAACATTCTAAGTTGTGTCTATGAAAATGACCAAAAAGTCCCAAGGCGCTACTACACAATCATGATGATTGTTCCATATTCAAAATTTTAATGTGCTTGGCTTATTGTCACTTCAATATCACCTTGAAAACTTTGTTTTACCTTGGATAAAAAATAATTATCAATTGGTTGAAACAACCAACAAAATTAACAATAAGCATGTCAACCAACTCATTATATCGATCAATAAATTTTTATTCAATACTCAAAGGCCATAGACCTGGAGTACATAATGCAAAAGTAAACAAGAATACCAAAATATATAAAACATGTTATCAACAATGTAATATCGTAATAATGACTCGTTGACTCGTAGTTCATTGTTATCATCTAAAGAGATGAAAATAATCAATATTGATTACAATATTCAATCCATATCCTCAAGATGCACTCCAACAAACAGAGAAGGTTGCATGTTTGAGTCTTGACTTTATACTCTTATTCGGATGTATCATTGAAACTTGCACTTTAAAAAACTCTCCAGAAACTCCCCTCCCATGGCCAGGACAGTTGATAAGCAGTGGATTCTTGAAAATAATCAACTGATAAAACCATACAGTGATGTCTTCCCAATGAATTGAATTATTGAGCGCAGACTGGTATTAATCTTCTTCACTGAGCACCGAGCGACATGAATGATGCACACTACAGGGGCTCAGTACTAAGCTTCAACTTCTCACTCACAACAAAAAGGGGATCAAAGCCTTCCTGCTTTTTGGATAATCCTCAAAGTTTTGCTTGTACCATCTGCAAGAGAACAATGTTGGTAGAAAAATGAAGATTCCTAAAAATTTGAAAGCTTGTGAGAAAACACATTTTCATAGATACTAACGTTCACTTTATCATACAAACTTTCAAGTTATCAGTAATCATTGTACCGGTGACAGTTATAGGTTTACATTATCCTCAGGAGGATTAATCTTATTTCCCTAAACTCCCTGATTTACACTAAAACTTTACATTCACTGTAAATGACTTGACAATCAATAGAACATATCCTCTTTTATCCATAGATTATCATTCCATATTTCCATATTCCATATTTGCATATAAAAAGCATTAGATATCCATAACTGTGGTACATTTGTGAAATCACCTTGAGGTGGAAGCACAACAACCTACCTGTGGTGCGTAAGTGCTCGAGGTCCGATGTTACAGAAGGTCATGAGGGCGAACGCTAGGGCTGGGAGGGTCGAGCTGGCCAGGGCAAACCCTCCCCACTCCACGATCTCACCCAGGAAGTTTGCTCCAGACACATACTCAAACATCCCACCTTAGTAAACAACAAACAAGTGACCATTGATTTTTCTCTATGAATGTAGTGAGGTGTGATGAATGATATACATGTATTGACACCTGATTGTCCGCTCAAACCCTACACCAATGTGGCCACACGACAACAAGACATGTCACATATCCTAAATCTACCTCATACTTATTGCAACAGAAAGGAAGGAGGAACATGGTGTGGTGGCGAGAAAATCACCAAGAGACCAAAGATTGCCTTTCATTACTGGCAGGTAGAGAACAGGTCCAGTAACAACAAGAACCTACAGCACAAACTACTGGTAGAAGGACTTTAGGTTGTTGCTATTGTTAAAGGGACAGTCCTATCGGGGTAATTTTGTGGTAACAAAACTCAAGATGACTTCCCAGTTTATACTTATATATGATTATAAAATGATTATTTCACTTATTTTAAAATATATTAAGTGAGGTCAAAGTCTAGTTTCTAGATTTAACAATTTGACAAAGAATAGAATTCATCAATGCATACTCTTGAATTTCCACAAAAAATACCCCAACAAAAAGTGCTGCTTCGGCAATATTTCAGTGATTAGAAGGCAGTAGGAAGAAGTCAACTAAGGGAAGGTAAGCTCAAATGCTTCCCAACTGCCGGCAGGTTGACACACTACAGTCCTGCACAGCAATATCCCAGAGGTGGTGGCTGGCCGTGACGGTGTATGACCACTTCCAATAAGAGCCGTGATGGTGTATGACCACTTCCAATAATAGCTGTGATGGTGTATGACCACTTCCAATAATAGCCGTGATGGTGTATGACCACTTCCAATAATAGCCGTGATGGTGTATGACCACTTCCAATAAGAGCCGTGATGGTGTATGACCACTTCCAATAAGAGCCGTGATGGTGTATGACCACTTCCACTAAGAGCCGTGATGGTGTATGACCACTTCCAATAAGCGCCGTGATGGTGTATGACCACTTCCAATAAGAGCCGTGATGGTGTATGACCACTTCCAATAAGAGCCGTGATGGTGTATGACCACTTCCAATAAGAGCCGTGATGGTGTATGACCACTTCCAATAAGAGCCGTGATGGTGTATGACCACTTCCAATAAGAGCCGTGATGGTGTATGACCACTTCCAATAAGAGCCGTGATGGTGTATGACCACTTCCAATAAGAGCCGTGATGGTGTATGACCACTTCCAATAAGAGCCGTGATGGTGTATGACCACTTCCACTAAGAGCCGTGATGGTGTATGACCACTTCCACTAAGAGCCGTGATGGTGTATGACCACTTCCAATAAGAGCCGTGATGGTGTATGACCACTTCCAATAAGAGCCGTGATGGTGTATGACCACTTCCAATAAGAGCCGTGATGGTGTATGACCACTTCCAATAAGAGCCGTGATGGTGTATGACCACTTCCACTAAGAGCCATGATGGTGTATGACCACTTCCAATAAGAGCCGTGATGGTGTATGACCACTTCCAATAAGAGCCGTGATGGTGAATGACCACTTCCACTAAGAGCTGTGATGGTGTATGACCACTTCCAATAAGAGCCGTGATGGTGTATGACCACTTCCAATAAGAGCCGTGATGGTGTATGACCACTTCCAATAAGAGCCGTGATGGTGAATGACCACTTCCAATAATAGCCGTGATGGTGTATGACCACTTCCACTAAGAGCCATGATGGTGTATGACCACTTCCAATAAGAGCCGTGATGGTGTATGACCACTTCCACTAAGAGCTGTGATGGTGTATGACCACTTCCAATAAGAGCCGTGATAGTGTATGACCACTTCCAATAAGAGCCATGATGGTGTATGACCACTTCCAATAAGAGCCGTGATGGTGTATGACCACTTCCAATAAGAGCCGTGATGGTGTATGACCACTTCCAATAAGAGCCGTGATGGTGTATGACCACTTCCACTTAGAGCCGTGATGGTGTATGACCACTTCCAATAAGAGCCGTGATGGTGTATGACCACTTCCAATAAGAGCCGTGATGGTGTATGACCACTTCCAATAATAGCCGTGATGGTGTATGACCACTTCCAATAAGAGCCGTGATGGTGTATGACCACTTCCACTAAGAGCCGTGATGGTGAATGACCACTTCCAATAAGAGCCGTGATGGTGTATGACCACTTCCACTAAGAGCCGTGATGGTGAATGACCACTTCCAATAAGAGCCGTGATGGTGTATGACCACTTCCAATAAGAGCCGTGATGGTGTATGACCACTTCCACTAAGAGCCATGATGGTGTATGACCACTTCCAATAAGAGCCGTGATGGTGTATGACCACTTCCACTAAGAGCCGTGATGGTGTATGACCACTTCCAATAAGAGCCGTGATAGTGTATGACCACTTCCAATAAGAGCCATGATGGTGTATGACCACTTCCAATAATAGCCGTGATGGTGTATGACCACTTCCAATAAGAGCCGTGATGGTGTATGACCACTTCCAATAAGAGCCGTGATGGTGTATGACCACTTCCACTTAGAGCCGTGATGGTGTATGACCACTTCCAATAATAGCCGTGATGGTGTATGACCACTTCCAATAAGAGCCGTGATGGTGTATGACCACTTCCAATAAGAGCCGTGATGGTGTATGACCACTTCCACTTAGAGCCGTGATGGTGTATGACCACTTCCAATAATAGCCGTGATGGTGTATGACCACTTCCAATAATAGCCGTGATGGTGTATGACCACTTCCAATAAGAGCCGTGATGGTGTATGACCACTTCCAATAAGAGCCGTGATGGTGTATGACCACTTCCAATAAGAGCCGTGATGGTGTATGACCACTTCCAATAAGAGCCGTGATGGTGTATGACCACTTCCACTAAGAGCCGTGATGGTGTATGACCACTTCCAATAAGAGCCGTGATGGCGTATGACCACTTCCAATAAGAGCCGTGATGGTGTATGACCACTTCCACTAAGAGCCGTGATGGTGTATGACCACTTCCAATAAGAGCCGTGATGGTGTATGACCACTTCCAATAAGAGCCGTGATGGTGTATGACCACTTCCAATAAGAGCCGTGATGGTGTATGACCACTTCCAATAAGAGCCGTGATGGTGTATGACCACTTCCAATAAGAGCCGTGATGGTGTATGACCACTTCCAATAAGAGCCGTGATGGTGTATGACCACTTCCACTAAGAGCCGTGATGGTGTATGACCACTTCCAATAAGAGCCGTGATGGTGTATGACCACTTCCAATAAGAGCCGTGATGGTGTATGACCACTTCCAATAAGAGCCGTGATGGTGTATGACCACTTCCAATAATAGCCGTGATGGTGTATGACCACTTCCAATAATAGCCGTGATGGTGTATGACCACTTCCAATAATAGCCGTGATGATGTATGACCACTTCCAATAAGAGCCGTGATGGTGTATGACCACTTCCAATAAGAGCCGTGATGGTGTATGACCACTTCCAATAATAGCCGTGATGGTGTATGACCACTTCCAATAATAGCCGTGATGGTGTATGACCACTTCCAATAAGAGCCGTGATGGTGTATGACCACTTCCAATAAGAGCCGTGATGGTGTATGACCACTTCCAATAAGAGCCGTGATGGTGTATGACCACTTCCAATAAGAGCCGTGATGGTGTATGACCACTTCCAATAAGAGCCGTGATGGTGTATGACCACTTCCAATAAGAGCCGTGATGGTGTATGACCACTTCCAATAATAGCCGTGATGGTGTATGACCACTTCCACTAAGAGCCGTGATGGTGTATGACCACTTCCAATAAGAGCCGTGATGGTGTATGACCACTTCCAATAAGAGCCGTGATGGTGTATGACCACTTCCAATAAGAGCCGTGATGGTGAATGACCACTTCCAATAAGAGCCGTGATGGTGTATGACCACTTCCAATAAGAGCCGTGATGGTGTATGACCACTTCCAATAAGAGCCGTGATGGTGAATGACCACTTCCAATAAGAGCCGTGATGTTGTATGACCACTTCCAATAAGAGCCGTGATGGTGTATGACCACTTCCAATAATAGCCGTGATGGTGTATGACCACTTCCAATAATAGCCGTGATGGTGTATGACCACTTCCAATAATAGCCGTGATGGTGTATGACCACTTCCAATAAGAGCCGTGATGGTGTATGACCACTTCCAATAAGAGCCGTGATGGTGTATGACCACTTCCAATAAGAGCCGTGATGGTGTATGACCACTTCCAATAAGAGCCGTGATGGTGAATGACCACTTCCAATAAGAGCCGTGATGGTGAATGACCACTTCCAATAAGAGGCGTGATGGTGTATGACCACTTCCAATAAGAGCCGTGATGGTGTATGACCACTTCCAATAAGAGCCGTGATGGTGAATGACCACTTCCAATAAGAGCCGTGATGGTGTATGACCACTTCCAATAATAGCCGTGATGGTGTATGACCACTTCCAATAATAGCCGTGATGGTGTATGACCACTTCCAATAAGAGCCGTGATGGTGTATGACCACTTCCAATAAGAGCCGTGATGGTGTATGACCACTTCCAATAAGAGCCGTGATGGTGTATGACCACTTCCAATAAGAGCCGTGATGGTGAATGACCACTTCCAATAAGAGCCGTGATGGTGAATGACCACTTCCAATAAGAGCCGTGATGGTGTATGACCACTTCCAATAAGAGCCGTGATGGTGTATGACCACTTCCAATAAGAGCCGTGATGGTGAATGACCACTTCCAATAAGAGCCGTGATGGTGTATGACCACTTCCAATAAGAGCCGTGATGGTGTATGACCACTTCCAATAAGAGCCGTGATGGTGTATGACCACTTCCAATAAGAGCCGTGATGGTGAATGACCACTTCCAATAAGAGCCGTGATGGTGTATGACCACTTCCAATAAGAGCCGTGATGGTGTATGACCACTTCCACTAAGAGCCGTGATGGTGTATGACCACTTCCACTAAGAGCCGTGATGGTGACCACCGACCAGGACACAGGCCCTCGGTCTTGACACACAACTGCTACTAACTAGCATAAGCAACTCTGGCCGGAAGAATCTGATGACCTTACAATGGGACTTCTTATGCTGACATGACGAAGTTAGGGTCAAGCTTCTGTTGCTGGCATAGAATTATTCGTGTAACAATTTATCCATATATTCAGTGCTGGCATTTTTACCTACAAGATACGAATGTGTCAATACAAAACTCGGCCATTTTATAAGGATTTCTATATTGCACGAGTCATGATACATCATTTGATCACAAAAGGATCACTTTTAGATCTTTTTACATCATATACTAGAAAATAAATGCTAACAAGATACCTTAGACCATGATACCTGTGTCTACAATGAATACATATTAACATTTACACCTTACACAGTTTCAGGGCTATGATCAAATAAGAAGATTCTCTAATAATTATCTTAGCATGGATACAGCATAACTCACCTCTAGGAATCTTGTAACCACTCTCGCCTGGCTTGCGCAGATTCCGCAATATAGAGTCTGAGTGTATGTTAATAAACATTCCCAGGAAAAACAAAGCAACTCCTGTAAATAGATACAGCACATTAATATATATATTATATATTATATATAGAACCAAAGGGGCAAACTAATTTTCTTTATTTACTAAGATACAGTTTCTTAGCAGAAATCCAGTTGAAACTAGATTACAGGTAGCGTTTGCGGGACACCGCAAAAGCAAAGCAGCCCCGAAACTTACTTCACCTTCCCCTGTTTCGCCTTCTACAGGCCTCAGCAAATTGGGCATTTTCTCGTGACTTTGACCTCTGGCATTCAAGGTCAGACATTCAATGAACACTTTTCATTGAGTATTACAAAAACGTAATGAATAAAAGTGTAAATAGTTTAAATATAGCATTTTTGTTACACCATGCTTAAGTTGTGACTTTGCTGTGACCATGACCTTTGACAGATTGTACCCGAAACTTTTTTTAAATTTTGTACTTCTCCATATATATACCAAAGTAGAGCTTCATAGCACAAAAACTTTTCAAGTTGGCATGTCTACAAGGATTTTTTCAGTGATTTTTTTTACTCGTGACCTTGACCTTTGACCTTCAAAGTGAACAAATCAAAATAACTGTCCAGAGATGTAAACAGTAACACAAGTGAATGAGATCTGAAAAGCTTAATGGGATTGAGTTATACCGAAATTTAAAATTTTGAATTAAATTGTTAGTGTTAAAATTATTCATTTTGTCAACATATGTTGAAGTTGTGACCTTGCTGTGACCTTGACCTTTTACAGTTCGTTCCCTAAATCTATTCAAAATTTTGTACTTCTCAAGAGATCATAATACAAAACTTGAGCTTCATAGCACAAAAACTTTTCAAGTTATCGTGTTTACATACATACAGGTATCAATACAGAAGGAGGGCATCAAAGGGTAGGAGTAGAAATAGGTACCAATACAGAAGGAGGGCATCAAAGGGTAGGAGTAGAAATAGGTACCAATACAGATGGAGGGCATCTAAGGGTAGGAGTAGAAATAGGTACCAATACAGAAGGACGGCATCTAAGGATAGGGGTAGATATAGGTACCAATACAGAAGGAGGGCATCTAAGGGTAGGAGAAGAGATAGGTACCAATACAGAAGGAGGGCATCTAAGGGTAGGAGTAGAAATAAGTACCAATACAGAAGGAGGGCATCAAAGGGTAGGAGAAGAGATAGGTACCAATACAGAAGGAGGGCATCTAAGGGTAGGAGTAGAGATAGGTACCAATACAGAAGGAGGGCATCAAAGGGTAGGAGAAGAGATAGATACCAATACAGAAGGAGGGCATCAAAGGGTAGGAGTAGAGATAGGTACCAATACAGAAGGAGGGCATCTAAGGGTAGGAGAAAAGATAGATACCAATACAGAAGGAGGGCATCAAAGGGTAGGAGTAGAGATAGATACCAATACAGAAGGAGGGCATCTAAGGGTAGGAGTAGAGATAGATACCAATACAGAAGGAGGGCATCTAAGGGTAGGAGTAGAAATAGGTACCTATACAGAAGGAGGGCATCAAAGGGTAGGAGTAGAAATAGGTACCAATACAGAAGGAGGGCATCTAAGGGTAGGAGTAGAGATAGATACCAATACAGGGGGGCATCTAAGGGTAGGAGAAGAGATAGGTACCAATACAGAAGAAGGGCATCTAAGGGTGGGAGAAAAGATAGATACCAATACAGAAGGAGGGCATCTAAGGGTAGGAGTAGAGATAGATACCAATACAGTAGGAGGGCATCTAAGGGTAGGAGAAAAGATAGATACCAATACAGGAGGGTATCTAATGGTAGATGTAGAGATAGATACCAATACAGGGGGGCATCTAAGGGTAGGAGAAGAGATAGGTACCAATACAGAAGAAGGGCATCTAAGGGTAGGAGTAGAAATAGGTACCAATACAGTAGGAGGGCATCTAAGGGTAGGAGAAGAGACAGGTGCCAATACAGTAGAGAATCTAGGTGTAGAAGTAAATACAGGTACCAATAAAGAAGGAAGGCTGAGAGATCCAATGTGGGCCGAAGTCTGTGTACAGGCAGAGATGTCGACTCTGCAGATAGCCGTTCATCAGACAAAACATAAACGCCAGCAAGAAAGTCATGACTGGAGTTCCTTTTCCTCCTCGTATCAAAAGAGAGAAGATAAATGTTCTGAAAAAAAAGAAGATATAAAATACAAAAGTTATATTGAAAGATGAGAAAGAGCTGATTCTAATTTACTCAAGCAAGTATCATTAATGAATTATAGGGACTTCCTTAACAATTGAAACCATATCAGCCGAGATAAAAACAATTGACAACTGCTAAACAGCTGCTAGTGCTTTTTGTTTCTGCCCTGAGCATATTCATATATACACCACGTGGTGTGGTTATCGGGTCAATATCAGAGGTAGTTATTTTTAGATAACTGACCTCAGATCAACCTGGAGGTTGGTTATCACGAGGTTGGTTATCTGATAACCAACCTCTTGATAACTGACCTCTCGGTTCGATACGGTGAACATGTCTCGGCTACGCCTCGCCATCTTCACCGTATCGCACCTCGAAAAAAACTTACCCTCGGCTTACGGGTCTAAATGACCCTTCGACTCTAATTGTGACTTTTGATATTCTTTAGAATTTGTTGTGATTTTCACCTGTGCATTCAGATATATTATGTCTTTATTTCAATATGCCATTCTAAAGAATATCAAAGGCCGCAAGAACGACAACAAAAGAATACAAAAGACAGAAAAAATACTCTTTATTACAGAGAACTTTTGAAGTCATTTTCATATTACATGTTCATACTGCTTTCAATTCTTTCTATTTGGTTTCCTTGAAACATGCAAACATTTACATTTATCAAACACTCCCACACACAATCCCGTTGGGCCTCAGTATCTATATGCTAGTGTTCTCTTCAACTAATGTTCCAAATCCTTCATAGGAAGTCAGTTGTCGGGAGGTTCAAGCATTTGAAATGGTCCTTTTGAAACAATGCACAAGAAAGCCGACTTCAGTATCAGCAACCATATAACTGTCCAGCTATCATTCATGCGTAGTTCCTGAAACATTCAAAGGTTTAACGCTACTAACAGTCTGATTTCAAGTGCTGACAAAAACACATTTCCATTTACATACATGCATATTTCATATCATCACGCTTCCCCCAAAATAGTTACTTAAGTTTGGAACTGTCATTTCTAACATCGACTTTTGAATAATTAAGTATCTTATTGTTTAATGGACGATTGATAGTTTCAACGTTCACACGAAATTTATTGAAGATATTATCATACCAAACTGATCTCAAAGTCAGAAATCTAGCAAATACCCATATGTGTCTGCATTTTATATACATATTACAATACTAAAAAACATTTCTAAAGCAGAAAATGCGTACACGCTTCTTTTGATTCCTTGTAATGCTTTAAACATATTTTCGAGTCGATTACATGAAACAACAAATAAAGTATACTTTGCGATCAATCTCACCTTAATTGCCTCCGGGAAAGACCTCGAAACACCGGCAAATATATCTGTTTGACACCAGCGGCGGAGAGCACTCGATTGTCCCAACCTTCTTGAAACCATGTGCTTTAGGTTGTGTGCTGCACATGAATTTTGAGGAGTTGCTTAGCAACTTGGTGTACAAGAAGTCCGTGCATCACAAGATGAAATAGACGACGTCCGTGCAGCCACACAGTTTTTGACTAGTGACGGATATTACATTTTACACCATTTGCCACCAAACAAAATTTCATTGACGTCCGTTTAAAATTTGCATCAAAATAATTAAATTATAGTTCAGTTCAGTGTGACATTTTAAGGTTAATAGCTCGGTAAAAGAATGAAAATTCACAGTTGGTAAACGGCTTAGAATTGTTTTACCGACAATGTCGCCAGTATTATCTCCAACTGCACGTGAAATACGCGCAGTGTTAAAATGAAATTGATCCATTCCTCAGGAGTGGAAGTTAACCATGCTAGACACCATTGTCACTTTTGAACTCATTATCAACAAACTTATATTCGGCTAATATTGATATTTTCATTAAAAATGGAAAACAGTTTTAACAATAACCATGTAGTGTATGTGAAATAATAACCTCGACCTCGTGAATATCTGTGATAACCATCTCTCTGATCGCTCGATGGTTATCACAGATATTCACTCAGTCAGCGGTCATTATTTCAACCATACAAATATGGAGGTATGGAAGTATGTACATACACTCCATATGGAAGATGTGATGCATTGTTATGTCTGCTGCCCAAACTTTCAATTTAACCTAATTATCTTAGCCTTATTTGTCAGTTAGCAGGGACAATCTAAGAATAACAACTCAAGAAAGACATGATTTATGTAAATTCTTTCGAATGAACCAACTTGACATCAAAAGATAAAATCAAAGTAGCAAAGTGCAGCAATCTATATATGTTCAAACCATTATGTTAATGTCATGTATATAAAATTATACTAAAAAAGACTTTGGAACAGAGGCCAGGAAAAAAGTCATCCCCTTTAATGAGCAAATCATTTTATTAGTTTTGGTCTAAAAAAGAACTGCCTGCAGAAGAAAGAAACTATGAAAATGTTATATATTATATATTCTATAGTTTAAGTCATATTTTATCAAATAGGCCTATTATATATCTATCGATGTACAGTATATATATGTATGATATAAATGTAATAGCGGTTCAATTACATCATTCAAGGGAATTTAGGTCACCTCTGAAAATAGTGTGTGAGGAACATGCCCAGGATGATTTTGTTAGGTAAGTGATGTATTTGAGGCGAGGAGCAGCACATCAGAAGTAGCAGGGGAACAACAAAGGACGGCAACTCTTGCAGGGTCCACGCAACTCTCGCATTCAATTCGAACCCGAATCCTTTCCGTGAATACCGTCCGTAGGGTGCAGTGACCACTTGTAGAAGGAACAAAAGCATCAAACTCTGGCCAATCAATAAGTACGATATGACTGTTATTATCTGCTCTTCTCCCCCCAAGTAATCTACCAGAGCTTGCAATTGGGATACATACATTGTCGCCATCTTTGTGGTCAAGTCACGTGATAACAATTAATCTCTTACCTGATATTTTCCGAGTGTTTCAGTTGAGTCTGATTCAGATTCGCACTTGCTCTAAATTTATCTTACCATACGTGCATTGCGACTTTTTAATTAACTTAATTCTTGAAATTATTGGGGAAGGCTACCGGAATAGGTACCACATGGTCGGTATTGAGTAAGGTCCAAATTCATAATGAACAATGTCTTTAAAATAAAACTAAAATAATGACCAAAATATCATAAAAATTATGATCTCTTGAAGAATGGTAACCATTTACTGGGAATATGAAATGGGAAATCAAGGATTAAACTTTTATACTTTTAAGACAAAAAAATACTAACAATAAAACAATGAAAATACGAAGTTATGGTGTAAAGCGTCAAGGAAGGCTATAGCCTATGTTTGTCCTAACCAAAACGTTTTTTCAATGTTGTCTAAATGCACGTGCATGCGGCCTTATGGTCGAAGTGGTCCTTTTTTTCTTAAGTTCATCATGTCGTTCCAATTCACAGTGATAAACCTAAGAATTAAACTAAAGATGTTTTATTGTCACTTACACCATAAAATGCTAATCGGAACTGCAAACCTGATTTAAAAAACAATTAATTCAAAACTGTTGGATAAACATTTAATTTATATCTCCTTACAGTATGTTTTTCATAACTTTTAATGATAGGTGTGTATTTTAGAAGAAATCAACATAAATCTGGGATCAGTTGCATCATTATGTTGAAAATATATATTAATTTACCCCTATTCATAAACGGAAATCAGTTTTAAAGGGGTAGTAGCACGTTTCTAGGGGGAATATAAGGTGGTGTCAGGAAAATGAAAATTAATGGTTCCAATTGAAAGACAATGTATTTAAACTAAGTGAAGCAGTGATAATTCAAATATATATAACGTAAGGTTTAGCCATGCGATTCCTTTATCTAACACAAAATGAATTAAAGGTGTTCACACAAAATGGCCGCCAATGGATTTTATGTGAATCTTAAAATACTTTTTCCTCTGGCTGTGGATGATTGGTTTGTGTAATGAGACTTTTGACACTGTCAAAATAATACATTTAGCATTAACGTACAATTATCAGTGAAATATTTAAAATAAAAAAGACATAAAGGGACCACTCAGTCGTAGGTCTACTTAATTTACGATTTTTATTAACTAATGATATAATTATTCTCAGTTGATGATGATTCATGTGCACTTTCTCTTGTATTTTAACAGCTGTATCAAAATCAAATTCCTATTGAATAATGGTTGATAGTTATATTTGGCTTGTGCTGTTTAAATCATAAATATGGTCAAGTGCCGGTCACTTGGAACGCTGTTACGCTTAAAGGTTCAATAACTCACACTCGAATAAGCGAACGTAAAATATGTTTTCAGAATTTATAGAGGAAAATATGGCAATCAGAGACTTTTCACGTAAATAAGAGGTGCTTATCAACTGTTATAACACAAAAAGTGCGTGACAAAAACTTTTAAATTACAAGCACCAACATTCTTTAAGGAGAGATGGGACGAACAACTCAAATATTTTAGAATTTTCTAATTTTTGGTACATTGGTTATTTTTTATATGTAGAATGCATATATGAAATAAAAAATGGGGGTCACCGAACGATTTTCGGAGCTACAGCCCATTGAAATTTGTGGCCACGGGAGAAATGTCAAAAAATGGCATTATTGTTTGAAGTTATTTTTTAGATAAAAAGAGTTGTAATACTGCTTTAATATTTCATATTATGTGGGATTAAATATAAAAAAGTATTGTAAATGCCTTTTTTTGGAAAAAAATATATTTTTTAAAAAGTTATGATGGTATGAAAATGAAAATTGCGATTTACGAAAACATTTTCTAACCGATTGTATTGATAAATTATATTCACACATTTTACGATTTTCTCATACTTTGTGACATGAAAGAAAATCGCTTCTTCTTTCCAAAAATATATAATTCATTAGGGGTCACCGAACGAATTAAAAAGTTATGACGCGAAATGTACATTATATGAAAGCCGAAATTCGATTTTTCGCGTCGCCGGACAGTACTGTTAGGCCAGTAGAAATCTGCCCAAAATTGAGTGAACCCGGACATTTTCGATAACAGACAAATAACTTGAAAAAATTAAAGAATACATGTCCCTTGCCTTCAGAAAAAAACCCAACCAAAATCAACCTCCGGCAGAAAAAGTTATGGCCATTTTGAAAATGTACCTGAAAGTTGTCGTGAAGCCTCTTCATATAAGATCAGTTGTATGACTAATATCGTCGGAGTTATCTCCCTTCCTAGCAACAACCAAAATGGCCGTCATTGTTGTTGACAACAGAAGTTTGTAAGCGGTAATTTATGAAGTTTGATGTAAAAACCTTGGGTATATTTTGTACAGAAATATATTTTGTCATTCAGACAAAAACATTAGTCTATTAAAGATAGCTTAAAATAATCCGGTTTTTAATATTGTAGATATCTAAATTTTAGCATTGTAAACTCATTACTTGGACTTCAAATATGGGTCTTCTTTGAGATAATGATGTTAACTAGTAAAGTAACGGATATGTCTTCTGTTCAAGGAGATGAATTGCATTCAATATGATGTGAAATAAAGTGAAAATAAATTGAAGACCTAAAGTAAAACAACTTTGAAGAGCTAAGCATGCATATCCTACTGATACTACTTTCTCGCTGACTTATTTTTTTAAAGAAAGCCTCTGCTGATCATTATGTGTTCATGGATATTTTATAGTTAATATAATCTAAAATTTACACATTCAGAATTATCTTTTCAATGCAAAACTAGTTTTCATACCAGACAAAATGATTTTTATCATTTATTTAGACTTGTGTGCTTTAGGTCGATTTGAAAAAAAAAATAATGATAAGAAATGCTTTAGGTAATAAGTTTTATCTCCTTTGAAAAAAACTCAAAATGTGAATCTTATGATTTGAGAATTCAAAAATGAATAACACCAGAAAAAAAAATATTCTTAGGTGTTTTTTTTCAAAATCTTTGATAGTCACTAATTGTTTTTAAATGACAAAAATACCAAACGTCAACGCCATCGTTCTATATTCCATGTGTTATAAAGTACTTTAGGTTATCTTACTATGTCATAAGTCTTGAATAGTTCACAGAATTAATAATTGCTGAAAATGAGTTAAGATATTAGATAAATCTGGCTTTAAAAATTCTTTACATAAAAAAATACATAAATTGATTACTTTTTCAAATATCATTATTTTCCAAATTTGTGCCTTGTACAGAAACATGTTAATGTTTTCCGACCGAACATACTAGAAAACAAGATATATATACTGTATGTGCATGTGGAGCACCTTGATGTCTCCTGCTCAAATGTTTAATCCATAATTTAATCAAACCTTATCACCTCAGCCTACAAAATACATTATAAAAAAAGTAGCCCATGGAGTAAAGGGGACCACTCTATCTTTAATATGTCTACCCACATTCTAAATCTTGTTAAATTATACTGAATACTTTTGGATTAAGGCTGGAACAGGTGCCCCTACTCATATGTGCTAAGTTCAAATAGTTTCCATGGAAACCTGAAAAACATGGAAAAGTCAGAACAATCAAAGTAACAAAAGGCACAACAAAATATTTAACATCATACTAAGATTAGTGAAATGATACAAATAGATTTGATGAATAGTGGACCAGTCCAGTACCAGTCAATTAATACAACAGCCTGGTGGAGGAAACAGGCAGCCATATACCATGAAATGTGTAATTACATCCCCTTATAATACTTTATACTAAAATGATTCAAACTCAGTACAGGCCTCAGAACACCAGTCAGGACAATTGTGTTGGTGATCAACGGCTTGGGAAAAATATAAATCACACTTCATGTTATTTATTTGCAAAATCAAGAGCCTTCATCCTGTTTTCATGAATGAAAAATATTTGGTAAGGTAACTACAAGACACTTAGAGATCACAACTGGTTCATCTTAAGATTAGATCTCTAGATTATTAAGGGGCAATGAATTTAAATACTGATGAAAAGTCTCAGGGATGATATATAGATTGTTGGAAAATTGAGCCATCAGTGACCGAGGACATAATAAAATGATGGATGTCAGTGTGGATGATAAATCCTCCTCCTCATACCCCTTTTTATTAGGAACCAGCCTTTTAGTCACCAAATCTGTGTTTCACAGGAGATATCACTTGTTTGATGTCAGTAGGTTTTGAACATTGCCCTGTCATTTACGTCATATAAATCATGACACCACAATGCTAGGACATCGTGAACACAATGATATAACAAAGCTATGACATTACAGCAATGGCAGTCTTATGACAGTGCAGTATTCAGATTCTTGATGTTTTTCATGGAATGCACTGAAATTATTAATGATAAATATAATGTCTCCTTTGTTTTTGGAGTTGGAAGTTGGAAGAGTGGTAAACATTTAATTATATACTCAGTTCAATTAGACAATACAAGATTTTTTCAGTAATTTTAATTTTGTGGATATAAGTTACATATTCAATAATATACAATTGAAAATAAAATTGCCTAAGGTTCCAAAAGTAATTCATTTCTAGAATATGCTAGGAGTTGACAACTTCTTTCAACGCTTTCTAGTAATAGTTTTATGAAATTCATTTTTTTCAGGAATATGTTTAATGATCTTGACTGGATTATGAAAAATAAGACAATCTATAGTCATTAGATTTACATTATCTGAATATGCAAGTCAAACGAAGTTTTATTCACCATACAAATATTATATAATATATTCCACTGCAAAAAGCATGAATTTAATAAAGATTCCAATTTCCCTAATACATTTCTAAAGTTTTACAAATTTCCCTTATAAAAGAACATTTTTAATATATACTGATTTATGATCTAAAGTGAATGTCACCCAAGTGTCTTCTGATATCAAAAATATCAACACAAGTTCATAAAAATAACACATTTTACATTTATCAACAAGTGTTGATAAATTTTGTATCTTAAGACACGAGGGTGAGATTCTATTTATAATCCAAAATCATTTTTCATCAATAGCATGAAAAATGTACAACTTTGGCCACTGCATAGCCAAAAAACTCCTAAACCAGTGATGTCTTAGCATTGTGATGTCATCGTGTTTATGAGGTCATAGCATTGTGACCTTGTTATGTTATGACATCATAGCATTGTTAAAAATCTACTTTCAAAACGATGTCTCTAGGAGATATCGCTTGATTTTCGCAAGCAATATCTCGTGTGGAACACAATTTAGGATACTAAATAACTATAATTATAAAATGGATTTGTTAATTTCCGCGATTCTGATTGGACGAGAGCGCTCAAAAACCTGCTGCCATTTCTCGATAAATGCAGAAAAATTTGCAACCATACCATGTGCATTCATTCCTTGTGACGTCACAATCCCCTGACGCAATAGTCCGGTTTTGACAGTTGCGAGTTACGTTCTGTTGCAAAGACAGATGTAACATATCTTATCACTTCTCACCAGCGTTTGTAACAAGTAAATACATTATTCTCCCTAATACAATCCATACATTCACTGGAAAGACTGCATTTTACGCAATTTTATACAATTTGTTGCTGTTATACATCGATAGAGGCACAAAACATGTAAAACAATCCTTAAGTATTCACTAAAAAGTGCATTTTGCAGCAAATATTCAATCTTTGAAAATATTCCATTTTCCCCCCTTTTTTTTGTTTATCACCCTAAAACAAACATGAAGTTCAGTCATGAGTATAAATGACATAAAAAAGAATGAAATCTTCCATGATCTTTTGTTCAGCTCACTAAAAAAATTTATTTTGCAGCAGAGAGTAATTTTACAAAATTATTCCAATTTTCTTTCATTTTCTTTACTTTTTTACCCCAAAACAGGCATGGTTTTCAACATGCAGCAATAATGGATTTAGAAGTTATATTATAATTCATGATCTATCATTTTCATCAGTAGCCCTTTGTTTTGTGTAACAGATACTCGTTTAAAAAAATAATTCCAATTTTCTTTCATTTTCGAAGGGTTTTTACCCCAAAACAGACATGACGTTCGACCTGCCGTATCAAATGATTATGGGATCATTTAACGTTGCATGATCTATCATTCAAGTAAATTAAAAAGTCTTTTCTTCAAGAAAAAATATATTTTTAAAAATATTTCCAGTTTTCTTTCATTTTTTTAGGTTTTTGACCCAAAAATGCATTTTGCCGATGGTTGATTTTGGTTGGGTTTTTCATGGTTCATCAGCATGGTTATAAGGACCACTTAAAAACAAAATTTGTCTGTTATCAAAAATGTCCGGGTTTTTCCTGATTTCTACTGGACTATGTGCATAGCTGAGTTAACTTAGCTTGATTACGTTCTCTCTATCGTTTCCACTACATCAGAGCTAAGACGCACCCCTATAGACGGCAGTGGAGGAAATCCTTTGTCGCACTTTCGCGCACTTATTTCGACTTTCGCGCATGAAAAAAATACTGCCATTCATTCATCTCACTATTGTCTATCGATCTGGCTCATTTTCGGCCTTCAAAACTGAAGACGGATATATTTTTAAAGCCATTAAACTTTTCAGTCGGAGCTTTGATACCCGAAGCGCCATTTTGAATCACGTGACGTCGTATAATACAAGAGGATTCCCTTCTAAAATTAGATCCACCAGCGTGATGCACCAAATCTGAATGTGAAAAAAAACCCGAAGACTAGAACTATTTGATATATTTGATTAATGCTTGATACACTTTGATATTATTTCAAAGGAACTATTATCAGCATCAAAGACAAAAAAAAAGAATTACACACATGGTTAATATTTCCAAAATGTATTCATTTTACTATACAATCGTTTAAACTGTTATAGGTGTAAATGTACTGTGGATAATCAACCAACAATAAAATAATTAGGATTGCTAAATTTTAATTTTTGAAGGCGAATTTTGACGAACGTAAGAGACAATCAGATGTTCATGCGGCCATAGTCAACAATTATTTTAAAGCTATCCGTATTTAAACATGGGTAAAATTTTTGGCGGAATACTAAACAATTACGTGAATGTTTGGTCTATTAAGTTACTATGAGTAAATATCATTTTTACACGAAAAAGCAATTGATGTAATTATTCAACCTTCGATTCCAAGAAATGATTAATGCAATTCCATGTTACGTACAACGTGTTATTGTTTTGATTAAATGAAAAAATAGATTATTGAAAACAGTAACATTTTGTAAAATAATTATTACCTAATCGTATCGTAAGTAAATTTAATCTTGTTTTCAATAAAAGTAGGGTAAAATGAACATCAACCATGAAACTTATTCTAAAAAAAACACATTTTACATACGTCTTTTCCAAATCATCAACAACATTATATTTCTAGTCATTGCATGCAAAGAAGAGACTCGAGGGAATTTTTTTTGCAATTTATGAAATTTAATTGATTTATCAGTGTTGCCTCTGATGTCGGCCACGATGAATGTAACAGGCTTCATTCGAATCATGTCTTAGGTGTACTTAAAAATGTTTTGGGACATCGTTTTTGATATATCAGGAACATATTTAAATTCAAGTATATATATCCTTAATTTGTTTCATACAAGGCGGATATCCAAAGCACAGGGAAATTCGGTTTTCTCCGACAGTCTCCAACATTTTTATAACGAATTGCAGTTCGCTATCCTTTACAAGTTCTGATATTTAAACTCCTCATTGTGAATTGAAATGAACATCTTATAATCACGTATCAAGATATCTTCTAGAAATACCTTCTTAATGCAAACTCGTCCACTGCAGTAAAGATTACTAGGCGTACAAACCATATGTTACACTCGTTTCGCCAAGTACTGACTGAACTCCAAAACATCTAACACATAACCAAATAGGATGTCGGTTGCTCTTGCGGACCTCAAATTTACAAAAATAATTATGTAATTTCTTTACTGGCACTATTACCATATCACCGATATCAATATCAATCAGTACAGGATCAAAATATTTTTAACAATAGGAAATATTTGATTAAGCTAAGAGATGCAAAATAGTTAGTAACTCATTGATATTTGTCTCATGGTAGATCACTAATGCCACAAATTGGTTATTGAAAATATTAAACCATAATTATGCATACAAGCGTTTTAAAAACGTACTTGAATTCGATGTATCCATTTACGTCCTTTACATGTAATCAATTCCTTTACAATATGTAGTCAATATCGATGAAGTCACATTTTTTTTATCAAACTGTATCATGATGGTTTGTGAGCGATGTCAGTATTGTCAGATATATCTAGTATTTAGTAAATAAAATCTCTGGATACATGCACGCTCTCAGGCGTTTGCCGATGTTTGCCGATCCCGATTATTATATATTAATGACTTCATGTGAAATTCGAGAATTATTATTAGACAGACAAAAAAAACAATAAAGCATTGCAAGTCACTTTAAACAAACTTAAAACATTAAAATTATGCATGAATTTAAATTATATCCAGCCTAAAATTGTCTAATGGTAGTCCAAATAAAACTTTGTTTCAATGTAAGACAAAATTCAAAAACATTAAATAAGTCATGATAATTTGACTGTAAAATCAGATCCGTAAAATAGGAATCATCATGGGCATATACAATTAAACACATAAAATCGGTGATTTATAATAATTAGGCATTAATGTTAATGTGTATGTGACAAGAGTAAGACGGATTTAGACGACATTAGGGTCTATGACAACGGGTGCATCACGCTGGTTGATCTATTTTTAGAAGGGGATCCTCTGCTATTTAAGAAGTCACGTGATTCAAAATGGCGCATCGCGTATCGAAGCTCCGACTGAAATGTTTGACAGCTTTTAAAAATATACGTCTTTAGTTTTGAAAGGCGAAAATAGGCCAGACGGGTAGCAATAAGTAAAAAGAACTCATGTCAGTAGTTTTTTCATGCGCGAAAGTCGCAATAAGTGCGCGAAAGTGCGACAAAGGATTTCCTCCACTGCGGTCTATGAGGGTGCTTCATAGCCCCCGCGGGGCTATGTATCTTAGCTATACTGTGCACAGTGCAGCGCGTTACGGCGTGTTTTCACAACACAGAGTAGCGCTTGCGCCGGGCGCTTTGCGGACCATATCAAATGATATATATTTGAAAACAGACTGAAAACAACAAGAAACACGTTTTGATAAGTGAATTAAATTGATTAACATTTGAGATGCATAAGTAAATTTTTAACAAAGTTTAGGAACAAAGTTTGGCTCGAGGCTAGACAAATCAGCCACGATCCCACTTCCGGGTTTGTAATGGATACGACATTCTATGTTCAGGACGAAATAAAGTTATGCAGGTAGCTACAGAACACACTACGTATTTTAGACAGATAACCCTACATTGTAAAGCAGTACTATTCAGCCCTGCACCCCGAAAGTCTGTCATAATGTAGATTATTTGATCAACATGTTACATTTATCTGTCGGAGATTCTTCACAACTCAAGTCATCTTGATTTTTATGAAAATGTTTGTGCAGTCCGAAAGTTCCAAGAAAATGATTTAATTTAATTCTGCAGTACTCGTCAGATAATATCGACAACATCATTACGATTCAAAGAGGAAATTTCGTGCAATCCCTCCCCCCCCCCTAAAACACACATGTAAAAATAATGAAAAGGAGACTGTGATTTCTTCATTTCCTAAAATTGAGCGCTCAAGTTATATTATAGACTTGCTTAGGCTTTTATTTTATTTTTGGGTCTGGCTGACAGAGTCTCTGGCTGCTAACAAATGATGACAGAAGTAAAATCTGATGTTAAAAGGCTTTATTTGTTGTAAATTTAACACCAAATGATTCAGTCATTACATTCAATACACAATTTAACCTATTGATAAGGGACACATGATAAGAGCACACATAACTAATAAACAATATGATATCAAGGTGCATGCTCAAAGCGCATTGAAAATAAGAAAATTTAAGGTGATGAGATGAAATACTATGAAATAAAGCCTAAAAGTAATACTGGTAGCATTGATTAAGGATATTTATAATTAGAGTCTATGGGTAGAATCTATGAATAATAGCTAGAAAATAGATGAGTTTTGAGCTGTGATTTAAAAACAGTCCGTGAGGATGACATTTTGATGACATAAGGAAGTTGGTTCCAAAGTCTTGGAGCAGTACAGCTGAAAGATTTAAGTCCATACCTGGTGTTTTTATACTTTGGCATCTGGAGAAGCTTCAAATTCTGGGATCGAAGATCTTTTGCAGTGGTATAGTCCTCCAAGGAATTTAAAAGATATGCTGGAGCCATATTATGTTGACATTTGTAAGTAATACATAGAACTTTAAATTTGATTCTCGCTTCGATGGGAAGCCAATGTAGACACTTAAGCACAGGTGTTATGTGACATGCTTTTGGTGTTCTGGTCACAATTCTTGCCGCTACGTTCTGAACTTTCTGGAGCTTGTACAACTGACGTTTACTGATTCCAATCAGTAAGCTATTACTATAGTCAAGTCGTGAATGAACAAGCATTTGCACAAGTATTTTGGCGGCATCTCTGGTTATAAGATGACGCATTTGACTGATGCAACGGAGATGATAATAGCAAGTTTTACAGAGTTTATCTATGTGTGAGTCCATTGAAAGTTGAGAATCAATGATGACTCCAAGATTTCTTGCATGGTCAGTAAAAGGGATTGTAGCAGTTCCGATTTCAACAGAGGTAGCTTGAATATCACGCAAATTACGTTTAGTTCCTACTAGCAGTGCATCTGTTTTCTCATCATTTAACTTCAGCATATTTGATGACATCCATGACTTGAAATCAGTTGTGCAATCAGTAGTACGTTGCAAAGCCTCCTGTACATTTTCTGGCTTGAAACTGTCAATCAGTTGCGTATCATCAGCATAAGACTGATGATCCATTTTATTATCCTCTATCACTCTAGCAAGACTATTAGTATAGAGTACAAACAGCACTGGACCCAGCACAGATCCTTGAGGTACTCCACACGCAAGTGAAAAGCGTTTAGACTCTGCTTGATGTATAACCACGGTTTGTGATCTGTTTTTTAGATACGATTCAATCCAGGAGAGCGCAACATTTGTTACACCCATCTCCAGTTGAAGTTTCGAAAGTAGAAGCTTGTGATCCACAGTGTCAAAAGCTGCCGACAGATCTAAGAGTGTTAATGCAGCAATATTCCCTGAATCCACCCGACTTCTTAGTTCGTCCATGACTCGTAGCAAAGCCGTTTCTGTACTGTGGTTATCACGATATGCAGATTGGAAATCATCCATAAGCTCATATTCTTGAAGATGATCCTTAAGTCTTACATTCACGGCCTTTTCAATGATTTTCGATATAAATGAAACATTTGATACAGGCCTATAGTTTCTCAGATTGTTAGGATCCAAGTCACTTTTCTTTAAAAGAGGCTTCACAATAGCAGATTAAAGAGAGTCTGGAAAAACTCCACTTGATATACTTGAATTCACCAGATTCGTTATGAAAGGAAGAAGTAAATCTAGATAATCCATCAACATAGAAGTGGGAATAGGGTCCAGCGAACAAGTTGTTTTCTTTGATGCTCTTATAATCTTCTCAATTTCTTGTTGGGAGAAAGGTTCAAAAGTGGGCAATTCATGGCGAGTTGATGATGCATCAGGAATTTCAGATTGTTTTGACATACTTGAAGAGTTTTTCAGATCTTCCTGAATATCCTTGATTTTGGTATCAAAATATTCAGCGAAGTCATTAGCTAGAACCTCATCAGAATCATATTCAGGCAGTTTCACATTGTCTTTTTTACCGAGGAGTTTATTTACGAATTTGTAAAACTTGTCAGAGCATCCTTTCATTTCCAATATTTTATTATTACAGTAATCGGCCTTTGCTTTCCTAACAACTTTATTAAGCTCCTGTCGTCTGTGCCGATAAATCTGTCGATGTATCTCAAGTCGAGACTTGCGCCATTGACGTTCTGCCACTCTGCACTCTCGCTTCGCGTTGAGGACGTGATCATTGTACCAGAAAGAATCTGGTCTCATCCGTACATTCTTAAATTGAACTGGAGCATGTTTATCCAAAAGACTTATCAATGTAGAGTTATACATGTCAGTCAGCACGTTTGAATCTGTTGATGTTTCACTAAACAAGGGGGAGTTTAGAATGTCTGCTTTAAAACCCTCTTTGTCTATACTTCTTAAATTCCGACATGTAATTTGCTCAGGTTTGGGTGTAGGTATACTCATGTTCCATTTCATGCTGACGAAACTGTGATCCGACATCTGCTTATCGATTACTTTGACATCAGTAACCAACGATATTTTTTCAGAAGTAACAACCCAATCCAGTGTATGACCAGACTTATGGGTAGGTGCAGAGACAATTAAGTTGAGTAAGGTTGTGCACAGTCAACAATTTCACTATCTTGTCTCTTTCTAAACAATGCTTGTTTTCAAAATGAACATTAAAATCACCCAAATATATTGTGTTAGTTTTGGTATTTGTTTCAATAAGTTCTCCAAATTCATCTAAAAATTCAGAACGAGTAATAGAGTCTAGAAGAGTCGGGAGGTCAATTTATTAGGGTGGCTTCACACTGTCCCGATTTTGACCAACGACAGAAACACGAATTAGAAAATTTTAAATTCGTACGATTTGACCCGAATATGGGTAAAAGACAGTCATAATCGGAGGCACTTCTAACAAAGACAGAAGGCAACACGATGTTGAAAGAATGACACACGAACACAAAACGAACTCAATGCGAATGGATGCACGATCGTAAAGGAGATTTAGCATAAGTCGAGTTCGATTGGCCCGGAATTGATAACAATTGGTCTTGATTTGAATTTTTGCCCATGCGTGAAAGGTGGCTATGTGGTTGAACTAGCAGTGGAATGCCACCAAGTCTAAGAATGGATTTGTGGCACAACGTAAGATAACCAGTATTATTATATGATGGACGAGTGATCTGTCTTCTGATTGGTCGAGGAAGGTGTTCACCGACAATGATCAAACCTTATGTTGACCGCGGGAAACGTCACGCGAGGTCAACATAACAATCCAATGACCTGGAGCTAAGAATAGATCGTCACTACGAGGAGCGCCGTAAACAGTTGATTCCAAAAAAACTGAAAATAATTTACTAGTTTTCAAAATAACTGAAACTTTCATAAATTATATAATAAAACAGTTGTTGACTTCAGTTATCGGCGAGTCCAATGGTTTATTGACCTCGGAAACTTATGTTCACCTCGGCTGTCGCCTCGGTGAACATAACTGTACCGAGGTCAATAAACCATTGGATTCACCTCAACTGAAGTCAACAATTGTATAATGTTGTAAGACTATTAATATGTGGCCTCTTGGAACATATTCAGGCAATGGACCTATAATATAATTTTCAACTGACTTGCTAGATAACAATCATTAACAACTGGAAATGATTCAAAGCTTTCGAACTCAGCCTTTACGAAGTCTGCACGACGACAACACGGTGGCAGCACGACGTCGTAACGGGACTACGATGCATGTACGATGCCTCTTACCAGGTGCCGGTTAACATCACGTGACCTCTGGAAGTCAGCTGGAACGAGTATCATGGCTGCACAATTCGATTGTTTCTAACCACCTTACGACTATTTATCATCTGGATATTTGTTTTATTCTTCCTGGGCATCATATGAACTTTTAAAAATCAACTTAGTTAACCGGTGCCGTGTGCATCGTTAATGAGTTACCGGGGCTATCGTGAATACATCTTAATGCTTCGTATTTCAGTCGGTAGAGGTTTCATAGCTCCGGCAGCAAAATCGGAAGTGCAGGGACGTTTTTTGGTATGTCAAAAATATTCTGATAATCTATGCGAATATACATTTTCTTGGTGCAATCGTGTCTCCATCTTGCCGTTCGTACGACAATAGCTACGAATCCGTGTCGTCATCGTATTACCTTCGTGTGATCATCTGTTCAATGGGTGAGTTTTACATGCAAATAAAATCGAATGACATCATCGTACTGATCGATATACGAAGGCAATACGAACACAGCACGAATTCACACGACGGTACCTCGATAGCCATGCGAAAGGGAAGATGGCGACACGGATGCAACACGAAAATGGCATGATCAACAATTTGCTCACTTCCCCGATGTTGCCGCCGAAGCCAGAAAAACTCTTGCGGGAGCCAAAAGTTACGTTTACGAATGGCCCGATTGCTTACGATCCTTTGTGAATTTGCACATTTTCAAATTCGTGTTTCCATCGTTTGTCAAATTCGGCTAAGTGTGAAGCGGCCTTTAAGGGAGTGGGTTCTGGACGGGGAGGTTCGTACTTTTCGACCGGAAATCCCAGGAATTCTATTGAAGTCGTATTGAGGTTCGTACTTTTCGACCGGAAATCCCAGGAATTGTATTGAAGTCGTATTGAGTTGTCAAAGAGTCGACTGTATGTATGTTTTATGGAGTCGTATGGAATCATAATGAATCGTAAATAGGTCGTACATAGTGGGATTGAATAGTTGTTGTTGGGTGTGAGTCTGGAGTGGTCCTTTCCCTAATTTACATGCCGACTCACATCATTATTAGCTCATTAAACCTATTTAGAGGCTGTCGAAGGTAGCTGGAAAAAAACACCTGTCTTCAACACGCAGCGAGTCAAGCATAGTTCCCCATGCTTTTTCTTCTTTCAACCATTATCAAGAGCGAAGACAGAATCGCGAGCCACTCCGTGATTTTCAACACACATTTTGATTTGCTTTGAAGCGAACGTAGATGCCTAGATGGCAAAATCAATGATATAAATTATTTAAAGTCTAAAGAATATTATATGAGCGATGATAACTTTGCCCGGCTTACATGAAAATAAGAATATCAAGTCGTAAATTCTAGACTTGTAGAATGACAGTATTTAAAGGCTACCTTCTCACAAACAGTTACAGAACAGTATCATAGCCTATATCCGGCGGAGTATCCGCCTTCCTTGTGCTATTGTGCTAGGGTTATAACGCATCAGCTATAAATACATATCAAGTAAAGTGAAGGATATATAAACCACATGATGACGACAAACTACTACAATTGTTGTTGATGATCCAGATATCACAACAGGAATTTTGAATAATGATTTAAACTGATTTGGCGGATGGGTGGCAAGTATTATGTAGTTTAACAAATTGTAAGTCCTATGGTAAATTGCCTCAGAAGTTATAAATACAGACAAAACTAGACAGACATTCGAATGTATGTATGCATACCGTATAATATACTTCACATTTTGATTATTGTTGTCATCTATGGAATAACTGTACTAAGGAATAATCTATACTACTATTTGTGGAACAGTGATTGGAACTAGCCACGATAAAATATACAAAGAAACTGATTTTATACCATTCTACAAATGAAATATAACCTCACTCCAAATTCCACGAATTGTTTCAGATTAAAGCTCATTTAATCATACATGTACTCACAGTGTACGTGCAATCCGTTGTCATATGGAGACTAATGCACGCTCCTTTTTATCTGATAGTATACGTTTATGTAATAGTTTACTTACAGAAATATCAAAGTCCCAAACAATAAATTCCTTCAAAAATCAATACGGACAAACAAGATAATGTTTTCTTTGACAAAAAAATTGAACCGGAATTTGCCAAATTATCCAATCTCAACCCAGATTTAGTTGTAGTAACGCCGATAAATTTGACAGGCATATTTCAAACAATTCGAATTGTTCATGCGGACATCCTTGTGAAGATTCTCTCCACTACTTCCTTTTTTGTCCTTATTTTGATTTGATAAGATCAAAATAAATTACAAAAGCAAATGACTTAAACAGAATATTCTTGAATCGGTCCATAAATTCATACAGGTTTCATAACGTCTCAAATTATTATAAAACTCCTTTGTTCAATAGTTCTTTGTTGATTTCCCACTGTTTATTACTGTCTACTATTTTGCAATTGTTGAAATACAAATCTAATTACATTGTATATTTTGATGTTGACTATTGATTGTGTTTGACAAATCTAATGGTTCGGCACTTAAATAAGCTCGAAACTTGCTGTGCCGATCCATATTCATGTGATTAATTCTTCATGAATAAAATTTGTTGAAAAAAATATGTCTACATATAGCCTGCAAAATAGGATTACAGTTCACAAACAACAAATAAGAGATGCTAACTAAAGACACTTGAAAGTTAGTAAACATATATCTAAATGTAGGAGGCTTCGAATCAAGAAACAGAAATATGCATATTGGAAAAATTATAAAGTCATAATCAAGACTTGCTGAATTAGACAAAAACTTATTGAAGTCCTTTTTTATACACAGTCATGAAGTAGGATTGATAGAAACTGTTTTCTATTACGTAAAGGATAAGGTATCGTGAAGTTAACCCGACGGTCTGGAACCAACAACTGGTGGAACAGACGAGATAGTTTCATTCACTTGTAAGAAATTCTGTCAATGTCACTTATAGATTTGACGATACTCGCGATTACTCCAAACACATTGCAGTAAATATATATTTTTATCATCAAAGACTATCTTCCTGAAAAAAGAAGTTTTTGACACGAAACACTTTTTTTTGCCTTACCAAACATTAAGATACTTACATTTGCCTTGCCGAACATAACTTTACTGACATCGCCTTACCAAACATATGCATACTGACATCGTCTTACCAAACATATACGTACTGACTGCGTTACCAAACATATACGTACTGACTGCGTTACCAAACATATACGTACTGACTGCGTTACCAAACATATACGTACTGACTGCGTTACCAAACATAGACATACTGACTGCGTTACCAAACATATACGTACTGACTGCGTTACCAAACATATACGTACTGACTGCGTTACCAAACATACACATACTGACTGCGTTACCACACATACTCACAGTGTTATATATCTTTCCACAGATATATATCATCATCATCATCATGGAAATATTTGTAGAGCGCTGGTCTCCAGTCGAAACTGCTCAGAAGCGCTGGTGTTGGTAAACACTGTGGTTAAAACAGAGAAACTATCACTTCATTTCGTAGCAAGTCAAATTCTGATTGCAGGGGAAGTATGATAAAAGTCATAGGTTAAATGCAGTTTTGAAGAGGTGGGTTTTCACTTTCAGCATGGATTTGAACGTTGTCAAGTTGTCGATTGTGCGGAGGTGTTGGGGCAGGTCATTATATATATACATATATATATATACATGTACATATACTGACAAAGGCATTATAAAACATATTCACATTTATGATATAATGTTTTAATATGCTTTAACAACATATGAATACTGATGTTTGCGTGACCAACCATAAGGATAATGATATATGTGTGTTTCCAGATGCCCAATGAAATATGCTTATCAACCCACATGTTAACTTACATATCGGTTACCAAACATACACATACTGTTGTTTTCCTTACCAAATAAATGCACTGTGTCACCAACAGTTACCTACAGTAAGATGGTGTAATTATTGTTTAATATCGATCCAGTTGTATTGCTAATAATGTTTGGTGAAAATTTATGCAGAAGCTATACAATAGGGAAAAGAAAGTATACACTTCAGTTGAATTTATCATAGGTAAGATTTTTTATAACAAATATTCAAAAAAAAATTAGTTTTTGATGTCGCATTTTCAAACTGATAGGTACAGGCGTTATATCACCATTCAAGGGGCTTTTAAGTACCAAAGTTACAATTTATAATCGTCACTTGTCAAGGAGTCTATATACAAGGTTTCAGCGTTCTAAGCCTTTTGGTTCTGGAGAAGAAGAAAAAAGTTTTATTTTAGGGCGTGGCCCCTGTGGCCCTTATTAGGGATCACAGGGTCACCAAAGTTACAATTTATAATCCTCACTAGTCAAGGAATATGTACACAAAGTTTCAGCTTTCTGCGCCTTTTGGTTCTTGAGAAGAAGTTGAAAATGCACAAAGCTTACAGACGGACGGACGCCGGACACCATGCCATCCAAGAAGCCCATTAGGCCTTTCAGGCCAGATGAGCTAACAAAAGTTTTGATATATAACATAACTGTTCGATGACAAACAAGACATATAAAATGTTTCTAATTTTCCACATATTGACAACATTTTAACATGGTAGCTAGGGGTTATGTTAGTGTATATTCTTTTTCTTATCCCTGCCTACATTCAACAAAGATATTTTAACAAAACATCAACCAGACCAGAGTTCCTTCAATCATAGTGATTTTCGTATTTTCATAATTTGTACTGTTTTACTGAAGTTGAGAACATAATCACTCCATAATGTCACGATAAAGGTAAAAAGAAATCGAGAAAGGGGTGTAGTGGTAAATGTCCGTGCCTCTCACGCCAAGGCCCGGGTTCGAGACACGTAACATGGGCTTTAGTAGTTGGTAAGTTTAACAAGACACTAAATTCATGTTTTATTTCTACCAGGAACTAAATGCGTTATAACTAAACCGGCAAGCTACAAAATGAGGCGTGTCAATTAACGTAGTTCATCATATTCTTATGTGGCATTTCACGTCATAGGTTTAGGTTTCTTGATAGACCTAATAAACAGCAAAATATCAATCTTGAAGTAACTTGAATAACAAGAGTACAAAAGTTAGGAACAAGAAGTCATAGGTTATTTGTTTGTAAGTTATTTGTTTCGATTCTCACATGATAAACAACTATGGATCGAGTTATCGAACTTGGTGCCAGACCATTGATTGCCACAGATGGCGCCACGACGCACTTGTAGCATAAGCTAGGAGGATCCCACACCACATCGATCGAACACGGCTTGTTGCAGTGCATCTCGCGGGTCAAACCAGCCACCAGTCAAGTTGCTGTGAACAGTTAAACAGTTCTAGTCGTACATCGTATGCACCGATCTCGCAGGATGGACAAGGAAGAGGGTACGAACTACAGGAGTAATGCCACTGCAAATGCCTCAAAAGGACCAACATTCACGGCAGAGAAAAGTAAGAATAAAATGGCAGCGAAAACAAACAAGAAGTGGGTGCGCCTGGCCACTGTGTTAGCGTACGTGCTGGCCGTGTCCCTGGCTGCTATAGTGCTGGCCACTTACTACAGCCTCATCTGGAAGCCCGAGTTGAGTCAGATGCCCACCACTGTCACCATGGCCCCGTCTGCCTCCACACCCGACATTCTCGGCAGCACCGTGCACAACTCCAGCATCACCATACCAGCCGTCACACCCGAGGCCATCACTGGCCACAGCTGAGGTGAGAACTCAAACTTTTTCTTTAGCTTTATGATACCTGAATCTTAACCATCATTTTTCACTTCAAAAACTGTGCAAGAAATTTATCAATTCTGTTCTGCCTTTCTGTAATAAGCGCAGCTTTCAGACAAATGTTTACACCTCTTGGAACCATATTCTTTTATTTTTTTGATGACAGAATAGGTAAGTAAATTATCTTCCATGAAATACCATTTTTAGAGTACTGCACTTTACCAAATACTAATTATCAACTGCAATGGAAGTTAGGGAATAAGTTAATCCCCAAATGTATATGAAATCATTCATCTGTGTACAGTAAACGAGATTTGTATAAACATTAGGTCCAAAAGTAATACTATAGAAGTATAGAAACTAAGAATTCCTCTCCAGGCGAGGTACCACAATTGTGGTACAATGGTTCCAACGTGTTCTGTCACAACTGCAAATTATTGTGATGTCATACCTGCAGCAGTACTACAGTTGTTTGATACTGGTACATGTATCTGGTGTAGATCACTGAGGTATCCTCCACATTAGGACTGGTGTTCTATTTTCTCAGTGAGGTGCTCATGTAGATTATCTGTATAACCTCTTTTTAAAAAAAACCCAAAAGACAAACATTATTCAGTGAACTGTTTGTAGGAATGCTCCCAAGCTTGGAAGCTGGCAATGTGCTACATAACATTTAAAGTCTTGACAGTTTCAAAATACTTTAGCACTTAAAAGAACACAAAGTTATTCATCAGCGTTTAATTCGTGAGTGTGAAAAGCTTGCTGCAGTTTGACAAGATACTGTTGACAAGTCAATAGTCGCCCCTATTGTAATGTATTGTGTAACATATTCATTATACATGTTTTGTTTTACAACCATTATATATATTGATAACATATGTTATGCATCCATTTATCATAAAAAATTGTGACGTGTATAGATGATTGTTTGGAATGATATTGATGAAGCCGTGCATATGTGGTGATGTTGGTTGCAGGAGGAAGCAGAGCCTTGAGGAGTGGATTCTGGGGAGGGTGTTGATGGGTGGGCTTGTGATGGACTGATGGCCGTGGATTGACGCTCCCATGGTAGCTTCCTCTGCACTCAGTATTGATTTGGCGTCATTACCAGCAGCAACTGTTACCAAGGGAGGCCATACAGCAATAAACTCCTAGATCCATCGTCTCAAGCACCAGATGATTCTCTCAGTAGGTGGGATGCACCCACATGCAACAGATGTCAACAATAAGAGTCAACTTTTATGTTATTGTTATGAGATGTACATATTTAATACTGAAAATGTTTTCATTGGAAATATGTCAACTCAACTGATCAATAAATTGATTTAGCCTCAATGGTCACATATTCAGAGAAACACTTTTGACTGTTATTTTGTAAGGAGTGTTTTCAAGACTTTATCTTCAAAATTTATGCATTTATTACAAAGAGCAAACTTCTGTTATGTTAATAAGTGATCTTCCAATTTAATATGACTTTTGTTTGACATGTGACTAGAGTCCATTAGACTTTTGTATAATTTCCTATGTAACAATAACAATTTGACAATAATTTTTTTGTCAAAATTGCCTTTATTTATCTACAATTGTCAAAATATGTCAAAACAGAATAACATTTCTACCCTCAGTATGCTAAAAAAAACAGGAACATGTGAAACTGTAAAAAGTAAACAGTTGCTTCGAATTGAAGCTTTTATTCTGGTCACTACATGCCGTTATGTGAATATCATGTTATATGACTGCAACATTTTGTCCATTTGATAATGTCATTGCAGTGATAAGTGGTGAATGCCACCAACATGGTTTGTAGTGTGATTATCTCAATCATAACTAACAAGCGCTGCCTCTACACGGGGTCAACCAGCAATATCAACCTACTATTATATATCGCTCTAGACCCTGGCAGTAGAGGAATCAGAAGGGTTATTGGATGTATGGAAAATCTATGTTAGAATTTAAAAATGGCTAACAATGAGAGATATAGAAGTCTTGATATACACACTGGTTCAGTCTCTCCATGTGTATGAAGTACATTTGATTAAGTTTCTATCTTGCTCTGCTTAGTCTGTTACCACCTTCCTTCCTTCCTCCTTCCTCTCCATCACCCTTCAGACCCGTCCTGCTCTCCTTAGTCTGTTACCACCTTCCTTCCTTCCTCCTGCCTTCCTTCCTCTCCATCACCCTTCAGACCCTTCCTGCTCTCCTTAGTCTGTTACCACCTTCCTTCCTTCTTCCTCTCCATCACCCTTCAGACCCGTCCTGCTCTCCTTAGTCTGTTACCACCTTCCTTCCTTCCTCCTTCCTCTCCATCACCCTTCAGACCCTTCCTGCTCTCCTTAGTCTGTTACCACCTTCCTTCCTCCTTCCTCTCCATCACCCTTCAGACCCGTCCTGCTCTCCTTAGTCTGTTACCACCTTCCTTCCTTCCTCCTTCCTCTCCATCACCCTTCAGACCCGTCCTGCTCTCCTTAGTCTGTTACCACCTTCCTTCCTTCTTCCTCTCCATCACCCTTCAGACCCTTCCTGCTCTCCTTAGTCTGTTACCACCTTCCTTCCTTCCTCCTTCCTCTCCATCACCCTTCAGACCCTTCCTGCTCTCCTTAGTCTGTTACCACCTTCCTTCCTTCCTCCTTCCTCTCCATCACCCTTCAGACCCTTCCTGCTCTCCTTAGTCTGTTACCACCTTCCTTCCTTCTTCCTCTCCATCACCCTTCAGACCCAACTGCTCTCCTTAGTCTGTTACCACCTTCCTTCCTTCCTCCTTCCTCTCCATCACCCTTCAGACCCTTCCTGCTCTCCTTAGTCTGTTACCACCTTCCTTCCTTCTTCCTCTCCATCACCCTTCAGACCCAACTGCTCTCCTTAGTCTGTTACCACCTTCCTTCCTTCCTCCTTCCTCTCCATCACCCTTCAGACCCTTCCTGCTCTCCTTAGTCTGTTACCACCTTCCTTCCTTCTTCCTCTCCATCACCCTTCAGACCCTTCCTTGCTGTCCACTGCCCCCACAGATATGAGCTTCCTTACTCAAATGTTTCTGTGAAATTATTATACAATCTGTTTTTACCCTAAATACGGTCTAGTAAGACTTTATATTACTGTTTCACATTCAATCATTAGAGCTGATCTCCATGACAAGTCTCTGAATGAGGCCAGTATATTTGTTAATGTGACTTTTCTTCTCTCCTTGATTAATACCAACAGAACAAAGATGTAATGATGATGAAAAAGTGTCAAAAAATAAGTTATTTTCTACTTACCTATGAACAATTCAGAATAAAGAGGATCATTTATTATGTGTGCAATATCTATCATATATTTATATAAATATTATAATACAATTCATTGTTGAAGGTTTTGAAGATTGTGCAATATGTATACCCCTATTTGTTATAGAATCGTTTCATAAGTGCTTGTATGTTGATGTTGGAGTCTGATCATTGACTGGTATTTGTAAGAAGTGTGATGGGCTCTATTGTTTCATAATTTCTGGTGGTGAGTCAAAGATTGTCTTTTACCGGATGAATTTCTTTGTTTTCTTTGTAAACCATACCATTCATTATTTAGTTGATTTGCAAATCAATCCCGTTATGATTCAATTTATGTTGAATTAAGTTGTTGTGTATGTAATTTGATGTAGATTGTTAAAGACTGCACTTGTATTTCTCCAGCTCTCTGAGAAATCTCACCAGATGATACAAGCTGTGACTCCCATGTACTACTTGGTTCAACCATAATGTACAACACAGTACATAAAGTGTACAAGGGGTGTCACCTAACAGTAGAGAAGTCTTGCTCTTGTTAGCTAGCAGTGTACTCAGCACTGTACTACTGTACAACTGTACCACTGTACCACTGTACCACTGTACCACTGTACCACTGTACCACTGTTGTGTTTTATACCAGCCGGCAGGTCCTGTCAATAAATCTTATTGTTCATAAAATACTTGTTCTTGCAGTTTGTTATTTGTAATGTACATGCACATATAACTTTGTATCAATATGGTGTTAGCAAGCAGGTGTTTGTATGAGAGGAACATGCCAGTTAAATGGTGAACTAATGATGTAATTGGGATCACATTATCTGCAATAGTACAGAACTTTCACTTCAGGTCGAGTGTCTTGTGGGATTTAAACCAACACTCTAACATCTTTAACATTGACTTTACAAGCTGCTAAATCTTACACTTTTGCACATATATAGTGTGATCCCAATTAATTGTGACATCTTTCTTATGTGCTTTTGCAAGTACACAATATGTAGAGTTTATTATGAGTATATTCTATTATTCTGCGTTCACCTTCAATTGGCTACAGGGTCATCTTACAGGGATAGTGAGACCTGATATTGTGGTATCAACTTAGGGTTGGCAGGCTTTGTTAGATAAGGAAGTTGAGGTATCCATTCCCAGTCAACATGGAGAAAACATCAGATATCAGATGAACCATGTATACATTGTTATGTATATTGAAGAGACACTCCATGTGTTAAATGAAATTATTTTAGTATTGAAACTTGTCAAAATAACAAATGTGCTGTGACAAATTAAAAACCTTGTTATTTGCATATTCATCCCAAATATGACTACATATGTGCAGCAGGGAAAGACACATCACATTTTGTGAATACAAACACAATAAACCACAGTACATGTATTTCATCATTTGTGCTTTTGATATTTTGTAAATAACTTGGTTTGACTTGGCAGATATACTACATTGTTCAGTTTAACATGGACATAGAGGTCATACAAATGAAGCAAGCCTGTTGATAACCTTTTATGAAACTCTGATATCCGATGAAATGACACTTTTTACACCCTAATAGGTAAACCAAACGCTTGTGGACAGACGTATTTCTCATACATGATAAAAGTTCAATGTGAAATGAATGGCAAGGAACTAATTTTCCTGTGGTTACATATCCTTTGATGCAAAGTAACCCTCCCAAACGAAACCCCTGTATATATCGGGCCCTTGATGAAGTACACAGATGTTAGAGAAGAGGTGGAATCAGGTGTTATGAATGTGGCCACCTGGGACAGCAGTGTAGAGGCAATATGTGAGAGTTACATGGCCAACCAAGGGCGGGGTCAGCAGGGGTCCAGCTTTAGAAGCTGTGGGGAGGGACAGGGCGTGTGGATTCAACACATGATCCACATAATAGAGACAGGTCGATCGTTACATAACGCATATAAGTATAATGCGACATGTTTAATATAAACACCATGTATTACTCCTAATGAAGAATATAGATCTAGCTGTATCTCCATGACAACGAACGAATATCGATTCTCATTGGGTGTGGCAACCCATTACTAAGTTGCGCTAGCTGAGTGTGCGATAAGAGATGTTCCGAGCTAAACCCCTGCATGTACGCAGTGAGAACATGAATATATTACGTCCACATACTTTGTAGTCATTATTAATCGATAGTTCATATCAAATATACATGAATTAAACTTCACAGTACATGTGGTTAAACGCGTCAATGACATTAGGACTTTATATTATTGAATCGGAAAACACAATTGTTTTATTATTATATGGCTAAAAATCTTTATTTAAATGGGCGTTAGTAATGTATAGTTAGGATTAAACCCTTTCTCTAAAGGAAGTTATTTACAGCAGTACAATGGATACAGTTATCACTTTAACAATGACATCTGCGTTCAATATTATTGTCACATTTCAATATCAAAACACTATTGTCAAAATCCATGGGATATAGCTGTTAATTGCTAAGTTCCGCATCGCTTACCGCATATAGTAGTATCTTTAAAGTGGTTTATTCCAACAGGTAGTTAAAATTCACGTTGAAAATGAAAGTAATCAATATAAGCCAAGATGTTTTCTTCCAAAGATGACATGGATCTGTCGTTTAAACATGCAAAACAATGAAGTTGTTTTACGTATTTCATTATTGCACTGTGCTGCTTTTCCATTCGCAATTTAATTAAAACGTTAAAACGACACCACGGACGTAGCCGATTTTTATATTCAATAGATAAAATAAAAAAACGTTGTCACGGGACAATGAGGAATGAAATGTGGATGTTTCATAATAACAGTGAGCGGTATGCAGCAATCTGTTAAACCGATTTATGTATAACATAACTAACGTATTAGTGTAAGCTGAAGTTCTGGAACCTCCCTGAATACATACACAAACGGTTCATACCATTCTTTGGTGTGAAGCTTTAAATCTGTAAAGGAAGAAAAAGCTGTCACAAATTGAAATGACTCTAATTAAATAAACAGTGCCCGGACAAAAGTGAGCCATCACTCTTGAAATTCCAATTGACTTACATTTCAATTACCTGTTGCAAGAAAAATTTTCATGGATTGAGTTTTGATCGAATTGCAGCCGAAAGATACTGACAAAATGAAAAATCATCTCAGCTACAAGTACATAATTTTCATACATCTATGAGATGATTTTTAATAAAACTGCAGCTATTTAATCATCTTATATACAGCAAAATATAGCAAACTCATCACATTCAACATGGCGGTCAATGGGACAGGCGCTTAAAAAGTTGTTATTCAAAAACTAATCAACCTAAAAATGGATGATAATTACGTAAGCGTAGCTGAGGTGATTTCCTAACTCTATGCTATAACAATACAAAACAAGAAACTGAAGTCAATTTATGAAATTTATTCTTGCAACAGGTAATTTATTAACATATAAGTCTATGAGAATATCTCTTATGATGACTCACTTTCGGCCAGGTACTGTACATGTGAATTGACTCAAGCATGTGTTTCTCGAAAGACTGAGCCATATGACCCTTACAATCGCCATTTATCCTAAAACGTTTACGCAATTGATAAAGGTTAAGTGTCCAATGTATGACCATTGAGGAATCGAATGGCTCTGATATTACTGGTGCACATAAAACAAAAAATACCTATAGCATTTGACGTCCACGACGTCACTTACTAATGTAAGCGGATGTAAGTCTTCAGACCGTTTAAATACTATTGTTTATTTACTGTTTTTAGCTTACCGGTATTCAATTGTAATTCAGAAACTATAGCTATTCTTCTGAGTTTGGTATCCCAGGTCATATTTTGTCATTTTTCAGAGGTGACTCACGGTTTTGTGGTCTTTCTTTTGATGCTTTGTAGTCGTTTTCCCTACACCGGTGACTGTCGTGATCAATTATGAGTATCTGTTTCACAAATGTTTAACGCACCAGTATCAAAGCCACGCGATTCCAAACTTGTTTTTAAAATTTCCTGACAAGATGCGTTAAAAAATAATTAGAACATACAAATTTCGGGATTAAACATTCTGAATGCGATTTTTACTGTCAATATTCTTACAACATATTTGACATGATTTCAGTTAAAAAATATAACTTTCTTTTGTCGATTGGTATGATATTTGTAAGTCATACCACTTAAATTCTTAAAAACTTTAACGATTATTATGCAACATTTCATTCAAGTATTACCCACGTGGTACTTCGTAAAGGGGTTTCATAACAATGTGTTATGACACATATGGGTCATAACACTTTAAAGTGATTTGGTTGGCTTGCGGTGAACTTTGACATTCTCCGGACTACTTTATTCATTCATAAAACGAACGTGTTTTCATTCACAATCAAATTCGAATGGAACTGAGTGAGACGGAGTCATTCTTCAAACTTTCAGTTTCTTTTTTTAATCTTCCTTACCGAATTGTTAAGGAATAAATCGGAGGACAACAGACCTGCAATAAAACATCTTACTGATATCTCAAGGCTCATATAAAGACAAAAGGGTTTAAATTCAGCACAAGTTGATCACCCAATTTCATTAATTTGATCCATGTCGCCCAAAAATGACACAGACAGACATTGCTTGTTATCTATAGAATATAAAGACAACTGAATATTCTTTAGACAAAATTTCTTCAAAACAAAACGCGTTTGAACAATGATAAGCATCTTAAACTTACTTTGAAGGCGGCTGTTTACACATTTTGACGAAAAGATACAGGCAAATGGCGGCCGCCATGACATGCCGTTGATCAAAGAAAGATAACTCTGACTGTTCTTGCGCAGTGAGATTTTATATTCACGTACGCTTCGTTCACGACAAAAGTGCTTATTATTTACATTTCACCAGACACTATGAATTAACGTAGGGTAGAATATAGAAATGTGAATATTTAACGTCGTAATAGTATAATAATTGAGGCTGTGACGTGGTTTGATATTCATCCGCCGTTTCGTCTCTTTATAGGCACAATAAAAAGTTATTTAAAAAATCAATAAATCGTCTGAAATGTAAGTTGGTAATAAATAGGATACATAACTCGTTCCCCTTTCATATCAAGTTTATGTCCCTCGTGAAATAATTTTGTTTTGTCACTCGCCAAGGCTCGTGACAAAGCAAAATTATTTCACTAGGGACATAAACTTGATATGAAAGGGGAAGCTCGTTAGATATCCTATAAATATGTAGCATACAGCGGAGCAAATCTTATCCAGTAAATGCAGTGGTTGTTAAATTTACGGCCATCATGAAGTCTATCAACGGTCATTTTGTGGATAGAGAAATATTTGTTATGGACATCATGTTTATTACCCATAGGGTTGGAAATAAGTGATGTCGTATTTTCAATATGGGCACATGTGCACATATCACTTTTGCCTAGCAACGAATGTTGTAGTGCGACTTAGATCTACCTTTATTACCTACGAGGGCAGTCATATCGAGGTTCATATTTTTCATATTTTGCCCTAGCACTTTTGCATTGTGACGTCACGTAATAAACAATGCTTTGACGTCACGCTTCGCCTATGACGTCACAATCTAAACGGGCCGGCGGCGGCTAGTCCGTCTATGCTGAGGAGTAATTTTTGAGCATTTTCTTCAAGTTTGGGACTACGGTTATAAACAGAATATTATATTCGTGCCCATGACATACTATGTTAACGACACTCGTGTCTAAATATCAGTATATCCCTCGCTCTCGCTCGGGAAATACTAATATTTAGCCACTCGTGTCGTAAACATAGTATGTCATGGACACTCATATAATATCCTCTATATAATTACGTCTTTGACGTCATAAAACCATTGTTGATGACGTCACTGACGCCGGTCGTCGCAAGGGATGCCGGCTATTTTGTAGATATTCGTAAGAGAATTAATTGGAAAAGAATAGGTAATAAATGAAGTATTACGCCCGGAAGAGTACCATATGACTTAAATGAAAGTTTTGCAAATGTGTGTATTGGGCCTAACCCTCACTCTCGCAACACAAATTTACATTTGTTTCGTAAGTCATAGGCCCTATAACACTACAACTATCTTTGTACTGCATATGTGAGACAGGTGACACACGTGACAGATACACTGTATCTACATATTTTGTAAGTTAAGAACTCGTATAGATAAGTGTTGAGCTGAAAACAAGATCGGATGACTGTAAACTATTTGATGGTGATCAGCCTGCGGAGACATTTACATACTTACACCACATACACGATCCTAATTCATTTCAGCTTTCGGTCTGCCTCTGGATGAAAATAGAGCCATGGGCTCTGTAGCTCATCAGACTTTTGATGGAAATAGGTTTTTACGGTTTTGACCCCTGTGACCCCATTTCGGGTCATGGGGTAACCAAATCTACAATTTAGAATCTTCATGGCCAAGGAGTCTATACACAACTTTTCAGCTCTCTAGACCTTTTGGAACCGGAGAAGAAGATGAAAATAGGTTTTAAAAGTGTTGACCCCTGTGATCCCAATTGGGGTCATGGGGTCACGGAATCTACAATTTAGAATCCCCATTTGCCAAGGAGTCTGTACATCAAATTTCAAATCTCTAGAGTCATTGGTTCTGGAGAAGAAGTCGAAAATGTGAAAAGTTTCAGGATGGACGTTTTATTTCTTTCGAGCTTAATGCAGATATCGTGTAATATGGTGTCTACTTATGTCCGTCTAATTTTTTCATTATTCTATCCAAAAAACTACGATTTTTGGCGAAGATAATCATATATCAATTTCTCAAATTATTTGTTTACCTTACAAAATTGCCATGCGACAAAGAACATTAGAAATATGATTATGTTTACAAATAACTTATTTGAGAGGAATTTTAAAGATGGAATGACAATAATAGGAATATATATGGATGACAACTTCTGTGTCGAAACGTCGCATACAATGAACAAAAAAGTTGTCATCCATATATTTCCCGCTCCCCACTTGAGTATACAGTAAGTCATTGTGTATAAGTCTTCTTTCCACCGACACCCCAATACTTAATTCATTAATAGGTTTTACAATTAAAATTGTACATCTAGGGATAGGTTGATCTTTGTTTCAAATTTGAGGTAGTTATTATGAATATTCAACGAGATGTACGGAGGAAAAAAATAGTTTTGTTGAGTCGCTAAGTCATTTGTCGAAACGTCGCATACAATGAACAAAAAGTTGTCATCCATATATTCCTCTGCATTAATGTTTACAATTAAAGGTTATTTTGATTTAAATTAGAGAAGTGTTGTAGAAAGAAGAAAATAAAAATAAATGTCTAATTTCGACCCATGGTTCCTTTTCCGAATACCATATTTCTATTCTGTCAAAATATCTATCTGTAGCTTATATATACACATGCAGTATCAGTATGACTTGTTACAAATTAACTTTAAATCTTGTACTCATTTTTAGCTCATCTGGCCTGTAAGGCCCGATGGGCTTATGTCATGGCATGGTGTCCGGCGTCCGTCCGTCCATCCGTAAACTTTGTGGAATTTCGACTTCTTCTCCAGAACCATAAGACCTAGAAAGCTGAAACTCTGTGTACAGACTCCTTGACTAGTGAGGATTATAAATTGTATCTTTGGTGGCCGTGTGACCCCTAATAAGGACCACAGGGGCCACTCCCTAAAAACTTATTTTCATCTTCTTCTCCAGAACCATAAGGCCTAGAAAGCTGAAACTTTGTTTGCAGACTCCTTGACTAGTGAGGATTATGAATTGTAGCTGCGGTGGCCGTGTGACCCCTAATAAGGGCCACAGGGGCCACGCCATGTGGCCCCTAATAAAGGCAACAGGAACGTCCTTCAAATCTGTTTTCATCTTCTTCTCCTGAAGTATAAGGCCTAGAAAACTGAAACTTTACGCCTATATACTTAATTTTATGATTGGTGACCCTGTGGCCTCTACAAAGGGGAAATCACATTGGCCACACTCTACAGCATAATTGACGATGAAGCCTGATGAGCTACAGAGCCAATGGCTCTATTTTTTAGTCATTTTTAAAGAAATGATGAGAACATGGTGACAAATTCAAATGTTTCCAAGATGATTTTACATAGGGACGTGTTAAGAAAGTACTCACGGAAATATAAATAAAATGTCGTTTTTTTGGCGTTGATTTCTCCACTACTTGATTAATACATTACAGGTGTTGAAATAAGTAAAAATTTTCCCAACGTGGCCTCATCAATGTTTGCAAAAATATGTATAGTTTGGGAGATATGCTCCGGACAATCTTTTGTGACGGACGGACAGAATGAGCGCTATATACCCCCGCTTACGCTGTAAGGCGGGGGTATAAATATATAATCTGTTCATCTAAATATATTTAGATTGGTTTTAGCAATGCGTGTGACAATTAACCTGCAACTCTCTTTTAACTGGAATTTGCAATTTCACGTGGGTTGCCACAGCAACTGCACAATCGACAACAAAAGTCATCAATGAAAACGTAATAATAGTAGTTTGTAACACACGTTCAGGTCTATAAACAAAGAAAAGTCAGATGTTTTTGCAGTTATTCTATAAAATTTAATATCACTTAAAGTATAAATCGTTGAGGACATAAGATAGATAATTATTGTTAATCAAAGAAAGCACAGTCCAGACTGTATTGAGATTACAGCTCTTTTACATACGATAGCTTGCATCAGAAACATACATTTTGACATCTAAGAGGCGTAAAAATCGCACGTTTTCTCTCCTGTAAACTCAAATTTTTCGGGTATTTAACAAATTGTCTGAATTTTTTTTGGGGAAAAAACATTTTGAATGAACATCTGGAATTTAAATTTAAATTTTGTTCCAAAAAAGAAATTGCCAAAAAGTATATAAACTTCTCAAAAGAATTTAAGGACCATTTATACCTCAGCACATGGTTAAGTTTATATATTTTATTAAAAAAACAATTTCTAACTGACAAATTGGAAACAGTTACTTCAGGTTCAAAACATTACAGTCTAGTCCTTGGTGACTTTGTCGCTTTGAAATTGATATCCCTGATTGTGAAACGCTTGATGAAGAACATTGTCTCCCCTCAGAGGCAGATCAAGTCATACTGATACAGCCTCTGTTCTATTACGCCGACTTTGTGGGATGGAATGGGAGATGCCTGATTGGAGGCAATCAAAGTTAGTTGTGCAATCAGCGACGCTGTTCTAAAATCATAATTTTGGCTTCTATTTCATGGCTAAAGCATTGTGATATGAACCATTCTTTCCATGAGAAGCGTTGTCAATTGCTAAAGAAATTATACAAATTGTTTCATTTTTTGTCCGCCAGGGGAAACTGCCGGAACCCACAGATTTCGGCATAATAGAACAGAGGCTGTATCGACATTTCATGACTTGATCTGCCTCTGTGGGGAGAGAATGGATGAAGAACAATGTGATTAAAAATTCTAAAATAACTCAAATGTTTTTAAAAATACGTTTACAGTTAAAAAATCAATAGCCCAATGTCAGGTATGCTTGCTATGGGCCTGAAAGATATGGCAGATAAACAAAATTTTCACACAACAGATCACTGTTCATTATGTAGGCTTATTGCAATCGAAAACATTTAAGTTACAATTTACATAAACATGTCAAACATGTTTAGCCTTGAAAGACAGACATAGAGAATCTCACCCAAGTGTCTTCTGATATCAAATATATTAACACAAGTTGATAAAAGTAACAAATATCACGAGGGTGAGATTCTATTTATCATCCAAAATCATTTTTCATCACATAGGCATGAAAAATGTACTTCTTTGAACACTGCATAGCCCTCCAACTCCTAAACCAGTGATGTCATAGCTTTGTGACGTCATCGTGTTAATGAGGTCATATCATTGTGACTTCGTGTGTTTATGACGTCATAGCATTGTGATATCATTTTTGATGATGCAAAACACTTGTGATGTCATGTCCCTGCTGATGACAGAGCATTGTTCAAAATCTACTGTCAAAGCGATATCTCCTAGGAGATATCGCTTGTTATTACTCGCCCGTGTAAGATACCGCAGTGTAATATTTATACGACAATATTAAACTAGTGTAATAACACAATGCAAGGATGAAGTCATAGAAGTGTGTTGTTGTGACGTCACAGTGTAAGCGTGCCGTCACAATGGTTGCTGAGTCGCGAAATGTTAATTTCGGCAACTTATCGGCAATTATGTTTGATTTTTAGGGCAAGTAATAAACAGAATACTAAACGACCTTCCATTTAATACTATTTTTATTAAACTCGTGAATAATTTGGTATCAAACTCGCTTTCGCTCGTTTTATACAAAATCATTAACTTGTTTAATAAATATAGTATAAAATGGAAGGTCGTTTAGTATCCTCTATATCTTCCACAAGCGATATCTCCTGTGGGACCCAGTTTTGGATGATAAAGTCAATGGTTTACACAATAAACAAAATTGGTGAAATCACCCGGCCTGGTGGCGCACTCGTAGATGAGCTTATTATTGGACATTTCTACATGGTTAACTTGTACATTTATCTACTAAATAGGAATTAACTAACCCTGGGATATTAAAATTTACATTCAATCTATGAAGTTTGTCAATAATCAGATGAGGTTGAATAGTATTAAGGTGGATGAAAGATCAACATTATTGTGACAGAGGTACCAAATGTATCCTATGGTAGCAGGTTGTTGCTCATGAATGAATGCATTCATACCTGCCACAATGATATCAACTTCCAAGCTTCCTCACCATGATTTTTCATTTGAAATCCTCAGCATGTCTGCACATTGAGAGGTCCGTGTTTGCCCTCTCTCATAAACATATTAGTAAAGTTTCCATGTAAACCAATACATTATTGTTATTTGTCCCTTGGGATTAATAATGTTTTGAATTTATTAAATCTTAACCTAACTGCTCACACATGATGCTACTGAAGATGACAGCTAGGAGCTAATTGCTTAAAGACCAAGTACCGTAATTTGAAGCAGGTTAAAGTACCTGTCCTATGGACATCCGCCATTTTGAACGGTCTATACAAGCGCTTTGTGTCCATCAGCCCACCTCCATGTAGTTGACAGCAGTTGCCTCCCCTGATCTTGCTTTCTAACAAACTTCACTTCCTGTCTGCTCTCAATCATAACAAATTCCTCCATCTGTTTGTACAAAATTTATTTTCTTTAAAAAGTCAGTCAGTCTTAAAATTTCAATTTTAAAACATCTTTTTACAATTAAATCCTTGTGCATTCTCTCAGAGAGCAAGACAAGATAGAAGGGAATGTCCCCATAGCACGTAAAACTTCCTTGGACATTGTTGACGCATTTACACAGAAAAATTATACATTTTTTTCCATTTTTCTGCATATTTGAATATTTTGGGTAATTTAATAACATAAAACACATATCAATGCTAAAATGCACATAAAATTACCACATAATAAACAATCCAATTCTACTAAATTGAAATTGACCTTATCATAAAATCGAAGTAAACTAAACTAAAACATTTGTTCGAATTAAGAAAACGGCAGTCTTGAAGCAACTATAGAATTCTTCATCATAGATTCTGTTTCATTGAGTAAATGCAACGTGTGAGCTCCAGCTACGCCCAACCGGTAGACGAGCTGGCCCACTAGGCACTGGGGAACTCACCAGCAGAACACAACACAAGCTGCACCCCCTGGAGGAAATAATACAGGCAACCAGGGTCGGTCCACTAGAGGGCGCCACATTAAATGCAGTATTCACAGAGATTGCACAATACACGCTAGTCTTACACTGGATGATAGAATGACAATAAATAAAATGGGATGAAAATGATCATTACAACATTATGCATTGATGAATAATTTATGATAGTAAAGCAGAAAATCATTTCAAAATTCATTTCAGCTGAGGAGTAGCCAATGTATTAAAAGTAAACAATGTAGTATAGTAGAGTGTAGACCTCGGGACAGCACCACGACTGACTGGTCCTAACATACCATCAGCCTAACTTCATTTTCATGTTCAATATTCTTTCTACCATGATATTTGGTGATGAATTTCTATAGGTTATGTCTGCAATGGAAATCAATATTGCTGTGGAGCTGATAAGTCTTAATGTACAACATATTATTTATCTTGATTTTTTCTTTTTCAAATTAATTATTTTAATTTAATTTACAACTTGCTTATTTTCAAATTGCAACACATCATTTTTGTATAATGAATTGCATTCAAATAAGTCACCTCATTGTGATTGTCATTAAAAAGCTTAAAGTAAAAAGTTAAATTCATAAAGTATGTCAATCCACTTCACTAGTGACATAATTAAAAATCATATATATATATCTATATACAAAAACTTTGATCTACATATATTAATTTCATTTGATTGATTAAATTACAATTTATTACTTTGAAAAATACTTACAGGAACATGACAATAGTCAAAATATCTTTATCAAAATGTCAATGTAAAAATTAACATTAAAAGTAGACTGTAAACTCCTCTGCCAGTAAAGCAGATGGTGGCAACAACTATCAACAACAACTGCAGGCCACATGTAAGTGGTATCTAAAGCATCAGGCACAAAGACAGGCAGCAGATGTCCAGGTCAGATCAATTCATCCCATGAGGTGATACTGGAAGACTACCCACTAACCCCACTGGAGAGACTGGAAGACTACCCACTCACCCCACTGGAGAGACTGGAAGACTACCCACTCACCCCCACTGGAGAGACTGGAAGACTACCCACTCACCCCAATGGAGAGACTGGAAGACTACCCACTCCCCCCACTGGAGAGACTGGAAGACTACCCACTCACCCCCACTGGAGAGACTGGAAGACTACCCACTCCCCCCACTGGAGAGACTGGAAGACTACCCACTCCCCCCACTGGAGAGACTGGAAGACTACCCACTCACCCCACTGGAGAGACTGGAAGACTACCCACTCCCCACACTGGAGAGACTGGAAGACTTGACAGGAAGAGCTCACTCAGGGACACTCTGGGCTCCTGGGTGCTGCTATAAGACACATTGGTATTTACTAAACTACACACTTCTCCTTTGGTAGATTTAATCTGTCAAACTGCAAACCCTCCATAAACAACTGTGAGAGCATGTCATGAACTGAGATTGATCTTTAAGATTGTAACCAGTTTGCTTGAAACAAAACTTAAATAGGGTGTCATAAACAAACTAAATGAACAAGTGATGAGTTGATGATAACGATGCTTGTTTTGGCTCGTCCCCACGGCGAGGCAGGGTGGATATGTAGTCGAAAGGTTGAGGGAGCGTGACAGGAAGCTGGATCTCACACAGGTGTCCTGGTGTTCCTTATCCAACCTGCAACACACAACACACACCTCACTCACTCTCTCTCCATGAACTTCCTCCAGCAACATCATCAACAATACAGCCGTGGGCTCTCTAGATCATCACCTCTTGGGCTGAAGACGTACTGGTATATAATATAAATAATAAGACAGAAGTTTACAACCCATAATTTGTATTTGTGATGCATGTTAACACAGAATTTCAGTAATCTAAACATTTGATTTCTAAGGAAGAAGTAGCAAACAGTTCTTAAGGTCAGTGCCTCTTTTCCCAGTATCTTTATCCTAAACTTGTGCCCTCAGAGAAACAAATCTCACTGAAGAACAGAAGCTCTGAATGGCAGTATTAGCAACTTGAAAAACTTCCATCCCCATGAACCTACCTGGTAACTGGTCTCTGTGAAGCGTCGTCAGTTAGTTAGGAATTATGCTCAGGAAACAGACAGACGTATGCTATTTATACCCTTTTCTAAATAATAGCACAGAAAGAAAGATCATTTAGCTGCCAAAACTATTATGAGTTCTCATAATACAATCTAGTTGCACCAATAGCGATGAGATCTTACAATCTTGACTGTGAAATTATTGAAGGATAAAAGAGTTACATAATTCATAGACCAACAGGAAAAAATAGAGCCATTGGCTCTGTAGCTCATCAGGCATCATATCAAGTTTGCTTTATACAGGCAAGATGAGCTAAAAAAGAAACTGATGTTACCTATTGCAAGAAAACCTATAAAAAATTACAAAACAAATGTAGCGATTTCGGAATAAATTGGGGTCATGGGGTCACAAAACCTACAGTTTAGAATCCCAATTGGCCAAGGAGTCTACATGCAGTCTTTCAGCTCAATAGACCTTTAGGAGCTAAAGATGATGATGAAAATAAGTTTTTAAGGTTGTGACCCCTGTGACCCTATTTGGGGTCATGGGGTCACGAAATCTACAATTTAGAATCCCCATTTGCCAAGGAGTCTGCACATATAATTTCAGCTCTCTAGACCTTTTGGAACTTGAGAAGAAGATGAAAATAGTTTTTTAAGGTTGTGACCCCTGTGACCCTATTAGGGGTCATGGGGTCACGAAATCTACAATTTAGAATCCCCATTGGCCAAGGAATCTGACCATATCGTTTTTAATTCTCTAGTCCTTTTAGAACTGGAGAAGAAGATGAAAATAGTTTTTTAAGGTTGTGACCCCTGTGACCCTATTTGGGGTCACAGGTTCACCAAAGTTACAAATTAAAATCCCCATTGTCCAAGGAGTCTGCACATATCACTTTCAACTCTCTAGTCCTTTAAGAACTGGAGAAGAAGATGAAAATAGGTTTTTAAGGTTGTGACCCCTGTGACCCTATTTGGGGTCATGGGGTCACGAAATCTACAATTTAGAATCCCCATTGGCCAAGGAATCTGACCATATCGTTTTTAATTCTCTAGTCCTTTTAGAACTGGAGAAGAAGATGAAAATAGGTTTTTAAGGTTGTGACCTCTGTGACCCTATTTGGGGTCACAGGTTCACCAAAGTTACAAATTAGAATCCCCATTGTCCAAGGAGTCTGCACATATCATTTTTAACTCTCTACTTCTTTTGGAACTGGAGGAGAAGATGAAAATAGGTTTTTAAGGTTGTGACCCCTGTGACCCTATTTGGGGTCACAGGGTCACCAAAGTTACAAATTAGAATCCCCATTGGCCAAGGAGTCTGCCCATATCATTTTTAACTCTCTAGTCCTTCTGGAACTGGAGAAGAAAATGAAAATAGGTTTTTAAAGTTGTGACCCCTGTGACCCTATTTGGGGTAACAGGGTCACCAAAGTTAAAATTAGAATCTCCATATGCTAAGGTACCTGTACACAAAATTTCAGCTCTCTAATGTGTATGGTTCATGAGGAGAAGTCGAAAGTGTCAAAAGTTTACGGACGGATGGACGGATGCCGGACGACGGGCCATGCCATAAGCCCATCTGGACTTTCAGTCCTGATGAGCTAAAAACTCAAGTGAACAAATATCTTTAACTCGCCAGAGACTATTGTGACATCGGCGCAATCATTATGAAGTAAGAACCCTTGGCCATTAGAACATCATGACATGGGAATGGCATTCCAAGGAAACAGGCTACATGAAATAAGACAGTGAACTAGGAGAAAATCAGCCAGTTAAAAACAGTTTAGTTACATAACACTAAAGCAAATAGAAAACTAGAAAGTGTTTTTACCCCGTAAAACAGATGTCTCCCCCTTCCTCAAATGCTCCAAACCTCTAAACAGTACTATCATAAAGCACCATTAATGTTCTCTGTATAATTCAACTTGAATAAATAACCTATCAACTCCACAATTGTAGCAAACAAAATATTCAAAATTCTGAATGATTTGATGCTGAAACCCTTGAAAAAGACTAAGTCCAAATTGTTGCCATGGAAATAAAATAAAATTTCTTTTTAAAAAATCTATAACCTCCAAAAGGCACATCTACATGATATGGAGAGACAGTATACCAACTTTGGTGATGATCGGTCACATAGTTTTAGAGATCTGCTTCGGAAACGAACACTATCCTGGAAAAAAACTAAGTCCAAATTGTTGCCAGGAAATAAAAAAAATTATATTTTTAAAAATCTATAACCTCCAAAAGGCACATCTACATGATATGGAGAGACAGTATACAAAGTTTGATGATGATCGGTAACACAGTTTTAGAGATATGCTCCGGAAACGAAATGGGAACGCCAAAGCCAACGCCGACGGGAACTCAGCTAAAACAAATGTCTCCCGACCCTTCAGGGGGAGACATAATCATTCATAGCTTTCTGAGGAAAAAAGCAAGTTAGAAAATGACATCTGTTAAATATAAAAAACGAATGGAAATTGGGAGAAACAACTAGATGTTGAGTCAAAGGGACAAGATGTATCAATGTGCAGTGATTTGCCTTAGCAAACTTTGGGGGGTGTTCATTGCAATTCCACGTAAGGAAATATTTCTAGTCAGCCAGTCAGAATCCATTCTCTCCTCACAGAGGCCGCTCAGTCATACCTGAATTAGCCTCTGTTTTATTACGGCTAGATCCTGGGGTTCCAGCAGATTGCCCTAGCGGCAAAAAGTTGTAACTTGAGATATCTCCCTTATTTGCAGCCAATGAAAACTCCTTTTGGATATCCACGACTTGGGGAATTCTCAACGGTCGTACAGTGACTTGCAAAAGCATCATGCCTTTAGGTTTATTTTCATTAACAGTGGGAGAGGGAAAATATTTGAAAATCAGATATGGACAGGGTTTTTCATTAGAAACATACTGTTCTATAATTGTTATTGTTATTTGTTTTATGATAAATTCTATTCTAATAATTTACCAAATAAAAATCAATGAGAAGGTAAATGGCGATGTTTTGTAGAAGGAAGAGTTATCTCCCCTGGATGTTAAACTTTGATTGCCTCCAATCCGATTTCTACCTTTCTATCCCATGTATTATCCATAATAGCACAGAGGCTAACTCGGGTATGACTGAGCTGCCTCTGTGGGGAGAGAATAGTCAGAATCAAGTATTGACCCAAAGTCATGTTACAATATCACTATTTTAATGTTTATTAGACTGGGAATTCTACAAGCCCACACCTCTAACAAAAATAACTCTAACAGTAGCTCAATCCTTTCAACTCCTCCACAAAAATAGCTCTAACAGTAGCTCAATTCTTTCAACTCCTTCACAAAAATAGCTCTAACAGTAGCTCAATTCTTTCAACTCCTTCACAAAAATAGCTCTAACAGTAGCTCAATCCTATCAACTCCTTCACAAAAATAGCTCTAACAGTAGCTCAATCCTTTCAACTCCTTCACAAAAATAGCTCTAACAGTAGCTCAATCCTTTCAACTCCTTCACCAAAATAGCTCTAACAGTAGCTCAAATCCTTTCAACTCCTCCACAAAAATAGCTCTAACAGTAGCTCAATCCTTTCAACTCCTTCACAAAAATAGCTCTAACAGTAGCTTAATCCTTTCAACTCCTTCACCAAAATAGCTCTAACAGTAGCTCAATCCTTTCAACTCCTTCACAAAAAAAACATTGACTCTTAAGATTCAAATAACTAACAGTCATGTTACAATATAAATTAATAGTTGCTTTTGTAAAGTTTCCAGGATTCATTTAAATTTAACACCTGCAAATTAAGCTGGAAATTTCACCAACCCAATTATCAATTTTCTAGTAACAAAATACAGAAATAAGAAAACAAATAAAAAATAAAATCCAATGTGAAAAGCAGGGAAGCGTGAGGGAGGAAGAGAAGATAATTGTCCCCCACCAGTGGTCCCGGGATAGATCGATAGTCCTCCTGCCGGCCGGCCGGCCACCAACCTCCCACCAGCACAACTTACCACAGTGCCACTGACCGCCGGACCGCCTGGCAGAGTGTTAGTTGAGATCAGAGCTTCGGAAGCTGACAGCCAAGTGGTGCAAGTTAACAATGCTTACATTCGAGTCCGCAGCCGACTCCTTCATGACCGTTGTCACGGCTGGATCTGTGCTGTCCACGGTTTCAGTCTCAGACAAAGAGCTCTTCTCATGTCCAGTTTGGTCTGTAACAGGTATGTGGACATCATCAAGGTTCTTTAGTCCCAGTTTATTACAAAAACATTTGCAAAGTGAAAGTAAACATTAGAGTAAGCTTTAAAATCAAACGGTAGTACACAAAAAGAAAACTTGTACAAGGATAGTTTGCGTAAATTATATTTTAGATACCAAAAGTGTGATTGATCATAAAGAAATGATGTTGAATGCACATGACAATGAGATAACTTACCAGCATCCTGCACCATATGACTGTCCTGCGCTGAGTTCACCAGCTCACCCTGTGAACTGGCCTCAGACTTGGCCATCTGTACTAGAGGGCTGGGTTGAGCCGACTGCTCTTGAGATTCCATCTCATCACTCCCAGCATCTTGTGCAACTTCACTGCAACTCAGCACTTCAGCAGTGTTTGTGTTGTCTTCAGCATTACAACTTTCTGTAATACTACCCTCATCAGTTAGGACTGTATCTGTACCAACATTATCAGATACAGATACATTTTCTTCTGATAACTCTTCTTTATCATTTGTAGCCTTTTCATCAACAATTACCACTTTTTCTGTGGTATTCACCTTCTCTGTATTTTCATTTGAACATGTTTCATGTTGAATAACATCTGCCTGACTTTCAGTCTCTTCTGGTTGTTCTTGGGATTTCTTGACTATGTCATCAGTCTCAGGAGATTCTGTCTTGTCCATCTCCTCCTCCTCAAGGTTCCCAGAAGCATCAAGAAACTCATCGGCAGCTTCAGGGGCAGCTGCCACACTGAGACCTTTTCCCTCAGTTTTACTGGAAATAGTTTCCTCTTCAAGAGTTTCTTTAGAGGTGTCCGCTACTCCACCATTAGTAGAAGATTTCTGCTCTTTGTCTGATTTCTTTGGACTGTCTTTCTTAAAAAGTGCTTTCTTGCACTCTTCATTATTAACCCCTCCCATGGTTGGCGGGGGTGATGTTGGACTGAGGTTTGAGTTCACTTCTGTGACCCAATCCATCACCTTGACATGACCCGGCGGTGTCTTCATGAAGTCTGGTGAGGTGGGTGTGAACTCTGGAGCATCAGGATTCAGCTTGCACTCCAGCTTCAAGGGTTCGTTATGTTCATCCCCATCAGTGTAGTTGTCAGCGTAGAACTCTGCATCTTCAGGACAGTCTTCCCATGACTCATCATGCTCATTTTCATCCCCGAGACTCTGGCTGTGTGTGTGTCTGCGGTGACTGCCCACATACCCGCCATCCTGTCCCTCCTCAGGGTCCTCAAACTGGCTGTCCCCATGATGACGCCCATGCTGGTTGGAATGACTGGAGTGGCTGGTTCCCGACCGACCTGACGTGGCAGAGTTGGACCTGACGTCATTGCCGTCCTCATCCCAGTACTCCACCTCCACAGTGTGATCGGAATCCTTTCCGGAGTTGTCGATCTTGACCACCAGCAGGTCCTTCTGCCGCTCCACCTTCCGGGACTCATCCCCACTGGAGGAGGTGCGCTGGCGTGGTGACCTCTCACCCCAACCTCGACCTCTGCCCCGCCCACGGGCTCGGCCTCGACCTACAGGCTTGTGTTGGCTCTCCTGGTCAACCTTCACACCAGCTTTATAAACACAAAATGGTGCTTTGTTAGGTAGTGGTAATCTTCATGATTTATGTTCAAATTGTACACATGATATGTCTAAGAACTACTCTTTAAATACAAACATATCAATACAAAATATAAGTTTAAGCTTTAGCTTCAAATTTTATCCAAAAACCCTAAAGTGGTCTGAGGCACCATCAAAATGATGACTTATATGAACCAGCATAAACAGCTATTTAATAATGGAAGCCTTGCTTGTAGCTCATCAGGTTTTTCATACTCTCCAACATTGAAGACAAACACAGGAAATAATGTGGCACTGCTCATATTGACTATAACGGATTTGGTAACATTTACAATCTATATGATCTTTCGTATGGTACGCAACATTTCATTATCTAAGACTTTTGGAAGTTATTCATATAGATTTCAAATTTCCCCCTCACATCACATCAAGATTAATCTCAAGGGACAACCTCTTCAAAGCACAAAAGTTCTAAAAAGCATTGAAAGAAACTAGAAGTATGATACCCAGGAGCTACACTAACTTCATGATATTGAATTTGTAGATGACCAAACAAGACATAGAACAGATTAATTTTATAGAAAATATTAAGCTGTGGTCTTGAGAGTCTCTTTTGAAATTTCCTGAACATGGCTGATTTACACTCAGCTACGGATCATGAGGCTAAATTGGGTAAACAGCAAGTAACAAAGTTAACAAAACGCACTTGGATCCAATAGGTACACGGTCAGATTATTGAGTGAAGCCCAATTATGGACGACTGATCATGCCATAAGCCCATCTGGCCTTACAGGCTTAATGAGCTTAAAGGAATGCTGCATGAAATCATTATGAGATTAGAAGACACAAATATGCTTGATGGTAACATGAAACTGGGGGAGATACTGCAGAATACACAAGATGTAAATACAAGATTGGTGAAAACATTGGAAGGAGTTGATCTTGGATGGGTAAACACACTGCATGAAGTAAATACAAGATTGGTAAAAACACTGCTCAAGTTGATATGGGATGGGTGAACACACTGCATGAAGTAAATACAAGATTGGTGAACACACCGCAAGAAGTTTATATGGGATGGGTGAACGCACTGCAAGAAGTTGATATGGGATGGGTGAACACACTGCATGAAGTAATAAAAGATTAGTGAAAACACTGCAAGAAGTTGATATGGGATTGGTGAACGCACTGCAAGAAGTTGATATGGATGGGTGAACACACTGCAAGAAGTTGATATGGATAGGTGAACACACTGCAAGAAGTTGATATGGATGGGTGAACACACTGCAAGAAGTTGATATGGATAGGTGAACACACTGCAAGAAGTTGATATGGATAGGTGAACACACTGCAAGAAGTTGATATGGATAGGTGAACACACTGCAAGAAGTTGATATGGATAGGTGAACACACTGCAAGAAGTTGATATGGATAGGTGAACACACTGCAAGAAGTTGATATGGATGGGTGAACACACTGCAAGAAGTTGATATGGATAGGTGAACACTCTGCAAGAAGTTGATATGGATAGGTGAACACACTGCAAGAAGTTGATATGGATAGGTGAACACACTGCAAGAAGTTGATATGGATAGGTGAACACACTGCAAGAAGTTGATATGGATGGGTGAACACACTGCAAGAAGTTGATATGGATAGGTGAACACACTGCAAGAAGTTGATATGGATAGGTGAACACACTGCAAGAAGTTGATATGGATAGGTGAACACACTGCAAGAAGTTGATATGGATAGGTGAACACACTGCAAGAAGTTGATATGGATGGGTGAACACACTGCAAGAAGTTGATATGGATAGGTGAACACTCTGCAAGAAGTTGATATGGATAGGTGAACACACTGCAAGAAGTTGATATGGATAGGTGAACACTCTGCAAGAAGTTGATATGGATGGGTGAACACACTGCAAGAAGTTGATATGGATAGGTGAACACACTGCAAGAAGTTGATATGGATAGGTGAACACTCTGCATTCACATTTCATGAAGCAAGGATTAGATGTGAGGACACACTGCATGAAGAAAACATTGATAATAACCTGCAATCCAGGTACATTACTCCAATATTTCCCTTGGAGGAAATAAAAGAACAAGATATTTAATAAGAGGATACACTGCTTTTTGAAGAGAGAGTGCATGAAGTCAGCATAACTGGAAGGATACACTACTCTAAGGAGGAAGACTGCATGAAGTCCGTATAACTGGGAGGATACACTTCTATAAGGAGGAAGACTGCATGAAGTCGATATAACTGGGAGGATACACTTCTATAAGGAGGAAGACTGCATGAAGTCGGTATAACTGGGAGGATACACTACTATAAGGAGGATGACTGCATGAAGTCAGTATAACTGGGAGGATACACTACTATAAGGAGGAAGACTGCATGAAGTCGATATTACTGGGAGGATACACTACTAGGGAGGATACACTTCTTTAAGGAGGAAGACTGCATGAAATCAGTATAACTAGGAGGATACACTTCTATAAGGAGGATGACTGCATGAAATCAGTATAACTAGGAGGATACACTTCTATAAGGAGGATGACTGCATGAAATCAGTATAACTAGGAGGATACACTTCTATAAGGAGGATGACTGCATGAAATCAGTATAACTAGGAGGATACACTTCTATAAGGAGGATGACTGCATGAAATCAGTATAACTAGGAGGATACACTTCTATAAGGAGGATGACTGCATGAAATCAGTATAACTAGGAGGATACACTTCTATAAGGAGGATGACTGCATGAAATCAGTATAACTAGGAGGATACACTTCTATAAGGAGGATGACTGCATGAAATCGGTATAACTAGGAGGATACACTTCTATAAGGAGGAAGACTGCATGAAGTCGGTATAACTAGGAGGATACACTACTATAAGGAGGATGACTGCATGAAGTCAGTATAACTAGGAGGATACACTTCTATAAGGAGGATGACTGCATGAAATCAGTATAACTAGGAGGATACACTTCTATAAGGAGGATGACTGCATGAAATCAGTATAACTAGGAGGATACACTTATATAAGGAGGAAGACTGCATGAAGTCGGTATAACTTGGAGGATACACTACTATAAGGAGGATGACTGCATGAAGTCAGTATAACTGGGAGGATACACTACTATAAGGAGGAAGACTGCATGAAGTCGGTATAACTAGGAGGATACACTACTATAAGGAGGATGACTGCATGAAGTCAGTATAACTGGGAGGATACACTTCTATAAGGAGGAAGACTGCATGAAGTTGGTATAACTAGGAGGATACACTACTATAAGGAGGATGACTGCATGAAGTCAGTATAACTGGGAGGATACACTACTATAAGGAGGATGACTGCATGAAGTCAGTATAACTGGGAGGATACACTACTATAAGGAGGATGACTGCATGAAGTCAGTATAACTGGGAGGATACACTACTATAAGGAGGAAGACTGCATGAAGTCGGTATAACTAGGAGGATACACTACTATAAGGAGGATGACTGCATGAAGTCAGTATAACTGGGAGGATACACTTTTATAAGGAGGAAGACTGCATGAAGTTGGTTTAACTAGGAGGATACACTACTATAAGGAGGATGACTGCATGAAGTCAGTATAACTGGGAGGATACACTACTATAAGGAGGATGACTGCATGAAGTCGGTATAACTGGGAGGATACACTACTATAAGGAGGATGACTGCATGAAGTCAGTATAACTGGGAGGATACACTTCTGTAAGGAGGAAGACTGCATGAAGTTGGTATAACTAGGCGGATACACTACTATAAGGAGGATGACTGCATGAAGTCAGTATAACTGGGAGGATACACTACTATAAGGAGGATGACTGCATGAAGTCGGTATAACTGGGAGATTACACTTCTATAAGGAGGAATAGTGCATGAAGTCGGTATTACTGGGAGGATACACTACTATAAGGAGGAAGACTGCATGAAGTCGGTATAACTGGGAGGATACACTACTATAAGGAGGATGACTGCATGAAGTCGGTATAACTGGGAGGATACACTTCTATAAGGAGGATGACTGCATGAAGTCGGTATAACTGGGAGGATACACTACTATAAGGAGGATGACTGCATGAAGTCGGTATAACTGGGAGGATACACTACTATAAGGAGGATGACTGCATGAAGTCGGTTTAACTGGGAGGATACACTTCTATAAGGAGGAAGACTGCATGAAGTCGGTATAACTAGGAGGATACACTTCTATAAGGAGGAAGACTGCATGAAGTCAGTATAACTGGGAGGATACACTTCTATAAGGAGGAAGACTGCATGAAGTTGGTATAACTAGGCGGATACACTACTATAAGGAGGATGACTGCATGAAATCAGTATAACTGGGAGGATACACTACTATAAGGAGGATGACTGCATGAAGTCGGTATAACTGGGAGGATACACTACTATAAGGAGGATGACTGCATGAAGTCAGTATAACTGGGAGGATACACTTCTATAAGGAGGAAGACTGCATGAAGTTGGTATAACTAGGCGGATACACTACTATAAGGAGGATGACTGCATGAAGTCAGTATAACTGGGAGGATACACTTCTATAAGGAGGAAGACTGCATGAAGTTGGTATAACTAGGCGGATACACTACTATAAGGAGGATGACTGCATGAAGTCAGTATAACTAGGAGGATACACTTCTATAAGGAGGATGACTGCATGAAATCAGTATAACTAGGAGGATACACTTCTATAAGGAGGATGACTGCATGAAATCAGTATAACTAGGAGGATACACTTATATAAGGAGGAAGACTGCATGAAGTCGGTATAACTTGGAGGATACACTACTATAAGGAGGATGACTGCATGAAGTCAGTATAACTGGGAGGATACACTACTATAAGGAGGAAGACTGCATGAAGTCGGTATAACTAGGAGGATACACTACTATAAGGAGGATGACTGCATGAAGTCAGTATAACTGGGAGGATACACTTTTATAAGGAGGAAGACTGCATGAAGTTGGTATAACTAGGAGGATACACTACTATAAGGAGGATGACTGCATGAAGTCGGTATAACTGGGAGGATACACTACTATAAGGAGGATGACTGCATGAAGTCAGTATAACTGGGAGGATACACTACTATAAGGAGGATGACTGCATGAAGTCGGTATAACTGGGAGGATACACTACTATAAGGAGGAAGACTGCATGAAGTCGGTATAACTAGGAGGATACACTACTATAAGGAGGATGACTGCATGAAGTCAGTATAACTGGGAGGATACACTTTTATAAGGAGGAAGACTGCATGAAGTTGGTATAACTAGGAGGATACACTACTATAAGGAGGATGACTGCATGAAGTCAGTATAACTGGGAGGATACACTACTATAAGGAGGATGACTGCATGAAGTCGGTATAACTGGGAGGATACACTACTATAAGGAGGATGACTGCATGAAGTCAGTATAACTGGGAGGATACACTTCTGTAAGGAGGAAGACTGCATGAAGTTGGTATAACTAGGCGGATACACTACTATAAGGAGGATGACTGCATGAAGTCAGTATAACTGGGAGGATACACTACTATAAGGAGGATGACTGCATGAAGTCGGTATAACTGGGAGGATACACTTCTATAAGGAGGATGACTGCATGAAGTCGGTATAACTGGGAGGATACACTACTATAAGGAGGATGACTGCATGAAGTCGGTATAACTGGGAGGATACACTACTATAAGGAGGATGACTGCATGAAGTCGGTATAACTGGGAGGATACACTACTATAAGGAGGATGACTGCATGAAGTCGGTTTAACTGGGAGGATACACTTCTATAAGGAGGAAGACTGCATGAAGTCGGTATAACTAGGAGGATACACTTCTATAAGGAGGATGACTGCATGAAGTCGGTATAACTGGGAGGATACACTACTATAAGGAGGATGACTGCATGAAGTCGGTATAACTGGGAGGATACACTACTATAAGGAGGATGACTGCATGAAGTCGGTATAACTGGGAGGATACACTTTTATAAGGAGGAAGACTGCATGAAGTTGGTATAACTAGGAGGATACACTACTATAAGGAGGATGACTGCATGAAGTCAGTATAACTGGGAGGATACACTACTATAAGGAGGATGACTGCATGAAGTCAGTATAACTGGGAGGATACACTACTATAAGGAGGATGACTGCATGAAGTCAGTATAACTGGGAGGATACACTACTATAAGGAGGAAGACTGCATGAAGTCGGTATAACTAGGAGGATACACTACTATAAGGAGGATGACTGCATGAAGTCAGTATAACTGGGAGGATACACTTTTATAAGGAGGAAGACTGCATGAAGTTGGTATAACTAGGAGGATACACTACTATAAGGAGGATGACTGCATGAAGTCAGTATAACTGGGAGGATACACTTCTATAAGGAGGATGACTGCATGAAGTCGGTATAACTGGGAGGATACACTACTATAAGGAGGATGACTGCATGAAGTCAGTATAACTGGGAGGATACACTTCTATAAGGAGGAAGACTGCATGAAGTTGGTATAACTAGGCGGATACACTACTATAAGGAGGATGACTGCATGAAGTCAGTATAACTGGGAGGATACACTACTATAAGGAGGATGACTGCATGAAGTCGGTATAACTGGGAGATTACACTTCTATAAGGAGGAATAGTGCATGAAGTCGGTATTACTGGGAGGATACACTACTATAAGGAGGAAGACTGCATGAAGTCGGTATAACTGGGAGGATACACTACTATAAGGAGGATGACTGCATGAAGTCGGTATAACTGGGAGGATACACTTCTATAAGGAGGATGACTGCATGAAGTCGGTATAACTGGGAGGATACACTACTATAAGGAGGATGACTGCATGAAGTCGGTATAACTGGGAGGATACACTACTATAAGGAGGATGACTGCATGAAGTCGGTATAACTGGGAGGATACACTACTATAAGGAGGATGACTGCATGAAGTCGGTTTAACTGGGAGGATACACTTCTATAAGGAGGAAGACTGCATGAAGTCGGTATAACTAGGAGGATACACTTCTATAAGGAGGATGACTGCATGAAGTCGGTATAACTGGGAGGATACACTACTATAAGGAGGATGACTGCATGAAGTCGGTATAACTGGGAGGATACACTACTATAAGGAGGATGACTGCATGAAGTCGGTATAACTGGGAGGATACACTACTATAAGGAGGAAGACTGCATGAAGTCGGTATAACTGGGAGGATACACTACTATAAGGAGGATGACTGCATGAAGTCGGTATAACTGGGAGGATACACTACTATAAGGAGGATGACTGCATGAAGTCAGTATAACTGGGAGGATACACTTCTATAAGGAGGAAGACTGCATGAAGTTGGTATAACTGGGAGGATACACTACTATAAGGAGGAAGACTGCATGAAGTCAGTATAACTGGGAGGATACACTTCTATAAGGAGGAAGACTGCATGAAGTTGGTATAACTAGGCGGATACACTACTATAAGGAGGATGACTGCATGAAGTCAGTATAACTGGGAGGATACACTTCTATAAGGAGGAAGACTGCATGAAGTTGGTATAACTAGGCGGATACACTACTATAAGGAGGATGACTGCATGAAATCAGTATAACTGGGAGGATACACTACTATAAGGAGGATGACTGCATGAAGTCGGTATAACTGGGAGGATACACTACTATAAGGAGGATGACTGCATGAAGTCAGTATAACTGGGAGGATACACTTCTATAAGGAGGAAGACTGCATGAAGTTGGTATAACTAGGCGGATACACTACTATAAGGAGGATGACTGCATGAAGTCAGTATAACTGGGAGGATACACTTCTATAAGGAGGAAGACTGCATGAAGTTGGTATAACTAGGCGGATACACTACTATAAGGAGGATGACTGCATGAAGTCAGTATAACTAGGAGGATACACTTCTATAAGGAGGATGACTGCATGAAATCAGTATAACTAGGAGGATACACTTCTATAAGGAGGATGACTGCATGAAATCAGTATAACTAGGAGGATACACTTATATAAGGAGGAAGACTGCATGAAGTCGGTATAACTTGGAGGATACACTACTATAAGGAGGATGACTGCATGAAGTCAGTATAACTGGGAGGATACACTACTATAAGGAGGAAGACTGCATGAAGTCGGTATAACTAGGAGGATACACTACTATAAGGAGGATGACTGCATGAAGTCGGTATAACTGGGAGGATACACTTTTATAAGGAGGAAGACTGCATGAAGTTGGTATAACTAGGAGGATACACTACTATAAGGAGGATGACTGCATGAAGTCAGTATAACTGGGAGGATACACTACTATAAGGAGGATGACTGCATAAAGTCAGTATAACTGGGAGGATACACTACTATAAGGAGGATGACTGCATGAAGTCAGTATAACTGGGAGGATACACTACTATAAGGAGGAAGACTGCATGAAGTCGGTATAACTAGGAGGATACACTACTATAAGGAGGATGACTGCATGAAGTCAGTATAACTGGGAGGATACACTTTTATAAGGAGGAAGACTGCATGAAGTTGGTTTAACTAGGAGGATACACTACTATAAGGAGGATGACTGCATGAAGTCAGTATAACTGGGAGGATACACTACTATAAGGAGGATGACTGCATGAAGTCGGTATAACTGGGAGGATACACTACTATAAGGAGGATGACTGCATGAAGTCAGTATAACTGGGAGGATACACTTCTGTAAGGAGGAAGACTGCATGAAGTTGGTATAACTAGGCGGATACACTACTATAAGGAGGATGACTGCATGAAGTCAGTATAACTGGGAGGATACACTACTATAAGGAGGATGACTGCATGAAGTCGGTATAACTGGGAGGATACACTTCTATAAGGAGGATGACTGCATGAAGTCAGTATAACTGGGAGGATACACTACTATAAGGAGGATGACTGCATGAAGTCGGTATAACTGGGAGGATACACTACTATAAGGAGGATGACTGCATGAAGTCGGTATAACTGGGAGGATACACTACTATAAGGAGGATGACTGCATGAAGTCGGTTTAACTGGGAGGATACACTTCTATAAGGAGGAAGACTGCATGAAGTCGGTATAACTAGGAGGATACACTTCTATAAGGAGGATGACTGCATGAAGTCGGTATAACTGGGAGGATACACTACTATAAGGAGGATGACTGCATGAAGTCGGTATAACTGGGAGGATACACTACTATAAGGAGGATGACTGCATGAAGTCGGTATAACTGGGAGGATACACTACTATAAGGAGGAAGACTGCATGAAGTCAGTATAACTGGGAGGATACACTACTATAAGGAGGATGACTGCATGAAGTCAGTATAACTGGGAGGATACACTACTATAAGGAGGAAGACTGCATGAAGTCGGTATAACTAGGAGGATACACTACTATAAGGAGGATGACTGCATGAAGTCAGTATAACTGGGAGGATACACTTTTATAAGGAGGAAGACTGCATGAAGTTGGTATAACTAGGAGGATACACTACTATAAGGAGGATGACTGCATGAAGTCAGTATAACTGGGAGGATACACTACTATAAGGAGGATGACTGCATGAAGTCGGTATAACTGGGAGGATACACTACTATAAGGAGGATGACTGCATGAAGTCAGTATAACTGGGAGGATACACTTCTGTAAGGAGGAAGACTGCATGAAGTTGGTATAACTAGGCGGATACACTACTATAAGGAGGATGACTGCATGAAGTCAGTATAACTGGGAGGATACACTACTATAAGGAGGATGACTGCATGAAGTCGGTATAACTGGGAGGATACACTACTATAAGGAGGATGACTGCATGAAGTCAGTATAACTGGGAGGATACACTTCTATAAGGAGGAAGACTGCATGAAGTTGGTATAACTAGGCGGATACACTACTATAAGGAGGATGACTGCATGAAGTCAGTATAACTGGGAGGATACACTTCTATAAGGAGGAAGACTGCATGAAGTTGGTATAACTAGGCGGATACACTACTATAAGGAGGATGACTGCATGAAGTCAGTATAACTAGGAGGATACACTTCTATAAGGAGGATGACTGCATGAAATCAGTATAACTAGGAGGATACACTTCTATAAGGAGGATGACTGCATGAAATCAGTATAACTAGGAGGATACACTTATATAAGGAGGAAGACTGCATGAAGTCGGTATAACTTGGAGGATACACTACTATAAGGAGGATGACTGCATGAAGTCAGTATAACTGGGAGGATACACTACTATAAGGAGGAAGACTGCATGAAGTCGGTATAACTAGGAGGATACACTACTATAAGGAGGATGACTGCATGAAGTCGGTATAACTGGGAGGATACACTTTTATAAGGAGGAAGACTGCATGAAGTTGGTATAACTAGGAGGATACACTACTATAAGGAGGATGACTGCATGAAGTCAGTATAACTGGGAGGATACACTACTATAAGGAGGATGACTGCATAAAGTCAGTATAACTGGGAGGATACACTACTATAAGGAGGATGACTGCATGAAGTCAGTATAACTGGGAGGATACACTACTATAAGGAGGAAGACTGCATGAAGTCGGTATAACTAGGAGGATACACTACTATAAGGAGGATGACTGCATGAAGTCAGTATAACTGGGAGGATACACTTTTATAAGGAGGAAGACTGCATGAAGTTGGTTTAACTAGGAGGATACACTACTATAAGGAGGATGACTGCATGAAGTCAGTATAACTGGGAGGATACACTACTATAAGGAGGATGACTGCATGAAGTCGGTATAACTGGGAGGATACACTACTATAAGGAGGATGACTGCATGAAGTCAGTATAACTGGGAGGATACACTTCTGTAAGGAGGAAGACTGCATGAAGTTGGTATAACTAGGCGGATACACTACTATAAGGAGGATGACTGCATGAAGTCAGTATAACTGGGAGGATACACTACTATAAGGAGGATGACTGCATGAAGTCGGTATAACTGGGAGGATACACTTCTATAAGGAGGATGACTGCATGAAGTCGGTATAACTGGGAGGATACACTACTATAAGGAGGATGACTGCATGAAGTCGGTATAACTGGGAGGATACACTACTATAAGGAGGATGACTGCATGAAGTCGGTATAACTGGGAGGATACACTACTATAAGGAGGATGACTGCATGAAGTCGGTTTAACTGGGAGGATACACTTCTATAAGGAGGAAGACTGCATGAAGTCGGTATAACTAGGAGGATACACTTCTATAAGGAGGATGACTGCATGAAGTCGGTATAACTGGGAGGATACACTACTATAAGGAGGATGACTGCATGAAGTCGGTATAACTGGGAGGATACACTACTATAAGGAGGATGACTGCATGAAGTCGGTATAACTGGGAGGATACACTACTATAAGGAGGAAGACTGCATGAAGTCAGTATAACTGGGAGGATACACTACTATAAGGAGGATGACTGCATGAAGTCAGTATAACTGGGAGGATACACTACTATAAGGAGGAAGACTGCATGAAGTCGGTATAACTAGGAGGATACACTACTATAAGGAGGATGACTGCATGAAGTCAGTATAACTGGGAGGATACACTTTTATAAGGAGGAAGACTGCATGAAGTTGGTATAACTAGGAGGATACACTACTATAAGGAGGATGACTGCATGAAGTCAGTATAACTGGGAGGATACACTACTATAAGGAGGATGACTGCATGAAGTCGGTATAACTGGGAGGATACACTACTATAAGGAGGATGACTGCATGAAGTCAGTATAACTGGGAGGATACACTTCTGTAAGGAGGAAGACTGCATGAAGTTGGTATAACTAGGCGGATACACTACTATAAGGAGGATGACTGCATGAAGTCAGTATAACTGGGAGGATACACTACTATAAGGAGGATGACTGCATGAAGTCGGTATAACTGGGAGATTACACTTCTATAAGGAGGAATAGTGCATGAAGTCGGTATTACTGGGAGGATACACTACTATAAGGAGGAAGACTGCATGAAGTCGGTATAACTGGGAGGATACACTACTATAAGGAGGATGACTGCATGAAGTCGGTATAACTGGGAGGATACACTTCTATAAGGAGGATGACTGCATGAAGTCGGTATAACTGGGAGGATACACTACTATAAGAAGGATGACTGCATGAAGTCGGTATAACTGGGAGGATACACTACTATAAGGAGGATGACTGCATGAAGTCGGTATAACTGGGAGGATACACTACTATAAGGAGGATGACTGCATGAAGTCGGTTTAACTGGGAGGATACACTTCTATAAGGAGGAAGACTGCATGAAGTCGGTATAACTAGGAGGATACACTTCTATAAGGAGGATGACTGCATGAAGTCGGTATAACTGGGAGGATACACTACTATAAGGAGGATGACTGCATGAAGTCGGTATAACTGGGAGGATACACTACTATAAGGAGGAAGACTGCATGAAGTCAGTATAACTGGGAGGATACACTACTATAAGGAGGATGACTGCATGAAGTCGGTATAACTGGGAGGATACACTACTATAAGGAGGATGACTGCATGAAGTCAGTATAACTGGGAGGATACACTTCTATAAGGAGGAAGACTGCATGAAGTTGGTATAACTGGGAGGATACACTACTATAAGGAGGAAGACTGCATGAAGTCAGTATAACTGGGAGGATACACTTCTATAAGGAGGAAGACTGCATGAAGTTGGTATAACTAGGCGGATACACTACTATAAGGAGGATGACTGCATGAAGTCAGTATAACTGGGAGGATACACTACTATAAGGAGGAAGACTGCATGAAGTTGGTATAACTAGGCGGATACACTACTATAAGGAGGATGACTGCATGAAATCAGTATAACTGGGAGGATACACTACTATAAGGAGGATGACTGCATGAAGTCGGTATAACTGGGAGGATACACTACTATAAGGAGGATGACTGCATGAAGTCAGTATAACTGGGAGGATACACTTCTATAAGGAGGAAGACTGCATGAAGTTGGTATAACTAGGCGGATACACTACTATAAGGAGGATGACTGCATGAAGTCAGTATAACTGGGAGGATACACTACTATAAGGAGGAAGACTGCATGAAGTTGGTATAACTAGGCGGATACACTACTATAAGGAGGATGACTGCATGAAGTCGGTATAACTAGGAGGATACACTTCTATAAGGAGGATGACTGCATGAAGTCAGTATAACTAGGAGGATACACTTCTATAAGGAGGATGACTGCATGAAATCAGTATAACTAGGAGGATACACTTATATAAGGAGGAAGACTGCATGAAGTCGGTATAACTTGGAGGATACACTACTATAAGGAGGATGACTGCATGAAGTCAGTATAACTGGGAGGATACACTACTATAAGGAGGAAGACTGCATGAAGTCGGTATAACTAGGAGGATACACTACTATAAGGAGGATGACTGCATGAAGTCAGTATAACTGGGAGGATACACTTTTATAAGGAGGAAGACTGCATGAAGTTGGTATAACTAGGAGGATACACTACTATAAGGAGGATGACTGCATGAAGTCGGTATAACTGGGAGGATACACTACTATAAGGAGGATGACTGCATGAAGTCAGTATAACTGGGAGGATACACTACTATAAGGAGGATGACTGCATGAAGTCAGTATAACTGGGAGGATACACTACTATAAGGAGGAAGACTGCATGAAGTCGGTATAACTAGGAGGATACACTACTATAAGGAGGATGACTGCATGAAGTCAGTATAACTGGGAGGATACACTTTTATAAGGAGGAAGACTGCATGAAGTTGGTATAACTAGGAGGATACACTACTATAAGGAGGATGACTGCATGAAGTCAGTATAACTGGGAGGATACACTACTATAAGGAGGATGACTGCATGAAGTCGGTATAACTGGGAGGATACACTACTATAAGGAGGATGACTGCATGAAGTCAGTATAACTGGGAGGATACACTTCTATAAGGAGGAAGACTGCATGAAGTTGGTATAACTAGGCGGATACACTACTATAAGGAGGATGACTGCATGAAGTCAGTATAACTGGGAGGATACACTACTATAAGGAGGATGACTGCATGAAGTCAGTATAACTGGGAGGATACACTTCTATAAGGAGGATGACTGCATGAAGTCGGTATAACTGGGAGGATACACTACTATAAGGAGGATGACTGCATGAAGTCGGTATAACTGGGAGGATACACTACTATAAGGAGGATGACTGCATGAAGTCGGTATAACTGGGAGGATACACTACTATAAGGAGGATGACTGCATGAAGTCGGTTTAACTGGGAGGATACACTTCTATAAGGAGGAAGACTGCATGAAGTCGGTATAACTGGGAGGATACACTACTATAAGGAGGATGACTGCATGAAGTCGGTATAACTGGGAGGATACACTACTATAAGGAGGATGACTGCATGAAGTCGGTATAACTGGGAGGATACACTACTATAAGGAGGATGACTGCATGAAGTCGGTATAACTGGGAGGATACACTACTATAAGGAGGAAGACTGCATGAAGTCAGTATAACTGGGAGGATACACTACTATAAGGAGGATGACTGCATGAAGTCGGTATAACTGGGAGGATACACTACTATAAGGAGGATGACTGCATGAAGTCAGTATAACTGGGAGGATACACTTCTATAAGGAGGAAGACTGCATGAAGTCGGTATAACTGGGAGGATACACTACTATAAGGAGGATGACTGCATGAAGTCAGTATAACTGGGAGGATACACTTCTATAAGGAGGAAGACTGCATGAAGTTGGTATAACTAGGCGGATACACTACTATAAGGAGGATGACTGCATGAAGTCAGTATAACTGGGAGGATACACTTCTATAAGGAGGAAGACTGCATGAAGTTGGTATAACTAGGCGGATACACTACTATAAGGAGGATGACTGCATGAAATCAGTATAACTGGGAGGATACACTACTATAAGGAGGATGACTGCATGAAGTCGGTATAACTGGGAGGATACACTACTATAAGGAGGATGACTGCATGAAGTCAGTATAACTGGGAGGATACACTTCTATAAGGAGGAAGACTGCATGAAGTTGGTATAACTAGGCGGATACACTACTATAAGGAGGATGACTGCATGAAGTCAGTATAACTGGGAGGATACACTTCTATAAGGAGGAAGACTGCATGAAGTTGGTATAACTAGGCGGATACACTACTATAAGGAGGATGACTGCATGAAGTCAGTATAACTGGGAGGATACACTACTATAAGGAGGATGACTGCATGAAGTCGGTATAACTGGGAGATTACACTTCTATAAGGAGGAATAGTGCATGAAGTCGGTATTACTGGGAGGATACACTACTATAAGGAGGAAGACTGCATGAAGTCGGTATAACTGGGAGGATACACTACTATAAGGAGGATGACTGCATGAAGTCGGTATAACTGGGAGGATACACTACTATAAGGAGGAAGACTGCATGAAGTCAGTATAACTAGGAGGATACACTACTATAAGGAGGATGACTGCATGAAGTCAGTATAACTGGGAGGATACACTTCTATAAGGAGGAAGACTGCATGAAGTTGGTATAACTGGGAGGATACACTACTATAAGGAGGAAGACTGCATGAAGTCAGTATAACTGGGAGGATACACTTCTATAAGGAGGAAGACTGCATGAAGTTGGTATAACTAGGCGGATACACTACTATAAGGAGGATGACTGCATGAAGTCAGTATAACTGGGAGGATACACTTCTATAAGGAGGAAGACTGCATGAAGTTGGTATAACTAGGCGGATACACTACTATAAGGAGGATGACTGCATGAAATCAGTATAACTGGGAGGATACACTACTATAAGGAGGATGACTGCATGAAGTCGGTATAACTGGGAGGATACACTACTATAAGGAGGATGACTGCATGAAGTCAGTATAACTGGGAGGATACACTTCTATAAGGAGGAAGACTGCATGAAGTTGGTATAACTAGGCGGATACACTACTATAAGGAGGATGACTGCATGAAGTCAGTATAACTGGGAGGATACACTTCTATAAGGAGGAAGACTGCATGAAGTTGGTATAACTAGGCGGATACACTACTATAAGGAGGATGACTGCATGAAGTCAGTATAACTAGGAGGATACACTTCTATAAGGAGGATGACTGCATGAAATCAGTATAACTGGGAGGATACACTTCTATAAGGAGGATGACTGCATGAAATCAGTATAACTAGGAGGATACACTTATATAAGGAGGAAGACTGCATGAAGTCGGTATAACTTGGAGGATACACTACTATAAGGAGGATGACTGCATGAAGTCAGTATAACTGGGAGGATACACTACTATAAGGAGGAAGACTGCATGAAGTCGGTATAACTAGGAGGATACACTACTATAAGGAGGATGACTGCATGAAGTCAGTATAACTGGGAGGATACACTTTTATAAGGAGGAAGACTGCATGAAGTTGGTATAACTAGGAGGATACACTACTATAAGGAGGATGACTGCATGAAGTCAGTATAACTGGGAGGATACACTACTATAAGGAGGATGACTGCATGAAGTCAGTATAACTGGGAGGATACACTACTATAAGGAGGATGACTGCATGAAGTCAGTATAACTGGGAGGATACACTACTATAAGGAGGAAGACTGCATGAAGTCGGTATAACTAGGAGGATACACTACTATAAGGAGGATGACTGCATGAAGTCGGTATAACTGGGAGGATACACTTTTATAAGGAGGAAGACTGCATGAAGTCGGTATAACTGGGAGGATACACTACTATAAGGAGGATGACTGCATGAAGTCAGTATAACTGGGAGGATACACTACTATAAGGAGGATGACTGCATGAAGTCGGTATAACTGGGAGGATACACTACTATAAGGAGGATGACTGCATGAAGTCAGTATAACTGGGAGGATACACTTCTATAAGGAGGAAGACTGCATGAAGTTGGTATAACTAGGCGGATACACTACTATAAGGAGGATGACTGCATGAAGTCAGTATAACTGGGAGGATACACTACTATAAGGAGGATGACTGCATGAAGTCGGTATAACTGGGAGGATACACTTCTATAAGGAGGATGACTGCATGAAGTCGGTATAACTGGGAGGATACACTACTATAAGGAGGATGACTGCATGAAGTCGGTATAACTGGGAGGATACACTACTATAAGGAGGATGACTGCATGAAGTCGGTATAACTGGGAGGATACACTACTATAAGGAGGATGACTGCATGAAGTCGGTTTAACTGGGAGGATACACTTCTATAAGGAGGAAGACTGCATGAAGTCGGTATAACTAGGAGGATACACTTCTATAAGGAGGATGACTGCATGAAGTCGGTATAACTGGGAGGATACACTACTATAAGGAGGATGACTGCATGAAGTCGGTATAACTGGGAGGATACACTACTATAAGGAGGATGACTGCATGAAGTCGGTATAACTGGGAGGATACACTACTATAAGGAGGAAGACTGCATGAAGTCAGTATAACTGGGAGGATACACTACTATAAGGAGGATGACTGCATGAAGTCGGTATAACTGGGAGGATACACTACTATAAGGAGGATGACTGCATGAAGTCAGTATAACTGGGAGGATACACTTCTATAAGGAGGAAGACTGCATGAAGTCGGTATAACTGGGAGGATACACTACTATAAGGAGGATGACTGCATGAAGTCAGTATAACTGGGAGGATACACTACTATAAGGAGGAAGACTGCATGAAGTTGGTATAACTAGGCGGATACACTACTATAAGGAGGATGACTGCATGAAGTCAGTATAACTGGGAGGATACACTTCTATAAGGAGGAAGACTGCATGAAGTTGGTATAACTAGGCGGATACACTACTATAAGGAGGATGACTGCATGAAATCAGTATAACTGGGAGGATACACTACTATAAGGAGGATGACTGCATGAAGTCGGTATAACTGGGAGGATACACTACTATAAGGAGGATGACTGCATGAAGTCAGTATAACTGGGAGGATACACTTCTATAAGGAGGAAGACTGCATGAAGTTGGTATAACTAGGCGGATACACTACTATAAGGAGGATGACTGCATGAAGTCAGTATAACTGGGAGGATACACTTCTATAAGGAGGAAGACTGCATGAAGTTGGTATAACTAGGCGGATACACTACTATAAGGAGGATGACTGCATGAAGTCAGTATAACTGGGAGGATACACTACTATAAGGAGGAAGACTGCATGAAGTCGGTATAACTGGGAGATTACACTTCTATAAGGAGGAATAGTGCATGAAGTCGGTATTACTGGGAGGATACACTACTATAAGGAGGAAGACTGCATGAAGTCGGTATAACTGGGAGGATACACTACTATAAGGAGGATGACTGCATGAAGTCGGTATAACTGGGAGGATACACTACTATAAGGAGGATGACTGCATGAAGTCGGTATAACTGGGAGGATACACTACTATAAGGAGGAAGACTGCATGAAGTCAGTATAACTAGGAGGATACACTACTATAAGGAGGATGACTGCATGAAGTCGGTATAGCTGGGAGGATACACTACTATAAGGAGGAAGACTGCATGAAGTTGGTATAACTAGGCGGATACACTACTATAAGGAGGATGACTGCATGAAATCAGTATAACTGGGAGGATACACTACTATAAGGAGGATGACTGCATGAAGTCGGTATAACTGGGAGGATACACTACTATAAGGAGGATGACTGCATGAAGTCAGTATAACTGGGAGGATACACTTCTATAAGGAGGAAGACTGCATGAAGTTGGTATAACTAGGCGGATACACTACTATAAGGAGGATGACTGCATGAAGTCAGTATAACTGGGAGGATACACTTCTATAAGGAGGAAGACTGCATGAAGTTGGTATAACTAGGCGGATACACTACTATAAGGAGGATGACTGCATGAAGTCAGTATAACTGGGAGGATACACTACTATAAGGAGGATGACTGCATGAAGTCGGTATAACTGGGAGATTACACTTCTATAAGAAGGAATAGTGCATGAAGTCGGTATTACTGGGAGGATACACTACTATAAGGAGGAAGACTGCATGAAGTCGGTATAACTGGGAGGATACACTACTATAAGGAGGATGACTGCATGAAGTCGGTATAACTGGGAGGATACACTACTATAAGGAGGATGACTGCATGAAGTCGGTATAACTGGGAGGATACACTACTATAAGGAGGAAGACTGCATGAAGTCAGTATAACTAGGAGGATACACTACTATAAGGAGGATGACTGCATGAAGTCGGTATAGCTGGGAGGATACACTTCTATAAGGAGGATGACTGCATGAAGTCAGTATAACTGGGAGGATACACTACTATAAGGAGGATGACTGCATGAAGTCAGTATAACTGGGAGGATACACTACTATAAGGAGGATGACTGCATGAAGTCAGTATAACTGGGAGGATACACTACTATAAGGAGGAAGACTGCATGAAATCAGTATAACTGGGAGGATACACTACTATAAAGAGGAAGACAGCATGAAGTCAGTATAACTGGGAGGATACACTACTATAAGGAGGAAGACAGCATGAAGTCAGTATAACTGGGAGGATACACTACTATAAGGAGGAAGACTGCATGAAGTTGGTATAACTAGGAGGATACACTACTATAAGGAGGATGACTGCATGAAGTCGGTATAACTGGGAGGATACACTACTATAAGGAGGAAGACAGCATGAAGTCAGTATAACTGGGAGGATACACTACTATAAGGAGGAAGACTGCATGAAATCAGTATAACTGGGAGGACACACTACTATAAGGAGGAAGACTGCATGAAGTCAGTATAACTGGGAGGATACACTACTATAAGGAGGATGACTGCATGAAGTTGGTATAACTAGGAGGATACACTACTATAAGGAGGATGACTGCATGAAGTCAGTATAACTGGGAGGATACACTACTATAAGGAGGAAGACAGCATGAAGTCAGTATAACTGGGAGGATACACTACTATAAGGAGGAAGACTGCATGAAATCGGTATAACTAGGAGGATACACTACTATAAGGAGGAAGACTGCATGAAATCGGTATAACTAGGAGGATACACTACTATAAGGAGGATGACTGCATGAAGTCGGTATAACTGGGAGGATACACTACTATAAGGAGGAAGACTGCATGAAGTCAGTATAACTGGGAGGATACACTACTATAAGGAGGATGACTGCATGAAGTCGGTATAGCTGGGAGGATACACTACTATAAGGAGGATGACTGCATGAAGTCGGTATAACTGGGAGGATACACTACTATAAGGAGGATGACTGCATGAAGTCAGTATAACTGGGAGGATACACTTCTATAAGGAGGAAGACTGCATGAAGTCGGTATAACTGGGAGGATACACTACTATAAGGAGGATGACTGCATGAAGTCAGTATAACTGGGAGGATACACTTCTATAAGGAGGAAGACTGCATGAAGTTGGTATAACTAGGCGGATACACTACTATAAGGAGGATGACTGCATGAAGTCAGTATAACTGGGAGGATACACTTCTATAAGGAGGAAGACTGCATGAAGTTGGTATAACTAGGCGGATACACTACTATAAGGAGGATGACTGCATGAAATCAGTATAACTGGGAGGATACACTACTATAAGGAGGATGACTGCATGAAGTCGGTATAACTGGGAGGATACACTACTATAAGGAGGATGACTGCATGAAGTCAGTATAACTGGGAGGATACACTTCTATAAGGAGGAAGACTGCATGAAGTTGGTATAACTAGGCGGATACACTACTATAAGGAGGATGACTGCATGAAGTCAGTATAACTGGGAGGATACACTTCTATAAGGAGGAAGACTGCATGAAGTTGGTATAACTAGGCGGATACACTACTATAAGGAGGATGACTGCATGAAGTCAGTATAACTGGGAGGATACACTACTATAAGGAGGATGACTGCATGAAGTCGGTATAACTGGGAGATTACACTTCTATAAGGAGGAATAGTGCATGAAGTCGGTATTACTGGGAGGATACACTACTATAAGGAGGAAGACTGCATGAAGTCGGTATAACTGGGAGGATACACTACTATAAGGAGGATGACTGCATGAAGTCGGTATAACTGGGAGGATACACTACTATAAGGAGGATGACTGCATGAAGTCAGTATAACTGGGAGGATACACTACTATAAGGAGGATGACTGCATGAAGTCGGTATAACTGGGAGATTACACTTCTATAAGAAGGAATAGTGCATGAAGTCGGTATTACTGGGAGGATACACTACTATAAGGAGGAAGACTGCATGAAGTCGGTATAACTGGGAGGATACACTACTATAAGGAGGATGACTGCATGAAGTCGGTATAACTGGGAGGATACACTACTATAAGGAGGATGACTGCATGAAGTCGGTATAACTGGGAGGATACACTACTATAAGGAGGAAGACTGCATGAAGTCAGTATAACTAGGAGGATACACTACTATAAGGAGGATGACTGCATGAAGTCGGTATAGCTGGGAGGATACACTTCTATAAGGAGGATGACTGCATGAAGTCAGTATAACTGGGAGGATACACTACTATAAGGAGGATGACTGCATGAAGTCAGTATAACTGGGAGGATACACTACTATAAGGAGGATGACTGCATGAAGTCAGTATAACTGGGAGGATACACTACTATAAGGAGGAAGACTGCATGAAATCAGTATAACTGGGAGGATACACTACTATAAAGAGGAAGACAGCATGAAGTCAGTATAACTGGGAGGATACACTACTATAAGGAGGAAGACAGCATGAAGTCAGTATAACTGGGAGGATACACTACTATAAGGAGGAAGACTGCATGAAGTTGGTATAACTAGGAGGATACACTACTATAAGGAGGATGACTGCATGAAGTCGGTATAACTGGGAGGATACACTACTATAAGGAGGAAGACAGCATGAAGTCAGTATAACTGGGAGGATACACTACTATAAGGAGGAAGACTGCATGAAATCAGTATAACTGGGAGGATACACTACTATAAGGAGGAAGACTGCATGAAGTCAGTATAACTGGGAGGATACACTACTATAAGGAGGATGACTGCATGAAGTTGGTATAACTAGGAGGATACACTACTATAAGGAGGATGACTGCATGAAGTCAGTATAACTGGGAGGATACACTACTATAAGGAGGAAGACAGCATGAAGTCAGTATAACTGGGAGGATACACTACTATAAGGAGGAAGACTGCATGAAATCGGTATAACTAGGAGGATACACTACTATAAGGAGGAAGACTGCATGAAATCGGTATAACTAGGAGGATACACTACTATAAGGAGGATGACTGCATGAAGTCGGTATAACTGGGAGGATACACTACTATAAGGAGGATGACTGCATGAAGTCAGTATAACTGGGAGGATACACTACTATAAGGAGGAAGACTGCATGAAATCAGTATAACTGGGAGGATACACTACTATAAAGAGGAAGACAGCATGAAGTCAGTATAACTGGGAGGATACACTACTATAAGGAGGAAGACAGCATGAAGTCAGTATAACTGGGAGGATACACTACTATAAGGAGGAAGACTGCATGAAGTTGGTATAACTAGGAGGATACACTACTATAAGGAGGATGACTGCATGAAGTCGGTATAACTGGGAGGATACACTACTATAAGGAGGAAGACAGCATGAAGTCAGTATAACTGGGAGGATACACTACTATAAGGAGGAAGACTGCATGAAATCAGTATAACTGGGAGGATACACTACTATAAGGAGGAAGACTGCATGAAGTCAGTATAACTGGGAGGATACACTACTATAAGGAGGATGACTGCATGAAGTTGGTATAACTAGGAGGATACACTACTATAAGGAGGATGACTGCATGAAGTCAGTATAACTGGGAGGATACACTACTATAAGGAGGAAGACAGCATGAAGTCAGTATAACTGGGAGGATACACTACTATAAGGAGGAAGACTGCATGAAATCGGTATAACTAGGAGGATACACTACTATAAGGAGGAAGACTGCATGAAATCGGTATAACTAGGAGGATACACTACTATAAGGAGGATGACTGCATGAAGTCGGTATAACTGGGAGGATACACTACTATAAGGAGGAAGACTGCATGAAGTCAGTATAACTGGGAGGATACACTACTATAAGGAGGATGACTGCATGAAGTCGGTATAGCTGGGAGGATACACTACTATAAGGAGGATGACTGCATGAAGTCGGTATAACTGGGAGGATACACTACTATAAGGAGGATGACTGCATGAAGTCAGTATAACTGGGAGGATACACTTCTATAAGGAGGAAGACTGCATGAAGTCGGTATAACTGGGAGGATACACTACTATAAGGAGGATGACTGCATGAAGTCAGTATAACTGGGAGGATACACTTCTATAAGGAGGAAGACTGCATGAAGTTGGTATAACTAGGCGGATACACTACTATAAGGAGGATGACTGCATGAAGTCAGTATAACTGGGAGGATACACTTCTATAAGGAGGAAGACTGCATGAAGTTGGTATAACTAGGCGGATACACTACTATAAGGAGGATGACTGCATGAAATCAGTATAACTGGGAGGATACACTACTATAAGGAGGATGACTGCATGAAGTCGGTATAACTGGGAGGATACACTACTATAAGGAGGAAGACTGCATGAAGTCAGTATAACTGGGAGGATACACTTCTATAAGGAGGAAGACTGCATGAAGTTGGTATAACTAGGCGGATACACTACTATAAGGAGGATGACTGCATGAAGTCAGTATAACTGGGAGGATACACTTCTATAAGGAGGAAGACTGCATGAAGTTGGTATAACTAGGCGGATACACTACTATAAGGAGGATGACTGCATGAAGTCAGTATAACTGGGAGGATACACTACTATAAGGAGGATGACTGCATGAAGTCGGTATAACTGGGAGATTACACTTCTATAAGGAGGAATAGTGCATGAAGTCGGTATTACTGGGAGGATACACTACTATAAGGAGGAAGACTGCATGAAGTCGGTATAACTGGGAGGATACACTACTATAAGGAGGATGACTGCATGAAGTCGGTATAACTGGGAGGATACACTACTATAAGGAGGATGACTGCATGAAGTCGGTATAACTGGGAGGATACACTACTATAAGGAGGAAGACTGCATGAAGTCAGTATAACTAGGAGGATACACTACTATAAGGAGGATGACTGCATGAAGTCGGTATAGCTGGGAGGATACACTACTATAAGGAGGAAGACTGCATGAAGTTGGTATAACTAGGCGGATACACTACTATAAGGAGGATGACTGCATGAAATCAGTATAACTGGGAGGATACACTACTATAAGGAGGATGACTGCATGAAGTCGGTATAACTGGGAGGATACACTACTATAAGGAGGATGACTGCATGAAGTCAGTATAACTGGGAGGATACACTTCTATAAGGAGGAAGACTGCATGAAGTTGGTATAACTAGGCGGATACACTACTATAAGGAGGATGACTGCATGAAGTCAGTATAACTGGGAGGATACACTTCTATAAGGAGGAAGACTGCATGAAGTTGGTATAACTAGGCGGATACACTACTATAAGGAGGATGACTGCATGAAGTCAGTATAACTGGGAGGATACACTACTATAAGGAGGATGACTGCATGAAGTCGGTATAACTGGGAGATTACACTTCTATAAGGAGGAATAGTGCATGAAGTCGGTATTACTGGGAGGATACACTACTATAAGGAGGAAGACTGCATGAAGTCGGTATAACTGGGAGGATACACTACTATAAGGAGGATGACTGCATGAAGTCGGTATAACTGGGAGGATACACTACTATAAGGAGGATGACTGCATGAAGTCGGTATAACTGGGAGGATACACTACTATAAGGAGGAAGACTGCATGAAGTCAGTATAACTAGGAGGATACACTACTATAAGGAGGATGACTGCATGAAGTCGGTATAGCTGGGAGGATACACTTCTATAAGGAGGATGACTGCATGAAGTCAGTATAACTGGGAGGATACACTACTATAAGGAGGATGACTGCATGAAGTCAGTATAACTGGGAGGATACACTACTATAAGGAGGATGACTGCATGAAGTCAGTATAACTGGGAGGATACACTACTATAAGGAGGAAGACTGCATGAAATCAGTATAACTGGGAGGATACACTACTATAAGGAGGAAGACAGCATGAAGTCAGTATAACTGGGAGGATACACTACTATAAGGAGGAAGACAGCATGAAGTCAGTATAACTGGGAGGATACACTACTATAAGGAGGAAGACTGCATGAAGTTGGTATAACTAGGAGGATACACTACTATAAGGAGGATGACTGCATGAAGTCGGTATAACTGGGAGGATACACTACTATAAGGAGGAAGACAGCATGAAGTCAGTATAACTGGGAGGATACACTACTATAAGGAGGAAGACTGCATGAAATCAGTATAACTGGGAGGATACACTACTATAAGGAGGAAGACTGCATGAAGTCAGTATAACTGGGAGGATACACTACTATAAGGAGGATGACTGCATGAAGTTGGTATAACTAGGAGGATACACTACTATAAGGAGGATGACTGCATGAAGTCAGTATAACTGGGAGGATACACTACTATAAGGAGGAAGACAGCATGAAGTCAGTATAACTGGGAGGATACACTACTATAAGGAGGAAGACTGCATGAAATCGGTATAACTAGGAGGATACACTACTATAAGGAGGAAGACTGCATGAAATCGGTATAACTAGGAGGATACACTACTATAAGGAGGATGACTGCATGAAGTCGGTATAACTGGGAGGATACACTACTATAAGGAGGAAGACTGCATGAAGTCAGTATAACTGGGAGGATACACTACTATAAGGAGGATGACTGCATGAAGTCGGTATAACTGGGAGGATACACTACTATAAGGAGGATGACTGCATGAAGTCAGTATAACTGGGAGGATACACTACTATAAGGAGGAAGACTGCATGAAATCAGTATAACTGGGAGGATACACTACTATAAGGAGGAAGACAGCATGAAGTCAGTATAACTGGGAGGATACACTACTATAAGGAGGAAGACTGCATGAAGTCGGTATAACTAGGATTATATACCTCAAGGCCCATTTAACACTATTTGAAGCGAGTTTTTGTTCGGGAGAACATCCGTCGGAATGGAATTGAGAGGGCCTTAGACTGTATAACACCCCGCCGGGAGGGCCTTGCACTGTATAACACCCTGCTGGGAGGGCCTTATACGAAATAATAACATCCAAGGAGGTTATTATTTATTATGAGGCCCTCCATTTCGCACCTCATAATTTCAAAGACCGGTAAGGTAATCGATCTCAAAAATTTTCAAAAGCGAAACCGCGGGATTCGAACCCACAACCCTTCGCTCTGTAGCCCAAGACTTATACCATTAGACCACAAAGGATTGGTGAATATGAAGGAATTGTTTTGTGAGGTCTTTGCTGCTCTCCTAGAACTTGATATTAAATTGCGCTCTACTGTACACTTTATACGTCAGGGATGTGGTGTATCTCTGTAACAAAAATTAATAACGCACTTAATATGCTTATGCTATAGCGTTCTGGCAAAATGTCCAAGATAAAACATTTCGTGGCAGAAAATGGGGGATTCGAACACAGAGACACTCACTTCGTAGTCCAAGATTATACCACTAGACCACAAAGGATTGGTAAGTGTGAAGGAATTGACTGTTGATATCTATTCTGCTCTCCTCAAACTTTAAAAGTTTATTTTCACTGTTCACCTTAAATGTTAGAAATGTGATTTTATTTTCGATATATGGAATTTGCAACAACCTCATCCTCTAGCTATAGCGTTCAAGAAAAATTTCTAAATGTAAAATGTAAAAAATAGAGCCATTGGCTCTGTAGCTCATCAGGCTTCATTATCAATTATGCTTTATATATATTAGGGGTCACAGGACCACCAAAGCTACAATTTATAATCCTCACTAGTCAAGGAGTCTGTACACACAATTTCAGCTTTCTAGGCCTCATGGTTCTGGGGACGAAGATCAAAATAAGTTTTTAGGGAGTGGCCCCTGTGGCCCTTATTAGGGGTCACAGGGCCACCAAAGCTACAATTTATAATCCTTACTAGTCAAGGAGTCTGTACACAAAGTTTCAGCTTTCTAGGCCTCATGGTTCTAGGGAAGAAGATCAAAATAGGTTTTTAGGGCGTGGCCCCTGTGGCCCTTATTAGGGGTCACAGGGCCACCAAAGCTACAATTTATAATCCTCACTAGTCAAGGAGTCTGTACACAAAGTTTCAGCTTTCTAGGCCTCATGGTTCTGGAGAAGAAGATGAAAAAGGTTTTTAGGACGTGACCCCTGTGGCCCTTATTAAGGGTCACAGGGCCACCAAAGCTACAATTTATAATCCTCACTAGTCAAGGGGTCTGTACACAAAGTTTTAGATTTCTAGGCCTCATGGTTCTGGAGAAGAAGATGAAAATAGGTTTTTAGGGCATGGCCTCTGTGGCCCTTATTAGGGGTCACAGGGCCACCAAAGCTACAATTTTTAATCCTCACTAGTCAAGGAGTCTGTACACAAAGTTTTAGGTTTCTAGGCCTCATAGTTCTGGAGAAGAAGATGAAAATAGGTTTTAAGGGCGTGGCCCCTGTGGCCCTTATTAGGGGTCACAGGGCCATTAAAGCTACAATTTTTAATCCTCACTAGTCAAGGAGTCTGTACACAAAGTTTTAGATTTCTAGGCCTTATGGTTCTGGAGAAGAAGTCGAAATTCCACAAAGTTTACGGACGGATGGACGGACGGACGGACGGATGGACGGACGGACGGACGGACGGACGCCGGACACCATGCCATGCCATAAGCCCATCGGGCCTTACAGGCCAGATGAGCTAAAAAGTAGAACATTAGGGATTCGAACCCTCAACCTTCCAAACTGTAGTCCAAGACTGTACCACTAGGCCACAGGGGATTGGTTAGTAATAGGTTATTGACTATTGACGTCTATTCTGCTCTCCTCAAATTTAATGAAATTAATTTGTTGATTTTTTTCGCTTTTAAGTTAAATAAGTGATTATTTCGGTATATAAGATAGATAACACACACATCCTCGGGTGTTATAGCAAACAGAGTCCTTTGCCTACGGGACGACCCTCGTGCGCTGACGCGCACTCGGGTCGTCCCTAGGGCAAAGGCCTCTGTTTGCTATAACACCCTCGTATGCGTGTGTTATCCATAACGGATACACTTCTGTAAGGAGGAAGACTGCATGAAGTCAGTATAACTGGGAGGATACACTACTATAAGGAGGAAGACTGCATGAAGTCGGTATAACTGGGAGGATACACTTCTATAAGGAGGATGACTGCATGAAGTTATCAAAGTGTGTGTGTCAACACTGCTATTACTAAGCAGCCAAATGAAATGATGACATTGCCACAAGACGAGTGAGAGAGATGAGGATGATGGCGGAGGGTGGCAGGTTAGGCGAGACACACAAGTACCTTTCTGTCGTGGAGCGTCCCCCCTATGTCTCTCCTCCCGCTCTCCTCGGTCAAATCTACCACTACCAATCCGACCAGCTTCAACAGAAACAACATCACTTGTTGATAAACAGAGAAAGAGACCATTTATAGATGTAGTCCATGCTATAAGCTGCATGCAGGCTAAGAGAAAAGACTACAGCAAGGGTGCAATGGTCAATCTGTTTTCTGCATGCATGTAAGGAGTTGACGTTGGTGGATGCAACACTTCAAGAGCAGGTTGGTACTCTACATCTTGTTACCAAGTGATGAGTCTTTCACTATTTTGAGAGCCTCTATAAACACATTTCTTTGGTAAAAATCTTTTCAGAAAAAAATCTATAAAAAGGTATTCATGCTTTAGCTAAATATAAGTAAGACAGGTTGGCCTTACGACGCCTAAGAGGCAGCAGTTGTAGTTTCAGTAGCTTTAGCTAAGTTTTTTTATAAGAAAAATTCAAAAATAGAGCCATTGGCTCTGTAGCTCATCAGGCATCATATCAAGTTTGCTTTATACAGGCAAGATGAGCTAAAAATGAAACTGATGTTACCTATTGCAAGAAAACCTATAAAAATATTACAAAACAAATGTATTATTATTCAACACTTTTTAGATCGCCAAAATCAGACACTGAAAGAAGTCCACACTAAAATATCCCAGGAGAAATTAATTTGCCATAGACTGTCATCTAATGGAGAAAAATAGGTTTTTAAGATTGTGACCCCTGTGACCCTATTTGGGGTCATGGGGTCACAAAAACCTACAGTTTAGAATCCCAATTGGCCAAGGAGTCTACATGCAGTCTTTCAGCTCAATAGACCTTTAGGAGCTAAAGATGATGAAAATAGGTTTTTAAGGTTGTGACCCCTGTGACCCTATTTGGGGTCATGGGGTCACGAAATCTACAATTTAGAATCCCCATTGGCCAAGGAGTCTGCACATATAATTTCAGCTCTCTAGACCTTTTAGAACTGGAGAAGAAGATGAAAAAAGGTTTTTAAGGTTGTGACCCCTGTGACCCTATTTGGGGTCACAGGTTCACCAAAGTTACAAATTAGAATCCCCATTGTCCAAGGAGTCTGCACATATCACTATCAACTCTCTAGTCCTTTTAGAACTGGAGAAGAAGATGAAATAGGTTTTTAAGGTTGTGACCCCTGTGACCCTATTTGGGGTCATGGAGTCACGAAATCTACAATTTAGATTCCCCATTGGCCAAAGAGTCTGCACATATCGTTTTTAACTCTCTAGTCCTTTTAGAACTGGAGAAGAAGATGAAAATAGGTTTTTAAGGTTGTGACCCCTGTGACCCTATTTGGGGTCACAGGGTCACCAAAGTTACAAATTAGAATCCCCATTGTCCAAGGAGTCTGCACATATAATTTTTAACTCTCTACTCCTTTTGGAACTGGAGAAGAAGATGAAAATAGGTATTTAAGGTTGTGACCCCTGTGACTCTATTTGGGGTCACAGGGTCACCAAAGTTACAAATTGGAATCCCCATTGGCCAAGGAGTCTGCACATATCATTTTTAACTCTCTAGTCCTTCTGGAACTGGAGAAGAAGATGAAAATAGGTATTTAAGGTTGTGACCCCTGTGACCCTATTTGGGGTCACAGGGTCACCAAAGTTACAAATTAGAATCTCCATTGTCCAAGGAGTCTGCACATATAATTTTTAACTCTCTACTCCTTTTGGAACTGGAGAAGAAGATGAAAATAGGTATTTAAGGTTGTGACCCCTGTGACTCTATTTGGGGTCACAGGGTCACCAAAGTTACAAATTGGAATCCCCATTGGCCAAGGAGTCTGCACATATCATTTTTAACTCTCTAGTCCTTCTGGAACTGGAGAAGAAGATGAAAATAGGTTTTTAAAGTTGTGACCCCTGTGACCCTATTTGGGGTCACAGGGTCACCAAAGTTACAAATTAGAATCTCCATATGCTAAGGTACTTGTACACAAAATTTCAGCTCTCTAATGTGTATGGTTCATGAGGAGAAGTCGAAAGTGTCAAAAGTTTACGGACGGACGGACGACGGACGACGGACGACGGACGGACGACGGACGACGGACGACGGACGGACGCCGGACGACGGGCCATGCCATAAGCCCATCTGGACTTTCAGTCCTGATGAGCTAAAAATGAATAAATATGTTCAAGCAAACATTTTTGCTTCGAGCAGTTTTCAAAGGTAAAACAAATCTCTTCCTTAACAAATGGCAAGACAGTTGGCACACAGATAACAGAGAAAACTTCTTTAGATTAGGTTGCTTGAAACCAAATTTACAATTTACAATCTCCATTGCCAAAGAGGTACCGATATGTGTAAAGATTGGTTCCTGAGAATACATTTTTAGAATAGGACCCATGTGGATTACAAACAGAAGATGAAATATCCCACGGTCCCCAGAATATCTAAGATTGATACCGAGAACAAAGTCATCTGTCGAAAGCATACATTTCAATTGAAACTGCCAAAAAATAGAAATATGTGTATGTGATGGACTGTGATGTTCCCCACCCCTACTTTTAACCAGAAAATGACCCAACCCCCAATATGTACTAAGTTCAAATTGTTTCCAAGGAAATCAGAAAAAAATCAGAATAACCAACATAGCAAAAGGCACCACTCCACCACTAGATCTACTCACATACCAGTTTTTGTATAAACTTTTTTTGAGATATGAATAACAGAAAAATGGAACAACAGAACCACGGAGAGAACATAATGTGTCTCGCAAAACTTTGCAGGGGACATTATAAATATCCAAAGAAGTTGAAAATCATAAAAGGCACATTTTCACATGCTGACTCATCCTGTACAAAGTTTCAATGAGCTACGTCTTATAGTTTCGGAGTAATGCTCTAGAAATGAAATTTTTATGGTATGTTAAGTTATGTTTTAATATTTATCTGAAGAAGTTGAAGATCCCAAAAACCACATCTACACATGCTAACTGATCCAAAGTTTTAATGAGCTAGATCAAATATTTTTTGAGTTATGCTCTGAAAACAAAATCATTATTGACGGACAGATGAACGGGGTGATGACTAATACATACTGGTGGGATAAAAATAGTACTTTCTAGATACAGATCACCAGATTTTACCTAGGGTTTCGACTTCTGCAGAAAGAAGCAAAAGGATTTATTGAGTATGCCCAGGCACTTATTTGTGGCAACAGACAATCATTCTATAATTATCTGATTCTGAAGTATAAACCCAATTCAAGATGTGTCTCTACACAAGATTTCAGCCTTCAAGGATTTTTTGTTCTGTATAAGATGAGCATGTGTTTTAGAATGGCCTAAAAGGATACCTTGTTGTCACAAAGTAAGCATTCTATAATTCATAATCCTCAGTATCTTAGGTACCTGTTAAAGGATTTTAGCTTGTGAGCGGCCAGTGATTCTTGATATTTGAATTGGTTGTTGAGGGAACGACCGAGGGTACCATTCCAAAAAACACTTACAATCGATCGTATGTCTTCAAGTCTACAACTGCTTTAACCTTACATGCACCAGAACAACAAAGCCTTACAAGGTAATCATAGTCTACAACTACTTTGACCGTACATGCACCAGAACAACAAAGCCTTACAAGGTAATCATAGTCTACAACTGCTTTGACCGTACATGCACCAGAACAACAAAGCCTTACAAGGTAATCATAGTCTACAACTGCCTTAACATAACATGCACCAGAACAACAAAGCCTTACAAGGTAATCATAGTCTACAACTGCTTTAACCGTACATGCACCAGAACAACAAAGCCTTCAAGGTAATCATAGTCTACAACTGCTTTGACCGTACATGCACCAGAACAACAAAGCCTTACAAGGTAATCATAGTCTACAACTGCTTTAACAGTACATGCACCAGAACAACAAAGCCTTACAAGGTAATCATAGTCTACAACTGCTTTAACATAACATGCACCAGAACAACAAAGCCTAACAAGGTAATCATAGTCTACAACTGCTTTAACATAACATGCACCAGAACAACAAAGCCTTCAAGGTAATCATAGTCTACAACTGCTTTAACATAACATGCACCAGAACAACAAAGCCTTACAAGGTAATCATAGTCTACAACTGCTTTAACCGTACATGCACCAGAACAACAAAGCCTTACAAGGTAATCATAGTCTACAACTGCTTTAACCGTACATGCACCAGAACAACAAAGCCTAACAAGGTAATCATAGTCTACAACTGCTTTAACACAACATGCACCAGAACAACAAAGCCTTCAAGGTAATCATAGTCTACAACTGCTTTAACCGTACATGCACCAGAACAACAAAGCCTTACAAGGTAATCATAGTTTACAACTGCTTTAAATGTACATGCACCAGAACAACAAAGCCTTACAAGGTAATCATAGTCTACAACTGCTTTAAATGTACATGCACCAGAACAACAAAGCCTTACAAGGTAATCATAGTCTACAACTGCTTTAACAGTACATGCACCAGAACAACAAAGCCTTACAAGGTAATCATAGTCTACAACTGCTTTAAATGTACATGCACCAGAACAACAAAGCCTTCAAGGTAATCATAGTTTACAACTGCTTTAAATGTACATGCACCAGAACAACAAAGCCTTACAAGGTAATCATAGTCTACAACTGCTTTAAATGTACATGCACCAGAACAACAAAGCCTTACATGCACCAGAACAACAAAGCCTTACAAGGTAATCATAGTCTACAACTGCTTTAAATGTACATGCACCAGAACAACAAAGCCTTACAAGGTAATCATAGTCTACAACTGCTTTAAATGTACATGCACCAGAACAACAAAGCCTTACAAGGTAATCATAGTCTACAACTGCTTTAAATGTACATGCACCAGAACAACAAAGCCTTACAAGGTAATCATAGTCTACAACTGCTTTAAATGTACATGCACCAGAACAACAAAGCCTTACAAGGTAATCATAGTCTACAACTGCTTTAACAGTACATGCACCAGAACAACAAAGCCTTACAAGGTAATCATAGTCTACAACTGCTTTAAATGTACATGCACCAGAACAACAAAGCCTTCAAGGTAATCATAGTTTACAACTGCTTTAAATGTACATGCACCAGAACAACAAAGCCTTACATGCACCAGAACAACAAAGCCTTACAAGGTAATCATAGTCTACAACTGCTTTAAATGTACATGCACCAGAACAACAAAGCCTTCAAGGTAATCATAGTTTACAACTGCTTTAAATGTACATGCACCAGGACAACAAAGCCTTACAAGGTAATCATAGTCTACAACTGCTTTAAATGTACATGCACCAGAACAACAAAGCCTTACAAGGTAATCATAGTCTACAACTGCTTTAAATGTACATGCACCAGAACAACAAAGCCTTCAAGGTAATCATAGTCTACAACTGCTTTAAATGTACATGCACCAGGACAACAAAGCCTTCAAGGTAATCATAGTCTACAACTGCTTTAAATGTACATGCACCAGAACAACAAAGCCTTACAAGGTAATCATAGTCTACAACTGCTTTAAATGTACATGCACCAGAACAACAAAGCCTTCAAGGTAATCATAGTCTACAACTGCTTTAAATGTACATGCACCAGGACAACAAAGCCTTACATGCACCAGAACAACAAAGCCTTACAAAGTTATCATAGTCTACAACTGCTTTAAATGTACATGCACCAGAACAACAAAGCCTTACAAGGTAATCATAGTCTACAACTGCTTTAACCTTACATGCACCAGAACAACAAAGCCTTACAAAGTTATCTTAGTTTACAACTGCTTTAAACTGCTTCATCCTTGCCTTAAATTGCATCATTGTGACAAGCACCAGAACAACAACACACATTCAAGGAGAGTGTCAAGTGTCAAACTAGTCTCTCTATCTACCTACATACTCGCTGACCCCCCCTCTCAACCAGCCTCATTTCAGTAACAACCTTTTATCTCATGTATAAGCCGGCCCCCTTTGCATGGAGAGACTGGTCTCCATCTAGTTCCCAACCCCACAACACACATACAAGGAGAGACTCAAGTTCACCCTACCTGGTCTCCATCTAGTTCCCAACCTCACAACACACATACAAGGAGAGACTCAAGTTCACCCTACCTGGTATCCATCTAGTTCCAAACCCCACAACACACATACAAGGAGAGACTCAAGTTCACCCTACATAGTCTCAATCTAGTTCCCAACCCCACAACACACATACAAGGAGAGACTCAAGTTCACCCTACCTGGTCTCCATCTAGTTCCCAACCTCACAACACACATACAAGGAGAGACTCAAGTTCACCCTACCTGGTATCCATCTAGTTCCAAACCCCACAACACACATACAAGGAGAGACTCAAGTTCACCCTACCTGGTATCCATCTAGTTCCAAACCCCACAACACACATACAAGGAGAGACTCAAGTTCACCCTACCTGGTCTCCATCTAGTTCCCAACCCCACAACACACATACAAGGAGAGACTCAAGTTCACCCTACCTGGTCTCCATCTAGTTCCCAACCTCACAACACACATACAAGGAGAGACTCAAATTCACCCTACCTGGTCTCCATCTACTTCCCAACCTCACAACACACATACAAGGAGAGACTCAAGTTCACCCTACCTGGTCTCCATCTAGTTCCCAACCTCACAACACACATACAAGGAGAGACTCAAGTTCACCCTACATAGTCTCCATCTAGTTCCTAACCCCACAACACACATACAAGGAGAGACTCAAGTTCACCCTACCTGGTATCCATCTAGTTCCAAACCCCACAACACACATACAAGGAGAGACTCAAGTTCACCCTACCTGGTATCCATCTAGTTCCCAACTTCACAACACACATACAAGGAGAGACTCAAGTTCACCCTACCTGGTCTCCATCTAGTTCCCAACCTCACAACACACATACAAGGAGAGACTCAAGTTCACCCTACATAGTCTCCATCTAGTTCCTAACCCCACAACACACATACAAGGAGAGACTCAAGTTCACCCTACCTGGTCTCCATCTAGTTCCCAACCCCACAACACACATACAAGGAGAGACTCAAGTTCACCCTACCTGGTCTCCATCTAGTTCCAACCCCACAACACACATACAAGGAGAGACTCAAGTTCACCCTACCTGGTCTCTTGGCTGGCTCTGTCCGTTGTGGGCTTGAAGGCTGCTCGAAACTGCAGGTTGAAACCAAATGCAAAGGGTTTACATTGAAGAAAGTATCTTATTGTAATGCATGTAATCACAATATTTTGTAAAGTTACACACCTGTCCATGTGAGCCACATGTGTTGAAATGGTTATTGTGTGATTTAGAGTATAGCATTGCTTCAAGAGAATTTTAGTGCTACAACAGCAGCTAAACAATTCACTATAACGTCACTTAAAACACCACTGCTGACATACTGTATTTAAACTTGTACAATACAGTTCAGTGCAGTCATAGCAATACTCAAAATACTTTCACAGAACGTCAAAGTGTGCATTTGGGCTGTTTGTATGTTTGAACAAGAAGATTTCATAAAAGAAAAGATAACACAACAATTATTCAAATTCTCTGACTGAAACATATAAACCTTTTACTTACTCCTGCTGATGCTTATCGGCGTCCCAGGCCCGGCGCCACTCCCCGGTGTTGGACTTTTGCCGCTCGAGTCGCTCCAGGTCCACACGCTCACGCTCAGCCTTCCACTCCATGTACTGCTTTCGCTCTCTTCCTGTCATGGACATGGCCAGCTCCATCTTGGTTCTGGGGGGACCAGACTTGGGACGCTCCTGCACAGTCAGCAAGCCAAGGTTAGCATTGCTGCAACTTGTAGCAGGCAGTATGCATCTTTCCTTACTCAAAGCTTATGTATTGGTTACTCCAAACATATCCAAACTTTAAACACTAACCACTAAAACTCCCCCCTGACAAATCAACCAACCTGACGTTCCTTGCTTGTGCGAAGCTGAGCCTTCACATTGTTGAAGTCAGGCCCCCCGTAGTTCTTGGGGTGACGCCGACTTTCCCCCTTGCGAGGGCTGCGGTCCCCAGGGTGGTCCTGGTGGCTGGAGGAGTCCTTACCCACCCCCCCATCCCCACCACCTCCCTCCCGCCTCCGGTCCACAAGGAAGTTGTACGAGGGGTCTGGAGGAGGCCCCTGAAACAGCAACTCATCAGTTCATGGCTTTACACAGAACATGTTGATGAAATATAAGTAATTCTTATATGGAGAATGTGGATTTGAATAATACCAAACTTCAGAAATTTCTCTAACAAGGGTGCTCAGAGAGGACAATGATCTTGCTTAGTGAGCTATTCAAGTTATTCAGGTAATCAGTTTAAAGAAATTGCCCTGCACCTATGTCAATGACATAAGGCTGAAGAGAAGGACCTTTTCATGATGATTTTGAGACAAGAGACAAATATGAAATATCAACGGTCAAAGGCATATGACCCACCAAACAAAACTTGTCTGGAACTTAAAGTTTCAGAAGATGTCTCAATCAAAATCATGGTCCGATGGGCGAAGTATATTTTTTATTTGTAAAGTTTGAATAACAATAGCCTATGACCAACCAATCATAACTTAGCACCATGGTTAAAGTTTTAAAACTTGAAATGTAAAGTTGACGTTTTTTATGTTAAGGAAGATAGCTCTAAAAAAATCCCTGTAAACTCTAAAGTAAATCCCTGCAAGCTCTCAAAGCTCGAAAGTAAATCACTGCAAGCTCAAAAGTAAATCCCTGCCATGTCTAGTTGACATTCGCTATGTACACCAGTGATGTTTATCATAAGCATGTCTTGACTTGAGATAGACTTATCAGGTGGTTGGGAATTCACAAGACTGTTAATATAAGACATGAAAGGACATAACTCTCAAATAATAATGGAATCACCAAAATCTTTAAACATGCACTTCACTGATATATTTCCATAGCAAACATACAATTTCAGAAAGATACCAAAAGACCAAATTGACAAGATGTTTGGTGAACTTATATCTAATAGTGAAGCAAAGGCACACCATGCTACCCGAGGCAGTCAGTCAGTATGTGAGGATACAGAGAGTGTGTCCTGTCCACAAAGCTACCCAGTCAGTCAGTATGTGAGGATACAGAGAGTGTGTCCTGTCCACAAAGCTACCCAGTCAGTCAGTCAGTATGTGAGGATACAGAGAGCACATCCTGTCCACAAAGCTACCCGAGGCAGTCAGTCAGTATGTGAGGATACAGAGAGTGTGTCCTGTCCACAAAGCTACCCGAGGCAGTCAGTCAGTATGTGAGGATACAGAGAGCATATCCTGTCCACAAAGCTACCCAGTCAGTCAGTCAGTATGTGAGGATACAGAGAGCGTGTCCTGTCCACGAAGCTACCCGAGGCAGTCAGTCAGTGTGTGAGGATACAGAGAGCATATCCTGTCCACAAAGCTACCCAGTCAGTCAGTCAGTACGTGAGGATACAGAGAGCGTGTCCTGTCCACAAAGCTACCCAGTCAGTCAGTCAGTATGTGAGGATACAGAGAGCATATCCTGTCCACAAAGCTACCCAGTCAGTCAGTCAGTATGTGAGGATACAGAGAGTGTGTCCTGTCCACAAAGCTACCCAGTCAGTCAGTATGTGAGGATACAGAGAGCATATCCTGTCCACAAAGCTACCCAGTCAGTCAGTCAGTATGTGAGGATACAGAGAGTGTGTCCTGTCCACAAAGCTACCCAGTCAGTCAGTCAGTATGTGAGGATACAGAGAGCATATCCTGTCCACAAAGCTACCCAGTCAGTCAGTATGTGAGGATACAGAGAGCATATCCTGTCCACAAAGCTACCCAGTCAGTCAGTCAGTATGTGAGAATACAGAGAGCGTGTCCTGTCCACAAAGCTACCCAGTCAGTCAGTCAGTATGTGAGGATACAGAGAGTGTGTCCTGTCCACAAAGCTACCCAGTCAGTCAGTATGTGAGGATACAGAGAGTGTGTCCTGTCCACAAAGCTACCCAGTCAGTCAGTCAGTATGTGAGGATACAGAGAGTGTGTCCTGTCCACAAAGCTACCCAGTCAGTCAGTCAGTATGTGAGGATACAGAGAGCATATCCTGTCCACAAAGCTACCCAGTCAGTCAGTCAGTATGTGAGGATACAGAGAGCATATCCTGTCCACAAAGCTACCCAGTCAGTCAGTATGTGAGGATACAGAGAGCATATCCTGTCCACAAAGCTACCCGAGGCAGTCAGTCAGTATGTGAGGATACAGAGAGTGTGTCCTGTCCACAAAGCTACCCAGTCAGTCAGTCAGTATGTGAGGATACAGAGAGCATATCTTGTCCACAAAGCTACCCAGTCAGTCAGTATGTGAGGATACAGAGAGCATATCCTGTCCACAAAGCTACCCAGTCAGTCAGTCAGTATGTGAGGATACAGAGAGCGTGTCCTGTCCACAAAGCTATCCAGTCAGTCAGTCAGTATGTGAGGATACAGAGAGCATATCCTGTCCACAAAGCTACCCAGTCAGTCAGTCAGTATGTGAGGATACAGAGAGCGTGTCCTGTCCACAAAGCTACCCAGTCAGTCAGTCAGTATGTGAGGATACAGAGAGTGTGTCCTGTCCACAAAGCTACCCGAGGCAGTCAGTCAGTATGTGAGGATACAGAGAGTGTGTCCTGTCCACAAAGCTACCCAGTCAGTCAGTATGTGAGGATACAGAGAGCGTGTCCTGTCCACAAAGCTTCCCAGTCAGTCAGTCAGTATGTGAGGATACAGAGAGTGTGTCCTGTCCACAAAGCTATCCGAGGCAGTCAGTCAGTATGTGAGGATACAGAGAGTGTGTCCTGTCCACAAAGCTACCCAGTCAGTCAGTCAGTATGTGAGGATACAGAGAGTGTGTCCTGTCCACAAAGTTACCCAGTCAGTCAGTCAGTATGTGAGGATACAGAGAGTGTGTCCTGTCCACAAAGTTACCCGAGGCAGTCAGTCAGTATGTGAGGATACAGAGAGCATATCCTGTCCACAAAGCTACCCAGTCAGTCAGTATGTGAGGATACAGAGAGCATATCCTGTCCACAAAGCTACCCGAGGCAGTCAGTCAGTATGTGAGGATACAGAGAGTGTGTCCTGTCCACAAAGCTACCCAGTCAGTCAGTATGTAAGGATACAGAGAGCATATCCTGTCCACAAAGCTACCCAGTCAGTCAGTCAGTATGTGAGGATACAGAGAGTGTGTCCTGTCCACAAAGCTACCCGAGGCAGTCAGTCAGTATGTGAGGATACAGAGAGTGTGTCCTGTCCACAAAGCTACCCAGTCAGTCAGTATGTGAGGATACAGAGAGCGTGTCCTGTCCACAAAGCTTCCCAGTCAGTCAGTCAGTATGTGAGGATACAGAGAGTGTGTCCTGTCCACAAAGCTATCCGAGGCAGTCAGTCAGTATGTGAGGATACAGAGAGTGTGTCCTGTCCACAAAGCTACCCAGTCAGTCAGTCAGTATGTGAGGATACAGAGAGTGTGTCCTGTCCACAAAGTTACCCAGTCAGTCAGTCAGTATGTGAGGATACAGAGAGTGTGTCCTGTCCACAAAGTTACCCGAGGCAGTCAGTCAGTATGTGAGGATACAGAGAGCATATCCTGTCCACAAAGCTACCCAGTCAGTCAGTATGTGAGGATACAGAGAGCATATCCTGTCCACAAAGCTACCCGAGGCAGTCAGTCAGTATGTGAGGATACAGAGAGTGTGTCCTGTCCACAAAGCTACCCAGTCAGTCAGTATGTAAGGATACAGAGAGCAAATCCTGTCCACAAAGCTACCCAGTCAGTCAGTCAGTATGTGAGGATACAGAGAGCATATCCTGTCCACAAAGCTACCCAGTCAGTCAGTCAGTATGTGAGGATACAGAGAGTGTGTCCTGTCAACAAAGCTACCCAGTCAGTCAGTATGTAAGGATACAGAGAGCATATCCTGTCCACAAAGCTACCCAGTCAGTCAGTCAGTATGTGAGGATACAGAGAGCATATCCTGTCCACAAAGCTACCCAGTCAGTCAGTATGTGAGGATACAGAGAGCATATCCTGTCCACAAAGCTACCCGAGGCAGTCAGTCAGTATGTGAGGATACAGAGAGCATATCCTGTCCACAAAGCTACCCAGTCAGTCAGTCAGTATGTGAGGATAAAGAGAGTGTGTCCTGTCCACGAAGCTACCCAGTCAGTCAGTCAGTATGTGAGGATACAGAGAGCATATCCTGTCCACAAAGCTACCCAGTCAGTCAGTCAGTATGTGAGGATAAAGAGAGTGTGTCCTGTCCACGAAGCTACCCAAAGCAGTCAGTCAGTATGTGAGGATACAGAGAGTGTGTCCTGTCCACAAAGCTACCCAGTCAGTCAGTATGTGAGGATACAGAGAGCGTGTCCTGTCCACAAAGTTACCCGAGGCAGTCAGTCAGTATGTGAGGATACAGAGAGTGTGTCCTGTCCACAAAGCTACCCAGTCGGTCAGTCAGTATGTGAGGATACAGAGAGTGTGTCCTGTCCACAAAGCTACCCAGTCAGTCAGTCAGTATGTGAGGATACAGAGAGCGTGTCCTGTCCACAAAGTTACCCGAGGCAGTCAGTCAGTATGTGAGGATACAGAGAGTGTGTCCTGTCCACAAAGCTACCCAGTCAGTCAGTATGTGAGGATACAGAGAGTGTGTCCTGTCCACAAAGCTACCCAGTCAGTCAGTATGTGAGGATACAGAGAGCATATCCTGTCCACAAAGCTACCCAGTCAGTCAGTATGTGAGGATACAGAGAGCATATCCTGTCCACAAAGCTACCCAGTCAGTCAGTCAGTATGTGAGGATACAGAGAGCATATCCTGTCCACAAAACCTACCCAGTCAGTCAGTATGTGAGGATACAGAGAGCATATCCTGTCCACAAAGCTACCCAGTCAGTCAGTATGTGAGGATACAGAGAGTGTGTCCTGTCCACAAAGCTACCCAGTCAGTCAGTCAGTATGTGAGGATACAGAGAGCATATCCTGTCCACAAAGCTACCCAGTCAGTCAGTCAGTATGTAAGGATACAGAGAGCGTGTCCTGTCCACAAAGTTACCCGAGGCAGTCAGTCAGTATGTGAGGATACAGAGAGTGTGTCCTGTCCACAAAGCTACCCAGTCAGTCAATATGTGAGGATACAGAGAGCATATCCTGTCCACAAAGCTACCCAGTCAGTCAGTATGTGAGGATACAGAGAGCATATCCTGTCCACAAAGCTACCCAGTCAGTCAGTCAATATGTAAGGATACAGAGAGCGTGTCCTGTCCACAAAGTTACCCGAGGCAGTCAGTCAGTATGTAAGGATACAGAGAGTGTGTCCTGTCCACAAAGCTACCCAGTCAGTCAGTCAGTATGTAAGGATACAGAGAGCGTGTCCTGTCCACAAAGTTACCCGAGGCAGCCAGTCAGTATGTGAGGATACAGAGAGTGTGTCCTGTCCACAAAGCTACCCAGTCAGTCAGTATGTGAGGATACAGAGAGCATATCCTGTCCACAAAACCTACCCAGTCAGTCAGTATGTGAGGATACAGAGAGCATATCCTGTCCACAAAGCTACCCAGTCAGTCAGTATGTGAGGATACAGAGAGTGTGTCCTGTCCACAAAGCTACCCAGTCAGTCAGTCAGTATGTGAGGATACAGAGAGCATATCCTGTCCACAAAGCTACCCAGTCAGTCAGTCAGTATGTAAGGATACAGAGAGCGTGTCCTGTCCACAAAGTTACCCGAGGCAGTCAGTCAGTATGTGAGGATACAGAGAGTGTGTCCTGTCCACAAAGCTACCCAGTCAGTCAATATGTGAGGATACAGAGAGCATATCCTGTCCACAAAGCTACCCAGTCAGTCAGTATGTGAGGATACAGAGAGCATATCCTGTCCACAAAGCTACCCAGTCAGTCAGTCAATATGTAAGGATACAGAGAGCGTGTCCTGTCCACAAAGTTACCCGAGGCAGTCAGTCAGTATGTAAGGATACAGAGAGTGTGTCCTGTCCACAAAGCTACCCAGTCAGTCAGTCAGTATGTAAGGATACAGAGAGCGTGTCCTGTCCACAAAGTTACCCGAGGCAGTCAGTCAGTATGTGAGGATACAGAGAGTGTGTCCTGTCCACAAAGCTACCCAGTCAGTCAGTATGTGAGGATACAGAGAGCATATCCTGTCCACAAAGCTACCCAGTCAGTCAGTCAGTATGTGAGGATAAAGAGAGTGTGTCCTGTCCACGAAGCTACCCGAGGCAGTCAGTCAGTATGTAAGGATACAGAGAGCGTGTCCTGTCCACAAAGTTACCCGAGGCAGTCAGTCAGTATGTGAGGATACAGAGAGTGTGTCCTGTCCACAAAGCTACCCAGTCAGTCAGTATGTGAGGATACAGAGAGCATATCCTGTTCACAAAGCTACCCAGTCAGTCAGTATGTGAGGATACAGAGAGCGTGTCCTGTCCACAAAGTTACCCGAGGCAGTCAGTCAGTATGTGAGGATACAGAGAGTGTGTCCTGTCCACAAAGCTACCCAGTCAGTCAGTATGTGAGGATACAGAGAGCATATCCTGTCCACGAAGCTACCCAGTCAGTCAGTATGTGAGGATACAGAGAGTGTGTCCTGTCCACAAAGCTACCCAGTCAGTCAGTATGTGAGGATACAGAGAGTGTGTCCTGTCCACAAAGCTACCCAGTCAGTCAGTATGTGAGGATACAGAGAGCGTGTCCTGTCCACAAAGCTACCCAGTCAGTCAGTATGTGAGGATACAGAGAGCATATCCTGTCCACGAAGCTACCCGAGGCAGTCAGTCAGTATGTGAGGATACAGAGAGTGTGTCCTGTCCACAAAGCTACCCAGTCAGTCAGTCAGTATGTGAGGATACAGAGAGCGTGTCCTGTCCACAAAGCTACCCGAGGCAGTCAGTCAGTATGTGAGGATACAGAGAGCGTGTCCTGTCCACAAAGCTACCCAGTCAGTCAGTATGTGAGGATACAGAGAGCATATCCTGTCCACGAAGCTACCCGAGGCAGTCAGTCAGTATGTGAGGATACAGAGAGTGTGTCCTGTCCACAAAGCTACCCAGTCAGTCAGTCAGTATGTGAGGATACAGAGAGTGTGTCCTGTCCACAAAGCTACCCGAGGCAGTCAGTCAGTATGTGAGGATACAGAGAGTGTGTCCTGTCCACAAAGCTACCCAGTCAGTCAGTATGTGAGGATACAGAGAGCATATCCTGTCCACAAAGCTACCCGAGGCAGTCAGTCAGTATGTGAGGATACAGAGAGCATATCCTGTCCACAAAGCTACCCGAGGCAGTCAGTCAGTATGTGAGGATACAGAGAGCATATCCTGTCCACAAAGCTACCCGAGGCAGTCAGTCAGTATGTGAGGATACAGAGAGCGTGTCCTGTCCACAAAGCTACCCAGTCAGTCAGTATGTGAGGATACAGAGAGTGTGTCCTGTCCACAAAGCTACCCAGTCAGTCAGTCAGTATGTAAGGATACAGAGAGCATATCCTGTCCACAAAGCTACCCAGTCAGTCAGTCAGTATGTGAGGATACAGAGAGCATATCCTGTCCACAAAGTTACCCGAGACAGTCAGTCAGTATGTGAGGATACAGAGAGCGTGTCCTGTCCACAAAGTTACCCGAGGCAGTCAGTCAGTATGTAAGGATACAGAGAGCGTGTCCTGTCCACAAAGCTACCAAGTCAGTCAGTATGTGAGGATACAGAGAGCATATCCTGTCCACAAAGCTACCCAGTCAGTCAGTCAGTATGTGAGGATACAGAGAGCATATCCTGTCCACAAAGCTACCCAGTCAGTCAGTCAGTATGTGAGGATACAGAGAGCATATCCTGTCCACAAAGCTACCCAGTCAGTCAGTCAGTATGTGAGGATACAGAGAGTGTGTCCTGTCCACAAAGCTACCCAGTCAGTCAGTCAGTATGTGAGGATGCAGAGAGCGTGTCCTGTCCACAAAGCTACCCAGTCAGTCAGTATGTGAGGATACAGAGAGCATATCCTGTCCACAAAGCTACCCAGTCAGTCAGTATGTGAGGATACAGAGAGCATATCCTGTCCACAAAGCTACCCAGTCAGTCAGTCAGTATGTGAGGATACAGAGAGCATATCCTGTCCACAAAGTTACCCGAGGCAGTCAGTCAGTATGTGAGGATACAGAGAGCGTGTCCTGTCCACAAAGTTACCCGAGGCAGTCAGTCAGTATGTAAGGATACAGAGAGCGTGTCCTGTCCACAAAGCTACCAAGTCAGTCAGTATGTGAGGATACAGAGAGCATATCCTGTCCACAAAGCTACCCAGTCAGTCAGTCAGTATGTGAGGATACAGAGAGCATATCCTGTCCACAAAGCTACCCAGTCAGTCAGTCAGTATGTGAGGATACAGAGAGCATATCCTGTCCACAAAGCTACCCAGTCAGTCAGTCAGTATGTGAGGATACAGAGAGTGTGTCCTGTCCACAAAGCTACCCAGTCAGTCAGTCAGTATGTGAGGATGCAGAGAGCGTGTCCTGTCCACAAAGCTACCCAGTCAGTCAGTATGTGAGGATACAGAGAGCATATCCTGTCCACAAAGCTACCCAGTCAGTCAGTATGTGAGGATACAGAGAGCATGTCCTGTCCACGAAGCTACCCGAGGCAGTCAGTCAGTATGTGAGGATACAGAGAGTGTGTCCTGTCCACAAAGCTACCCGAGGCAGTCAGTCAGTATGTGAGGATACAGAGAGTGTGTCCTGTCCACAAAGCTACCCAGTCAGTCAGTCAGTATGTAAGGATACAGAGAGCGTGTCCTGTCCACAAAGCTACCCGAGGCAGTCAGTCAGTATGTGAGGATACAGAGAGCGTGTCCTGTCCACAAAGCTACCCAGTCAGTCAGTATGTGAAGATACAGAGAGCGTGTCCTGTCCACAAAGCTACCCGAGGCAGTCAGTCAGTATGTGAGGATAAATAGAGCGTGTCCTGTCCACAAAGCTACCCAGTCAGTCAGTCAGTATGTAAGGATACAGAGAGCATATCCTGTCCACAAAGCTACCCAGTCAGTCAGTCAGTATGTGAGGATACAGAGAGTGTGTCCTGTCAACAAAGCTACCCAGTCAGTCAGTATGTAAGGATACAGAGAGCATATCCTGTCCACAAAGCTACCCAGTCAGTCAGTCAGTATGTGAGGATACAGAGAGCATATCCTGTCCACAAAGCTACCCAGTCAGTCAGTATGTGAGGATACAGAGAGCATATCCTGTCCACAAAGCTACCCGAGGCAGTCAGTCAGTATGTGAGGATACAGAGAGCGTGTCCTGTCCACAAAGTTACCCGAGGCAGTCAGTCAGTATGTAAGGATACAGAGAGCGTGTCCTGTCCACAAAGCTACCAAGTCAGTCAGTATGTGAGGATACAGAGAGCATATCCTGTCCACAAAGCTACCCAGTCAGTCAGTCAGTATGTGAGGATACAGAGAGCATATCCTGTCCACAAAGCTACCCAGTCAGTCAGTCAGTATGTGAGGATACAGAGAGCATATCCTGTCCACAAAGCTACCCAGTCAGTCAGTCAGTATGTGAGGATACAGAGAGTGTGTCCTGTCCACAAAGCTACCCAGTCAGTCAGTCAGTATGTGAGGATGCAGAGAGCGTGTCCTGTCCACAAAGCTACCCAGTCAGTCAGTATGTGAGGATACAGAGAGCATATCCTGTCCACAAAGCTACCCAGTCAGTCAGTATGTGAGGATACAGAGAGCATGTCCTGTCCACGAAGCTACCCGAGGCAGTCAGTCAGTATGTGAGGATACAGAGAGTGTGTCCTGTCCACAAAGCTACCCGAGGCAGTCAGTCAGTATGTGAGGATACAGAGAGTGTGTCCTGTCCACAAAGCTACCCAGTCAGTCAGTCAGTATGTAAGGATACAGAGAGCGTGTCCTGTCCACAAAGCTACCCAGTCAGTCAGTATGTGAGGATACAGAGAGCGTGTCCTGTCCACAAAGCTACCCGAGGCAGTCAGTCAGTATGTGAGGATAAATAGAGCGTGTCCTGTCCACAAAGCTACCCAGTCAGTCAGTCAGTATGTAAGGATACAGAGAGCATATCCTGTCCACAAAGCTACCCAGTCAGTCAGTCAGTATGTGAGGATACAGAGAGTGTGTCCTGTCAACAAAGCTACCCAGTCAGTCAGTATGTAAGGATACAGAGAGCATATCCTGTCCACAAAGCTACCCAGTCAGTCAGTCAGTATGTGAGGATACAGAGAGCATATCCTGTCCACAAAGCTACCCAGTCAGTCAGTATGTGAGGATACAGAGAGCATATCCTGTCCACAAAGCTACCCGAGGCAGTCAGTCAGTATGTGAGGATACAGAGAGCATATCCTGTCCACAAAGCTACCCAGTCAGTCAGTCAGTATGTGAGGATAAAGAGAGTGTGTCCTGTCCACGAAGCTACCCAGTCAGTCAGTCAGTATGTGAGGATACAGAGAGCATATCCTGTCCACAAAGCTACCCAGTCAGTCAGTCAGTATGTGAGGATAAAGAGAGTGTGTCCTGTCCACGAAGCTACCCAAAGCAGTCAGTCAGTATGTGAGGATACAGAGAGTGTGTCCTGTCCACAAAGCTACCCAGTCAGTCAGTATGTGAGGATACAGAGAGCGTGTCCTGTCCACAAAGTTACCCGAGGCAGTCAGTCAGTATGTGAGGATACAGAGAGTGTGTCCTGTCCACAAAGCTACCCAGTCAGTCAGTATGTGAGGATACAGAGAGTGTGTCCTGTCCACAAAGCTACCCAGTCAGTCAGTATGTGAGGATACAGAGAGCATATCCTGTCCACAAAGCTACCCAGTCAGTCAGTATGTGAGGATACAGAGAGCATATCCTGTCCACAAAGCTACCCAGTCAGTCAGTCAGTATGTGAGGATACAGAGAGCATATCCTGTCCACAAAGCTACCCAGTCAGTCAGTATGTGAGGATACAGAGAGCATATCCTGTCCACAAAGCTACCCAGTCAGTCAGTATGTGAGGATACAGAGAGTGTGTCCTGTCCACAAAGCTACCCAGTCAGTCAGTCAGTATGTGAGGATACAGAGAGCATATCCTGTCCACAAAGCTACCCAGTCAGTCAGTCAGTATGTAAGGATACAGAGAGCGTGTCCTGTCCACAAAGTTACCCGAGGCAGTCAGTCAGTATGTGAGGATACAGAGAGTGTGTCCTGTCCACAAAGCTACCCAGTCAGTCAGTATGTGAGGATACAGAGAGCATATCCTGTCCACAAAGCTACCCAGTCAGTCAGTATGTGAGGATACAGAGAGCATATCCTGTCCACAAAGCTACCCAGTCAGTCAGTCAATATGTAAGGATACAGAGAGCGTGTCCTGTCCACAAAGTTACCCGAGGCAGTCAGTCAGTATGTAAGGATACAGAGAGTGTGTCCTGTCCACAAAGCTACCCAGTCAGTCAGTCAGTATGTAAGGATACAGAGAGCGTGTCCTGTCCACAAAGTTACCCGAGGCAGTCAGTCAGTATGTGAGGATACAGAGAGTGTGTCCTGTCCACAAAGCTACCCAGTCAGTCAGTATGTGAGGATACAGAGAGCATATCCTGTCCACAAAGCTACCCAGTCAGTCAGTCAGTATGTGAGGATAAAGAGAGTGTGTCCTGTCCACGAAGCTACCCGAGGCAGTCAGTCAGTATGTAAGGATACAGAGAGCGTGTCCTGTCCACAAAGTTACCCGAGGCAGTCAGTCAGTATGTGAGGATACAGAGAGTGTGTCCTGTCCACAAAGCTACCCAGTCAGTCAGTATGTGAGGATACAGAGAGCATATCCTGTCCACAAAGCTACCCAGTCAGTCAGTATGTGAGGATACAGAGAGTGTGTCCTGTCCACAAAGCTACCCAGTCAGTCAGTATGTGAGGATACAGAGAGCATATCCTGTCCACGAAGCTACCCAGTCAGTCAGTATGTGAGGATACAGAGAGTGTGTCCTGTCCACAAAGCTACCCAGTCAGTCAGTATGTGAGGATACAGAGAGTGTGTCCTGTCCACAAAGCTACCCAGTCAGTCAGTATGTGAGGATACAGAGAGCGTGTCCTGTCCACAAAGCTACCCAGTCAGTCAGTCAGTATGTGAGGATACAGAGAGCGTGTCCTGTCCACAAAGCTACCCGAGGCAGTCAGTCAGTATGTGAGGATACAGAGAGCGTGTCCTGTCCACAAAGCTACCCAGTCAGTCAGTATGTGAGGATACAGAGAGCATATCCTGTCCACGAAGCTACCCGAGGCAGTCAGTCAGTATGTGAGGATACAGAGAGTGTGTCCTGTCCACAAAGCTACCCAGTCAGTCAGTCAGTATGTGAGGATACAGAGAGTGTGTCCTGTCCACAAAGCTACCCGAGGCAGTCAGTCAGTATGTGAGGATACAGAGAGTGTGTCCTGTCCACAAAGCTACCCAGTCAGTCAGTATGTGAGGATACAGAGAGCATATCCTGTCCACAAAGCTACCCGAGGCAGTCAGTCAGTATGTGAGGATACAGAGAGCGTGTCCTGTCCACAAAGCTACCCAGTCAGTCAGTCAGTATGTGAGGATACAGAGAGCATATCCTGTCCACAAAGCTACCCGAGGCAGTCAGTCAGTATGTGAGGATACAGAGAGCATATCCTGTCCACAAAGCTACCCGAGGCAGTCAGTCAGTATGTGAGGATACAGAGAGCGTGTCCTGTCCACAAAGCTACCCAGTCAGTCAGTATGTGAGGATACAGAGAGTGTGTCCTGTCCACAAAGCTACCCAGTCAGTCAGTCAGTATGTAAGGATACAGAGAGCATATCCTGTCCACAAAGCTACCCAGTCAGTCAGTCAGTATGTGAGGATACAGAGAGCATATCCTGTCCACAAAGTTACCCGAGGCAGTCAGTCAGTATGTGAGGATACAGAGAGCGTGTCCTGTCCACAAAGTTACCCGAGGCAGTCAGTCAGTATGTAAGGATACAGAGAGCGTGTCCTGTCCACAAAGCTACCAAGTCAGTCAGTATGTGAGGATACAGAGAGCATATCCTGTCCACAAAGCTACCCAGTCAGTCAGTCAGTATGTGAGGATACAGAGAGCATATCCTGTCCACAAAGCTACCCAGTCAGTCAGTCAGTATGTGAGGATACAGAGAGCATATCCTGTCCACAAAGCTACCCAGTCAGTCAGTCAGTATGTGAGGATACAGAGAGTGTGTCCTGTCCACAAAGCTACCCAGTCAGTCAGTCAGTATGTGAGGATGCAGAGAGCGTGTCCTGTCCACAAAGCTACCCAGTCAGTCAGTATGTGAGGATACAGAGAGCATATCCTGTCCACAAAGCTACCCAGTCAGTCAGTATGTGAGGATACAGAGAGCATATCCTGTCCACAAAGCTACCCAGTCAGTCAGTCAGTATGTGAGGATACAGAGAGCATATCCTGTCCACAAAGTTACCCGAGGCAGTCAGTCAGTATGTGAGGATACAGAGAGCGTGTCCTGTCCACAAAGTTACCCGAGGCAGTCAGTCAGTATGTAAGGATACAGAGAGCGTGTCCTGTCCACAAAGCTACCAAGTCAGTCAGTATGTGAGGATACAGAGAGCATATCCTGTCCACAAAGCTACCCAGTCAGTCAGTCAGTATGTGAGGATACAGAGAGCATATCCTGTCCACAAAGCTACCCAGTCAGTCAGTCAGTATGTGAGGATACAGAGAGCATATCCTGTCCACAAAGCTACCCAGTCAGTCAGTCAGTATGTGAGGATACAGAGAGTGTGTCCTGTCCACAAACCTACCCAGTCAGTCAGTCAGTATGTGAGGATGCAGAGAGCGTGTCCTGTCCACAAAGCTACCCAGTCAGTCAGTATGTGAGGATACAGAGAGCATATCCTGTCCACAAAGCTACCCAGTCAGTCAGTATGTGAGGATACAGAGAGCATGTCCTGTCCACGAAGCTACCCGAGGCAGTCAGTCAGTATGTGAGGATACAGAGAGTGTGTCCTGTCCACAAAGCTACCCGAGGCAGTCAGTCAGTATGTGAGGATACAGAGAGTGTGTCCTGTCCACAAAGCTACCCAGTCAGTCAGTCAGTATGTAAGGATACAGAGAGCGTGTCCTGTCCACAAAGCTACCCGAGGCAGTCAGTCAGTATGTGAGGATACAGAGAGCGTGTCCTGTCCACAAAGCTACCCAGTCAGTCAGTATGTGAGGATACAGAGAGCGTGTCCTGTCCACAAAGCTACCCGAGGCAGTCAGTCAGTATGTGAGGATAAATAGAGCGTGTCCTGTCCACAAAGCTACCCAGTCAGTCAGTCAGTATGTAAGGATACAGAGAGCATATCCTGTCCACAAAGCTACCCAGTCAGTCAGTATATGAGGATACAGAGAGCATGTCCTGTCCACAAAGCTACCCAGTCAGTCAGTCAGTATGTGAGGATACAGAGAGCGTGTCCTGTCCACAAAGCTACCCGAGGCAGTCAGTCAGTATGTGAGGATACAGAGAGTGTGTCCTGTCCACAAAGCTACCCAGTCAGTCAGTCAGTATGTAAGGATACAGAGAGCGTGTCCTGTCCACAAAGCTACCCGAGGCAGTCAGTCAGTATGTGAGGATACAGAGAGCGTGTCCTGTCCACAAAGCTACCCAGTCAGTCAGTCAGTATGTGAGGATACAGAGAGTGTGTCCTGTCCACAAAGCTACCCAGTCAGTCAGTATGTGAGGATACAGAGAGCGTGTCCTGTCCACAAAGCTACCCGAGGCAGTCAGTCAGTATGTGAGGATACAGAGAGCATATCCTGTCCACAAAGCTACCCAGTCAGTCAGTATGTAAGGATACAGAGAGTGTGTCCTGTCCACAAAGTTACCCGAGGCAGTCAGTCAGTATGTGAGGATACAGAGAGTGTGTCCTGTCCACAAAGCTACCCAGTCAGTCAGTATGTAAGGATACAGAGAGCGTGTCCTGTCCACAAAGTTACCCGAGGCAGTCAGTCAGTATGTGAGGATACAGAGAGCATATCCTGTCCACAAAGTTACCCGAGGCAGTCAGTCAGTATGTGAGGAAACAGAGAGCATGTCCTGTCCACGAAGCTACCCGAGGCAGTCAGTCAGTATGTGAGGATACAGAGACCATGTCTTGTCCACGATGCCTTCTGTGTAATGACCGGCACCCTGTTGGGGTCTGAATCAGTTAAAGCAACATGGCTTTGACAACAATAGTCCAAACATGGTCAGACACAGTTCACATGCAAAACATAATAACCATCAAATCTAAGTTCTTGATTTAGTAACCACAATATTTCAATGGCGTTCATGCGCATTCAAAATAATGTTTAGAACAGATACAGAAAAAATCATTATTTTCCTCTTTAGTATGAATTTATTTCATTTTTAAGAAATCAATCTATTACGAATTCCTAGTGTTTTGAGAATGAGTGAACATTATGATCACATAAATAATTATCATAACAAACTGGGAAACATCAAAATTGATAGAAATTACAAGGTAGTTGAATGAGTAAAATATGCTAGGTTAGAATTAGATGATAATGAACCATACCAAGGTGATATGTGAATAGATTCAGCAGATACAAGATGAATGATAACGGCGTACAAAAGGAGCCTTTCTTCCACTAAGATATCTGATAATGAAGAAAGGAGAGGAGCCACACACTCACATCTTCTGGGCCCAGTTTGCCCGACCTACGTGGGGTGTGGTGGTACGTGGGGCCAAGACGACTGTGAACATCTCCCCGGCCTGTGTCCTCACTCCGGGACGGGATGCGAAGGGGTCTCTTTGGGCGGCCACGCTTCCAGGATGCAGTCTCAGAGTCCGGTGCCTGGTGGTCAACATCAGTGGTGTCTCCAATTTCCTGACCTCGGGGCGTGGGGCCAGCATCTTGGGTGTGTCGGTGGGCCTGAGGTGTGGAGGAATCATCTTGGGTGTGTCGGTGGGCCTGACCTGGAGGTGTGGAGGAATCATCTTGGGTGTGTCGATGGGCCTGAGGTGTGGAGGAGGTGTCCGGGGCTCCGTCTGGTGCGCTGTCCTCCCCTGTGATGTCCACCTCCCCAGTGTGGGGCTCCCAACGAATCACTCGGAACAATCCCTGCTTCACACACACACACATACAGAGGAACATGCTGTTAGTCAGGTCAGGCTCAGGGAACAGCAAATGAGCATTACTTCACTGCAGGATAATACATTGACCAGATATTTTATCATAATTGCAAAGTGTATGGTTCAAAGAGATGTAATTTGGGGAACAAAACCAGCCCAATGAAACAGAAACAAGAGATCCAATGATTCTTTTTCAAAGGTATACAGATGCCACTACAGTACTTATTTTACAACCAAAACATTTATAGTAAGCAAACTTCTCATCTTCTATGAAGCCTTATTTGCAGTTCAGTAATGCTCAATGCATGAAAACTATGCAAATGTTTACATATGATGAATGTATGGAACTGCAGTATTGAATGAAGATGAAAGAATTATGATGAGGGAAATTCATGCGAAATGATGTTATTATTTTCATGCATTTATATTTGTTTTCTGTTAATAAGAAAAGAACCATTGGTTCTGTAACTCATCAGGCTTTATATTTAATTTTTCCTTTAGATGTGGCCAATGTTGTTCCAACTTGGTAGGGGCCACATGTCACTAAATCTACAATTTCTTTAGAATGACCATTAGAAGTCTCCAGACAACATTTTATCATTCTATGGCATATGCTTCCGGAGAATTGGATGAAAAAAGGGGCCATAGGGTTACCAATTCTACAATTAAGTATGTAGGCAATGTAATTTCAGATACTGGAAATCAATAGAAAAAATAGAGCAACTGCCTCTGTAGCTCATCAGGCTTTATATCAGGGGCCACAGTGTCACCAAAGCTATAAATTATAATGCTCACTAGTAAAGGAGTTAAACACAAGTTTTTTTGGGCCTTATGCTTGGAAAGAAGAAAATAGGTTTTAAGGGCATGGCCACTGTGACCCTTATTAGAGGCCACAGGGCCACCATTACACATTACAATCCTCACTAGTCTGGGATTGGAGAAGATGATGAAAATAGGTTTTTAGGGTGTGGCCCCTGTCACTCTTATTGGGGGCCACAGGGGCACCAAAGCTATAAATATATAACCTCATTAGTCAAGGAGTCTGTACACAAAGTTTCAGCTTTCTAGGCCTTATGGTTCTGGAGAAGAAGTCGAATACACATAAAGTTTACGGAAAGATGGATGGCGGACACCATCCCATGCCATAAGCTCATCAGGCCTTACAGCTCAGATGAGCTATAAAAAAGGAGATTGCTAAAAAATTCAAGAAATAATGGAGTGACCGTCAATTGAGTAATACTATGAAATAATGCATACAAATCTACATTTGCATTTAGGGTATCCAAAGGTTCATCAAGCACCAGGGTCACCATCTCTATTAATTATAGTCCCCCTCACACAAAGAGTCTGTCTACATCTTTCTGGGCTATTTGCTTCTGGAAAAGAGAAAAATATGTTTTAAGGGTGTGGCCCCTGTGACCCTTATTAGGGGCAACAGAGTCATCAAAGCTTTAATTTTTAATCCTTACTAGTCAAGGAGTCTGTATACAAAGTTTCAGCTTTCTAGGCCTGATGCTTCTGGAGAAGAAGATGAAATCAGGTTTTTAGGGCGGGGCCCCTGTGACCCTTATTAGGGGCAACAGGGTCATCGATGCTACAATTATTAAACCTCACTGGCATTGTTGCATAACTTTCATTTTTGAATCAGTGATTGGAGTTGTTGCTGAATGGACAATATTTAGGAGCATCTTCTACCTTAACTCTTTTAATTTTGTGCATCTGTTTGGCTAGATAAAATAATTAAATGTTTCCCTGGCATCCGCACATCGCTTTAGTTTGTGTGAGTAACAGCTTTTATTGACATTGAAATAATTATATTTTTAATTATCTGCATCACTTCCCCTCAACCAAATCATCTGTTTGTAAAGCCCCAAAAATGTGTTTATCAAAGTATATTTACTGTTATGACATTGGAAAGTATGTATTACCGTAGATGAAATTCATGATGGAAAGACTGTTATAGTAAATTTTGTATACCTTATTGCATTTTATAACATTTATATTGGTATATGTCAAATAAGAAACTTGTGTACTATTTCAACACTTCATATTTTAATTCATGGTGACAGAAATGAAATGTTTTTGTCTTCGCATCAATTTTTGTCTCGCCGGCCTCATCACTAGTGAAAAAATATATGCCCAAACAACATTTAATAATGTTTATGCAAACTTATCACTGTCATTTAAATATGAATTTAGATCAGGATGCATCAGTGTTGCCACATCATCTATTAGGCATAAAAAAATAACGTGTGGTTCTGTTGGATATTGCCAAACTATATATAGATCTTACGGTGTCTCCGTCTCCATTACCTATTCCTACACAATGAGAAGCTCATCAGGCTATCAGAGATATCGTTTGACAGTTTCATTCCAGAGAGCTACATTAAATGCAAAGATGAAGTAACAACAATCTGAGCTGAAAGTTTAATTGTTAAAAAACTGCTTATGATTTAACATTACAAGTGCAGCAGTAACTTATTATCGAGCTAGAGAGATGGACAGTGTGTCTGGGAGAGCATTCACATACACATACACATACCTGGCTACGCTTCTCCTTGGGCTTCTCTCTGCTCTGGGGTCGGCCCCGCCCACCTGACTTGGGGGGGCGTGGCCCACGCTTCTCCTCACTAGGGGGAGGCTGCAACAAGAGGAAGGGAGCTCACTTCTGGCTTGCATATAACACGAACACATCAAGTAGCAACTTCAAGATGCATAAGCAGAGTGTTACAATTGTAAAAGTACTGTATATTAGCAAACAAATAAAATAGAGTCATCACCTTTGTAGGATGTGGAAATTATGATTTTCCCACAGGATCACTAAATGTAAAATTTAGAATCCTGATTATTATAGAGTCTCTATAAAATGTTTCAGCTTTCTTGGCTTTATTCATCTGGAGAAGACAGAAATAGGTTTGAAGGGCATAACATCTGTGGCCCTTATCCGGGGCCACAGGGCCACCAAAGCTTTAAATTATGATGCTCACTAGTTCTTTTGATTCTGGAGAAGAATATGAAAATGGATCAGTTCGATGTGATATATTTTCAAATCGTTTTTAAGCGGAAAAAGTTGATAAGTAACAGGGAGGACTACTACTCAGACAAACATAAGATTATATCATATTCATTTCCTAGTTGATAACTTCTAGTATGTTCATGAGGAGAGGTGGTTTGAAACAACAATAGTCGAAGCAAGCCCTGGGGATGCTCTTACCTTGAACTCTTTGCGTGGAGAGGCTGGTCCCGAGTGCACTGGATCTCGACTGTGTGAGTTGACATCTATGCTTGGGCTCTCCTTGGCGGCCACTCGCTTGTCGGCTTCTATCTCCTGTACACAAGTATATTATACACTACTATCACTACAACGGGGGTATAATTATATGTGGAAATAAAGATAATTCTCTCTTCAATACCATGATGAACAGAATTATTGAAATATATCAAATAACATCCTGCTACATCAGCGTATATTTCTCCGCTTTATGCTACAACCTATCCCCTCATATCCTTCTCTGGTATTCAGCCGTATCGCTGACGGGTGGTTACTCAGCGCTATTTATAGCCTGTCTGTTTTCAGTCAAACTATTTCGATCTCCATACACTGTTGTCTAGTGATGTCTCACAAGGAAATCAAAGAGCGCGGGAGCCTGCAATGAGAATCAGATTTATCATCTAATAGCACTCCCATTGGTTGATTTGAATCACTAGGTGAGCACATGGAACGAAGCCAAGAAACCAGTTTGCCGCTATCGCTGAAAGGTCATCATTTGATTGGCTTGCTATACTATAGCTATAGCTATACGGCAGAATACTATAGGAGGATATTAGGGGATAGGTTGTAGCATTACGAGGAGACATATACGCTGATGTAGCAGGATGATCAAATAGTTAAAGAGATATGAACCCCGAAAGAAGAGTACCCTCAGTCATTTTGAGATAAAATAGTCATTGGATCTGTAGATTATCAGGCTTCATATTCAATTTTGCTTTAGGATGTGGCCAATGTCATTCCCCCCCTTAGTAGGGGGCACAGGGTCACCAAATGTACAATATTGTTAGAATCCCAATTACCTAAGGAGTCTCTACACAACATTTTATCATTCTATGCCTTCTGCTTCTGGATAACAAGATGAAAAAATAGAGCCATTGGCTCTGTAGCTCATCAGGCATCATATCAAGTTTGCTTTATACAGGCAAGATGAGCTAAAAATGAAACTGATGTTACCTATTGCAAAAAAACCTAAAAAAAAATTACAAAACAAAATTTAATGTATTATTATTCAACACTTTCTAGATCGCCAATATCAGTCCACACTAAAATATCCAAGGAGAAATAAATTTGCCATAGACTTAGGGGATAAATCCATTCTGTTTTTTATTTTGGGGTTGTATGTCGTGCATTCTTTACCCCTAAATATAATTTCAAACCGAGCTTGCGAGGTTTGAAATGTTTATTTAGGGGTAAAGAATGCACGACATACAACCCCAAAATAAAAAACAGAATGGATTTATCACCATTCTAACATGACTAATTAGTAAAAAAAGGTGGAACTATTTTGACTTGCGCAAAAGCGATGTGATTAGGTCAAACCGGTGCAGACCGGTTTCACTCGCTTGCAAAACAACGGTACAGTCCACTTTCATAAAGAACACATAATGATTAAAATGTCATTACATACAGAAAAAAACGTGTTTGAATAGACTCATCTATAATCAATTGAGCCTATTATCAATAGAAAACAGATTTCAATATCGTCAAAGTTACGATTTTTTACCTAAATACATGGGTCGACCCATCACCCCTACAAGAGCGACAAGGACTGACCAAATCAAGGGATGTTACTCTGAAAATAGTTGTTCACTAGATCTAGCCTACGTGACGGTGAACTGTTTTAAACTTAGTGGAAGCTGTCAAGAAACTTGAAGAAAGTTATATTTTGTGTCATGGTTGGGGACACTGTGACATGAAAAGTGGTCACTTGTAAAATAGAGGTAGGGGCAGTTCTGCGAAATTAAAGAATAAAGTCGTTTCCGTTCATTTGACAAATCGCTGTATTAGAGGTGTGCGATCGTTGATTTTGTTTATAGATCTGTGGACTGTGATTAATTTACATCGCGAAGCAGTAAGAAACACTTCAAACGGGAACCAAAAACATTGTTATTCGATTAAAATTTGTAGGTGTTTCAAAATGTTGACAAGTTTCTAATATTGAATTTAAATTGTCGTCGGCATGTCTTATTGTAAACAGAAAGCCGCTGAGTGCAGTTTGTATACGTGTGCGCGGAGAAATGTTAACGAGTAACCAATCAGAAGGCAGTATTTTCAAACTAGTTTTCGTGTCATGTTAGAATGTCATCTAATGGAGAAAAATAGGTTTTTAAGATTGTGACCCCTGTGACCCTAATTGGGGTCATGGGGTCACAAAACCTACAGTTTAGAATCCCAATTGGCCAAGGAGTCTATATGCAGTCTTTCAGCTCAATAGACCTTTAGGAGCTAAAGATGATGATGAAAATAAGTTTTTAAGGTTGTGACCCCTGTGACCCTAGTTGGGGTCATGGGGTCACGAAATCTACAATTTAGAATCCCCATTGGCCAAGGAGTCTGCACATATCTCTTTCAGCTCTCTAGACCTTTTGGAACTGGAGAAGAAGATGAGAATTGGTTTTTAAGATTGTGACCCCTGTGACCCTATTTGGGGTCACAGGGTCAACAAAGTTACAAATTAGAATCCCCATTGTCCAAGGAGTCTGCACAAATCAATATTAACTCTCTAGACCTTTTGGAACTGGAGAAGAAGATGAGAATTGGTTTTTAAGGTTGTGACCCCTGTGACCCTATTTGGGGTCACAGGTTCACCAAAGTTACAAATTAGAATCCCCAATGTCCAAGGAGTCTGCACATATCACTTTCAACTCTCTAGTCCTTTTAGAACTGGAGAAGAAGATGAAAATAGGTTTTTAAGGTTGTGACCCCTGTGACCCTATTTGGGGTCATGGGGTCACAAAACCTACAGTTTAGAATCCCAATTGGCCAAGGAGTCTACATGCAGTCTTTCAGCTCAATAGACCTTTAGGAGCTAAAGATGATGATGAAAATAAGTTTTTAAGGTTGTGACCCCTGTGACCCTATTTGGGGTCATGGGGTCACGAAATCTACAATTAAGAATCCCGATTGGCCAAGGAGTCTGCACATATCATTTTCAACTCTATAGTCCTTTTAGTACTGGAGAAGAAGATGAAAATAGGTTTTTAAGGTTGTGACCCCTGTGACCCTATTTGGGGTCACAGGTTCACCAAAGTTACAAATTAGAATCCCCATTGTCCAAGGAGTCTGCACATATCTCTTTCAACTCTCTAGTCCTTTTAGAACTGGAGAAGAAGATGAAAATAGGTTTTTAAGGTTGTGACCCCTGTGACCCTATTTGGGGTCACAGGTTCACCAAAGTTACAAATTAGAATCCCCATTGGCCAAGGAGTCTGCACATATCATTTTTAACTCTCTAGTCCTTTTAGAACTGGAGAAGAAGATGAAAATAGGTTTTTAAGGTTGTGCCCTGTGACCCTATTTGGGGTCATGGGGTCACAAAACCTACAGTTTAGAATCCCAATTGGCCAAGGAGTCTACATGCAGTCTTTCAGCTCAATAGACCTTTAGGAGCTAAAGATGATGATGAAAATAAGTTTTTAAGGTTGTGACCCCTGTGACCCTATTTGGGGTCATGGGGTCACGAAATCTACAATTAAGAATCCCGATTGGCCAAGGAGTCTGCACATATCATTTTTAACTCTATAGTCCTTTTAGTACTGGAGAAGAAGATGAAATAGGTTTTTAATGTTGTGACCCCTGTGACCCTATTTGGGGTCACAGGTTCACCAAAGTTACAAATTAGAATCCCCATTGTCCAAGGAGTCTGCACATATCTCTTTCAACTCTCTAGTCCTTTTAGAACTGGAGAAGAAGATGAAAATAGGTTTTTAAGGTTGTGACCCCTGTGACCCTATTTAGGGTCATGGGGTCACGAAATCTACAATTTAGAATCCCAATTGGCCAAGGAGTCTGCACATATCGTTTTTAACTCTCTACTCCTTTTAGAACTGGAGAAGAAGATGAAAATAGGTATTTAAGGTTGTGACCCCTGTGACCCTATTTGGGATCACAGGGTCACCAAAGTTACAAATTAGAATCCCCATTGGCCAAGGAGTCTGCACATATCATTTTTAACTCTCTAGTCCTTTTAGAACTGGAGAAGAAGATGAAAATAGGTTTTTAAAGTTGTGACCCCTGTGACCCTATTTGGGGTCACAGGGTCACCAAAGTTACAAATTAGAATCTCCATATGCTAAGGTACTTGTACACAAAATTTCAGCTCTCTAATGTGTATGGTTCATGAGAAGAAGTCGAAAGTGTCAAAAATTTACGGACGGACGGACGACGGACGGAAGCCGGACGACGGGTCATGCCATAAGCCCATCTGGACTTTCAGTCCTGATGAGCTAAAAACGTTTGAGTAGGGGCCACAGGGTCACCAATTCTAAAATTAAGTATGTATACAATATGATTTCAGATACAGGTAAACAATTCAGATATGGACAATCTGCAGCAGAGTGACCCTCAATTAAGTAATACTAAAAAGGCTTAGCAATCTAGATTTGATAATCAAGGGTATGGGTTCCAAGGGTTTACCAAACCCTCATTAGAAGTCACAGGGTCACTAAATCCACAAATCATAATCCCTTTTACTTATAGGTTCCAAAGGTTCACCAAGCCCTTATTATGGGCTACAGGGTCACAAAGTCAATAAATTATAATCCTAATTAAAGAAAGAGGTTTCAGCTTTCTGAGCGATTTGCCTCTTGAGAAGATGATGAAAATAGCTTTTAAGAGGGCCCGCATGAGGGGTGAGAGGGTACCCAAAGTTATAAACTATAATCCTCACTAGTCAAGGGGGCCTGTACATAAGATTGCAGCTTTCTATGCCTTTTGTTTCTATAGAAGATGAAAAAACATAGCTTACAGACATACGGTCTGACGTCGGCATGCCATACGCCCATCTTATAAACCTTAAGTGACGTCACTTCATTGTTCTTTGAGGTCTTTATATATTTTAATTTCCTTCTGACTCATACGGCGAGGGACTTATTCCAGTAATGCCCCTCGGATACAGGTTATTATCAAGATAATCGCCCTGCAAAGCAGGATATTATCATGATATATCCCTATTCAAATAATTATTTTCGAAAGATGTAATTAGTGATTTTTGTTAAAGTCAAAGTGTCAACTGACTATCACTTTTGAAAAATATCACAAATCTTATTTAGACACTGCAAATGTTTTGGTGATATGCCGGCTCGTACCCGCAGAGTTTACACTGCTGAACGCTAAACACAACGCTCTGACCACTGATCTATCATGACAGCCCTGACATGCATCGTTTGTTAGGTCCTCTTATAACAAAGGTCTTAGTTTGGGTTTTTTGATATTTCACGGTATCGGTCATGTCAATATTATTATAACTAGTTGGCGGTTTAAAAAATAGATAACACATAGTCCGTGGTCATTATCGATAATAAAGGATGTTTGCCCTCATGATTTGCCCACGGGCAAATCACGAGGGCAAAGATCCTTTATTATTGATAATGCCCGTGGACTACGTGTTATCCATAACTTAAACCCTGCTAAAAACTAGAAAATTTGTGTTCATGGGACACAGATGCCCCCGCTAATAAAAAAGCCCTCAATGTTTTCAACCATAGAATTTAAAACAAAATAAGAGATGCACACCTTTAGCATACCTGTCAGTTCAATGAAATCTATAAAGCAAGAGGTAAAGTGCAAGCATACTATTGACCTTACTTCAATTTAAGTTCAAACATGTTAAAAATGAAGAAAATTAAAAATTCCCAAAACAAAATAAGAGATGCACACCTTTAGCATACCTGTAAGTTCAATGAAATCTATAAAGCAAGAGGTAAAGTGCAAGCATACTATTGACCTTACTTCAATTTAAGTTCAAACATGTTAAAAATGTAGAAAATTAAAAATTCCCAAAACAAAATATGAGATGCACACCTTTAGGATACCTATAAAGCATGTTTGAAAGATCAGGGCAGTCTATCCAGTACTTTTTGAGGAGAAGTGGATAAACAACATCCCTTATTATACCAATATGAGCTTTCACTTGCCCAAAAAATTCACCTAAGTTCAACATGTCAGAAATTTTAAAAATATTCAAAAACTGACACCCTTAGGATGCCTATAAGTCATGTGTGCAATTTAAATTAAATCCATTGAATGGTTTTTGAGGAAAAGTGGATAAACAACACCCCCTATCACACTACCATGAGTTTTCACTTGCACAAAAATTCACCTAAATTCAACATGTCAGAAATTTGAAAAAAAATTGAAAATTGAAATCAAAATATGAGATGCACACCCTTAGGATGCCTAAAAGCCATGTGTGCGATTTCAATTAAATCTGTTGAATGGTTTTTGAGGAGAAGTGGATAAACAATACCCTGTATAGAGTGGTTACATACGTACGTACGGACAACCGAGGGTAATCCAATATGCCCCTGCCATATATGGTGGGGGCATAAAAAAAATCAATGGAGTGAACATAGTTGCCAGAACTACTGACCTCATGTCTTTTGCGAAGAGCCTCATTCTTTTTTCTGATTTCCTCCATTTTCTTGGTGAGGAGTGCCTCGCGCTCATCCTTTGTGAGAATGTCGAGGAAGAGCTCTTTGTTCATACTCTGAAACAGGACACAGCTTAGTCACACACCAATCATAACACATTTAGATCTCAGGAAGAGCTCTTTGTTCATACTCTGAAACAGGACACAGCTTAGTCACACACCAATCATAACACATTTAGATCTCAGGAAGAGCTCTTTGTTCATACTCTGAAACAGGACACAGCTTAGTCACACACCAATCATAACACATTTAGTGCTCTTTGTTCATACTCTGAAACAGGACACAGCTTAGTCACACACCAATCATAACACATTTAGATCTCAGGAAGAGCTCTTTGTTCATACTCTGAAACAGGACACAGCTTAGTCACACACCAATCATAACACATTTAGTGCTCTTTGTTCATACTCTGAAACAGGACACAGCTTAGTCACACACCAATCATAACACATTTAGATCTCAGGAAGAGCTCTTTGTTCATACTCTGAAACAGGACACAGCTTAGTCACACACCAATCATAACACATTTAGATCTCAGGAAGAGCTCTTTGTTCATACTCTGAAACAAGACACAGCTTAGTCACACACCAATCATAACACATTTAGATCTCAGGAAGAGCTCTTTGTTCATACTCTGAAACAGGACACAGCTTAGTCACACACCAATCATAACACATTTAGATCTCAGGAAGAGCTCTTTGTTCATACTCTGAAACAAGACACAGCTTAGTCACACACCAATCATAACACATTTAGATCTCAGGAAGAGCTCTTTGTTCATACTCTGAAACAGGACACAGCTTAGTCACACACCAATCATAACACATTTAGATCTCAGGAAGTGCTCTTTGTTCATATTCTGAAACAGGACACAGCTTAGTCACACACCAATCATAACACATTTAGTGCTCTTTGTTCATACTCTGAAACAGGACACAGCTTAGTCACACACCAATCATAACACATTTAGTGCTCTTTGTTCATACTCTGAAACAGGACACAGCTTAGTCACACACCAATCATAACGTATTTAGATCAACAAGGTTAATACAAACTGTTGATCTTACTTTGACGGTCAAATCTGTGACATAAGGTCACTAGGTCAATCAGAAAAGATGTCCCATCCCTCTGATATTGTAGGACAGACGGGCACTGGACACCATGTCATGTCAACATCCAATTGGGTTTTAGGCCTGATGAGCTATAAGTTGTAAGTCAGGGTATAGGTTCCAATGGGGATGATTTACTATTTGGACTTTCATGCCCCTGGAGTAGTCCTGAGATGTGTAAGGTTTGAGGTCCAAATCCTAATCTGCTGTTGGAATATTCTTCTCATTGGTCAGATTTTTAATGTTGTTTATTGTTTACATTCTCTAGATGGTTTTTGATATGGTATTGGAAGATTAAATAAATCAATTAAGTTTCTTAAGTGAATTATCTTAAATTAGCCTAAGGCTCTTCGTACTAAAATCCCTGTCAGAGTCAACACTTTATCAAAGGATTTAGAACTAGAGGTCTTATGCTTCTGGAGAAGTTTACGGACAGTTTACAGATGCCGGATACCATGCCATATACCAAAGCTTAAAATTATAATCCTCACTATTAAAGGAGTTGAAACAAGATTTCAGGTTTCTGGGCCTTATGCCTATGGAGAAAAAGATGAAAATAGGTTTTAAGAGTGTAGCCCCTGTGGCCTTTATTAGGAGCCACAGGGTTACAAAAGCTATAAATTACAATCCAAAGGTTTCAGCTTTCTGGGCCTTATGCATCTGGAAAAGTGCACAAAGTCTACAGATGGACAGACAGACACAAAACAACATGCCACGCCATTGGCCCATGGGGCCTTGCAGGCCTGATAAGCTAAAACTTCAAACACTAGGCAATACATGTAGCTATCAAATAATATTCAGCAAATTGAGCGTTAAACTATCATCACTTAGTTTTACAAATATTCTTTTGATTGATAGATTGATATATCTCCTAAACTCTAGAACTGTACTTCTTTCAGCGTAGAAAGTGAAGTGTCCAAGGGCAATGATACTCACATCTGCCATGTTGCTGGAGGCTCAGAGAAGGTGAATACAGATGCTACAGATGGCCGTGTTGCTTAGTGCATGGTGGAGTAGTCTGCCCCTGATCACCTGTAATACACAAGCAACGATACATCAGATTCAGTACATCACAATCTTACCCTCGCTCTTACTGTTACACAATAGAGCTAAAATCTAGCAATATAAACCTGCACTATTGGTTACAGAAGGAAATACATGGTCTTTAAATATGTTTGTCTTTACTGGTAAGAATTTTAATGAAAAAGACTGAGGTTAGAGATTTCATGTCAAATGGTAAAATTAGAGAGTATGAAAAGTGGTTTCTGCAAGGAAAAAGACGGGATATTGTTTCATACCATAGTTATTTGGGTATACACCTTATTCACGGGACGCCATTTCGTAAATGAAGGAGGCTAGAAACGCAAATGATTGTAGTCTGTGGTAAAGGAGTAGGTCTAGCTCTACTATCAACAGAGATGAGCATTGAATTGAAGCAGTGGATAAAAGAATAGATTATTGCATGTGTTTAATTCTATGAATCAAGATTTTGAGTTTATAAAGGCGGGTAACTGAGGAGACAAAACTACAATGGGGTATACTATTAATATGATTTCAATTTTGTTCCAAGATTGAAATTTAATTCAAAATAATCAAATAAAATATTGATGGTTATTTCGCCATATTTGCACATCCTGATCGATTACTATCTGATCTGTCCGACAAAATCAAGCTGAAAATGCTAAAATCTATTATTTATTTTTCTTATTACAGGATTATTACCGATAAGTACATACAAGGTGTAAGCTATTTGCTACCATATTATGTTTCATGTTATTATTGTTTCATGCTATACATATTTGCATTTGTAGCTATATTTATGCACTTTTTGTGAAATTTGCATTTTGGGTATTTTAACTATGGTTTTTATGACCTTTGAGTCAAAATGAATTTTATCACTTAAAATGCTTGTAAATGGATAATAGCTGAACCATTGTGCTGACTTAACTCACAAATGATTCTTTGGCAGTTCATGAAAGGTTTAAAATGAGTAAACACAGTAAAAGGAATTTGTTTAATATACTTGTTGAAATGATTTTTTACCTATCACTGAGGTTCTCCTGGTAGTTTTTGAACCTCGTCACACCACAATCCCATAAATGTTGAAAGCCATGCTGTTTTGAAATGTTGAAGCTTAATAAACTCTGTGAGAACACTGGCACAGACATGTTAGTTACTTTTATGTATTGACAATTATCTTGCAAGTTTGAAGTTATTTAGCAAATATTTGTTGAATATGAACTTTGGAAATAGGAATTATCCATTCTTGATTTGGAATGACATTTAATTGCAGTGAACTTGAACCATCAATTAATCTTTAATTAGCAGTATCTTCAGTGGATGTAATTTATACCTTGCAGATCCTGCTACATCAGCCTCAATTTCCCCGCATTACGCTCCAACCCATCCCCTGATATCCTTTGATCATATTCCGCTATATCCCTGGTTACTCTATGCTTTTTATGGCCTATCTATTTTCAGTCAAACCATTTCAAACTCTATACACAGTTGTCTAGTGAAGCCTCTTGTGCAAATTTTGAAAAACGCTGTTTGGAGCTTGGCGGGAGCCTGCAGCAAGACAATTGATATATTATCAAATTTAACTACCATTGGTTAATTCGAAACATGCGGTGTGAATCAGTTTGTCACTATCACTGAAAGGACATAGTTTGATAAGCTTGCTATATTATTGCGACAACGCTGAATACAATCAAAGAATATTGTTTGAACTTCTAAAGAAGAAGATGAAAATAGGTCCCTGAGGTCATTATCTGGGGCCCACCAACCCAACGAAATACAAACCTCACTAGTCAAGGAGTCTGAAAACAAATGTTCAGCTTTCTAGGCCTTATGCTTCTGGAGAAGAAGGTGAATATAGGTTTTAAGGGAATGGCACCTGTGGCCATTATTAGGGGCCAAAGGCATAACAAAAGCTATGAATTATAATACTCACAGAGTATGTACACAAAATTTCAGCTTTCTAGGACTCATGCTTCTGGAGAAGAAGATGAAAATAGGTTTTCAGGGCATGGATCCTCTGGCCCTATTAGGGGCCACAGGGCCACCAAAGCTATAGATATAGACGGACGCCGGAGCCGGACACCATGCGATAAGCCCGTCGGGCCTTACAGGCCAATGAGTTTAAAATGTGATATGCGGATGTCTTTAGAAGTAAGATTTTGTTTTTTAGTAACCAGTGCACTGTACATTAATAAGTGACGATTTACATAATGTATTCATTGTTGAGGAATATTTCTACGTAAATATTTAATATTAATAAAGCAAACATCTCAATACAAAGTTTCCGTTTTAAAAGAATAAATATGCACAAATGATCAATATAATATCAATGAAATTATAGATTTAAAATCAACAAATATGATTTAATGAACTTTTACCTATATTCAACATATGTTCAAGTTAACATTATGAAGACCTAACGGTCTCCTTGCCAACTCCACACTTTACACTTTACAGTGTTCTTCAGATTTTACATTCTTATCGAAATAATTAAAATTATTGTACAGGGGTACTTGCCTTAAACTTCTCCACATTATGTACATCTGATCGAATTCCAATATGTTAATTATTGTTTCAAACTTTCTATTTCCTCATTATGATGAACTCTGAACCAATCATCACCACAACATTCTGTATGACAGTATTAACTATTTCTCAGGAAAAAAAGCACCGGCGGTGTCATTGAATATTTCAAATATATTATATGCATATCTCATTATTAGTATAGCATCACATATACATTATTAGTTGCATATAACCCACAAATCCTTTGAGAAATTCAATTTATCTTTAATGATTGGTAGGAGAGGAGACCCCCTGGCCTGTTGATAGACAGATCTTGTACTCTTGATCATGTGCATATTTATTAGATTTTTTCCATCAGCTTCAAATGATGAGCTCACCTCACATTTAGAGTTACAAAAGAATTATCTGAAGGATGTGATGACAAGGGATACACACATTATCTGAAGGATGTGATGACAAGGGATACACACAGTAAAACTCTGAGATCCAGCTCTTTACAAAGTAACATATTGCAACACCAACAGGGGTAGGGCTTATGTAAACTCAGATGAGGGCGGGAAATGTCTAAGGACCTCTCATTAACTACTTCTACAAATGTGTAACTTGACATGTGTTGAATAATTATCAAAATTAAATGTCTGGTAGCGTGATTTACTTAAATGCACTAAGATGCACTAAAATCCACTCAGACTTAGAAATATCTCCAGAAATAATTGTTCAACTTTCTCTTTCATGTGTGCGGAGAAACCTTAAACTTTAAAAGAGTTCAATAAACCATCTTTTCCATCTTTCCAACAAGTGTGTACTTATAATATTTGAGGACCAATTGACAGCAGCAATCACGATCAATGTCATGTATATTTACACTGGAAGCGACTCGGTTAACCGGACGCTAAGTTCGAGTCTCTTATTTGCATACAGGTCAGGGGCCCTCTCCAACTTGAACATCGACTGGAAATATTTCAGGAGCTGGGACTTAAAATAATTTACAAGGGTCAGGACTTACAAGGGTCGGGACTTACAAGAGTATGGACTTACAAGGGTCGGGATTTACAAGGGTCGGGACTTACAAGAGTATGGACTTTTTAAGGGTCGGGATTTACAAGGGTCGGGACTTACAAGGGTCGGGACTTACAAAGGTCGGGACTTGCGGGACCTAAAATAATTCGGCAGGACTATATGACACCATTTCTACACTCTAAAACCGTGAACGTTTACAATGTACCAAGAAAAAGACTAAGACCTAGCGAAAACTTAGTGTAAACATTCCAAGAAACTTATAAGACTTAAAAAGTATTTACAAGTGAAAACTTGGACTTATTTGACTGATAAATAACTAAGGAAAACTTAACCAAAACCAGAGAGGCATACTTTTCGGTGAAAGGGGAGTTGCTGATGAGCGCCGGGAAGCTGAGCGAATCTCGGCCCCCGGGCAGACTCCGCCTCCTTTTATACCCTTTGACCCGACCCTTGTTACGAACAGTAACGCTCACGCGAGAAATGACGTCACTTCCCTACTGATGCTAAAAGAAGATGGCGACAGCTGATAGAGCGCATTGTTTGAGATAATGAAGTATTTCTGCTATAATAATTATTAAAAACGAATTAGTGACTTTATAAATACCAATAACAAATAACAAAAGTTACTACAATTATGTAAATAGGTAAGTTGGAGATGACATTACGAATTTGGAATATTATTTACGAAATCAGTCACTGCAATATGTTATAATAACACAAATTTAATCGATCGCTGTATTCACCTTATTTCCCGGAAATAACCTAACCCCCTTTTTCTTACAATATTAATAATCACAGATTGATTTACTAGCTTTGATTTACCAGACGTCTTGCTCTGGCCTCATGTTTGAGAACAGTTCTGGATGACAGAGTGAGTGAGTGAGTCTAGGTAGTCAGGGCTGAGCTTACAGGACTCATTAGCTGGTATGTGGGACAGATACCTGACATACCTACGGACTGTGTACACTTGTACTATACACCTGTATCATTCATCCGACACAGGACAGGTCGGTCCGACAGGTATGTCCTGGCACGCTTCCAGACCAGCAACCAATATCCAGGCTAACTAATCCTTCAATATCAGCTTTTCTATGACATTAACAAGCTGAGAGAGTTGGCTATATCCCATACCATACCTACGGTAGTTTGAAACAAACTGATTGTTAAGTGTGATAACTGTATGAGTTCTGCAGATCCTTGTTAATGAATTCCTCCTTAATAAGATGACTATTACAAATATTTAGTTATATTGCCATGGAAACTGTATTGCAAGTTGAGTTTTGATGGAAACAGATAACATTCTGTAGTGGATATATCAGGTTTATCAGGCTACACCAGGCCTTGAGGTTACAAGTTGTCACTCAGAAACAAATTCTAAAGAATGTCTTCATGGAAACAGACAAAAATAAATGTAAGGAGAAGTTGAAACCAAACAAGACACCACTACTGTACACATGATGATTATTACATATGCACGAACCGAGGCTTATGCCATGTCTAGATGGCGAACTTTTCACATATGCAATATTGATTACGGTACTAAATACACACACATGCAAAAATGCAAAAAAGTAAATTTACTACATGTTCATACATGTTTAATATCTTTTCAAACTCTTTTGATATATCAATAAAGAATAATATAAGCTTTTTCTAAAAATATGCCCATAAATAGTTATTAATTGTAAACTAAGTAAATGATATCAATCTATATCTGTCAACATTAATTTGACTGTAACGCCCAAAATCAAGAATCAGATGGATTTCGAAGATTATCAAGTGCAAGAAAGGCATTATTCCAAATAGAGAAATATTAAGAGTTTCGAAAGTTCTTATCTAATGTTTCCTCAAATAGTGTGAAGTCACTGGTTGTACAAAATGAACTAGAAAACATAGCATATACTCGCGTTGTTACCATGTGAACTTGGCTCTAAACTAGGTACAAATTTGTTTATGGTAGTGAAATATCTGCTTACGAGGGTAAAATTTGCATACGTTCAAATGTGTTTATATGGCGAGATTTGCTCAAATGAGCAAATTTGCATAAATGCAATTATTTACTCATATGCAAAGGCTAACCGTATGAACAGGGTAGTGTAAATTATAGTTTCTGACTTTTGGTCCTGAAGCTCACTTTTAAGTTGTGTTTCCATGGAAACGGTAAAAAGATATTCTTTAAGTAGAAGTAGAAAAATAAGAAATAAATTTTAAGTTGCGTTTCAATGGAAGTTCTGTTTTTCGTTTCATTTCATTGAAAGTGTAGGATACATTTTAGCCATTTATTTACAGGATTTGAGACTTAGAATTGTAATAACAAACTTTTTTCATCCCTTTTGTCATGTTAATATGCCATGTCACCTAGAAATAATCGGCCAGCAGAGCTTATAAGCAGATAACAGTTGTGAGTATAGGACTGGAAAATTCAGCCATGGAGTCTATATTGGTCCTGGAATTATTCAGCAACTTGTTGGTTAATTGTAACCGTTACGGTTTAATTTTGCAGAATATTGTTCTTCTAGCGACCACAGACGATTTGCTGCTTGATTTGGGTTAACCTGACCTATGGCACCTTGACAGTAAAACTGAAAGGCGTATCAGGCAGGAGTCCAAATCTAGCACAGAACTTGGTTTATGCATTACAGCCCCTCAGTTCATACTTCATTCATTTAAGTCAATCTCCAACCATTTTTAGAAGAGCATGCAGAAGCACTAAGCCCTTCATTCAACTGATTGAAGATGTGAGAGGTTGCAAGTTGAGCCCCAGTATGCAGGAGGGGTGAGATGAGAGGGCTGACCTGTCTGTTGACCTCTGACCTCTGCCAGGAGCTACAGACTCTCAGTGCAGTCCTTGCTTCTGGTCCAGCCATACTGCATCGGCTCAGTCTCGCATTACACAACTACCGTATTTCCTCCCCCCCGGCGCTTATTAGAGGCCCGGCGCTTATTGGAGACCCGGCGCTTATTTCTTTCAAAGAGAATTGAACTTTGTTTTAATTCGTATTTTACCATGAATACCTGAAAAATGTTTACTGAGGGAGCATTTATCTAATGATTAGGACCCGGCGGTTATTAGAGACCCGGCGCTTATTAGAGGCCCGGCGCTTATTTTCTCAACTACCTATGACCCCCCGGCGCTTATTAGAGGCCCGGCCCTTATTGGAGACCTGGCGCTTATTAGAGGAAATACGGTATCTTTTTTTACCAATGTCTTTAGGAAACATGGTGCTGTCCTTTGTGCATTGATTTTGTTGTATAATGGATCTACTTTGATGCAAAGACATGGCAATGTTGACCTCCTGTTCAAATTTCCATCTGAAAAACAAAGTATCAAATTTCCACTGCTTAAAATTAGACAGGGAGAAGTTCCTCACCTAGTCTGTCATCCAGACCCTAAAGCAAAATATTCAATTGACGACAAACATAGTCTAGAAAATTATAGCAAGTCTAGATGCCTTAGCTTCAGAAATCAAGGCATTGCTTGGGCTCCTTGTTGTTATACTATTTGTAATTTTAGTAAAATGTTGTTGATAATGGAAAAACTTATTTCTGAGACTAAATGTTAGTCTATTCCTCACTGTACAGCTCACTTCATGCTGCCTCTGGGACTCCACCTGGACCAAACTCACTGTACAAAATAGGGCCATTAGCTCTGCAGCTCATCAGGCTATCTATATTGCATCCAACAAATGGTCACAGGGTTACCACATGAGGGGGCATTAGATCACAAAATCTATAGGTTTTAAGGCTTGGCCTGTCTAGCCCTTATAAGGGGTCACCAGATCTAAATATTATATTACCCATCAGTTAAAGTCAGTTGTTCTTGGGAGAAAAAGTTAAAAATTCAGAAAGTTTACAACATGATGGACATCATCCCATCCCATTTGTGCCTAATGAGCTAAAACAAAATCTTATTCTTGTCATTATCAATGCTCAACTCATCAGTCAACAGCCAGCAGTTATCTTTTACCAACAAGAGAATCATATTGGGGTCCATATTTTTCATATGATGCCCTGACCATATCACTTGATCATTGTGAAGCATGTCATAAACAATGTCTTGATGTCAGTGTTTGTCAATACCATTGAGGGTGGGTTAAAAGAGATTGTTAATTACTTTCTTTCATTACCCAACTTCTCTTATAAACATACCCGGTAATATTATATTTCAGACACTTGTTTACATTAAGGCACTTTTTAAATGTTAGGGGAAGCTTTGTAGTAACATGTTACACCATCACCATCATTGTAACACATTGTTGTCCATGGTCAGTTATAGTATGGTAGTTATATGACTCAATCAGTTATTATTTGTATTTGTATCATAACATTGTTACAATATATCTCATAATCAACGCTCTAATGAGGCATTACATACTCATATTTGCCTACCTCATATTCTGAAATTTCAACTAAAGAATACAAAGTAAATTTTGTTACACATTTATGTAATAAATAATAGGATAGTGTAGAGGTTTTCAGTTTTAAATACACATTCATTCAGCACAAACCAATAAGATTTGATCCGTGACAATAGATATGTATGTCAACGGTTCATTAAATTTACTGAGGTTGTTTCTATAATAATTTAATTTTTCAAAGAGGTGATGTAATGCAGTATATTAAGGATGACACATCTCTATCAACATTACCAGTAGGAATGCAATTACCATATGAACAAGACAACATACACTTTTATTCAACTTTTTATACCATTTTGAGAATACCGCCAAAATTGACAGGCAAGGGCTAAGGTTTTGAATACGCATTGGAGCGTGACTGCTCAAACACACTGGGCCTGCCCATGTAAAGGTAGATTTTGTCTCCATTAGCATAGATTTATTAAGGCAAAGATTCTGCATCAAATATTTTATATGTGTTTATTTCAGGTTTATAAAACAGCCAAAATAGCAAGGATATCCGTTCCAAATAACTTAACAAAAGTCATCAGAAGAAGATATTTCCAACAGGTTCCCAATAAATCAGAATATCTGATTTGAAATGTATCTAAGATTAATAAGAGAACAAAGTCATCTATCGCAATTCTGAAATTTTGTTCCATGGAAACCACCAATTTAATTCCAAAGGAGAAAAATTCCTACTGATACTGACTGATCAGTATACCAGGTTTCATTGAGCTAGATCTTAAGGTTTTGGAAACAAAATTTAAAAGTTTTGTATATGAGATAAATGAATGGGTTAGGAATACAAGAGGAAAATTGAACAAGACATATGTCCCTATTTGTTGGTCAATACATTCAATAGCTGTAATATTTTTTTAGAATAGAACGTTTATAAATCAAAAGACTTGTTAACCGTCTCTCAATTCTCTTACCCTTCATTTACACCAAATGCATTTAAAACTTTGCCTCGATGATGACCGATATCTGCCATTTTATGTAGTGGATCAATAAGCAATATGTTACAAATACAGGTATGAGAGTTACCGTATGAGATGGCAGTTTATTGACGTCTTGTCGTGTGTCGTAACAGGTCATATAACTGCCAGGTCGCTGGTTGATGGAGCCACTGTATGAGTAGGTTAGTGGACTATGGAATATGTACACGAAATAACGGCTAATTAAACAGATATTTACTTTGCAGACCGAATGTCTAGGTAAGTGAACCATTGAAGCTGTAGAACACGACCAGCCATCGTCTGACCAATGAAATAAGTAAATGAATGGAAGTTTAATCAGTGTTAAAAGAAAAATAAGTTCCCAAACAGTAAGATTACAGAATAATTATAGAATGAAATCTGAATCAGTGCATTCTATACATGGATACTGTGAGCAGGTTTGCTATCGTCAATATTGAAGATGTCTAATCTATGGTACTATACCAGTATTCTCCAATGAATAGTATAGTATATCATACACACATGTAACAGTAGCCTACTTTATGTTGCACAGCTACTAGTTAAGAAAACCGTGATGCAATGAGCAGATGAGTGCTTCCATCTGGTGAAAGTAGTCGTATAATCAGTCAAAATATTTCTCATCACACAATTTAGATGCAAGTTAAAATCAATAAAGTTAAAAAGCCTGTCCCAGTCTTTTCAATTAGCCTACCTTAAATAAGATAAGACTTTATTAACCAAAGGGAATTCTTTTTACATTCACAGAAAAATTCTGAAAATAATTATTCATACGGGAGGGAATTGCAAGGGCAATATTGCAACCAATCCACTCTGTGAATACACTCACAGTAACTTTACCTTGAAGCCACACATTGTTTTCACCAAAAATGATGTCCACTGAGTCAGACACTCATACAACACTCCAGTCGCAGTCTGAACTACTGCGGGCAATGCTTTATCTCGATGTCATTGTAATATAGATCAGAATAGGTCTATGTGTACACATTCATGCATCTATAACACGTGATTATGAGAATGTAGTTAGATTGCAGTTGCTCAGTGTGACTGGCTTCCTCACGACAGAGCTGTCTACAACTCTGGCCTTCTATCTCTCCTCAACACGCCGTATATATATATGTATATGTGTATGTGTATATCTGCTGGCTGGTGGATGTCGGCACCGACTCACGGAGTGAGAGTGAGGATATGTCTGCAGTAGACAGACTCGTCGTACCGATATCCAGCCCAACTGAGCTTGCAGGAGATCACTATAACCCTTGACATATAGATGTGTGTTCATATTGTATGCACTGTTCTTTGATTGCCAAAGTAACAAAGGATATAACGTAATTAAGAGAAATTCCTCAAATTCCAGTACTCACGAAAGATGTTTCGCCGTTTTCCCCATCAGCCGCCACTTATTTCCTCCGCCGACAGGAGAGCGCTGTGTACTGAAAGTTCAGTGGAACAGTGGAGGGGCGGGCTGCGTTCGCGCGATTTACCGTGACAGGGTATTTTACATGAAATCGCACCATCAAAATAAGCATGGTTTGCCAGCCGCCTGTACTTCCTCATTTGACATTTAAATGAGCCCATTGATCATCTATATGGATAAACCGTGTCATCAAAGTGTCTGTACCAAATTTGAAAAAAGCATAGACGGAAACTCGATTATTAATTCAAACTAAACAAATGATATCTATAACAATCACAAATAAATTATTTTGAATAAACGATGTTTTAAGGAAATATTTCATATTCGATTAAAACGATATCCATTGTCGTACTTTTATTACACGTGTTTGGTTTGTCACTATTTATTAGTAGTCTCGTATCACATCATGCGGGAGAGCTGGTACTGGAGCTATGTACCAAGTGCATGCATGTTTCTGTGCACTCTTAACTTAGTGTTAACCGATCTGCAATAAAGCCGATTTCCACATAATGCGATTATGCAACAACAATATCATATTCAAGAACACCCCATGAGTGAATGGAGTCGTGTATGATGCATGCATGTCCTTCATTCATTGATCATCACCAACCTTTGTTGAACAGCATCATTTACAGTCAATTGGTATCGTACATTGGAAATATGCAGGTATAAAGTCACTTACTTGGTAGAAAACCAGATTAAATAATCTTATGACAATGTTCATATGTATACGTAAACTTGGAAAGCCGACTGAAAACAACAATTTAGTGTTGAATGTGTGTTACAGTTTATGTTACTCATACAGTAGTTGTTTCAATTGGACTTGCGATTCACGATTTTGAACAAGTCTGTTGACGAGTTTCATTGAAAGCTTGCTATCATCATACATTTACCATCTGGGAAAGAATATATGAGAAGTTGAACTACGGAGTGCCTATTTAACAAGGAATATTTTGTCAAGATGTTTTAGATACCTCTGCTTCATCGGTAAATTGGCAATAGCTATATCACTTTGCATCATCAATCTTACCACACAATCCGAGTTCCCTTGGTCCAGCATCCAGCAGGCTGTGGTCTTACAAACCAGTCATATACTCAAGGACATAAGAAACGATGCCATACAAAATGCAGGATATCTTAAGCCACGATTGATAATTACGACGGAAACAGGGTAACTTCACATGGTCGCATACCTTTTCGTCGAATTTCTAGTTTTATGATAGAAAAATCCTTTCGACGGATCGGTACTGTGATTTTAGTTGGCTAACATAACGTTGGGACGTTCCAAAATAAGACTAAAGGGGTGATTGGACTATTCATTTCATTTTGATCACTTGAAGTTAGGATGATGCATTCAAACATATATCATCTTCATTTCGATGTTGTTTTTAATGAGTTAATATATGAAAATATATTTTAAATATTCACTACACTTTTTTATTTAGCTATATCTGAGAACAACAGCAAAAAGGACAAGTAATTTGGAAGTGATGCATATATCATGTATTAAATATAAGGGACACAAAGGATCGATTAAACATCCAACTGATTTCCTTAGCCAAAGCATTTAATTTACATTCTACATAAACATAAATGAGTTTTACAATATGTACCCTTTACTCGGTAATTTGTTCGTTACCCCAGGGATGTTATAACATATAATGTATTATACTTCCCTGGTTACCCATCTAAGAAAATAAGATCTTCTCATGTACAACAGCTTACTTCATTACAAGCGATCATTAATGCAACCCGTACACCCCTTAATCAATGAACTCCCACAGTCTCTTGCTCGCCAAGTTTCGACCGATCGGTACAAAATCACTCAAGCGTTATTAGACGGATCCTTCATTACAATCCTTCATATGTCTTCAGCAGCCATCTGATTTTAAAACACTATCTGCTCACGTTTTTGAAATACACGCCTAGTTTTACTCACGTGACATCTATAGCTACTAACCAACCTTGTCCATGTCGAGCATGCGCGGAAATCAACCAATAATCAATCAATCTTTATTCACTCAAAGGGACCGCCATTTACCAACGTACATGAGTTACATGAAACAAACAAATAAATTACACCAAGATGGCAAAAATGTTTTTGACTAAACGTGACCAATTCTTAATAACTTTGATATTTCTATTGCACATTAGTTTCTTATAGTTTAATAAAGATGGAAACAGCATGAAGCGTTCATTTATCAGATTACAACGTTGGTTCACTATTTAAGCATTACATTTAAATAGATAATGATATTCATCTCCGACTTCGCCGGAGTTACATTGTGTACACAATCTTTCATGACGCGGGACATAAGAAAACGACTTTTTTCAATCGGTAGGTGGTGGTTACATGTTCTAAAATATAATAATGGTTTGTACACATTTTCATTCACTAACAACACTGTATGGGATACGCGACAGCGACAGGTGTCTTTGAACGAGCAATTCGCGACTGTGCGTTGAACGAGCGTTCCGGTTTTTGAACGTTTTCATCGGAAAACACGCGGCGCGGGTCTGTAAATATTGTGGCAATTATTAATATGGTTATCTTTCTCAGTGAAATTTCACAGGAATAATGTTTAATAAGTAGCGAATGTATAAGGCCAATAACATTTTTTGCAGACTACCTAATAATGATATAGTAAAGTACAGAAAAGGCTGATGTCGTAATCTATTTTATTTGGTAAATTTATCGTTTCTGGTCAAGTAAAGTTAATTAATGAACATATTACAATTGTTGGCTAAAACTCTCTTGGTGAAATATTTGTTTAATACAATTTTACAAGGCTTTTTTCAATGCGACAGGTTTTGAACGTGTTTCGGTTTTTGAACGGGTTGTTACGGTATTTGAACAATTCAGTTCGATATACCGTAAACAGTGGTAACTATAAAATAATGGTTTTTTTCACAAATCTTACAACTTACAGTCAAACTTTTCTTACTTTTACTAAATCTACATTCGAATACTATATAACACTGTTTAAATTTCCATTCCAGCACCATGGAATTAGAATTGTCAGTTCAGGAAATTAAAGGTTCAAGTAATCCTTGTACGGTGGACTTGAGCGACCTTAACGTTAGTTTAAATATTGAGAAAATTGACACAGACATGCGAATGACAAGCACCCCCAAATCTCGTGTCTTTGCCTGCCAGAAGGAAAACTGTGATTACAAAACCACAAGGGTGCACAACCTTCGCCGTCACATGGCATACAAACATGATCCTGAAAAAAAGATCGGAATTAAAGTGTTGTGAGTGCGACAAATCGTTCGTGACTAAATATGAACTTACAACCCATATTAAGGCGACACATCGGCATGAATTATTGTGTTCAGAATGCGGGAAAAAATTCAAATCCCGATCTGGCCTGTTTTATCACATGGCAACACACAGTAATGATTGCAAGCACCAATGCGAAAGTTGTGGAAAACGCTTTCTACATAAACAACACTTAGAAGGGCACCTGAACAGCGTGCACAGGGGCTACAGTCCACACCAATGCAGCAAATGCAAAGCTAAATTTGCACATGTGACTACATATAGACGTCATTTGCACACATGTGCAGGTGTTATCACATACAAGTGTGCAACTTGCGACACAGAAGTCAAGGCAAAGCGTTACCTCGTGGAACATATGAAAGGAAAGCATTCACCAAAACATTATGTTTGTAACGTCTGCCTTGCACAATTCAAGTGGAGACAATCCTATCACAGACACTTAATCCAGAAAAAACATAAATGACTTAAGCAACACGTGACCCCTGAAGTGCAAAAACGGACAGAAAATGGAAACTTGGATACAAAATTCGAAAAGTTTAATTTCTTTACTAGCTGGGAAACATGGAAGTTGTTTTATTTTTAATGCGAAATCTGTCACCACGTTTTGAATATATAGTTAATTTCTTACAACGAAAAAAGGTTACATTTATAGCTGTTTGTTTTAAATCATTACATTACGTTTAAAGATCGACTCAGATCATTAAGTTCCTACACGTTGAATATGTTCTTTCATTTTGAAAATGAATCACTTTTACTGTTACTTACATCAAGATCTAATGAAAAACTTTTATTTTGACGTTGTATGTTTAATTACTTTGGACAAATAAAGACGTTTTAAATGTATGATGGTTGATTCATTCGTATGATTGTACATTGTGATATCACGAGATTACATATACCGTATTTCATCTAATTTGAGACTCTTAAATGGTAATGCTAGTATTATTCATGCATAATAGCACCTTTTAGTATTCATGATACTTCAGTAAGCACCGCAGGAATAATACCTCTAATATAAGGGTCTGGGTCCATATTAGAGGAAATACGGTACGATAAGTAGGTCAATAATCAACAAATGAAACATAATATACTGTGATAAACAAATATGGGGAGCATTTGAAGCATTTACTTTCCGAAAACATTGCAAAGAATAAATACTTTTGACTAAAAAAAATTTCATAAAGAGTTTGCTGTATCTTGTCAATGGTATTTATGATTTGAGAATAATGGGTTGAAATGCATGTTATTTAATGATTGTAAAATGTTTTGTATTATATTGAAAATGCTCCTTTATTAATTTATCTCAGTATATGTCGTGTATCCTAGACAAACATTTAGCCTCAGAAAGAAGTTTTTCCATTATCAACAACATTTTACTAAAATTACAAATAGTAAAACAACAAGGAGCCCAATTTCTAGACTATGTTTGTCGTCAATTGAATATTTTGCTTTAGGGTCTGGATGACAGACTACGTGTATCCCTATCTTTCACATTTCTGCAATGTATACTGCAGACATCGCATCGGTGGATCAAATATCAAGATTCGTTGATTGATCAATCAATATTTACAATAAAAATGTGACACAATCTTCGAAAATCAGATCTTTATTTTGCCTAGCTCTAATATGTATTACTTGTATGGGCATGTGTGTTTGAATATAGAATCAATACCCGTTCTTTTCTGATAAAAATGAAGAAAACACACTACAAAATAAATTTGTTTGCTCGCCAAAATTGTTCAAAAACCGTTCTGCTCACTTTCAAATACTGTCGCCTACTGTTCAATGACTGTCGCCCCTGCTTAGAGAGCTACACTTAAACTGGGTGATTTTGAGATAAATATTGTGTTTTAATGTAATTTTTGAAACGCAAAGTGTGAACAATACCCAAAAGATAGATGTTTTAATATTTGTACATTATAAAATGACGAACTAATTACAAAAATGATTAATTATTGACGAGTTGTATTTATCTCAGTAAATGTAGATTTAAATGTTAAAATAAAAGGACAACATTAAAATTCCACATTCATATTATCCTTGAATCACTGTGTAAGACATTTGAAACCTTAAAAAGTCGATATAACGTACCTAGTAGAGATCCGCGCCAATCTACCGGGATAACCCATCAAAAAATGTGCCGCTCGTTTAAAAACCGGAACGCTCGTTCAACGCACCGTCGCGAATTGCTCGTTCAAAGACACCTGTCGCTGTCGCGTATCCCATACAGTGAACAAGTATTGCTCAAAACATGGAGAGTCTTTGATGATGGCACAATAGAATCCTTTAGACGAATTTGCAACGTCGCTACGCCATGACTGCACAATTTTATATATTGATTAAACTATCCAATTTTTACAGTAATTTTGAGGATTATTGAAAACACATTGCTGTCCACATGTTGAAAATATAGTTTTAACAAAGTTCAACCAGGAATACGATTGACCAATAAAACTCTTATGATACATATAACTAAGCAAAAGGCTGCAATTTTATTATCTGGTTGTGGACATGTTAATTTCGACCAATATGAGATAATACGTTTGGCTATTTGCAACCGCAGTGGCTCTCTACCGAATTCCCCATAAACCATTAAGTTTGGCGTTGACATCTTTAAACCTGCTGCCATATTTAAGAACTTCAAGTGAACGCGCTCGATGATATTGATGTTTACCATCCCCCAAATTTCACAACCATAAAGGAGAATTGGGAGAACAAGGATATCGAAAGCGGAAATAAGGCAATCCAAAGGTAAATTTAAATTTCTCGCATGTTTGAGTAAAGACATTGAAGCCTTTTTTACGCATATCGGCAGCATGTTTTAATAGCTGTTATCATTCTATTCTATTTCTATGAAATGTAATTCCAAGGTACTTAAAAGTATCTACAATATCTAAAGGTTGATCTTTATAATATAATTGGTTTTTACTTTTGCAAGCTGGTCCAGATCCAAAAATAATTTTTTTAGTTTAATCTGAATTGACTTCCAGTTTCCATAAATCACAGTAACTTGAAAACCAATTTAGGGTTTTTTGAAGTTCATGACTATTTTCAGCTAATAGCACCGTATCATCGGCATACAATAAAACTAATAATTGTATATACATATGTACCGCATCATTATCAAGCTCGAGGCTCAATCCCTCACATTGACTAGAGCTAAGATATTCTTCAAGATCATTCAAGTAAAATGAAAATAATAAAGGGGAGAGGTTTTCGCCTTGACGTACTCCTGAGAGGCATGGGGAAAGCCTTGATTGCATACGGTTGACAGCTACACATGATTTAATGTCACTGTCACCAATGGAAAGAGAACTGGCTGATCTCTTTGTTTCCCAGCGAGTGTTTCGTCATGCATATGTTGATGTTATGTAACACGGTACATGCTTAATTACGTAGAGAGCTGATCACCACAGACTCACAGCACATGTAGACTCGATAGACGTAGAACGCCAGACTTTAGTGACCAAGTCATTTAGTATTTTATCAATATATTGGTTTTAAAGATTTTATGTGTCTCATAGCCCTGTATAAGCCGAGCAGTTGTTTTTTGTTTTATGCATTACATTATATGCCAATGTTCATGTGCATTACATGTTGCCAACATCTGCGTGGGACCGCGACAGGGTCCTTTGGGAGGGCCGGCCCCTCCGTGTAGTCCAACTTGTCATTGAAGGCCATCGGCTCAGGGAGCATTGTACCATATACCACAACGTCAACTAAAATATAGATATAGTCTAGGCGTTAACAAGAGTCTCCAAACTTCCTGTATCCGAGGTTCACGCGTGAAAAATAGTTACCTACACTACACGAAGGGTTAGAGACTCCTCTTTGCTTATATTTCCAACAGAACTGTATTTTAAAAATGAATTTTGTAGACTTTAGTTACGGTCTCGCATGATATCTCATAATTCTGGAGAAGAATTTTAAGCCAACCTCGTTACTAAACAGCGATCCAAATTTTTTTATTGCAACTAGACAGTACATTCAGCCATTTGCACACAGCTGTTAAAAGACATGTAAGGGCCTTTTCTCATGCACGAATTTACATACATGAGTAAATATGCACACTTTGCTAATACACATACATGTGTTATAGTAAATATCTTTCTGTTTACAAGACATTGTCTTGGGTCTGGTTCTTAAAAGGAGAGTATGGATAACAGAAAGGATAAGCTTTTGCATGGTGGCGTGTCATTGTCATAAAAAAACTTTTATAATGAACAATGGATAGAAAATCTAGAATAAGCAATTGACATACGAATTGCTTGGAATTGAAAGTGGCAAAACAGTTTACTGCATGAATGTCAACTGTGCAGCTGCAAATATGGCACGGTTGGAATCTCTGTCAGACACACCAACATTTACAGTCTTGTCTTCTGTCCACGATGTTTGCACACTGCACACTATTGAAAAGTATATGTTACTTTCCAAAAGTTGAAGCTTTTAGGAAATTTAAGTGATTGACAGGCTTTTCCAAAATGTGCTCCATATAGCTCAACTTGTGGAATGTAAAGTTACCATACAATATATATTGTGAACGGTTACTAAAGATTGTTAACTTGACACTTGGTGTCACATTGGTAGTTGAAAAGACAATTGTTTTTAAAAGTGACCAAATCATAGAGTGGCATGCTCATATGTTTATATTTCACATTGTACCAGCTTTTGAAAGCAAACCCGTTTGATTAGAATACAAAATTGTAAATGTTTTTTTTTTGTCATCAAATCATAAGTAAACAATTTCATTAACAGCAGCATATTTGATTGAAATAAATAAAGAACAAATAACCCTGAATTACATCACGTTTAAAATAAATGAGCTTGTCTCAAATGTCTCTAATGGTTCGTTTCAAATATTATACGAATGCTTCAGTATGCCGGCTACTGAAATCTATACATCGTACGAGATACTTGTCTAGGTCGGCTTTTTCTGTGACTGTTTATTCAATTCTTTCTACGGTCATTCTACTCATCATCATATACACCTATTGACCTACAAAACAAACCCAGTTTCTCCTTTGTCTGAAGTAGAAATTTGTCATGAAATTAGTCGGTCGGGCGTTCGCTTGCTACGCACACATTTCTTTAGGTTTTTAGGCTTTATGCAAAATCTGTATATTTTGCTATATTTCCTGCATTTATTACTTCCGGTCTTTTATAAATAACTTTTTAGATTTTAGACATTTCTGAGTCAGAGAAGATGTAGGTTAGAACTTTACAGTATCTGTGAATCACTTGACGAAATACTGCTTTATCAAATCCTTTCATGGTGGAAGTAAATGTCGATTATGGCATCCAACATGTTACCATCAAGTACAATAAACAATAAGGACAATTCTTATGGATGAACAACTTCTTTATTCTGTGTAAGCGACGTTTCGACATAGACAACTTCTTTATTCTGTGTAAGCGACGTTTCGATAGATGTCGAAACGTCGCTTACACAGAATAAAGAAGTTGTTCATCGAAACGTCGCTTACACAGAATAAAGAAGTTGTTCATCCATAAGAATTGTCCTCGCTTACACAGAATAAAGAAGTTGTTCATCCATAAGAATTGTCCTTATTGTTCATCACACCAACTTCTAGAATGCCAATCAAAGAAATTATGTAGCAGCTGTAAATTTTGTAAATAGTTTTATATTTATCATTGTATTTTAAATAATTATTTCACGCTCCAGTGAGTTTTCTGGTTGGGCCTAGTGTCCAAGCAGGTTAGGCTATTACATTTCATTTCAAGGGTGGACAGCTTGTTTCATTCTTGTCCTATTGTCTTCTGTCCAGGACAATAGCCTCTGCTTTCCTTTTAACTATCTTATATAACTTTAGGTTTCTTTCTCCCTTTTGCATGCTCTTTTCAAACACACACACTAATAATGTATTAAATGCCATGTGCAAGCATAATGTAAAACTGCATATGATGTATCTTCTTAAGTAATATTTCAATGTGATTGTAATCTTGCATTGGTATAAGGTATGAACTAGTATTGTTTTATGATGTATTCAATATCTTATTGTTCGCAAGAACTTATATTTTGACTACTGTTTTACAGGGTGTGTTATATCGGAATAAATCCAACATCCCACGAACAACCGCAGTTTGTCTTTCATTGGCAAAGTACCCCTGCAACAGTAATACCATCAAGTAGCCTAATTTTTCTTTTTAATCCAGAATTTCTTTTTTAAATATACGTTATACTATATATTTGAGATGGCCCCTCTTTCGCGCGACACGCGCCAATGATTTAGACAATAATAGACAGCCAACCAGCGACGCGACAGCTGCTTCGCTCACTTCCGGTGTGGGGCAGCGCCGACTTCAATAACGTAAACATGTACGAACACATCTATAAATGAACTCGGATGCCATTACTCCAGTAAATAAATCGTTGTTGCTAACATAAAAATTCAAATATCGTTCTTAGTCTATTTTGAGTATTTGTATGTTCAAGTCTACTTCTGAAACGAATGTTTTTACCAGTCATTCCATATCATGATAATGTTCGTGACGCTTGCAGGGTGATTTGTACTTTACTGAGATTTCGATCTTGTAATCTCATAGGTTACAGACAGTGGCCTTCTTTGATTGGTAGATAAGTGTAAGTTAGGAGTAGTAGCATCATGGGCGCTGAGATGCGCTGCCCGTGCAGTGAGAGAGCTCACCGGTGAAGACAGGCCGGGCCTGAACACCCGAGAAACACTTAGCAGGGTGCACGTCCAGACTTGCTCTTGTATACATACCGACCCGCGGGTTTGTGGAATCTACTGTGTTGTCAGTTGCCATTTCAGGATAACACAGGATTTATGCATGGGTCATTCCAATAATTAAACTAATGAACATGTGAAGTGTCTGGACTGTACGGATTAATCCATTCAACGTCTTCGATCGATTCGGCAGATAGATTGTCAAAGGTGAGGAAGTTGATGAGTTTCAAGTATTCGAAACAAACTTGTGAAGTTGGACATGGCTACCTACTCTTGTCAGTTTGCCGACATGAGCACTGCTGGTCTTGCTATAATATAAGCCTTGAAATAACCACAGATGATAGTGTATGAATACCTTTAAACCCATCCTAACCTTTGTAACAGTCTGACAAGTTTCTGTTGTCTGCTCCCCGGCTACTGTTTACAGTCATGGCTGTAGGTTTGTTTCAATCACACTATACTTGGTACTTATTCATTAGTGTCTGTAGACCTTCCTGGCAAACCATGTACTTCAATTAATATGCAATAATGTGTAGATCAGGATGTACATTTCGCACATATCGCAATTGAATGTATTTTCAATCTGGGAAAAATAATTGAAATCATATAAATAGTATACCCCATTGTAGTTTGTCTCCACAACAAAAACCGGTATTTGGGTATTGTGAATTCAATTTGGTGATTACTTTGTAGTAAAAGATAAGGTCTTGTTTTCATTGTTTGTGAATCAAATAAAATGTAAAACAATTTGTAACACTAGCCTTGTGTGTAACTACATATTTAAAAAATAACCATAATGTAAAACAGTGTGTTATACTGGACTTGTTGGTAAATAAATGTTTAACAAATAGCCAAAATGTGATACATTTTATCATCACTGCACTTATTTGTAAATTTAGGTTTCTTCAAACATCCAAAATGTGAAACACTTTGTTATTGGTATACTTGTTTAAGAAATTGAATAGCCTTCCATCAGTTTACAGTGACTAACATTTATTGTGTAATACTGATATTGTTAGTTTTTGTTCGAAGTTCTTTAAGTGGTCTCCCATACCCAAAGGCCTGAAGTAGGCCTCCTATTATGTTAAGACGATGCAATCATAAGGAAACCACTATAGTTTATTTTCACTGTCCAAACAATGCTGTCCAAGGTACACATTCTATGGTCTGAAGGGTGTCAGCTCTCAACATAACACAAAACATGCAAGCATCGATGTCAGGACAAATTGTTTTTGTAAGACTATAGTTGCTCTGTCTTTCATAACAAAGCCAAAAACCTGAATATAAGCAAACAAAATGTTTGATAATTGATTTTGACTTGAAATCATACTTCTATGAATATGTTTTAGCTGACATAACTGCAAGATATACCATTGTAAATTTACTAAAATTTCCACACATATATTGCTACGTCTTAATGTGTAAAGGAACGTCTTAATGTGTAAAGGATGACATTGTTATCCAAGAGCACATTAACCAAACGTTGTAAAACTATGTGCTGTGACCTAGCTAAGGAGCCCTTTAAATAATATGAAAACTGTTTGAACACTTGATAAAGAGAAGAAAGTTGGGCTTACTACGCCCTTTGTGTTTGAGATATTTGCAGAGAAAAGAATTGTTCTTACTTTGTTTGGAAGCAAGTTGTTAAAATTTAACTTAAAAATATACGAGTAATTCTATATATATTTTCAGTGATATTCCTCCCCTGTGTGTGCCAGACAGAGAGTGGGTGTGTGTGATGCACATGTACACATCTACCAGCTACTGCAGGTCCTGGTGAACCACTCCCGCCGCTCCCTCTCTCTCTCTCCCTCTCTCTCTCTCTCGCAACTACCTCCGGGCTATGAACCTGCACTGCACATAACCGAGGGACATGCCGGGTGCAGGCACATACTTCTCGAGTGAGAGTGACGAGTATTACCTCCCCTCCAACAGGGCACGAGGCCCACCCCACGAGTCAGGGGTGATGGATCCCCGCGTTCAGGAGCTCACCTCCAACCTGCAGGCAAGCAACCGTAGTTCTCTCTGTACACAACTTACTTTGTTGCATCCAATCAGGCTTCTCCTATTTTAGCTCGAGAAGTGCATGAATTACAGCAGAGTGCGATCAGGATCTAATGACTCTAGCTCATCATATCTCCTTGGGATCTAGAGAAGGGATGAACCGTCCACAACACATGGAGCTATTCCCAAAATACCAGAATGATTTGCATTACTTATTTCAGAGTTGGTTGATTCCTTCATCTTGACTAGTGTAATGCACAATATGCTGCAATATGCAATATTAGCAGATAACCCCTTGTCTTGTGGATAGTTCTTCCCTCCCCTTAGTTCTTCTAGTTGGTCCCGTCCTGCATCTTAAGTTGATCCACATGCTGTTTCCCCATGTAACTGCTTCTAGACAGGTCGTCTAGCGCCACTTCTTCCTTAATTATCTCCTAGAGAAGATGCATGAATGTGTTTATTTTTGTGATCTTGACATTGTTATAGTTTTTCAGCAAATTATCCAACATCTCAAGGTTGTACTTTGTAATGTTTAGAGATTACTAAACTAGTCACTAAACTGACCATTTCAAGAAATTATAACTTTATCATATCTTGTCTGTTTTTTTTAGTATATAAGTTTTTATCAATGTTCTATTGATAGTTTGCAACAGGGGCCATGTCACACGGATTTGTATTGTTGAAAACAAAAAACAGCGCTGGAGTTGACAATCAAGAATCTGTAACTTTAAAGATATATAGAGGAAATTATATAATAATAATAATAATAGCTTTCTTGTACCGCGCATATATCCATGACAAAGCATGCTCTAAGCGCCATGAGTATTATTACCCTGGAGGGGTAGTAGTTTCGGTGCCGCCGATTAAAACAGCGCTCAGCGCAACCATATAGGTCCATACTTCTCCCTTGTTCAGGTACCCATATGTACAGCTGGGTGAACCGAGTGCAATGTGGATGAAGTGTCTTGCCCAGGGACACAACACAGAATGAGATCCAAGTCAAAATATTTTGGTGTCGCCACCGGGATTCGAACCCGGGTCTCTGGCGTGAGAGGCAAGCATGCTAACCACTACACCACATGCTAACCACTACACCACTTGATCCATATGAGTATCAAGTGGCTAAATATGAGTATTTCCAAAGCGAGAGCGAGGGATATACAATTATTAAAGCACAAGTGTTTTAAACATAACATGTCATTGGCAGGAATATAATATCCTGTTTATTGCCGTAGACGCAAAATTAAAGAAGATACTCAAAATCTAATTCTCAGCATAGGTGCCCAAGCTCCTATTATACACAACATCATAGGCGTACAATGATGTCAAAGCATTGTTTCAACATGACGTCACAATGAAAAGTGATATGTTGCCCTAGGTCATAAGAAAATATAAACCTCGGTGTGATAGGTAATAAAAGGCATATGATGGTGGAAACTCCCACAGTCTCTTTTAAGATTTTAATGGATTTGACACAGTTTATTGAATGGAAAAAATTACAATAATCCAAGCAATTTGATTTTTTTTCCCTTCACATCAAGCCATTATTTGAAAATATGGGTAGTTTTACTTCCATTTTATGTTAAGATTGAAACATCGAACCAGTTAGCTGATCCATTTGCAAAGCCCACCTTAAACATGGACATATGAACTGTGAAATACAATCATAAGATGGTAGGAGCTGTGACGCTGTGTATACCTCCCCCAACTCTCAGTTTGGGAAGTTTCACTCAATATCTTTTTAATGTTATGTAAAGTTTTAATGTTAAACTGCCTTAGCTTATCTAAAAAGTTACTGCAGTTACCGAAGTTACCTGATCATGTCTCAGGAACTCTGTTTGTACATTAATAGAAGTTTTGAATGTAATGTTTGTTTTGGTAAAGTATATCAAACTGCATGTTTCAGCCATAAAAGAGAAAGAATGATTGTCCATCATAAGGTTCTCATGTCTCTATTCTATTACCCTGTCAAACCTTACTTCTTCTCCCAAACTTAACACTTTAGACCACCTGAAAACAGTTGTTATGATGGATTACGTGGTCTGGGAAATGTATTCAGTTATCAGAACCAGGTTCAGTGTATTCCTGTGGTTCTGGATTGTATTTTGTTTGTTATAAATAATGAAAACAGAAATGAGTGAAGAAAAGGGAAGTTTTGACAGATTAGCCGACCCTTGTTGATTAAGCTACAGTTTATTGTACAATTTATGAATGGCTGGTGGAGAGGTGCCAGCCTTCAATTGGTCTTATCAGTTTCTATGGTGATGGCATGGCCTAGGAGAGGCATTGTGTAGAAACAAGGCAGTGTTGACTTAACTGAGACATTTGAATGGCTTGTTTATGACTTTGTGGCATACACTGGTTTTGTGCTGGTATGTAGATATTGGATCTATTCAGCTTATCAATGCATGACCCACTCTTATCGTCAAGCAGATAGCTTGATAGATGTTAAGTAGATTTATACAACAGCTATGTTCTCAGTTCCGCTGCCATGGGTGAAATACAATGACATTGTGATGTCCCGTGCCCTTTAGCTTATCAAGTGCTTTGGTTATCAGGCCTGATTAACTGTCTGTTGCATTGTGTTAACCCCTCCGTCCAAACCTTTTACTTTTTAAGCTTATCAGACTGGAAAGAAAGATATGGGACAATTATCAAAAAGACAAATCTTAAAATCCATTCTGAATTAGCTGAGGGTACCCTCCTTTGCACTTTGTATTTTCATCCCTGTAACAATTGTAAATATTTATGTATTGTCTCAAAAGGAATAATTTATTGATTTCTATTCCATGTATCATCTGCACATGTATTGACAGAATGCTAAGTAGTTGAAGCAAAGACCATGTTCACATAGGTATTATGGCTACTGCATTGACCATACTGATACAAACTCCTAGAATTGTTAGGGCAGGATTGAGCCCTGTAGAGTACGGTAACAAGCATAGTGTATAGCCTCATGAAGTGTCACACAGTCAATACTTTGACCAGTGCAGAGTTGGTGATGGCTGGGAACCATAGTGGAAAAGGTTGTTATGATTTGACATTTAGGCTTCAACCATAGATTCAATGAACAATACATCGCCTGATAAGCTGCACACTCAATGGCCTTGTTTTCCCAAAGATTCTTGCACAAGGTGTATTTTGAATAGCAAACCTTTGCTTCCCACTGAGAGCTTGTGTTACTGTTCCTACTCGATGTAGCATAATATATGCTCACAAGTACAACTGTTGATATCTATCTAAGTCACTGTAACACTGTTACATTAAGTGATATTCTATGTTTCTAGTGTTCAGTTGAGGCCAATGAGATGTATTGAATATGTGAATATAAGCTTTGATTGGTTGAGTACAGAGTGATTATTGTATTGAATATGCAAATATAAGCTATGATTGGTTGAGTACAGAGTGATTCTTGTATTGAATATGCAAATATAAGCTATGATTGGTTGAGTACAGAGTGATTATTGTATTGAATATGTGAATATAGCTATGATTGGTTGAGTACAGGGTGATTAATGTATTGAATATGCGAATATAAGGTATGATTGGTCGAGTACAGGGTGATTAATGTATGGAATATGTGAATATAAGTTATGATTGGTTGAGTACTGAGTGATTAATGTATTGAATATGTGAATATAAGCTATGATTGGTTGAGTACAGAGTGATTAATGTATTGAATATGTGAATATAAGCTATGATTGGTTGAGTACAGAGTGATTAATGTATTGAATATGCGAATATAAGTTATGATTGGTTGAGTACAGGGTGGTTATTTTATTGAATATGTGAATATAAGCTATGATTGGTTGAGTACAGGGTGATTAATGTATTGAATATGTGAATATGAGCTATGATTGGTTGAGTACAGAGTGATTAATGTATTGAATATGCAAATATAAGTTATGATTGGTTGAGTACAGGGTGGTTATTTTATTGAATATGTGAATTTACACCACTAGGGGAAGTTATGTCCATTGTTCTGATGAGTCGATTTTCTGAATAACCGAACCTCACCTCGGTTATTTCTATGTATTAAGGTCGGTTATTGTGACAACGCGAACAACCGCGGTGGTTATTTAGAGGTTTTTGTATTTGACCCGACATTTATCTCACGGGCAGATACCTTACATCCTCGGCTACGCCTCAGACTTGGTATCTTCCCTCGGAAATTAAACATTCGAAATTTTCGAATATTGCCTCTCGTCTTCGCCTCGAGTCAATATCCGAAAATTCCGAATGTAAGTTGGTTTTCCCTTATTATATGAAGCAACCTCTAAATAACTACCTCATTCGTACGCATAACCAATATAACCACCCCAACCAAAAAAACTCAAAAGAATACACAACAAACATTTTAAGCATTTTATTGAATTGAAGGTCTTTCAAAGTACGTTTCGACAATTGTATCCCGGTTCGGTCGCGATTGTGTTCCAACCTGCATGAGAGCATCTTCCTACGCAGAGCCTAAAAGGCCAGTTTCCAAACTGTCATTTTATGCCTTGCTGCATTACCTTGAGTTTTCTGTGCTTGCTTACTACTCTGTAGGGGCACTATAGCAGCACAGAAAAGTAAAGTCTCTGCAGCAAGGCATAAAATGACAGTTTGGAAACTGGCCTTTTAGGCTCTGCGTAGGAAGATGGCATGAGAGGGACGCTACTGGTAGTCATCTCTCCATCACTGCTTCTCAAATAGGCGGTCACACCTGAAATATGAACAAAATAGAATATAATGTCACCTCATTTAATAGTTTCGTAAAAAACATTTTATTAGTTAAAGTGTGCATAGATTCAAAAACTTATTTGCGACCAATATTCGAATGATTAGTGTTTTCTTGACCTTTTCTTATTTAAAAAAAATCTAGATATATTATCCGATATCGTTTCAACGAAAGTCATGAGCACTTCTATCAAGAGAAATAATATATTACCCTTTATATTTAAATTATTGAAAATGAACCTTAATATTGTATTTTTTGGCCATGAAACTGTTTAATCCGTGTATATGACATAATGGTTCTGAATGTCTTGTTTTAGTGACAAAGCATGTTTTACGTTATTCACATTTTGAATTGACATATCATTATACTCTGTAAGCTGATTGACAGAAATACATAAAATTGTTTTATTTACAATTACATTTTCGTTTTGTTAGGGTTAACACAAGTTTACAAACGTTAGAATCAATTGGCTTGCCAGTCGCTACATTATCCGGATTTCTATCTTTTCTTTGTAACTATATGACCAGCAATTCACAACAATACTCACCTTCATTGTTGTTTTCTGTGATGGTAGACGTTGTCAAAAAGGTCCAACCACTGCAAGATCTGCTTCGTCATTCAGGTTTACAAGATCATTTTAAAAATACCAGAATTAAAACCTACTTATCATTAACTCAACTTCCATGAGCTCTTGTTCACAATTTCTTCACCATAATCGAAAAGTGGGTAACAACAGTCCCAAATGAATTGTGTCGAATGACAGTCGTCGTGTGACCACGTGTTGAGAGACAATCTTGCACAAGAATCGCGTGCGCTGTTTCGTAACGTGAGCGCTAAGTGTTACGTTTCGGCACACTGTTAGCTTTGGTGAAAACAATAACCGACCTAGGGCAGTTATTTATTAGAAAAGAGGAATAATTTTGTTGTAGATAATTTTTTATCATGCAAAATATGTTATACACGTGAAAGGTAAGTATGGCCACGTGGTGTAAGTCGTTTAATCACCCTTACTGCGGTAGTTAATTAAAAAAACTCATCTCGGGCTCCGCCCTCGAAAAGTCCTTTTTAATAACTACCTTGTAAGTGTAATTAACCTTAACATAAGCTATGATTGGTTGAGTACAGGGTGATTAATGTATTGAATATGTGAATATGAGCTATGATTGGTTGAGTACAGAGTGATTAATGTATTGAATATGTGAATATAAGTTATGATTGGTTGAGTACAGGGTGGTTATTGTATTGAATATGTGAATATAAGCTATGATTGGTTGAGTACAGACTGAGTAATGTATTGAATATACGAATATAAGGTATGATTGGTCGAGTACAGGGTGGTTATTTTATTGAATATGTGAATATAAGCTATGATTGGTTGAGTACAGAGTGATTAATGTATTGAATATGTGAATATAAGTTATGATTGGTTGAGTACAGGGTGGTTATTGTATTGAATATGTGAATATAAGCTATGATTGGTTGAGTACAGAGTGATAAATGTATTGAATATACGAATATAAGGTATGATTGGTCGAGTACAGGGTGGTTATTTTATTGAATATGTGAATATAAGCTATGATTGGTTGAGTACAGAGTGATTAATGTATTGAATATGTGAATATAAGCTATGATTGGTTGAGTACAGGGTGGTTATTGTATTGAATATGTGAATATAAGCTATGATTGGTTGAGTACAGAGAGATTAATGTATTGAATATGTGAATATAAGCTATGATTGGTTGAGTACAGGGTGATTAATGTATTGAATATGTGAATATAAGCTATGATTGGTTGAGTACAGGGTGGTTATTGTATTGAATATGTGAATATAAGCTATGATTGGTTGAGTACAGAGTGATTAATGTATTGAATATGTGAATATAAGCTATGATTGGTTGAGTACAGGGTGATTAAGAGAGACTGAGTGAGACTCCTATGTGTTTGTGGTGCTGCAGGACACCACAAGAAACCTTCGATCCCTGGACCGGATGCTGGACACCTACCGAGGAGTCGGGGAGGAACGGAGGTCCGCCGTTGATAGGGTACGCAACTTCTTATATACTCTTGTAGGAAGGTATCATGTTAAAGTTAATGAACGTTGTATGGCGACATCAGGTAAAATTTAAGTCACAATTATGATAGAAAATCTGACAATGACATAATTTTCAAAACTTATCTGAAGCACTCAGAATGACAATAACGAGTTGACAATCTTTGATAGGTTATATAACTACTATTCATGTAAAATAAATGGTGATTTTGGATTCCTACAACATATGTGATGTGACTGTTTTAAGGTTTTCATTGAGAACAAGTATTCATCACTTAATTGCCAATTAGGGATTGAATACGAGAGTTATTTTGAATATGTATATAATGAATCATGCCATCTACATTCATATCAGAGAAAAACAATATGTGAGTAAAATCACGTAGTGGCTCTTTAAATTAACTAAAGTGAGTTAAATACAACATGCTTGTAAACTTGCCCATCATGTGTATTGAAATAAAGTATGATTTTGCCCTGAACTATTATCACGCCAAACCACTCCTCTTGCTTTAAATATTTTAGTTGAGGGCCAAACTAGCAAAACTTGTCAACGTTGGCTCTACTCTATTGTAAATTGTGTTGCAGTTACGAGAGGACCTTGACCAGACACACGAAGACATCAGAGAAGAGCGATACCGTCTGGCGGTGCAGGATCGTGAGTATGGGGTGAGTCACCGTCATACACACACAAACCTTTCTGACACTTTGTACAGAGCTACCCTACAGCATGAAAAACTTTCAGGCAATCCTATTGCAGTAAATTGTCATTTATTCCTTTATATTGAAAAAAATATGCTGTGCCTGCATTATGAAACTAAACAAGTGTGAACGATCATCCATTACACTTCAGAGTGACACAGAGTCCCCAAGTGCAGGTACGAGACGGAAACGTAAGACCTCGGTGAGGTTTGCAGACGATATGAACCGAGAGTTGCATGGCATCCACCAGTCAGTTCGTGACCTGTCTTCGGAGCAGTTGAAGCTGGAGGAGAGCTTTAACCGGGAGATGGACCGCAGGGATAGGTCGGTGTCTCCACTGGACGGGGTGGGGGGGAAGCCGGCTTTTCACAAGTTGCTTTACACGGTTAAAGGACGGGCTTTACTCGCTCGCTCTCAGCTTATATTATAATTATTTTACATGGTCCACAAGGGTGATTTTTTGTAGGAATAGATTTATTTCCAAATAATACAATTGAAGTTTAGTTGAGTAAGATACACTCTTGTTGTTTCAGACATGATATCGATACAAAAAGGTCGTTGAGAGAAATAACAGACAGCATGAGAACCCATGCACCAAGTGACACAGTGAGTAGTCGTCTACATTAGCATTCAGCAAGAATATGATATGATAGTACTCTGCTATTGAATCTAAACAGGACATGCTTGGTATGGTTGAGAATGATGTTTGAAAAATCTGCATGTCTTTTGCAGATTGAGAGCAGAGTGGAACGGCGTTTACAGCAGATTCAGAATGAACTACGCACGGAGAAGATTATGACAGACCGCAATGACGACGTTAACAGCTTGTCCTCAGAGCTGAGAAATGTGAGTTCTTGTTCATGCATTTCATAACCTACATACACAAGAATAGAAATTGCTAGGCCTGAACATTAATTGAACATTAATTGATTACAGAAACTTTAAAACTCTCAAATTCTTCAGGCTGTGCAGATGCAGCATCAGTTGCCGAGTCTGATCGAGGAGAAGATCCGCTCTCAGTACCTGCAGGCTGAGACACAGAAGCACAGGGTGAGTCCTCCCCTGTCCTATCTCCCTCATAAACACTACATTACACTGATCCCAAGGGTGAGTCCTCCCCTGTCCTATCCCTCCTCACAAACACTACATTACACTGATCCCAAGGGTGAGTCCTCCCCTGTCCTACCCCTCCTCACAAACACTACATTACAGTGATCCCAAGGGTGAGTCCTCCCTAGTCCTATCCCTCCTCACTAACACTACATTACACTGATCCCAAGGGTGAGTCCTCCCTAGTCGTATCCCTCCTCACTAACACTACATTACACTGATCCTAAGGGTGAGTCCTCCCTAGTCCTACCCCTCCTCACAAACACTACATTACACTGATCCCAAGGGTGAGTCCTCCCCTGTCCTACCCCTCCTCACAAACACTACATTACAGTGATCCCAAGGGTGAGTCCTCCCTAGTCCTACCCCTCCTCACTAACACTACATTACACTGATCCCAAGGGTGAGTCCTCCCCTGTCCTATCTCCCCTCAAAAACACTACATTACACTGATCCCAAGATTGAGTCCTCCCCTGTCCTATCTCTCCTCACAAACACTACATTACAGTGATCCCAAGGGTGAGTCCTCCCTAGTCCTATCCCTCCTCACTAACACTACATTACACTGATCCCAAGGGTGAGTCCTCCCTAGTCGTATCCCTCCTCACTAACACTACATTACACTGATCCCAAGGGTGAGTCCTCCCCTGTCCTATCTCTCCTCTCAAACACTACATTACACTGATCCCAAGGGTGAGTCCTCCCCTAGTCCTATCTCTCCTCACAAACACTACATTACACTGATCCCAAGGGCGAGTCCTCCCCTGTCCTATCTCCCCTAAGAAACACTACATTACACTAATCCCAAGGGTGAGTCCTCCCCTGTCCTATCCCTCCTCACAAACACTACATTACACTGATCCCAAGGGTGAGTCCTCCCCTGTCCTATCTCCCCTCACAAACACTACATTACACTGATCCCAAGGGTGAGTCCTCCCTAGTCCTATCCCTCCTCACAAACACTACATTACACTGATCCCAAGGGTGAGTCCTCCTTTGCCCTATCTCCCCTCACAAACACTACATTACACTGATCCCAAGGGTGAGTCCTCCCCTGTCCTATCTCTCCTCTCAAACACTACATTACACAGATCCCAAGGGTGAGTCCTCCCTAGTCCTATCCCTCCTCTCAAACACTACATTACACTGATCCCAAGGGTGAGTCCTCCCCTGTCCTATCTCTCCTCTCAAACACTACATTACACTGATCCCAAGGGTGAGTCCTCCCTAGTCGTATCTCTCCTCACAAACACTACATTACACTGATCCCAAGGGTGAGTCCTCCCCTGTCCTATCCCTCCTCACAAACACTACATTACACTGATCCCAAGGGTGAGTCCTCCCCTGTCCTATCTCCCCTCACAAACACTACATTACACTGATCCCAAGGGTGAGTCCTCCCTAGTCCTATCCCTCCTCACAAACACTACATTACACTGATCCCAAGGGTGAGTCCTCCTTTGCCCTATCTCCCCTCACAAACACTACATTACACTGATCCCAAGGGTGAGTCCTCCCTAGTCCTATCCCTCCTCACAAACACTACATTACACTGATCCCAAGGGCGAGTCCTCCCCTGTCCTATCTCCCCTCAGAAAAACTAGATTACACTGATCCCAAGGGTGAGTCCTCCCCTGTCCTATCTCTCCTCACAAACACTACATTACACTGATCCCAATGGTGAGTCCTCCCCTGTCCTATCTCCCCTCACAAACACTACATTTCACTGATCCCAAGGGAGAGTCCTCCCCTGTCCTATCTCTCCTCACAAACACTACATTACACTGATCCCAAGGGTGAGTCCTCCCCTGTCCTACCCCTCCTCACAAACACTACATTACACTGATCCCAAGGGTGAGTCCTCCCTAGTCGTATCTCTCCTCACAAACACTACATTACACTGATCCCAAGGGTGAGTCCTCCCCTGTCCTACCCCTCCTCACAAACACTACATTACACTGATCCCAAGGGTGAGTCCTCCCCTGTCCTATCTCACCTCTCAAACACTACATTTCACTGATACCAAGGGTGAGTCCTCCCCTGTCCTATCTCTCCTCACAAACACTACATTACACTGATCCCAAGGGTGAGTCCTCCCTAGTCGTATCCCTCCTCACAAACACTACATTTCACTGATCCCAAGGGTGAGTCTCCCCTGTCCTATCCCTCCTCACAAACACTACATTACACTGATCCCAAGGGTGAGTCCTCCCCTAGTCCTATCTCTCCTCTCAAACAGTACATTACACTGATCCCAAGGGTGAGTCCTCCCCTAGTCCTATCTCTCCTCTCAAACAGTACATTACACTGATCCCAAGGGTGAGTCCTCCCCTGTCCTACCCCTCCTCACAAACACTACATTACACTGATCCCAAGTGTGAGCCCTCCCTAGTCCTATCCCTCCTAACAAACACTACATTACACTGATCCCAAGGGTGAGTCCTCCCCTAGTCCTATCTCTCCTCTCAAACACTACATTACACTGATCCCAAGGGTGAGTCCTCCCCTGTCCTATCTCTCCTCTCAAACACTACATTACACTGATCCCAAAAGTTTCCTCCCTAGTCCTACCCCTCCTCACAAACACTACATTACACTGATCCCAAGGGTGAGTCCTCCCCTGTCCTATCCCTCCTAACAAACACTACATTTCACTGATCCCAAGGGTGAGTCCTCCCTAGTCCTATCCCTCCTCACAAACACTACATTACACTGATCCCAAGGGTGAGTCCTCCCCTGTCCTATCTCTCCTCTCAAGCACTACATTACACTGATCCCAAGGGTGAGTCCTCCCCTGTCCTACCCCTCCTCACAAACACTACATTACACTGATCCCAAGGGTGAGTCCTCCCCTGTCCTATCTCCCCTCACAAACACTACATTACACTGATCCCAAGTTTGAGTCCTCCCCTGTCCTATCTCCCCTCACAAACACTACATTACACTGATCCCAAGGGTGAGTCCTCCCCTGTCCTATCTCTCCTCTCAAGCACTACATTACACTGATCCCAAGGGTGAGTCCTCCCCTGTCCTACCCCTCCTCACAAACACTACATTACACTGATCCCAAGGGTGAGTCCTCCCCTGTCCTATCTCCCCTCACAAACACTACATTACACTGATCCCAAGTTTGAGTCCTCCCCTGTCCTATCTCCCCTCACAAACACTACATTACACTGATCCCAAGTTTGAGTCCTCCCCTGTCCTATCTCCCCTCACAAACACTACATTACACTGATCCCAAGTTTGAGTCCTCCCCTGTCCTATCCCTCCTCACAAACACTACATTACACTGATCCCAAGGGTCAGTCCTCCCCTGTCCTACCCCTCCTCACAAACACTACATTACACTGATCCCAAGGGTGAGTCCTCCCCTGTCCTATCCCTCCTCACAAACACTACATTACACTGATCCCAAGATTGAGCCCTCCCTAGTCCTATCTCTCCTCACAAACACTACATTACACTGATCCCAAGAGTGAGTCCTCCCCTGTCCTATCTCTCCTCTAAAACACTACATTACACTGATCCCAAGGGTGAGTCCTCCCTAGTCCTATCCCTCCTCACAAACACTACATTACACTGATCCCAAGGGTGAGTCCTCCCCTGTCCTATCCCTCCTCACAAACACTACATTACACTGATCCCAAGTTTGAGTCCTCCCCTGTCCTATCCCTCCTCAGAAACAGTTCATTACACTGATCCCAAGGGTGAGTCCTCCCCTGTCCTATCTCTCCTCACAAACACTACATTACACTGATCCCAAGGGTGAGTCCTCCCCCGTCTTATCTCCCCTCAGAAACACTACATTACACTGATCCCAAGGGTGAGTCCTCCCCTGTCCTATCCCTCCTCACAAACACTACATTACACTGATCCCAAGGGTGAGTCCTCCCTAGTCGTATCTCTCCTCACAAACACTACATTACACTGATCCCAAGGGTGAGTCCTCCCCTGTCCTATCTCTCCTCACAAACGCTACATTACACTGATCCCAAGGGTGAGTCCTCCTCTGTCCTATCTCTCCTCACAAACAGTACATTACACTGATCCCAAGGGTGAGTCCTCCCCTGTCCTACCCCTCCTCACAAACACTACATTACACTGATCCCAAGGGTGAGTCCTCCCCTGTCCTATCTCTCCTCTCAAACACTACATTACACTGATCCTAAGGGTGAGTCCTCCCTAGTCCTATCTCTCCTCAAAAACACTGGCTGGCTTCCCCATCACAATATGCTGTTTTCCTCTTAAACAAGATAATACACAGATCCTCGATATGTTATTTGTTGCAGATGGAATCTGACTTGGACACTGTGAAGCGTCGTTTAGATCAGAGTGAAGGGAGTCGTTCAGCTCTGCAGCAACAGGTAAAGATACATGCTCTTCCCCTTGCCATAACAGTATGTCAGTGTGTGTGCATGTCTCGGCTTTTCAGATTTATTACACGTGATAGGCATGTCAACCAAAGAAGAGGGAGGAATAGATGGATGAGAACTTCTATAATTTGGTTACCAACATTTTGACAAAGGTTCTTGTTTCATTATCTAGCAGAGGTCCCCTCTCACCTCTGCTTGAGAGTGACTCAAACATCTGTGTCGAAACATTGCTTTCCAAATTTATAAAAGTCGTCATCCATGTATTCCTGCTCATTTTATTCATTCCAATTTCTAAAAGGCCTCTCAAAATAGATGTCAACCCTGACACTAGATTGTTTTTTTTTTGTTAAGACTGACAAAGGAACATAATTTTGCAGTTTTGATAACATTTTGACTTGCAACAGTAATGTCTTTGACTTACCTGTTGAAGGCCGAGAGTTATGTAATTAAGGTGCCTTGTATCCACACTGCTGTGACCTGCAGTCTCTGTGTGCAGGTAGAGGATCTGCGCAGTCAGCTGGCAAGGGCGGACCAGGACCGGGCTCAGTTTAAGACGAAGATGGACGAGGCACGGCTGGAAGAAGACCTACGTGACAAGAGGAAGCGGCGAGCTAGTGAGTACTCTCAATTATATAGAGGATATCTGTCTTTCTTGACTAATACCATGTTTATCTCATGGAGTGAGGTAGAAAGGTTATATTTAATATATAACTTTTCTACCTCACGAGATGAGATAAACATGGTATTTGTCAAGAATTGACGGATATTCTATTTATTATATGATTTTACCATTGTAATTACGTCAGAAAAGGGTCATTTTCACGCCGAGCGGCCGCTAGGAACAGCCATCACCACAGTAACACTGTGACGTCATAAGCCAATTTGCCGCGTGAGACCATTGTTTTGTGACGTCAAATTATATCAGTCACCGTTCGCAGTGAAAATATAAGTTATTTTCACTGTAGCTTGATAGACAGTTTATTTCACTGATAAATCCCAGTATTTCACTGCTCGCCATATAATAAAATATTCACCTGGTATATTTTGTCTACAGTACATATGTAAAGGTGTAGGAACACTTTTAAATTAGGGGGGAATGTTGTAAAAAGATTCCTTTAAACATCAACTAACCTCGACCTTATTACTTCTCGATTTTCGTTCAAAGATTTTTCAAAAAATAATAGCTGGACTTAATTTTTGTTAATTGGTCAAATAAACACCTTTAATTAGCCTTTCATTTAGACAGCGTAATTATCGGCTGTGAAAAACCCACCTGGGTTAGGGGCCATAAAACTTGCGCTGGTGTGACGTAATAAACAGACTATACAGAGTAACGCATCATTATTATCCCCCGCAACAACGAAGTTGCGGGGGGTATTAAAATGGGTACCGATCGTCCGTCCGTCCGTCCGTCAGTCCGTCCGTTACACTTTGTGTCCGGCTCATAACTTTCTAACTAATCAACCATTTCAATTCAAATTTGTTATGGACATGAAGAAACATGTAATAATGTGTCATGAAGAACAATTTTTAAAATATTTTTATAAAATTTTGCTTTTATTGGCAAAAAATGAGGACTCTGTTGGAAAACTGTTACAAGTCCTGTCTATCTCACAACTAAACTAATCATCACATTTTGATCAAATTTGTTATGGAGAAACAAAATCATATGTTGGTGTGTCATGAAGAACAATTTTGAAAATATGTTTGTTTAAATATGATCAAATTGATCTTGGAGATCCAAATACATAATACATTAATTCATTCGTTTGATTTTAATTTTGTCAGTTAAGTCGAATTATGCCCAACAGTGAACATAAAGTTGGTATGATTTAGTTTTTTTATTAGAACAGTTTCTTTCATATCTTTGAATATTTTTGTTAATTTGTGCGACAAAAATTAATCGGCAATATGATAAGGAAAACCTATACATATTGTGAAATTTGCGGGGGATATAGCTCGACCATGTCAGCTGCTTGTTTCAACTGAAATACCGCCTAAATAATTGTTTAATTACCATTGATGTGGATATCTGTTTTACACCAAATGCTAAGTAGTGTGATGTCGTCAAATGGTTTATCTAACTGAGTGGAAAACATTTTCTGAAAATCGTTAATATTAGTTCTTTTTCTTGTGGTATTGTTACGATAGATGTATAGATAACGAGGCTGATTCTGTTTATCGTCACAATAGGGGCGTGACCAGTCATGCATTCACTTGTTTGTTGTTAGATAGGTCTAAGCGGCCCATCAAAAGTGGCTTTCAAAAACGGCTTTCATTACCAAACTAAACATATTTGAGTAGCGACTTTTAACACAATATACAATATTGTAATCAGACTTTCTATATTTCAAAGGAAGTAGTGAAATATATTTGTGGTTATGTGAACTTTAATGTTAACAGGGGGAGAAGGGAGGGGAGGTTAACAGGGTTTCAAGGCTCTTATTGTGTGGTTTTTACCTCGATTTTGATTCATAGGAAGCTTTCCAGTCAGTATAAACATGGGGTTCAACTCAAATATGTATAACAATCCCGGTTTTGTAGCCTACTACCTATTTTCAGCTTGTACAAATCTTGGCGGGTACTGAATCCCCTACCCCCTGTTCCAACACCAATGCAAGTGATACCATTGACTCCTTGTTTCAGTGGAAGAAGACCAGGTTCGGCGAGGGGTGGAGCGGGAGATAGGTGAACTGAGGACCCAGCTGGTGAGGTCGGTTGGAGCCATCAATGAGCTGGAGGAGATGCGGCGCAGTGTGGAGAAGAGTGAGAGGCAGCGGGCACAGCTCTCCGACCACATTGAGGTCTGTCAACCGGCATCATTGAAGTATTTGATAGGTTTCACTCTTAATCCTAAAAATGATAAGTCAGCTCATCTGTGATTCTGTTTCTCAACTTGTCTGGCTTTCAATTAGAATATTCAACAAAAACTATCCTCAGTCTTTATCTTATCAGGTTTTGAAATAAGGTGTTAATCTGTCAACATTTGAAACTTAAACTCAAGAACAACTCTAGTTAGCTGAGATTTTATGTACAGGTAGCTTTGCCAATGGAGATTTTTAATTTTAAGTTTGGTTATCCTATGGAATAAAAACAAATAAAATTCACTGTCAAACTTTTCAGACACTGACAAAGGACTTGGAAAATCGAGAAAAGCAAGGTGCCAAGTTGATCACTGAGCTGAAGACGACGGGTGACAGACTGGACGATGTGGAGCGGCAGAACCAGATGCTGAGCACCCAACTGGAGGACGTCGTCCAGCGGCTCAGAGACACTGCCCGCGAACTGGACAAGACCAGCAACGAGCTGAAGAACACACAGCTGTCCCTGCACACCAGTGAAAAGAAGAAGGATGAGTTCAAGACAAGGGCCCAGGAGACAGTCCGCCAGTGAGTAGCCCTTATACCCCTGTATCAGAAGTACTACCATTCACAGATTTGAGTTGTATTCATGCCCTTTGCAGATAATGGTTTTATCAGTCTAACTTATTCAAATTGTTTGTGCCAAACTGTCCTCCTCTGAAAATCATGATGTTGAATTTATATTTGTATTAAACACTCAAACCTTTAAGATGTGACTGTATGCTTGCCTGGTTCAGATGGAAGATGAAGGTGAAACAGCTGGACAGAGACCTTGACCGACAAAAGCATGCGGCCAAGCAGATGATGCAGCGTAATGAGCAGCTGGTGAAGGAAATGGAATCATCCCGCCACGCCTCCACCAACACCACCGTCCACCTGGACAGTATCAAGCGGGAACTGGGAGACGCTCTCGTATGTACCCTATTACTGAGTTAGCTTGGAAGATTACTGTCCTTTACTGTCATGGTCTGTACTTGGTAGCCCATGTAGTCTTTGTGTGAGGTGTGCACCCTGTGTTACAGGCAGTTCGAGCTGCGCAGGATGAGCAGATCCGGCTGAAGGACATTGAGGTGAATGAGCTCAAGTCTGTACGGATGGACCTGGAGAAGGAGCTGCGCGACCTCCGGACCATCGCTGACAGGGTGAGTTGCCCTCTCCTCAACATGCTTCAATAAAGTGCTTCAATCAGCTCATACAATATGTTTATATGTTTGATAAAACTATAGATAAGCATTTGAGTGTTGATATCCTTTCAATTGTCATGACTTCCCTAGATAAAAAGAGAGATATGTATTGAGTTAACACTGTTAAAAAAACATATAGGAATCATTTGCCGTTCTCAGGGAACCTGGCTTGCAAAATAAATTTGTCAAAAACTTTTAATCAATCTTTATATAACTTAACATGCTCCAGATATGATTAACTGTTAGACTGTTTTTCGCTGATTTGATGAATATGCAAAGAATAATGCTTTTGGCTTCCCCAATTTGGACTGTGGGTTCTCAATCTAGGCAAGAACTTTTTAACTAATAGGCTATCAACAATTTCATGTAGTGTTTGAAATTTGAATAAGTAACCTATCTCATGATTATAAGATTTATTCATTCAAAATTACTTAACTATTTTAGGTCAGAAGAGCAAGAAAACTATGAAAGAAAACCACTAACGTCTTTTTTCTTGATACAAATTCTATAGTAAGGTTTGTTTATGATTCAAATTATACATGTAATTTTTCATTTACCAAAATTGAAGAGACTGTAGATTTCATAATGGACCCTGCTATTGGCAGATGGAGAACGAGCTGCATTCTCTGAGGTCGAGGTCTGCTGATGTGTCCACGGACCGGCACCGTCTGGAGGACAAGTTGTCTGCAGTGGAGGCCGCCCACCTCCTGGCTCAGGACCAGTCCAACCAGCTCCAGGTACATCAGCCCTCCATCTGTCCTCTAGATGTATGGTCTCTACTGCACTAGACATCTTGTCTCTCTGCCTCCCTCCAACACTCCCAGACATCTTGTCTCTCTGCCTCCCTCCAACACTCCCAGACATCTTGCATATCTACCTCCCTCCAACACTCCTAGACATCTTGTCTCTCTGCCTCCCTCCAACACTCCCAGACACCTTGTCTCTCTGCCTCCCTCCAACACTCCCAGTCATCCTGTGCTTCTACCTTCATCCAACGATCCCAGACATCTCGTCATCTTGTCTCTCCCAGACATAATATAAACAATGTAAATACTACTGTCTTGTTGTGCTGCAGATGGAGTTGAAGGAGCTGAGTACAGTGAAAGGAGGTTTGGCCGGCCAACTCACCCAGGCCTCAGCCAAAGTGCATGTGAGTAGGATCTGATGTATTACCACACCTGCACTCTTTTCATTTTGCACTTGTATGAGAGAGACTGCTTTGAGGTTTGCACTAAGGTTATAATCACTGTTTCAATAGGATAAGAGGTGAATCTATCTTATGAGTTTGATGAAGTGAGTATGACTGTGAGATACCTGTACATGTTGTGCAGGACCTGAAGCAGAAGGTGGTTGAGCTGCAGCACCGAGAGAAGGCTGCGCGGGAAGAGGCTGACCTCTACAAGAAACAGCTCTTCCAGGTCAGACAGTTACACCATGATCTTTACTGTATTCATTCATTCATTCAAATCAAGCCCCATAACCATTGTTCCACCCTTAGATTGATTACAGGGCGTAGGGGTGCAGCTAAAATTGTTTTATAAATATGGTATGTTATCACTGTTTTATATGCGTTGTAGTAGTTCCAAAAGAAATTTCAACATTGTAGGAGATTTCTGAGCTGTATTCAGATTACAATGCATGTTCTTGTGATAATCATGTCATAGGGCTATCCTTCCTTCCCTGACTTCATCCATTGAAAAATAAACATACTTTATGGTTTGTGTTAACCTTGAGTAGGATACATTTCAATAGGTTCCATCAAATTTACATTCTAACTGTGCCAGAGAGCTGTTGATGGATCTGTACTGTTTGACATAAATCCATTATCATTATGAAGACATTATCAACTTCTAGAAAATGTAACACATGAAAGTGTTTCAAAAGGTTTCCAATGATTGCCTAAGAAGCCATTCTGTTAGTTGTTGGGGGTCACATATGACATATGACAAACTTTAACAATAGCGTCATTTGATCAAAAAGTATCAACTTTTTCAAGAAAGTATCATTTTAGAGCTAATCAACACTGTATAGTGACAATAGGAAGGTTTGAAATCCCGATTGTGATCGAAAACCGGACAATGACAGTCAGTCAAACGTCATTTTGGAAACTAATCGAAAGAATTCAAGTTGATACTGTTATTTAGGTTGTATAACTAGTATCCATGTTAATAGGGCATGTTAATTTGAACACAAATGACAGTTTTAAGGTTTTCAATGAAAACAAGTATTTATCGTGTTATGGGCATTTTGAGATGAATGTGTGAGATTTTTATAATCCCCCCCCCTCTACGAAGTAAGCGGGGGTATATAGCAGTCATTCCGTCCGTCCGTCATTCCATTCTTCCATCTGTCCTTCCTTACGGTCAATTATCTCCAAAACCGTTTAGTCTTGATCAATTAATGTTGAACCCTTGTTAATCATAACCTTGTCTTGAATGTCGACAAATTTTGAATTTTCTTGATTTTTTTTCCCGTTTCCATGGAAATGTCACTTTTTGGACTTAGTTATATAGGGTTCAATGGGGACAGTTTTTCTCACAAACTATGACACCTAGATGAATGAAATTTTGGTTATGGGTAAACCTGATGATGCTTTTGACAGAGTTCGAAAAACATATCCAAAATATATTGTTTTAACAGATTAATGGACCTTGATTGCACAATTTAACTTGGAGCCATTAACAGGTCTTATACTCCAATGGGGACAGATTCCCTCAGAAACTATTACACAATTTTGGTTGTGGGTACGCCTGAATATACTCTTGATCAAGGTCGAAAGCCATTACCGAAATATTATTTTTGACGGAGTTATTGCTCTTGAGTGCACAATTGGAGCATTTAACAGATCTCATGCTTCTATGGGGACAGGTTTTCTCAGAAACTATTACACCTGAAGGAGTGTATTTTTGGGTTTTTGGTACACCTGATGATACTCTTGATCGACTTCGAAAGTCATTTCCAAAATTTATTTTTGACAGAGTTATGGCCCTTGATTTTGAAATTGGACCTAGAGCAATTAACAGGTTTTATGGTCTATGGGCACATGTTTTCATTAACACTTAAACACTTAGATTAATTATATTTCTTTCACTTACTTTTGACCTAAAGCGTATATAGCAGATTGCAGGGGTCATGTGAGCCATGCTCACTTTTGTTTTGTTATGATTTATATAATGAATAATATCATTTACGGGTAGGTTCGTATCAAAGCAAAATGATATAAGATGAAATCATGGAGTGGCTGTTTGTGTAGTCAGTGTGACAGCATACAGATGGTGACGAGTGTATTGTTGGTATTGTTGCAGGAGCGGTCTGGTCACCAGCATGGCTTGGAGTCAATGAAAATAGAACTGAATGAAACAAAGGTTAGTATATCTATCATTCCTGCTTAAATATATGATATATGTTGTGATATATCATTGGCATGTGAATTAAATCTGTTTTGTTTGTGCTTTGATTGATTCCTTACCTGTTAACGAGTTGTACCCTGTGTGTGCAGGTGAGGGAGGCCCACACGATGCAGGAGATCTCGCGACGCTTCAAGCGGGACCATGTTGAGTATGAGGCAACAATACAGGCACTTCAGGTGACATATTTGCATGTTCATATTGAAAATTATAAATAATTATCTCACAGCAATGTTGGCTTGTGATTTGTCCAAACCGATCATGTGCCATAGGTATATTTAACTATGCTTAACTGGGCCAAACGCTCCCCTTATAACAAGAAACAACATAGTATCAAGAGTTATCTCTCTTGCCCTCTGTTCGGTATAAACAAGGGCTATGTTCCACTCGTTTGATGTATTAAAGTCATATGCTTGAGGAATTTTCCTGGACCTTCTAAAGCCTTCTGTATATAATAACTTTACTGGCTAAACTGTTATTCAATTAAGAGATTGGTGTCGCTAAAAATAACAGGTTATGCGACTTGTCACTGGCTCACTTGCAGCGAGGTTGTTTATCAGTGAGCTCAAGTTTCAAAAAATGTAAACAGAAAAGCCATCTATGAGCATGAGTTAAGTTAAAGGTCATCACCAACTCTTCATTGAACTCTCAAACCAACCTGTGCATTCTGCTGTGATACCTGTCTCATCAACTTGGACTTGGACACTTGATAAATCTCTATATCTAACTTGCAGACACATGGTAACTTATAATATACCGATAATAAATGTTCATCCTTTTCAAGAATTGATGTCATTTGCCCTTTCTCATCTTGATATGCCCTGATAATCAGGTTTGTGAAAGAATTGTTATAAACTCTTTTATGACAAATTGATTTTTATTGGGGGCAGTTTTTGAAATAATTTTCTTTACCACTTGAATTTGAATATTCATACATGTTATGTCTTTCAAATGAACAAGAAACTTTTACAAAAATGAGTTTGACAGAATTTAAGCCTCCAAAGAGTTCAAAATAATTAATGTATCAGTTGTGTATCTAACAAAGTTATATTACCTTTATGTATGTGTAAGACTTTGCTTATACTCAATAATAAGACTTAAAGGAGAATGTTAGAGGAAACACAATTTTTAGCATTTTCATAAGTGATGTTTAAGATAAAGTGTGTCTAAAAAGTTTAAATATTCATCCTTTGTTATAAAAATAATTATAAAAAGCGTGTCCAGTGTAAGTAGTTTCCTGGAAATCCCTGACAGTTAATGAGGCTGGCACAGGTAAGGTGAAATGATATAAGAGTTACTGGTCTCTCGCTGTATGCAGTATTATAACTTGTGTATAATGTATAGCAAGATAAACTTTGAACATCTCATTTCAGCTTGAGTTATCAGAGGAGAAATCAGCCAGTAAGATTGCCAAGCGGAATGAGGAGAAGTGGAAGTGTGAAGTGGAGAGACTGAACTCTCAGCTCAGAACGTGAGTCCCTAAGTAGACTTCAAGAAGAGACGTTAGATGGAGGTCGACCTCTATGAAGAGTGACAGTAATGTAAAGGAGAACACATAGCACCCAGCGTGCTAAAACTTGACAGTATCTATTCAGGGGAAGACTTGCACTCATGAAATCATGATATTTTTACCGGTGCTGCTCTGTTGAAAACCCCAGTGCTTGGTAAAAACTCTTAATAAAAATGTTTAGAACCAAAATCAAATACCAGGATATCATGAGAAAAATGACTACAGAGGATTACCAGATAAAAGAAGAACCCAAATGAATAAGAGAGTGACTTAACGAGAAATTTATGAGTTTGGACTTTCAATTCCTCATTTTGAGTAGTACTTAGCTAATATAATGTGGGGGAGCTAATTAAGTTTTTAGTTAATCTCAATACTCAATACTGAGTTAATACTCAATCAAATACTGATAGTTGTTTCCTTTTTTGTTGTGTTGCAGATACGAGGACGAAAATTCTAAATTAATCCAGAAACTGGAGTTGGTAAAGCAGGAGTTTGAGACACATGTGAGTCTGCTTCCCTTCCCTCAACATGCAATCAGGGCCAGCTACCTGCTTCCCTTCCCTAAACATGCACACAGGGCCAGCTACCTGCTTCCCTTCCCCCAACATGCACACAGGGCCAGCTACCTGCTTCCCTTCCCTCAACATGCACACAGGGCCAGCTACCGTCTTCCCCCAACATGCACACAGCTAGGGCCAGCTACCTGCTTCCCTTCCCTCAACATGCACTCAGGGCCAGCTACCTGCTTCCCTTCCCCCAACATGCACACAGGGCCAGCTACCTGCTTCCCTTCCCCCAACATGCACTCAGGGCCAGCTACCTGCTTCCCTTCCCCCAACATGCACACAGGGCCAGCTACCTGCTTCCCTTCCCCCAACATGCACACAGGGCCAGCTACCGTCTTGCCTAAACATGCACACAGCTAGGGCCAGCTACCTGCTTCCCTTCCCCCAACATGCACACAGGGCCAGCTACCTGCTTCCCTTCCCCCAACATGCACTCAGGGCCAGCTACCTGCTTCCCTTCCCCCAACATGCACACAGGGCCAGCTACCTGCTTCCCTTCCCTCAACATGCACACAAGGCCAGCTACCTGCTTCCCTTCCCCCAACATGCACACAAGGCCAGCTACCTGCTTCCCTTCCCCCAACATGCACACAGGGCCAGCTACCTGCTTCCCTTCCCCCAACATGCACACAGGGCCAGCTACCTGCTTCCCTTCCCCCAACATGCACACAGCTAGGGCCAGCTACCTGCTTCCCTTCCCCTAACATGCACACAGGGCCAGCTACCTGCTTCCCTTCCCTCAACATGCACTCAGGGCCAGCTACCTGCTTCCCTTCCCCCAACATGCACACAGGGCCAGCTACCTGCTTCCCTTCCCTCAACATGCACTCAGGGCCAGCTACCTGCTTCCCTTCCCTCAACATGCACACAGGTCCAGCTACCGTCTTGCCTCAACATGCACACAGCTAGGGCCAGCTACCTGCTTCCCTTCCCTCAACATGCACACAGGGCCAGCTACCTGCTTCCCTTCCCTCAACATGCACACAGGGCCAGCTACCTGCTTCCCTTCCCCCTACATGCACACAGGGCCAGCTACCTGCTTCCCTTCCCCCAACATGCACACAGGGCCAGCTACCTGCTTCCCTTCCCTCAACATGCACACAGGGCCAGCTACCTGCTTCCCTTCCCTCAACATGCACACAGGGCCAGCTACCGTCTTCCCTCAACATGCACACAGCTAGGGCCAGCTACCTGCTTCCCTTCCCTCAACATGCACACAGGGCCAGCTACCTGCTTCCCTTCCCTCAACATGCACACAGGGCCAGCTACCTGCTTCCCTTCCCTCAACATGCACACAGGGCCAGCCACCTGCTTCCCTTCCCCAAACATGCACACAGGGCCAGCTACCGTCTTCCCCCAACATGCACACAGCTAGGGCCAGCTACCTGCTTCCCTTCCCTCAACATGCACTCAGGGCCAGCTACCTGCTTCCCTTCCCCAAACATGCACACAGGGCCAGCTACCTGCTTCCCTTCCCTCAACATGCACACAGGGCCAGCCACCTGCTTCCCTTCCCCAAACATGCACACAGGGCCAGCTACCGTCTTCCCCCAACATGCACACAGGGCCAGCTACCGTCTTCCCCCAACATGCACACAGCTAGGGCCAGCTACCTGCTTCCCTTCCCTCAACATGCACACAGGGCCAGCTACCTGCTTCCCTTCCCCAAACATGCACACAGGGCCAGCTACCTGCTTCCCTTCCCCCAACATGCACACAGGGCCAGCTACCTGCTTCCCTTCCCCCAACATGCACTCAGGGCCAGCTACCTGCTTCCCTTCCCCCAACATGCACACAGGGCCAGCTACCTGCTTCCCTTCCCCCAACATGCACACAGGGCCAGCTACCTGCTTCCCTTCCCCCAACATGCCCACAGGGCCAGCTACCTGCTTCCCTTCCCCCAACATGCACACAAGGCCAGCTACCGTCTTCCCTCAACATGCACACAGGGCCAGCTACCTGCTTCCCTTCCCCCAACATGCACACAGCTAGGGCCAGCTACCTGCTTCCCTTCCCTCAACATGCACACAGGGCCAGCTACCTGCTTCCCTTCCCTCAACATGCACACAGGGCCAGCTACCTGCTTCCCTTCCCCCTACATGCACACAGGGCCAGCTACCTGCTTCCCTTCCCCCAACATGCACACAGGGCCAGCTACCTGCTTCCCTTCCCTCAACATGCACACAGGGCCAGCTACCGTCTTCCCTCAACATGCACACAGCTAGGGCCAGCTACCTGCTTCCCTTCCCTCAACATGCACACAGGGCCAGCTACCTGCTTCCCTTCCCTCAACATGCACACAGGGCCAGCTACCTGCTTCCCTTCCCTCAACATGCACACAGGGCTAGCCACCTGCTTCCCTTCCCCAAACATCCACACAGGGCCAGCTACCTGCTTCCCTTCCCTCAACATGCACACAGGGCCAGCTACCTGCTTCCCTTCCCCCAACATGCACACAGGGCCAGCTACCTGCTTCCCTTCCCCCAACATGCACACAGGGCCAGCTACCTGCTTCCCTTCCCCCAACATGCACTCAGGGCCAGCTACCTGCTTCCCTTCCCCCAACATGCACACAGGGCCAGCTACCTGCTTCCCTTCCCCCAACATGCACACAGGGCCAGCTACCTGCTTCCCTTTCCCAACATGCCCACAGGGCCAGCTACCTGCTTCCCTTCCCCCAACATGCACACAAGGCCAGCTACCGTCTTCCCTCAACATGCACACAGGGCCAGCTACCTGCTTCCCTTCCCCCAACATGCACACAGGGCCAGCTACCTGCTTCCCTTCCCCCAACATGCACACAGGGCCAGCTACCTGCTTCCCTTCCCTCAACATGCACACAGGGCCAGCTACCTGCTTCCCTTCCCCCAACATGCACACAGGGCCAGCTACCTGCTTCCCTTCCCCCAACATGCACACAGGGCCAGCTACCTGCTTCCCTTCCCCCAACATGCACACAGCTAGGGCCAGCTACCGTCTTGCCTCAACATGCACACAGCTAGGGCCAGCTACCTGCTTCCCTTCCCCCAACATGCACACAGGGCCAGCTACCGTCTTGCCTCAACATGCACACAGCTAGGGCCAGCTACCATCTTCCCCCAACATGCACTCAGGGCCAGCTACCTGCTTCCCTTCCCCCAACATGCACACAGGGCCAGCTACCTGCTTCCCTTCCCCCAACATGCACACAAGGCCAGCTACCTGCTTCCCTTCCCCCAACATGCACACAGGGCCAGCTACCTGCTTCCCTTCCCCCAACATGCACACAGGGCCAGCTACCTGCTTCCCTTCCCTCAACATGCACACAGGGCCAGCTACCTGCTTCCCTTCCCCCAACATGCACACAGGGCCAGCTACCTGCTTCCCTTCCCCCAACATGCACTCAGGGCCAGCTACCTGCTTCCCTTCCCCCAACATGCACACAGGGCCAGCTACCTGCTTCCCTTCCCTCAACATGCACACAAGGCCAGCTACCTGCTTCCCTTCCCCCAACATGCACACAAGGCCAGCTACCTGCTTCCCTTCCCCCAACATGCACACAGGGCCAGCTACCTGCTTCCCTTCCCCCAACATGCACTCAGGGCCAGCTACCTGCTTCCCTTCCCCCAACATGCACACAGGGCCAGCTACCTGCTTCCCTTCCCTCAACATGCACACAGGGCCAGCTACCGTCTTGCCTCAACATGCACACAGCTAGGGCCAGCTACCTGCTTCCCTTCCCTCAACATGCACACAGGGCCAGCTACCTGCTTCCCTTCCCTCAACATGCACACAGGGCCAGCTACCTGCTTCCCTTCCCCCAACATGCACACAGGGCCAGCTACCTGCTTCCCTTCCCCCAACATGCACTCAGGGCCAGCTACCTGCTTCCCTTCCCCAAACATGCACACAGGGCCAGCTACCTGCTTCCCTTCCCCCAACATGCACACAGCTAGGGCCAGCTACCTGCTTCCCTTCCCCCAACATGCACACAGGGCCAGCTACCTGCTTCCCTTCCCCCAACATGCACACAAGGCCAGCTACCTGCTTCCCTTCCCCCAACATGCACTCAGGGCCAGCTACCTGCTTCCCTTCCCCCAACATGCACACAGGGCCAGCTACCTGCTTCCCTTCCCTCAACATGCACACAGGGCCAGCTACCTGCTTCCCTTCCCCCAACATGCACACAGGGCCAGCTACCTGCTTCCCTTCCCTCAACATGCACACAGGGCCAGCTACCTGCTTCCCTTCCCCCAACATGCACACAGGGCCAGCTACCGTCTTGCCTCAACATGCACACAGCTAGGGCCAGCTACCTGCTTCCCTTCCCTCAACATGCACACAGGGCCAGCTACCTGCTTCCCTTCCCTCAACATGCACACAGGGCAAGCAACCTGCTTCCCTTCCCCCTACATGGACACAGGGCCAGCTACCTGCTTCCCTTCCCCCAACATGCACACAGGGCCAGCTACCTGCTTCCCTTCCCCCAACATGCACACAGGGCCAGCTACCTGCTTCCCTTCCCCCAACATGCACACAAGGTCAGCTACCTGCTTCCCTTCCCCCAACATGCACACAGCTAGGGCCAGCTACCTGCTTCCCTTCCCTCAACATGCACTCAGGGCCAGCTACCTGCTTCCCTTCCCTCAACATGCACACAGGGCCAGCTACCGTCTTCCCCCAACATGCACACAGGGCCAGCTACCTACTTCCCTTCCCTCAACATGCACACAGGGCCAGCTACCTGCTTCCCTTCCCTCAACATGCACACAGGGCCAGCTACCGTCTTCCCTCAACATGCACACAGCTAGGGCCAGCTACCTGCTTCCCTTCCCTCAACATGCACACAGGGCCAGCTACCTGCTTCCCTTCCCTCAACATGCACACAGGGCCAGCTACCGTCTTCCCTCAACATGCACACAGCTAGGGCCAGCTACCTGCTTCCCTTCCCTCAACATGCACACAGGGCCAGCCACCTGCTTCCCTTCCCCAAAAATCCACACAGGGCCAGCTACCTGCTTCCCTTCCCTCAACATGCACACAGGGCCAGCTACCTGCTTCCATTCCCCAAACATGCACACAGGGCCAGCTACCTGCTTCCCTTCCCCCAACATGCACACAGGGCCAGCTACCTGCTTCCCTTCCCCCAACATGCACACAGGGCCAGCTACCTGCTTCCCTTCCCCCAACATGCACACAGGGCCAGCTACCTGCTTCCCTTCCCCCAACATGCACATAAGGCCAGCTACCGTCTTCCCTCAACATGCACACAGGGCCAGCTACCTGCTTCCCTTCCCCCAACTTGCACACAGGGCCAGCTACCTGCTTCCCTTCCCCCAACATGCACACAGGGCCAGCTACCTGCTTCCCTTCCCTCAACATGCACACAGGGCCAGCTACCTGCTTCCCTTCCCCCAACATGCACACAGGGCCAGCTACCTGCTTCCCTTCCCACAACATGCACACAGGGCCAGCTACCTGCTTCCCTTCCCCCAACATGCACACAGCTAGGGCCAGCTACCGTCTTGCCTCAACATGCACACAGCTAGGGCCAGCTACCTGCTTCCCTTCCCCCAACATGCACACAGGGCCAGCTACCGTCTTGCCTCAACATGCACACAGCTAGGGCCAGCTACCATCTTCCCCCAACATGCACTCAGGGCCAGCTACCTGCTTCCCTTCCCCCAACATGCACACAGGGCCAGCTACCTGCTTCCCTTCCCCCAACATGCACACAAGGCCAGCTACCTGCTTCCCTTCCCCCAACATGCACTCAGGGCCAGCTACCTGCTTCCCTTCCCCCAACATGCACACAGGGCAAGCTACCTGCTTCCCTTCCCTCAACGTGCACACAGGGCCAGCTACCTGCTTCCCTTCCCCCAACATGCACACAAGGCCAGCTACCTGCTTCCCTTCCCCCAACATGCACACAGGGCCAGCTACCTGCTTCCCTTCCCTCAACATGCACACAAGGCCAGCTACCTGCTTCCCTTCCCCCAACATGCACACAGGGCCAGCTACCTGCTTCCCTTCCCCCAACATGCACACAAGGCCAGCTACCTGCTTCCCTTCCCCCAACATGCACACAGCTAGGGCCAGCTACCTGCTTCCCTTCCCTCAACATGCACTCAGGGCCAGCTACCTGCTTCCCTTCCCCAAACATGCACACAGGGCCAGCTACCTGCTTCCCTTCCCCCAACATGCACACAGCTAGGGCCAGCTACCTGCTTCCCTTCCCCCAACATGCACACAGGGCCAGCTACCTGCTTCCCTTCCCTCAACATGCACACAGGGCCAGCTACCTGCTTCCCTTCCCTAAACATGCACACAGCTAGGGCCAGCTACCTGCTTCCCTTCCCTAAACATGCACACAGGGCCAGCTACCTGCTTCCCTTCCCTCAACATGCACACAAGGCCAGCTACCTGCTTCCCTTCCCCCTACATGCACACAGGGCCAGCTACCTGCTTCCCTTCCCCCAACATGCACACAGGGCCAGCTACCTGCTTCCCTTCCCTCAACATGCACACAGGGCCAGTTACCTACTTCCCTTCCCTCAACATGCACACAGGGCCAGCTACCGTCTTCCCTCAACATGCACACAGCTAGGGCCAGCTACCTGCTTCCCTTCCCTCAACATGCACACAGGGCCAGCTACCTGCTTCCCTTCCCTCAACATGCACACAGGGCCAGCTACCTGCTTCCCTTCCCCCAACATGCACACAGCTAGGGCCAGCTACCGTCTTGCCTCAACATGCACACAGCTAGGGCCAGCTACCTGCTTCCCTTCCCCCAACATGCACACAGGGCCAGCTACCGTCTTGCCTCAACATGCACACAACTAGGGCCAGCTACCATCTACCCCCAACATGCACTCAGGGCCAGCTACCTGCTTCCCTTCCCCCAACATGCACACAGGGCCAGCTACCTGCTTCCCTTCCCTCAACATGCACACAAGGCCAGCTACCTGCTTCCCTTCCCCCAACATGCACACAAGGCCAGCTACCTGCTTCCCTTCCCCCAACATGCACACAGGGCCAGCTACCTGTTTCCCTTCCCCCAACATGCACTCAGGGCCAGCTACCTGCTTCCCTTCCCCCAACATGCACACAGGGCCAGCTACCTGCTTCCCTTCCCTCAACATGCACACAGGGCCAGCTACCTGCTTCCCTTCCCCCTACATGCACACAGGGCCAGCTACCTGCTTCCCTTCCCCCAACATGCACACAGGGCCAGCTACCTGCTTCCCTTCCCTCAACATGCACACAGGGCCAGCTACCTGCTTCCCTTCCCTCAACATGCACACAGGGCCAGCTACCGTCTTCCCTCAACATGCACACAGCTAGGGCCAGCTACCTGCTTCCCTTCCCTCAACATGCACACAGGGCCAGCTACCTGCTTCCCTTCCCTCAACATGCACACAGGGCCAGCTACCTGCTTCCCTTCCCTCAACATGCACACAGGGCTAGCCACCTGCTTCCCTTCCCCAAACATCCACACAGGGCCAGCTACCTGCTTCCCTTCCCTCAACATGCACACAGGGCCAGCTACCTGCTTCCCTTCCCCAAACATGCACACAGGGCCAGCTACCTGCTTCCCTTCCCCCAACATGCACACAGGGCCAGCTACCTGCTTCCCTTCCCCCAACATGCACTCAGGGCCAGCTACCTGCTTCCCTTCCCCCAACATGCACACAGGGCCAGCTACCTGCTTCCCTTCCCCCAACATGCACACAGGGCCAGCTACCTGCTTCCCTTTCCCAACATGCCCACAGGGCCAGCTACCTGCTTCCCTTCCCCCAACATGCACACAAGGCCAGCTACCGTCTTCCCTCAACATGCACACAGGGCCAGCTACCTGCTTCCCTTCCCCCAACATGCACACAGGGCCAGCTACCTGCTTCCCTTCCCCCAACATGCACACAGGGCCAGCTACCTGCTTCCCTTCCCTCAACATGCACACAGGGCCAGCTACCTGCTTCCCTTCCCCCAACATGCACACAGGGCCAGCTACCTGCTTCCCTTCCCCCAACATGCACACAGGGCCAGCTACCTGCTTCCCTTCCCCCAACATGCACACAGCTAGGGCCAGCTACCGTCTTGCCTCAACATGCACACAGCTAGGGCCAGCTACCTGCTTCCCTTCCCCCAACATGCACACAGGGCCAGCTACCGTCTTGCCTCAACATGCACACAGCTAGGGCCAGCTACCATCTTCCCCCAACATGCACTCAGGGCCAGCTACCTGCTTCCCTTCCCCCAACATGCACACAGGGCCAGCTACCTGCTTCCCTTCCCCCAACATGCACACAAGGCCAGCTACCTGCTTCCCTTCCCCCAACATGCACTCAGGGCCAGCTACCTGCTTCCCTTCCCCCAACATGCACACAGGGCCAGCTACCTGCTTCCCTTCCCTCAACATGCACACAGGGCCAGCTACCTGCTTCCCTTCCCCCAACATGCACACAGGGCCAGCTACCTGCTTCCCTTCCCCCAACATGCACTCAGGGCCAGCTACCTGCTTCCCTTCCCCCAACATGCACACAGGGCCAGCTACCTGCTTCCCTTCCCTCAACATGCACACAAGGCCAGCTACCTGCTTCCCTTCCCCCAACATGCACACAAGGCCAGCTACCTGCTTCCCTTCCCCCAACATGCACACAGGGCCAGCTACCTGCTTCCCTTCCCCCAACATGCACTCAGGGCCAGCTACCTGCTTCCCTTCCCCCAACATGCACACAGGGCCAGCTACCTGCTTCCCTTCCCTCAACATGCACACAGGGCCAGCTACCGTCTTGCCTCAACATGCACACAGCTAGGGCCAGCTACCTGCTTCCCTTCCCTCAACATGCACACAGGGCCAGCTACCTGCTTCCCTTCCCTCAACATGCACACAGGGCCAGCTACCTGCTTCCCTTCCCCCAACATGCACACAGGGCCAGCTACCTGCTTCCCTTCCCCCAACATGCACTCAGGGCCAGCTACCTGCTTCCCTTCCCCAAACATGCACACAGGGCCAGCTACCTGCTTCCCTTCCCCCAACATGCACACAGCTAGGGCCAGCTACCTGCTTCCCTTCCCCCAACATGCACACAGGGCCAGCTACCTGCTTCCCTTCCCCCAACATGCACACAAGGCCAGCTACCTGCTTCCCTTCCCCCAACATGCACTCGGGGCCAGCTACCTGCTTCCCTTCCCCCAACATGCACACAGGGCCAGCTACCTGCTTCCCTTCCCTCAACATGCACACAGGGCCAGCTACCTGCTTCCCTTCCCCCAACATGCACACAGGGCCAGCTACCTGCTTCCCTTCCCTCAACATGCACACAGGGCCAGCTACCTGCTTCCCTTCCCCCAACATGCACACAGGGCCAGCTACCGTCTTGCCTCAACATGCACACAGCTAGGGCCAGCTACCTGCTTCCCTTCCCTCAACATGCACACAGGGCCAGCTACCTGCTTCCCTTCCCTCAACATGCACACAGGGCAAGCAACCTGCTTCCCTTCCCCCTACATGGACACAGGGCCAGCTACCTGCTTCCCTTCCCCCAACATGCACACAGGGCCAGCTACCTGCTTCCCTTCCCCCAACATGCACACAGGGCCAGCTACCTGCTTCCCTTCCCCCAACATGCACACAAGGTCAGCTACCTGCTTCCCTTCCCCCAACATGCACACAGCTAGGGCCAGCTACCTGCTTCCCTTCCCTCAACATGCACTCAGGGCCAGCTACCTGCTTCCCTTCCCTCAACATGCACACAGGGCCAGCTACCGTCTTGCCTCAACATGCACACAGCTAGGGCCAGCTACCTACTTCCCTTCCCTCAACATGCACACAGGGCCAGCTACCTGCTTCCCTTCCCTCAACATGCACACAGGGCCAGCTACCGTCTTCCCTCAACATGCACACAGCTAGGGCCAGCTACCTGCTTCCCTTCCCTCAACATGCACACAGGGCCAGCTACCTGCTTCCCTTCCCTCAACATGCACACAGGGCCAGCTACCGTCTTCCCTCAACATGCACACAGCTAGGGCCAGCTACCTGCTTCCCTTCCCTCAACATGCACACAGGGCCAGCCACCTGCTTCCCTTCCCCAAACATCCACACAGGGCCAGCTACCTGCTTCCCTTCCCTCAACATGCACACAGGGCCAGCTACCTGCTTCCATTCCCCAAACATGCACACAGGGCCAGCTACCTGCTTTCCTTCCCCCAACATGCACACAGGGCCAGCTACCTGCTTCCCTTCCCCCAACATGCACTCAGGGCCAGCTACCTGCTTCCCTTCCCCCAACATGCACACAGGGCCAGCTACCTGCTTCCCTTCCCCCAACATGCACACAGGGCCAGCTACCTGCTTCCCTTCCCCCAACATGCACACAGGGCCAGCTACCTGCTTCCCTTCCCCCAACATGCACATAAGGCCAGCTACCGTCTTCCCTCAACATGCACACAGGGCCAGCTACCTGCTTCCCTTCCCCCAACTTGCACACAGGGCCAGCTACCTGCTTCCCTTCCCCCAACATGCACACAGGGCCAGCTACCTGCTTCCCTTCCCTCAACATGCACACAGGGCCAGCTACCTGCTTCCCTTCCCCCAACATGCACACAGGGCCAGCTACCTGCTTCCCTTCCCACAACATGCACACAGGGCCAGCTACCTGCTTCCCTTCCCCCAACATGCACACAGCTAGGGCCAGCTACCGTCTTGCCTCAACATGCACACAGCTAGGGCCAGCTACCTGCTTCCCTTCCCCCAACATGCACACAGGGCCAGCTACCGTCTTGCCTCAACATGCACACAGCTAGGGCCAGCTACCATCTTCCCCCAACATGCACTCAGGGCCAGCTACCTGCTTCCCTTCCCCCAACATGCACACAGGGCCAGCTACCTGCTTCCCTTCCCCCAACATGCACACAAGGCCAGCTACCTGCTTCCCTTCCCCCAACATGCACTCAGGGCCAGCTACCTGCTTCCTTTCCCCCAACATGCACACAGGGCCAGCTACCTGCTTCCCTTCCCTCAACGTGCACACAGGGCCAGCTACCTGCTTCCCTTCCCCCAACATGCACACAAGGCCAGCTACCTGCTTCCCTTCCCCCAACATGCACACAGGGCCAGCTACCTGCTTCCCTTCCCTCAACATGCACACAAGGCCAGCTACCTGCTTCCCTTCCCCCAACATGCACACAGGGCCAGCTACCTGCTTCCCTTCCCCCAACATGCACACAAGGCCAGCTACCTGCTTCCCTTCCCCCAACATGCACACAGCTAGGGCCAGCTACCTGCTTCCCTTCCCTCAACATGCACTCAGGGCCAGCTACCTGCTTCCCTTCCCCAAACATGCACACAGGGCCAGCTACCTGCTTCCCTTCCCCCAACATGCACACAGCTAGGGCCAGCTACCTGCTTCCCTTCCCCCAACATGCACACAGGGCCAGCTACCTGCTTCCCTTCCCTCAACATGCACACAGGGCCAGCTACCTGCTTCCCTTCCCTAAACATGCACACAGCTAGGGCCAGCTACCTGCTTCCCTTCCCTAAACATGCACACAGGGCCAGCTACCTGCTTCCCTTCCCTCAACATGCACACAGGGCCAGCTACCTGCTTCCCTTCCCCCTACATGCACACAGGGCCAGCTACCTGCTTCCCTTCCCCCAACATGCACACAGGGCCAGCTACCTGCTTCCCTTCCCTCAACATGCACACAGGGCCAGTTACCTACTTCCCTTCCCTCAACATGCACACAGGGCCAGCTACCGTCTTCCCTCAACATGCACACAGCTAGGGCCAGCTACCTGCTTCCCTTCCCTCAACATGCACACAGGGCCAGCTACCTGCTTCCCTTCCCTCAACATGCACACAGGGCCAGCTACCTGCTTCCCTTCCCCCAACATGCACACAGCTAGGGCCAGCTACCGTCTTGCCTCAACATGCACACAGCTAGGGCCAGCTACCTGCTTCCCTTCCCCCAACATGCACACAGGGCCAGCTACCGTCTTGCCTCAACATGCACACAGCTAGGGCCAGCTACCATCTACCCCCAACATGCACTCAGGGCCAGCTACCTGCTTCCCTTCCCCCAACATGCACACAGGGCCAGCTACCTGCTTCCCTTCCCTCAACATGCACACAAGGCCAGCTACCTGCTTCCCTTCCCCCAACATGCACACAAGGCCAGCTACCTGCTTCCCTTCCCCCAACATGCACACAGGGCCAGCTACCTGTTTCCCTTCCCCCAACATGCACTCAGGGCCAGCTACCTGCTTCCCTTCCCCCAACATGCACACAGGGCCAGCTACCTGCTTCCCTTCCCCCAACATGCACACAGGGCCAGCTACCTGCTTCCCTTCCCTAAACATGCACACAGGGCCAGCTACCTGCTTCCCTTCCCCCAACATGCACACAGGGCCAGCTACCTGCTTCCCTTCCCTCAACATGCACACAGGGCCAGCTACCTGCTTCCCTTCCCCCAACATCCACACAGGGCCAGCTACCTGCTTCCCTTCCCCCAACATGCACACAAGGCCAGCTACCTGCTTCCCTTCCCCCAACATGCACACAGCTAGGGCCAGCTACCTGCTTCCCTTCCCTCAACATGCACTCAGGGCCAGCTACCTGCTTCCCTTCCCCAAACATGCACACAGGGCCAGCTACCTGCTTCCCTTCCCCCAACATGCACACAGCTAGGGCCAGCTACCTGCTTCCCTTCCCCTTACATGCACACAGGGCCAGCTACCTGCTTCACTTCCCTCAACATGCACACAGGGCCAGCTACCGTCTTGCCTCAACATGCACACAGCTAGGGCCAGCTACCTGCTTCCCTTCCCTCAACATGGACACAGGGCCAGCTACCTGCTTCCGTTCCCTCAACATGCACACAGGGCCAGCTACCTGCTTCCCTTCCCCCTACATGCACACAGGGCCAGCTACCTGCTTCCCTTCCCCCAACATGCACACAGGGCCAGCTACCTGCTTCCCTTCCCTCAACATGCACACAGGGCCAGTTACCTGCTTCCCTTCCCTCAACATGCACACAGGGCCAGCTACCGTCTTCCCTCAACATGCACACAGCTAGGGCCAGCTACCTGCTTCCCTTCCCTCAACATGCACACAGGGCCAGCTACCTGCTTCCCTTCCCTCAACATGCACACAGGGCCAGCTACCTGCTTCCCTTCCCTCAACATGCACACAGGGCCAGCTACCTGCTTCCCTTCCCTTAACATGCACACAGGGCCAGCCACCTGCTTCCCTTCCCCAAACATCCACACAGGGCCAGCTACCTGCTTCCCTTCCCTCAACATGCACACAGCTAGGGCCAGCTACCTGCTTCCCTTCCCCCTATATGCACACAGGGCCAGCTACCTGCTTCCCTTCCCTCAACATGCACACAGCTAGGGCCAGCTACCTTCTTGCCTCATTTCATGTCTCAATCTCTCTCATTTGGCTGGCCATGCACTAGTGGGTGGACATTGGCGCTATATTTAGCCATCATCATCGTCATTGTGTCTGTCTCCTGCTCTTTCTGCGTGTTTCTCTTGCTATCTCTGTTTCTCTGTCTCTAACTGTCCCTGTGTCTGAGTCTGCCCCATTATTTGGGTGTTAGTGTATTGTGTGTGCAATGTCCCTAGCACTTGTGTTACAGTGCACAGAGTACCACAATGGCAAGCTTTGGTCATGGTAGTATCAATATTTCACACATTCTTGAAGAACATTTTGGGCCATTTTGACAATTGGGTTCACATTTCACATCTTATATAAAGATTGGTGTGTGGAAGTATCCTCCATTTAGTAAGCTTCTCTTAAATACAATGAACCAAAAGAGACATAGATACACTCATACAACAAAATGCATATTTCATATTAAAGTTAAGTTATTATTCATTGTAGTACCGGTAGATAATTAAGAAAACTTAAGGTTCATATACATTGAGTGAAAAAAGTTACAAATACTTTTCCGTAATATTGGATCTTTAGAGTTATGAATGAGATAAGAAGATGGTGTCAATGACTCAGGACAATGCAAACATCCCAGTAGTAGATGTTAGAGATCCACCAGTCACTGCCTGCAGTCTCCAGTCTCACACAGTAGTTCACTGGCAACGAAGGCAGCACAGCTAGCAGCAGGGTGTGAGAGATCCACCAAGCCACTGCCTGCAGTCTCCAGTCTCACACAGTAGTTCACTGGCAATGAATGCAGTACAGCTAGCAGCAGTTTTCTTATTTCATTCTCTTAATTTAGTCAATGTGAATGACTTCAGTTTCTCAAATATTTTTGCACCACTGAAATTTGATGAGATTAAAATGACAGTTATAAAAATGGAACAGGTCACTCATAATGTAACACCCTGACTGTGAAAGATAGAGGCTAGGGACACAGCAAGTTATCAAGAAGGGTAAGTTTTGGGGAGGGGGGAGGGGGCCATTATTTTCTCTTTTCTTGAGTTCAAAAGATGGTTATTATGTGCTTGTAGAGAGAGGGTGCATATAGCACTGTAAACAGTCTTATATACCCTTGTGTTGATTGTCCATGCTATATGTTAGTTAAAAAAGTTTTGTTTTGTTTCCAGGCTCATCTAGCTGAAGATGATATAACTAGGTAAGTATAGACAAGTGTTTCCTTACAAACTTTATCAACCCAGGATAATGATGATGTGTTGCAATATCTACCAGATTCCATATGACACGGCTACTGGTTGTTCTTTCTCTAAGGGACACTGTCAATATTGATATCAACTTGCTCCTGCAAACATGATGAATAACAGTAACAAAGGTTAGCTTGAGGTCTTCAACAGTGATTTTAACTGTTACTCTGTAACTGACCTCTCAAACAGATGACAACAAATTGCAAAAATTTAAAACGATCAAAGTGTCCTAATTACTTTACAGAATTGTTTAAGAACCAACACATTGCAGATGAACTAATATGCTGTTAACTATGTGTATTCATCATCATACAAACCATGTCTGATGTGAGATCTGTGACCTCTATGTATTACCAGAGTGAGACGTATTGATGAGCAGCTGATGGGCAGCCAGGCTGAGCTCAAACATCTTCAAGAAGAACACAATGTGAGTTATCCTGATTGCTACTCTCGTCCCTTACTGTCCTCCTAGCATCAAGCTTAGACTTGTTCCTTCCTTTGATTGGCTGTCCATTCTGCGCTCAGTGTTGGTGTGTGTTGTGTGTTGAGACTGTGTCCCTTAGTGCGCTCAGTGTTGGTGTGTGTTGTGTGTTGAGACTGTTTCCCTTAGTGCGCTCAGTGTTGGTGTGTGTTGTGTGTTGAGACTGTTTCCCTTAGTGCGCTCAGTGTTGGTGTGTGTTGTGTGTTGAGACTGTTTCCCTTAGTGCGCTCAGTGTTGGTGTGTGTTGTGTGTTGAGACTGTTTCCCTTAGTGCGCTCAGTGTTGGTGTGTTGTGTGTTGAGACTGTTTCCCTTAGTGCGCTCAGTGTTGGTGTGTGTTGTGTGTTGATACTGTGTCCCTTAGTGCACTCAGTGTTGGTGTGTGTTGTGTGTTGTGTGTTGATACTGTGTCCCTTAGTGCACTCAGTGTTGGTTTGTGTTGTGTGTTGAGACTGTCCCTTAGTGCACTCTGTGTTGGTGTGTGTTGAGACTGTGTCCCTTAGTGCACTCAGTGTTGGTGTGTGTTGAGACTGTGTCCCTTAGTGCACTCAGTGTTGGTGTGTGTTGAGACTGTGTCCCTTAGTGCACTCAGTGTTGGTGTGTGTTGAGACTGTGTCCCTTAGTGCACTCAGTGTTGGTGTGTGTTGAGACTGTGTCCCTTAGTGCACTCAGTGTTGGTGTGTGTTGATACTGTGTCCCTAAGTGCACTCAGTGTTGGTGTGTGTTGAGACTGTGTCCCTTAGTGCACTCAGTGTTGGTGTGTGTTGAGACTGTGTCCCTTAGTGCACTCAGTGTTGGTGTGTGTTGAGACTGTGTCCCTTAGTGCACTCAGTGTTGGTGTGTGTTGAGACTGTGTCCCTTAGTGCACTCTGTGTTGGTGTGTGTTGAGACTGTGTCCCTTAGTGCACTCAGTGTTGGTGTGTGTTGAGACTGTGTCCCTTAGTGCACTCAGTGTTGGTGTGTGTTGAGACTGTGTCCCTTAGTGCACTCAGTGTTGGTGTGTGTTGAGACTGTGTCCCTTAGTGCACTCAGTGTTGGTGTGTGTTGAGACTGTGTCCCTTAGTGCACTCAGTGTTGGTGTGTGTTGAGACTGTGTCCCTTAGTGCACTCAGTGTTTGTGTGTGTTGAGACTGTGTCCCTTAGTGCACTCAGTGTTGGTGTGTGTTGAGACTGTGTCCCTTAGTGCACTCAGTGTTGGTGTGTGTTGAGACTGTGTCCCTTAGTGCACTCAGTGTTGGTGTGTGTTGAGACTGTGTCCCTTAGTGCACTCTGTGTTGGTGTGTGTTGAGACTGTGTCCCTTAGTGCACTCAGTGTTGGTGTGTGTTGAGACTGTGTCCCTTAGTGCACTCAGTGTTGGTGTGTGTTGAGACTGTGTCCCTTAGTGCACTCTGTGTTGGTGTGTGTTGAGACTGTGTCCCTAAGTGCACTCAGTGTTGGTGTGTGTTGAGACTGTGTCCCTTTGTGCACTCTGTGTTGGTGTGTGTTGAGACTGTCCCTTAGTGCACTCTGTGTTGGTGTGTGTTGAGACTGTGTCCCTTAGTGCACTCTGTGTTGGTGTGTGTTGAGACTGTCCCTTAGTGCACTCTGTGTTGGTGTGTGTTGAGACTGTGTCCCTTAGTGCACTCAGTGTTGGTGTGTGTTGAGACTGTGTCCCTTAGTGCACTCTGTGTTGGTGTGTGTTGAGACTGTGTCCCTTAGTGCACTCAGTGTTGGTGTGTGTTGAGACTGTGTCCCTTAGTGCACTCTGTGTTGGTGTGTGTTGAGACTGTGTCCCTTAGTGCACTCAGTGTTGGTGTGTGTTGAGACTGTGTCCCTTTGTGCACTCTGTGTTGGTGTGTGTTGAGACTGTGTCCCTTAGTGCACTCAGTGTTGGTGTGTGTTGAGACTGTGTCCCTTAGTGCACTCAGTGTTGGTGTGTGTTGAGACTGTGTCCCTTAGTGCACTCTGTGTTGGTGTGTGTTGAGACTGTGTCCCTAAGTGCACTCAGTGTTGGTGTGTGTTGAGACTGTGTCCCTTTGTGCACTCTGTGTTGGTGTGTGTTGAGACTGTCCCTTAGTGCACTCTGTGTTGGTGTGTGTTGAGACTGTGTCCCTTAGTGCACTCTGTGTTGGTGTGTGTTGAGACTGTCCCTTAGTGCACTCTGTGTTGGTGTGTGTTGAGACTGTGTCCCTTAGTGCACTCAGTGTTGGTGTGTGTTGAGACTGTGTCCCTTAGTGCACTCTGTGTTGGTGTGTGTTGAGACTGTGTCCCTTAGTGCACTCAGTGTTGGTGTGTGTTGAGACTGTGTCCATTTGTGCACTCTGTGTTGGTGTGTGTTGAGACTGTGTCCCTTAGTGCACTCTGTGTTGGTGTGTGTTGAGACTGTCCCTTAGTGCACTCTGTGTTGGTGTGTGTTGAGACTGTGTCCCTTAGTGCACTCAGTGTTGGTGTGTGTTGAGACTGTGTCCCTTAGTGCACTCTGTGTTGGTGTGTGTTGAGACTGTCCCTTAGTGCACTCTGTGTTGGTGTGTGTTGAGACTGTCCCTTAGTGCACTCAGTGTTGGTGTGTGTTGAGACTGTGTCCCTTAGTGCACTCAGTGTTGCTGTGTGTTGATACTGTGTCTCTTAGTGCAATCAGTGTTGGTGTGTGTTGAGACTGTGTCCCTTAGTGCACTCTGTGTTGAGACTGTGTCTCTTAGTGCAATCAGTGTTGGTGTGTGTTGAGACTGTGTCCCTTAGTGCCCTCAGTGTTGGTGTGTGTTGAGACTGTGTCCCTTAGAGCACTCAGTGTTGGTGTGTGTTATGTGTTGAGACAACTCAGTGTTGGTCGGTGTTGTGTGTTGAGACAACTCAGTGTTGGTGTGTGTTGTGTGTTGTGTGTTGATACTGTGTCCCTTAGTGCACTCAGTGTTGGTGTGTGTTGTGTGTTGTGTGTTGATACTGTGTCCCTTAGTGCACTCAGTGTTGGTGTGTGTTGAGACTGTGTCCCTTAGTGCACTCAGTGTTGGTGTGTGTTGAGACTGTGTCCCTTAGTGCACTCAGTGTTGGTGTGTGTTGAGACTGTGTCCCTTAGTGCACTCAGTGTTGGTGTGTGTTGTGTGTTGAGACTGTGTCCCTTAGTGCACTCAGTGTTGGTGTGTGTTGAGACTGTGTCCCTTAGTGCACTCAGTGTTGGTGTGTGTTGAGACTGTGTCCCTTTGTGCACTCTGTGTTGGTGTGTGTTGAGACTGTCCCTTAGTGCACTCTGTGTTGGTGTGTGTTGAGACTGTGTCCCTTAGTGCACTCAGTGTTGGTGTGTGTTGAGACTGTGTCCCTTAGTGCACTCAGTGTTGGTGTGTGTTGAGACTGTGTCCCTTAGTGCACTCTGTGTTGGTGTGTGTTGAGACTGTGTCCCTTAGTGCACTCAGTGTTGGTGTGTGTTGAGACTGTCCCTTAGTGCACTCAGTGTTGGTGTGTGTTGAGACTGTCCCTTAGTGCACTCTGTGTTGGTGTGTGTTGAGACTGTCCCTTAGTGCACTCTGTGTTGGTGTGTGTTGAGACTGTGTCCCTTAGTGCACTCAGTGTTGGTGTGTGTTGAGACTGTGTCCCTTAGTGCACTCAGTGTTGGTGTGTGTTGAGACTGTGTCCCTTAGTGCACTCAGTGTTGGTGTGTGTTGAGACTGTGTCCCTTAGTGCACTCTGTGTTGGTGTGTGTTGAGACTGTGTCCCTTAGTGCACTCTGTGTTGGTGTGTGTTGAGACTGTGTCCCTTAGTGCACTCAGTGTTGGTGTGTGTTGAGACTGTGTCCCTTAGTGCACTCAGTGTTGGTGTGTGTTGAGACTGTGTCCCTTAGTGCACTCAGTGTTGGTGTGTGTTGAGACTGTGTCCCTTAGTGCACTCTGTGTTGGTGTGTGTTGAGACTGTCCCTTAGTGCACTCAGTGTTGGTGTGTGTTGAGACTATGTCCCTTAGTGCACTCAGTGTTGGTGTGTGTTGAGACTGTGTCCCTTAGTGCACTCTGTGTTGGTGTGTGTTGAGACTGTCCCTTAGTGCACTCAGTGTTGGTGTGTGTTGAGACTGTGTCCCTTAGTGCACTCTGTGTTGGTGTGTGTTGAGACTGTGTCCCTAAGTGCACTCAGTGTTGGTGTGTGTTGAGACTGTGTCCCTTTGTGCACTCTGTGTTGGTGTGTGTTGAGACTGTCCCTTAGTGCACTCTGTGTTGGTGTGTGTTGAGACTGTGTCCCTTAGTGCACTCTGTGTTGGTGTGTGTTGAGACTGTCCCTTAGTGCACTCTGTGTTGGTGTGTGTTGAGACTGTGTCCCTTAGTGCACTCAGTGTTGGTGTGTGTTGAGACTGTGTCCCTTAGTGCACTCTGTGTTGGTGTGTGTTGAGACTGTGTCCCTTAGTGCACTCAGTGTTGGTGTGTGTTGAGACTGTGTCCCTTAGTGCACTCTGTGTTGGTGTGTGTTGAGACTGTGTCCCTTAGTGCACTCAGTGTTGGTGTGTGTTGAGACTGTGTCCCTTAGTGCACTCAGTGTTGGTGTGTGTTGAGACTGTGTCCCTTAGTGCACTCTGTGTTGGTGTGTGTTGAGACTGTGTCCCTTAGTGCACTCAGTGTTGGTGTGTGTTGAGACTGTGTCCCTTAGTGCACTCAGTGTTGGTGTGTGTTGAGACTGTGTCCCTTAGTGCACTAAGTGTTGGTGTGTGTTGAGACTGTGTCCCTTAGTGCACTCAGTGTTGGTGTGTGTTGAGACTGTGTCCCTTAGTGCACTCAGTGTTGGTGTGTGTTGAGACTGTGTCCCTTTGTGCACTCTGTGTTGGTGTGTGTTGAGACTGTGTCCCTTAGTGCACTCAGTGTTGGTGTGTGTTGAGACTGTGTCCCTAAGTGCACTCAGTGTTGGTGTGTGTTGAGACTGTGTCCCTTAGTGCACTCTGTGTTGGTGTGTGTTGAGACTGTGTCCCTTAGTGCACTCAGTGTTGGTGTGTGTTGAGACTGTGTCCCTAAGTGCACTCAGTGTTGGTGTGTGTTGAGACTGTGTCCCTTAGTGCACTCAGTGTTGGTGTGTGTTGAGACTGTGTCCCTTAGTGCACTCTGTGTTGGTGTGTGTTGAGACTGTGTCCCTAAGTGCACTCAGTGTTGGTGTGTGTTGAGACTGTGTCCCTTTGTGCACTCTGTGTTGGTGTGTGTTGAGACTGTCCCTTAGTGCACTCTGTGTTGGTGAGTGTTGAGACTGTGTCCCTTAGTGCACTCTGTGTTGGTGTGTGTTGAGACTGTCCCTTAGTGCACTCTGTGTTGGTGTGTGTTGAGACTGTGTCCCTTAGTGCACTCAGTGTTGGTGTGTGTTGAGACTGTGTCCCTTAGTGCACTCTGTGTTGGTGTGTGTTGAGACTGTGTCCCTTAGTGCACTCAGTGTTGGTGTGTGTTGAGACTGTGTCCCTTTGTGCACTCTGTGTTGGTGTGTGTTGAGACTGTGTCCCTTAGTGCACTCTGTGTTGGTGTGTGTTGAGACTGTCCCTTAGTGCACTCTGTGTTGGTGTGTGTTGAGACTGTGTCCCTTAGTGCACTCAGTGTTGGTGTGTGTTGAGACTGTGTCCCTTAGTGCACTCTGTGTTGGTGTGTGTTGAGACTGTCCCTTAGTGCACTCTGTGTTGGTGTGTGTTGAGACTGTGTCCCTTAGTGCACTCAGTGTTGCTGTGTGTTGATACTGTGTCCCTTAGTGCAATCAGTGTTGGTGTGTGTTGAGACTGTGTCCCTTAGTGCACTCTGTGTTGAGACTGTGTCTCTTAGTGCAATCAGTGTTGGTGTGTGTTGAGACTGTGTCCCTTAGTGCCCTCAGTGTTGGTGTGTGTTGAGACTGTGTCCCTTAGAGCACTCAGTGTTGGTGTGTGTTATATGTTGAGACAACTCAGTGTTGGTCGGTGTTGTGTGTTGAGACAACTCAGTGTTGGTGTGTGTTGTGTGTTGTGTGTTGATACTGTGTCCCTTAGTGCACTCAGTGTTGGTGTGTGTTGAGACTGTGTCCCTTAGTGCACTCAGTGTTGGTGTGTGTTGAGACTGTGTCCCTTAGTGCACTCAGTGTTGGTGTGTGTTGAGACTGTGTCCCTAAGTGCACTCAGTGTTGGTGTGTGTTGAGACTGTGTCCCTTTGTGCACTCTGTGTTGGTGTGTGTTGAGACTGTCCCTTAGTGCACTCTGTGTTGGTGTGTGTTGAGACTGTGTCCCTTAGTGCACTCTGTGTTGGTGTGTGTTGAGACTGTGTCCCTTAGTGCACTCTGTGTTGGTGTGTGTTGAGACTGTCCCTTAGTGCACTCAGTGTTGGTGTGTGTTGAGACTGTGTCCCTTAGTGCACTCTGTGTTGGTGTGTGTTGAGACTGTGTCCCTAAGTGCACTCAGTGTTGGTGTGTGTTGAGACTGTGTCCCTTTGTGCACTCTGTGTTGGTGTGTGTTGAGACTGTCCCTTAGTGCACTCTGTGTTGGTGTGTGTTGAGACTGTGTCCCTAAGTGCACTCAGTGTTGGTGTGTGTTGAGACTGTGTCCCTTTGTGCACTCTGTGTTGGTGTGTGTTGAGACTGTCCCTTAGTGCACTCTGTGTTGGTGTGTGTTGAGACTGTGTCCCTTAGTGCACTCTGTGTTGGTGTGTGTTGAGACTGTGTCCCTTAGTGCACTCTGTGTTGGTGTGTGTTGAGACTGTGTCCCTTAGTGCACTCAGTGTTGGTGTGTGTTGAGACTGTGTCCCTTAGTGCACTCAGTGTTGGTGTGTGTTGAGACTGTGTCCCTTAGTGCACTCTGTGTTGGTGTGTGTTGAGACTGTGTCCCTTAGTGCACTCAGTGTTGGTGTGTGTTGAGACTGTGTCCCTTAGTGCACTCTGTGTTGGTGTGTGTTGAGACTGTGTCCCTTAGTGCACTCAGTGTTGGTGTGTGTTGAGACTGTGTCCCTTAGTGCACTCAGTGTTGGTGTGTGTTGAGACTGTGTCCCTTAGTGCACTCTGTGTTGGTGTGTGTTGAGACTGTCCCTTAGTGCACTCTGTGTTGGTGTGTGTTGAGACTGTGTCCCTTAGTGCACTCTGTGTTGGTGTGTGTTGAGACTGTCCCTTAGTGCACTCTGTGTTGGTGTGTGTTGAGACTGTGTCCCTTAGTGCACTCAGTGTTGGTGTGTGTTGAGACTGTGTCCCTTAGTGCACTCTGTGTTGGTGTGTGTTGAGACTGTGTCCCTTAGTGCACTCAGTGTTGGTGTGTGTTGAGACTGTGTCCCTTTGTGCACTCTGTGTTGGTGTGTGTTGAGACTGTGTCCCTTAGTGCACTCTGTGTTGGTGTGTGTTGAGACTGTCCCTTAGTGCACTCTGTGTTGGTGTGTGTTGAGACTGTGTCCCTTAGTGCACTCAGTGTTGGTGTGTGTTGAGACTGTGTCCCTTAGTGCACTCTGTGTTGGTGTGTGTTGAGACTGTCCCTTAGTGCACTCTGTGTTGGTGTGTGTTGAGACTGTGTCCCTTAGTGCACTCAGTGTTGCTGTGTGTTGATACTGTGTCTCTTAGTGCAATCAGTGTTGGTGTGTGTTGAGACTGTGTCCCTTAGTGCACTCTGTGTTGAGACTGTGTCTCTTAGTGCAATCAGTGTTGGTGTGTGTTGAGACTGTGTCCCTTAGTGCACTCTGTGTTGAGACTGTGTCTCTTAGTGCAATCAGTGTTGGTGTGTGTTGAGACTGTGTCCCTTAGTGCCCTCAGTGTTGGTGTGTGTTGAGACTGTGTCCCTTAGTGCACTCAGTGTTGGTGTGTGTTGAGACTGTGTCCCTTAGAGCACTCAGTGTTGGTGTGTGTTATGTGTTGAGACAACTCAGTGTTGGTCGGTGTTGTGTGTTGAGACAACTCAGTGTTGGTGTGTGTTGTGTGTTGAGACAACTCAGTGTTGGTGTGTGTTGTGTGTTGAGACAAATCAGTGTTGGTGTGTGTTGTGTGTTGAGACAACTCAGTGTTGGTGTGTGTTGTGTGTTGAGACAACTCAGTGTTTGTCGGTGTTGTGTGTTGAGACAACTCAGTGTTGGTGTGTGTTGTGTGTTGAGACAACTCAGTGTTGGTGTGTGTTGTGTGTTGAGACAACTCAGTGTTGGTGTGTGTTGTGTGTTGAGACAACTCAGTGTTGGTGTGTGTTGTGTGTTGAGACAACTCAGTGTTGGTGTGTGTTGTGTGTTGAGACAACTCAGTGTTGGTGTGTGTTACAGAGGATGGTGCAGGAGCTGGCCCTGGAGGTGGAGGCTGTGTTGGAGGCCGGCAAACTGGACTCCATCTCCAAATATCAGGTAGGTCTTGTACATTTCGTCTTATTGATTCTTACATTGAGACAAACTTATCTCTATCCAAATCATGTCTAAAAAACAATGTATAAAAAGAAACATAAAGCATTGAAGAAACTCAATCTTGTCATGAAGATCCACTGTTTCCAGTTCAACATGAAGTATCAAACTAGAGGATGGATATTCAATTTTGTAAATGGTGCATGTGACTCAAGAGTATAATACAGTAATGAAATAGTAGTTATTTAGGCTCTTAGATCACCCATGGTGAATATTCAAAACAAAAAGAAATGTAGGAATTAGAGTTAAGATAATGTAGTTACTGCAGTTGAAATATTACTCAAGTCTGGAATCATCAAGTATTTCAGCTGCTTCTTGTCCCCCACCGCGAGAAACAGGGGATATAGTATGCAGCTCCGTTCGTATGTCTGTCCATCCCACTTCTTGTTAGCGTGATACCTCACAAACTCTTGCACCTGGAACCTTCAAACTCAGTCCTCATTAGTGAATTCGCAGACACAAATTACTTTTGGTGATCATACCTTATTTTCAAGGTCACTACAGGGCTTTGATCAGTACTTAAAGCCTTGTTAGCTCGATATCTCACAAACCCTATCACTTAGAGCCTTCAAACTGAATATCGGTCTTTATTGGGTGGATACACAGACACCAGTTAGTTTTAGTGACCCTGGCCAAATTTTGAAGGACACAACAGGACTTTGACCAGTACTAAGTCCTTGTTAGCATGATATCTAACAAACCCTTGAACCTAGAGCCCTCAAACTTAATATCGGTCTTCATTGGGTACATACGCATACACCAGTAGTTTTGGGTGACCTTGACCTAATTTTCAAGGTCACAACAAGACTTTGACCTATACGTTGAGCCTTGTTAGCGAAATATCTCACAAACCCTTGCACATAGAGTCTTCAAATTCGGTATAAGTCTTTATTGGGTAAATGCACAGACACCCGTTAGTTTTGGTGACCTTGAACTAATTTCAGTTTGACAAATACATAAAAACTTTTTAGCGTGATATCTAAAAAAAAACTTGCTTTCAGTCTTCATTGTCATTGTTCATTGGATACGCAGACCTCAGTAAGTTTAATTAACCGTGACATTTTTTTTTGGGGGAAACTATAAAATATCAATCATGATGTGTGGAAATCCCTTTTTAGCTCATCTGGCCTGTAAGGCCCGATGGGCTTATGGCATGGCATGGTGTCCGGCGTCCGTCCGTCCGTCCGTCCGTCCATCCGTCCATCCGTCCGTAAACTTTGTGGAATTTCGACTTCTTCTCCAGAACCATAAGGCCTAGAAATCTAAAACTTTGTGTACAGACTCCTTGACTAGTGAGGATTAAAAATTGTAGCTTTAGTGGCCCTGTGACCCCTAATAAGGGCCACAGGGGCCACGCCCTAAAAACCTATTTTCATCTTCTTCTCCAGAACCATGAGGCCTAGAAAGCTGAAATTGTGTGTACAGACTCCTTGACTAGTGAGGATTATAAATTGTAGCTTTGGTGGCCCTGTGACCCCTAATAAGGGCCACAGGGGCCATGCCCTAAAAACCTATTTTGATCTTCTTCCCTAGAACCATGAGGCCTAGAAAGCTGAAACTTTGTGTACAGACTCCTTGACTAGTAAGGATTATAAATTGTAGCTTTGGTGGCCCTGTGACCCCTAATAAGGGCCACAGGGGCCACTCCCTAAAAACTTATTTTGATCTTCGTCCCCAGAACCATGAGGCCTTGAAAGCTGAAACTTTGTGTACAATCTCATTGACTAGTGAGGATTATAAATTGTAGCTTTAGTGGCCCTGTGACCCCTAATAAGGGCCACAGGGGCCACGCCCTAAAAACCTATTTTCATCTTCTTCTCCAGAACCATGAGGCCTAGAAAGCTGAAATTGTGTGTACAGACTCCTTGACTAGTGAGGATTATAAATTGTAGCTTTGGTGGTCATGTGACCCCTAATAAGGGCCACAGGGGCCACTCCCTAAAAACTTATTTTGATCTTCGTCCCCAGAACCATGAGGCCTTGAAAGCTGAAACTTTGTGTACAGACTCCTTGACTAGTGAGGATTATAAATTGTAGCTTTGGTGGCCCTGTGACCCCTAATAAGGGCCACAGGGGCCACGCCCTAAAAACCTTTTTTGATCTTCTTCCCTAAAACCATGAGGCCTAGAAAGCTGAAACTTTGTGTACAGACTCCTTGACTAGTAAGGATTATAAATTGTAGCTTTAGTGGCCCTGTGACCCCTAATAAGGGCCACAGGGGCCACGCCCTAAAAACCCATGTTCATCTTCTTCTCCAGAACCATGAGGCCTAGAAAGCTGAAATTGTGTGTACAGACTCCTTGACTAGTGAGGATTATAAATTATAGCTTTGGTGGTCCTGTGACCCCTAATAAGGGTCACAGGGGCCACGCCCTAAAAACCTATTTTCATCTTCTCTAGAACCATGAGGCCTAGAAAGCTGAAACTTTGTGTACAGACTCCTTGACTGATGAGGATTATGAATTGTAGCTTTGGTGGTCCTGTGACCCCTAATATATATAAAGCATAATTGATAATGAAGCCTGATGAGCTACAGAGCCAATGGCTCTATTTTTTCAAATTTTTTCACGTTAGTGACAACTTCCTGTTTTAAGATTATATTGTTGGACATTTCAAACTTCAACAAAAATTAAGCAAAAACAATTAAACAATTCAAAACAATTATAAGTTACTTGACATCTGCATACAATGAATGTCGTGCTATTTTGCCAATGTTTTATTAACACTTACATAGAATGTATATGATGTCATGTTGAACATTTTGCAATGACATTAATTTTGCGATGAATGTGATGTCATGCTGCCAATTTCCTAATGATGCTTACATTCTTTTGAAATGATTCTATGACTCAATTATTGTCATGAAACTAACATGAATGGCTAATATGACATTAGAATCAACATGCAGTTCTAGAAAATGATGATGAAAAACAATACAAATTTATTTGCAAAATTACAGTGCTACAAAATGTTTTACATTTATATGAGTTTATCAACAATCACATCCTTCATGAGGAAACATCCCAAATTTTAAAACATGATAACTTGTCCATTGCATTGAGAGGCAAGGGTAATAAGTACCTGGATTGGTACAACTACCTTAGGATACTTAATTCTTCCTTCTAAAGTGAAGTGAAGTGAGGGATTGTGGAAGGGTTTGAAGATTATTGAATGCTCTGTGTTTGTACATGTATCAATATTCCCCATTCCAGCCTCTGAAGGGAGTGAACGGAGTCTCTCGCTCTCTGCAGTTCATCATCAGTGAGATGAAGGTGAGTCTGTCAAGCTGGGGATTATACAGCCACTTTGTGAATTGTTGGGCTAACGAATAACAAGGTTTATCAATTGTGTCTATCGATTGCACAGTACCAACTATTGCTGAAAAGTATCATTTGAAAGCTGATCCACGTTGTACATTGACGATAGGAAGGTATGAAGTCCTGATTGTTATCAAAACAGTGAAGCATTTCAATCAGTAAAACATAATTTTGAAAACTTTATTAATGCAGTCAGAATGTTAGTTATGAGTTTATAGTGTTCAGGTAAATTAAACATGTGAATCCTTTTTCTGCGAATATATATGACTGTTATTAGATTATCATTGAAAACAAGTATCTTGCTGATACTTTCATATCAGGATAAAATTGGGTTTTTGAATATATGTCGTCAATTATTGCATAAATATTTGTGGCTCTTTTAAGATTGACTCAAATGTAGTGTAGTAGCATGTTGATGGTAGGGATATGATAATAATGATAATAATATATTAAAGTACACTTGTTTTGCCCTATGTCCAATGCTTAAGCAGACACAAAACGCACATGCACCCGCACACACACAAATAACCTGTAAGAAGTTAAATGGCTTCTGTCTCAGAACAAGTTGAAGTGGCTGAGGATGGAGTTGCGAGACCGGATACTTCGGGAGCAGAGGTTGAGACAGGAGTTCAGACAGGCTCTCACCTCCACTGACATGGATCGACATTTCCTGCTGTCTGAGCTCGCCAAGCGGGATGAGGAGCTCGACAGCATTGCCGTCGTCAAACAGGGTGAGACAACAGGTTGCATTCGTTGCATCATCTGTGAACCACATCTTTCCACAGTTCTTTTGTTACAATCACTTCCTGCCTTATAGGGCTTTCACAGGTACCTGAGTACTCGAGTACTCAAGCCTAAATCCAGTCTAGCTGTACTCAAGCCTAAATCCAGTCTAGCTGTACTCAAGCCTAAATCCATTCTAGCTGTACTCAAGCCTAAATCCAGTCTAGCTGTACTCAAGCCTAAATCCAGTCTAGCTGTACTCAAGCCTAAATCCAGTCCAGCTGTACTCAAGCCTAAATCCAGTCTAGCTGTACTCAAGCCTAAATCCAGTCTAGCTGTACTCAAGCCTAAATCCAGTCCAGCTGTACTCAAGCCCATTTTCATGGACTCAAGGACTCGAAAAGTCAATTTGAAATGTTTAAGTTATTATATGCTGGTTGTCTGTATCATGTGCAGATAGGTGATAAACATTACCAATTCAAGAAATGAATGTCAAAATTTGCCTTTTACGACCATTTATAAATCAAAATATGTGTTTGTAATATCTAGGCTGAACAACAATTGCAAGATATGAGTGTATTGTGTTTGTCACTTATTCTTCATCCTGGAGAATGTAGCTCATTAGTCAGCAGCTCAAGAGTCACCACAAATTGATAACATGAAATAGAACAGAAGCCTGGGTAAAGATAAGATGGCGAGTACTCGGATTCGAGTGGAGTCTGACAACTCAAGTGCTCAAGTCCAATATTTTGTTCATCCGTGGAAGCCATACTGCCTAACTCTCATGTGTCGAGATGTTGAATACTCCTGACTGTAACCTCCCCTTTCGACAGTTCCTTTGTTACCATCAACCCCTGCCTAACTCTCATGTGCACTAGATGTTGAATAAGTGTTCAGACCTTAACTGCATTTGTACTGGTGTGTTGTAGAGCTGGCGTTCAAGAACATAGCAAACCAGAATACAGTGGAGGCCCTCGAGGTGAGATTATATGTTACTCTTCATGTTCCTTTATTTATTGTTTTTTATCATATACTTGCTTATAAATACAGAGATTTTGAATGTACGATACATCCTTCGTCAGGCACCCTGTATCAGCCTGTCATCAAGTGACTTGAACCTGGAACCCTAGGCAACGAACGCAAAAAAAAGATCGAAGTCGTGTGATATTTAGAGTTGTCTCCCTTTGTACAGCTGATGTTGAATGTGGCCGACATCACGAAGAAAACGCTGCAGTCACTTGCAGATAGGATTTGTCAGTTTGATACAATCTAACTCTCAACTTTGTAAATTCAACAAGGTAGAAAATTAACTCAAAGGTCGCAAGAGGTGTAGGCTTGGGAGCTTAATGATTATGGTAATGTTATGAATTAAAGTTTAAAAATGTAAGAAATATTTTTGTTGTTTGTTTGGTAGGTATATATGGTAACAATAAAATTAAATGGTTATTTTCATATCACAATCGATATCAGCCCTCGACCAATATCAGCCCTCGAGCTAAAGCTCTGGGGCTGATATTGGGGTCTTGGGCTGATACAGATATAATACTATCTATATATCTGAATATAAGGTGGGTTGGTGAGGTGTAGATGTTGGGCTGGTGAGGTGTAGATGTTGGGTTGGTGAGGTGTAGATGTTGGGCTGGTGAGGTGTAGATGTTGGGTTAGTAAGGTGTAGATGTTGGGCTGGTGAGGTGTAGATGTTGGGTTAGTAAGGTGTAGATGTTGGGTTGGTGAGGTGTAGATGTTGGGTTGGTGAGGTGTAGATGTTGGGTTGGTGAGGTGCCAGATGTTGGGTTGGTGAGGTGTAGATGTTGGGCTGGTGAGGTGTAGATGTTGGGCTGGTGAGGTGTAGATGTTGGGTTGGTGAGGTGTAGATGTTGGGTTGGTGAGGTGTAGATGTTGGGTTGGTGAGGTGTAGATGTTGGGCTGGTGAGGTGTAGATGTTGGGTTGGTGAGGTGTAGATGTTGGGTTGGTGAGGTGTAGATGTTGGGTTGGTGAGGTGCCAGATGTACATGTTAGTTGATGTGGTAATTGAAGCTTGTGCTGTCCTGCAGGAGCATGTACTGGACCTGGCTGATGAGCTGCACCTACAGAAGGTGCGACAGTTGGAGCAAGAGTGCACCTTCGAGAGGGAGAAGAAACACATTATTGAGGACATGGAGGAAATTGTGGTAAAATAACTTTGTTATAAGGCAATTAGCAAATAAAACCATTATCAGTTAGAGTTAATCAAACTCTCCACCCCTACAAACTCCCCTCAATAACTGGTAAGATTGGAATTCCATAGCATTCCTTTGATAGTATGTTACCTCTGAAATTCAATATCGTGTTCGTGTACATAGATGTCAAATGTTTGACGGGCATAGTACATTGATTTATTCATGTAAACAAGATATCAGTATTCAAGGACGGAGGGGGGGAGGTAGGGAGGGTACTTGTGTCACCCAGATCAAAGTAAGGACAGTGCTCTTCCTGTCAGTCTGCCCCAGGCGTCTGTCTGTCCATCCAAACAGGATTCAGGTCACTGAACACTTACGTCATTCAAAGTGATGGACATATATTTTCTCCTTCAAAAGTGAAACTTCTAACATTTTGAACAGGAAGAGATATTACAGTCAAAACATGTTACAATCAGCGGTGTAATTTTTCAGCTGATCAAGAGGGGGAGAAATAAAAAAATATTGTTCTTTTTTCAGGCATTTATGGATTCTATTAGGGCACTTTGAACATTTCAGAATTGAGCAATTACATACTATTGTGTATCATTGTATCACAAAGTACAAGTTATGCTGATAACTATATCATGGCCATTGCAAAATTGGAGACTATAGAGATACTGCAAACCATTGGTCCTTTATTTCATTTTGTTGTCTCCTGTTCCCCACAATGGGGGTGTTTTAAAGAAGATGTTTGTGTGTTACAGGGCAGTTACCTTACATAGTGAGAGTGTATTAGACAATATGTTTGTGTGTTACAGGGCAGTTACCTTACATTATGAGAGTGTATTAGGCAAGATGTTTGTGTGTTACAGGGCAGTTACCTTACATAGTGAGAGTGTATTAGACAAGATGTTTGTGTGTTACAGGGCAGTTTCCTTACATAGTGAGAGTGTATTAGAGACGATGTTTGTGTGTTACAGGGCAGTTACCTTACATAGTGAGAGTGTATTAGAGACGATGTTTGTGTGTTACAGGGCAGTTTCGTTACATAGTGAGAGTGTATTAGACAAGATGTTTGTGTGTTACAGGGCAGTTTCCTTACATAGTGAGAGTGTATTAGAGACGATGTTTGTGTGTTACAGGGCAGTTTCCTTACATAGTGAGAGTGTATAAGAGATGATGTTTGTGTGTTACAGGGCAGTTTCCTTACATTATGAGAGTGTATTAGAGACGATGTTTGTGTGTTACAGGGCAGTTTCCTTACATAGTGAGAGTGTATTAGACAAGATGTTTGTGTGTTACTGGGCAGTTACTTACATAGTGAGAGTGTATTAGAGACGATGTTTGTGTGTTACAGGGCAGTTTCCTTACATAGTCAGAGTGTATTAGACAAGATGTTTGTCTGTTACAGGGCAGTTTCCTTACATAGTGAGAGTGTATTAGAGACGATGTTTGTGTGTTACAGGGCAGTTACCTTACATAGTGAGAGTGTATTAGAGAAGATGTTTGTGTGTTACAGGGCAGTTACCTTACATAGTGAGAGTGTATTAGAGAAGATGTTTGTGTGTTACAGGGCAGTTACCTTACATAGTGAGAGTGTATTAGACAAGATGTTTGTGTGTTACAGGGCAGTTCCCAGGAGCGTGACCTCATCGAGAAGAGGTACAACAGGTGAGTGTGTGCTGCCGTATCTCAATGTATCTCAATGTATCTTAATGTGTCTCATTGTATATCATTGTATCTCAATGTATCTCATTGTATCTCAATATATCTCAATGTATCATCTCAATATATCTCAATGTATCTCAATATTTCAATGTATCTCAATGTATCTCATTGTATCTCATTAGCATGGGATGACACTGACAGTTTTAATGGTATAAAGCATATATAACCTACTTACTGGTACCAGATACGTTAGAGCAGGAATCTACTCAAGTTATGTTTTCAACACTAGCTTTTTATGCCCCCGAATCGGAGATTCCGGGGGTATATTGTTTTTCACCTGTCTGTCTGTCCGTCTGTCCGTTTGTCCACAAAAACTTTAACTTTGGTCATAACTTGTGATTGGTCAGAGCTAGGTCTTTGATACTTGACATATGGATCCCTTGTGATGAGACCTTTCAGATGACACCATGACATTTGACCTTGTGACCTTGACCTTGACACAGCAAGCAGAATGCATCCGGGGGCATTCGTGTTTCACAAACACATCTTGTATTGAACAGAGGTTCAAAGAACTTTAAGGTCGGTGTTTGGTTGTGAAGTAGTGTTTGGTAGAGAAGAGGATATTTGAGGGGAGATGTGGTTGGGTGGATTGGGGATTTGTAATGGTTTGTAAGTTCCTCTGATCATATCAGATCACAAAGAATTGCAAAAACATCAGATAGAAAGGTTCGTAGTTTGTTTGGACATTATTAACATTTCATAAGATTAATTTGGTCTGAAGGATAGTTTTAATGTCATATCTAAAGTCACAGACCAATGGTGTCCAATCAGGCACTGACACTGAGAATTCAGTGCACTAAGGTGGGGGCTGCTATCAGTTTTGTGCAGTTTCCACTGTATCTGCCACCACCGCACTCATACTACTGGCTATAACTTTTTTCCATAAGCTTTCCAGAACTTTTATTCATAACTTACTGCATATACCTCGGGGAACTATTTTCACTATGTTCACTTTTAAGGTCAAAGGTCAAGGTCAAAAGCTATAAGATCACTAAAAAATTCCTTTCTTTCATGATAACTTTCCATCATAAAGTTTTTGTGCTATGAAGCTCAAACTTGGTTTATGGCATTTTGGAAAAGTAAAATTTTTGAAAAGGTTTCCGCTACAATTCATCAAAGGTTAAGGTCACATCAAGGTCGAGACTTAAGCATGGTTTAGCAAAAATGCTATATTTCAACTATTAACACTTTTAATCATTATTATGATTGTTATGCTCAATGAAAAGTATTTGTTGCTTGTGTGACCTTGAATGTCAAAAGTCAAGATCATCAGATTTGAGTTCTTGCAATGTACACCGTTATGAAGCTCTAATTAGGTAAATATTATCTTTGCGGAAGTCCAAAATTTTGGAAAGGTGTTTGATATGAACTGTCAAAGTTCAAAGTAACAGCATTGTCACAACTCCAACATGCATCAAGAAAATTTACCATTTAACTGTAAACACTTTTATTCATTACATTATTGTTTTACTCAATGAAAAGTGTTCATTGATTGTGTGACCTTGAAATGTTAGCATTGCAAGACAGATAGATAGATAGATCGACTTTATTTCCTCCAAGTTTGAAGATTACAAAGTGTTGAAACATGTCATATTTACATCAAACAAAGTTTACAGAGAATAATTAATGTAATTTACATTACATAATGAGGGATTAAAAGATATTTCCACTTGTTTAAACTTTTAGCTATCATGAGCATACATTCTTTCCATATATGGAAAGTAATGTCATTTACACACTGAGGCAACCCTCCAAACAAAAAGGACATAATGATGTCATCATCGTTATTCCATAGGTTAACAAACACATTTAAATCAATTACGTCACATAATCTTTCAAAGAGTTTGTTTCTTTCGTCCATAGTCCTAGGACAAAACATACAAACATGTTTCACAATGTCATGTGCAAATATTCCACACTCACACTGCCCTGACTTAATTTTGCTAACACCAAGCTTTGCGATAGTTGATAGCATTTGCATATTATGAGGACTGTCAATTGCAAGTTGCCATATGTTCAAAACTCCGGATGATCTGATTAGAACATATCTCTTTAGTTCTTCTCTGCTGCATATCTGCCTGTACAGTGTTTCAGTCTCTGACTGTCCAATACGATCAGTAACCAGACGATTCATACTAGCTTTGTCAGGCGTTATTGAACAGGTTACATACTTATGTAACACGTTGCTCAGATTATATTTCTTCAAAAGTCGTAGCATATTACACAAGGGTGATCGTCTGCACTTGGTGTTATCTGAATCCAAAAGTAAATTTTGACTCAGACGGTATGTGAACACCTTTTTAAAGAACATGTTACAATCTGCTCTACAGATTTTTCCGAGTAGTAAGAGAGCTTGTTTGTCCATGTAGCCTTGTATGCTAGTTACCTTAAGACAGTCGAGCACAACCGGGTTGGCCGTTTGTTTTGGGAAGCCTTGTATCTTTTTACAGAAGAAGCGTTGGACAACCTCAAACATTTCATACTCTTGGGCACTGAGTTGTCCCCAGACATTGCAGCTATATAGGGCACATGGCAGAATAACTCGTTCCCAGACCTTCATGGACGTTACAGGATTAAGGCCTCCAAAATGAAGTCCTGAATTGTGATTTGCATTTATCATTTTCTTGAGTTTTTCACATGTTTTAAGAGAACGATCAAGTGACGAGTATTTGTTATTAATGTAGAGCCCTGCATATATAACAGACTCTTTTAGTGGAAGTTCATCCTCTCCACAGAGTAAACGTTGATGTGTTTTATATCGATGAGGGGAAACTGTTATTAGTGCACTTTTATTGACATTATAAACAAGCTGCCACTTACATGCATATCCGTACACTATGTTGAGCAGTTGTTGGAGACTGTCTGGTGAAGCGCTTGTTACAGTTGTGTCGTCTGCTAGTAACTGCCCCGGGTAGTGTCCCCACGGAAGTTGTAATCCATACCCTCACCTGTCAAGGTCTTTCAAAAGGTCATCAATATAAATCGTAAAGAACCAAGCAGACATGACGCGTCCCTGCCCTACTCCTTGTTTAATGAAAAACAATTCTGATTCACAATCTGAGAGTGTCACATATGATTGCATCTGTGAGTACATATGGCATAGGAGACGCCAAGTTTTGCCCGTAATACCAAGATTATGCAACTTAATAAAGAGGCCATTAAGCCATACTCTATCAAAGGCCTTAGCATTGTCTAAAAAGGCGCATAGTACTGGGGTCTTTCTCTCAACATAGTAGGCTAGGCTTTCTAGTAGGGTGAAGCAAGCTGTCTCTGCTCCTGCTTTTTTACGAAATCCAAACTGTAGTGGATTAGGGAATACCATTTTGTCCTGTTGCCACCCTTCAATTCTGTTTAGGATTAACTGTTCAAACAATTTACTCAAGGCTGATGTAAGAGTAATACCTCTGTAACTGTTTGGATCTGATTTGATTTAAACATATTTAATCATGAAATGTATACATGAATGGATTGGCCAACAAGCTCCGAAGAGCTTATATTAAGGCCGCGCCGATGCAGTTACACATATATAAATATAAAACTAATAATAGTTAGTGACACATGTCAGATTCAAAACTTAGCTTCACATATATTGGTTTTGCATGAATATGATGTTGTTTACGTGGCAGTCATTACATATTAAAGTGCTTATGAGATGTCAAATCGATTTGATTTTATGATAAATTTATGAATAGACTTTTATAATTTCTTAAGATCGTCGTTTGAAAGCGATGTACATCCCTTAAGTACTGTATCAATACTAAATCCTTTCAAATAGAAAAATGAATTCTGTCTTATATCTGTGTATTTATGGCATGTGAAAAAATAATGTACAGCGTTTTCAATTGGGTGACCGCATGAGCACTCTGGGCTGTCCGCAATATGTCTATTAAACTTGTCCGCATTCAAATCACTACAACGGAGCCTGAGGCGGGAATGGATAATTTGACAAATTCTTAAACCGTAGTTAAGATCGAAATTAACATTTGTATTTCTAGATCAACAAAGCTTATTTTTGAAACCGGATAATGTCTCGATATTTTGGATGTTTGGATTTAATGAATTCCATAGTAAATTGTGTCAGGCAGAAAAGACCGGGCATAAGTCGCCGTTCTACACTTTAAGGTTCGCACTGATGATTTTTCTCTGAGATTGTAGTCATTTGAACTGGGTGTTTTTGGTAGGAGGTCAATAAGATATTAAGGTGCTAGATTGTTTTTCATTTTATAAAAAGTAGTCAATTTAGATATATATCTACGTTCTGCTAGTGGTTTCTGATTCGTTTCGTCATAAATTGTCTTATGGCTTGTTCCGCGAACTGCTCCACATATGGATCTTAATGCATCCAAGTTCAGCTTTTCTAGTAAGTTACATTGCTCTTGAGTGCAATTATCCCAAATATGCCCACAATAATCAAATATTGGTATTATGAAAGATTTATAAATAACTTCTAAACTTTTTCGCGATAGCCTATATTTCAGACTTCTTAAGCAATTAATCAAGGGACTAACTTTCTTGATCATAGAGTTTATCTGGACATCCCACTAACAGTTACTTTGGAGGTTCAAGCCTAAGTGCTTATGACTTTCTACTTCTTCAATCGTTTCACCGTTCATTATCAAATTAGGTACAATACTCCTATTTATTTTTCTGCTAAACTGTATTGACTTTGTTTTTTTAGGATTAAAAGAAACCTTCCATTTTTTGGCCCAGTTTGCAATCAATGACAGGTCATTATTTAAACAGTTTGCGGCTACATTAGGGTCATCAATAACGACATACAGAGAAGTGTCATCTGCGAAAAGTCGGATGTTACTGTCAATATCATCTACAATATCATTAATATATATTATGAATAATAGGGGTCTGATTTGCTTTTACCATTACCTTTGTGAATTGGTAGGATTTTCCCGATATGGTACGAGGCAGGTGTACATTCAAACTTTATCATATCATTAAATATATTTGAGATATGGCTAAAGAGAGATCTCCCGGAACGTTTCATGTGCTCATTTGTGAAGTAGTCAGGTCCAGGTGATTTGCCAGTCTTTAGAGATCTCACAACATTCCATACACACACATGACGATTCGGTGTTGAGCCTCTTGACAGTTTCTGTGACGTTGTCAGCAAACACTTGATCAAAGTTTTCAAGCATTACAGGCGTAGCTAGATCTCTGAAGTAGCTTCCAAACAGCTTACTTATTTCTCTTGGTTAAGTTGCAAATTTCCCTTTGTATTCGAGTTTAGTGACGTTTCCCTTCAATCTTGAGTTTCGTTTAGTTACTTTGAAATATTCCTGGACATCAATTTCTGCAGCTTGGGATATCTCATCCAAGTTTTGATTTAATAGATTTTGTTTTGATTTGCGATGCTGTTTGCGAAATATCCTTTTAGCCTCTTTGTATTTTCTGATTGATAGAAGAGAAGCATATTTACAAATAATTCATAATAAAAGTTATCATATCTGACAATGTTCTGTTGTAGTAGTGCATTCCACGATCGTAACTTCGATGATTGGCTTCGTTTCACGACATTTTTCTTTTTTGAGCGATACACTTTATTATTCAAATTGTTAAATCTTGGAACAGCTGAAATGTTAACCTCACAAACATATTCGAAATTATGTGTGAAATTATCATGTGAAAATCATATATATTTGTATACAGGAAAGTCGTCCTGAATTTCGTTTTCACAAAAAAATACTCGTTTCAATGGTCCCTTTAAGCTTTTCAGAACTCATGTACATGTGTAACTGTTAAAACCCCTTGGGAATTATGTTGACGTGTTCACATTAAAGATCAAAGGTCAAGGTTACGAGTTAAAAAATCACTAATAATTCCATGTTAACATGATGACTTGAAAACTTTTTGTGCTATGAAGCTCTTACTTGGTATATATCATCCTTGGAAAAGTAAAAAAAAATTAAAAGGTTTTGACTACAATCCGTCAAAGCTCAAGGTCACAGCAAGGTCATGACTTTAGCATGTTTTAGCGAAAATGCTTTATTCTAACTATGAACACTTTAAATGAATACATGATTGTTATACTCAATAAAAAGGGTTCAATGATTGTGTGACCTTGAAGGTCAAAGGTCAAGGTCATGAGCTATGAGTTATTGCCATGTGAACCAAATTTTGATATAACTTTATCCCATTTAGCTTTTTAGAACTCATGAACATGTTTAAATGTTTACACTTCCACGGAATCCTTATGACATGTTCACTTTTAAGGTCAAAGGTCAAGGTCACAAGTTATAGAATAACTACAAAATTTATTGTAAACACAATAATTTGAAAAGTTTTTGTGCTATGAAGTTTAGATTTTGTATATATCATCTCTTGAAAAGTATAAAATTTTCAAAAAGTTTTGGGTACGATACGTCAAAGGTCAAGGCCACATCAAGGTCAACAAATATGGAGAAAATGGATTATTTTAACTTATAACACTTTAATTCATTACATTAATGTCATACTCAATGGAATGTGTTCATTAATTGTGTGACCTTGAGTGTCAAAGGTCATGGTCACAAGAAAATCCCCAATGTGCTGAGGCCTTTGGAAGGCGGAACAGGGGAAGGCGAAACCCCTAGTTGCAGGGCTGCTCTGCTTTTGCGGTGTCCCAAACGCTAATCTAGTTTATAGCAGGAAGCAAGCTTGTGTCTGTATTTCTCTGTTGTTGTTGCAGACTAAGAGACACTATGAAGTGTTTACAAGCAGACATCCACTCCACTGGATATTCTTCTAGCAAGGTCAGTGCGTTTTAATTTCAGTTGGAAGTTCTTGGTTCAGAACGGCTTCCATTTATTATGTCAATCAAAGAACATAAATAATTTTAAAATGTCATCCTTCTTCAATGATTATGCAAATCATCTTATGTTTCAGAAAGCTCAGCCAAACTCTATCTTGAGGGCAACAAGTCCCAATGGAATCCTTAAGAAGAAGAACCATGTTCGTATTTGTGATAGCCCACCAACCCTTGATCGACCTTCACGATCAATTTCTCCATCACGGTCCCGGTCAAGGTCAAGGTCACGGTCAAAGTCAAGGTCTCCATCAAGACCGTCCAGTCGGTCACCTCTGCGGTCTCCGATTCCAACCAAGACTGGTCTGTACCCAACAGAGACTCCGCCACCCTTGTCCATGTCAGACGAAGAGTTCCGCAAGCGCTTCCTGCCCAGCACCCCTCAGAACCTGAGGGAGCGGATCCCTGCATAGTGTCACTGCCAGGTGATACCACCATGGGGTCCAGCTTGTCATTGATGTCTGTCGTGTAGAGCCAGATCCTCTCCTGTTTGAACTGTCTTACAGAGATAGGATCATACCTCCCCATTGTGAGTTGTGATCAGACCGGGTGCAGCTATATGAACACATACATGACTTGCCAACAAGTCATAAACATTCCATGTTCTCAATAACTGCAATACATGACAGACAAGAGGAGGTGTTATATGCTGGATTGTTAACCCCAGTTACTGTGATGCTCTGTAACTCTAGCAGTATTATATTTTATGTCATTACCATGCATGTGTAAATATATTTATATATATACTAAGCTCTCTATTATGATGATGCATGAAGATAAGAGCAATTGGGAAATACCACCCCTATCAACTGCATACAAATAACACAACATCTTTCACCAACTCTCACCCTGTTCTAAGGAATAACAAGTTACAAAATAATGCTACTAAAGTTATGAATTTGGTGGTTGTTCCTCTCCATACAATTTGATAATGCATAATTTTAACATTTTCTTACACTTGAATAGTCAGCCAATCACCATTCCTCTGACAAAAAACCTTCAAGATGCGAAGCCATAGGTAAACTACTTGGTGTTGCCTGCACATTAAAGACATGTGAAAGTATTGATCACTAGTGCGAAGGCAATATGTGTATGTTGTACTGCTGTGAAGGGTTGTGTCTGCAACCTGAATTTTTAACTTCCAGTGTTTTATTAGCAGGGCCCCGAAAGAGTCGTAAATACTCGGTAGGGACGAAATTGTTTGGTTGCCAACCGCTTTCAGCTGACAGCCAGTACCAAGTTTGTGACATGTGGCCCCCTTTACCCGTCTGGATGCTCTTGTTAACGATGGTCAATGAGGTTTCACGAGCCAGGTTGTTGATCCCCTTTAAGGGGAAATCACCCAACTAGTGCGAAGGCAATATGTGTATGTTGTACTGCTGTGAAGGGTTGGTGAGGCTAGGGCCTTGCTTCCTCTTGGTTTCGGTGGCCAGTGCACCTTTAGCATTAGCAATTCTATTCAAAGCTATTTTATCAACAATATTTTAAACTTACATGTTCATTTTGTTAACTGTTTTTTAAAATTATTACTTCTTAGATAAAGATTAACTAACTATAAAGAGTACATTTATCTAAACATGAGAAAGTTTATTGTCTGTATGAATGTTGTTTTGTGTACCCATTCATGCTAGAAACTAGAAAGAGAACTATTGCAATGATGGAGTGGCACTGATTTGCAGACATTGAACTTGATTGTTATCTTGATTATGGACATACAATGAGGATATGTGTTATGCATGATAAATGAAGAAATATCATTTCAATAACTATATAGAAACAAAAGTGATAAGTGTAAGTTTGCATACAATTTCAAGGAAAATACAAACTTAGCTGTCTTGATGATAGGGGGTCCCATGATAAATGCATTTGTGTGAAAATGTTAAACAGATATATGTTACTGTACATATTGATACATATTTATAAACCCTTTCATTTCAAATAACGGCAATCAGTTTTCACGATGAAGTGTTGCTGCAGCTAGGTTACTTGAGAAGAGGTCGGTACACAGCTAGGAGTGTTACCGTATCAAATCTTCAAAACGCTTCTCAATATCTACAGAATATACCTAAAGTGAAGTCTATTTGTGAAATGCTTCTTGGAGTATGTGGATGTTACTGATTCACATCTAGACATGATGGCATGGCGTGTCGACTCAGCAAGGATTGCAATCATAAGTCATATATCTTATTATCTTATTATCAGGTGTGGGTAGTGGTAAGTGACTTGCTGATCTTAGTTTTACAGTGATATCATGAGAGCGATTTCAAAAGTGTATTGTATATACCTATTTGCATACTAAATCCCATAAATAAGGTTTACCATATTAATTATACACAAAAATGTTTAGATTGAAATCCTGGTTATTTTTTAGTAGTTAAGTTAGTTTTCATATACTACCACAGGATCATTTCTGAAATCATAATGTTGTTTATTGTCTTGAGACTGTGGTCACTGAAATCTGCAGTTCACCAGTGGTCTGTGGATCGAGCCTCCAAGGGAATGCAGAGTTTACTCAGGATTTGTCAAGTCTGCAGACAGTATAAGTCAGTAATACTTCAGACAGTAGCAAGAAATATCAAGAATGAAATATCTACATTTTGCAGAAACTGTCTATGTAACTTGCCCTTATCAATTGTCAGCAAGAACTATGGCAGAATTTTAGTATATAAGTATATATTAAAATGAAATTGATATTTATACAAAACTGTCTTTCTTGTTATTTATCATTCCCCCTGAAACAGAACATAGATTTAATTTACAACATTTAACAGAAGCAAAGGACTTAAGACTTTACACTGCGTTGTATGCTTGGCGAGATGTTACTTGGGTACCTTCAACATCTCAAGTAAACATCTCGAGTAATGCTCAATCCATTGGAAGTTGGGAGTGAGGCGATCTTTGCTTACAGAGGGCCCAAAGAGAGAAATCTCCCTCACTGTTATACAATCAAAGGCAGTCCAAAGTAAAAGAACAGCTCAATTCTATACAATTTCCTTTTTATACCCCCAACCATAGGTCATGTGTATCTGGTAATACCAATGATTCTGTCCATCTAAAGACATTTTTTTGTCCGACCTGTTACTGAAAAACTGTTCGTCTGATTGTTTTCAAATTTTGCACATAGGAGGGTTGCAGTGCTAGATAACAATGAAATTTGTTTATTTCTGGATTTTTTTTTACATATTTCCATGTTTTGATCTTACCAGTAGTCATTTGCCATCATCAGAATTTTTTCGGCCAATTGCAGCAAAAGTATCCACCTCATTAGCTGCTTTCTGTTTTTGTGAAACCGCCACACTCGTAATACTAGCTATAACTTTTATCCACTATGCTCTCCAGAACTCTTATTCATAACTTAGTACTCATACCTTGGGGGAACAATTTTGACATGTTCGCTTTTAAGGTCAAAGGTCAAGGTCACAAGTTAGTTAATCACTGTAAGAATTCCTTGTAAACACAATAACTTGACTTTTTTTGTGCTATTAAGCTCTAACTTGGTATATATTATCCTTGGAAAAGTACACAATTTTGGAAAGGTTTCGGCTATAATCCATCAAAGGTCAAGGTCATGACTTTAGCTTGGTTTAGCCAAAATGCTATGTTACAACTATGAACACTTTTAATCAATACATGATTGTTATACTCAATGAAAAGTGTTCATTGATTGTTTAATCTGAGTTGAAGGTCAAAGGTCAAGGTCATGAGATATGAGTTATTGCAATGTACACTAATTTGGTTATAACTTCATCCCATTTAGCATTTCAGAACTCATGACCATGTCTAAGTGTTTACACCTCTGGGCAATTATTATGTTCAGTTTCAAGGTCAAAGGTGAAGGTCACGAGTTATAAAATCACTACAAAATTTCCTCTAAACACGATAACTTGAAAAGTTTTTGTGCTATAAAGTTTTGTATATATCATCTCTACAAAATGTTCAAAAAGTTTTGGGTACGAACTGCCAAACGTCAAGGTCATAGCAAGTTCAACATATATTGAGAAAATGGATTATTTGAACTTTTAACATGTTATACTCAATGAAATGTGTTCATTGATTGAGTGACCTTGAGTGTCAAAGGTCAAGGTCACGAGGAAATGCCCAATTTGCTGAGGCCTGTAAAAGGCGGAACAGGGTAGGGCGAAACCCCAAGTTTCGGGGCTGCTCTGCGTTTGCAGTGTCCCCAAAACGCTCATCTAGTTTGTGTAAAATTTTGCACATGTCTTCTAGCATATTAGGAGGGGTGCAGTGCCAATTTACAAGAAATTCTATTCTTACTTTTTTTTAACGAATTTCTATGTTTTGTACTTAGTTGTTTTCCAATATCATAATTTGTCCAACCAATTGCTAAAAAACATTCATCCAGATCGTTTCAAACAGTGTACTTATCTTTTACCTTATTGAGAGAGATGAAGTTCTTAATTTCTACACACAGTTATAGTAATTTTATTGGGATGGATATTCTCGTACCAAGTGCAGAAAGGCCATTCATTCATTCATTCATTCATTCATTCAATTCTTTTTTTTAGCTTGTTGCTTTTGGACATCCTGTAAAAGAAACTTTATGACTGCCTAAAAGCAATCGCCAGAATGTGATTACAGTTTGCTTTGCTACACATTTAAGGAATATGACCCCATTAATTAAATCAACGCAGATCCAAGATGAATCTATGAAACATTATATAAAGGGTCTTGTGTTCATTGAACTAGGATACCTTTAAACCTCTTTGACAAGTTAATTGAATACCACCTCAGACTCTCAAATAACTCTTTTGAAAATAAGAGGTTTGGAAGACTATTTTTTTTAAATTTGGATGGAACTAGTAGATTTGGTCAATGATTCCAATTCTAACCACAGAATCCCATCTATTCATATTTCATGAAGAAAGGCCAAGACAACTGAAATATATTATATTGAAACGGGTATCTTTTGGATATAGAGCTATGTTGACCTTAAACAGTGCTGTAAAAGCTTTATAAGCAAAAGCCAATCTCTGTTGGATAATACAGGAATGGTCGTATTTTGCATCCTTGCATGTATGCTTTTTTATTAGGCAAAAACTTGATAAAAACCAAAAGGCCTAAAGTAATGCCGGAAATGCTTGAAAATGATTTTCCTACCTCAAACTAAACATGTTGTATATAGATAGACTTTTATAACAAATATCTAATTGTCCGACAACTGCCTTATCTAGCTTTTCGTTAGTTCCACTTTAATATCACAAGGAAGAGGTCTTTACAAAACTATCCCCCCCCCCTTTTTTATGCCCTTTTGTTTGACATGTTTGCGAAGGAATGTGGTGCACCAAATATTCTATGATTCGTCTCCTTGATGTATCAAGAGTTTGAAGTTAGGAATTCGTTATCGTATATTTCGTTCTCATGTTACACTAACTCCTTTACATCTATCTATTGTTCGGAAAAATTTCAAAAATGCCCCCTGCTTAATGCTGCCTGTAGAAAAAGGCGTACCTCTTATAGAGATCATATTTAGAGCACTTGTAGCAAATAGTCGAGACTACAACATATTGAAATTCGGCGGGGTAAAAATTTCCCATTCACCTATTATAAGTGATTTAGTAAAGCAACCCTTAATGATTTTACCGACGCTTCACATTTATGAACATAACCATGCTTGAGATATTCCGGAGGTTGTTGAATGGTGAATTCATTACAATTCACTTAATATAAAATTCCATTGGGAACCAACTAACCTTTTGGATAATCTATATCAAATTGTTTGTTACCGAAATGTTCCAGGGCAAACTCTTTAAATTGTTGGGAAGTACACATGTAGCTCTTGAGAGAAATCTATATTAGTCTACAACATTTACCTTTGGAGATGATTTGATTAAAAGACAGTCATCTTTACCTTTTTGTCTTTGCATTTTGAACGTTTAGGGTTTGATTGTAATCAGAAAATTAATATTTGTTATGCCCCGAATCGGAGATTCCGGGGGTATATTGTTTTTGCCCTGTCCGTCTGTCATTCTATCTGTCTGTCCGTTTGTCTAAAAAACCACTTTAACCTCACTCATCACTTTTGATTGTTTTGGAGTAGACCTTTGATATTTCATTTGTACATCAACAATGATGAGACCTTTCAGATGAGGTCATAATTTTTTTGCCTCGTGACCTTGACCTTGGCGCAGTAAACATTTTTCGAAAACTTTAACCTTGGCCATAACTTGTGATTGGATGGAGATAGACCGTTGATATTTCACATGTGCATCTACCTTGGTAAGACCTTTAAGATACGGTCATAATTTTTGACCTCGTGACCTTGACTTTGGCGCAGAAAGTATTTTTCGAAAACTTTAACCTTGGCCATAACTTTTGATAGAGATAGAGATGCTTAACTTTCATTTTGTATAGTAGTATAACTCTCAGTGATCATTGATTCATGGATTTCCTTTTTCTTGTTCTTTCTGAACATTACGTTTCGTTTCTATACGCTATGACTTGACTTCCTAAGCATTATTACGATTTATATCTGATCAGTTCGCTAACGTGAAGATGTGTTACTTCGCGACCTTTCACGATCTTTACAAAACTACTTTCCTAACCACCTGCTCGTCCTTTAACTTTCAATTGGCATCCAGAGGTAAATCAAGTACCTCCTCCTTCATGTGGTTAGCCTCCGCGGCAACATTAGTAGAGGCAATGTTTGTTTGCATACTTCATGCTTATGTTGATATCTGGACACTTAAACTGGAATAAAACAAGCACAGAAGAGTGGAAACAACAAAAGAGAAAGGGAAAGGTAAACAGTGTTCTACAGCTTATAGATGGATCACAATGCCTGTCGTTTGGCAGAATTACACGTTATTTGGAAAAACAAGAACGTACAGAAACGTGTTGCAAATCAACGTAAAAAAATGACAGATTTGTAACGCGTTATTTATAGAACAGCTTGTTGAAATGATCAAACACATACATAGAAGTATAATTGAATAGAATGTATTTCAGTCTGCGCTCCTCCACGTCTCAGAAGATGACTGGCCATTTTGAGCGAAGCACTAAAGAACTTTGTCAAGCCATAACCCATGTAAGCTGTTGGATTCCATCATTGTGTAAACTTTATGTTATGTATCTGAAGAATAATTCAGTTCGACTCCCTAATCCTTCAATGCAGCGTTATAATATACTGAAATCTTTTGATGATTCGGTTAGCATTACTTGGGTTTCATAAATTTAAAACATCGCACCTTAATTAGCAGCCCCGTTTTTGTGAAGTTTCCACCGCCGCCTCCGCCGCCGTCGCCACCGCACTCGTATTACAAGCTATAACTTTTTTCCACTAAGCTTTCCAGAACTCTTATTCATAACTTACTACTCATACCTCGGGGGAACGATTTTGAAACGTTCACTTTCAAGGTCAAAGGTCAAGGTCACGAGCTATTTAATCACTCTAAGAGTTCCTTGTAAACGCTATAACTTGAAAAGTTTTTGTGCTATGAAGCTCTTACTTGGTATATATCATCCTTGGACAAGTAAATTTTTTTGAAAAGGTTTCGGTTACAATCTGTCAAAGGTCAAGGTCACAGCAAGGTCATGACTTAAGCATGGTTTAGCAAAAATGCTTAATTTTAACTATGAACACTTTTAATCAAAACATGATTGTTATACTCCAAAAAGTGTTCAATGATTGTGTGACCTTGAATGTCAAAGGTCAAGGTCATGAGATATGAGTTATTGCAATATGCACTAAATTTGGGTATAACTTTATCCCATTTAGCTTTTCAGAACTCATGAACATATCTAAATGTGAACACTTCCAGGGAATCATTATGACATGTTCACTTTCAAGTTCAAAGGTCAAGGTCACGAGTTATAAAGTCCCTACAAAATTCCTAGTAAACGCGATAACTTGAAAAGTTTTTGTGCTATGAAGCTCTCACTTGGTGTATATCATCCTTGGACAAGTAGAAAAAGGACAAAGGTCAAGGTCATGAGATTTGAGTTATTGCAATTCCTTGTAAACACGATAACTTGAAAAGTTTTTGTGCTATGAAGTTCATATTTTGTGTATTTTATCTCTTGAGAAGTACAAAATCTTCAAAAATTTTGGGTACGAACTGTCGAAAGTCAAGGTCATGGCAATGTCAATATATATGGAGGAAATAGATTAAATTAACTTTTAACACTTTATTTCATTATATTAATGTTATACTCAATGAAATGTGTTCATTGATTGTGTGATCTTGAGTGTCAAAGGTCAAGGTCACGGGAAAATGCCCAATTTGGTGAGGCCTGTAAAAGGCGGAACAGGGTTAGGCGAAACTCCAAGTTTCGGAGCTGCTCTGCTTTTGCGGTGTCCCGCAAACGCTAATCTAGTTTGCTTTGATAGTAAAATGACTATCTGAAAATTTTGGAGATAGAAATGTTTTTATTCAACAGTTTTAACTTAATGTTTTTGATAATTTTAAATAATCATGGTAACCCAATATTCACAATTTTGCAGATTCAATTGCTCAAAAACGTTTTGAAACTTCACTTCTTGTAGAAAGGTCATTGTCCATCTCTACCCATGTGTTATATCTATAGGCAAGTTTAGGTGCAGAACTTGGAGCTGAACATTGAAGCTGGAAGATTTACTGCAAATAACAAGATGATACTTGAAATATGTTTATTACTCCATTTAGCTCGTAGGTCAAATGGGCTTCTGACCTTTCTAAATAAGACGCAATCCTAAATCGATACCGAAACATCGTTTAATTGGAGCCAAAGATCGTACTTCCTTAGAGAAGAAATCCTTGGGCCTTGGCCTTATCATTCTCGACGTTGCGTTGAGCTAAATGAGCGTTCTAAATGAAGAGCTCATCGATAGTTTTTAAAAACATATCTCAAATAATAAAACATATCTTTTCAAATTATAATTTTTAATTCATAATATACCATTCTGTCATCTTTATGGATATCCCGTCCTTGAACTTGGTTAAACAAGTCCCCAGCAAGCTGATCGAGGCGAATATATTCTAAAGTCATCTTCTGATGAGTAAATCTCGATCTGTGCACGGATCACTGTGTGCGAGGGTTCTCGTAAGGTGAGGGGTCAATACTTGTGTGGCACTACAGCAAGGCAGGGGTGTGAGATGTCAGGGGTCAATACTTGTGTGGCACTACAGCAAGGCAGGGGTGTGAGATGTCAGGGGTCAATACTTGTGTGGCACTACAGCAAGGCAGGGGTGTGAGATGTCAGGGGTCAATACTTGTGTGGCACTACAGCAAGGCAGGGTGTGAGATGTCAGGGGTCAATACTTGTGTGGCACTACAGCAAGGCAGGGGTGTGAGATGTCAGGGTCAATACTTGTGTGGCACTACAGCAAGGCAGGGGTGTGAGATGTCAGGGGTCAATACTTGTGGGGCACTACAGCAAGGCAGGGTGTGAGATGTCAGGGGTCAATACTTGTGTGGCACTACAGCAAGGCAGGGGTGTGAGATGTCAGGGGTCAATACTTGTGTGGCACTACAGCAAGGCAGGGGTGTGAGATGTCAGGGGTCAATACTTGTGTGGCACTACAGCAAGGCAGGGGTGTGAGATGTTTGGTAAGAAGTGCTGGCGGGCCGAAAGAACTTGTCCTGGCTGTTTGAAGATTTGGTGAAAAGAAAAATGATGACGACTCCCTGTATACCATATGTTACAATGAACATGTTCTGTTTGAATTGGTTAATAATCGAAACATCTAGAACTGATTCATTGCACGATAATATGCGAAGATGTTAACGCTTGTGAATGTTTTGCACTGAATATGACCATCGACAATTTATCCTCAAAAGTTCACAAATAGCCTACACCAATGAAATGCAGTGGTTCAGGCTACGATTAACCAACAATTTTCATTCGAGTAGTTAGTAAACCAGGGTTTGACTAAGAGCACGGGTGGTATTTGCAAAGTCCTGTATGGCGCTGTGACTCTGTGCCAACGCAGTCTACGATGTCCTTGGGAGTCCAGGGCCGCTGGAGGTCCGTTAATTGGCAGTCTCGAATACACCCGGCGTACAATTTGCTTGACGTAGCGTTGTCAGCAATTCCATCATAAATGAGTTGAATTGCATATAGGCTCTGCTCACGGGTCTCCAGATATTTTATACGCTTGACCGTTTGGGCGTGGATAGGTTCTCCTAAACAGCACAAGAAGATAGCGCCACGTGGCGTGGTCCTGGAGTCCGTGAAGTCGTGTTTACTAAACGTGGTGCAGTAGTAGGACGTGTATTCGGCAGGCTGGCACAAGAGGTTGCACACATCGTTCTTATGCTGGTCGTCAGAACTTGACACTTGGCAGATCAACCACACAATCTGAAAGCAGGAACAAACATATTCAGTAAAGACTCTTAAGCTACGTTTACACTAGCTAGACGGGTAACGATTCTAACACGAAACAAATGTCTTAGTAGATCTTTGTGATAATGGCACATTGTATTTTCCCCCCATTTTTTAACCGTTCTGTTACGTTTCCATACGCTCGAGCTCTTATTGGATTTCGTACTCACTGTTACGATTTGATGTCCGATCACTTACGAATGTTTCCGCGATCTCTAGAGATCGTTTACGACCCTTATATATATACGATTCCACTGTACAATCTATTGCGCTTCCCCACGCCTTAGACGTTCATTAATGATCTGTTACCCTTTGTTGGCTTTTGATTGACAATAAAGCGCACGAATGACACGATTGCTACGTTTGGTATAAGAAGGTGGTAACGTATAGACATATCCACCTTCCACCAGTGAGTCCAAAGCGATTATAGAAACTTGCACTTTACACGGTTGTACCAAAAATATGTCATATTTGAAGTTGTTCCAATAGATTTACTTATTATTTTTGTGTTGCACAGAGAATTATGTAATTGACGTGGGTTCTGTGTATGATTTTTTCAATCGTTTCAGCTAGTTTTAAATCATTCAATTTATGAATTAGTAAATTCACGTTTTAGTGCAAATGTATGTTTATAAACGATTTTACCGTGAACTAACGTGTTAATTGTTTCTTAAACACCAATGTACATATGTGGACACAAAAAAATGATACTTTAAATAATTTAACACAACTGCTGTAGGATGATTCCTGACAAATGTTCAAAATTTGACAAACATTCAACCAGAAATCATCTCATAAAACGTATTAATGCATGCAACGCTACATAACATGCTATTATATGGAAATTACGTAGATATTACATAATTATACCACAACAGTAAATAAAGATGTATATTTTTTTGTTTTTATGTTGGTAATTTCATGCCTAAAGAGAAGATAGTGTTATTCTGCGGACAGTTCGTTCGATCACAATGAATATCTTCTGGCAGCGTGATGCAGTTAGAACAGATCTAGAGCAAGGCAGAGGGTAAAGTAAATCGTAGGACATCCTCTTAACGTCAAGACCAAAATAATAGCTTGTATATTCGCAACAGAATGTCTACAACGTGACGCAACACAGGAGATAGTAAAACTATCGTAATAGAACTCAGTGGATGTTGATAGATTCGTGACATATCTGGACGTCACAACTCACACGATGTGTTGCGACTATCTCGATACGCTCCATCGCGCTTTGTACGCTCTCATACCCTCTTATACACTCTGTCCCTATGGTCACACTCTACTGCGCAGTACTACGATCTGAAGCTATCGCAAAAGAAATCGGCACAATCGTGGCAAAATATCAAACATGTTAAATATTTTGCCACGATAATAGCGATGCCTTACGACCAATGAGATCTGTTGCGATCGCCACGAATTCTACCTGCGCTCCCTCACGCTTATTTTTCAAAATAATTTAAATCGTGGCCATCGTGGTCTAGTGTCAACTATTTATACAACAATATTGTATAAGTGGGCAAAATACAAACTTATATCAATATAATCTAAGCTGCATCGAAACACGTATAAAATGAAAACAGCATATCTTCAGCTCGAAATGATAGTGCATGTGGATTGAACTAAAGTCTAACATAAAGATTCGCTCACCTTACGAACATGGTATGTTCAGTTTAGAAACTTCTTCTTTTCATAAAAAAAATTCGCTTGTGAAGTAATTTGCTTTCCGGTGATAAATGCTGAGCAATTCCGTTAATAAAAAGATTGTTTTTGGCTAGGCTACTAGGCCTAAGGCCTGCTAAGCTTGAGGTGCCGTGTTCGAACCCCGCCTTTGACATTGTGTAAAACGTTGGAGTTAACATTTGTATGCAGACTCAAAATTGGTGTCTAAAACCCTAGTGTACAGTACACAACCACGTGCACTCAAGAGAACCCACGAATTCGTTCGTGAATGGTCAGATGGGTCCACACAAACACGTGCAGTAGACTGTGACAAAAGCCGCGACCATATTATGTGCTTGTCCACCCAGCTGTAGATGGGCACCTCGTGTGCACCTAGCTCGGTGGGCCTCGTGCCTCAGAGAGTTGAGATTTAAAAAACAAATAACATCCTACGATCGAGAGGAGTGAAAGCTCCACTAAGAAGCTGGGCTGGATCATGGCGCTACACAAAATTATTGTTGTAAGGATCTATAATGTGCATATTATGCAACATTATGTATATTTTCTGAGCATTTGTCGAGCAGTTTCAAAACATTTTAATTATCTGTCCTTATAAAAATGCTTTATAAGTGTCAGAACCATTGTCAAAAGTGCCCGGACCAAGGTAATTTTAATAAATTTCGAAAATCTCGAAATATAATTCCAAATTTACTTTCAAACTACCAAAACAAAAGAGGTTTTTAAAACGGAAGTTTTTTCTTTCAATGAACATGATTGTGATGATTTACCTGATGTGAGTCAACATTTACAAAATAATCACCGATTTCTTTCACGAATTGTCTGATCCTGCAAAGGTTCGTTCAGAAATATAAACAAATAATCAAATGTTTTTTAAGAAAGAATATCCAATAAATAAAATGCACATTTCATAGCAAACTGATTTAAGAAATCACACTAATGTAGAATGTAAGCATCTTATCAAAGCTTCTGAAGATCGTGCGACTTCTTCTACATGGGTCTTTACCACTATTCGCATCAACCCGAAGCGTCGTTCCGCGCCGCTATGGATAGCACTGGGTCTTGGCGTTTGTAAACTAACCGCCTGGCGCTCTTTCTGGAAGAACAGTAGTTAACATTCACTTTGCTCACGAAAAGATATGTAAATAACTGTTTATAGAAAACTTGACCTATTTCTTTATCATTTAATGAGCGAACGTGATTCATGTACCATCAGCCCGGGGCACAGAGCGGAAAAGCGGAAAAGTTGATTGATTGACAGTGAACGAAGATGATGTGACAAGTGACAGAGAGTAAATCCAGATCAAACAAGCAGGAAGAGGGAAGAAGACAAATTGCACAATTTCATCCCCTCTCTCTTACTCAATACGGACTAAGAAAACTATATCGTTTGCCAACCAATTTCAATTAAAGTGATTGCTATACGCATCGATGTTTGATTTTTAGCTCATCTGGCCTGTAAGGCCCGATGGGCTTATGGCATGGCATGTTGTCCGGCGTCCGTCCGTCCATCCGTCCGTCCGTCCGTCCGTCCGTAAACTTTGTGGAATTTCGACTTCTTCTCCAGAACCATAAGGCCTAGAATGCTGAAACTTCGTGTACAGACTCCTTGGCTAGTGAGGATTATAAATTGTAGTTTTGGTGGCCCTGTGACCCCTAATAAGGGCTACAGGGGCCACGCCCTAAAAACCTATTTTCATCTTCTTCTCCAGAACCATGAGGCCTAGAAAGCTGAAACTTTGTGAACAGACTCCTTGGCTAGTGAGAATAATAAATTGTAGCTTTGGTGGCCCTGTGACCCCTAAAAAGGGCTACAGGGGCCACGCCCTAAAAACCTATTTTCATCTTCTTCTCCAGAACCATGAGGCCTAGAAAGCTGGAACTTTGTGTACAGACTCCTTGGCTAGTTATGATTATGAATTGTAGCTTTGGTGGCCCTGTGACCCTTAATAAGGGCCACAGGGGCCACGCCCTTAAAATCGATTTTCATCTTCTTCTCCAAAAGCATAAGGCCTAGAAAGCTGAAACTTTGTGTACAGACTCCTTGACGAGTGAGGATTATGAATTGTAGTTTGGTGACCCTGTTGTCCTTAATAAAGGTAACAGGAAAGTCCTTCAAGTCTATTTTCATCTTCTTCTCCTGAAGTATAAGGCCTAGAAAACTTAGACTTGTCGCCTATATACTTAATTTTATGATTGGTGACCCTGTGGCCTCTACAAAGGGGGAATCACATTGGCCACACTCTACAGCATTATTGGTGATGAAGCCTGATGAGCTACAGAGCCAGTGGCTCTATTTTTTTCACGTTGTTTTCATTATAAACCTATTTTCGGAACTCACGTTTATGACCGTCGTTGTTTTAAATCTACTTTTTAAACACTATATCTAGTAGTAATATATTATCTTGACAGACGCTCGTGACAAGTGACATAACGTATCTGATTTTATGACCTACACGATATCGTTGTTCATATTTATCATACGATGCTTTAGGGCAAAAACGTCAACTCGTCCCGAGAATATGACGTCATAAACAATGTAATTACGTCACGTTAAGTTTGAGTTGTCATACTAGACAATGAATGTGTGTTTTCAAATAGAAATTGACTGTTAAATATCAAAAGCTGCCTTGACTAACAAATGCATGATTCTTAGAATGTGTATGTTGTTAAAACGAAGGAATAATCACTTCACAGTACATCCAACAAACGGTCGAGGTTATCTAGCCGTACCAATCATACCGTTCGTCCGTCCTAACGTTCCAGGACATTGTTCGTCCGACAGATCGCTGAACTACTATTCATCCGATTCTATTCAATGTTCAACCTGGTTCCCTTGCCTCGTTCCGCGTGCGCTACAGTAAGGCCGTGGTGTTGGCTGCCCAATGGCGGCGCGTACAGACGTGTTTCAAAATGAAGGATACGGTACAAATGCACATAGAGATGTCCCGCTCTCGCTTTCAAGCCACGACATATCGACGACGAATAGCTATAAAACATCTAAATTTAATCAGAAATCAAGCCTTATATAGGTATAAAAACAAGTGTTTGAAACTAACATGACAATGTCCCCCGTGGTTTATGCGACACTATCCTCATTATTACGTAAAAAAGAGTTTAAACAAAAGTGGTCAAAGAAACATGGTGACATTGAAAACAAAGTCAAGGTAAATTTGGTTCCTTGCCGCAAGAGAACAATAGAGTTGATTAATAACCATAGTCATGAAGTGTATGTGTAAACTGCCAATCTAGACTGTCAACGAATTTGCAGACTTTGAGCGTGACAGAAAATTGTCAAAGTGTTGTGGTGACCTTCAAAATTAGGTCAATGTCACAATAACCAACTGATGTCTGCCTCATCTCACAATGTAGGATTCCTCAAATTAAGAATGGTCATTGTTAGGGGTGCAATATGCAAGCATCGAAATGTCCTTAGTTTGTGGTGATCGGCAGTTGTTGGAGGGGACGTTGGCTGAGGTTGATAGTTTTTGTTCTTGAAACCCAGAAGAAAGAATTTATTGCTTATATGTTTCCATCTGTTAAAAAAAGAAATGATGCATGATTGTTTATATGAGGCACAATGGAACCGCATGGCATGATTGTTTATCTGAGGCACAATGGAACCGTATTGCATGATTGTTTATATGAGGCACAATGGAACCGTATGATATGATTGTTTATATGAGGCACAATGGAACCGCATGGCATGATTGTTTATATGAGGCACAATGGAACCGTATGGCATGATTGTTTATAGGAGGCACAATGGAACCGTATTGCATGATTGTTTATATGAGGCACAATGGAACCGTATTGCATGATTGTTTATATGAGGCACAATGGAACCGTATTGCATGATTGTTTATATGAGGCACAATGGAACCGTATGGCATGATTGTTTATAGGAGGCACAATGGAACCGTATTGCATGATTGTTTATATGAGGCACAATGGAACCGTATTGCATGATTGTTTATAGGAGGCACAATGGAACCGTATTGCATGATTGTTTATGAGGCACAATGGAACCGCATGGCATGATTGTTTATCTGAGGCACAATGGAACCGTATGGCATGATTGTTTATATAAGGCACAATGGAACCGTATTGCATGATTGTTTATATGAGGCACAATGGAACCGTATGGCATGATTGTTTATCTGAGGCACAATGGAACCGTATGGCATGATTGTTTATATGAGGCACAATGGAACCGTATTGCATGATTGTTTATATGAGGCACAATGGAACCGTATGGCATGATTGTTTATAGGAGGCACAATGGAACCGTATTGCATGATTGTTTATATGAGGCACAATGGAACCGTATGGCATGATTGTTTATAGGAGGCACAATGGAACCGTATTGCATGATTGTTTATTTGAGGCACAATGGAACCGTATGGCATGATTGTTTATGAGGCACAATGGAACCGTATTGCATGATTGTTTATATGAGGCACAATGGAACCGTATTGCATGATTGTTTATATGAGGCACAATGGAACCGTATTGCATGATTGTTTATAGGAGGCACAATGGAACCGTATTGCATGATTGTTTATATGAGGCACAATGGAACCGTATGGCATGATTGTTTATATGAGGCACAATGGAACCGTATGGCATGATTGTTTATATGAGGCACAATGGAACCGTATGGTATGATTGTTTATATGAGGCACAATGGAACCGTATGGCATGATTGTTTATGTGAGGCACAATGGAACCGTATGGCATGATTGTTTATATGAGGCACAATTGAACCGTATGGTATGATTGTTTATATGAGGCACAATGGAACCGCATGGCATGATTGTTTATAGGAGGCACAATGGAACCGTATGGCATGATTGTTTATATGAGGCACAATGGAACCGCATGGCATGATTGTTTATATGAGGCACAATGGAACCGTATGGTATGATTGTTTATATGAGGCACAATGGAACCGCATGGCATGATTGTTTATATGAAGCACAATGGAACCGCATGGCATGATTGTTTATATGAGGCACAATGGAACCGTATGGCATGATTGTTTATAGGAGGCACAATGGAACCGTATTGCATGATTGTTTATGTTCCTGTTTCTCTTTTGGCGACTTGTCGGAATGGGTGCAACTTTAATCAACCCTTGTTACACGCCGCATGGTATACGATTTGACATAATTCGCTGAAATCACATTGCCTCACCTACAAGCACTGCCCAGACCTTAACACAAGTTGTAATTGATTTACTGGATAGTAGTGGAGCTCATCCATTCTTGCCCAAACTACAAAATCAAAGCTGAATAATCCTAAGATTAGATTCTCCATTTGTCTTTGAGAGGACATTCTTTTATTAAGTGTTTCGACGAACATATAAGCTATATCACGGTTTATTATTATTATAAACAATGATACCACCCGATTGTCTTCAGTACATGTGCAGAATGGAAATTCGGGTTGTGCCCGTGGCAAGCGGCATCCACAGTGCGTTGTTCTGTCCTTATAATGCTGAGAGTTTGACAAAGAGATACACATTCTAAGTGAAAATTGACGTTTTTATAACACAACCGTAAACGTCTCAATAGGGATAACATTTGATTGTTGATTTTAAAGATAAATATAGTTGCGTTTGTATAATTTCAGGGAATTCTTGTTATTCAACACGCGCAAATTCAGTTTAAAACCGAGGTCATTATCGATGTGGAAACCTGACCGTTAGTTTCAAGTTTTTAAGAGCAAATTGTAAATCCACCTACAAAAGAAACTTTACACATTCATATGCATCAATGAAATTAATAATATTATGCGGTTGTAATTCATTAAGCAGTTTAATATCATAACGTAACCCTAGGAAAGAGGATTTAATCACCATCAAAGTAACATTGTTTGGAGACTTCTTTGGTAAAAATTGCAATGCACGTGCAAACGTTCTAGAATAATATAAAAGGGCTGGTTTGCATCCACGATAGCAAAGGACCTACCAAGGAATGATATGCGCACGGAACCCTTCTACACCTAGATGATATCAGACCCCATACTGCCAGGCTGACTGTTATATCCTTGCTCAGCAAAACATCAAGTCAACGTCTAGCCCATTCTCTCCCCACAGAGGCAACTCAGTCACACCTGAAGTAGCCTCTGTTCTATTACGGCTAATATACGGGACAGAAAGGTAGAAATCTGATTGGAGGCAATCGAAGTTAGTTGTGCAATCAACGACGCCGTTTCAAAAGTGGTCATTCGCAAAACCTCGTCCATCTCCGTGTGGTTCGTCAAAGCTTTCGTTGAAATTTGACATCCAGGGGAGGTAATTCTTCCTATTACAAACCAGCGCTTTTTGCCTTCTTATTAGTTATTTTTTGTTGATTAGTACAATAAAATCTTTCATAAACCAAATTATAATTTACACAATTATAAAACAGTTTCTATCTAATGATAAACCCTATCCATATCTGATTTTCAAATAGTTCCCCTCTCACACTGTTATTGAAAAATACAGGTAAAGACATAATATTTTCCATGTCGTTAAACGACCGTTAACTCCCCGAGTCATGGATATCCAAAAGGTGTTTTCATTGGCTGCAAATAAGGGAGATATTTTAAGTTACAACTTTTTGCCGCTAGGGTAATCTACCGGAACCCCAGGATCTAGGCGTAATAGAACAGAGGCTAATTCAGGTATGATTGAGGTGCCTCTGTGGGGAGAGAATGCGTCTAGCCGTGGCCAAAGAGTCCCCTGAAATGCCGCCAACAGATCGTCCCTAGGGACCGCGTTGCCATAAATGAGCTTGACAAGATGATTAATGAAGAGTGGAAACGACTACCAGATTACGTCATTTAACGTCTCACGAACTCTCTCAACCGACGTATTATTGCTTGCGTAGTTGCCCATGGAGGACACTCACGATACTGAAACAGTTTCCTATACCAAGAAACCCGTTGACATTTATCCAAGTAGCAATCAAAGACATCCACCATATTGGCCTACGAGTTAATCGACATTGGCATATCCCTTCAATCTATAAGTGACACAAACTGTTGATTTTCGTAAACGATTGAAAAATTGATTTGAAATGGAATGTCCAAATAATCCAAAAAGACATTAAATGGCTCGTTATTTTATCTTCTACCAAGTGAAGAAGTTGGGTGTAACGTTTCTTTTGTAGGTGGGTTCATTTATCCGTAGGAACTCCTGAGCCAGTTACACAATGTTTTAGTGAAATTAATGCAGATAGAAAATGATTCGTTGCCTCTACGGAAACGCAAGATAGAAAATGAAAACGACATCTATTTATTTAAGTTAACACAGATATTTAGAGAAACATAACTTCTTAAATTTACTGTTGAGTCGAGCTGAATCTATTCGACATAAAGTTCATTTGTCGGGGATTCTGGTCAGCTAATTTGCGGGTGTTCATTGTTATTCAACGTTGGGAAAGCTTTCGAATCAGCCAATCAGAATCCAGTATTTATCGAAGTCATGTTACAGTAGTAAGTAATTGCTCCACCTATCCTCATTCAGCATGTCGTCGCGGCATCCTCCTAATCAACCGTCCATTACCGATTCGGGCCAATCAGTCCGACTGCTCTTGCAGTAACAAGGCCAATTGACGGTTGCCGGTTGACGTCTCCTGATCATGTCCTAGACATGCTTTGTAGGAAAAGGTCAGGACTTTGATACTGACAATATTTTGACGCTGGGTGGTAGTCATTCAGGACACGGGCGTGGTGGGCACGGACAATAGTATAAGTCAAATATAATCATGCCAGTGCAATGATTTTGTAACACATAATTATGTTTTTATAGATTTAAGCTTTATACTTAAGAATTTTCATTTGACAATGCATTGAGTTCGCATATCTATGTACGTTGAATGCACTTAAACCATTCTAAATTGTAACTTCCTTGTTACTCTGAATAACGCTAATTTTATAATCTTCTTATACACGAATTCGTTATTCCTTTCTCTTAATGCTCCCAATATATTCAGTACATGGCATATCTTGTCCTACATACAAATCAATCCATTTAACCTGAAATGAATTAATGAATTTTTAAAGGACACCTTCAATTGATAAAACATTTTTATAAATTCAGACTCAAGCGATGTGCTCCTTTCTGATTGAAACTTACAAGGTCATGCGACCGGTTTGTATTTCAATGAACCCTTCAGTGGACTTTATACGAAATAACTGTCGCATCATGGCGTTTACACAAAATCTTGCCTGGTGATGGGGTGACTATTTCAACAATGAATCATTGTGCAGTGATAACATAACATAATGTTTTCACATATATCTTTTTGAAAGCAAGAGTTAGATAGGACTAGATTTTCATAATTGAGTTTAAACATTAATGATAATTATGATTTTTAGCAGAATCATTTAGATACATTTTATAATCTTTTTTTCTGTCAACTAGTTTTTCTCAGTGAACTCCCATACCGGAAACTGCACTTATTTGGGCGGAACAGTTTTGTTTTAAGATTGAAAGCTTTCTAAAAGTAAGAATTTATAAGAAATGATTTGCATAATGTGTTTGTCCATAATGTGTTTGAAACTCGTAAGTTAAACTTTTGTGTAACTGGCTGGGCAAGCTCCGCCAGTCATAGAACTGGTAAGTGGTATTACATTTCACATGGCAATAAACAGACATTTTTTATTTCATGGCTGATCGACATTTAAGAGCCAGTTTTGTCAATTAAGCACAAGTCATTAACGCATTATGTCAATGGACTTAAATGGCTTGGTCCATTTACAATTGTTTGTTGGTGTACTCTTTATAGGCAAATAATTGGTTCTAAGTGTTACTCATATTATTAAATTCAAAAAGGAAGTTGATACCTGCCAATACTACATTTTATAAACACATCAGAATTAACAACTACTTTACATCTTGTGTTAAATGTAAAATGTAATGCATTGAATCTTAGAAGGCATACATATCTATTTGAGGCTAAACATGTATTTCCAATAGGCATTTATCAATTTTGAAAGAACACATAATGCTTCTGAAATGATAAGTCTTGAAGAATTCATATGTTGCTAGTTATGTTTTGTTAAGAGCAATCATCTAAACTCTGCTGAAAATGATACATTACCGATGCCCTATACAATCCATTATACATGGCGAAGTAATTTTACCGACGTAAGATAAGTTAAGCATATAATTACAACTTTGCTGCGGGTTACTATTATTCAACACCCAACCTTACCCACACCTAAAACAAATTTTCAGACATTATTATGGAATTTATTTACAACATGTCTTGCTTGATATCACAACACTTCTGTCCCATACAACAAAATAGGTTTAATGTAATCATCAATAAGTTTAAATAATTCATTGTAAGGAATACTTTTTAATTTTCATTTTGCGTTGTCGCTTGTTTGTTTGCTGATCGTTCGTATTTATATACATGTGCGTTTTGCTTTGTTTGGTATTGCTGATCGACGCTTGAATGATTCGGTTCGTAACTTCGATGCGTAAAGCTGTTTTGTGATTTTGTCTACTTTTGTGTATGTTTATATGCTTTTGGTAGCGTTTCGATTTTTCTTGGTTAGGCCTGTTAGAGTTGCACTGATCTCATCCATGCAACATACTGACGATGACATGGATGAATCTTGCCAATTGAAAACATTTTGACATATGAGAGAAGAACATGGACCACTGTTAAATGTGTGGTGAGAGCACTATGTCACCTTCAGGCCACCTGATAACTTAAACAGTAGGACGGGTCATCGGGACACCAGAGTATTACATCTCCTAAATTGCCTTTCAATCGTTAAACTATGAGCCCGAGGCGTGCAGCAGATTGATGGCTTCATGTGTCCTGTCTTCTTCACATTCGCCCACGATGTATTCACCGTACTGCCGTATTATTGCACGACTATTACGAAACAATACTCTTTAAAGGGTTAAGGAAGTGAGAGAGTATTGCATGGACTCTCTGTTTAACTACCCTGGCTATTGTACTCTCAATTAGCTCCCTTGTAGCCCCAGGCCAGACCACACGCTTCATTCAACCAATGTATAACTGAAAAACTGCGCCTCCGCCAATACATTTTGCGGTGCAAAACAACCTGGCACTCCTCAACCTCGTGTAAATGTAAATGAAACACACCACAGTAACCATTTCTCCGTACATACAAAGACAAACATCAAGTCCTTGACCCGTGATCAAAAAGAGGAACGGTTAGCAATATATCAATCCAATAAGGATTGGTTGAATGTGTTGGTATCTAAGTAAAGAGGTTTCATTACATTAGATTCATCCAAAAGTAGATAAAAAAACCGTCAATAGTTATAAAATGAAACACCTAATGACAACTGAGACATTACGAGCTTAATGTGTAAAGGTTGAGCGTGTTTGAGTGACACCAGTTACTCTGACCATTCAAGTCACTCATCAGCAGTTACAATGAGCTGGTAGTGGTGAAGATCGACAGCTTTATTGCTGACAGTCTGATATCTTGGGAAATTGCTCACTTTAACATACTTCGTAATTTAATATTGAAACGTCCCATTGATATGCTTGTGTCACCATTTCACTATATTATGGATATTCAATTTAGTTTACTTACCAATATCGAACAGCGTAAATCCATAATGGGGTATACTTGATGTAAAGTGTTGAGAATGAAGTAAACCTTGGTGGCGATTGCTCTGCCTCCTTTCTACGCAAGCCTTATAAACGTGTGCTGTTTTCTGTCGGCAATCCATCTCCGCAACTCTTGTCTGTCTGTCAGCCGGGGCGGGGCCTAACGCAGAGCGGTCTTCTTGTCTCCTCCCCCTGCTTTCTCTTTCTACCCTGTCTTTCACACCCCTTCCCGTCTTTCTCTTTCTCCCCAACCCTTCTCTCCTTCCCTGCTGTCTCTTTCTACCCTGTCTTTCACACCCCTTCCCGTCTTTCTCTTTCTCCCCAACCCTTCTCTCCTTCCCTGCTGTCTCTTTCTACCCTGTCTTTCACACCCCTTCCCGTCTTTCTCTTTCTCCCCAACCCTTCTCTCCTTCTCTGCTGTCTCTTTCTACCCTGTCTTTCACACCCCTTCCCGTCTATCTCTTTCTCCCTAACCAATCTCTCCTTCCCTGCTTTCTCTTTCTACCCTGCCTTTCACACCTCTTCCCTTCTTTCTTTACCCTTACTTCCGTTTTCCTCTCCTTCTCTCCCTTTACATACCTTACCTTTCCCTTTCCTGCCCTTCATTCTCTTTATCTCTTACCCTTCCCATTCTCTCCCTTTTCTCTCTTTATCCCCAACCCCTCTCTTCCCCTCCTTCTCTCTCTTTATCCCCTACCCTTCTTTTTCCTCCATTTCTCTCTCTTAATCCCTATCCTTCTCCTCACTTCTCTCTCTTTATCCCTACCCTTCCCTCCCCCCTTCTCTTTCTTTATCCCCTACCCTTCTCTTCCCCTCCATCTCTCTCTTTATCCCCTACCTTTCCCCTTTCTCCCCTTCTCTCTCTTTATCCCCTATCTCCCCCTTCTCTCTCTTTATCCCCGACCCTCCCCCTCCATCTCTCTCTTTATCTCCCTTCTCTTTTCTCCCGATTTCTCTCTTTCTCCACTACCCTTCCCTTTCCTCCCTTCTCTCTCTTTATCCCCTTCCCTTCCCTCCCCCTTCTCTCTTTCTCCCCTACCCTTCCCATTCTCTCCCTTTTCTCTCTTTATCCCCTACCCTTCTTTTTCCTCCATTTCTCTCTCTTAATCCCTATCCTTCTCCTCACTTCTCTCTCTTTATCCCTACCCTTCCCTCCCCCCTTCTCTTTCTTTATCCCCTACCCTTCTCTTCCCCTCCATCTCTCTCTTTATCCCCTACCTTTCCCCTTTCTCCCCTTCTCTCTCTTTATCCCCTATCTCCCCCTTCTCTCTCTTTATCCCCGACCCTCCCCCTCCATCTCTCTCTTTATCTCCCTTCTCTTTTCTCCCGATTTCTCTCTTTCTCCACTACCCTTCCCTTTCCTCCCTTCTCTCTCTTTATCCCCTTCCCTTCCCTCCCCCTTCTCTCTTTCTCCCCTACCCTTCCCTTTCCTTCCTTCTCTCTCTTTAAACCCTACCCTTCCCTTTCCTTCCTTCTCTCTCTTTAAACCCTACCCTTCCCTTTCCTTCCTTCTCTCTCTTTCTCCCCTACCTTTCCATTTCCTCCCCTTCTCTCTCTTTTAGCATACCTTTCCCGTTCCTCCCCTTCTCTCTCTTTGTTCCCTACCCTTCCCCTTCCTCCCTTATCTCTCTTTATCGCCAACCCTTCCCTTTCTTCCCTTCTCTCTCTTTATCGCCTACCCTTCCCCTTTCCTCCCTTCTCTCTCTTTATCGCCAACCCTTCCCTTTCTTCCCTTCTCCCTTTTTATCGCCTACCCTTCCCTTTCCTCCCCTCCTCTCTCTTTGTTCCCTACCCTTCCCCTTTCCTCCCTTCTCTCTCTTTATCGCCAACCCTTCTTTTTCTTCCCTTATCTCTCTTTATCGCCAACCCTTCCCTTTCTTCCCTTCTCTCTCTTTATCGCCTACCCTTCCCCTTTCCTCCCTTCTCTCTCTTTATCCCCAACCTTCCCTTTCCTCCCCTCCTCTCTCTTTATCGCCTACCCTTCCCTTTCCTCCCCTCCTCTCTCTTTATCCCCAACCTTCCCTTTCCTCCCCTCCTCTCTCTTTATCGCCTACCCTTCCCCTTTCCTCCCTTCTCTCTCTTTATCGCCTACCCTTCCCTTTCCCCCCCTTCTCTCTCTTTATCCCCAACCTTCCCTTTCCTCCCTTTTCTCTCTTTATCGCCAACCCTTCTCTTTCTTCCCCTCCTCTCTCTTTATCGCCAACCCTTCCCTTTCCTCCCTTCTCTCTCTTTATCGCCAACCCTTCCCTTTCCTCCCCTTCTCTCTCTTTATCCCCAACCTTCCCTTTCCTCCCCTCCTCTCTCTTTATCGCCTACCCTTCCCTTTCCTCCCCTCCTCTCTCTTTATCCCCAACCTTCCCTTTCCTCCCCTCCTCTCTCTTTATCGCCTACCCTTCTCCTTTCCTCCCTTCTCTCTCTTTATCGCCTACCCTTCCCTTTCCTCCCCTTCTCTCTCTTTATCCCCAACCTTCCCTTTCCTCCCTTTTCTCTCTTTATCGCCTACCCTTCTCTTTCTTCCCCTTCTCCCTCTTTGTTCCCTACCCCTCCCCTTTCCTCCCCTCCTCTCTCTTTATCCCCAACCTTCCCTTTCCTCCCTTATCTCTCTTTATCCCCAACCTTCCCTTTCCTCCCCTCCTCTCTCTTTATCGCCTACCCTTCCCTTTCCTCCCTTTTCTCTCTTTATCCCCAACCTTCCCTTTCCTCCCCTCCTCTCTCTTTATCGCCTACCCTTCCCCTTTCCTCCCTTCTCTCTCTTTATCGCCTACCCTTCCCTTTCCCCCCCCCTTCTCTCTCTTTATCCCCAACCTTCCCTTTCCTCCCTTTTCTCTCTTTATCGCCAACCCTTCTCTTTCTTCCCCTCCTCTCTCTTTATCGCCAACCCTTCCCTTTCCTCCCTTCTCTCTCTTTATCGCCTACCCTTCCCTTTCCTCCCCTCCTCTCTCTTTATCGCCTACCCTTCCCTTTCCTCCCCTCCTCTCTCTTTATCCCCAACCTTCCCTTTCCTCCCCTCCTCTCTCTTTATCGCCTACCCTTCTCCTTTCCTCCCTTCTCTCTCTTTATCGCCTACCCTTCCCTTTCCTCCCCTTCTCTCTCTTTATCCCCAACCTTCCCTTTCCTCCCTTTTCTCTCTTTATCGCCTACCCTTCCCCTTTCCTCCCTTCTCTCTCTTTATCCCCAACCTTCCCTTTCCTCCCCTCCTCTCTCTTTATCGCCTACCCTTCCCTTTCCTCCCCTCCTCTCTCTTTATCCCCAACCTTCCCTTTCCTCCCCTCCTCTCTCTTTATCGCCTACCCTTCCCCTTTCCTCCCTTCTCTCTCTTTATCGCCTACCCTTCCCTTTCCCCCCCTTCTCTCTCTTTATCCCCAACCTTCCCTTTCCTCCCTTTTCTCTCTTTATCGCCAACCCTTCTCTTTCTTCCCCTCCTCTCTCTTTATCGCCAACCCTTCCCTTTCCTCCCTTCTCTCTCTTTATCGCCAACCCTTCCCTTTCCTCCCCTTCTCTCTCTTTATCCCCAACCTTCCCTTTCCTCCCCTCCTCTCTCTTTATCGCCTACCCTTCCCTTTCCTCCCCTCCTCTCTCTTTATCCCCAACCTTCCCTTTCCTCCCCTCCTCTCTCTTTATCGCCTACCCTTCTCCTTTCCTCCCTTCTCTCTCTTTATCGCCTACCCTTCCCTTTCCTCCCCTTCTCTCTCTTTATCCCCAACCTTCCCTTTCCTCCCTTTTCTCTCTTTATCGCCTACCCTTCTCTTTCTTCCCCTTCTCCCTCTTTGTTCCCTACCCCTCCCCTTTCCTCCCCTCCTCTCTCTTTATCCCCAACCTTCCCTTTCCTCCCTTATCTCTCTTTATCCCCAACCTTCCCTTTCCTCCCCTCCTCTCTCTTTATCGCCTACCCTTCCCTTTCCTCCCTTTTCTCTCTTTATCCCCAACCTTCCCTTTCCTCCCCTCCTCTCTCTTTATCGCCTACCCTTCCCCTTTCCTCCCTTCTCTCTCTTTATCGCCTACCCTTCCCTTTCCCCCCCCCTTCTCTCTCTTTATCCCCAACCTTCCCTTTCCTCCCTTTTCTCTCTTTATCGCCAACCCTTCTCTTTCTTCCCCTCCTCTCTCTTTATCGCCAACCCTTCCCTTTCCTCCCTTCTCTCTCTTTATCCCCAACCTTCCCTTTCCTCCCCTCCTCTCTCTTTATCGCCTACCCTTCCCTTTCCTCCCCTCCTCTCTCTTTATCCCCAACCTTCCCTTTCCTCCCCTCCTCTCTCTTTATCGCCTACCCTTCTCCTTTCCTCCCTTCTCTCTCTTTATCGCCTACCCTTCCCTTTCCTCCCCTTCTCTCTCTTTATCCCCAACCTTCCCTTTCCTCCCTTTTCTCTCTTTATCGCCTAACCTTCTCTTTCTTCCCCTTCTCCCTCTTTGTTCCCTACCCCTCCTCTTTCCTCCCTCCTCTCTCTTTATCCCCAACCTTCCCTTTCCTCACTTATCTCTCTTTATCCCCAACCTTCCCTTTCCTCCCCTCCTCTCTCTTTATCGCCTACCCTTCCCCTTTCCTCCCTTCTCTCTCTTTATCGCCTACGCTTCCCCTTTCCTCCCTTATCTCTCTTTATCCCCAACCTTCCCTTTCCTCCCCTTCTCTCTCTTTATCCCCAACCTTCCCTTTCCTCCCCTCCTCTCTCTTTATCGCCTACCCCTCCCTTTCCTCCCCTCCTCTCTCTTTATCCCCAACCTTCCCTTTCCTCCCCTCCTCTCTCTTTATCGCCTACCCTTCCCCTTTCCTCCCTTCTCTCTCTTTATCCCCAACCTTCCCTTTCCTCCCTTTTCTCTCTTTATCCCCAACCTTCCCTTTCCTCCCCTTCTCTCTCTTTATCCCCAACCTTCCCTTTCCTCCCCTCCTCTCTCTTTATCGCCTACCCTTCCCCTTTCCTCCCTTCTCTCTCTTTATCCCCAACCTTCCCTTTCCTCCCCTTCTCTCTTTATCCCCAACCTTCCCTTTCCTCCCCTCCTCTCTCTTTATCGCCTACCCTTCCCTTTCCTTCCCTCCTCTCTCTTTATCCCCAACCTTCCCTTTCCTCCCCTCCTCTCTCTTTATCGCCTACCCTTCCCCTTCCCCTTTCCTCCCTTCTCTCTCTTTATCGCCTACCCTTCCCTTTCCTCCCCTCCTCTCTCTTTATCGGCAACCCTTCCCTTTCCTCCCTTTTCTCTCTTTATCGCCTACCCTTCTTTTTCTTCCCCTTATCCCTCTTTGTTCCCTACCCTTCCCCTTTCCTCCCTTATCTCTCTTTATCGCCTACGCTTCCCCTTTCCTCCCTTATCTCTCTTTATCCCCAACCTTCCCTTTCCTCCCCTTCTCTCTCTTTATCCCCAACTTTCGCTTTCCTCCCCTCCTCTCTCTTTATCCCCAACCTTCCCTTTCCTCCCCTCCTCTTTCTTTATCGCCTACCCTCCCCTTTCCTCCCCTCCTCTCTCTTTATCCCCAACCTTCCCTTTCCTCCCCTCCTCTCTCTTTATCGCCTACCCTTCCCCTTTCCTCCCTTCTCTTCGTTTATCCCCAACCTTCCCTTTCCTCCCTTTTCTCTCTTTATCGCCTACCCTTCCCTTTCCTCCCCTCCTCTCTCTTTATCGCCAACCCTTCCCTTTCCTCCCTTTTCTCTCTTTATCGCCTACCCTTCCCTTTCCTCCCCTCCTCTCTCTTTATCCCCAACCTTCCCTTTCCTCCCCTCCTCTCTCTCTATCGCCCACCCTTCCCCTTTCCTCCCTTCTCTTCGTTTATCCCCAACCTTCCCTTTCCTCCCTTTTCTCTCTTTATCGCATACCCTTCCCTTTCCTCCCCTCCTCTCTCTTTATCGCCAACCCTTCCCTTTCCTCCCTTTTCTCTCTTTATCGCCTACCCTTCCCTTTCCTCCCCTCCTCTCTCTTTATCGCCAACCCTTCCCTTTCCTCCCTTTTCTCTCTTTATCGCCTACCCTTCCCTTTCCTCCCCTCCTCTCTCTTTATCGCCAACCCTTCCCATTCCTCCCCTCCTCTCTCTTTATCGCCTACGCTTCCCCTTTCCATCCTTCTCTCTTTTTATCCCCAACCCTTCTCTTTCTTCCCCTTCTCTCTCTTTATCGCCAACCCTTCTCTTTCTTCCCCTTCTCTCTCTTTATCCCAAACCTTCCCTTTCCTCCCCTTCTCTCTCTTTATCCCCAACCTTCCCTTTCCTCCCCTCCTCTCTCTTTATCGCCTACCCTTCCCCTTTCCTCCCTTCTCTCTCTTTATCGCCTACCCTTCCCTTTCCTCCCCTTCTCTCTCTTTATCCCCAACCTTCCCTTTCCTCCCCTCCTCTCTCTTTATCGCCTACCCTTCCCCTTTCCTCCCTTCTCTCTCTTTATCGCCTACCCTTCCCTTACCTCCCCTTCTCTCTCTTTATCCCCAACCTTCCCTTTCCTCCCCTCCTCTCTCTTTATCGCCTACCCTTCCCCTTTCCTCCCTTCTCTCTCTTTATCGCCTACCCTTCCCTTTCCTCCCCTTCTCTCTCTTTATCCCCAACCTTCCCTTTCCTCCCCTCCTCTCTCTTTATCGCCTACCCTTCCCTTTCCTCCCCTCCTCTCTCTTTATCCCCAACCTTCCCTTTCCTCCCCTCCTCTCTCTTTATCGCCTACCCTTCCCCTTTCCTCCCTTCTCTCTCTTTATCCCCAACCTTCCCTTTCCTCCCTTTTCTCTCTTTATCGCCTACCCTTCCCTTTCCTCCCCTCCTCTCTCTTTATCGGCAACCCTTCCCTTTCCTCCCCTCCTCTCTCTTTATCGCCTACCCTTCCCCTTTCCTCCCTTCTCTCTCTTTATCCCCAACCTTCCCTTTCCTCCCTTTTCTCTCTTTATCACCTACCCTTCCCTTTCCTCCCCTCCTCTCTCTTTATCCCCAACCTTCCCTTTCCTCCCCTCCTCTCTCTTTATCGCCTACCCTTCCCCTTTCCTCCCTTCTCTCTCTTTATCCCCAACCTTCCCTTTCCTCCCTTTTCTCTCTTTATCGCCTACCCTTCCCTTTCCTCCCCTCCTCTCTCTTTATCGGCAACCCTTCCCTTTCCTTCCTTCTCTCTCTTTATCGCCTACGCTTCCCCTTTCCATCCTTCTCTCTTTTTATCCCCAACCCTTTTCTTTCTTTCCCTTCTCACTCTTTATCCCCAACCCTTCTCTTTCTTCCCCTTCTCTCTCTTTATCGCCAACCCTTCTCTTTCTTCCCCTTCTCTCTCTTTATCGCCAACCCTTTCCTTTCCTTTCCCCCCCCTCCTCTACCTTTAACCCAACCCTTCCCTTTCCATCCTTCTCTCTCTTTATCGCCAACCCTTCTCTTTTTTCCCCTTTTCACTCTATATCCCCAACCCTTCTCTTTCTTCCCCTTCTCTCTCTTTATCGCCAACCCTTCCCTTTCCCTCCTTCTCTCTCTTTATCGCCAACCCTTCCCTTTCTTTCCTTCTCTCTCTTTATCGCCAACCCTTCCCTTTCCTTCCTTCTCTCTCTTTATCCTCTACCCTTCTCTTTCCCCTGCTTCTCCTCTTTATCCCCTACCCTTCTTTTTCCTCCCCTTCTCTCTCTTTATCCCTATCCTTCTCCCCACTTCTCTATCTTTATCCCTACCCTTCCCTCCCCCTTCTCTCTCTTTATCGCCTACCCTTCTCTTCTCCTTCATCTCTCTCTTTATCGCCAACCCTTCCCTTTCCTTCCTTCTCTCTCTTTATCCTTATCCCTCGATCTTTATACCTTACCCTTCCCTCCCCCCCCCCCCCTTTTCTACCATACCCTTCTTATCCTGGGATCCCCTTCTCTCTTTTTATCCTTCCCTTTCTTCCCCTTACCTCTCCTAATGTCAGTAATAATCTACCAATAATAATGAAACAATTTTATCGTTAGGAGTTTTCCTTACACACGCACATTTGCCAACAGGGAAACATTAAAGTTGCTTCTCTAATAAGAACCATAAACAAGTCAATTGCGATACAGAGTTGTAAGTTGTGAGACATTCACTGGCCGTACTAAGATCGCATGGTAGATGCCTGGTATTCGTCAACTGCTCAACTTTTCCTGCTTCAACGCCAGCCCCCCATCATTGGCACGTACTGATTCTTGTTGTTACGGTGTGTATGGCAGCAGGACAGTCTTGATGCGAGTTCTCCTCTTCCATACATCGAGACTGTCCGCGTCATCTGGGAGCAGTCTTGCTTCATTTAGTAAGGCGCTCCCAGAATCATAATTCCTTTCTTTAACTCAACTTGGATACACGAAGGACGGATAGTTTATTCATCAGGGTTCGTAACTCGAAGCAGTCGTTAAATCTGTTTCTAACGCATGTTTAACGAACACTAAAAGATGGTCGTTATTTAGGTTTAGTATTGTAATACGAAGCAGTCGTTAAACAATACGTAACCATTCGTTAGGTAGTCTTTGAGTTAGTGTAACTCGAAACATCGATAGCTTTAAGTAAGGTTAAAGTCGATGGGATTTCCCATGATCTTTATTACTTTATCAGTTTAATGAGTATGCGTACTGTAAGATTTCTTAACTGTGGCAATATTCTATTGAAATACAAACTAATATATTAAATCCAATACATGTTATTTGCAAAACTAATAAATCACATGTACATGTTTTTATTGCATTTTCGCACAATAAAACCATTCCAATGTCGTTGACTACCACTAATCAATCTGTCATCATTGTCATCAAGGTTCACCAAAATGACTCAGATCCCCTATAGCTACCATCTTATAAAGGCTGTTAGTGTGTGAAAAAAAACAACATTTTTATCATTTTAGATAAGATGTAGACTATATAATTATTTTCAATATACAAAATGTATTTAATCAAAATTTACTGATTAATAACGGTATGTATTTTTCAGTTTTAGAATGCTACGTCAAAATCTAAATATATTTGTAATTTGTAACAGTATACAAAATTTATGATACACTCATCATAGTTGAATAGTTTATTTTGCCCATGAGCTTAGTATGCAGTATTGTTTATGAAATGTACACTATTTCGATGGCCAAAATAGCATGTTAACATAATATTTGTTCAGCTGACTCCCATCGACAAAGCTATGATATGACGCAAACAAATATTCATCATATTTGGGGCCTTCATTGCTATAATTTAACTAGATCCATCCACATTTGAAAAAATTGGCAACATGATTTAGAAATCTTCGTTAATAAACCGTTAATATCAGTATCTAACTTTTGTCTGCTTAGTGCGTATTATTTCTGTCTTGGAATCAACGTTCAAGAATATAATTCTTTGATTGTCTTTGGTTATACATTCATAATTTAATGTTGAAAACGTGAACAAGCTCGCTAACGATTGCTTAAGGGCTGGTCAGAAGTAGACCTTAAACAAAGTCGCTAATTCCTCTTTTAAGGATTGTCCTAACTTAAAGGACAACTTCCAGTTACACAACGGAAAAACAAGGTGTGCTTAACGCCTGTCCTGAACTAAAGACCATTTAACGACTGCTTCGCGTTACGAGCCCCTGATATCAGCAACAACGGATGCAGCATCAACACTGAACTGTTACACAAAGACGCATTTTCGTCAAACTTTGACGTTTTACTTGTATGTTATATGAAGGGTACAACCTCTGAATATTTATCTTCTTTGATGATTGTAGACACGCGGAAATCTGGAAATCGTGAATTAAACATCAGCAATGAGCAGGACATAGGATGATATATTGAGCTAGCATACACGGACACGCTCCAATTTAGGCATATACATATACAGACAGTAACGCAGACGCATCCCAGAAGTCTCTGTAGATACAGATTCACCATCTCTCTATATACAACCATGCAATATAAAGCGCTGGCAATAGGAAATAGGGTATATCATATCTATATGTGTATATGTAAGTGCGACAAATTGGATGGATTTTTCATTTTTGCATGTTTCATTAGATCAATATTAACGTCTAAGATATTCAGTATATTTTCTTATTTTGCACTTAAGACTTTGGGTGAGAAAACTTTTGGTGTGTGTGGTTTGTGTCCGTGAGTGGGCGAGACACGAACACACACACATCAATTCTCGTCTGATCGCTTTCCTCTACCCTTTGAAATATTTCACTATAAGCATGTTAATTATATGCATGGACTCGACATAAAGATAAGAACATCATCATTGCATCATAGAATCAATTTAAAACTGGATTGGCAAAATAACGTTACAATCAAGCCTTGATTCGTGTCAAATATTGATCAACTTAAATTTCAAGACGTTTAGGCAAAAATTATTCTATACTATATAATAAATACTTGAAAACCATCATTACCTTCAAACAAGCACCAGTATAGATTTAGATAAAGAAGCTACAGAAGAGACTGACATCAACAGAACAAGTCCAGTATAGATTTAGATAAAGAAGCTACAGAAGAGACTGACATCAACAGAACAAGTCCAGTATAGATTTAGATAAAGAAGCTACAGAAGAGACTGACATCAACAGAACAAGTCCAGTATAGATTTAGATAAAGAAGCTACAGAAGAGACTGACATCAACAGAACAAGTCCAGTATAGATTTAGATAAAGAAGCTACAGAAGAGACTGACATCAACAGAACAAGTCCAGTATAGATTTAGATAAAGAAGCTACAGAAGAGACTGACATCAACAGAACAAGCACCAGTATAGATTTAGATAAAGAAGCTACAGAAGAGACTGACATCAACAGAACAAGTCCAGTATAGATTTAGATAAAGAAGCTACAGAAGAGACTGACATCAACAGAACAAGTCCAGTATAGATTTAGATAAAGAAGCTACAGAAGAGACTGACATCAACAGAACAAGTCCAGTATAGATTTAGATAAAGAAGCTACAGAAGAGACTGACATCAACAGAACAAGTCCAGTAGTTGCGGGATGTACAATCTCCTCTGCAGCTTTATATCAAATCCATACTCTATATATTACATATGGTCATGTCCGAGTAACTCTGTGGAACCGAGGCCCATTATTTTTAAATAATGAAGTTATGGGGATATTTCCATACATGAATAAAACTCAACTTAATTGAGTGCCTTTTCAAGAACATACCTGAAAATCTTTGTAAAGATATGAAATTTAAACAAAAAACTTGATGTAAAAGGTAACTCTCCACAACAGGCTGACGTCACGAGTGAAATTTAATCGAACACAAATCAAATTACACTGCTTGTTGTATGTACAAATGATTAAGACATTATTTAAGTTTCTTTAGAGACAAATGAATATAGTTTTCCTATTTGTATATATATCAATATAATATGATATCGCGTAAACTTTATTTGCGTGAGTATTTAAAGCATTTTCGTGCAACTTCAACATAAGGATAAGGGCGGTGTCCTCCCCAGGGGAAGTGTTAAAAGAGTGGCCCCAGGCGGTTTGTAAGTACAAGTCACATCTTGGTAGAGAAGATGTTACTGGACGTGACGTGGTTGAGACAGTCAGTCTGTATCCATACTCGGGGTATAGCATAGTGTTTACTGTCGTACTATATAACAATATAACTGTATAACAATGATGTACCAGTAAAACAGTTGTCAAGAAAACGCAAAATGCTTTTTGCCTCAGGAATTGACTGGTTTTATCTAGAGGAGGTAGGTAGGTAGGTAGGTAGGTAGGTAGGTTTGTTCATCTGTCTGCTAACCCTCTCTGTCGGCTTGTTTGGTACTAAACAACTTCTCTCGGAGTGTCCTTGGTCTGACCGGCCTTGACCAGCTTCTGGCTGGAACTTGGCTGAACGGGACTGGCCCGAACTCATTCATCATACTAACCTTCATCCCTGACCACAGTCAGGAAGCAGATTCGTGAACTGTGGGTGTCAGGGAAGACATATTTACGTGCTCGCGTCAGAAGAGCGACTGTGATTGATTGGAAGTCGCCAGGGGACAAGTTGCAGGCTCCTCGGTCTAGTCAACTCGCATTGAACGTTCACAGAAAGAACATTCAAAAACATATAACTTCATCATCAGACAGCAGTCTAACTGTCATAAAGTGTTAGTAACCTCGACGGTATAAATGAAACAATTGAGAACGTGTTTAAGACTCTATGTCAAGGTGATCTTGACGTTTTACCAAGGTTCATAAGAAGTCTTGTGAAGATGCAGGTACAGAGGCACACGTGACAGATCAGATTGCCGTATCAGGATATCACTTCACCACAGTTACAGAGGCACACGTGACAGATCAAATTGCCGTCTCAGGATATCACTTCACCACAGTTAAAGAGCCGGTCCTACCCCTTTTTACTTGGAAAATGTCCTTTAAAATTTCAATCATCAATAAATAAATCTATCAATAAAAAAATAAAATCAATACTTCAGTTAATTCTTTGATTATAATTTATCCACTGGATGTATTGATAGAATATCATCCAAACATGGTTTATGACAAGGCTTAATACGAATGGCTGTTTTCTTCCGCAGCATCGCTTATACTTGGTCTCAACATTATTACAATCACCTTGTTGAACAACTACAAGCACATTTCTAGATATGTCTCTTACATTTACTGAACTTATATATACAAACACAGAGAAAGAGAGAAATTATTAGACTAAAGGTTGAGTGCCAGTTTTCAGTTAGTAGTTCCATGTTATCAGTGGTTCTACTCAATGATCAACAAGCTTGTGATTCATCTATTTCACCTCACATTGTATGAACTACTGATGTGACAACACTTAACTCTCTTATTAGTGACAAGAAGTTTTGTTTCATATTTACACTCTCCAAGCATGTCCCCTGAGCCTGATCGCATACTTAATGAGTTTCTTGAGGCGTCAAGTTCTACTATGTCAATTTTTTGACAAAATTATTTCACAAGATATTTAATATTGGTAACTTTCTATCTACATTGGGTAAAAATATGATATGTCCTATATTCAAAGCATTTAAGCTCTTAAAGAAACCCAAGTAATAAAAGGGGCATATCTGTCATTGACTCATGTTCAAAATGTTGGTGTGATGCAAATGAAGTAATAAATGCGTCACAAGCAGGCTTTAGAGAAGGGTTTTCTACAACTGACCACAACTTTTGTATTCAGGCCTTAACTCAGAAATAGTCTTGTAAAAAGAGCGGTAGATTATATTCTTTGTTTATTGATTTTCCAAAGGCTATTGACATTATAAGACATGGTGTTCTTTTGCAATCCCTAATTGAAGTTGGGATATGTTGGAAAAGATTTACATAGTTTATTCTATGTACAATAAATTGGCAGCATGTGTTGGGGCTTCTAAAGAAAAAAATGGAATGGTAAATTGTGAAAATTTTGTTAAACTTTTAAATACAACGGTTACACCTATCATGTGGTTGAGATCTGAGGTTTGGGGTACTAACTATTGTAATGTGATTGAGTCAGCCCTGGTCCTGAACGTTTGTAAATCTCTTAGTTGTTGCAGTTGAAACTAGTAGATATGATAATGTAAATCATAATGACATATTATGTTTAACTTATAAGTTGAACGACATGTTGAAGAAGCTGAATTTCATGTTTTTTAAGTGTTGGCGTTTCTCAGAATTAATTATTATTAAAGGCTACAATATTAAAAGAAATATTTAAAGGATGTTTTTCAATTTTAAATTTGATAAATATTTTAAAGTCTGACAATAACCATATTACAAATGATACATGTAAGTTTCTTCACCATGTATTAAACATACTGGAAATGTTTCCATTCACCATGTGCACCAGCCTATGAATTAGGCAAATGATTGTCATATGGGCCTATGTCTGTCTGTCTGTTATTGAGGGAGTATGCGTTCCTCTTTATCAAGATCAAAAACGTAAATCAACAGAAAATGTTACCCCGGTAACATGTTTAAACTTGGTTGTGTTATAGTTATTTACTGATAACAGACTATGTATAAACTTGAATTTCCCTTTTCACAAAAAGACACCAATATGACGGCATGTCTAAAATACCCAAGACATGCCGCATGACTTTTAAATGTAAAATGACGTGTTACTTGGGCACATGCAACGTATTTGTGAGGGAAGCAAGACGTGATGTCAGGATAACTCTGGTACATAAGGTACACTACGTAGGTGCATGCAACGTATTTGTGAGGGAAGCAAGACTTGATGTCAGGATAACACCGGTACATAAGGTACACTACGTAGGTGCATGCAACGTATTTGTGAGGGAAGCAAGACTTGATGTCAGGATAACACCGGTACATAAGGTACACTACGTAGGTGCATGCAGCGTATTTGTGAGGGAGGGAAGCAAGACGGGATGTCAGGATAACACCGGTACATAAGGTACACTACGTAGGTGCATGCAGCGTATTTGTGAGGAAGGGAAGCAAGACGTGATGTCAGGATAACTCTGGTACATAAGGTACACTACGTAGGTGCATGCAACGTATTTGTGAGGGAAGCAAGACTTGATGTCAGGATAACACCGGTACATAAGGTACACTACGTAGGTGCATGCAGCGTATTTGTGAGGGAGGGAAGCAAGACGGGATGTCAGGATAACTCTGGTACATAAGGTACACTACGTAGGTGCATGCAGCGTGTTTGTGAGGGAAGCAAGACTTGATGTCAGGATAACACCGGTACATAAGGTACACTACGTAGGTGCATGCAACGTATTTGTGAGGGAAGCAAGACTTGATGTCAGGATAACACCGGTACATAAGATACACTACGTAGGCGCATAGAGCGTATTTGTGAGGGAAACAAGACGTGATGTCAGGATAACACCGGTACATAAGGTACACTACGTAGGTGCATGGAGCGTATTTGTGAGGGAAGCAAGACGTGATGTCAGGATAACACCGGTACATAAGGTACACTACGTATGTGCATGCAGCGTGTTTGTGCGGGAGGGAAGACGGGTTGTCAGGATAACACCGGTACATAAGGTACACTACGTAGGTGCATGCAGCGTATTTGTGAGGGAAGCAAGACGTGATGTCAGGATAACACCGGTACATAAGGTACACTACGTAGGTGCATGCAACGTATTTGTGAGGGAGGGAAGCAAGACGTGATGTCAGGATAACACCGGTACATAAGGTTCACTACGTAGGTGCATGCAGCGTATTTGTGCGGGAGGGAAGACGGGATATCAGGATAACACCGGTACATAAGGTACACTACGTAGGTGCATAGAGCGTATTTGTGAGGGACGCAAGACGTGATGTCAGGATAACACCGGTACATAAGGTACACTACGTAGGTGCATGCAGCGTATTTGTGAGGGAGGGAAGACGGGATATCAGGATAACACCGGTACATAAGGTACACTACGTAGGTGCATAGAGCGTATTTGTGAGGGAAGCAAGACGTGATGTCAGGATAACACCGGTACATAAGGTACACTACGTAGGTGCATGCAGCGTATTTGTGAGAGAGGGAAGACGGGTTGTCAGGATAACACCGGTACATAAGGTACAATACGTAGGTGCATGCAGCGTATTTGTGAGGGAGGGAAGACGGGATATCAGGATAACACCGGTACATAAGGTACACTACGTAGGTGCATAGAGCGTATTTGTGAGGGAGGGAAGACGTGATGTCAGGATAACACCGGTACATAAGGTACACTACGTAGGTGCATGCAGCGTATTTGTGAGGGAGGGAAGACGGGATATCAGGATAACACCGGTACATAAGGTACACTACGTAGGTGCATAGAGCGTATTTGTGAGGGAAGCAAGACGTGATGTCAGGATAACACCGGTACATAAGGTACACTACGTAGGTGCATGCAGCGTATTTGTGAGGGAGGGAAGACGGGATGTCAGGATAACACCGGTACATAAGGTACAATACGTAGGTGCATAGAGCGTATTTGTGAGGGAAGCAAGACGTGATGTCAGGATAACACCGGTACATAAGGTACACTACGTAGGTGCATGCAGCGTATTTGTGAGAGAGGGAAGACGGGTTGTCAGGATAACACCGGTACATAAGGTACACTACGTAGGTGCATGGAGCGTATTTGTGCGGGAGGGAAGACGTGATGTCAGGATAACACCGGTACATAAGGTTCACTACGTAGGTGCATGCAGCGTATTTGTGAGGGAAGCAAGACGTGATGTCAGGATAACACCGGTACATAAGGTACACTACGTAGGTGCATGCAGCGTATTTGTGAGGGAGGGAAGACGGGATGTCAGGATAACACCGGTACATAAGGTACACTACGTAGGTGCATGCAGCGTATTTGTGCGGGAGGGAAGACGGGTTGTCAGGATAACACCGGTACATAAGGTACACTACGTAGGTGCATGCAACGTATTTGTGAGGAAGGGAAGCAAGACGTGATGTCAGGATAACACCGGTACATAAGGTACACTACGTAGGTGCATGCAACGTATTTGTGAGAGAGGGAAGACGGGATGTCAGGATAACACCGGTACATAAGGTACACTACGTAGGTGCATGCAGCGTATTTGTGAGGGAAGCAAGACGTGATGTCAGGATAACACCGGTACATAAGGTACACTACGTAGGTGCATGCACCGTATTTGTGAGGGAGGGAAGCAAGACGTGATGTCAGGATAACACCGGTACATAAGGTACACTACGTAGGTGCATGCAGCGTATTTGTGAGGAAGGGGAGCAAGACGTGATGTCAGGATAACACCGGTACATAAGGTACACTACGTAGGTGCATGCAACGTATTTGTGAGGAGGGGAAGCAAGACGTGATGTCAGGATAACACCGGTACATAAGGTACAATACGTACAGCTGCGTATCTTAAGTTTGTTCACTTACCTTCGTATTCTAGTGTAAATATCATGTAATTTGTAACGTCTTTGAGACATCATATCATTGTAAAAACGAAACCGATAATGACGAAATTTCACTGCATAAGTTAAGATTAAATTTGTGTTGACATATTCGTATGTCATACCTACCAGATAGCTGTAACAAATTTGGCAGGTCATTGAAGTGACCAGGGGTCAAAATTTCGAAAACACTGATTTCTATTTTGCTCTACAAAATTCTTCATACGTGGTCAACAGCTTTAGATCTTGTCCATGTGTGTTCCTTTTCGCTAATGCAACGTAACTGTGCTGATTTTTTTCCTACAAAGTTTAAATGGATGATTTTAATCGAATTTTAAAAAATCCGAAATTCACAAATATGACCCCATCTGTCTTTTTAACAATGCAAAATATCGACATTCAGCACCAGTGACGATCCAGAAATATGGTTTGGGAATGGTTATTTTACACATGAACAATTGATGATCTTCTGTAAGTGGTCCTGGAGTTATTTTATGAACGTGAAACGAAACTCAAATTACATGATATTTGCACTAAGATCACGAGCAGGTGAACAAACTTATGGTATGCAGCTGTAGTTGCATGGAGCGTCATACGTCAACTTTGGTAACATGTTAGTTAGTTAAGAAGAGGTGACACTGCAATTCTTTACAATAATTACATTCATATAGAGTTGTGCTACATAACAATTTCGACTCACTTTAAAAGTTAACCAATGTTGGAAATTACCTGTAAGAAAAGAAAACACTATTTGTGGCACAAAAACACAATTATTGTCACATAAGAAAGAACAAAACAGTCTACACAGAACAGACAGATATCGATGTAGAGACTAATGTACAAAATCATCACGCTTGTGTATCTACACAGAATTTTATAGTCTTAAATTAAATTACAATACGAACATTCGTGAGTTGAGGTGATGTGGGGTTTAATGCCGCTTTCAAAATTATTTCACTTATATCGCGGCTGATAGTATTATTGCAGGGAAAAAGCTCGCAACACCATTGTGACTATGCACTGCGGTGAAACCTGTGAGCTTCGGCAAGAACTAGCGAAACATGGGTGGTACTGCGCTGGAATTCAGTGTGACACTGCACCGAAACCTTAATGTGTGTAGAACAGTTCTTTACTGCAGACAAAGTTGCCGAGCCCCTGGCGGGATTCGCACCGCGGACCTCTTGATCCGAAGCCGAACGCGCGAACGCGCTAACCACTGCGCTATCCCGCCCCCACAAACATTCGTATTGTCATTGCGAATTGAGATAAATATATATTAAAGGGGCAGCAGCACGTCTTTTGAGAATTTTATATTTTCAATTTTCTGATAATTGTACGTTTATGCTTAATGTATTATTTTGATAGTGTCAGAAATCTCATTACACAAACCAATCATCCATAGTGAGAGGACAAATTATAAAGATTCACATAAAGTCCTTTCGCGGCCAATTTTGTTTGAACACCTTAATTTCAGTTTATGCAAGAAAAAAGAATCGCATTGCTAAACTTTACATTATTCATTTGATTTATTGTCATTTCGAACCATTTATTTTCATGTTCCTGACATCACCTTTTATTCCCCCAAAAACGTGCAACTGCCCCTTTAAAGAGTTGTTATTTTCTGAATGCGATTTTCTTTAATACCAAAATATCTATTAACTTTACAGCCAATCATCTGCAGTTGAACTATCATAATATTACGTTTAAGTGCTTTTACCATGAAAGTCCCGTAAAGGGTAGCGAGGCGTGGTGAATGTGTGGTGAATGTGTGAAGACGACCAACACCGCGGTGTACCGTGTGCTATTGTGTGCAACCAGCTGAGCGTGGCTAAAGAGACGGAGACTTGGAGCACTGATATTATTGGTATTAACCGAGAAACTAGTCGTACAGGAATACGCACACATGCTTCTAAACAACTAATGTTGTCGAGTTATTATACCCATGTATTCACTGTATATTTTCTGACGAGGAACCAATTGGTTCAAGTCTAAATAAAGTTTATGTTCTGTTCTGTTGTTAGCCGTATCTACCGTTCCTATTACACTGGTGCTCAGCTTCTCCCACGTCTAATGTATCTGCTGATTTCATTCTATATGTACATTGCGTTGACAATAAGTTCAATTAGATACAATCTCATTTAATTTAAACCATTGATTCGCTCCTTTTTTATATTGTGTTTTATGTGTGTTGTTACTGGTTACACATCTTTGATCTGACGGAATCCCGTAGAGGTTTGTGTCAACCGGTAGTAAGATTTCAACCGGTCACTATTGTGCTTTCAACGTTGTGCAAGTAGATTAAAGGTTCAAACATCATCGCTTTTCTATGTGACACGGACAATGCCGAGCCTCTCGGAATTCTGAATGTTTGCGTTCACTTGATGTGTTACATCAACATGGACGCAGTATGTTAAATTTGTTAACACCCTTGTCGTCAGAATGATTAAAATCTAATCTAATAAAACTATCTATTTATCTATCTATACAAGAATTTATATCGCGCTGACACCAGTGAACTGCTCATAAGCGCTTAACGAGCCACACAATATCGCCGAATTTCTCTAAAAGTCTAAGTCTGAGCTGAATGCAGCATTGAATAAGTGGGTTTTAAGTTGTGACTTAAATGTTGTCAGTTCTTGCTGACATCTGAGTTGAACTGGCAGGCTGTTCCAAAGCAATGGACCGGATATCTCAAATGATCTACCTCCAAAGGTTTTTGTCCTGCAATGGGGTACACACAGTAAAGACTTGTCCTGTGAGCGCAGAGATCTTGTTGGCTTGTATTCTTTGAGAAGGGAGGCAAGGTAGGGTGGAGAAAGACCATGGAGACACTTGAATACAAGGAGAATGATCTTATAGTCAATCCTGTACTTGACCGGCAACCAATGAAGCTCAATCAAAGCAGGGGTGATGTGATCAGTCCTTTTGCCACGAGTAATTACCCTTGCAGCCGTGTTTTGAACCTTCTGTAACTTGTGAACAAGATGTTGAGGAAGTCCAGCCAGGAGGGCGTTACAATAGTCCAATCTGGAGGTAATGTATGCCTGAACTAAGGATATTGTTGATGTGCGGTCCAAGTATCTCCTTATCAAGCTGATGTTGCGGATGTGAAAGTATGCCTTTCTGCATATGCTGTTAACGTGGAGTTCCAATGACAATGTAGAATCAAATATCACCCCTAGATTCCGTGCAGCTGAACTTTGTGAAATTATTAGTTCGATAGATACTTAACTAGATAAGATATTTATGTAAATCTTAGATACATATAATAGACAACCTAGATATCATTCAGGTATAAATTATGATAAATGGTGAGTCTTATAACCTTTTTTTCTGGTTTTGAAATTTGGTTTTTGTGTTTTTTTCTGCTTTGTAAAATATCACAATACGTATCCCATACAGTGCTAGTCTATTGCAATATAGTGCAATACAAAAATCAGGACAAACGTTCGAACATATATTTTGGACAATTACAAAATATACATCTACAACCTCTCATTCTACTCTTTTGGTAATCAACAAGGAACATGTCATCTGAGGGATGAATTAAATGGAAAACAAGGGAGCCATTTAGTTCATAATTTTTGGATTCTTGTCATGGGCAAATAGGAGTAAATTTATTCCATGGTCATTATTGTACAGCCTTTTGCAAATTTCAAGTTTACAAAAACTCAATCAGAGATATCTTACAGGGGGACATTCTCAAATGGAATACGATTCCATACATTACATTATTCAGCTATTGAAACAGCAAAAAAGAGAACTAAGGTAAATGTACCTGCACAAATGCGCACTGAACTTCTTATAAAAAAAATGTTGTTATGGTTGGGAGAGAGGGTGTCAACTGGCTGAGGATCAAGTGGATAAGGCTAAACTAGAGACTGTAGAATTAATCTTCATCAACTACAGTTTCCAGGAGGAGAACCACTTGGAGATCATGGTTCTGTCTGACACAAGGAGGAAATCCCTCACTGTAGCAAAACATACACCACTTGCGTACACTACCAAAATGTACATCTCTGTTGCTAAAAAGAATGATTTTCTATCTCTTTGTGGTAAGGAAATTATTCCAATAGTTTCTTCTATGCTATGAATCTTTGTAGACATCGGCAACTTCATTGGGTTTTTGTTGCCTTGATCTGCTATTGACGAGGAGTGGGATGATATGTTTCAAGTTAATAAATATGATAAGAGATGTGTACAACATTAGACAGTGCTATAGAATAATAATGCGTTTTGGTACGTTATTTATTTTGTCAATATGAAAGTAATTACTTTGAAATGCATTATAAGTTATACCATTCAAAGGCGGGGTACACGGGGAGATCATTTGATCACAAATCTGAGCTTGAGGGGTACATCTTGAAGATTGAGAGGCATCAAATGACATTTGGTCCTTAGCATCTCCAGTCTGATTAAAATCGACTGTACTCCGAGGAATAAAATATCAAAAATATTGTCAATATCGGGGCTCGAACCAGCCAGAACATCCTCTCCGTCTTGGTCTGATTTAATGCACCCACCTCTATCGCATGTTCCTATGACCAATTTAGCGCAGACAAACCCAGTCATAAGCTATCCAATCACATCCTCGTTTTTAAATAGCGTTTAGCGGCGATACGAATGGTACACTGGAGTTACCTGCCCCTGCATGATACCGAAGCTTTTACTGCGCCCCTTGCGGTTGGCTAGATGAGCTTGTGTCAGAACATGCGGGTAATAGGGGTGCCTTCAGACTGTGAATGGGAGGAAAGCCGGGCTGGTTGAAGTTCAAACCCCACTAGAGACAATATTTTTACACCCTTTTCCTCGAATCACAGTTGATTTTAATCAGACTGTAGCATTTCTATTCCTATGTACAAATTTGAATGCATCAAAGGACCATTTTGCACTTGGTACTTTGAAACTTTGTGTTTTAAGCAAAATATTAGTGCAACAAGGTACCGAGTGGCACTTAGTACTTTGCAACTCTGTTATTGAGGCGTACATACTTAGTGCAACAAGGTACCAAGTGACACTTGGTACTTTGCAGCTCTGAAAGAAATGTAAAATATTGGTGATGTTTTGGGGACATGGCACTTGGTACCTTGCTGCCCCAAACCTTTGAGCAAATTCCATTCATTCAAAAGGTACCATCTACAATAATTGGCGTAATTAGTAATCATGACTCAATAGATGTTTGATATCAATACAAACTATACTTAGATACCCAATCTGTCTACCAAGGATACTAACACTTAGTTAGCTTAAACAGTGCAACAGTTCAGCACTCAAAACTTAAAATGCGATTTTCTCGAAATGTTAAATTATGCACTTGGTACCTTGCTGCTCTAAGCCCACGATATATCCATTTATGCATAATATCTCTAAAATGCTTGATTTTATGGAAAAATCAAGAAAACATCTCAAATACGTTTAATATTCGAAATTATGCATCCAATTAATCTACCTATTAGTTACAATACCTAATAAACACTATCGAATCGAATATATCTTCCTGTCAGCTTATGACAAGGTTTCAAAATTACGTTTGGCGAATTTGCGCGAGCCACTCAAGCCACATTGTCCGGTTTTCGATCACAATCCCAACTTTGAATGGCCGTATTTTCGCTCTTACATGTATGTACTGATTGGCCTTTAACTTGTTATTTTCAGTAACAGTTAGTGGTTCCGGATGTAATAACATCGATTTCAAAGTTTGACATATGTGATCCTATCAACATACTCCGTGTCTCTTTAAACCTTCTACGAGGTCGTACTATGCTCATTACTCTCGCGCTTGCTAAATCTTAGAACTCGCTGGGGACGACGGGACGATGGTGACAGTTTATTAGGAAAGACGTCATAAATATCTGCAAATTTGGAAGAAATTAAATTCTTTTATTCATTCACAACAGTTCTTACTAAACACATCATTTAAACTAACTTGTTTGGTAGTTGTGGCCTACATTTAAAACATCTTACCTTTGCAATGCCTCTTACATGCTATCATATGAGCCATATAGAGGCCTTAAATGAACATGCATATATTACAAAGCTGTCCAGTAACCTGGAGGATGAATCAATTCCATCATTATCCAGGAACTCGTATATATAGCATACGAGTTTGTGACTTGTGAGAGTTACGTGCCCTTGATGGTGTAAGGTGTGTGTTACAAGCGGAGACAAATTATCATGATTTACTTCGTGATTTAAACTTTCAATTTACATCATCTTGGTGTAGTTTTCTTTACGAGTGAAGTTACGACGTTCTACCGAGAAAATGATCTCGACAGATGTGTATAGAGCCAGGATCGGATCTTTTAGACAGCCGAGAGGTACCCGACAAGTCACATTGCATAGAGACAGTGAGTACTCGCCATTCGTGACCGGTTCAGATTTTCACTTCAGACTGATCATATGCTTTCTTGTGTTTGGAATTCATCTCTCTACTTCATTCTATGTGTTGCACTGGTGTGAAAACTTTGAGTTAGATGCATATTTACCAAAAGAAAATATGTTCGTTTGTGTAAGTCATGACGTCACAGGTTTTGAATCTGACCCAGTTTTGTCATCGACAACGGCTCAATCCTCACGTGCACCCCAAGCTTGCTTGTTAGGAGGGCAGTCTGTACCTGCGAGTGTAATCTGTCAACTCCTCATGTGCTCAAATGATGTCGAATCTAACCCCGGCCCACTCTCGTTAGAAGATTTGAGAGACGCCATTATGAATGAACTACGTGACGTTAAATCAGGTTTACTTGACTTGAAAACTGAAGTGAAATCCATAAGTTCTAAATGTGCGGATCTCGATCGACGGGTGAGTGACTTGCATTCTGCCATTACTATTGTTAATCAGAACCACGATTCAATGAATGACGACATAGAAGCTCTTTCTAGCAAAGTCGATGATGCAGTTTCGAGATTCTCAAGCATTGATGATGAACTTGATAAACTGGAATCATATAGTAGACGAGATAATGTTATCTTGTATGGTGTCCCGGAATCGGCAGAAGAGAAATCTATGGCATGTAAAGAAAAGGTGATCGACGTTTTTAATGAACATCTGACCTTTAAAACTTGGCAACCGTGCGATATCCACCGCGCTCATCGGCTCGGCAAACAACGCGATAATTCAAATCGACCCCGTCCAGTAATTGTGAAACTTATGGTATCTGACGACAAAGTGAGAGCCCTTAAATCACGACCAGCTTTGAAATCAAACGGGTACGGTATCTCCAGCGACCTAACATCACGCCAACGTCAGCAACTTCAAGCATTGAAGGGGACAAACCAGTTTGGTTTCTTCAAAGACGGCAAGCTGGTGACAAAACAACGTTCTGACTCAGTGGCTACTCGATCTGTCTCGGGCGGATTGGATGCTACAGGTGCATCAGGCTCGAAATCAATCCAGAAGCGACGTCGTATTGCTACGTCAAGTACCGATACCGAACCCCCATCTCCATCAGCATAGGACGACGGCCAAGGCCCGGTACTTCTTCCACAGGGAACTGACAACCACGACACCGTTAAGAACAATCGCATGCAGAACGATGATAACAGTAACAGTAACAGTAACAACAGTAACATTAACAGTAAAGGAACGTTTAATTTCCTATGTTGGAACGTGAATGGCCTTAAGAGCAAAATATGTGACTCAAACTTCATCAATTATTTATGTGATTTCAAAATTATATGTCTAGTTGAAACATTTGTTGAAAATATGCCAAATAACTGGTTACCTAACTATGATTTATTTTACAGCCCAGCTATTAAAGATGGACTGAAATGCTGTATGGCAACTTTCAGGATTCGTGAAATAGTGATTACAATTTGACATTGACTCAACTTTAAATTACTGAAATCGACCTAGAAACGGCTTAATTACGACTGTATACATAACACTGCCTAATTAGGCCGGCGAACAGAATAAAACGCACTGAAGCGTGACTGCCTCGTGACGTGTTAGTAGGCGATGTGATACCCCGTTGTGTGCCCTCGTTATGTAAAACAACACAAGCTAACAGTACAGCTCAATGTTTAACCGTTGATTAAACACCCTAAACAACATCACAACATCTCAAACCTTCAATAAATCGGTAGTTTATTTAATCAACTGGCAATTTGTATTGATGAAAATGTAAGACCCTCATTAAAAACGAAGTTGTGCGCATAATGCTACAGCATGTAGCTGGTCTCGATTTGCGCAATGTTGTCATAAGACTGCACGTGAGAACCCGGATGTATTTTCATCATAAACAATTTCTCACGTGTGAACCGTTTTATCTTCGTGCACAGTTGTTTGTTGTTATTGAATATAACTTTAGTAGCACAACAGAAAGGATGTTATTATACAATACTATTTTTTATACATTTAAACCATTTTTTTAAAATGCCTTTGACTTCATTTTGTAACAGGATAAAAAAAATATACGTTTTTCTTAGTTATTTCATTTAGTGATGGATAAGTTACAATTCTCAATGAAAGGCATGTATTGGATGATGACTGATGTCTTGTTTAAAACATTATTTTAATAGGCATTTCACTGACAATCTTAATGTTTTCACTCTTGTACATAGAAGAGATATTGTTCACAACAATACCCGATACATGGCCCAACAGAATGAAGATTTATTAAATGAATCTTATTCAAAATTATTATCAGATAGAGCAAAAAAGTATTTCTAATTTCAACAGGTTATAATTTACCAATCGGAGAAAAAAGGGACGTTAAGGAATACAATTGCTATTTGATGTTACCTAATAAGCTGATGTCATAAAATAGCCAGGTGTTGATGATTGTGCATTATATAACCTACCTGCTATAGTCATCATTTGATAGCTTTTAATTAGGAAACAGACAGGAAATACGATAGACAGTAAAGTAATTGTGTAATAGGTGAGTATCTGAAATGAAAGTAAATAACACCTGCAGACCAATGTCATTGTTTATTCAACCTTTTTACACAACGTTCAAATCGAAATGTGAGCATTGTAAATTCGGATTATTACCATAAATCAGCCAAAAACTTTGTGCTATGTTTTATATTTTACTAATCTCTTTTTTCTCTGCATGCCAAACTGTTCATTCAGTGAAAATGCGAGCTCGAAACAGAAAATCGGTGTAGTGATCGGAACACGTGAGTTCGATGTAGATTGTCACATTGCTCTGTTTGACCTTACACAGCGGGTCAATTTGGCGTGAAACGATCAATGTGATGGGAATTTGTCTACGGAAACTTCATCAGGAGATATTCTAGGACAGTTGACAGCAACACAATGATATGACATACTGTTAATCGTTTGGAAAACGCAGAACTACGGATTTCGCCTACCATTTTCCATATAAGCAGACGAACGCTTCGCCTACTGCCACGTCACTTCCGGTATCCCCTGCCCGTGACCTCTCAGCCTTGTTTTGGTTTGTCGCTGGACGGCGACGAGCAGACGCCTTGTTACGCAATTTTTACTTAGCTGTAGCTTCATTGAGAAACTGTGTATCGTTGCCGTTTTGGCCTAATATTTATGTTATATAGTTATTTGACCAATATCTTATGAAAAATATATTTAAAAAAGGTTATACAGCGGCTCTTTAAGCTATCTAAGTTTGGTAGACTTTCTGGTGGTGTCTGCGTGTGTGTTCATCAGTCACTGAGTAAAGCATGTAAACTTGTCACAACAAATATTGATAATTTGATGTGTCTTAACTTTACTAAAGACATGTTTCAAATAGACAGAGATGTTAATTTAATATGCACTTACATACCACCAGCAGGGTCACCCTACTATAACAACAAACTGTCAAAATGTGCACTTGACCAACTCGATGAATTTTTATTGTCTAATTTGGCTCAGTTTAGAGACTCTCACACATTGATATGTGGTGATATGAACGCACGTACAGGTGAACACAATAACCCACTATTTCAAACCAGTGGTAGACGATGCGTTAGTATTGATATTATCGATGAAGATGATGATATTCCAGTCGAAAATAGAAAGTCACATGACACTATCATTAACAAGTTTGGTCAGGCCTTAATTGACCTGTGTTATTCGTTCCAACTATTTATTGTCAATGGGCGGGTGTTCGGTGACGAACGGGGGGAATTTACTTTCATTGGACAACAAGGCAGTAGTGTCAATGACTACTTCATATCTTCTCCTGATTTCTTTCAGTATATCACTGAGCTGAATATAGGAGAACAGTTAGAATCAGATCATTTGCCTCTAGAACTAAACTGTAAATTTCCTGTTCTGAATACAAACAACCTTGATTTTTTTAAGGAAAGCTATAATACTGAAAAATTTGTGTGGAATGACGCTTTTTGCCATACATTCTTGGAAAGACTTCAAAGTAAATTTACATTTGGAATGCAGGAAATATAAGATAAGCTAGACAATGATATTGAAGACGCTATAGATGGTTTTGTAGGCATGATGCTAGAGTGCGCAAATTGCATGACTAAACGCTATTCACAGAACAAACAACCATATATTTTTACATGGAAAATGCCACTAAATGCCGAATGTAAGTCCGCGAAAAGGGTCGCAAAGAAATCATTAAGAAAATTTAGAAAATATCGAAACGAATCTGATAGAAAAGTTTACTGCAAAGCGAGAAACAGATACAAAACGCTATGTAGGAAATATAAATCGGAATGGCGTAAACGAAATACAGAAGTGTTATGCAAGAAAAGTAGTTCACCGACACAATTTTGGAGACATATCCGCAAATGTAAGAATAAACCATCTTCAAGCAACAAAATTACCAAAACGACATGGTTAACACACTTTAAAAAAGTGTTTAGGAATGAATCAAGTTTCGAGTATTCTTTTACAGACTATAGTGAAGAGAGTGAATCAGTTGAACCTGTGGTTGATATTACTGATCCAGAAGAACTTTTGTTGAACTCGCCAATAACTGAACAAGAAATTTCCGAAGCATTATTTCATTTGAAAAATGGTAAATCAGCTGGTTTAGACAAAATTGTTGTTGAAATGTTGAAATCCTCTCATTTGATCATTATGCCATTTCTGACAAAGTGTTTCAATATCGTATTTGTGAAAGGTATATTTCCCCGGGGATGGGCAATGTCTGTTATAATCCCATTGCATAAGAAAGGGGACCCTACAAATCCAGACAACTATAGAGGTATCTCACTGATGAGTATTCTAGGTAAAGTCTTTAATACTGTCCTTAACAATAGACTCTCGAAATGGTCAAATATAAATGATGTTATCCCTGAATCACAAGCTGGTTTTAGAAAACAATATTCAACATCAGACCACATATTCACACTATATGCTCTCCTTCAAAAAACATTATCTCGACGGAAGCACAAATTGTATGTTGCATTTGTTGATTTTAAGAAAGCTTTTGATTCGGTTGATCGTTCAAAACTGTGGTATTGTTTACATAATTCTGGTCTGAAAGGGAAAATGTTTAAATTATTGAAATCTATGTATGAAAATGTAAAAGCGTGCGTACGCTGTGGGGAAAAAATTACTGATTTCTTTGATTGTCCATTAGGCGTTAGACAAGGTTGTGTCCTCAGTCCTATCCTTTTCTCCTTTTTCATAAACGATTTATATCACGAAGTTATAACAAACGGAAGACACGGTGTTCAGATGTTTCCTGACCTTTTAGAAATGTTTATTCTTTTATTTGCAGATGACGTTGTACTTATATCAGAATCGGTAGTCGGATTACAAAATCAACTGAATATCTTAGAACGTTTTTCTAAGTCACATAACTTATCAGTGAATTTAGAAAAGACAAATATTGTTATCTTTAGAAGAGGTGGTCCAGTTGCAAAGAAGGAAAGGTGGTGTTTTGATAACCAACCTGTAGCTGTGAAAAACCAATATATATATTTGGGATTTATGTTTAACACAACAGCTAACATGAACAAATCTGTCACACATTTAGCGACAAAAGGAAGAAAAGCTTTAATCAATCTATTGTCAGTTATTCACAATTTTGGAGTTTTAACCCCTAAGGTATTTTTTAAACTCTTTGATGCCCAAATACAGCCTATTTTACTTTATGGCTCGGAAATATGGGGATTCTCACGTTTTGAATGTATTGAAAAAATTCATCTACTTGCTTGCAAGAAGTTCCTATGTGTCGGACTATCAACCCCATCATGCATGGTTTATGGGGAATGCGGAAGGTATCCTTTGTACATAAATGCCTATATGAGATGTTTGAAATTTTGGTTGAAAATTATATGTATGCACGATGATAGATTACCCAAAAAGCTTATAATATGCTTGTACATCTAGATAGTTTTGGCAAGACAACATGGGCATCCCACATACGTGACCTATTGTTTTCTCATGGATATGGCTTTGTGTGGTTGAACCAGTCGGTTGGAAATGTAAATCTTTTTCTGTATCAATTTCGTGAAACAGCTATCAATATGTTTAATCAAGATTGGCATTCATCATTAGAAAGAAGATATAATTCATATAGAATGTTCAAAACAACTCTTCAGCCAGAAAAATATTTGTTACATTTAACGTCTAAAAAGTTAAGATTTACATTTGTACATTTTAGATTGGGCTTATCACATTTAATGATAAATGAAGGGAGACGTAAGGCGATAGCTAAAAATGATAGAATATGCCCAGTATGTAAAGACGCTGTGGAAAATGAAATGCATTTTCTATTTATTTGCCAATCTTACGATAATTTACGTAAGAAATATATTCCAGAATATTATCTATGTAAACCTCCAGTTATCGCATTTAAAGAGATTCTTTCTACTAGTAATACCACCAGCATTTTAAAACTGTCACAATATGTCACATATGCTATGTCACGCAGAGAACACTTGTTAGCATCTGCTTAGTATATTTGTATAATGTAACTATATATGACTTATGTATATTATGTAACTCCAATTATATATGGGCCAGAGGCCTTATATGCAATAAAGTACTTTGACTTTGACTTTGACTGGATAGGAGCACGTGGCATCACATTAATTACTCAGGGCTATATATCTATATATAGTCCCATGAAAATCGGCATTGTTCTGAGGAATAACATATTCAAAATATTAACTGTACGGATAAATGAAATCCTCTACACTAGGTCTGACCGCATCCTTGAACCCTGCATGTTTTCTTACCAGTTTAGTGCACCCGAAACCCACATCGTCTCGCTTAAATGACAGCTAGAGATGATCATGTTCAAAGCAGTGTTAAAGCCCCATTATCATACTTGCATGCGCTTCGTGGGGAAATTTGGCTATTGAGAAAAGAAATACATCACAAAAATCTTCCGTCGAAAGTTTGATATCATACTTACATGTTTTGATCAACAATAAAATACTTAATTCGACGTCAAACGTACAGTACCCTCTGTAAAAGTGTAATAGCTTTTAACGAACCAGCTGTGTGTAGGTTTTACAACGCGTCTCAGTTACCGCAATCGCGTACGATGGGTATCAACTTGAGCGGCAAATTAATGCCTGACTCCGAAAAAAAGAAAAGAAAATGTAGTTGTGCGCGACAAAGACGGCTTTCAAGCGTATATTTAGGAACCGGAAATTGTGAGATGGCCACACTTGATTCGCCTTCATGTCAACATGCCGTGGCTTACGATCAATTTGGTAAACTTTCCCTATATTTGATGAATTTTTGTCCAATCTTCTCATGGTTGTTCGCAAAATATTGCTAAAAATACCAGCAATACAGTAAAACTACTTTTAAAAATATTTCAGTTTGATGATGGGTCTTTAATAGAAGTTACTTGCCCTTAGCTGATACCAAGGCTTTTGCCGGCGGCTTGCGATTGGTTAGTTGAGTAAAAGTAATGAGGCAGAAAGTTCCTAATAAAAGCAACATTACATGTGAAGAAAAAGTACATACTTAATTCTGCAAATTTATTTTAAAATGTGGATATAAAGCCTCTAATAAGATTATTCTTGCTGAATGTGGACGTTTCCCTTTAGTTATCAATGCTCGCTGTCGAGCGATAGCATTCTGGATAAGATTAATCAGACAATCTCGTGATAGAATATCTAGAATCAGTTATGAACTTTTAAAGAGATTAGACGACACGGGCGATATAAACTGGACCTCATCTGTTCGTGAATTATTGTTCCAATGTGGCTTTGGCCACGTATGGATCGCACAGGATATTGGCGACAAAGATTCATGGTTGTTTAAGCAAAGATGTAAAGACATATATCAGCAGGAATGGTTCCATGATGTTCGTTCGTCTAGTTGTATTAGCTATTATGGCGAGTTTAAAACATTTATTAAACCTGAATTGTATCTGTCTTCTTTAACCTCAATTCATTTACGTAGAATTGTTACTTTGTTCAGATGTAATGGCCATGGTTTTAAGATAAAAGAAGCAAGATTCTCCAAACAACCAAATAACGAAATTACTGACTGTAACCATTGTAACCTCACAGAGGATGAATACCATGTACCTTTAGAATGTCCTCAATATTCATGTTTAAGATCTAAATATTTACCTCTGTATTTTTGTAAACAACCAACAAAAGACAAATTTAAAGCAATCTTAACAACAGACGATGTGCAGCTGTTATATAAACTATCTTTATTAATTTATCATATTGATCGTTCTAGATCAAAGTGCCAAGATTTGTAAACCTTTGATGTTAAACGTTCTGTACGATGTGATACTGCATGGTAGCGCTGTTACTGTTTGAAACATATTACTTTCCATTGTACTCTTTGTCTCCGGGCCATATATACCAATAAAATCTGTCTGTCTGTCTGTCTGTCTGTCTTACATGTGAAGGATCAAGCATCAACGGACTTAAGATAGCCACGGGGGACTTGTAGTAAGAGCTGAGAGGAAGGCAGGATGGAAATGGAGCATACACTGTGACTAAGGCCTGAAAGAGCTTGTGGATAGATTGGTAGACAAGAGAAACAGCCTGGAGGTCAATTATCTCTTGAATTCCCAGCCAGTGTAGATGCTGGAGAACTGGAGAATTGTCTTTGTCTTTTTTACTATTCGTGTTGCTTTATTTTGAATTTTCTGAGGACGGCCATTTTTTTTCGGGATATTCCATAGAGGAGGCTTTCTCAATTGTTATATGAAAATATTAGTGATCTTACAAGTGAGCTACAGTGTCTAGGTTGATGGGATGTTGCTGAGGTCGAAGTGAAAAATCCTACAGATATTATTAATGCGAGATTCCATCGTGAGAAGAAAACTTTTGCGCTTGAAGTGAAGATAACTTCAGAATTTCCAACAGTTTATTTTTTGAGTTGTCACTTTTTATGTCGCAATTTAGGGTAAAAAAATAGAACTTCAATTTTCCCATTATTGAGTTTTAATTTATCTTTTTTTGTCATCAAAGCTTTGATAGATCTGAGAAACTTTTCCAACCTTGCCTTTGCTTATGATTGACTAGCTGGAAGAATGTCAAAACTGTCCATCAGATGAGAATCATGAGCATAACTCCTTAAGTGTCTTAGTACTTATTGTTCAGATATCACAACTAGGTTGTTCTTAATCCACGGCTCCTGCCACATAGATCATAACCCAGTTAAGTGCTGTCTCTGTGCTATGACCAGCTCGGAAAGCGTTTGGTACTCTTTGATCAAGTTATAGTTCTGCAAATGAATCATCAGCTGAGACTTCACGACATTCTCAATGCTATTGGAGACGAAAGAGAGCTTTGATGTAGATTTTGGTGTCGAGGGAAGACTTTTTGAAAAATGTTTGATAACTGCCGGGCCTAGCGGAAACACGAAAGAGCCTATGCTTAGGTTTACAATCTTTCAAGAGGAATTCTGTTGTAATGGTGTTTTCCTAGAAGACTGAATGACCTTCCTGACATCAGATTCATTAACTTGACAGAGCACACACAGTTCAATTCCGTCAAAGTTTTGCAATGAGACATCGTCACAACAGGTATGCAGGTGTCCGAGTCGAGCGATCTGTTCAGTTAAAACAGGCTTGGAGGTTTTGCAAGTAGTTTGTTTATTAGTGAGAATGATTTAGGATTTAAAGATCCTAACCTCAACCTTTTATTGACAACACTTCTCGCCATGTTGTAGATTTGACGATCAACCATTAACCGTGATACATGTATCTATAAATGAAACCAACTCTGATAATGACGTCACGTTTGATTGTCACTATGAACCTACCAGTAGTCAGTGGACACAGGGCTTGCTACATGACTCTCCTGTACCGCTCAACCTATACCGAACAACGAACTAACAAAACAACTGTTGAACAAGCTTGTGTAGTACTGGTGTTCTCAAGCTTATGGTTAAAGGTGCCGAAAGAATCCATTTTAAAACAAATTAAAGTGTATTACAACTGCAGTCATTCATTCATTATAGAAAACAAACGTTATATAATTTAAAATGTAATATGATGATATAATAATTGGAACCAATCATCGGCACTACGGGTTTGAAGGCCTTGTTGTTGTTATTGGTTAGTGTTATCATAAATCATTTGTAATGTGTAGATATTCTATCAATATATTTCAAATTTTCAATCATATTAAAAATGATCAAATCACATGATGTTGTTGTGACAGTTCACAAATAACCAAGATCGCGGACAAGAAGCCGATAGGACAGGCTCTTCAAAGGAGCGACACAGGTGATGTACGCTCATGCTATAACCAATTTGTCATGTGACGGAAGTGCTACTGGGTCAACAGAAGCTCGGGGCATAAAGGTAGTGCTGTCAAACAATCGTAATAAATCTTTGTTACAAAGCACGTTTTGATAATCTTCAAACAGAGTTGAATGTACTGCTATCACAGTATTGGAAACAAGGGAGCAACACAGATAGCAATTGTCAACATTTTGCTCCAAAATGTTTCTTTCATGTACACGTACATTCGTGGAGATATACTTCGAGGAACCACTCTATCCATTCGTGGAGATATACTTCGAGGAACCACTCTATCCATTCATGGAGATAAACTTCGAGTAACCGCTCTATCCATTCAAGGAGATATACTTCGAGTAAGCGCTCTATCCATTCATGGAGATATACTTCGAGTAACCACTCTATCCATTCATGGAGATATACTTCGAGTAACCACTCTATCCATTCATGGAGATATACTTCGAGGAACCACTCTATCCATTCAAGGAGATATACTTCGAGTAACCACTCTATCCATTCGTGGAGATAAACTTCGAGGAACCACTCTATCCATTCGTGGAGATAAACTTCGAGTAACCACTCTATCCATTCATGGAGATAAACTTCGAGAAACCACTCTATCCATTCATGGAGATAAACTTCGAGAAACCACCCTATCCATTCATGGAGATATACTTCGAGTAACCACTCTATCCATTCATGGAGATAAACTTCGAGTAACAACTCTATCCATTCATGGAGATAAACTTCGAGTAACCACTCTATCCATTCATGGAGATAAACTTCGAGTAACCACTCTATCCATTCATGGATATATACTTCGAGTAACCACTCTATCCATTCATGGAGATAAACTTCGAGTAACCACTCTATCCATTCATGGGGATAAACTTCGAGTAACCGCTTTATCCATTCATGGGGATAAACTTCGAGTAACCACTCTATCCATTCATTGAGATAAACTTCGAGGAACCACTCTATCCATTCAAGGAGATATACTTCGAGTAACCACTCTATCCATTCATGGAGATAAACTTCGAGTAACCACTCTATCCATTCATGGAGATACACTTCGAGTAACCACTCTATCCATTCATGGAGATAAACTTCGAGGAACCACTCTATCCATTCATGGAGATATACTTCGAGTAACCACTCTATCCATTCATGGGGATAAACTTCGAGTAACCGCTCTATCCATTCATGGGGATAAACTTCGCTTAACCGCTCTATCCATTCATGGAGATAAACTTCGAGGAACCACTCTATCCATTCAAGGAGATATACTTCGAGTAACCACTCTATCCATTCATGGAGATAAACTTCGAGTAACAGCTCTATCCATTCGTGGAGATATACTTCGAGTAACCACTCTATCCATTCATGGGGATAAACTTCGAGTAACCGCTCTATCCATTCATGGAGATATACTTCGAGTAACCGCTCTATCCATTCATGGAGATAAACTTCGAGTAACCACTCTATCCATTCATGGAGATAAACTTCGAGGAACCACTCCATTCATTTTATAATTTCAAAAACATCATAATTAATCTCCCTAAACCCTTTTTTTTCAAAAAACAACGGAATTAGACAGAGGAGCTAACTCTTCGAGTTATATTATATATTATCCCATTGTCAAGCTGACTCTACGCAAAAGTTCAGCATGCAGAGCCAACAAGACGTCGAATATACGTGGACATGCCGTGACAAGAGGCGATCGCTATACTGTATACAGTCTGGTGAATGTCCTTGTTGTTACAAGTATTCATGGACACTAGGTTACACTGCATGCTCATGTTTTCTGTTAACATTTTTTAGGTATGGTGGTGTTAGGTAAAGTTGGTTGAAGTGATGATCGTTTGGTGTTGTTTGTTTGAGTGTCGATGTGTTTCTGTTATGATTATTTGATGGATTTTGGAGTAAGATTTAATTTTTGGTGTTGTTGGTGGTTATCGTTAGGTGTAGTGTTTTGATGACGTGATCGTGGTAGTGATGTAGGAGGGGGATTACAGGTGCGGCGGGGTCAGTTCAGGGGTATAGTGTTGTGAGACACAGTGTCCAGGTCTGGTGATATGGTCTGCATGGGTTTGGTGTTGTGTTGTTTTGGTGGTGTGGAGTTGTTAAACATGTGTTATACGTTGATATGTAAATATTTAATTTCAACAATGTTAACTTGTGTTTTTATGTGAAGATGTCTCTATATGGATGTAGGAAGGATTGGACACGCCTGCTGCTCGACCCGGACAGACCGGATGTTATGCAGCTCCAGCTCCAGCGCGCTCCATTAAACCAAGGTGGTCTCATCAGGTACAGGCACTGTGCTTACATTCATACAACTCATAACGTCCCTGTAACTCGCCATGCCTATTTGTAGCCTGTAGCCTAACATATACGTTATGAATATTTTTTCTGATTTCAAGAGAACATTCGTTCCTTTTGGCACTTTTTGAGCACTAAACAGTCGTACTTACACGTCTCTGGTTCTTTCTTCTATCATTACATGGGGCATACTGTACATGAATTCAATCATTTGATATCTTCAAGTAAGTATATTCACTGGCAGAAGTTCTGCCACATCATGGATCCTGTTGTTCACCTCACGTTATGTGTCTCTGGCGACAGGTAACTCCTTGTCATGCAGTGCAAAATAATAACGTTTTAGTTTCAAACCTATGGAAAGTCAGTTGGCTATCAAAATATCACGATTAAAAGCGAGTTTGGAGACCCCGGTGTTCATATTCCTAAAATAGCAGAAGCGACAGATAGATGGGAAGGAGGACAGCAGGTGGCATATTGTTGCTTCATATGTCACGTGTAACCGGCCAAGGTGCCACTACCCGCAGAGGAACACACACGAACGCTTATACAGTCACTGCAGGCCGTAATGTGAGAGACCGACGGCTACGTGTTAGTAGTAATGATCACAGCACCAACTTCCTGGGACACGAACATTACAGCAAATTATATCAATGTATACAGCAGATGAGAACATTCAACTAATTCAATCGTATTGCCCCCTACTGTATTGGAGTTGAAAGTTACAATTCTTTATCATAAACCTCCACAATGTGTAAACTCACTTTCAAGTCAGTTTTACTCCCGTGGAAGAGGAAGGTCTTGTCAAGACCTCGTCTGACCTCGCAGCCAGTCATTATCTGGGCTTACAGAACCCTCGCAGCCAGTCATTATCTGGGCTTACAGAACCCTCGCAGCCAGTCATTATCTGGGCTTACAGAACCCTCGCAGCCAGTCATTATCTGGGCTTACAGAACCCTCGCAGCCAGTCATTATCTGGGCTTACAGAACCCTCGCAGCCAGTCATTATCTGGGCTTACAGAACCCTCGCAGCCAGTCATTATCTGGGCTTACAGAACCCTCGCAGCCAGTCATTATCTGGGCTTACAGAACCCTCGCAGCCAGTCATTATCTGGGCTTACAGAACCCTCGCAGCCAGTCATTATCTGGGCTTACAGAACCCTCGCAGCCAGTCATTATCTGGGCTTACAGAACCCTCGCAGCCAGTCATTATCTGGGCTTACAAATCCCTCTTATCAGTAAGTGAGTTAGTGCTTAACGCCGCTTGGGCAATATTTCAGCCATTAGCGGTGGTCCTCTCATTAGATATCCATACCAATATGTTGAGATGTTAACTTTAAGATGACAGCTAGTTAGTGAATAACAATCTTTCGAAAAATAACTCTAAAATCCATACCAATATGAACATGTTTATGGCTATAGAGAGTCTCGATTTCGAAATAATTGTACTGCACGCTGAAGCAAACGGTTATACCACTGCGCCACAACAGCTTGGACGTAATGAGTTAGTAGATCCTCTAAACCTATACTTGAATGATTAAAGCGACATTTTATTGGTGATTCTTTTCCATCTATAACAGGGTTAGGAGAGCCGTCTATAGAATCTATAAATAAAGAGAAGAACCTCTCCCTCGGGCTTTCCGTCAAAGAATGCCCCTGTGCTCGGTATCTGCAGCAGGGTCGGGCTAAACCCTCTCGCTTGACCGCTACCTTGGGCAGCGGGCATTCTTTGACGGAAAGCCCTCGCGAGCGGTCCCCCTCTCTTACATATGTACATGCAGTAAATGTCAACATCCTTAGTTATTATATGTTTATTTGTTATAACAATTTCAACCCTTTCAATCTCAAATCAGTCCTCACTCCACTCTACCAGAAAGCTGCGACCAGCGAGGTTTTACGTAAATGAAGTAAATCTACGAAAATTAACCCTTTTCTTCCAGCTTTTATAAAACACTGATATTTCATTAAATATTTCAAGCTTAGTCACTCTCAATTGAGCGTTTATCTTCCCTGCTATGAGGTGAAGTCAATAAGGATATTGAACTCGATATAAAGCACATTTACAGAATGATTATATTTTGCTTTTAGTTTTCGATATACTGAGGCTGCTGTGATTGAAGTTTTGGGTGCTTCATTGTGTGTCCACCGAATTCCCAGAAAATGGAAGCCATGATCTTGCCAGCCGAAGGTTGACTTCTGAACTTGTTTTGTATTTGTTTGAAACTGCCACATTTTAACCAAAAGAATATGTATGACTATGGGGTAACTCGAACTTCTTGGCGCTAACTAATGCATGTGCTTCCACTGAAGGGATTCTTGTAAAGTTCTGTCCATGTTTCAACCCTGTAACCAGTCGGGCGTGGATGTTCTCTGGACTAGCACCAATAGAGCTCACGCCTTGATTCAACACGCTGGTAACTATTGTCATTTAAGTTTCTCTTTTCAACAGGAGGTCCTAAATTTTATATTTTTTTAAAAAGTTGTTTGTGTGCATTTACAAAGTTAAAACACTCGCTTTAATATAGAATCAGTCATGGTCTTGAAGTTAACGTGCATTACATGCAAGATAGCCGACGTCAGATGCAACTGTACTTTACTCTAACCAATAACAAAAACTTTTAAATGCAATAAAAACATAAAAATATGCACACTTTTAGTTGCGCATGTACATTCTTTTCATATAAAACGAAAGATATGAGAAGTAAAAATGTTAGAAACACGACTTTGTTTTGTCTAAACAAAACTCACGGCAATCGTCAAATCTGCCTCCTTTGTACAACAACCAGTCTTTTTCGAACCATCATGAATTCATGTACCAAACTCTTGCAGAATATTCAGCAGTGACTACTGTCCCTATGATAGGGTCACACCTATTATTACATATTAAACTACAACTGTGGGCGGGAAACCATGCCCAGTGAGTTTTCCGCCCTTAGATAAAATATGCGACATTTAGCATTAACGTAAGACTTTGAAATAACAGTTGATGACAAATGTGATAGCACCAAGTCATGAAGTGTCTTTTAAACAGAACTTGTTGAAATTAGTTAAGCTAAGATTATTTTAGCTTGTTTAGTGTTGGTAATTGTTTTGTAAACGGTAGTTCTATCATGCTTACTGCATTTCTCTTCTTCGACTTTCGAAGGTCATTTAGCTCAAAGGTAGCAACATTACACAAGCCTATGACTGTTTAATAGCGCTTTCTAACCCTTGCATAAAGACGATAGTGAGATTCTTGAGTATCACGATATATTACCATAATGGTGATAATAATCACACCGACTCATGTCGGAAAGGTTTCAAACTCCAAAACTAGAAGTTTGATATATAGTATCATATCATTTTTGTTTGCTGTGGCGTATAGATATTTGTTAAATTTACTTATTTTTTATAAAGTTTTGAATTCTTATGATCAAACTGTTTACACATTAGAGCTTTATGAATATCTCCTTGTTGGTAGTTTGCCTCATGTTAGTATATGTACATAGAGATTCAGTGCCCTTTGATCGAGTTCAATAAAATGGCTTTGAAGAAAACTGAGCGTGATGTATTGCGTGAAGATCGGAGTGTTAATAACCCTGCATATGATCATTGACCCCGCGCTATGTATGGTGGAGAATCCGGCTAGGTTCTCCAGTACAATGGCACCACAAATTGACACTATGGCGTCTGCAAGCGTAGGGGCAGTTCTATTTGATCCAAGAAAATTGGTCAGTGTGATAACTGTGCCTCCAGTCACATGTTGTTATAGCAGCAGGGATTAATGGAACTACTTGACCAGTAACAGGATCTGACAACTTGATATCAACAGGTCTTTTTCAAGGAAAATCTTTTCAAAGGTTTCGAATGGGTCAGTGTATCAAACTTGAAAACGTTATCTCATATCCGATATCAGACAATCCTATGAAACAACACTCCATACACATAATATATACGAACGCAAGTTCCTTTACAGTAGGGGCTGTTTCATGTAAGAAACAGAATGGAGAAGAACGTGTGATATTTTAGAAGATTTCTTTCGAAATCAGAGAGACAATATGGAATAACTAAAAAAGAATGCCTCGCAAACGATTTGACAGTGACCTCCGTCCGGCACAGTTCACAGCTGCCGTTGACCACTCAGTTTGACAAATGGCTGCTTCACATGAAGGGTCCTGCTGGTTGATGTGCTCTATTGATAGCTATATTAAAACATATTCATTTGACGTCAGAGCTCTCTGTAATGCTCATGGTGTAAGTCGGCGAGAGTACTCAGAATACTATATGGTGTTCATAGGATTCACATCGGCCCATCTGATGTCCTGCCGTGTAATGGTGTTAAGTTCCTCTCGGAGGTCTTTCAAAGTGATTCAGAAACTGTAAAGCTGTGTAGGAAAGAACCCAAGCATCACCTCCAGATAAAGTCTAATAGTCCGTACAACTCCTACTTTTCTAAGAAACAAGCTAGATTAGATTTTTTCCAGATCTCCCAAGATATATTTGATTTAACTTTGGATTCTAATATTTTACCAGGCTATTCCATTCAGCTATATCACTAACTCTATCACATTCTATTCATCAAAAAGAGGTAAGGGGTATTGGAAATGTAGCACTTCCCTATAACTTCCTCATGAATATGGTTATCAAATAAAGATAGAACCCGGTTAAAAAAATTGAGACCAATTACTTTATTGAATGCTATTTATGAATTAATAAGTTCATGTATAACAATCCGTTTATAAAGACTTTGGACATCATGATAATCAGACAGGTTTTATCCCAGGCAGAACTATAAGTCAAAACATAAGGCAAAAAATATTCAAGGTTCACTTATTTTAATTGATTTTGAAAAAATCTTTAATACAGTTTCAAAAGATTTCATTAATGTTGTCCTAAAAAAGTGGTTTTGGCCCACAAATCATACAGTGGATTAATGTATTTACTTATCATACAATCTCTTGATTAAGAATTCTTTGATGATGAAAGGGGCTGCAGAAAGGGTGATCCATTGTCACCATATCTTTTCCTCTTCGTAACTGAAAGCTTATGATGTATGATACAAAAGATGATAAAATAAAAGGTATTATTTATTGATGATATAGAATATAAATTAGGCCAATACGCTGACGATACACAATTATTTCTAGTTGGCTCTGAAGATAGTCTATATGCAGCTATTGAAACGATAAATGCTTTCTATAAGATGTCAGGTTTGAAAATAAACATAGACAAGACTAAAGCAATCTGGATTGGATCAATGGCAGGCAGTGTACAAACTTTGTGTACAGATTTGAAAATTGAATGGTAAAAAGAAAACTTTGATGTACTAGGAATAAAACTTGCTCCAAATGTAAATGACTTATAGGTGATCAATACTAGGAAAAAGCTTTAAGAGATAAACAGATTATTATCGATATTGAGAAAAAGAAGCTTAACATTGATTGGGATCGCTTTTTCTAAAATAGTGCTTAATTTCAGCTCATTGCCAAACCCTCCAGATGACTTTATTAATTCTCTAAACAAGATAAGATTAAAAGAAGCACTATGAAAAATTAAAGACTGAAGGAGGATTGGGTATGTCATAACATTTATTGAAGCTTTTAAAATTATCTTCCCTCAGATTTTACTGTAAGAAATTATCATTTTGTAACCCTAGTAATGTTCCATATCATGATATTCTTCAATATGGGTCAAATATAAATAAAATACTATACATTGAAAACCCATTTTGGAACAATGTTTTAAAAGCATGGAATAATTACTGTAAAACGTTTCGGCTTGAACAATATAAACTTGATGATTTTCTTGCAGAACCGCTATGGCTTAACCATAATAATAAAAATCCCTATTTTATTATCGGAAATTGAGTCAAAATGGGTCTAATGACAGTAAAAGACTTATGCGATGAACATGGTCCTGTTCCAAAGAAATATTTTGAAGTACATAAAAGGATCAATATTTTTTTATGATAAGTTGATTTCTAGTAATGTGAAACTCGATCTTTGCAATAAGTAGGAAATGATATTTGATGATTATGACTTGGACTGTCAAAACATTTTCAATTCATACAGACATGATTTTCAATATAGATTTTTGCAAAGAATTATATATACCAAAAGAGAATTGTTGAAAATGCATCTTGTTCAATTTAATTCTTTTATTTCGGTTTTTAGGCCATTGGCCCATGTACAGTACAAAATAATCATTTCAATGTGTTGAGTAGACAATAAAGTATTACAAAGAAATAATAACATGGTCAATTTCTTCTATATGCGAGCGCTTCTGTAATATAATTTGAACAGTTAACAAGGGTATATCTACAAGTACTGGTTAATATTTTATAATATTGAGAAACAAAATTAAATTGAGCTTTCACGGGGATATATTTACATCTTATTACATTGTAAGATTTGCATCCAAACAAGAAATATATAATATTTTCATTCACACTCATATCCACATTGACACCTCTAATATTGCAGCGCAGAGGAAGCGAATTTAATCTTAAGAGACAAATATTTCTTCTAACTAATTTATTATTGATAGAATTAACATAAAATTCGACATTCAAAAGTGTAACTGTGTAGTTAATACTTTTCATGTTTGTTTGGCCTTCATAACATGCATTTATTAGCCTTACAAACTGTACGATTCACGTTCGCGAGGATTTGTCTCAGTCGGTTGTTTTGTTGTTGGGTTCAAGTTTATCGACCGCTTCCTGACCTTATCTTACGCGATAGTAACACGATCATCAACCAATCATTGATCATCTCATACTATGCATAATATCCAAAATAATTCAGACTTCATTTTTCAAATAAAAAAACAGTTTGTAAAATCAGCCTCAATATTTGAAACGTATCACAAAACGATATTCGACCTGGAGAGCAGTAAAAGGTGTTTTCTGACGAACAAGTATATATATATATATATATACATACGGAAAAAAGTTAAGCACCCCCACGATCTTTGAGCTGCAAAAGTTGCCTGATAAGAAAGAAAGCGATGTGGTTGTAGAAATAATCGTATGGTATGAACGAACCATAATTTAGCAGGGAAGAACGTTTCATTCTGATAACGTCCTTATTTTGTAAGATAAGAGATGATTTGATGTGTGGAAGTCAAGTTGGTAACACAAAAGTTATTTTTGATATCTGAAACCCATTGTCTATTGCCTAGTTTTTGCACTACAGCCATACTTATTTTGGGTGAAATTTCAGTACCATTACAAATTCAATCGCCATTTCATAAAATGTCTACATTGACGATCTTTCTTTGAGGAAATTATCACAAAATCAACATTTTCATGTTAAATAGTCATAAATTTAGTCACGGTACCGTAACTGTGCCATAGCATCATTTTTTAGTTTTGAATTTAGGGGGTGGTTAACTTTTTACCGTATGTATATATTCGTTGATCTCATTTCCAAGGACTCGGAATATATTTCTGGTAGCCTTTTCCCCAAAACATATCCTGCTGTCAAACTCTCTCTCAGAAAGCATTTCTCTAGATTTCCGGCAACATATGTCTTCATCTCTCATTGTAGGCAAGAATACTGTATGGAAAAGCTAAGGATATGTGCCCTTCCTTCACGCATACAAACACTCCCCCAGGGGGGACAGACTAGGCCAACACACAGTCCGGTACTTGGCCATTAGAAGGTCAGTCCAGGTTTGAAGATCGTGAACTTTGACGACATGGTAAAAAGCCTATGAAGGTTTGCGAAGGTATGTCTCTAAATAGGAAGCATGTCACTGGAGGTAGCGAGGATGAGGTCATTATTTCACATACATCACATGCTCGTGGTTGATACTGCTTTACATTTTACCAAAGTTACAAATATCAACCAAATGTTAAGTTGTTGGTTGTTGTACAACATGTTGTAAAACCCAACTTCTAAGCATTGCTTAATGTCGTTTGCAATAATTTCAGACTTTGAAATATAAGTGATTTGCTCCCATCTTATAGGATTTAACAAGGTCATATGACAGGTATACATGTTGTGACAACCATGTGAAATAACCTCTGTCAGGAAGGCTTATTTTTCTCAATTCATTCTCATCAAGGCAAAGGACAATGCAACAAGATATTAAAGTTCAAAAAAAAGTATATTCAATAGCACATAAAATTCAAAAATGATGTCTCTTCAATGGAATTGAATGAATCTTAACTTCTAAATATTTCAACAAGACAATGCTTTATTTCATGCATCTAAACAAATATCTGCATCTAAATTATCCTTTACCTTATGTTGGTTCACAGACACTTTACTGTGTAACAACCTAAAACATATACAAGAAAATGATATGGATGTCAACTTCTTTATTTAGTTCACACGACGTTTCTGGGCTAGTTCTTGCCCCTTCTTCAGGTGAGTAATGAGCATGGTGGCAGATGCAGAATATATAGTTGCAGGAAGCCAGTGAATTTAATTATGTACAAACATATTTAGATGACAAGGTAATACAAATATATAAACAATGAAAGGGGGAAAATAGTGTTTTTCACAATACAGACATAACAATATTTACATAGTTAATTGGTACAGCTGATTGGTAGATGTTGTTCTTTGATGATGGGCCAGGCGGTGGGGAGGTAAACCCCTTGATCTATGTTGATCTCAGGGGCTAATCTTCTCAGATAGATAGACTCACAGAGTTTTCTTTTGCGCCAATCATTGATGTTGGAAGCCAGAATCTTAGTGTGTTGCCAGTTGATAGAGTGGTTTGGGTTGTTGACGATGTGCTCTGATTGGGCCGATTTGAGGTCTGATTTTTCTACTGAGGTTTTATGTTCTTTGAGTCTTATGTTGAAGGGTCGGCAGGTTTCTCCAATGTAACTACTTCCGCAGTCACATTCAATCTGGTAAACACATCCTCAAAAATATAATACAAAAGTCTCCTATTCCAACGAAAGAACACTGAAGAATTATTTGACCATAAAATGAACAATCACAATTATTGTTAGTAATTATAAATAAACTTACCACAAGACTAATGTTGACGTTATTCTCGACGGCAGGAGAGATTGTACAGAGAGAAGAGAGAGAGAGAAAAAATAAATTTATTTTAGTGATCTGCGTGTTGTTTCTTACCGAGTTATCTCCCTCCCCTGAATTCAAATCTGAAACTGGCACTCTTTTCGAAGTAACAGCAGAGAAACTGGATGACGGAGGGGTTGGGCGGGAGTGATTCCTTAGTCTAATGGTAAGTTTATTTATAATTGATAACAATAATTGTGCTTGTTTCATAATTATTGCATAAACATTACCAATAGACTAATGTTGACGGAACCCCACGTAAGGAGGAGGGCATCCAGTATACATAGATAATACCGAAACAACGCCCTTAAGAAGATTTGAAGGGAGGGGGTCAGGCAGAGATGCTTTGAGCCGCCACCAAGGGACCCAGAGGGGAGGCAATCCATCATGGGCGAAACATCCCTCTGATAAAGGAACTAGAGGATTTCCATCGACAGGCAGCCACCACCTGTCTCACAGAAACAGACTTCCAGGCCACAAGCGAAGTGGACAAGGCTCTAATCTCATGAGGAGAATAATGGGCATCGACTTGAGATTGGTCGACTTGGGAGTATGCTTGGGCAATAGTTTTGCGTAGCCAAGAAGCAATGGTATTCTTATATATCTAAGAGGACGCCCTTACTAGGGATGATCAGACGTCTTCAACCCTTCCTGATGGACTCTGTCCTGACTGAATACCACTTGAGAGCTCTAACCGGGCATAAGCAGCGAGCAACTCTGGGAGAGCTCTGAAAGACACTGAGGCACAATTCTCTGCATATTTGATACATGAGAAATCAATAGTGTGTAACTCTGAAACCCTGGCGGCAGAGGCGAAGGCCAAGAGGAAGGCAGTTTTCCAGGCAAGGTGTTTAAAGGTGGTTGCCTCCATAAGTTTGAACAGAGCACGTTGTAAAACCTGGAGAACAAGCAGAAGATCCCATTTAGGAAAAACGTTAGGAGTTTTAATGTCGTTCAGCTTGAAGGACTTGATCAGTTTAGTTAGGGAGATATCTGATCCTAAGGCAAGGACTTGAAGGTCTGTGATGGAGGCTATGGCTGATCTGTAACCTTCAATAGTTCCTGCTTGCAAGTTACCATTTCTCAGTAATAATGGAAATGGTTAAGGGAACATCGGCAACTCCATGATCTTTTCACCACCGCTGGAATCGCTCCCACTTGTGATCATACAAGAAAAGCCTTTAAAAAGGCAAGCTTTGAGCACCCGGTTATGTATCCTAGAACCAGGAGATTTAGGTTAGGGAGGATGGGGACGGGGACTTTTACTAAAATAAGTTGTACCAATCGGAGACGCATGTTCTTTGCTCTTTGTTTTGATAGTTATCAGTACACTATGTACATAGTAAAACATCTCGTTCGTCCCGCTTCAATTTCAACAAAGATAGATACGTCTCCTATGTCAATTACGATATAATTTTTTAAACATTAATACAGTAATTCAAATTATGTTGCTTTAAAAGATAGCTGACGGCGAGTTTCGTACAAGAGCCAGTGATTAACTAGAAGATAAATATTTGCGCTAGTAAACTTCCGGGATCCATTGCTTCCCAATACCTGCAAATTTACTTCAAACCCTACGAATTTCCCATTGACTTTCAGGTTAATTACATGTTGCAAGAATAATTTTCCTTAATTGAGTGTTGATCGAATAACAGCCGAAAGTTGCTGATAAATTTAGAAATGATCTCAGCTACAAGTTCATAATTTCATTATATTATAGGATGACATTTAAGAATATTTTATCATACTTTAGGCTCTATGTCGATACTTTCTTCGAAAGACACCTTTAATCGTAAATAAATCATCCATAACGCTATGTTTGAAACATGAAATTTGAAAATGGCCTGTTCAGTACTAATACGCATTGTTTTATAATGTATATCATGTTTTGTATATAAATATAATGATGCGTGTGACACTTTAATCAAACATATACTACTACTACTATTATTTTTTTCCGTGAAGCGATGAGATGCATTGAGTGAACGATCAGGCGGGACATTCAGCGCTAGCGTTTTAGTAAATAAATTCAGACTTTGAAATGTAAACGATATGCTCGATTCTGATTGGATCTTACAAGGTCATGTGATCGGTATACATTTCAATGAACCCTAAATCGCAGGTTATACAAAATAACTTTCAGTAAATGAAGTGTATACTATATCGTGCCGGAACTACATTTCTCGGGGATTCCCCTGATCTTACAGCCACATTCCAGCCTGACCCCAGTCTTGATTGTCATCATTGAGACTCACTTTTTGCAAATATTATTTTTCTGTTTATTAGCAACACTCGCCCTAATAATCTGTTTTTTATGTTTGAAGAATAAACATTAAGTTGTAAATAAATAAAGTTGTACATGTTCATCTCCGGTCACAGAAATGAGGATAGTGGGCAAAGTTAAACAATGTAATGTACATCATTTCAAAAGCATGAGTTGAGCTCCATTCTGAATGACCTGACTTGCGACAACACAGTTTCAAGGCACCCCATTCCATGCACAACAAATAGTGTCGTGGCGTGCTCTTCATAGACAGTTTTGAGGCCCCCGATGATCAAAACGATGTTGCCGTGTTTGAAAACATGTACTCGTCATTGTCAATGACAGTGTCTAACATCGCCGGGCCTGCAATTGGCATTATTTCTCGAGGGATTTTAAATAACTTTATGTTTACATTCATTGTCAAACAAACAACCCAACTTTCCCAAGCACGTCTAGCTTAAATAGACCGATCCAGTCTGTCAATCAAATCTCGCGCATGCGTTATATCAGCCAATCAGAGCGGCGATTTCGCTACGCGAATTTGTCAACTTTACTTCCGGGGACAAACAACGCGATAATGGCGGCTCGATTCTGTTGTTGCAAATAATATTTAAAATGGCGTTCTTTACGATATTTATGCATCGATGCCATGACAGAAGTATTCCTCATTGTGTAGGGTAACAAGGTTACCGTTATCCATCGCTAAAATAGTGGAAAAGGCTCACTAGATGGTAAAAAAACAATCGCGGGTCGGACAAGTGTTCGAAGGTGAGAATTTGCACGAACTACGCACTTTTCAAGTCACTCTCATAAACTTTCCACAAGGTGACAGCTCTAAGTACCCTTTGATAATTTATCTTTGGTACTGTATGTTTCTGAATCAACAGTTCATTGAAGTTGATCGAGATCATTTATAACAATTCTACACGTTGACTTTTCGGCAATTATCGAACTTTCGCCATATTGTAAATAAACTATGTTAAACGACTTGTTGTGCCAAATACGGTGAAATATCCCACTCAAATATAATTAAATATCAAAGAAACTGGCAGACATTGAATATTTAATAAATATAAGCTTTTCCTGCATTTCCATTTTACTCATTATGTTCCATAATTATGTATTATGCCCCAACCCATAAGATCAATTTATGTATACATAGCTTTCAAACAGTAGGCTATGTCCCATAACCTTTCAGGTATTTGATACTAACACAACTTGAAAATAAACTTGCCTGTAAGATAAAACATGGAATATCAATAATGTTCATTTCAAATATTTAAATTTTTCACTTCAATGGTTAGATTTATTTCCAAATATTTGATCAATGAAAACCTAGCTATTCAAAACAAAGTACTTGATTGCCTCATTGATTAATTGCTGCAAGTCTCAGGGAACACCCTGGTTCAAAGTATGAAAGGGATAAAAAAAATTCCCTTAGGCCGGATTTACACTACGTCCGAATTTTTTACGCTGCGTTGACGCGTGCGATTTGATGGTATACACTAGGTCCGTTTCGCATGCGATTTACATGCGATGCGATGCGATGCGTTAAAAGTAATATGTGTGTATGTGTGTATGTATCTATGTATGTATGTAATGTATGTAATGTATGTATGTATGTATGTATGTATGTATGTATGTATGTATGTATGTATGTATGTATGTATGTATGTATGTATGTATGTATGTATGTATGTATGCGTGTGTGTGTGTGTGTGTGTTTAAATATTAATTTTTATATTTGTAAATGTTCAAATCAATTGGTTTTATATTCTTGTGAATAACGCATTTAAACACATAAACACATGCAATACTATACCTACCCGACTGACCGTTTGTTCCACGTGGTGGGGAAATACCTTTTCCGATGATGAAAATATGACGTCACACAGGGAATTCCATTGCGAATTCGCAAAAAAATAGAACAGGTTCTATTTTATTCGCAACGCAACGCAACGCATTGGAAAAACGGACGTAGTGTATGCCGGCTCATTGAAAACAACGTGTTGCGTTCTTATGCGATTTTTTTTAACGCATCGCATTGAAAAAACGGACGTAGTGTAAACCCCGCCAAACGGTCAGTCGGGTAGGTATAGTATTGCATGTGTTTATGTGCTTAAATGCGTTATTCACAAGAATATAAAACCAATTGATTTGAACATTTATCATTGAATGCTTCCAGATGAAATTCATGTAGTAAATTGATTATAAATTTGATATTATTGCAGCATGGCTACCAAGAAAGTTGACGCTGAACAATTGATCAATCATACATACATACATTACATACATACATAGATACATAGATACATACACACATACACACATACACACATATTACTTTTAACGCATCGCATCGCATCGCATCGCATCGCATGTAAATCGCATGCGAAACGGACCTAGTGTATACCATCAAATCGCACGCGTCAACGCAGCGTAAAAAATTCGGACGTAGTGTAAATCCGGCCTTAGCCTGATATAATGGGATTTTTAGAGAATGCAATGGGATGTTTGAGAAGAAAATTAATAGTTTTGATTTTTGCAATGAGACTTTCTCCCCTCATTAGTATTGATAATGGGATATATTGATACATCAATTGGTAAATATCCCCAAATGCATGTTTTTACTTTGGAAACATGAAATGCAATATTTATGTAAAGCAAAGATTATTTTTTTATTTCCAAGATTGATTAATTCCAGGATCCCTGATATTGTGTTATTTTCACACAAAAATATTTTTTTAACAATTATATATTAAAAAACTTCATAGTGTCACTTAATTTATTTGGATTTGGATTTATTTTGAATTCTCTAAAATAATTATGTATAGTGATATGTATGTATGGCTGTAAGCCTTTCTAATTGAATTTTTTTTATCATAACAATATTTTCCCAATCTAAATAAATTTGGATCAACAAGTTTTTTTAGAAGCAGGATAAGGTCCTACTGTTTATCAACTTGAATGAAAAAATATAAGATCTGTTGATATAAATTTACTTAGATTGATGTCTTCCAGATCCTGAATGAAGCCTGTCAAATATATATTTTTTAATGTCAAATAAAAATCATCCCTGTTACATTCCCATTACAGTAGATGTTTGTGATTCTAATCTATGACATAAAACATTCATATTTGGCTATAAAGACATTTTCTACTGCTGTTGACTCATATGTTCACTGATAATTGTTTCTCATCCCATTTTACTGTTTCTTCAAATCTATCTCATAGAACATTCAGATTTGGCTATAAAGACAAAATATAAGATCTGTTGATCTAGATTACCCCAGATTGATATTTTCCAGATCCTGAATGAAATATGACTTTTAAAAAGCAAAATATAAATGAAAACTATGATTGTATGTAGTGTAATGATATTTTCTAATAATAATAATAATAATATATTTATATAGCGCCTAACTTCCATCCAGTAGGTTGCTCAGTGGCGCATAATGGTGTTTGTGATTCAAAATTCATCTTTAATGATTTATAGATACAGTCAATTGATTTTTGAAGGTAGACTCATTAAAATTTTGGTAGTTAAATTTATTCAAAAGGAAGGTAGCATTTGAAGGAAACGTGAAAATGATTATAATTTTAAGGATATTATAAATTACATATACTGGAATAATATTTTTAGAATATTGACTTTTCATGATTATGATATCTGTGTCAATACAAAAAGATATATCAATAATTAGCATTATAAATATTGTATGTCAAAAAAAAAAAAAAGATATGGCAACTAGTTTTAAATTTGGTTTCAAAGATTAAAATTCTCGATGTTTTTTTTTCAAAGTTAAGCTCACTGATCTAGATGTGTAAATTACACACTGTCAACAACTGGTGAACTGAGCATATGCGACCATGACCAGCTGATGACAATGACTACTCAACATATTTCAATAAAAAAGGTTTCTCGACAAAATATGAAAAAAAATAACTTGTGGATGATTTATGAAATCAAACATCTGGTTGTAAAATGTGTGAGCTATTAATTACCTGGATTGTACGAGTATAATTTTTTTTTTTACAAAAGTGAAGGAAATATTCCGAGTTGAAATGCATTTGTTTACAAAGTGGTCGACTTCTCTCGCTCTGGGCATTGATTGACAAAGTGTCAAAATTACGCTTAATTTGTTGATAAAATGAGATTTATCTAAGCTAAAGGTCATATATTGAATGTATTTGTTAGGTAATGTGCGTTATGAACGACATTAGCATGAACGCAAGCCAAAAGCTTCGGCTAGTGACATTGTTGAGATACACGGCCCGGCTCGCCTGAGCTTGAAACTTGTCCCCTCAAATATTTCAACCAATCACGTCGCAGGGGGCGGGGCCTAACTGCTCTCGACTGGAGGAAAGCTATGGAGCTTCCGGTCTTTCTGCCTCCACTGAATATTCATGAGCTAGCCGTCGCGTGAAATTTCCCGCGAAAAAGGGTCTATTAGAGCTGATACTCTACACTCGATACAGGACAGTATCAATACGCGAGTGCAAATTGTTAATTTTAGAATATTCAAATCAAACTTTACATATTTTTTAGTTTTTTTCCCAAAACATTTTATTATTATTAACATGATACCCATAAAGGATTATTTGTGGAATAAAAAAGTGCATCTTTTCCTTTTTTGTTATGAACTATTTTTGCATGCGCTTGAACCCGGTAGAGACCCGCCTGGGTCTAACTGATATCTAGGTCAGTGCGACAAGCGGCATAGAAGTTACTACAAAATCGCATATCGAATGATATAAAAACAACTTCTGGCTATAAATACAAAGTGGGAATTTATAAGAAAAGAATTTCATAATATAGTTGTCCACACGGTTATAACCTGTTTGAAACTCGTAATATAAACTTTAGCATAATTGGCTCGGCAAGCTCGCCAATTATACAAGTTTATATTACAAGTTTCAAACAGGTTATAACCGTGTGGACAACTATATTGTGAAATTCATTTCTTAAAAAAAATTTGAAGGAACCGAATTCCTTGTTGATACAAAAATGGATGTTGTTTCCAAATGTGGAATGCAAAATAATTCATTGAATAACTACAAACAGTTCACATACATATGCAAAATTGATATTCAGCTAAGGGTGTAAACGCCCATCCATATATTGTGGAAAATATAAGATATGTTTTACATCTTAACATTATTAAAATAATCAGTTTCCAAATTAAAGCTTGCCAATTATTTCGTACCACCCACATGGTCACGTGGGTATAAATTTGCTACAGCTCTGTCCATTGGTCGTTGGAAATACCAGGATATGCTTAAAACAAATATCATCTGAAACTTCTCTTTGAAGTTTCCAAGAGTAATATAGAGAGAAACTTCTGCCATTAGTTTTCAATATCAAATGTTACATAACTTTGGGGTCTCTGGACCCCAAAGCAATAAGAGCCGTTTCCATGGAAATAAAAAAAATATTTTTTTTTCAGAAATGTGAAAATATCAAAAGGCACCACTTCAATAGGTGGGCAATACACATGTAAAGTTTCAGAAAGATATGTGGACCGGTTTTTGAGTTCTGCTCCGGAAACGAAATGATTACGGACGGACGGACGGCATACAGACGGACAGGGCGATGACTATATTCCACGGTATTACATATATCGGTGGGATAAAAAGGAAAAACGATAAATGTCTATAAATAACAGTAGATATTATAGAATTGATTTGTCTGATTATCATGCAGACAATACAAAATAGGTCAAATATGGTTCATCTTACTAATTTTCTATAAAAACAAAATCCAACTTAACATAGAAACTGATTATAAACTATCTCTTTCAATTCAAATAATTTATACTATTGTAAAGGGCGAAGGACGAGCTTTAATTCACTGTGTCATTTGTACACTTGCACAAAAAAGTAAAGAAACTGTAAGCGATGCGACATCTGTCGCAAATATTATAGGCCTACTTTTTCTCAAAATGACTGAGGCAAGTCACCTTTCAGCCTTTATAACTGCCGAACCATTGGAGATATCTTTAGAATACTTTCACCATTGTGTAGAGGAGACAATTGTCTTTATTGTAAGGGGTGATTTGCTTATGCACCCACAGAAATGAAGAAGCGGTAAGCGATGCGACACATATCGCAAATATCAAACGTTATCTCAAATGACTGGGGTAAGTCATCTTTCGACCTCCACAGCCCCCGGACCATTGGAGATATTTTAATATATTTCTAACCATCGTGTAGAGGAGAAACTTGTGTTTATAGTCATGTATGATTTGTTGATGCCCACACAACAATAAAGGAGCAGCAAGCAGTGCGTGGAAAATTTGGTGGAATTATCTGCAACCGTTTTGGAGACACAGACGTTTGAAGTCTAAAATGTAGGATTGGCAATATTCAAAAGGTCGAAGTTCAATGTCAATGTACATTTGGCTGTCTGATGATTTACTAAACAATGCCTTTTGGTCTTTTGTTGACTACTTACGATTTTTTCAAACATACAGTTTTCATTCAAAACGAAAGTGAAATTGACATTATTTTAAGCTCTTTACTGCAATGTTGAAGATATATCGAATTTTATTATAAATATTCCCAGGTTCAATATTCTTTTAGCTGTCTAATGATATAATAAACACTGTGTAATGCTTTGTTGTTGATGAGCTACGATTTTTTCAAACATATATCTTATGCATTTAAAACGCAAGTAGAATTGACAATATTCAAAGGTCCGTAACTCAATCTAAATGAAATATTTGAATTTGTTGTTAATGTTTAAGCTTTCTAGTGATAGGCCTACATGGAACAAGGAGTTGTTGTCTGTCCTTGATGAGTTACGAATTTTTCAAACATACCTATATGTATGCATTCAAAACGAAAGCCGAGTTGATAATATTCCAAGGTCTGTAAATGAATTATAAAAATCAATAGACTTTTGGCTTTCAAATGATATATAGAACGATGTGTTATCGTACGTCGTTGATTAGCTACGATTTTTAAAACATACCCACCAAAACGCCACAATTCCAAAATGCAAAGTTTGACCCTTCCTTGTGACCGGAAGTAACTGTTCGCGAGCGATTTTATTCTTTTATCTGAAAGACCTTGCTGATGTCTAACTCTCATGCAAAACTTATCAAATTTGTCGGTCGGGTTTTTAAGTTATCTGCCTTTCGTAAGAAACTTGTGAAAGGCCAATGTCTCAGTTTCGTTATGTGTAACTGTAATAAGTTTTATTTCTTTAGTACCAGTATTAGCCGATTCGTGCTTCGAAAATTCAAGATGGTGGCCGAACCACGTGAACTACGAATTTGCCATGATCTATTTTTTGCAGCATTTGTTATTGTGCATCTTTTGAAAAAATAGAGCCATTGGCCATTGTAGCTCATCAGGCTTTACATTTGATTTTGCTTCAGGGTGTGGCCAATGTGGTTCCCCCTTAGTAGGGGTCACAGGGTCACAAAATCAAGGAGTCTGTACACAAAGAGGAACATTGGTTTTAAGGGCAAGGCCCGTGCTGCCCTTATAAGGGGCCAGAGGGCAACCACATCAACAATTTTTAATCGTCACTAGTCAAGGAGTCTGTACACAAAGTTTCAGCTGTCTAGGCCTTATGGTTCTTGAGAGCAAGTCAAAATTCCACAAAGTTTACGGACGGATGCCATAAGCTAATGATAATATAAGCGATGAGCTAAAAAGGGCAAAATTTAACAAAACATTTTCAAAATTATTAATCATGACACACTTCATATGATTATGTATCTCTATATCAAATTTGATCAAAATGTGATGATTAGTGATAAGTTCTGAGACAGAAAGGACTTCAGTGTTCTCATAAATTTACCATTTTCTCTCTCAAATGGTAATATTTTATGTAGATTTGTTTGGGCCAACATTTCAAAACATTTGGTACCCTGGAATTCAAACACCTTAAAGGAACATCTGCATCACATAGAAACGTCAAATTTGGAATGGATGTTACTTAAGTCAATTAGTTTTCAACTTAGGCTCCGGAAATTGAACATAGTCAGAAATTTAGGGTCCAAATTTTCGAGAGATTTCGGTACCCTGGAAATCAAACCCATTGGCTCTGTAGCTCATCAGGCTTTCCATTTGTGGTTCTCCCCTTAGTAATGGCCACAGGGTAAAAAAATAGAGCCATGGGCTCTGTAGCTCATCAGACTTTAGATTAAAATATGTTTTGACCCCTGTGACCCCATTTGGGGTCATGGTGTCACAAAATCTATAATTTAGAATGCCCATTGGCCAAGGAGTCTACACACAACTTTTCAGCTTTCTAGACATTCTGGAACTGGAGAAGAAGATGAAAATAGGCTTTTAAGGTTTTGACCTCTGTGACCCCATTTGGGGTCATGGGGCACAAAATCTACAATATAGAATCCCCACTTGCCAAGGAGTCTACACACAACTTTTCAGCTCTCTAGACCTTTTGGAACTGGAGGAGAAGATGAAAGTAGGTTTTTAAGGTTTTGACCCCTGTGACCCCATTTGGGATCATGGGGTCACGAAATCTACAATTTAGAATCCCCATTGGCCAAGGAGTCTACACACAACTTTTCAGCTCTCTAGACCTTTTGGAACTGGAGAAAATGAAAGTAGGTTTTTAAGGTTTTGACCCCTGTGACCCCATTTGGGATCATGGGGTCACAAAATCTACAATATAGAATCCCCATTTGCCAAGGAGTCTACACACAACTTTTCAGCTCTCTAGACCTTTTGGAACTGGAGAAGAAGATGAATATAGGTTTTTAAGGTTTTGACCCCTGTGACCCCATTTGGGGTCATGGGGTCACGAAATCTACAATTTAGAATCCCCATTGGCCAAGGAGTCTGCACATCAAATTTCAGCTCTCTAGAGTCATTGGTTTCGGAGAAGAAGATGAAAATATTAAAAGTTTACGGATGGACGGATGGATGGACGGACGGACGGACGGACGCCATGCCATGCCATAAGCCCATCGGGTCTTTCAGACCTGATGAGCTAAAAATCTTAAATTTATAATCCTCACTAATCAAGGAGTCTGTACACAAAGTTTTAGCTTTCTAGGCCTTATGGTTCTTGGAAAGAAGGTGAAAATACGGGTAGTTTTTTAGGGCATGGCACCTGTGGCCCTTATCAGGGACCACAGAAGAGGTGTAACGATACGGCAATACATTATTGTATCGTGATACATGGGCCACAATATATCGTATCGTATTGCAGGATGCCTATCAGGATACATAAAATGACAATAATCTCTCAAAGTATGTGCTCAAAATTGAGATATACATTATAAAGATACTTCATTATGCACACAAGAACCTCTCCTAAAATTTGGAAGTTGGATTATATTACAATTACATAAAAAAGCTGCAAGTAAATTCTTTCTCAAGATTTACTGACTTAAAAATTTGGTGAAAAGATAATAATGTCAGGAGATAATATGTATCGGGATACGTATTGTATCGTTACCCCTATATCGGGATACATATCGTATCGCAACCCTTCTGTATCTCATTAGAGGCCACAGGGCCAAAGCTACAATTTATAATCCTCACTTGCCAAGGAGTCTGTACAGCAAGTATCAGGTGGAACAGGGGAAGGCAAAACCCCAAGTTTCAGCGCTACTCTGCTATTTTGGTGTCCCACAAACGCTAATCTAGTTTAATCTAAACTATAAAAGAAACATTTTCAATGTGTGAAATAAATCTTGTATTGTATAATCCACTCCTCACAGAGGCAGCTCTGTCATATCACTCCGATCTAGCCTCTGTGAAAACAAGGCAAAAGTGAACGCAGCTCACATACCCCGTCTGTAGTTTGATCGCCTTTCTTTGACAATATAGTGAAAAGTCATATGTTCTGATAAGTCCTAGGATTGTTACCGTATTTTTCCATCACATGATATAGAAAATAACATTAAAAATAAAATTCAATTTGTCTGAATAGGTGTGAACTGGTATAACTAAGATAATAAATGTTTTTCAACAAACTCTCACCTTCCATTCAGTTCCATGTAGGTCAATTAATATTCCAATATATGTATTCTTTGCAGTGGTATCAAAGTTCCAATATATGTATTCTTTGCAGTGGTAACAACATCAGTCATGTTCTATGTTCATACAGTGTCCATATGAGTATCACAATAGTTCACAATCCCTTTCTTTTGGTTACTTCCCAAAAGATAACTTGAAGGCAAAACAGTCACATTTACAATGTTTATACAGTATGTGTTTGTCATTAGGAAATATTTTTACAAGCTTGATCCTCAACCTACTGTTTTCGGACTGTTTTGGCTCAAAATTTCAAAAATTATTTGAACTTTGGAATTAAAACCCCTAAAAGGCACAACAGCATCATATAGGTTATTGCCATACCAAGTTTGAAAATTCCAAGTGGTATAGTTTTTAAATTATGATCCGGAAATGACACAAAGTCCGAATATCTGACAGTTTTTGGTCAAAATTTAAAAAATTATTTGAACGTTGGAGGTGAAACCCCTAAAAGGCACAACAGCATCTATAGGCTACTGCCATACCAAATTTGAAGTTTCCAAGTGGTATAGTTTTTTAATTATGCTCCGGAAACAAGACAAAGTCCAGAAATTGGACGGTTTTTGGTCAAAATTTCAAAAATTATTTGAACGTTGGAGGTGAAACCCCTAAAAGGCACAACAGCATCATGTAGGCTACTGCCATACCAAATTTGAAGTTTCCAAGTGGTATAGTTTTTTAATTATGCTCCAGAAACGAGACAAAGTCCAGAAATCGGATGGATTTTGGTCAAAATTTCAAAAATTAGTTGACCGTTGGAGGTGAAACCCCTAAAAGGCACAACAGCATCATATAGGCTACTGCCATACCAAATTTGAAGTTTGTAAGTGGTAAAGTTTTAGACATTCTCTCCCCACAGAGGCAACTCAGTTATACCTGAATTAGCCTCTGTTCTATTACGGCTACTACACGGGACAGAAAAGTAGAAATCTGATTGGAGGCAATCGAAGTTAGTTGTGCAATCAGCGACGCCGTTTCAAAAGGGGTCATTCGCAAAAGCTCGGCTACTCCCGGCGATTCAGCATTCAGGGGAGATAACTCTTCCTTCTACAAAACATCGCTTTTTTACCTTCTCATTAGTTTTATTTGGTAAATTATTAAAATAAAATTTATCACAAAACAAAGAACAATTTACATAATTATAAAACAGTATGTTTCTAATGAAAAACCCTATCCATATCTGATTTTTAAATATTTTCCCTCTCACACTGTTAATGAAAAATAAACCTAAAGGCATGATACTTTCGAAAGTCACTGTACGTCCGTTGAGAATTCCCAAAGTCGTTGATATCCAAAAGGTGTTTTCATTGGCTGCAGATAAGGGAGCTATCTCAAGTTACAACTTTTTGCCGCTAGGGCAATCTGCCGGAACCCCAGGATCTAGGCGTAATAGAACAGAGGCTAATTCAGGTATGACTGAGTTGCCTCTGTGGGGAGAGAATGAGTTTTAGAGTAATGCTCTGGAAACGATTTCGGACGGACGGACACGCGGAGCGGTATAAACCCCCGACTATACCCCCGGGTATAATTAGCCAGAATCTTGTGAACATATTTAAAAGTTATATTTTGACATGAAAAATATCGTAGTCTTATGTGTATTTTTATTAACAGTGTTTTGGCAAATATTTAAAAACATCAAATACTGTTTGACATGTACTGTATAAATATTGTGACTGTGAGAAGAATCCCCTGGATGTTAAATTAAAACAAGTTGACATTCCTATTGATTGATATATTTATTGCACGATTTAAATTTTTTTACTTATCACAATTTTCTGAACATCGAGTGTGTGCTTGCAGTCAGTATTGACGTCAGTTGGTGACCAGCCATCAACTCACTCATCGTCTAGTGGGCAGCATCTGGAGGTCGAAGGTGTGTTTGATGTAGGTGATGATGTGGGCAGCCTTCAACTCACTCATCGTCTAGTGGGCAGCATCTGGAGGTCGAAGGTGTGTTTGATGTAGGTGATGATGTGGGCAGCCTTCAACTCACTCATCGTCTAGTGGGCAGCATCTGGAGGTCGAAGGTGTGTTTGATGTAGGTGATGATGTGGGCAGCTCTCACCTCACTCATTTGGCCTGCACCACTAAGCCAACCAGGGGAACATCTGCAGCAGCAAGCAACTCTTTTGTAACAGCAAATATGTCATTGAAATAAATTCAAGATTGCCAAAGTATACTTAAAATAGAGCCATTGGTTCATTAGCTCATCAACTTCATATTTAGTTTTGCTTTAGGGTGTGGCCAATGTGGTCCCCCCAAACTTAAGGGCCACTGGGTCACCAAATGTACCGTTAAATTATAATCAGCATTACCATAGGATCTTCTACACAACTATCATCATTCTATACCTTGGGCATCTGGAGAAGGAGATAAAAAATAGAGCCATTTGCTCTGTAGCTCATTAGGCTTCATATCAATTTTGCTTTAGGGTGTGGCAAATGTGGTTCCCCCTTAGAAGGGACCACAGGGTCACAAAAATTGACAAAATGTACAATTTATCTAACATAGGAGTCTGTAGACAAGGCTTCAGCTTTCTAGTCCTTTTAGCTTCTAGAGAAAAACGATAAGAAAATAGGTTTTATTACAATTTTTAATACCCACTAGTCAAGGAGTCTGTCGAAAGTAATCTCATTGGGAAGGCGCCGGGCCCAGTGGATTTTGGTGACCTTCACATTATTTTCAAGGTCACAGCAAGGCTTTGAAAATTTCAGCATTGAAGCCGTATTTTAGGCTTGATAGCGGGATATTTCAAGAACCATTAACTGGATTCTCCTCATAACTTACACATTGCATCTTTTTTGGAAAGCGCCGGGCCCAGTCGATTTTGGTGACATTCACAATATTTTTAAGGTCACAGCAAGGCTTTGAAAATTTCAGCATTGAAGCCTGTATTTTAGGCATGTCAGCGGGATATTTCAAGAACCATTAACTGGATTCTCCTAATAATTTACACAAAGCATCTTATTGGGAAGGCGCTGGGCCCAGTCGATTTTGGTGATTATTTGTATGAACATGAAAAAACCAAACCTGATAGAAGTATCCATGTATATGATACGCTGCATTTGTTAACATCCTACATGATCCATCAAGGTTTAACATATAGTGATGAAGGAGAGTCCTATGAAATAAATTTACATTCCTTTTCTTCTTTTCATTGGTCGGATTAATATTCTACAATATCATTGGTTAACATTTTGTCTGCAGAAAGGTGTCAAGACAATTGGCGGTCACCGCCATGTACGAATTCGTTAGTCACTAGTCTAGACATTCGGTCTGCAGTAAGATACCAAAACAGTCGGCGGTCACTGTTATGTACAAATTCGTTGGTCACTAGGCGAGACAATCTGTCGCCTATTTTGATGACAAGTTAGTCGGGGCCCGGACAGTTATGTCACTGGTTACGTCATATGACTGGACATTTCTCACTTTCATTGCTATAGATATACACAACGTATAAAATGACAGGTGTCCGGTCGTCATAAAAGAAAATTACAGAGAGAGATAAGGTGGTACTAACGAGATGTATATTTCATCAATGTTTTGGGTGTGATTACAGTGATTCGGCTTACCAAATATCAACGATGTATTTTATTATCCTCACAATTAAACAAGTAAAAATAACTGTGTTTATTTCATTGCATGAAATCCATGCAGACATTACTGTTTATGATACTTGTTAAAGAAAGATGATAATTATTTGATCTATTTGAAACATTTAGATAATGATTAAATCTTAACTCAATTTAATAACAGCAACGCACATTCATAAAAATTCTTTATGAAAGGTTATAATCAACCTTCTATCCTCAACAGACATTTTTCATCAACTTGGCATGTGATATTGAACTATAAAAATCTGCCCATTACCTCATGATAAACTCACGAAGATATATGAGTAAATGTTAAATTGTTGGTACGTAATAAGTTTGCAAATGTTGCTGTGTATGCCTAGTATTGAAGTTGGATTTGACATATGATAATTTTATTCGGCAACTATAATCTGAGTATCTTGGAAAACAGTAACTATTACACCAATTTATCAACAAGAGTAATAGACTCTTGACTTAACTTTTAAATATTTATTTATCTGAGGCTGCAGCCAACGGTTAAAAATAAGCTCATTTGGACTGTTAAAGTGTCTAAATCAGAAAATTAGAACATTGCTGTAGGATAATAGCTATTTATTCTGTTATCTTAAAAAACTACACAATTGATCGGGTGCACTCGCATGTAAGATGAGGATTCTGCCAGTTCAAAAACAAGTACATTTTGTTGAAGTTATTCAAGACCAATTATTGTTCTTAAATGAGTGATCTCTTTAAAAACTCTTTTTGAAATTGTTACCTATGTACGGATTGTGTTTATCGATATGATGTAATTATCCGCAAATTATTCTTGTTTTCTGAAGGACACGCATTTGAATAAGCCTATTGGTTGTTTGCATATCCTATTTCAAGTATGATTAACATGATATGTTTTAACCAACTTATTCAAAACTGTACTGTGGTGATGTTATTTAGGCATAAATGAGACTGTATAAAACATTTTGGTTACAAAACTATACTATACAGAATTTGAAAATCTGAAGCTACACGACAATGAGTGTTAATTTTGTTTCATCTGATAAAACATAATGATTGTTCAATTCTTTTCCGCTGTTTCATTTTAGATTCGAAAACATTTCTCTAAGACAAAACAGCTCATTGCTCGATAGGAACAAGATAATGACTCAGCCAATCAACGATCGCATGTCATAAAGGGTGATTCCCAGGTCACAATGACCGCACCTTGCTTGGCCGGCGCCCAGTCTGTGTCATGTGACCTCTTTTCCGGTGTAGCAGGCCAATTCTTCCCCATTCTAAACCTTCCCCGGGGAAGAAATAGCCTAGGCCAAAGTTTCCCCGGGGAAGGTTTGTCCTAGGATATTTTCTCCCCGGGGAGGTTTTGTCCTAGGCTAACTTTCCCCCTCCAGGCCAAACTTTCCCCCCTTGTTGAATCTATGAAATGTAAGTTTATTTCATGTCCTATCAGATAGGTATTTGGCATTTTTGTCTAGCAAGGTTTTTTCTCCAACCCTTGGTTATTACTAGCCTTGGGGATATTCTTCCCCATCCTAGATGTCCATCATTAAAGGGGACTGGATTAGTGCCTAGCTAAATTATTTCTATATACATTTGTTATGATGTACAAAGGGGAGATGCTGGTCTAGCTAGTCTATTTCTTCCCCACCCTTGGTTATGATGTACAAGGGGGGAGATTTTGGCCTAGTCTATTTCTTCCCAACACTTGATTATGATGTACAAGGGGGAGATTCTAGGCTAGCTAGGCTATTTCTTCCCCGGGTCCTAGTCAAAAAGGCCGCATGACAAAAAGGCCGCAAAACGGAAAAGTCAAATGGGCCGCAAGAAAGTCAAAAGGGCCGCAAACCCCTAGTCAAAAAGGCCTCACCAAAAAGTCAAAAAGGCCGCACCAAAAAGTCAAAAGGGCCCCATTCCCCTAGTCAAAAGGGCCCCAGATATAAAAATAATATAATATTTATAAAAAAAACGTTTATCATTGTTTATGGATTGTGCATTTAATTAAGTTGTATAGAACAAGTGCATTTGTGTTGACATTTAAATATTTTATGACAATGATTGCAAGATGTGGTAAACTGTAGGTATCTGTATCTGTCCTTCTTTCATTAGCAATATATAATAGTTCAAAAATTCATACTTGAAATAGGTAATTTTTCAGTTAATACTTTGTAGGGAAATATAACATATAAGTCAAGATTTACAAGAAATAGAGCTTATCAGGTGAAATAGTGTTTGATGTTGAGAGCCTAACATACAGGTTGTTTTAGAAACATCCCCAACCATTTTTAAGCCCTTAGAAAAAAGTCACCTAAGGTCAGAGGCAATGCATTCGACACATTATGATTTGACACAACCAAATGAAATAAAACGTACACATCTAGGTATTTCTTGAGAAAACAATCAGAAGCAGTAATTACAAGTTAATCCAATAAGTGCCTGATTTGCCCCAAGGGCTTTGATTGCCGAGTACACACATGCAAGATTATTAGAAGCATATGCTAATTAATCTCTTTGCTATGATCAAAAACAGTTACTCAGTGATACCTTGATGTTGCTTGTTGTAAACTTAGTAGTACATTAGTAATGAGTGAGTGAGTGAGTGAATTATTGTTTAGCGCCGCTTGGGCAATATTGCAGCCATTAGCGGCGAGAAAGTTAATGAAATTGCCTAAATATGAAAACATTAGTAATGAGAATTGATATATATTTTTGATACTGAAGACTAAAAGATTGTCCTTGTGGTTGTCAACATCTTATGAAAACATTTTTCTGGTAAACATTTAAATCTTACGTCTTAAATTAATTTAAACAAATTTATTCATGTTAATTGTACATGAAATAGGACACAAATAAACCAAAGGCTCATCCAGATAAATGTTCTCAACAGGATACAAGAATAATTTTTGATGGTAACATCAAAATATACATAAGCACATTTCATACACAGGGTACAATATTGAAAATGAATGAAAACATCAATTGTTTAAGAACCAGTGACAGATGTAACTTAATGTTTACCAAATCTGACTGTTTATAGCAATAAATTTATTCTAATTTCTAATAACTTAGAATTTTCAAAAATTGTTGCTGTAGGATTTCCAAACATGATTATTGATAGATTTGATGTCAATTATATCCACTAATGTACGTTAAAATAGTTATTCATGTAAATTATTTCGAAAAGCAGTGAAATTACTGCTAATGAAAATGAAATGTTCAGGATCTTTTGATAAAAATATGTTTTTCATGTACCGGGTAACACAATGATGTTGCTAGTGTGTTGTTTCCTAACTTCAGTCAATGAAATAATGACAATTGCATTCCTCTCAACTATATCACCAATGTCTTTAAGACAAGACAAATCTCATTAAGAACATAACTATTATAAAAAGAAAACATGTTTACTTAAGAAAATGTTTAAATAAATAAATAATTTGTTTAATATCTAGGGCCCTTTTGACTTTTTTGTGCGGCCATTTTGACTTTTTAGTGCGGCCTTTTTGACTAAGGGTTTGTGGCCCATTTGACTTTCTTGCGGCCCATTTGACTTTTCCGCTTTGCGGCCCTTTTGGCATGCGGCCCTTTTGACCTGTTCCCTTCTTCCCCACCCTTGGTTATGATGTACAAGGGGGGAGATTCTGGCCTGGCTAGTCTATTTCTTCCCCAGCCTTGGTTATGATGTACAAGGGGGGAGATTTTGGCCTGGTCTATTTCTTCCCAACACTTGATTATGATGTACAAGGGGGAGATTCTAGGCTAGCTAGGCTATTTCTTCCCCACCCTTGGTTATGATGTACAAGGGAGGAGATTCTGGCCTGGCTAGTCTATTTCTTCCCCAGCCTTGGTTATGATGTACAAGGGGGGAGATTTTGGCCTAGTCTATTTCTTCCCAACACTTGATTATGATGTACAAGGGGGAGATTCTAGGCTAGCTAGGCTATTTCTTCCCCACCCTTGGTTATGATGTACAAGGGGGGAGATTCTGGCCTGGCTAGGCTATTTCTTCCCCAGCCTTGGTTATGATGTACAAGGGGGGAGATTTTGGCCTAGTCTATTTCTTCCCAACACTTGATTATGATGTACAAGGGGGAGATTCTAGGCTAGCTAGGCTATTTCTTCCCCACCCTTTGTTATGATGTACATGAAGGGAGTTTCTGGCCTAGCTTGGCTATTTCTTCCCCAGCCTTGGTTATGATGTACAAGGGGGGATATTGTGGCCTGGCTAGGCTATTTCTTCCCCACACTTGATTATGATGTACAAAGGGGAGATTCTGGGCTAGCTAGGCTATTTCTTCCCCAGCCTTGGTTTCCCCGGGGAAAGTCTGGCCAGGGGGAAAGTTTGGCCTGTTACCGGCTTTGTCAATTACGTAACCAACTCTTATTGTGGAGACGCAGGACTTTGACTGCTGGTCAATTAGGTCTGAAAGGCTCGAAGTCTGTGTTTCCCTTTAAGGCTTGTCAGCAGGATATCTCAAGGACTATTCACTGGATTCTCTTCATAATTTACATATAGCATCTTATTGGGAAAGTGCCGGGCCCAGTTGATTTTGGTGACCTTCACATTATTTTCAAGGTCACAGCGAGGCTTTGTAAATGTAAGCATTGAGATCTGCATTTTAAGGCTTGTTAGCGGGATATCTCTAGAACCGTTCACTAGATTCTCTTCATAACTTATGCAAAGCATCTTATTGTGGAGACGCAGGACTTTGATGACCTTCACATTGTTGTCATATATTTTCCCATTTGTTTTGAAAGATAATATGACGGTACAGGAATCGATATTGTAAACATTATTGCAGAGACAATGTATTTGCAAGCTTCATCAAAACATGTGGCATTAGATCACACAACTTTCAAATTACTCAAATTGGTTTTCATTATAACTCAAAAAAATTCCTCAGAGTCAAAAAACAAGTGCTGTACATATATGGAGATGAACTCTTTGATACTGGAGAAGTCAAGTGCTCTACGTACCTGGAGATGAACTCTTTGATACTGGAGAAGTCAAGTGCTGTACGTACCTGGAGATGAACTCTTTGATACTGGAGAAGTCAAGTGCTGTACGTACCTGGAGATGAACTCTTTGATACTGGAGAAGTCAAGTGCTCTACGACCTGGAGATGAACTCTTTGATACTGTAGAAGTCAAGTGCTCTACGACCTGGAGATGAACTCTTTGATACTGGAGAAGTCAAGTGCTCTACATACTTTGATACTGGAGAAGTCAAGTGCTGTACGTACCTGGAGATGAACTCTTTGATACTGGAGAAGTCAAATGCTCTATGTACCTGGAGATGAACTCTTTGATACTGTAGAAGTCAAGTGCTCTACATACTTTGATACTGGAGAAGTCAAGTGCTCTACGAACCTGGAGATGAACTCTTTGATACTGTAGAAGTCAAGTGCTCTACATACTTTGATACTGGAGAAGTCAAGTGCTCTACGTACTTTGATACTGGAGAAGTCAAGTGCTCTACATACCTGGAGATGAACTCTTTGATACTGGAGAAGTCAAGTGCTCTACATACCTGGAGATGAACTCTTTGATACTGGAGAAGTCAAGTGCTCTACGTACCTGGAGAGGAACTCTTTGATACTGGAGAAGTCAAGTGCTCTATGTACCTGGAGATGAACTCTTTGATACTGGAGAAGTCAAGTGCTCTTCATACCTGGAGATGAACTCTTTGATACTGGAGAAGTCAAGTGCTCTATGTACCTGGAGATGAACTCTTTGATACTGTAGAAGTCAAGTGCTGTACGTACCTGGAGATGAACTCTTTGATACTGGAGAAGTCAAGTGCTCTACATACCTGGAGATGAACTCTTTGTTCCTGGAGAAGTCAAGTGCTCTACGTACCTGGAGATGAACTCTTTGTTCCTGGAGAAGTCAAGTGCTGTACATACCTGGAGATGAACTCATTGATACTGGAGAAGTCAAGTGCTCTACGTACCTGGAGAGGAACTCTTTGATACTGTAGAAGTCAAGTGCTCTACGTACCTGGAGATGAACTCTTTGATACTGTAGAAGTCAAGTGCTCTACGACCTGGAGATGAACTCTTTGATACTGGAGAAGTCAAGTGCTCTACATACCTGGAGATGAACTCTTTGATACTGGAGAAGTCAAGTGCTCTACGTACCTGGATATGAACTCTTTGATACTGTAGAAGTCAAGTGCTCTACGTACCTGGAGATGAACTCTTTGATACTGGAGAAGTCAAGTGCTCTCCGTACCTGGAGATGAACTCTTTGATACTGTAGAAGTCAAGTGTTCTACGTACTTTGATACTGGAGAAGTCAAGTGCTCTACGAACCTTGAGATGAACTCTTTGATACTCGAGAAGTCAAGTGCTCTACATACCTGGAGAGGAACTCTTTGATCCTGGAGAAGTCAAGTGCTCTACGTACCTGGAGATGAACTCTTTGATACTGTAGAAGTCAAGTGCTCTACGTACTTTGATACTGGAGAAGTCAAGTACTCTACGTACCTGGAGATGAACTCTTTGATACTGGAGAAGTCAAGTGCTCTACATACCTGGAGATATTATGTTTCTCTCGGTTGAATGCATTATGAATTAGAGAGAAACTGTTTTCTCCGTAGTGGTATGCAATGGTAAAGGGAGGTAACCATACCTGGTGAATTAAGGGTATATATAGGGGGGCGTGACAGTAAGTCACCTCTCTCGCTAATCACCACGGCAGTATTACACTTATCTTTAAGCAGTTGACATGTCTGTTGAGCAATCAAACGCGGTAAAACTTGACGCCATTTTGAAAAGGCTTGATGATCAACGAGAGTTAGAGATTGTTGTCGATGAGAAGATATCGCATTTGAGAGAAGAATTTATACAGCAGGCTAAAGGTTTGAAGAAATTAAAGACTGAGACGGATTATACATGGTCACGAGAAGGAAACAAAATTCAGTTTGGCGTTAACTCCGAAGTTTTAGAGGACTTGTATAAAGTAAGACAAACACTTAATGCTGAGAAATATGAGGAGAGTTTAGAGTGTGTAGAGGCTGCTGTACGAAAGTTAGAGAAGAGGAATAAACTGATTAAAATTGCTGATTCGTCAGAAGGAGGGTGGGAGACTGTCAAGCAGTACGTTGCTAATGAATTAGCAGACGATTCAGACGATGATAAGAAAATCGAGAAGGCAGAGCTGAAAGCTGTCAAAAAACTTAAAGCTAAACAGAGCAAGAAAACTCCGTATTCGACTCGTTCTACACGCCGACCAAGTACAAGTTCACCGCACGTGCAGTATGCTTTGTCTGGCCCTAGTCCTGTGCACAGTGTTCCAGTCGTGCAGCCCTTTCGTGTCAGAGGTGGGAAACAGGGGTCATGTCACTACTGCGGGGAGTTCTCGCACTTCGTCAGAGAGTGTCCGTACCGAGCAAGCAGCACGAGCAGAGCCACGTCAGGAGCCAGCTCCACTACAGTCAGTGTCTCATAGACAGGAGGATACAGACTTGTCAGTTAAGTGCAATTTTGAAGTTCATTTAGACAATCATATGCCCAATGATAATGACATCGCCCTTACACATGATTATTATGAGTATGAACAGGGCTCAGCGGAAATCATAGTGAAGGGTCGTTTAAAGTCTAGCATTGCTTTTTGGTATAGTATTGGTGCTTCACAATTTGTTATAGACATTATAGACAAAGGATATAAGATTCCTTTCATTTCCAGACCGCCTCGTATGGATTTACGTAATAACAAGTCGGCGTTGGATCATTCAGAATTTGTCACTCAGGCTATAACAGAATTGCATAAGAAACAATTGATAGTTGAGTGTGAGACTCCACCCTATATTGTCAACCCACTTTCGGTATCTGTCCAGTCTTCTGGTAAGAAGCGTCTGATTTTAGATCTCTCTAGAGTCAACAACTATGTGTTGAAAAAGACAGTTAAATATGAAGATTGGAAATGTGCTCTAGAGTATATCAATCTAAACGATTGGTTGATAAAGTTTGATATACATTCGGCTTATCATCACGTAGATGTTTTTGAAGGCCATACTGACTTTTTGGGTTTTGCTTGGGAAAGTGACTCCAAAGTAAAACAATACTTTAAATTTTTGGTTCTACCATTCGGTTTAACATCTGCGCCTTATGTGTACACCAAGATTACACGGCAGTTGGTAAAGAAGTGGCGTTATGAAGGGAAAAGGGTAGTTACTTTTCTAGATGACGGTATATTATCAGCGCATTCCGAACAAAAGGCATGTTCAGCGGGTGAGGCAGTGAAGCTAGACTTGATCAAGTCCGGATTCGTTCCGAAGGTTGAAAAGTCCCTGTGGTCTCCCTCTCAGTCTGTAGAGTGGTTGGGTTTCCACATTGATACGAGACAATTGCGGTTATCTGTTCCGAGTAGGAACTTGGATAAGGTTGTTGAAAATATGACAATGTTGTTACATAGCAGACGACGCTATCATGCAGTACGTTCGCTTGCAGCTGTGATTGGTCAAATAATAGCTATGAAATTAGTGATGGGGAACATAGTTCAACTTATGACTAGATCATTGAGCATCGATGTGGTATCAGCTCCGTCATGGAACAGTAACATTAAGCTATCTGTGCAAAGCATTGATCAATTGAAGTATTGGATCGATAATATTACTCGTCTATCAAGTACAGTGCTGATCAAAAGTTCCTCTGTGAGTTGTGTTGTATACAGTGATGCAAGTGACACTGGGTATGGAGGCTATTGTGTCGAGATGGACTCTGCGTGTTCTCATGGGCAGTGGTCAGAAGAGGAGGCTAGGAACAGCTCCACCTGGAGAGAACTTAAAGCTGTTTATCTTGTGTTGGAAAGTTTTATTATGCACCTCCAGCATAGAAGGATAATGTGGCGTACCGATAATCAGAACGTGGTTATCATAGTTGATAAGGGAAGTATGAAACCCCATCTCCAGTCTATAGCTCTTGATATTTTCGAGCTATGTAGCAGACATAATGTTGTATTGAGTATGCAATGGATTCCGCGTGAAGAGAATGAGGTGGCTGACATGTTGAGCAAGACGCTTGATTATGATGATTGGGCTATTGCTGCCCACGTTTTCAAACGTATAGACGATCAATGGGGTCCCCATGATGTGGATAGATTCGCATCCTGGTACAATGTTAACTGTTCATGTTTTAATTCCAGATTTTACAATCCAGGATGTGCAGCTGTGGACTGTTTCTCAGTCAGTTGGTGTGACGTCATCAATTGGGTTGTACCCCCAGTTGGTATGATTCCAAGGGTATTGAGACATATGGCTGAGTGTCGGGCAAGAGGCACGCTTGTTGTACCTGAATGGTATTCGGCTTGTTTTTGGCCGCTTATCACCTGTAATTCTCTGTTTATTCCACAGGTGGTAGAGTATATGTATTTACCAAAAGGTAAACAAAGCTATGTACCTTCAAGGATAAGGGGAGGTTTGTTCGGAGAACAAGATCTGCAATTCAACATGCTAGCTTTGAAAGTTGATTTCAGCATATGTTGATTGTTAATATTGTGTGTTACAGGTGTGATGTCGAGTGCGTATGGGGAGGAGATTGAGGCGTTACCTCCTGGGGTGAGGGGACTGGCGATGGATTTGCCTAGCCTGTTGAGCGATTGTAGAGCTGAGTCTACGTCGAGGAAATACAGATATGGCTTTGAAGCCTGGAAACGGTGGGCACTATCATGTTCTATGTCTACAAGTTTACCTGTATCACCATTGCACTGTGCAATTTACTTGCTTTCTGTTGTTCAGAAAAGTGATTCGTTTGCCCCTGTGCAATCAGCGTATTATAGCATTCGTCATGCTCATGTGGTGGTAGGTTTGAAAAGTCCTACTGATAATGGGTTAGTTAAAAATGTGTTGGAAGCAGCTAAGAGGAGATTAGCTAAGTCTGTTATCAAAAAGGATCCTATAACACCTGAGTTATTGGAAAAGATATTTGATGTTATGATGTCTAATCCAACTTTGTGCAGTTTGAGAATTGTATGTATGTGTTTTTTAGCTTACTCAGGGTTTTTGAGATCATCAGAGCTGTTACACATAAGGCGTTCGGATATTGCATTCTACTCCTCTCATTTAATGTTGTTTATTGAGCAATCAAAGACAGACATATACAGAGACGGTTCATGGATAATTATTGGCAGGACTAACTCAAAGTTATGCCCAGTTTCATGCTTGGAGAAATACCTTGTGTTATCAGGTATATTGCCAAAATCTGATGAGTACATTTTCAGAAGTCTTACCAAGACTAAGAACGGTTTTAAACTGAGGAAAGATGATTCTCCACTGTCATATACTCGTCTGAGGGAATTGTTTATAGATGTTTTTACTCCCCATGTAAGTAACATCAAGAGTTATGGGTTGCATAGTTTACGGAGTGGTGGGGCGACTGCGGCTGCAAACAATGGTGTGCACGATAGAATGTTTAAAAGACATGGTCGCTGGAGAAGTGAGAACGCCAAAGATGGCTATGTTAAGGATGATTTGCAGAAAAGATTATCAGTTTCTCTATCTCTTGGACTGTAGACTTTCTTTGAGTCTCCGCCCGTGTCGACACTGCGACCGGGCCAATATTATGTTGATTGGTGTTGTTTGTGTATAGAAATATGTGTGTATATGTGTGTAGTTACCATTGCATGGTGTGTACAGGAGAAATTATGTTTCTCTCGGTTGAATGCATTATGAATTAGAGAGAAACTGTTTTCTCCGTAGTGGTATGCAATGGTAAAGGGAGGTAACCATACCTGGTGAATTAAGGGTATATATAGGGGGGCGTGACAGTAAGTCACCTCTCTCGCTAATCACCACGGCAGTATTACACTTATCTTTAAAGCGCGTGTATATATGTATATGTGTGTTTAATAATGTTTACTAATGTGTTTTTCTATTTCCAGATTGTTTCTGATGACAAGATCCGTTGACCTTGTTGGTCACTGACTGGATTTTCCCCTCTCGGGTTTGGTTGATGGGTCAATATATGCTTTTGAATTTAATTTTCAAGATGTTAGACTTTTGAGTCTACGTTTATCAGTGTTGATGCTGTGGCTGTCGAGCCTTGATAATACGGGATAATGTTGGTATACATTACAGCAGTTATTGCAATGTTTTCTATATACATGTATTTCATTGTCGTATTTTTTACTGTTTTAACAATGTGTTAGGCTGAAGAGCCTTTATAATACTGTTCACATTGAACGTTTTACATCAAGGTAAACTGTAAACTCCTCAGTAAGGCCCCGTTGACTTCGTTGGGAGAACACGGTCCAGAGTAATTTTCTCTTAAATGTAGTTTTTGACCTCTGGTTTACGTGTCGGGCAATGGGTCCGCACCTGCTGATGTAAGTGTTGGAATTTGTGAGATGGTTGTGTGTGCTTTATCTTTGTAAATAAACTGCCGTGTGTCGACACTGCGACCGGGCCAATATTATGTTGATTGGTGTTGTTTGTGTATAGAAATATGTGTGTATATGTGTGTAGTTACCATTGCATGGTGTGTACAGGAGAAGAACTCTTTGATACTGGAGAAGTCAAGTGCTCTCCGTACCTGGAGATGAACTCTTTGATACTGTAGAAGTCAAGTGCTCTACGTACTTTGATACTGGAGAAGTCAAGTGCTCTACGAACCTGGAGATGATCTCTTTGATACTGGAGAAGTCAAGTGCTCTACATACCTGGAGAGGAACTCTTTGATACTGTAGATGTCAAGTGCTCTACGTACCTGGAGATGAACTCTTTGATACTGGAGAAGTCAAGTGCTCTACGTACCTGGAGATGAACTCTTTGATACTGGAGAAGTCAAGTGCTCTCCGTACCTGGAGATGAACTCTTTGATACTGTAGAAGTCAAGTGCTCTATGTACTTTGATCCTGGAGAAGTCAAGTGCTCTACGAACCTGGAGATGAACTCTTTGATACTGGAGAAGTCAAGTGCTCTACATACCTGGAGAGGAACTCTTTGATACTGTAGATGTCAAGTGCTCTACATACCTGGAGATGAACTCTTTGATACTGGAGAAGTCAAGTGCTCTACGTACCTGGAGATGAACTCTTTGATACTGTAGAAGTCAAGTGCTGTACGTACCTGGAGATGAACTCTTTGATACTGGAGAAGTCAAGTGCTCCACGTACCTGGAGATGAACTCTTTGATACTGGAGAAGTCAAGTGCTGTACTTACCAGCTGGAGATGAACTCTTTGATACTTGAGAAGTCAAGTGCTCTACGTACTTTGATACTTTAGAAGTCAAGTGCTCTATTTTCCTGGAGATGAACTCTTTGATACTGGAGAAGTCAAGTGCTCTACGTACCTGGAGATGAACTCTTTGATACTGGAGAAGTCAAGTGCTCTCCGTACCTGGAGATGAACTCTTTGATACTGTAGAAGTCAAGTGTTCTACGTACTTTGATACTGGAGAAGTCAAGTGCTCTACGAACCTTGAGATGAACTCTTTGATACTGGAGAAGTCAAGTGCTCTACATACCTGGAGAGGAACTCTTTGATCCTGGAGAAGTCAAGTGCTCTACGTACCTGGAGATGAACTCTTTGATACTGTAGAAGTCAAGTGCTCTACGTACTTTGATACTGGAGAAGTCAAGTACTCTACGTACCTGGAGATGAACTCTTTGATACTGGAGAAGTCAAGTGCTGTACTTACCAGCTGGAGATGAACTCTTTGATACTTGAGAAGTCAAGTGCTCTACGTACTTTGATACTTTAGAAGTCAAGTGCTCTATTTTCCTGGAGATGAACTCTTTGATACTGGAGAAGTCAAGTGCTCTACGACCTGGAGATGAACTCTTTGTTCCTGGAGAAGTCAAGTGCTGTACGTACCTGGAGATGAACTCTTTGATACTGGAGAAGTCAAGTGCTCTACGTACCTGGAGATGAACTCTTTGATACTGTAGAAGTCAAGTGCTCTACGACCTGGAGATGAACTCTTTGATACTGGAGAAGTCAAGTGCTCTATGTACCTGGAGATGAACTCTTTGATACTGGAGAAGTCAAGTGCTCTACGACCTGGAGATGAACTCTTTGTTATTGGAGAAGTCAAGTGCTCTACGTACCTGGAGATGAACTCTTTGATACTGTAGAAGTCAAGTGCTCTACGACCTGGGATGAACTCTTTGATACTGGAGAAGTCAAGTGCTCTACATACCTGGAGATGAACTCTTTGATACCTGAGAAGTCAAGTGCTCTACGTACCTGGATATGAACTCTTTGATACTGTAGAAGTCAAGTGCTCTACGTACCTGGAGATGAACTCTTTGATACTGGAGAAGTCAAGTGTTCTCCGTACCTGGAGATGAACTTTTTGATACTGTAGAAGTCAAGTGCTCTACGTACTTTGATACTGGAGAAGTCAAGTGCTCTACGAACCTGGAGATGAACTCTTTGATACTGGAGAAGACAAGTGCTCTACGTACCTGGAGATGAACTCTTTGATACTGTAGAAGTCAAGTGCTCTACGTACTTTGATACTGGAGAAGTCTAGTGCTCTACGTACCTGGAGATGAACTCTTTGATACTGGAGAAGTCAAGTGCTCTATGTACCTGGAGATGAACTCTTTGATACTGGAGAAGTCAAGTGCTCTCCGTACCTGGAGATGAACTCTTTGATACTGTAGAAGTCAAGTGCTCTACGTACTTTGATACTGGAGAAGTCAAGTGCTCTACGAACCTGGAGATGAACTCTTTGATACTGGAGAAGTCAAGTGCTCTACATACCTGGAGAGGAACTCTTTGATACTGTAGAAGGCAAGTGCTCTACGTACCTGGAGATGAACTCTTTGATACTGTAGAAGTCAAGTGCTCTACGACCTGGAGATGAACTCTTTGATACTGGAGAAGTCAAGTGCTCTACATACCTGGAGATGAACTCTTTGATACTGGAGAAGTCAAGTGCTCTACGTACCTGGATATGAACTCTTTGATACTGTAGAAGTCAAGTGCTCTACGTACCTGGAGATGAACTCTTTGATACTGGAGAAGTCAAGTGCTCTCCGTACCTGGAGATGAACTCTTTGATACTGTAGAAGTCAAGTGCTCTACGTACTTTGATACTGGAGAAGTCAAGTGCTCTACGAACCTGGAGATGAACTCTTTGATACTGGAGAAGTCAAGTGCTCTACATACCTGGAGATGAACTCTTTAATACTGTAGAAGTCAAGTGCTCTACGTACCTGGAGATGAACTCTTTGATACTGTAGAAGTCAAGTGCTCTACGTACTTTGATACTAGAGAAGTCAAGTGCTCTACGTACCTTGAGATGAACTCTTTGATACTGGAGAAGTCAAGTGCTCTACATACCTGGAGATGAACTCTTTGATACTGGAGAAGTCAAGTGCTCTCCGTACCTGGAGATGAACTCTTTGATACTGTAGAAGTCAAGTGCTCTACGTACTTTGATACTGGAGAAGTCAAGTGCTCTACGAACCTGGAGATGAACTCTTTGATACTGGAGAAGTCAAGTGCTCTACATACCTGGAGATGAACTCTTTAATACTGTAGATGTCAAGTGCTCTACGTACCTGGAGATGAACTCTTTGATACTGTAGAAGTTAAGTGCTCTACGTACTTTGATACTGGAGAAGTCAAGTGCTCTACGTACCTGGAGATGAACTCTTTGATACTGGAGAAGTCAAGTGCTCTATGTACCTGGAGATGAACTCTTTGATACTGGAGAAGTCATGTGCTCTACATACCTGGAGATGAACTCTTTGATACTGGAGAAGTCAAGTGCTCTCCGTACCTTGAGATGAACTCTTTGATACTGTAGAAGTCAAGTGCTCTACGTACTTTGATACTGGAGAAGTCAAGTGCTCTATGAACCTGGAGATGAACTCTTTGATACTGTAGAAGTCAAGTGCTGTACGTACTTTGATACTGGAGAAGTCAAGTGCTCTACGTACCTGGAGATGAACTCTTTGATACTGGAGAAGTCAAGTGCTGTACTTACCAGCTGGAGATGAACTCTTTGATACTGGAGAAGTCAAGTGCTCTACGTACTTTGATACTGGAGAAGTCAAGTGCTCTACGTACCTGGAGATGAACTCTTTGATACTGGAGAAGTCAAGTGCTCTACGTACCTGGAGATGAACTCTTTGATACTGGAGAAGTCAAGTGCTCTACGTACCTGGAGATGAACTCTTTGATACTGTAGAAGTCAAGTGCTCTACGTACTTTGATACTGGAGAAGTCAAGTGCTCTACGTACCTGGAGATGAACTCTTTGATACTGTAGAAGTCAAGTGCTCTACGTACCTGGAGATGAACTCTTTGATACTGTAGAAGTCAAGTGCTCTACGTACCTGGAGATGAACTCTTTGATACTGTAGAAGTCAAGTGCTCTACGTACTTTGATACTGGAGAAGTCAAGTGCTCTACGTACCTGGAGATGAACTCTTTGATACTGGAGAAGTCAAGTGCTGTACTTACCAGCTGGAGATGAACTCTTTGATACTGGAGAAGTCAAGTGCTCTACGTACTTTGATACTGGAGAAGTCAAGTGCTCTACGTACCTGGAGATGAACTCTTTGATACTGGAGAAGTCAAGTGCTCTACGTACCATGAGATGAACTCTTTGATACTGTAGAAGTCAAGTGCTCTCCGTACCATGAGATGAACTCTTTGATACTGGAGAAGTCAGGTGCTCTACGTACCATGAGATGAACTCTTTGATACTGGAGAAGTCAAGTGCTCTACGTACCTGGAGATGAACTCTTTGATACTGTAGAAGTCAAGTGCTCTACGTACCTGGAGATGAACTCTTTGATACTTGAGAAGTCAAGTGCTCTACGTACCTGGAGATGAACTCTTTGATACTAAGGAAGTCAAGTGCTCTACGTACGTTGAGATGAACTCTTTGATACTAAGGAAGTCAAGTGCTCTACGTACGTTGAGATGAACTCTTTGATACTGTAGAAGTCAAATGCTCTACGTACCTGGAGATGAACTCTTTGATACTGGAGAAGTCAAGTGCTCTACAAACCTGGAGATGAAGTCTTTGATACTGGAAAAGCTTTGAGCAAGTTGGAGAGCGTTGGCATAGTTCAGCATTGGGATGGAGTTGTAAAACTTTATACACTGAAATACATTCACAACAAAACTCAATACAATAACTAAATTATAAATTAAATTTAATTTTGAGTTTGTCAGGCTATTTTTTTCTATTATTTTCAGTAGCTGTGAGTGCAATAAGCTTTCAGGATCATTTTTGGCCAACCTTGTTGCTGACAATAAAATTATTTGACAGCACAGTTCCACTACTATTATGAATGATCCTGTAGAGGAAAGCTTACTCTGGTTTGAGTTGGCTGGCTATTTTATTTACATAGATAATATTGAATACTTATGTTGGCAATAACATCAGAAGACAATATATCAATTCATCAAAAAGAAAAATTCATAAATCTATTACTTTTCATGTTTCACCCCAAATGATCTTAGTCATTTTCGTTATATATTTCTTTTCTTTTTTCAAATGGTCCCTCTCAAAAGTAACCAATAAAAGACAAAAGAACAGCTCAGACAGATTACATTTAGTAATGTTTCAAAATCATAAAGGTTATAGCTATGTTATAGAAATGAAATAAATTTTGAAAATTGCTTAGTTTCTAAAACGTGTATGAGCCTGGTTGGAGATGCAACAGGGCGCCACATAACTGGGATGATATCAAACTGAAGTGTCTGTAGGTCACCTGGTCCCTGTCAGTGCTCAGATGGAGAGGCACACAGATGTTCAACCCCTTCTTCTTCTCCATCTCAGCAAGCTGTGCCAGCAGAACAGACGTCTCATCTGAATCAGTGCACAAACAATACATGTAAATATATATAGAGACCCCACGAGAGCTTTAGGTCCAGGGCTGATATTGGTCGAAAGCTGATACAAAATGTGATATGAATATACCCATTTTATACTATTTTTATGTTATATACTTATCAAACAAACAACAGAAAAAACGGTAATTATTACATATGAAAACTGTGAATTCATATCATTAGAATCTAAAATGAGTGTCCATTTTGCTCAACGTTAAGTGACACATACTGAAAATCAAAGCTTCTGAGCAAAAGCCTCTTGTGACTTTTGAGTTTATTTTTCTCTCAGGATACATTTCTTAACTGGAAAGTTGGATTGTATCAAGATGATTAATCCTATCCGCAAGTGATTGTAGCGTTTTCATTGCGATGTCGGCCATGTTCAAACCCAAGCTGTACAAAGGGAGGCAACTTTAAATTTTTCGCATTCATTGCCTAGGGTTCCAGGTTCAAGTCCCTTGCGATGGGCTGATACAGTTTTTTTGCACTTGACGATGGGCTGATACAGGTTATCTGCAGGCTGATACAGGGTGCTTGACGTAGGGTGTATCATACATTCAAAATCTCGGTATTCATAACCAAGTATATGCGATATATCACTTATCAAACAAGTCATAATTTTCTATAAAAAAAGCAAAATCTTGTCTAGCACAGAATAACTCATTTTGCTTAGAATTGAAATGATTATTTGTTTTAAACATTATCAATCTAATATACAACAATCATCACAATTGCAAATTGATGTTAACAACAGGCACAATGAATAGAAAAGGTCTATTGTCTACACCTGTCATGCTACTCGATTGCCATTTAGACTATCAAAATCAACTGGTCCCTGCGCCTTCCAAATAAGAAGCTTTATACAAAATATAAATAGAATCAAGAACAGTTCTTAACATATCACCCTAATAAGATTAGCATGAATATTGTATTTGCTGTGACCTTTGAAATAATGTGAAGGTCACCAAAATCAAATTGGCCAGGTGTCATCTTAAATAAAGTTATAACAAGCAGCTGACATGGTCGAGCTATATCCCCGCAAATTGCACAATATGTATAGGTTTTCCTTATCATATTGCCGATTAAATTTGTCACACAAAATAACACAACTTTTCCAGGATATGAAGGAAACACTTCTAATCAAAAAGCTAAATGGTACCAACCTTATGTTCACTGTTGGGCATAATAGAGTAAACTGACAAAATTAAAATCAAACGAATGAATTTATGTATTATGTATTTGGATCTTTAAGATCAATTTGATCATATGTAAACAAACATATTTTCAAAATTGTTCTTCATGACACACCTGCATATGATTATGTATGTTCATATCAAATTTGATCAAAATGTGATTATTAGTTTAGAAGTTGTGAGCCAGACAGGACTTGTAACAGTTTTCAAACAGAGTCCTCATTATTTGCCAAAAATGGGAAAACTTTACAAAAATATTTTCAAAATTGTTCTTCATGACACACCTTCATATGATTATGTATCTCCATATCAAATTTGATCAATATGTGATGATTAATTTAAAAGTTGTGAGCCAGACAGGACTTGTAACAAGATTTCTTACAAATTTACCAACAAGCTTAACATGCAGGTAATAAGGCTGATAGTTCAAAGTTCTGCTGTGACCTAGAAAGTAATGTGGAGGTCAAATGAATCGACTGGGCCCAGCATCATCCCAATAAGAAGTTATGTAGTAAATAATAACACGGTACCGAGGGGTTATGGAAAATAACCTCGCGAGGGCGTAGCCCGAGCAGAGGTTATTTCCATAACCCGAGGCAAACGAGTTATTGTTTGACTTACACTCCCGCGACTCCTACAAGGTTTCAACTTTATTTGTTTATATACAATTAATTCAAAAACGTTTTACTGATATCATTCGCGGGTTTATCATGTCTTGATAAGACAAAATATTTAAAATACCCCAAGATTAGGGTTTTAGAAATAAACGCTTGATTTGTTACAATAACAACTATTTTATTACGGTGTTTCAACTAAATTGGTTTACATACAAATAATTGAAAAACGTTTTAGTGATCCAATTTGCGGGTTTGTTATGTCTTGATAAGAATAGTATTTTAGACTACTTACAATACCCCCTGCTTAGGGTTTTAGAACAATAAACTTGATTCCTAAAATTAAAAACTATTTTATTGCAATATTGATACATATTAATAGGGAAAGATAAAAAACCAAACATGACACACACAAATTTACATCAACTGGCATGGATCCTCGGTAGCACAACAGGTAAGAGCGCTGCTTGACAAGATAGAGGTCCCTGGTTCGAATCCCACTTTCGTTGTTCATAAATCTTAACTTTCTTGTTTGATTAAAAATCCAAATTTTACAAGTCCAATTGTTTGCGATCGTTTACAATCTTATAACCGACCAAGATGGTTATGCGATAACCAACCTACGCGGATGAAGCTCACGGCATATAATATTCAACTAAATTAAAGGAAATAACTTCCCAAGGGGTGTAAGGGGTAAACACCTATAAGAAGGTAGTTATGAGTTAAAACCAAGTGAAAAAAGAAGGGATATAACCGCCCAAGGGGTGTAAGAGTAAGTAATGAAGAGAGTCTTGTCAGTGTTTCTGGAGATTTCCTGCCTACGAGCCTGATATGCAGGTTCCAATGCTGAATTTTTCAGATCTCCACTGTGAACTTTAAAATAAAGTTGAGATCACCCAAATTGAAACGCTGGTGTCTTTGCAATAAAAAGCTGATTAAGTTATGAAGAGAATCCAGTGAATGGTTCTTGAGATATCCCACTGACAAGCTTGATAGGAAGGTTTTAATGCTGAAATTTCCAAGGCCTAACTAAGACCTTGAAATTAAGTGTAGGTCACCCAAATTAACTGGGCTTGGTGTCTTCCAAATAAGATGCTATGTGTAAGTTTTCAAGAAAATCAAGTGAATGGTTCTTAAGATATCCCACTGACAAGCCTGATATGCCGAAATTTCCAAGGCCTAACTGAGACCTTGAAAATAATTTGAATTTCAACCAAATTGACTGGGCTTGGTGTCTTCCCAATAAGCTATGTTTAAGTTATGAAGACAGTGGCTGGTTCATGAGATAACCCGCTGACAATGGTTAAATGTCAAATTATTGTTTTGACCTTGAAATGAAGTTCAAGGTCATGAACCTCTATAGGGGCCTTGCTCTCAAGGTGATGAAGCAATATGCACAAAAAAATGAAAGTATCAAGTCAACAGTTTTTAAGTTATTTGATTTTTACGTATGGATGGACGCTACCCAATACTCATCTTCCTACGCAAAGCCTGAAACGTCATTTTCTGAAATGTCAGCTATATGCCTTTCTGCCGACCCTTGAGCTTTCTGTGCTTGCTCTCTAGCTTACTATGAAAGAAAGCAATAGTCCAATCAGAAAGTAACTGGAGGTTGCTAACAATCGCCTGTAGGGGCGCTGATATCAGCAGAGAAAACGCAAGGGTCAGCAGCAAGACACAAAGCTGAGAGTTCAGAAAATGGCGTTTTAGGCTTTGTGTAGGAAGATGCCCAATACTATATCCCCACTTCACACTACATGCTTCACGCAAGGGGATGATAATCAACTTGATCACTTGAGTAGATATCATATGTGATGAAATGATGTCTACAAGTGATATCTCTGACCATACATGACACTTATCTAACTTGAATGGATTGATATGGAGCCTACCCTGGTTGTCTGTGTAGAAGAGTCTGATGTTGGTTTGCACCAGGAGGGCTTGTATCCAATCACAGTACTTGCTGCGGTGGCTGCAGACAGAGAACACATGCCTACATACACACACAGCACTTCAACAACCTCACATCTAAACGATACTAAAAGAAGTAGGAGATATGACAAAAACAGAAACATTAACCTGGAAGCCACACATGGAATATTTTTACACTACCTTCAACAGTTTCTTTGTAAAGCATGACAATTATTGAAATTATCCACTAGCCTCATGCTACAAACTTCAAGGTAAATTTAGAGCTAAAATAATTCCATTATATGCAGCTGATTTCCGAGTATGTTTATCTCCTACTTATGAAATGAGCACACAGAAAGAAATCCAGACTATGCATAGATAGTTGGATGAATTAACTGATGTCATTCTTCAGTCCCTAAAAACTTCAATGGACCAGGAAATGCTAGCAGGAAGGTAATGGAAGTTGGCCTATTCACGTTGAGGTGACAAACCTGGACCTGTCCGAGGTATCCCCAGACTTGAGTCTGTCTCGCTCCACAATGATGCAACAGCGGTCATACAGCTCCCTCATCCGCTGCAGGCGCTCTGTCAGCTTGGCTCGGTTACCCCCGCTACTGAATTCTGCAGTCACAAGAAACTCTTATCAGATTAGTTACATCGACTTCTACACATATTGTTTGAAGTCATTGTTATCTCAATTAACAAAGCTGTTCAACAGTTAAATGAAACACTACCAGATAGATTTTTCCGGTCAACAGCAAGTCTACAGCTGAGAATGTAGTCACAGGCTTCAAGCTGTCTAGCTGCCACAGTGAAGCCATGCTTCAAACGCAGACTTGATATTATGTCCTGAAACAGCAAATGTATTATGTATGGTAGAGTTGTAAATAATGACCAGATTAAGTCAACAAAATGTTCTTTTTTTCATTTCTCAAATGAGACAATTCTCAAAATTTGTTTTTCGGTTGCAACTCGAAAATTTAGGACATGGTTTGGAAATTTTTAGCAGCTGTGACATTGCTATAATGTTATGTGCATTATCTACAGTACCCTGTTAATGGGTCGGGTCACGTGACGACGCTGTAGCAGATGACTTCCTAGTGACCGCAATGCAGAATAACAAAGCAAAACAAAGACTTCGCGTTTTTTATCATACAGGGTGGTAATTAGATAAGAAATTGTTGAAAATGGGTATACCTTGGGATATCTTTTACCCATTTTTGGCGAGATTTCGAGTTGCAGGGAGTTTACTGTGCAAGTCAGAGTCTAATTTCTCATTGTCCAAAATGGTGCCGGAAAAAATAGAAAAAATAGAGCCATTGGCTCTGTACCTCATCAGGCATCATATCAAGTTTGCTTTATACGGGCCAGATGAGCTAAAAATGAAACTGATGTTACCTATTGCAAGAAAACCTATAAAAGAATTACAAAACAAATGTAACGATTTCGGAATAAATTGCCTTACCCAAATGATTTATTATTATTTAACACTTTCTAGATAACCAATATCAGACAGTGAAAGAAGTCCACACTTAAATATCCAAGGAGAAATAAATTTGCCATAGACTGTCATCTAATGGAGAAAAATAGGTTTTTAAGGTTGTGACCCCTGTTACCCTATTTGGGGTCATGGGGTCACGAAATCTACAATTTAGAATCCCAATTGGCCAAGGAGTCTGCACATATCATTTTTAACTCTCTACTCTCTAGACCTTTTGGAACTTGAGAAGAAGATGAAAATAGTTTCTTAAGGTTGTGACCCCTGTTACCCTATTTGGGGTCACAGGGACGTCACCAAAGTTACAAATTAGAATCCCCATTGTCCAAGGGGTATGCACATATCATTTTTAACTATCTACTCCTTTTGGAACTGGAGAAGAAGATGAGAATTGATTTTTAAGGTTGTGACCCCTGTGACCCTACATGTATATGGGGTCATGGGGTCACGAAATCTACAATTAAGAATCCCCATTGTCCAAGGAGTCTGCACATATCACTTTCAACTCTCTAGTCCTTTTAGAACTGGAGAAGAAGATGAAAATAGGTTTTTAAGGTTGTGACCCCTGTGACGCTATTTGGGGTCACAGGGTCACCAAAGTTACAAACAAGCAGCTGACATGGTCGAGCTATATCCCCCGCAAATTGCACAATATGTATAGGTTTTCCTTATCATATTGCCAATTAATTTTTGTCGCACAAATTTTTAAAAAAAAAGTCGAGGATATGAAAAACTGTTCTAATAAAAAACTAAATCATACCAACTTTATGTTCACTGTTGGGCATAATTCGACTTAACTGACAAAATTAAAATCAAACGAATGAATTTATGTATTATGTATTTGGATCTCCAAGATCAATTTGACCTTAATTAAACAAACATATTTTAAAAATTGTTCTTCATGACACACCTTCATATGATTATGTATCTCCATATCAAATTTGATCAATATTTGATGATTAGTTTAGAAGTTATGAGCCGGACAGGACTTGTAACAGTTTTCCAACAGAGTCCTCATTTTTTGCTAAAAAAGGCAAAATTTTATAAAAATATTTTAAAAGTTGTTCTCCATGACACACCTTCATAATTATGATTATGTATCTCCATATCAAATTTGATCAATATGTGATGATTAGTTTAGAAGTTGTGAGCCCGACGGGACTTGTAACAGATTTTTTTACAAAATTTACCACTTTTTCTCCAAAATCCTAATATTTTAAGTAGATTTTCAGAAACAAATTTCTCATGACACATTATTACAAGTTTCTTCATTTCCATAACAAATTTGAATTGAAATGGTTGTTTAGTTAGAAAGTTATGAGCCGGACACAAAGTGTAACGGACGGACGGACGGACGGACGGTGCCCATTTTAATACCCCCCGCAACTTCGTTGTTGCGGGGGATAATTAGAATCCCCATTGTACAAGGAGTCTGCACATATCATTTTTAACTATCTACTCCTTTTGGAACTGGAGAAGAAGATGAGAATTGATTTTTAAGGTTGTGACCCCTGTGACCCTATTTGGGGTCATGGGGTCACGAAATCTACAATTAAGAATCCCCATTGTCCAAGGAGTCTGCACATATCACTTTCAACTCTCTAGTCCTTTTAGAACTGGAGAAGAAGATGAAAATAGGTTTTTAAGGTTGTGGTCACAGGGTCACCAAAGTTACAAATTAGAATCCCCATAGTACAAGGAGTCTGCACATATCATTTTTAACTATCTACTCCTTTTGGAACTGGAGAAGAAGATGAGAATTGGTTTTTAAGGTTGTGACCCTTGTGACCCTATTTGGGGTCATGGGGTCACGAAATCTACAATTAAGAATCCCCATTGGCCAAGGAGTCTGCACATATCATTTTTAACTCTCTAGTCCTTTTAGAACTGGAGAAGATGAAAATAGGTTTTTAAGATTGTGACCCCTGTGACCCTATTTGGGGTCACAGGGTCACCAAAGTTAAAAATTAGAATCCCCATTGTCCAAGGAGTCTGCACATATAATTTTTAACTATCTACTCCTTTTGGAACTGGAGAAGAAGATGAGAATTGGTTTTTAAGGTTGTGACCCCTGTGACCCTATTTGGGGTCATGGGGTCACCAAATCTACAATTAAGAATCCCCATTGGCCAAGGAGTCTGCACATATAATTTTTAACTATCTACTCCTTTTGGAACTGGAGAAGAAGATGAGAATTGGTTTTTAAGGTTGTGACCCCTGTGACCCTATTTGGGGTCATGGGGTCACCAAATCTACAATTAAGAATCCCCATTGGCCAAGGAGTCTGCACATATCTTTTTTAACTCTCTAGTCCTTTTAGAACTGGAGAAGAAGATGAAAATAGGTTTTTAAGATTGTGACCCCTGTGACCCTATATGGGGTCACAGGGTCACCAAAGTTACAAATTAGAATCCCCATTGGCCAAGGAGTCTGCACATATCATTTTTAACTCTCTAGACCTTCTGGAACTGGAGAAGAAGATGAAAATAGGTTTTTAAGATTGTGACCCCTGTGACCCTATATGGGGTCACAGGGTCACCAAAGTTACAAATTAGAATCCCCATTGGCCAAGGAGTCTGCACATATCATTTTTAACTCTCTAGACCTTCTGGAACTGGAGAAGAAGATGAAAATAGATTTTTAAAGTTGTGACCCCTGTGACCCTATTTGGGGTCACAGGGTCACCAAAGTTACAAATTAGAATCTCCATATGCTAAGGTACCTGTACACAAAATTTCAGCTCTGTAATGTGTATGGTTCATGAGGAGAAGTCGAAAGTGTCAAAAGTTTACGGACGGACGACGGACGGACGACGGACGGACGCCGGACGATGGGCCATGCCATAAGCCCATCTGGACTTTCAGTCCTGATGAGCTAAAAATGTAAGGGATATTATATTTTCATAATCCATTAATTATCTGTCATTTATCAATAATGAAGTATATATAATTGTTCATACTTTCAACAGGTAAGAGTATATATTTTTGGAATTTATGGCAGTTATCAGATTATCGATCATTACCAACCCTTATGCTACACAAACTAACCCTAAAATATCGTCGTGGAGGGTCCAAACACTAAAACTAGTGTTTGCCACTAATGTGGCAATGACTCCCGCCATGCTATATATGCTATATTCCCATTGACAATAAGTGCAATGGTTCAAGAGATATGGCGTTAACAAGAGTTTCAAAAGTGGCCATAGTGCAGTAAAGACCTAAATAATAATGTCAAGGTCACCTGAAGTGATTGGTGTCTGCGTAATCCCCCAATGTAGGCTCTGACTAAATTTGAAGACATTAGGTGAAGCATTTCATTAGATAATGCGTTAACAAGAGTTACAAAAGTGGCCAAAGTGCCATAGTGACCTTGAAAATAATGTCAAAGTCGCTTGAAGGACTGGTGTCTGTGTAATCCCCCGAGGTAATCCCCAATGTAGGCTGTGACCAAATTTGAAGACATAGGGTGCAATGGTTCAAGAGATATTGTGTTAACAAGAGTTTCAAAAGTGGAAAAAGTGCCGTAGTGACCTTGAAACCAATGTCAAGGTCACCTAAAGTGACTGGTATCTGCGTTATCTTCCAATGTAGGCTGTGACTACCGTAAATTTGAAGACATAAGGTGATGCAGTTCATAAAACAAGAAAAAAGTGAGCAAAGCTCACATACCCCCACTATGAGCTTGTCTTTCACAGAAGGAAAGAGGCCAACATAAGTGATCATAAAAGACATGTTTTCAAACCCATAAAGATTATGCACCAGGCTCATGCTAAGCTAAGAGATACGGGGTAAACAAGAGTTTCAAAAGTTATCGATGTGCTGTGATTACCAGGTTGAAAATAAGACAAGGATTATAATGGTTCATGAGATATCAATTTGACAATAAATTCAAAAGTGGTCAAAGTGATGTGGTGACCTTGAAAATAAGGTCATGGTCAGCCAAAGTGACTGGTGTCTGCAAGTTCCCTAATTGAAGGTTGTGACCAAATTAAACCGATGGGATAAAAAAAATATGAGTAGAAGATGTCTTTTCTATCCAGCCCTTATCCAAGTACCTTATGAAATTATAAATTTTCAAGAAAAACTCTAATTCCAAAATAAACTAGAAAGTGTTTTTACCCGTAAAAACAGATGTCTCCACCTTCCTCAAATGCTCCAAACCTCTAAACAATACTATCATAAAGCACCATTAATGAGATCTGCTCGGAAAACAAACACTACCCAAAAAAGACTCAGTCCAAATTGTTGCATGGAAATAAACAAAATAATTTGTTTTAAATCTCAAACCTCCAAATGGCACATTTACATGATATGGAGAGACAATATACCAAGTTTGGCTAGATATCTGCTCCAGAAACGAACACTACCCTTGAAAAAGACCAAGTCCAAATTGTTGCCATGGAAATAAAAAAAATATAAAAATTTTAAGAAATCTATAACCTCCAAAAGGCACATCTACATGATATGGAGAGACAGTATACCAAGTTTAGTGATGATCGGTCACATAGTTTTAGAGATCTGCTCGGGAAACGATCACTACCCTTGAAAAAGACTAAGTCCAAATTGTTGCCATGGAAATAAATAAATAATTAAATTTTAAGAAATCTATAACCTCCAAAAGGCACATCTACATGATATGGAGAGACAGTTTACCAAGTTTGGTGATGATCGGTCACATAGTTTTAGAGATATGCTCAGGAAACGAAATGGGAACGCCAACGCCAACGCCAACGCCGACGGGAACTCAGCTCAAACCAATATGTCTCCCCGACCCTTCGGGGGGAGACATAACAAGAATACTGAATGAACTTCTTGTAATGATTAGTCAGGAAAACTGGTTGTGTTAAGTCATGGAAGGAATTAATTTGAAAGTTGATCATATTGAAAAATGATAGTCGAGAAAGCATAAAAACCCTGAAAAGCACGACCCCTAGTGATGATAAATACCAAGTTTCATGGAGATATGTTTTGTGAAATAAATTTCTAAGTAGTGCTTCCAGAGTAATTTACAAAACTCAACATCTTCGAAAGTTGAAAACCCAAAAAGATACAATTGCATGTTTTGATTAATCAATATACTCTACAAACAATGATCACAGACAGAGAGCCAAGAACTATATATGATAATCCTAAGTACAGCAGTGAAAAGGCTAAAATATTTTTTTTAATTTTATTTATACGGTAAGCATATTTATTATATTTTCATTTAAAAATGCTTATTAAATACACTTATAAGCATATTCATATTTGTTTTCATTATCTATAATCTATTACTTGTCTAATTCTATAATTTGGCTAACTAAATTCTGTAATCAAACCATTAATTATGCTCCTTGATGTTGATCAAAACAAAATGCACATGTCAATGTTTATAAACAGAAGGTCAGCTGACCTTATTTGCATATCATCACAACTTGTGCCAGTTTGCAAGCAAGACTCATTTTCACATTATTTTTCAATCTTGTTTAAAAAAATCAAACAGTGTATTTTCAATTATGGATTTTTACTTCCAAAAGTTAAGTTAATAAAATCAAGAAACACTTTTATTTGTTAAAAATATGTATTATTTTTTTACCAATAAGAGTCTTGCTCAAGTCTAGATGGCTTAGGCTGTCATGGTGAGTATTATGTGACTTTGCATGATTTTTTCATGCGGCATACAACTAACCACACTTTGCATGATCTTCTAGCTTTTTTTGCCCCACAGGCCTGTACTTAGGCATTCTACCAGTCTCAAGCTAACCTGTTACTATAGAAAAAGCCAGCAAGCAGGAGGTGGGAATTTTTAATTTTTTGACAATAACTTTACTTTTTTTTAGGTTATTGTGTATCAATATATTTGAATATGAATTTGTCAAGTAAAAAAGGAGATTTTCAGTAAGAATTATTAATTCTAACTTTGGAATTGCTTTTTATTGCAGTGATAACATCTATCACAAATTAATGCTTCATTTGCAGATATTTTCAGTGGAAGTAATCTTTTACCTTCAGTTATTGTGTTATCAAGGTAAGATTTATATTATTTGCTTATTGATAAAATATTCATATTTAATTGTATTTGTATGATTTATAAAAAAAAATTCTTGGTAATATTCATTTACTACTTGAGACAATATCTTGTATTTTATTGTCAATGAAGTTGTATTGTAAAATGTATCTTAATTAATGTTTTTTTTTTGTTCTGTAATTGTAAAAAAAGTAAGGAATCTTTTTTCTGTTTCTTTTGTAGTTTTTCAACGCCACCATTTGACAACAACTTGGTCACTTGGCTAAAGAATTCAAACTTGAAGCAAGGCAACATAATGGGAGCTGAATAAAACTTGGGCCCTTTTATTGCCATGATGTCCCCTGTAAATAATGTTGCCAACCCTTATTGCCAAACTATCAGTGCATGATATTGTCACCTCTGAGAGAAAAACTGTCAATGGAAATAAAGTGTTCATAATATGGTTCAGATGAATAAACTATAAATCTTGTGTTAACATTTGTCTGTTCTTGCTACAACAACCATGCATATTGAATAATTTCTTGAGATAAGGTTAGCTGTAAGATGAACAAAAAAACAGAAAATTGCATTGTACAAGTTAAAATACTGAGGACAAGACATAAGACACATTACTCATAACCATACTAAAAAAACCTGAAAAATGTGCCCAAAACCTTTCTCACAACAATATTAACCACAGAGCTCTTTTCTTATACATTTGGGTAAATATAAGGGACAATCTCTTGAAGGCATTGATAGTAGCTGCAACACATCTTGAATATAGTTAAATTTGTCTGTTTTAAATTCATAGTATTGTGTATTCTTGCTCCGTCCTATGCATTCTAAGTCTCAAAGATTGAGACATATTTTCTTGAATTATTGATATGTGTCTCTTTAGAATTTGATTTTCAAACAGACAGGTAGATGGAGCAATTTGTAGGTAGGTATGTAGCTAAGATATGTCTTGCAAAGGCTTTATGAAATATACAATATTAACCCAAAATGATGTTATCAAAGATTTTCAAAAGTCTGTCCCGTACAATGCACTACATAACCTCATACACAATGCCAATAAATATTTCCAGAATTTTTAAGAAGGCAGAACAATTTCAATAAATTTGAAGTAGGGTCTAAAAGACATGAAATAATGCACAGTATGAACCTAAATCCAAATAAGGTCATGAATTGTTTCAGGGGAGGTAAAACGAAAAGCTCTAGATGGCATTGTTTTAAATTCCAGTAAATTACTGATAAATTCTATATGCAAATTAAATTCATCCATAAATAAAATGTGGAAGACTTCTCCAGGTTATCTTGACTAATGCTCAGACATACACATAGAGGGACGGGCAGAGCGTCATATACCCTCAATATTTTATAGATCCGAGAATAATGAAGTTCATCAATAAATATCAATACACAAAAAAAAACCATCAGTAAAACAAGTGGTAGAATTCAATAGTTAATATTGAAGAATGCCCGGACGGACAAGCCCGGACGGACGGACAGGCGGAGCGCTATATACCCCCACTACTTCGTAGGTGGGGGTATAATAACTCGTTAACAAGAGTTACAAAAGTGGCCAGTGCCATAGTGACCTTGAAAAAAATGTCAAGGTCAGCCAAAGTGACTAGTGTCTGCGTAATCCCCCAAGTGAGGCTGTGACCAAATTTGAAGACATTGGGTGCAACGGTTCATGAGATATCGCGTTGACAAGGATAGACCATGGCAAGTTTCTATTGCTTTGAAAAGTACCAAAATGTACACAAAAATTTTGCCGTATTTACCAAATAATTAACATAAGTTGTTGTCAAAAAGTTTTTAATAGCACAACACTTAGTATTTGGATTCCTACATAATTTATAGCTGTAATGAAACGCCATAGCACCATTGTTATTTGCTTTATAAACAAGGCAAAAGTGAGCGCAGCTCACATACCCCCGCCTGTAGTTTGACCACCTTTCCTTGACGAAAATAGTGAAAAGTCATATGTTCTGATAAGTCCTAGGATTGTTACCTTATTTTTAAAATTTAATTTGTCTAAATATGGTGTGAACTGGTATAACTATGATAACAAATGTTTTTCAACAAACTCTCACCTTCCATTCAGTTCCACGTAGGTCAATTTATATTCCAATATATGTAATCTTTGCAGTGGTATCAACATTCCAATATTTGTATTCTTTGCAGTGGTAAAAATTTCAAAAGTTGTTTGAACGTTGGAGGTGAAACCCCTAAAAGGCACAACAGCATCATATAGGCTACTGCCATACCAAATTTGAATTTTCCAAGTGGTATAGTTTTTTAATTATGCTCCGGAAACGAGACAAAGTCCAGAAATCGGACGTTTTTTGGTCAAAATTTCAAATTTTTTTTGAACCATTGAGATGAAACCCCTAAAAGGCACAACAGCATCATATAGGCTCCTGTCATACAAAATTTGAATTTTCCAAGTGGTATAGTTTTTTAATTATGCTCCGGAAACGAGACAAAGTCCAGAAATCGGACGGTTTTTGGTCAAAATTTCAAAAATTATTTGAACCATTGATATGAAACCCCTAAAAGGCACAACAGCATCATATAGGCTACTGCCATACCAAATTTGAAGTTTGTAAGTGGTATAGTTTTAGAGTAATGCTCCGGAAATGATTTCGGACGGACAGACACACGGACGCACGCACGGACGGACACGCGGAGCGCTATATACCCCCGACTACGTCGTAGCAGGGGTATAATTAATATGTTTATTGATGGTTTTCATTTTGTAAATCATATACAGGAAAACTGTCTTAATAATTTATCAGCATTTGCATTTTGTCTGTAAACAGCAAGCTCACGTTTTTAAAACAAAGCAGAATGGAACAGCCAAAATTGTCCGGAGAAGGAAATGATATAGATAATCATCAGGTTGATCACAGCTTGTGAAGTCATTACCTGTGCCCAGCTAAGCATGTTGTACCCTGTGATAGTGAACTCATTACCTGCTCTAGGCTGAGCTTGTTGTACCCTGCTATAGTGAACTAATTACCTGCTCTAAGCTGAGAGTGTTGTACCCTGCTATAGTGAACTCATTACCTGCGCTCAGCTGAGCGTGTTGTACTCTTTGATAGTGAACTCATTACCTGCTCTAAGCTGAGCGTGTTGTACCCTGTGATAGTGAACTCATTACCTGCCCTAAGCTGAGCGTGTTGTACCCTGCTATAGTGAACTCATTATCTGCTCTAAGCTGAGCGTGTTGTACCCTGTGATAGTGAACTCATTACCTGCTCTAGGCTGAGCTTGTTGTACCCTGCTATAGTGAACTCATTACCTGCCCTAAGCTGAGCGTGTTGTACCCTGCTATAGTGAACTCATTACCTGCTCTAGGCTGAGCTTGTTGTACCCTGCTATAGTGAACTAATTACCTGCTCTAAGCTGAGAGTGTTGTACCCTGCTATAGTGAACTCATTACCTGCCCTAAGCTGAGCGTGTTGTACCCTGCTATAGTGAACTCATTACCTGCGCTCAGCTGAGCGTGTTGTACTCTGTGATAGTGAACTCATTACCTGCTCTAAGCTGAGCGTGTTGTACCCTGTGATAGTGAACTCATTACCTGCCCTAAGCTGAGTGGTTGTACCCTGTGATAGTGAACTCATTACCTGCTCTAGGCTGAGCTTGTTGTACCCTGCTATAGTGAACTCATTACCTGCCCTAAGCTGAGCGTGTTGTACCCTGCTATAGTGAACTCATTACCTGTGCCCCACTGAGTTCTCTGGAATCGACCAGCACAACCACACGCTCCTTTTGTCTATACTCGCTGGTCACCGCCTGAAAAAAACACTCACATTTAAAAAAATAATCATGCAAACAATTATGTAGAAAGTTAAGATTTTTATTCAATGGCTAATAAGTGTTTGTAACACATAAAAAATTGAGCCGTGAATCTGTAGCCCATAGGGCTATCTATGATTTATTATTCAGATAGTCAGAAGCATCATTATAACTCTGAACATAGAGGCAAGGATGTGTCATACGAACACAACCAGTGCTGTTGCATCAATAGAGCAAGGACAGCTAGTACCCGTTGAGCCATCAGACCCAGTTGGGTCATTGTTAGCCAATCAAGACATGCAGTTCTCTAGATATAATCTCTTCATTAGCCCCTTATTAATTGCTCTGAGGTTTTTCTACTTTCTCAGAATATGTGATGAAATATTCACAGAATAAACAGCATGTCTTCTCCAAAGGAAAGCAGATTTGTAAGTGGTGAGTAATCTACCCTGGTCCAGCAACCACCAACCAAGGGGCTTAAATTAAGGTGGTCACATTGGCATATCAATTTCAGACAGTAGTCACTATCTATTATCGTTTAAACAAATGATTTTCAGGCTTACCAGAACCTAGGAGGAGCGCTCATGAGATAAAATGTGTTTGTTAAACACTGATACCCCCGGAAAAAAGTTTTTCAGAAATGCTTGCTGCGTCAAGTTCAAGGGGCCACAGGGCCACCAAAGCCACAATTTATAATCGTCACTAGCCAAGGAGTCTGTACACAAAGTTTCAGCTTTCTAGGCATTATGGTTCTGGAGAAGAAGTCGAAATTCCACAAAGTTTACGGACGGATAGATGGATGGATAGGCAGCTGGACGGACTCCAGACACCATGCCATGCCATAAGCCCATTGGGCCTTACAGGTTGGATGAGCTAAAAACCTGAATCCTATATCATTATTTACATTTGTGTATTCAAACGTACAAGGGCAAAGAATCCCTCTGACTCCTTGACTGGATTGTAACCTGGAATTCATGAATAAAATATTGATTAAAAAAAAAAATTCATTGAGCTAGGCCAAACTGTTTTGGAGTTCTGCTCCAGAAACGCATTTCTAAGATAAAATGTATGATATGAAAAATATCATGAGAAAAGTACATCATACCAATGGTTTTGCGATTGAAGTCTTCAATTGGTCCGATACAAAATCAAAGTCTTGTAGTTCTTGGTTAAACCTGTTGAGAACAGGTGCCCTCTCTGTGCTGTGCGGGTGATATCTGTCCACTTCTCTTTTACCCGAGGTTTGCTCTACCAGTACTGGCTCATCAGTTGTCTTGCTCTCATTCATCTCAGTCATATCCTGCCCCAGTGTATGACGTGTCCCGCGGTCCAGGCAATGTGTTGCGCCACCTGGTGAGCATGTGACCATTGCAACAGTAGAGCCAAGACTGGCATCAGCCAGAGAAAGAGTGTGTGAGTGATGTGTGGCCACACCTGGACTTTGGTACTGTAGCTGAGCCCGTGGGCTGGTTTCCTCGTCACTGCTACACACAATCAGCTTCCTCCGACGGGGTGCTGGCTCTGCCCTCTGACTACACAACAGCTCCTGAACATCTTCTCTGTCTGCAGTCCTGTTGTGAGTGTCTTCACTTGTTGATACTTGTACTTGAGCTTTGAACTCATCTTCACTGGAAGACCCAGAGAAATGGCGAATCCTCTTTCTAGTCTTTCTATTATCAAATGTCAATGTCTTGATTCTAGGAACCTTAGCCTTTCGTTTGCCATTGCGAAGAATATTTTCTAGCTCATCAAGAGTATCTTCTTCGTCTTCAACATACTCTGAAAAACAAACTAGGTCAAGTAAACATAAAGAGTGAGTGTGTGTCACTTGAGCATTTAAGCTTTACGCATAAAGAAATGAGGAAAGGGAGATTAAGGGAAGACGTTAATTAGCAGACACTCACCAGTGTCTTCTTCTCCCTCTGCTACACAGAAGCTGTCCTCTTCATACTCATCCCCTGAGCCCACGTCCACATTCTCCCGAATGACCCCTGTCTCCCCAGGAGAGAAGACGTGTCGGCGGTAGTGTCGAGGCTGCAGACGAAAGCGTTTGGGCACCTCCTCAGGGGACCGCACAGACTGCAGGTACACTGCCTGCATATCTGCAGTAACATGCCAGTGTCAATATGTATCATGGCTCACTGCTAAAAAATTTACAACATTTGTGTCCTGTCAGGTCAGTCTTTATACTTTATGTTAAACTTCATCTAATGTTAATTGTCTAATAAAAGGCAACATGATTACCTACAATATGGGCTGATAAACTTTAAAAGAAAACCTGTGGTCAAACTTTGCATCAATTATAGGAACTAAGGTACAAAGTGGCTCTAGGCGTCCCTGTAGAAGCAGTTAGATGTGGATAGCACCAAGCATATCCACTTAGCATGCAGGGACAGGACCAGTGTCTGATGAATGAGAAAACTCACTACGAAACATGTGACATCATATCCTGGTATATTGGTGGATAACTCCATGTCTTGTGGGCGGTTTTATCCTTGTCCTAATTATAGGAACTGACATAATTTTAAGAAACTTACCAAAACTTTGACAATTTGTATATCTTCAGCTTAAAGTGCTGGTGTATACCTTAGCAACAAGCTTAGTAACCTAGCCAATATCAACTAGCTTGTATAAGGAGACCCAGTTTCCCCATATCTATTTATTTTTGTGGCTGAGATTTGAGGAACTATGATAAGAACTAACAAAGATATTAAAGGTATTATAATCAATGATGAAGAATATAAGATGGGACAATATGCTGATGATACGCAATTATATCTTGATGGATCTGAAAATAGCCTTAACGCAGCTCTAGAAACTTTACATACCGTTAAGTTCTATAAAATGTCTGGTCTTAAAATAAACATTGAAAAAACCAAAGCTATCTGGATAGGATCAATGATTGAAAGCAAAGTAAAATTATGCCCAGAAAGTAGTTTAGACTGGCACGAAGGTGATTTTAACATCCTTGAAATATATCTCAACCCTAAATTGGAAAACTTATGGGTAATCAATACCAGAAAAAGATTAGATATCATCACAAGACTTCTTGCGGGTTGGAAAAAAAGAAAATTAACCTTACAAGGGAAAATTAGTTTTAAAAACACTTGTATTATCAACTCTAGTACACATTTTGTCTGTATTGCCTACTCCCCCAACAGATTTCATTAACCAGATGAATAAGATCATATATAATTTTATGTGGGATGGTAAGAAGGACAAAATTAAAAGGACAACCATATGTAGAAACTATGAAGAAGGTGGACTTAGAATGACAGATATTAAATCTTTTATTAATTCACTTAAATTATCCTGCCTTAGAAGATATATGAACAAACACTCCATTTATAATTTAAGTCTATTCCCTTTTAGAAAGATAAATCACCAATTTAGAAATAGTAACTTGTTAATTGAGAATTGGTTCAATAGGGGTATTTACACAATAAGAGATATTTGGGGTGATCATTCATTTCTGCCTTTTAATAAACTGAAACATCTTTATCACATCAAAGGCACAGTCCTTGAATATAATAAGATAATTTTGAATATCCCTAAGACGTGGAAAAATACCCTTTTAGCTCATGAAACTTGCACACAAAACCTTACACTGAACCAAACTCTCCAAATATTACTCTCACAAAAAAAAGGATGTAGGAATTTTTATGAAATGCTTATTTTTGATGACACACCACTTAAAGGGGCAGTAGCACATTTTTAGGGGGAATATAAGGTGATGTCAGGAAAATGAAAATTAATGGTTCCAATTGAAAGACAATGTATTAAAACTAAATGGAGCAGTAATAATTCAAATATATAACATAAAGTTTAGCTATGCGATTCCTTTTTCTTACACAAAATGAATAAAAGGTGTTCACACAAAATGGCCGCCAGTGGATTTTATGTGAATCTTCATACTTTGTCCTCTGACTATGGATGATTGGTTTGTGTAATGAAATTTTTGTCACTGTAAAAATAATACATTTAGCATTTACTTACAATTATCAGTGAAAAATTTAAAATTTAAAATTATCAAAAAACATGCTACTGCCGCTATTTCATGGAAAGATAAAGAAATATAGAAATTGTACTAAGGATGTTAAACTTTTAGACTTTCAATATAGATTCATTAATAGAGCAATTTACACTAGAAAAGAGCTGTTGCAAATGAAAATAGTAGACACAAATATATGCTCTTTTTGTGGTACTGAACCTGAAAACCTTGAGCATGTTTTCATTAAATGTACACATGTACATGAATTTTGGAGAAAGGTTGAAAACTTTATTACTCCTCATATCCCATACTTATCTCTGATCTTGATATTCTCTTTTGCAACAGCTGTATCAGTCTTTTAGTTTCACACATTATTCTATTAGCCAAAAAATATATTCATATCACCAGTATCAAACAGAATAAATTATCAATTGACAGTTTTGGAAATATTATCAAGGATATTGTTAAAGTTGAAAAAATTATTGCATGTAAAAATAATACTTTACCTTCATTTCATGCCAAATGGAAAACCTTTATCAATGTGTTACGATTACATTTATTATACCCGTGTAGCCAATATTTTAAGGGCGCTTCATCATATAACACTGTAATACATGACTTGAATCAAATGTATACCTGCTGATTTGAATTGAATAAACAATATTTGAGTCGGTACACAAAGTTACAGCTTTCTAGGCCCTATTGTTCTGGAAAAGAAAATGAAAATAGGTTTTAAGGGTGTGGCCCCTGTGGCCCTTATTAGGGGCCACAGTTTCACCATAGTTATACATTAAAATGCTCACTAGTCATGAAGTCTGTACACAAAGTTTCAGCTTTCTAGGCCTTATGGTTCTCGAGAGGAAGATGAAAATTGGTTTTAAGGACGTGGCCCATGTGACCTTACAAGGGGCTAAAGGGCCATCAAAGCTGCACTTTATAATCCTCACTAGTCAAGGAGTCTGTACACAAAGTTTCAGCTTTCTAGGCCTTATGCTTCTGGAGAAGGAGATTAACATAGGTTTTAAGGATATGGACCCTGTGACACTTTTTAGGCCTTATGCTTTTGGAGAAGAAGTCGAAAATGTGCAAAGTTAACAGATGAACGAACAAAAAGAAGGACGCAGGACACCATGCAATGCCAAGGTTTCAGCTTTCTGGGCCTTTTGCTTCTGAAGAAGAGGAAAATGGGTTTCAAGGGCTGAATAGTTTTTCTGTAATAGGTCGGACACCTAATCTTTGCGGACGGACCGAATCGTTGGTATTCTTGGGTGGTTAAATCACTTTTTTTTCCAATTGGTTTTAACTCGTAATAGCCGTCCTATAGGTATTTACCCTTTACACACTTTGGAAGTTATTGCCGTTATTCTAGTTGATTTTTTTTAAAGCCGTAAGCTCCATTTGCATACATTTGACAACAATTTGACATGTAAAATTTTGAGTTTTAATCAAACAAGAAAGTTCAGATTTATGAACAACAAAATTGGGAATCGAACCAGGGACCTCTATGTCATCAAGCAGCGCCTTCATCAGTTGAGCTACCGAGTATCCATGCCACTTGATGTAATTTTTGTTGTGTCATGCTTGGATTATTCTTGCTATAAATATATACCAATATTGCAGTAACATAGTTTTAACTGTCAGGATTCAGTTCTTAAACCCTTAGCAGGGGGTATTGTAAGTTGTCTAAATGTTTATTTTGATCAAGACATGTTAAACCCGCAAACTGTATGCCTGAAACGTTAAGGAATTAATTGTATATAACAAATTTAATTGTATATAAAAAAATTTAGTTGAAACATTGTAAAAAAATGTGTTTTAATGTAAGGAATCAATTATTTTTATTTTTAAACCTTAATCGGGCTATTGTAAGAAGTTTAAATGTTTATTCTAATCAAGATATGTTAAATCAGCAAAATATGTCACTAAAACGTTTATGAATTAATTGTATATACACAAATCTAGAAACCATTGCAGGTGTGTTCCGCGGGAGTGTAAGTCAAATAATAACCTGATTACCTCGGGTCTTGGAAATAACCTCTCTTCGAGCTACGCTGTCGCTAGGTTATTTTCAACAAGAAGACATGGTCATCAACATCCCCCGCCAAATACGTTTTCATCAAAGCTCCCAAAATTTCCCTAAATGGGTTGTAACTCTGTTATAAGTAATTGCATTTACCTCATTTTTTAACTCCATTAAGGAATTGATACCCTAAAGACAGACTGCAAATTTTGTTATTCTATCTTAAATAGTTTTTGAGAAAAGTTGTCCCCTTTGAGGACATCCTCAAACAGAGTCCAAAACACGAAACACAGGCAATAACTCCATAAAAAGTAATTTTGCGGTTCTTATTTTTGAACTCCATCAAGGTATTGATACAATAAAGACACACAGCAAGTTTGGTTAACCTATCTTAAATAGTTTCTGAGAAAAGTTGTCCTCTTTGACGACATCGTACAAAAACACAGAAGAAGGACAATAACTCTGTAAATTACAATTTTGCGGTTCTGATTTTCAAACTCCATCAATGTATTGATACCCTGAAGACACACAGCAAATTTGGTTAGCCTATCTTAAATAGTTTCTGAGAAAAGCTGTCCCCTTTAACTCGCACCGACAGAGCCGAAACCTATATCCCCCTTCCAATTCGTGGCGGGGGATAATAACCCTTCAGTACCGGGTTTTTATTTACTGCATACACATGACCGTTGTTCCGGGGTATAATAAAAAAAATTGTGATGTGAACATTACTCATGACACTCAGTGGATGCAAGAACATGAGGAAAATTAAAAAAAACTAACCAACATCAAGTTGTGACATCTGGGTGTGATCATTGACAAAGCTTAGTTCATATTGATCATCATCTTGTGAGTTGAGGAACTCATCAGAGGAGGCAGCAGAGTCACCAGACAGCACAGCCTCCTGGTCCAGGAACTCACAGCCTGGTCTCTACAACAAACAACACAAAACAAAATGGCTAGCTAGCAGCAGCAGAGTCACCAGACAGCACAGCCTCCTGGTCCAGGAACTCACAGCCTGGTCTCTACAACAAACAACACAAAACAAAATGGCTAGCTAGCAGCAGCAGCGTCACCAGACAGCACAGCCTCCTGGTCCAGGAACTCACAGCCTGGTCTCTACACCAAACAACACAAAACAAAATGGCTAGCTAGCAGCAGCAGAGTCACCAGACAGTACAGCCTCCTGGTCCAGGAACTCACAGCCTGGTCTCTACACCAAACAACACAAAACAAAATGGCTGGCTAGAAGCAGCAGTGTCACCAGACAGCACAGCCTCCTGGTCCAGGAACTCACAGCCTGGTCTCTACAACAAACAACACAAAACAAAATGGCTGGCTAGCAGCAGCAGAGTCACCAGACAGCACAGCCTCCTGGTCCAGGAACTCACAGTCTGGTCTCTACAACAAACAACACAAAACATACAAGTGTTTGCCACTAATGTGGCAATGTCCCCCGCCGCTTGGATATTGCGATAGAATTGTCACAATAAGCAAATGCTATATTCCCATTGGCATTAAGTGCAATGGTTCAAGAGATATGGCGTTATCAAGAGTTACAAAAGTGGTCAAAGTGCCATTGTGACCTTGAAAATAAGGTAAAGGTCATCCAAAGTGTCTGGTGTCTGCGTTATCCCTCAATGTAGTTTCTAACCAAATTTGAAGACATTCGGTCCAGTGGTTTATGAGATATCAAGTAAACAAGAGTTTCAAAAATGGCAAAAGTGGTGACCTAGAAATTAGGGTCAAGGTCACCCAAAGTGACTTGTGTCTACATAATCCCTCAATGTAGCCTGTGACCAAATTTGAGGACATTTCATGAATCGGTTCATAAGATATAAAATGTTTCAAAAGTTTTCAAGGAACCGTGGTGACCTTGAAAATTAAGGTCAAGGTCATCCAAAGTATTTGGTATTGGCTTAGTCTCACAGGCTGTGACTAAATTTGAAGACATTTTGTAAAACGGTTCAGGAGATATTGTGTTGACAAGAGTATCAAAAGTGTCCAAAGTGCCGGAGTGACCTTGAAAATAATGTCAAGGTCACCTGAAGTGACTGGTGTCTGCGTAATCCTCCAATGTAGGCTGTGACGAAATTTGAAGACATTAGGTGCAGTAGTTCATAAGATAACGAGTTAACAAGACTAACAACAGTTGCCAAAGTGCTGAGTGACCTTGAAAATAATGTCAAGGTCACCCGAAGTGACTGGTGTCTGCGTAATCCCCCAAGTGAGGCAGTGACCAAATTTGAAGACATTGGGTGCAACGGTTCTTGAGATATCACGTTAACAAGAGTTTCAAGAGTGGTCAAAGTGCCTTTGTGACTTTGAAAATAAGGTCAAGGTCACCAAAACTGACTGGTGTCTGCATAATCCCCCAAGTGAGACTGTCACCAAATTTGAAGACTTTGGGTGCATCGGTTCTTGGGATATCGCATTAACAAGGATCCGGACGTGCGCACGCACGCACGCACAGACGCCGCTGAATACAATGTCCCCCGTTCCGCGTTGCGGCGGGGGACAAATAGCTAGCTAGAAGCAGCAGAGTCACCAGACCGCACAGCCTCCTGGTCCAGGAACTCACAGCCTGGTCTCTGCCACAAGCAACATAAAACAAAATAGCTATCTAGAAGCAGCAGAGTCACCAGACAGCATAGCCTCCTGGTCCAGGAACTCACAGTCTGATCTCTACAACAAACAACACAAAACAAAATGGCTGGCTAGCAGCAGCAGAGTCACCAGACAGCACAGCCTCCTGGTCCAGGAACTCACAGCCTGGTCTCTGCCACAAGCAACATAAAACAAAATAGCTATCTAGAAGCAGCAGAGTCACCAGACAGCATAGCCTCCTGGTCCAGGAACTCACAGTCTGATCTCTACAACAAACAACACAAAACAAAATGGCTGGCTAGCAGCAGCAGAGTCACCAGACAGCACAGCCTCCTGGTCCAGGAACTCACAGCCTGGTCTCTACAACAAGCAACATAAAACAAAATAGCTATCTAGAAGCAGCAGAGTCACCAGACAGCAAAGTCTACTGATCCAGGAACTCACAGTCTGGTCTCTACAACAAACAACACCAAACAAAATAGCTGGCTAGCAGCAGCAGAGTCACCAGACAGCACAGCCTCCTGGTCCAGGAACTCACAGTCTGGTCTCTGCCACAAGCAACATAAAACAAAATAGCTATCTAGAAGCAGCAGAGTCACCAGACAGCATAGCCTCCTGGTCCAGGAACTCACAGTCTGATCTCTACAACAAACAACACAAAACAAAATGGCTGGCTAGCAGCAGCAGAGTCACCAGGCAGCACAGCCTCCTGGTTCAGGAACTCACAGTCTGGTCTCTACAACAAACAACACAAAACAAAATGGCTTGCTAGCAGCAGCAGAGTCACAAGATAGCACAGCCTCCTGGTCCAGGAACTCACAGTCTGGTCTCTACAACAAACAACACAAAACAAAATGGCTTGCTAGCAGCAGCAGAGTCACCAAACAGCAAGGTCTACTGATCCAGGAACTCACAGTCTGGTCTCTGCAACAAACAACACCAAACAAAATAGCTGGCTAGCAGCAGCAGAGTCACCAGACAGTACAGCCTCCTGGTCCAGGAACTCACAGTCTGGTCTCTACAACAAACAACACAAAACAAAATGGCTAGCTAGCAGCAGCAGAGTCACCAGACAGCACAGCCTCCTGATCCAGGAACTCACAGTCTGGTCTCTACACCAAACAACACAAAACAAAATAGCTGGCTAGCAGCAGCAGTGTCACCAGACAGCACAGCCTCCTGGTCCAGGAACTCACAGCCTGGTCTTTACAACAAGCAACATAAAACAAAATAGCTATCTAGAAGCAGCAGAGTCACCAGACAGCACAGCCTCCTGGTCCAGGAACTCACAGTCTGGTCTCTACAACAAGCAACATAAAACAAAATAGCTATCTAGAAGCAGCAGAATCACCAGACAGCAAAGTCTACTGATCCAGGAACTCACAGCCTGGTCTCTACAACAAACAACACAAAACAAAATAGCTGGCTAGCAGCAGCAGAGTCACCAGACAGCACAGCCTCCTGGTCCAGGAACTCACAGTCTGGTCTCTGCCACAAGCAACATAAAACAAAATAGCTATCTAGAAGCAGCAGAATCACCAGACAGCAAAGTCTACTGATCCAGGAACTCACAGCCTGGTCTCTACAACAAACAACACAAAACAAAATAGCTGGCTAGCAGCAGCAGAGTCACCAGACAGCACAGCCTCCTGGTCCAGGAACTCACAGTCTGGTCTTTTCCACAAGCAACATAAAACAAAATAGCTATCTAGAAGCAGCAGAATCACCAGACAGCACAGCCTCCTGATCCAGGAACCCACAGCCTGGTCTCTACAACAAACAACACAAAACAAAATGGCTGGCTAGCAGCAGCAGAGTCACCAGACAGCACAGCCTCCTGGTCCAGGAACTCACAACCTGGTCTCTACAACAAGCAGCATAAAACAAAATAGCTATCTAGAAGCAGCAGAGTCACCAGACAGCACAGCCTCCTGGTCCAGGAAATCACAGTCTGATCTCTACAACAAACAACACAAAACAAAATAGCTGGCTAGCAGCAGCAGAGTCACCAGGCAGCACAGCCTCCTGGTCCAGGAACTCACAGTCTGGGCTCTTCCACAAGCAACATAAAACAAAATAGCTATCTAGAAGCAGCAGAATCACCAGACAGCAAAGTCTACTGATCCAGGAACTCACAGCCTGGTCTCTACAACAAACGAAACCAAACAAAATAGCTGGCTAGCAGCAGCAGAGTCACCAGACAGCACAGCCCCTTGGTCCAGGAACTCACAGTCTGGTCTCTGCCACAAGCAACATAAAACAAAATAGCTATCTAGAAGCAGCAGAATCACCAGACAGCAAAGACTACTGATCCAGGAACTCACAGCCTGGTCTCTACAACAAACAACACAAAACAAAATAGCTGGCTAGCAGCAGCAGAGTCACCAGACAGCACAGCCTCCTGATCCAGGAACCCACAGCCTGGTCTCTGCCACAAACAACACAAAACAAAATAGCTATCTAGAAGCAGCAGAGTCACCAGACAGCAAAGTCTACTGATCCAGGAACTCACAGCCTGGTCTCTACAACAAACAACACAAAACAAAATAGCTGGCTAGCAGCAGCAGAGTCACCAGACAGCACAGCCCCTTGGTCCAGGAACTCACAGTCTGGTCTCTGCCACAAGCAACATAAAACAAAATAGCTATCTAGAAGCAGCAGAATCACCAGACAGCAAAGTCTACTGATCCAGGAACTCACAGTCTGGTCTCTACAACAAACAACACAAAACAAAATAGCTATCTAGAAGCAGCAGAGTCACCAGACAGCACAGCCTCCTGGTCCAGGAACTCACAGCCTGGTCTCTACAACAAGCAACATAAAACAAAATAGCTATCTAGAAGCAGCAGAATCACCAGACAGCACAGCCTCCTGATCCAGGAACCCACAGCCTGGTCTCTACAACAAACAACATAAAACAAAATGGCTGGCTAGCAGCAGCAGAGTCACCAGACAGCACAGCCTCCTGGTCCAGGAACTCACAGTCTGGTCTCTACAACAAACAACACAAAACAAAATGGCTGGCTAGCAGCAGCAGAGTCACCAGACAGCAAGGTCTACGGATTCAGGAACTTACAGTCGTCACAGTTGGGGATGACGTGCCCCTTTGCCAGGTAATTGACCAGACGAAGGGGCATGGAATAGCCCAGAACTTTTTTTGTGACCGACAAAAAAAAAAGTTGTCATCCATAATATTTGTCTTTTACTAAGATACTAGTTTTTTATTGGTGAAAATCATGAAGTTAAAGCTTACCTTTGGACGTCTCTTGACCACATCTGTCTTTGTTGAATGTTTTGGCTTTCTTGTAGTAAATGCACTTCGCTCTAGATAGTCCAAAATGAAAGATCAATACCTATAAAATGATCTCCACGAAACCTTAATTATCATATCATGAAAAAGTAAAGTTTCTGTCATCAATAGGAATAAAAGGAGCAGAAACATAAAAAAAACTAGAAATTGTTTTTACTTGTAAAACAGATGTCTCCCACATACAATATTTTAGCTAAATTTTGTGTTTGATAATTCCTTATGTTTTGTTTAACTCAAATAAAAACCATGTTCTTTCTATAAATCAACAAACAGTAAGTTTTGGTTCTATTTATGATACATTTCCCTTCAAGATGACAAAGGCCAAACTGTTGCAGTGGAAACATTAAGAAACCAAAAAAACTAAAATTGAAACTAGAAAATTTGTGTCCATAGGCACAGATGCCCCAGCTAATAAAAAAGCTCTCAATGTTTTCAACCATAGAATTTAAAAAGAGATGGACATCTTTAGCTTAATTTAAGTTCAAACATCCATTAAATGTAGAAAATTAAAAATTCCCAAAACATAATATAAGGTACACATCTTTAGGATACCTATAAAGCATGTTTGGAAGAAAAGCGCAGTTTATCCAGTACTTTTTGAGGAGAAGTGGATAAACAACATCCCCTATCAGACTACTATGAGCTTTCACTTGCCCCAAAATTAACCTAAGTTCAACATGTCAGAAATTTGAAAACAATTAAAAAATTGAAAAACAAAATATGAGATGCACACCCTTAGGATGCCTATAAGCCATGTGTGCAACTTAAATTAAATCAATTGAACGTTTTTTTAGTAGAAATGGATAAACAACATCCCCTATCAGACTACTATGAGCTTTCACTTGCCCCAAAATTAACCTAAGTTCAACATGTCAGAAATTTGAAAACAATTAAAAAATTGAAAAACAAAATATGAGATGCACACCCTTAGGATGCCTATAAGCCATGTGTGCAACTTAAATTAAATCAATTGAACGTTTTTTGAGGAGAAGTGGATAAACAACATCCCCTATCAGACTACTATGAGCTTTCACTTGCCCCAAAATTCACCTAAGTTCAACATGTCAGAAATTTGAAAAAAAATCAAAAATTGAAAAACAAAATATGAGATGCACACCCTTAGGATGCTTAAAGCCATGCGTGCGATTTCAATTAAATCTGTTGAATGGTTTTTGAGGAGAAGTGGATAAACAATACCCTGCATAGATTGGTTACGTACGTACGGACGGACAACCGAGGGTAATCCAATATGCCCCTGCCATATATGGCTGGGGCATAAAAAGGTTTAAACCCCCAAAAGGCACATCTACATGATATCAAAAGTATGTGTATCAAATTTGGGGAAGATTGATCAAGTAGTTTCAGGAAACAAATGGGAACGCCATAATAATAATTGTCAAATACTTGTCTTGTATTGGTCTGAGAAGCAGCATGTCCACTCTCAAACAGTCAGAGGGCTATGGATTCTGATGTGAACCAAGTGAGTAGCTGGTGAGGAAGGTGACTAACCAGACACAGTGTGAGGAGCAGCTTGGTCCTGATGTAGCCGAGAACTGGAGGACATGTCCTCACTACTGGGTGCACTGCTCGTACTGCTGCTCTTACTGCCCCCAGGCTTCATCTGTACCTTGCAAAATACACATACAATATTTTACCTACATCTTGCTGTCACACTGTCATGTCACCTGCCCCTACTTAAGCTTGGAAACAGAAAATATTATCAATATCATTCCCACAAACTTCGTGAAATTGACATCCGAGTATTCGGAATGTAAACACTATCATAAAATGTCATCGAGTGATTTTTCATGCAAACTGAATTACTATTAGGCTGACACATCCCTCGTTAGTTCACAATTATACATAATATTGTTGTACCGTATGCTCATAACTAGATTTACCATTTTCATTTTAAAGGGCAAGTCTTTGTCTGAAAGAATGATGTGAGCAGTTGTCTACAGTTGGTTAAAAACCACAGAGCAACATCTTTTCTCACATTAAGAAGTCAATTGAACTGATACTCTCTTAAAGATACTCTTTTAAATGATAAACATTCTGTGATTGGTCCTTTTGTAGATCCAATCAGAATGCACATTCCTTCGTTTGCTGGTTTTGATTGACGTACTGGTCGGTCTGTGTGTCGACTGCTGTATGTTGTGATCATAGATCAAGATTAATGGTAATAAATAAAAGTTTTATTAGAAAGTAATATTATCAACAATAGGCTTTGACTTCTTCTATGCAAAATTATTGGAAGTGCCTTTTTTTGTTCATTTTTACATTGTCTTATAATATTTTTTACAGCACAATCAAAATCACCAAGTTTTCAGAGATCTGATTGATGGATACAAGCAAATTCAGAAAAAAAATGTCAGGATTACTTGAACAAGAAACTTTATCAGTCTATTATAAAAAACTTATATGTAATGAATTTCGGCATTCATGAACAGATATATGCAAGCGTTAAATCGCACCATATGTTTAGAAAATTCTTGCGGAATATTTTCGATACTAACATCTCTCAATAATGTTTTTGCAGTTTTGTCAATCATTAAATAGGTCTGAATAATATCAAATGGAAAAGGGGCTTATTTTTTTTATAAAACCTTTATCGTATTTTAATCTGTAGAAAAATAGAGCCATTGGCTCAGTAGCTCATCAGGCTTCATATCAATATTGCTTTAGGGTGTGGGAAATGTAGTTCTCCCCTTGGAATGGGCCACAGGGTCAACAAATGTACAATTTAGAATTCTCCTTATCTAACTTAAAAGTCTGTAGACAAGGCTACAAAGCTACAATTTTTAATCCTCACTAGTCAAGGAGTCTGTACACAAAGTTTGAGCATTTGAGGCCTTAAAGGCACCACTCGAGCGGCTTTCATCCGCCATTTTGAAAGGTTAGCATTGCTAGAAAACAAATGTGCTGTAATATGCTTATTCATTAACAAAATTAAGTAATAACTACTTGATTGATAGAAGAGGAGCATATTTACAAATAATTCATAATAAAAGTTATCAGTTGCTACAGCATTTTGTTGTAGTAATGCATTCCACGATCGTAGCTTCGATGATTGGCTTCATTTCACGATGTTTTTATTTTTTGAGCGATACACTTTATTTTTTGTCAAATTGTCAAATCTTTAACAACTAAAATGCTTATCTCACAAAGATATATGAAATTAAGTGTGAAATTATGATGTTAAAATCATATATAATTGTAAACAGGAAAGTCCTCCTGAATTTCGTTTCCACAAAAAATACCCCGCTCGAATGGTCCCTTTAAGCCTCTGGAGAAGAAGATGAAAATAGGTTTTAGGGTGTGACCCCTATGGCCCTTATTGGGGGCTACAGACCCACCAAAGCTACACTTTTTTATCGTCACTAGTCAAGAAGTATGTACACAAAATTGCAGCTTTCTAGGCCTTATGGTTCTGGAGAGGAAGACGAAAAAAAGGTTTTAAGGTCCATTTCACCCATATATGGGGTCACAGGGCCACCAAACCTGTAAATTTTAATCCTCACTAGTCAAGGAGTCTGTACACAGCTTTCTAAGCCTTTGCGGTTCTGGAGAAGTAGACAAAAAATGTGTTTTTTTGGGCTTGGCCCCTGTAGTTTTATTAGGAGACACAGAGTCACCAAAATTACAAATTATAATCCTAAGTACTTAAGGAATCTATACACAAGATTTCAGTTGTTTAAAGAGTTTTGATTCTGGAGAAGAAAAATGCACAAACTTTACGGACGAGTTGAGTCAATGTCAAATTGCTATCCCTTTTTCATGAATCTGAAAAGTTGCCAGTCCATCTTTAAGAGCGTGGCGAGGTATGATGTAGGTAATCTACGTATGATGTTTAAATGTAATTTTCCAGGGTTTATCAAAGGATTGTGATAATTGTTACTGGCGATTACACTCTGGTACAATGATGAATACATCACCTAGTGAGATCTTCAAAAGAGACAAATTAATTATTTAATTTGTAGTTGATAGTAATTAGGTTTGATAGACTGTGAAGAGGCAAACAAGTATTGAGACTATACCTGGAATCTCTTTTTGCATCTGACTGTTGGCCTTGATGGAGTCTTGAAGGAGGGCCCACCTGTTGCAGTTAATCAAACAGTCACAGCATTGTCATCAGCATTTATCTTATAGAAGTTCGCCCGATTAGGGGTTCAAAAAAGGACAACATATGGTCCCAAATAAATAAAACAAATAAATATCTAGAAAATTTGTGCCCATGGGACACAGATGCCCTGCTAATAAAAAAAACTTCAATCATAGAATTTAAAACAAAATCAGAGATGGACACCTTTAGCTTCATTCAAGTTCAAACATCCATTAAAATGTAGAAAATTAACAATTCCAAAAACAAATATAAGATGCACATCTTTAGGGTGGCTTCACACTGTCCCTATTTGAACTATGACAGAATCACGAATTAGAAAATTGGAAATTTGTACGATTTGACCCGAGTATGGGTCAAAAACAGTCGTCATCGGAGGTACATCAAATAAAGACAGAAGGCAACACGTTGTTGAAAGAATGACGCACGACCACAAAACGAACTCAGTGCGAATGGATGCACGATCATAAAGAAGATTTAAATTAGGTCACATTCGATTAGCCAGGAATTGATAACAATTAGTATTGATTTGAATTTTTCCGTGAAAGGTGGCTATGTGGTTGAACTATCAGTGGTATGCCATCGAGTCTAAGAACGCATGTGTTTCACAAAGTAAAATAACCAGTCATGTTGTTAGACTATAATCTGGAGCCTCTGGGAACATGTTGAGGCAATGGTCCTATAACATAATGTTCTGCTGACTTGCTAGATAACAATCGTTAACAATTGGGAATGATTCAAAGCGTTCGAACTCAGCCTTTACGAAGTCTACACGAAGACAACACGATGGCAATACGACGTCTTAACGGAAGTACAATGCATATGCGATGCCTCTAACCAGGTGCCGGTAAACATCACGTGACCTCTGGGAGTCACCTGGAAAGAGTATCATGGCTGCACAATTCGATTGTATTAAACGATCTTACGACTTTTTATCATCTTGATATTTGTTTTCTTCTTTCTGGGAATCACATGAACCTTTAAAAATCAACTTTGTTAACCTGCGCCGTATGCATCGAAATATGAATCGCAAAGTTACTGGGACTATCGTGAAAACACCTTAATGATTTGTATTACAGTCGGTAGAGGTTTCATAGCTCCGGCAGCAAAATCGGCTTTGCAGGAACTTTTTTTGGTATGTCAACAATATTCTGATAATCTATCCGAATAAACACTTTCTTGGTGCAATCGTGTCTTCATCTTGCCGTTCGCACGACAATAGCTACGAATCCGTGTCGCCATCGTATAACCATCGTGTGATCATCTGTTTTATATGCAAGTAAAATTGAATGACATCATCATACTGATCGATATACGAAGGCAATACAAACACAGCACGAATTCACACGACGGTCCCTCGATAGCAATGCGAGGGGAAGATGGAGACACGGATGCAACACGAAAATGGCATGATCAACCATTTTCTCACTTCCCCGATGTTGTCGTCGAAACTAGAAAAACTCTTGTGACGGCCAAAAGATGCGTTTACGAATGGCCCGATTGCTTACGATCCTTTGCGAATTTGCACATTTTCAAATTCGTGTTTCCATCTTTTGTCAAATTCGGCTAAGTGTGAAGTGGCCTTTAGGATACCTATAAAGCATGTTTAAAAGATCAGTGCAGTCTATCCAGTACTTTTTGAGGAGAAGTAGATAAACAACATCCCTTATCATACCAATATGACCTTTCATTTGCCCCAAAATTCACCTAAGTTCAACATGTTTAAATTTTGAAAAAAAAATAGAGCTATTGGCTCTGTAGCTCATCAGGCTTCATATATTAAATTTTGCTTTAGGGTGTGGCTAATGTGGCTTCCCCTTTTGTAGGGGCCACAGGATCACAAATCCTAGAATTAAGTAACATAGGTGATTTTGACAGGTAACTGTATTATTCAATTGATAATTCATGGTATAGGATCAAAAGGTTCACAAGGCCCTTTTTAGGGCCCATAAGGTCACAAAAACACAAGGTTTCAGCTTTCTAGGCCTTATGCTTCTGAAGAAGAAGATTGAAAATAGGTTTTAAGGGTGTTGCCTGTGTGGCCCTTATTAGGTGCCACAGGGACACAAAAGCTATTATTAATCCTCACTAGCCAAGGAGTCTGTACACAAAGTTTCAGTTTTCTAGGCTTTATGGTTCCCGAGGAGAAGATGAAAATAGGTTTTAAGGATGTGGCCCCTGTGGCCCTTATTTGAAAAAACAATAAAAGTACCGAGGGTACAGAAGCTCACCTTAAAATGAATGATGTGGTAAATGGTTTAATTATACATGTAACCATCTTTTATATAATTGATTATGGCTGCCATCATGATTTTTTTATCTTTTAAAATACTAGTCTTCTTTTGGAAACGACTAGAGCTTGAACAAACATTAATACACGAATGATATAATCATGATAAGTTAACAAGCAGTAGGTTTTTGTATAACTTTTTTGTATATCTATGGCTGAATTGGTGACCATCTTGTACTTTTTAATCTTCAAAATGCTACTTTTATGTGGGCATCCGTATTAATTTCATTATGATATCTTGATTGGTTTAGGTGTATCCATTTAAATGTCATTCATTACTTACAGGATGGTGGGCACTTACATTTGTTTTATAGTGAATCATTAATATGATTTCAAGATTATTTCACTGATGGTTATGCTGCATGGGATATTGAGAATCCCAAAAGTACAGATTTTTCAAGGAAAATGAATGACTTATTGAGAGGAAAGTCATAAACACAGCAATGCATAAGACACGTTTATTTTGTTCACATAATATTTACATGTCAAGTGACCATGAGATGTCTTTCATTAAAGTATCAATTTATTTAACACTCATACAGTACTATAATGGTAAACATTTTTGCATTGTCAAATCAACAGAGAGATATGACAAATCAAATTTCCTTACTTTTCTTACTAAACCCTTTTCAATTTTCATCTGCATATTTATTCCACATCAACTTATCATGTAGATTGCTAAACACAAAGCTTATTGTAGACAAGTTTTGTGTAAGTTGTTATTCTTAGAAAGAACATATCACTGTCATGAGAATACAAGTCCATAACTTTTATTGCATACACATGGGCCATGGCCATATAGCATAATGCTCTACCATATCAATTGGGTCAGGTTGATTATGCAACAGACTAGCAGCTGCCACTGTGATGCTAGCAGCCTGCCTTGGGATGTGTATTAGACAGGATAGTGGAATATCTGAACTCTGGTTGACCCCTTATGTGTGGTATTTAAAGGAATATAAGGGAGATACCATTGTTTAAAATTTAACATGTTTAATGTGATTTGGTTTTTGCAGCTAGTTGCCATAAACATTTTAAACAAATTAATCAATTATGTTTGTCTTTCATCTTAATTTTTTTTAGAAACACTTAAAAATATAGAACAACTTGCACGACAATCTTAAATATTCCATATTAAAGATAATATTATGATTAGTAAGTTCAAATTTTAGAATTTATATGGTGCCAGTGATCACTTGATGAAAGCTTAAAATTTAATAATAATGATGTGTCATCTGCAGCTGAAAAGTCAATATGGCTGCTATTGCGGCCATCTTGGATTCTCAAAACTGAAACATCTACCTTTCTGTGCGGAATCACTATAGGTATAACTACAATATAAAAATGATATCTAGATTGGTTTAGGAGAAATAGTCTTTGTCATGAAATCTAATTTAAAATTCAATATGGCTGCCATGGCGGCCATATTGGATTCTCAAAACTTTAACGTCTACCTTTCTGTGCGGAATCAACATAGGTATAACATACTACAATTTCAGAATGATATCTGTATTCGTTTAGAAGGAGTAGTCTTTTTCATGAAATCTAATTGAAAATTCAATATGGCTGTCATGGCGGCCATCTTGGATTCTCAAAACTGAAACGTCTACCTTTCTGTGAGGAATCACCATGGGTATAACATAATACAATTTCAGAATGATATCTGTATTCATTTAGGAGGAGTAGTCTTTTTCATGAAATCTAATTGAAAATTCAATATGGCTGTCATGGCGGCCATCTTGGATTCTCAAAACTGAAACGTCTACCTTTCTGTGAGGAATCACCATGGGTATAACATATTACAATTTCAGAATGATATCTGTATTCATTTAGAAGGAGTAGTCTTTTTCATGAAATCTAATTGAAAATTCAATATGGCTGTCATGGCGGCCATCTTGGATTCTCAAAACTGAAACGCCTACCTTTCTGTGGGGAATCACCATGGGTATAACATACTACAATTTCAGAATGATATCTGAATTAGTTTAGGAGGAGTAGTCTTTTTCGTGAAAGTTTACGGACGGACAGACGGACGGACGGACAGACGGACGGACGGACAGACAGACGGACGACGGACGAAGCGCCATGACATAAGCTCACATTTACTTTGTAAAGGTGAGCTAAAAATTGAAAAACAAAATATGAGATGCACACCCGTAGGATGCCTATAAGCCATGTGTGCAATTTCAATTAAATCTGTTGAATGGTTTTTGAGGAGAAGAGGATAAATGATACAGAGTGGATACATACGTATGGACAGACAACCGAGGGTAATCCATTATGCCCCTGCCATATATATGGTGGGGGCATAATAAAAATATAAATTAAAAGATATGTAACAATTTGATTCAAGATCTCCATGATCCATTTAATCATTATTAAAGTTTTAACCCATTAACGCTAACTTGTAAACACATATTTTAAAGCTTTTTAAAAAAAGGACATATCCCATCTAACAATGCTTGGTGAACTGTTTACTAGTGCTGGTGACATACATGTATTTACATTAAGAACAAAGGACCTTTTTGAGGCAATATTGAGGTGATCAGTTTTTTCTCTGACAGCTTAATGATCCAGAAAGATACATACAGCTTCATAATTGACAAAATGTTTCATGCATCGTGTAAAACTGTAATTATTTGTGGAAACAAGATGTGTTTGTTAAACACTGATGTCCCCAGATATCAGTAAATTGTAAGTGTATATATATTGTTTCTTGGCGTACCGGATAGATGCACATGGTAATAACTAAGACCTATCACTATTCAATCACAAGCAATGGCCAAGGTTATAGCTTTTGAAAAATGCTTGCTGCTCCAAGGTCAAGGTCACGAGGTCACAAATTATGACCTCATCTGAAAGGTCTTTTCATGATAGATGCACATGTGAAATATAAAAGGTCTACCCCCAGACAATCAAAAGTTATGAGCAAGGTTAAAGTTGTGACAGCCACAAAGTGAGTGAGTGAGTTGTTGTTTTACACCGTTTAGGCAATATTTCAGCCATTAGCTGCTTACAGACAGACAGACATACAGACAGAGCAAAAAAAATATATCCAGGAATCTCCATTCCTTGAAGCAATGCCTTCATACCTGTCTTGGTAAGAGATGCAAATATTTTGGTAATTTCTTTTACATCTATTTGAATAAAGTGGGGCACAAGAGTTGGTGAACCTTGATCTAGAAGAGCTTAGCACTACATAGAATGGAATGGCACAAGATAGTGAGTTTGCCTTAACCAAAATGACCAATGATTGATAATAGTGACTCACCGAGCTGAAAGTCCTCCGAGTCCTCCAAGGTCCGGGCCAATCTCGGTTTTTTCTCATCCAAGAAACTATCATCATCTAAATCAAGGTCCACCGTCGTCTCCTTCAGACCTTTGACCATTGCAGAAAACCAGTTTTAAAGTTTTTCGTAACAAGACTCTCATCCTGTCTCAGGGTAAAACGTATACGCTGACGTTCCACTTTCAATAAATTTTGCTTGTTTGGATAATAAAATCATTAAAAAATATATTGTATTACAATGTTTAAATTGTATTTTAATTGACTGATGGAAAGTTCAGAAAGTACCATTTGCAAGCATATTTCATATATTGCCAAAAAGTTTTAGAAAATCGATAAAAGAGGTTTATTCACTACCAGCGTAAATCTTAAAGTTAAAAAATTCACATAACCACAAACGTATTTCACTATTTTCTTGGGAATATATGAAAGTCTGATTACAATATTGTATAGTGCGTCAAAGGTCGCTACTCAAATATGTTCAGTTTGGTAATGAAAGCCGTCTTTGAAAGCCACTTTTGACGGGCCGCTTAGACCTATCTGGCAACAAACCAGTGAATGTATGACTGGTCACGCCCCCTTTCATAAACAGAATCAGCCTTGTTATCTGTAAATCTATCGTAACAATACCACCAGGGAAAATAACAATAACTAGATTAGTGTTTACGGGACACCGCAAAAACAGAGCAGCCCCGAAACTTGGGGTTTCGCCTTACCCTGTTCCGTCTTCTACAAGCCTCAGCATATTGGGCATTTTCTTGTGACCTTGACGTTTGACACTCAAGGTCACGCAATCAAAGAATACATTACATTGAAAATAACATTAATGTATCGAATTAAAGTGTTTAAAGTTAAAATAATCCATTTTCTCAATATTTGTTGACCTTGCTGTGACCTTGACCTTTGACAGTTCGTACCCAAAACCTTTCCAAAATTGTGTACTTCTCAAGAGATAATATATACAAAATTTAAAATTTCATAGCGCAAAAACTTTTCAAGTTAACGCGTTTACAAGGAATTTTTTGGTGATTTTATAGCTCATGAACTTGACCTTTGACCTTGAAAGTGAACATGTCATTTTAAGTCCCCAGAGGTGTAAACAATTATACATGTTTATGAGTTCTGAAAAGCTTAACAGGATTAAGTTATATCCAAATTAGTTGCACATTGTAATAACACAAATCTCATGACCCTGACCTTTAAATTTGACCTTCAAGGTTACACAATCAATGAACACTCTTTATTGAGTATAACAATCTTCTATTGATTAAAAGTGTTCATAGTTAAAATAAAGCATTTTCGCAAAACCATGCTAAAGTCTTGACCTTGCTGTGACCTTGACCTTAGACAGATTGTAGCGAAAACCTTTTCAAATTTTTTACTCTTCCAAGGATGATATATACCAAGTTAGAGCTTCATAGCACAAAAACTTTTCAAGTTATCGCGTTTACAAGGAATTTTTTAGTGATTTTATAACTCGTGACCTTGACCTTTGACCTTGAAAGTGAACATGTCATTCTAAGTCCCCAGAGGTGTAAACACTGATACATGTTTATGAGTTCTGAAAAGCTTAATGGGATAAAGTTATATCCAAATTAGTTGCACATTGTAATTACACAAATCTCATGACCTTGACCTTTGACGTTCAAGGTTACACAATCTATGAACACTTTTCATTGAGTATAACATTCATCTATTGATTAAAAGTGTTCATAGTTAAAATAAAGCATTTTCGCAAAATCATGCTCAAGTCGTGACCTTGCTGTGACCTTGACCTTGAACAGATTGTAGCGAAAACCTTTTCAAAATTTTTTTACTCTTCCAAGGATGATACATACCAAGTTAGAGCTTCATAGCACAAAAACTTTTCACGTTATTGCGTTTACAAGGAATTTTTTAGTGATTTTATAGCTTGTGACCTTGACCTTTGACCTTGAAAGTGAACATGTCAAAATCGTTCCCCCGAGGTATAAGCAGTAAATTATGAATACAAATTCTGGAAAGTTTAGTAGAAAAAAGTTATATAGCCATTAGTATGTGCGCGGCGGACGCACAAAACTGCACAAAACCTGATAGCAGCTGCTAATTAACGATTTTTAGAAAATGTTTTCCACTCAGTTAGATAAATCATTTGACGATGTAACACTACTAAGCATTTGGTGTAAAAAAGATATCAACATCAATGGTATACTTAAACAATTATTTAGGCAAAATTTCAGCTGAAATGCGTTACTCTGTATAGTCTGTTTATTACGTCACATTCGCGCAAATTTATGACCCCTTACTCAGGTGGGTTTTTCACAGCCGATAATTACGCTGTCTTAATGAAAGGCTAATAAAAGGTGTTTATAGGACAAATTAACAAAAAGCAAGTACAGTCTTTATTTTGTTGAAAAATCTTTATACGAAAATCGAGGAGTGGTAAAGTCGAGGTTATTGGATGTTTAAAATCACAGAAATAGAGCCATTGGCTCTGTAGCTCATCAGGCTTCATTATCAATTATGCTGTAGAGTGTGGCCAATGTGATTCCCCCTTTGTAGGGGCCCGAGGTCACCAATCATAAAATTAAGTATAAGGCGACAAGTTTCAGTTTTCTAGGCCTGATACTTCAGGAGTAGAAGATGAAAATAGATTATAAGGACGTTCCTGTTGCCTTTATTAGGGGCAACAGGGTCACCAAAGCTACAATTCATAATACTCACTAGTCAAGGAGTCTGTACACAAAGTTTCAGCTTTCTAGGCCTCAAGTTTCTGGAGAAGAAGATGAAAAAAGGTTTTTAGGGTGTGGCCCCTGTGGCCCTTATTAGGGGTCACAGGGCCACCAAAGCTACAATTTATAATCCTCACTAGCCAAGCAACCTGTACACAAAGTTTCAGCTTTCTAGGCCTCAAGGTTCTGGAGAAGAAGATGAAAAACGTTTTTTAGGGCATGGCCCCTGTGGCCCTAATTAGGGTCACAAGGCCACCAAAGCTACAATTTATAATCCTCACTAGTCAAGGAGTTTGTACACAAAGTTTCAGCTTTCTAGGCCTTATGCTTCTGGAGAAGAAGATGAAAATAGGTTTTTAGAGCGTGGCCCATGTGGCCCTTAATAGGGATCACAGGGCCACCAAAGCTACAATTTATAATCCTCACTAGTCAAGGAGTCTGTACACAAAGTTTCAGCTTTCTAAGCCTTATGGTTCTGGAGAAGAAGTCGAAATTCATCAAAGTTTACGGACGGATGGACAGACGGACGGACGCCGGACACCATGCCATGCCATAAGCCCATCGGGCCTTACAGGCCAGATGAGCTAAAAATGAATGCATAAACAAAACAAATTTATGAATGTAGTTGAAAAAAATGACTGCAGACAAAGATGCAGGGACTCTGGTAGGATTATAGTCATGCTTCATGAGGAGCCTTTTATATAGTCTAGATCCTATTTCATCAAGTCTAGATTGACTGAATACACATTAAATGAAAAGCCTCAAGAAACAAGCAAAAAAGTGAGCGTGGCTCACTAATACCCCCGACCGTGCATCCCTGACTAACTGAATTATTTTTTACTTTCAATGTAGTCATCTCTTGCACAGCATTTGACTTCCCAAAGAGGAATTGAAAAAAATGACTAATAAAAAAAATGGAACTTTGTAAAAACATATCAATTTTAGTTTTGATTTGGCACTGCACCGCTCCTAGTAGGGAAGAAGACACATGCAAAATGTGAAAAGAATCAGATGAAAAGTTTTTCCCGTAATAGGTTGGACAAATCTGATATTGGGAAATGACTATATGTTCAAAAATGCAAAATATGGAAATTTGTAAAAATTCAAATATAAACGAAATTTGCTGTTACTTCGCACTGCACCCCTCCTAGTAGGGTAGAAGACATGTGCAAAATTTGAAATTAATCGGATAAATAGTTTTCCCGTAATAGGTCGGACAAAAAATTTCCTCGGACTGACAGACAGACAGACACACGGAATCGTTGGTATTACTAGATACCCTGGACCGTTGGTCAGGGGTATAATAAAATAACATAATGAATGTTCAGTAAATATTTAAAATATATCATAGACTAAATTTTAATCTAGTAGAATTGGATTCTTTGGTCTTTCTATGGAAGGGGTTGTGTCAATGATACTTCTCTCCCCACAGAGGCAGCTCATTTTATTATTTATTACCCCGATCTAGCATCTGTTCCAATTAGATTAGCCTTTGCTACACCACAAAAGCAGAGCAACCTTGAGATATGCAACGTTTCAACACAGTTTCTTGTGTCATTTTCAAGCAGATGAAACTGTGTCGAAACGTCGCATATCATGAATAAAGAAGTTGTCATCCATATATGTTTCTTCATTATCATCAATAAACACTTCTTATTCAATGTAACAAATGTAATGATTGAATATGTTAATAGTTGTTAGTTGCCTTTTTTTGCTTAATCATATTTAAGTTGTGACCTTGTGAATATGATACATGAAAATGAGGAGAGCTTAGTGGAAAAAAGCTCGAGCCATTAGAACGAGTGCAGCGGCAGCAGTTGAAACTGCATAGAAAGTGAAAGCAGCCCCTGACTAATCTGCCAAATAACCCAAATCCTTGGGTTCCATCAGATTGCCCTGGTGGCAAAAGTTATTTCCCTTATTTGCAGCCGATGAAAACATGTCTTGGATATCTTTGTTTGTGAGCATTCTTAAAGGTTTATTTTTTTGCGAGAGAAATTTTTTGAAAAATCAAATGTCAATTGAATTTTTCATAAAGACAGTTACTGTTTTAATAAATTATAATTTGTCCTATGATAAATTTTATTCAAATAATTAACCTCAAAAACTATTGGGTAAGTAAAAAGGATTGAGGATGGTAAATTCCATTGATTCAGTTTGTGGAAGCACATGGAAATGACCGAGGCTTTGCAAATAAACACTTTTAAAATGGCATCCAGATTGCAAAACTTCTGCTGTATTTGACTAATTGGAACAGAGGCTAGTTCAAAGTAACATGACTGAGCTGCATCTGTGGGGAACAATTGCATGTTTATTACAAAAGATATCATTACATCCACGACATGTAATAAGAGGTGTAGTGTTAGACTAACCTTGGTGTGTGTGATAACTTGAAGGAGAGATGGTATTCTCGGTCCGAGAGAGTCTAGTGAGGTTTGGATTTGACAGCCAACTCTTTCTTGTGCCCTCAACTTGCTCCTCGTCCTCCCCCTCTTCCAACAATGAACCCGGGGGGCTAGGGGGATGATGGCACACTTTCTTAACCTTGGTGAACCTGCTTCCATCCTGCTTCGGGGTGCTGCTCCTCACCTGACCCGGGAGTGGACTCAACAGAGAGGGGGTCTTAGGAGCTGCATCTTCTCTTCTTGTCAAATGCTCTGTGGCAGAAGCAGCGCATGATGCTGCATTTGAAAATTCACACAATCTGTCTTCAGCCTCTGCTTCTACATTCTCTGTTATTGCACTGTCAAGTTTTGTTTTGCCCAGATCAAGCTTGCGCTTGGTGGGTGGAGCAGACTGTGATCTATTGAAAGACTTCTGTGAGAAGGGTTGGGATACTTGAGGAGAAGGTGGGATGATATCTTCATCAAGATCAAAGTTCAGTTCAAATTGTGGCATATCAAACTCATCCTCTAACAGGTCTACTTGGCTGCCCTTACATTCTGCTGTTTTGTAATCACTATGCTCCTCATGGAAGCCCCGGTGACTGTTGTCAAAGAGGGATGCTGCTTGACAGGGGAGCTCAATTGGTAGTGTGGGACCATCGGCTCCCTCCTTGCTCATATCCACATCTGAAACATCCTCAAACAGGTTGAAACTTGGCATGTCACAAAACAAGATGTCACTGTTGGGAGAACATTCCCTGCTGCTATCCCCAGTAAGATACTTTGAAGGTAGGTCTTTGTTCTTGTCTATGACAAGGTGATTATTTATATGATAGTTGATTTTTTCTGTTTGAAAATGGTCAGAGGACACCAGTCTGCTTCTGTCTATGGCAAAATTGCTTGGGTATAAATCACTATTCCCTATTGATAATTGATCAAGAAAAGGCTTATCAGTTGACACATGAGCTGGGGATAAATCTCTCTTCCTCTGTGTGGCGAGTGGGTCAGGGGAGGAACTGCTGAGCTGGGACAATGCCTGTGAGTGCTCGTCACTACTCTGGACGCAAGCCATTGCCTGAGTAAATGTTAAACAATCCTTCACAGCTGTCACTTCACAAGTTGGGCTATTTTTTTTATGCCGTGAATTATGTAAAAGTGATTTTCTGCTTTGATTATCAGTCAAGTTTAGGGTTGCATCCCCATCCTGTTTGTTTTCTGCTACAGGCTCATTTCTACTTTTGTCCCGGCTAGCTTCTGTTCTCTCAGGATCTCTTGTTACTACACCGGCCAGTAATGTTTTTAAGTTTTCATCATCACCTTCATTAGATAAAGGCATACTCTTCATTTTATCAAAAGTGTCTATTTGGGAGATTTTTCTACCATTCTGGTTAACTTCATTTTGGATCACCTTTGCCTGTATGCTGGTGAATGTTTGTGCTTCAGGTTTAGAGTCTGTTGAATCTACATCACTTTCCATGTCCATCTGATCAGTTGTGTGGGGTTCACTGGCCGGGACTAAAGACTCCACTACCTCCGACTTGGCCCACCTGACCTGTACACTCTCCCCAAGTGTTTCCTTGTACCACTCAGATACAAGCCTCACCACATTCACAGCAGCAAACTCATCTACAAGTTTAGGAAATACATCCTTTATCTCCTCGAGGGGTGGAGGTGAAGGAATAGAAAACACTTTACTCCCATTATATTGTGCGACACCATTCTTGTTCTTTACATGAGGCAGATCAAAGAAGATAGCTACATCTTTTGGGAAAGTAGTCCTGCTACATTTCCTCTCAACTAAACACATATCAGCAACCTGGTGTTTGATCAATGTTTTATCTTCTTCAAAGTCTCCAGAATCATCAACAGCAAAGGACTCCAAAAAAGTAGATTTATGTTTTACTTTACAGTTTTTTCCCTCCTCCTCTTTTGTGAGGTGAGACTGAGTACAACTTTGGGAATTCAGCTGCTCCTGCCCCTGCCCTGAATGTCTACTGGGTGAGCTTCTCCCCACATCAAACACTGGCAGGTCCTCCTCCTCCTCCTCCTTCCCGTCCTCCCTGCCACAGAGTGCAGGCAGCATGTCCCATCTGCCCTTCCTCCTGGCCCCTCCCCCCCTTGCTGGCCCCCGTCCCTCCACAAGCTCCAGCACATCATCAAGCTGCTGCCCCCCCTCCAGCACATCATCAAGCTGCTGCCCCCCCTCCAGCACATCATCAAGCTGCTGCCCCCCCTCCAGCACATCATCAAGCTGCTGCCCCCCCTCCAGCACATCATCAAGCTGCAAGAAGTTCTCCATCTCAAGACTGTACTGATTGTCCTCTTCCTCCAGCAACTCTGACAACCCAAGAGGAATTATTTCAGCATACAATATGATAATTTTCACTGACAAACAAGAGTCATCAGATGATGACATATCCAACTACTCCCCAATAACATTATGTTTAAAAAAAAATTAAAAAAAATCCAAAGAAGTTGAAAATACCAAAAGGCACCTCTACATATGCTGACTAATCCACATTTCAAGTTTCATTGAGCTAGGTCTAACAGTTTTAAGTTCTGCTCTGGAATCAAAATGATTAACGACAGACAGACTGACCGAGGAACAGACAAACAGGGGAAAACAATCCATTATCCATTAGTAATACATAGTGGTGGGATAAAAAGGGAACATGGTTGAAAACTTGAGTTTGATTTATTTCTAAGAAGGAAACTTAAATTTTTGTAAGTAGCTAACTCTGAACTTCTGACAAATGTACATGCGAAGGTTTTAGAAAGATAAAGTGAATGGCTTTCCAGCCCTACACTTGGAAAAGTTAATTCTGAGTTGAAATCAAACGTTTGAAAAATTCTATAAAACAACCTAAAAACTTTACTGATTATCAAAGAACACTCAAACTAAGTTTGGTTTCATTGAGACTGATTTGATTGTTACCTTGAAGCTGAATGAACTCTATAAGTTCAACTAGATGTTTGCTTCGAATGGAGTGGTCAACCAGTCTCCATGTTTGAAGACGATTTTGCCATGGCATCCACTCATTCAGTGAGAGACTTCTATTTTTCAGAGAAGAATGGCCCTGAAAAAAATATATCTTTTTCAATAAATAAATAAATAAATAAATAAATACATCCAAAAGCCTTTATCTACATGTGTAATATTTTGGGCATAATAATGCTTACTAATTTGAGTTGGAAGTCGTTATGTTGGTTTGGGAAGTTATAAAGAAGCCTTAACACAAATATGATTGTAGAGAATGGTGCGAGCAGACGGAGTGTTGCTACAATGGTGAGGTGTAGACGAGAGAAGTCACCTACCCCCTGGCTAGGGTGTAGACGAGAGAAGTCACCTACCCCCTGGCTAGAGAAGTCACCTACCCCCTGGCTAGAGAAGTCACCTACCCCCTGGCTAGAGAAGTCACTTACCCCCTGGCTAGGGTGTAGACGAGAGAAGTCACCTACCCCCTGGCTAGAGAAGTCACTTACCCCCTGGCTAGGGTGTAGACTCAGCAAAGAGGGAGGACCCTGGGGAAGGGAGCGCAGCTCATAGGTCGGGACCAGGTGACGTTGCAGTTCTCCCCACTCCTCTCTCGTCAGTGGTTCGTCCTCATCCACATCTCGTCTTATACCTGTACACAAATAGACTATCACATGACAAAACTGCATAAAACGCATACAGTTAGCTTATCTAAATAATATCTTTAAACATATTGAAGAAGCAAACCGAAAAACTATTTGTAATAAACATGACCATGTTCCTTACTATACTGATAAAAATATTAAAGTGACACTCAGCGAGTTAGTGTTCGTATGTGAGAAATATTTCCTTTGAACATCTAAAATGACCATCACTCTAGAGAAAACTTTTTCCTCTATACGCTGATACTATAAAATATGTTTTGGTAACATGGGAAGTATCTCAATTTAGTGCAAAGAATACCTGGGGTATAATGTTTTTGTCAAGGAGCGTGTGCTACGCAAAATCATATATTTAGCAGCTGGGTTTTCCAAAAGTTGCGTTTGCTCGAACAACACTCGGGTCGGGTTGACGCATTCATACACTGCAGATGACTCCATCAAGTCTTTCATAAGCAATTAAAACATGAACATGAAAACGATGAAATTCCATAAAATGACACCAACATTATATCATCAAAATACCTGCACTATAGATAATCGTTGGTTTTAATCCATTAGAATTGTATTCCTAAGAATCTTAAAACTGAACGTTGTTCTGCAAACATCTTTAGACGTGGCAGGAAATTTTCTTGTCTATGGAATGTTTTTATATTAGAAGGCTCCCATTATTGAAATTGCAAAAGAATAATCACTGCAAACCATATAACTTAGTATTTGAATTGTTTTTATCCATATTGAATATGACATTTGCAAAACTAATATATGACAGAAACGTATTTAGCTGGTAATGGGTTTCTTTCAGACAACGAATCGTACAACAGGAAATAAATATAAAAACATTAAATCTTACATTTTTTTCAGTTACAAAAAATCACAAATTAAAGTAAAAACCAAACTGGCTATTTATTGAAACAATTTTTAGGGCCTCATATATAAGCTTTTGCCCTAGCGGGTATGATCCTAATAATTCAAAAACCAATTTGGGGATTTCAAATAAGTAATTGTCTTGACAGTCACTACATTTAAAAATCTAGTTATTAAATTCTATTGACATATTTGATGTGATACATACTTTTATATCATAAAAAAAACAAAAGATCACACACATCGTTAACTAACCACGACTGCCATATCTGGATCTGCTTTGGGATAATTTACAAACAACAACCCTCGAGAAAGCCGACCTTTAAAATTGATCGGTAAACAGCAGAAACTTTTAGATCATTTTTATCTCACCAAACACCAGTGTTCCAGTTTATGAGCAGTAAACCATAACACAGACATATAATTTATCCTTGCATCGAGTAAAATAATTATTATATCAGAGGACAAGGTTTTCTTTCGTTGATTAAAGTTCTTATGTTTTGAATTGATTCGTGTAGCAAATACCATAAACACCATAATTTTGATGTTTTGGGTATTAAAACTTAGACCTACATATTCATTTTTTAGTCATTACGATATAACTTCGGCAGTTAAACTTGCGTTTTGCCACAATAATATGATCACTTTTTATTTTATATCAAATGAATAATCTGTTTGTATTGTTCCATTTTCCCTTATCTGGCATCTTGTGACACTCGAGAGTCTGGTTGACTGTTAACGGCATCATGTTAATGTGAAGAGAGAGCAAAACAACCATTCTGTTTGATTGAATAGGCTGTTTGCTCAAAACAACCTCAGTTCTTGGTGAGACACAGTTAAGAAATTAATGGTAATGTTGGAATGAAGAATGTCATTGAGTTTAAAATCCCTGCAATTTGAAAACACCAAATGGCATATTTGTCAACAGTTCAGTGAGCTAGCCGTAATAGTTTTCAAATTCTGCTACAGAAACACATTTCTAAATTGCGTTTCCATGGAAACTGCAAAAATAAAAATTCCAGAAAGTTTAAAATTCCAAAGGCACAACTACATGTCATGATTAGTCAACATACCAAGTTTCGTTAAGCTAGGCCAAACCGTTTTCCATGGAAACTGCAAAAATAATATACCAAAGAATTTTTAGGGCACAACTATATGCCATGATTAGTCAATATACCAAGTTTTACTGAGCGAGCATCTCTGTTCTTAAAAAGTACAGACTTATATTGCGTTAACAATTAAAACATTTAAGGCTACACAATTTAAACTATTTTTGTCCAGTTCATTTCTCAAACAAAAAAGCTCAGCTAGATACCTTGATTTCCTGCTCTCTCAAATGAAGAAATTTTTTTCTGGGTCTTGACATTCCTGTTGGCTGTGGTGTTTTTACTCTGGGTATGATTGACAGTTATGAACATCTTGTGGCAGACAGGGGCGAGTCCCTCGGGCAGCATCTGTGGGTTGTCCCGATAAAAGTGCAGCGAGCGCGCCCCGTTCATGATTGCCTTGTGAATGCTTCTCTTGGAGTACTGGCTCTGATTGTAGATCTGTACCAACAACACCCAGATAATCACTTTCTTAGACATTTTCTTCTCATTCATCAAGAATACAGAACCAATAGCTGCACAGCTCACATGTTGTTTTCCTTACTGCGGAAAACTTACATATCGAATAAAGAAAGCATTTAGATTTGTTCTTTGCTATGGTTTTGACTTTATCTTTAACTAGAAATATGTCCCCGTCCAACTTTTAATCAAAACTCATTATCTTAGCCTTACATGTCACTTAAGCCTGAGATTATCAACAGAGATAAATATTTCAGACAAAACGTTGACATAAAAAAGAAACAAGTAAAGAAGTGAGCAACGCTCACATACATACATATGTACATATGTAGCAAATTTGGTGACGCTGAGATGTATATTTCAGGAAATATGTTTGGGACAAAGTAATTTATCATAGAATCACTTTTTAGTCATGTTTCAATGGAAACCACAAAAATTACAAATAATGTGTTGGTCTAACCTTCAACAGGCACATCTAGGGATCATGGTTGATAAGTGTATGAAGTTTAGTGAAACTAGCATGAATAGTTTAGGAGAAATGCTCCGGACTATGGAATTGGTCATAGAGTCACTGTTTTAGTCATGTTTCCATGGAAACCGCAAAATTAAAACTAAGTGTTGGTCTAACCCTCAAAAGGCACATCTAGGGATCATGGTTGATAAGTGTATGAAGTTTGGTGAAGCTAGCATGTATAGTTTGGGAGCTCCGGACAAAGGACTTGGTAATAGAGTCACTGTTTTAGTCATGTTTCCATGGAAACCGCAAAAAATAAAAATAATTTGTTGGTCTAACCCTCAAAAGGTACATCTAGGGATCATGGTTGATAAGTGTATGAAGTTTGGTGAAGTTAGCATGAATAGTTTGGGAGATATGCTCCGGACAAAGGCTTTGGTCATAGAGTCACCGTTTAAGTCATGTTTCCATGGAAACCGCAAAAAATAAAAATGATTTGTTGGTCTAACCAGGGCTCGAAAATTGTAAAAATATGTACTTGTCCTGCAGGGCAAGTGATTTCAATTTTCCACTCGTCCTTCTGGAAATTTACTTGTCCTATAATTCACGCAAAAACATGGATGCAAATTTAAGTTATGAATTAATAAGTGATGTCTGGAATAAAAAATCCCCCAATTCATTAGAGCTGCATATATATACACCTGAAATGTGAAATTCTGTGAATGTGAATGTTAAAACACATCACTGTGATGTTTATAAGTTGAACATTATAAGTTCTACGTGTTACCCATGATAAAATACAGTTACAGTTTTTACAGTTCATTTATTTTGCATGTCAATAAATTTTTGAAATTAATTAACATATGTCTCATTATCATAATCATGGTAACGTTTGATTTTATGCATGTGATTTGACACATCTCAATTCAAATCAGTAAAGAATTGGATATCAAATCCTTAAATACATCAGAACATCTGTCACTTACGTATCGTGTAGTGGGTGAGGCGCCATGTTTGTTTACATCAGGGTCGGAAATTTACAACTGTAAGATACATCTCAAAGAATACAACTTTTGATGTTAATTTTCAAGGAGAGAAACAGGAAAATATTAACAATCATGCTATCGTATAAAAATGTTTATGTCACTATTTCTTTCAAACAAAAATTTATAGTAAGGATATATAACATGGACATCCCTACGGTGGTTATACTCGCGGCTGCCTAGGCCTAGTCCGAACACGATCAACCACTCTTTCTCTAAACAAATGGTCCAAATAAATCTGCCTCATAGTAGGATATTTAACAAACTCCAGATGTTTCCTATTGGTATCGTGTTACTGTGGGATATATATTCTCTTCAGAAATAAACATATTTATCAAACATCCCATCGCAATGCTTTCCTCGTATGTAAACAACGTTTGTGTTTTATAGTTTTCAGTTATTATTAATTGTTATCAACCATTGAATAAATGTTATTTAATGATAAGAACAAGTTAAAAAGAATTGTATTATTATATTTTAGTAAACATTTATTATTTCAATATTGCTGGATGTCATATATATTGAAAACGTTATGTCAAAGCATGGAATTCCCTGATCAGCTGTTTACGCATTCTGGTTGGTCGATCTCTTGGGGATGCCCCGATCTGATTGGCTGATGTTTAACTAACATCAGATAAGAAAAGATACTCAACACTGTAATCAGAACATCGTCCAGACTTTGATTGATATAACAGATTTCAAGAGAATCTGAAGAAAAGTTTCAAAAAATGATTCAGAGTTTAAAAAGTAAATAGTTGAATTTAAAATTAAGACAGAAATTGTACTTGTCCTAACCCTCGAAAGGCACATCTAGGGATCATGGTTGATAAGTGTATGAAGTTTGGTGAAGCTAGCATGAGATATGCTCCGGACAAACTTTTGTGACGGACGGACGGACAGAATGAGCGCTATATACCCACGCTTACGCTGTCACATTTGAAGTCCTACAAAATCATAATGAAAGCTTTTGAGATTGAGGCCAGAAAAAAGGCCGTTAGAAAAACGGCCCAAATTGTTGCCATGGAAACCAGAAAAAAATAGAGCCATTGGCACTGTAGCTCATCAGGCTTCATATTTAATTTTGCTGTGGCCAATGTGAGTTCCCCCTTTGTAGAGGCCACAAGGTTTCAAATTCTAGTCTTAAGTATATATGTGATGTGATTTCAGATATCTGTAATCAATACAGAAATGGAAATAGCTCAAATATTCAATTGATAATTTATGGCATAGGATCCAAAGGTTTACCAAGCATTTTTTAGGGGCCATAGGGTCACCAAGACTGAGACTTCAATAGCAGGAGTCTGTACACAAGATTTATGCTTTCTACTCTAGGCCTTTTGGTTCTGGAGAAGCAAATGAAAATAGGTTTTAAGGGCGTGGCCAATGTGACCCTTATACTTAGTCATCACTAGTCAAGAAATCTGTACATAAAGTCTCAGCATTCTAGGCCTTATGAACCTTGAGAAGAAGATGAAAATAGGTTTTTAGGGGCCACCGGGCCACAAAAGCTATAAATTATAAAGTTTCAGCTTTCTAGCCCTTTTGCTTCTGGAGAAGAAAATTGTGTAAGCAGTATGATAAGGTTTAGGGATATAGATGTATGAGTTTGTTGGCCGCATGGTCGACCTATTCACTGTCACATTTTAAGCATGTAAGGATTCATAGGCCCACCAAAGTATATGTATATTGCTTTTCATTATATAAGGATTATATTTTAACTGTTATTAACTGTTAACTGCTTATTTTGCAATGTAAGCTCATTGTGTTCTTCATGTGAAGACTATTTCATCATACTTGTGTAGGCAAGTGAAAGTGATTGAAGCTGCTGTAAAATATCATCTTTCCTCAATGCAGTGGTGTAAACCTCTCCTTTTCCATGGCCGGGGTTATCTGTTTTCGACAGAACAAAGATGAAGATAGGTTTCAAGGGCGTGGCCCCTGTGACCGTTTTTCAGGGCCACAGGGCCACAAAAGCTATAAATTATAATCTAAACTAGTCAAGGAGTCTGTACACAAAGTTTCAGTTTTCTAGGCCTTATGCTTCTGGAGAAGAAGATGAAAATAGGTTTTAAAGACGTGACCCCTGTGACCCTTATTAGGGGCAACAGGGCTACAAAAGCTAAAAATTATAATCCCAACTGTCAAGGAGTCTGTACACAAAGTTTCAGCTTTCTAGGCCCACAGGATCACCAAATGTAAAATTTAGAGTCCTGATTACTAAAGAGTCTGTATAAAATATTCAGCTTTCTTAGGCTTATGCATCTGAAGAAGACAGAAATAGGTTTTAAGGACATAACCTCTATGGCCCTTATTAGGAATCAAAGGGCCACCAAAGATATAAATTATAATCCTCAATAGTCAAGGAGTCTGTACACAAAGTTTCAGCTCTCTAGGTATTATGCTTATTGAAAGAAGAAAATGCACAAAGGTTACAGACAGATGTATGGACGGACGCCGGACACCATGCCATGACATAAGCCCATCGGGCCTTACAGGCCAGATGAGTTAAAAAGCTAGAAATATGTGTATATAGAAACCAGAAAAAAATTCAGAATAACCAAAGTAGCAAAAGGTACCACTCCTCCATTAGATCTAACCAAAAACCAAGTTTAGTAAAATAACATTTGAATAGTTTTTGAGCTATAGCTTGGAAATGGACAGACACCGAATATGCACTCAGTTCAAATTGTTCCCATGGAAACCAGCAAAAATAAGAAATTCAGAATAACCAAAATAGCAAAAGGCACCACTTGACCACTATAGATCTAACCTCATACCAAGTTTTGTCAAAAAATATTGAAAAGTTTTGGAGCAATGGCCTGTAAAGAGACCCTACCCCCATATGCACTAAGTTCAAACTCTTTCCATTGAAACCAGAAAAACTAAAACAGTCAGAATAACCAAAATAGTAAAAGGTACAACTCCACCACAAGATCTAATCACATACCAAGTTTTGTAAACAAGTGTTTGCCACTAATGTGGCAATGGCCCCCGCTGCTTGGTTATTGCGATAGAATTGTCACAATAAGCAAATGCTATATTTCCATTGACAATAAGTGCAATGGAGATATGGAGTTAACAAGAGTTTCAAAAGTGGTCAAAGTGCCGTTGTGACCTTGAAAATAAGGTCATGGTCATTCAAAGTGACTGGTGTCTGCGTAATTCCCCAATGTAGGCTCGGACCAAATTTGAAGACATTGGTGCAGTGATTTATGAGATATCGAGTAAACAAGAGCTTAAAAAGTGGTCAAAGTGGTGACCTAGAAATTAAGGTACCCTGAATAATGCAACCACGGAATAACAGAATCACAGACAGAACCGAAAACATTATGTCTCTCATAAAGCTTTGCAGGGGACATAACAACAAAATTCAGAATAACCAAAATAACAAAAGGCACTACTCAACCACTAGATCTAAACACATACAAAGTTTAGTAAAAAAATATTGAACAGTTTTTGAGATATGGCATGGAAACAGACCCTGCCCACTACATGCACTAACTTCAAATTGTTTCAATGGAAACCAGTAAAAATAAAGTGACAAGCTTGATATAAAAAACCTATCCTGACCCTCCAGGATACAACCATGTCCTCTTCTATACCTGTTTTCCCTTGCCCAGCATGTCTTTACAGCCCTCTCCTATCCTATACCTGTTCTCCCTTGCCCAGCATGTCTTTACAGCCCTCTCCTATCCTATACCTGTTCTCCCTTGCCCAGCATGTCTTTACAGCCCTCTCCTATCCTATACCTGTTCTCCCTTGCCGAACATGTCTTTACAGCCCTCTCCTATCCTATACCTGTTTTTCCTTGCCCAGCATGTCTTTACAGCCCTCTCCTATCCTATACCTGTTCTCCCTTGCCCAGCATGTCTTTACAGCCCTCTCCTATCCTATACCTGTTTTTCCTTGCCCAGCATGTCTTTACAGCCCTCTCCTATCCTATACCTGTTCTCCCTTGCCCAGCATGTCTTTACAGCCCTCTCCTATCCTATACCTGTTCTCCCTTGCCCAGCATGTCTTTACAGCCCTCTCCTATCCTATACCTGTTCTCCCTTGCCCAGCATGTCTTTACAGCCCTCTCCTATCCTATACCTGTTCTCCCTTGCCCAGCATGTCTTTACAGCCCTCTCCTATCCTATACCTGTTTTTCCTTGCCCAGCATGTCTTTACAGCCCTCTCCTATCCTATACCTGTTTTTCCTTGCCCAGCATGTCTTTACAGCCCTCTCCTATCCTATACCTGTTTTTCCTTGCCCAGCATGTCTTTACAGCCCTCTCCTATCCTATACCCGTTTTTCCTTGCCCAGCATGTCTTTACAACCCTCTCCTATACTATATCTGTTTTTCCTTGCCCAGCATGTCTTTACAGCCCTCTCCTATCCTATACCTGTTCTCCCTTGCCCAGCATGTCTTTACAGCCCTCTCCTATCCTATACCTGTTTTTCCTTGCCCAGCATGTCTTTACAGCCCTCTCCTATCCTATACCTGTTTTCCCTTGCCCAGCATGTCTTTACAGCCCTCTCCTATCCTATACCTGTTTTTCCTTGCCCAGCATGTCTTTACAGCCCTCTCCTATCCTATACCTGTTCTCCCTTGCCCAGCATGTCTTTACAGCCCTCTCCTATCCTATACCTGTTCTCCCTTGCCCAGCATGTCTTTACAGCCCTCTCCTATCCTATACCTGTTCTCCCTTGCCCAGCATGTCTTTACAGCCCTCTCCTATCCTATACCTGTTCTCCCTTGCCCAGCATGTCTTTACAGCCCTCTCCTATCCTATACCTGTTCTCCCTTGCCCAGCATGTCTTTACAGCCCTCTCCTATCCTATACCTGTTCTCCCTTGCCCAGCATGTCTTTACAGCCCTCTCCTATCCTATAACTGTTCTCCCTTGCCCAGCATGTCTTTACAGCCCTCTCCTATCCTATACCTGTTTTTCCTTGCCCAGCATGTCTTTACAGCCCTCTCCTATCCTATACCTGTTTTTCCTTGCCCAGCATGTCTTTACAGCCCTCTCCTATCCTATACCTGTTTTTCCTTGCCCAGCATGTCTTTACAGCCCTCTCCTATCCTATACCTGTTCTCCCTTGCCCAGCATGTCTTTACAGCCCTCTCCTATCCTATACCTGTTCTCCCTTGCCCAGCATGTCTTTACAGCCCTCTCCTATCCTATACCTCTTCCCCCTTGCCCAGCATGTCTTTACAGCCCTCTCCTATCCTATACCTGTTCTCCCTTGCCCAGCATGTCTTTACAGCCCTCTCCTATCCTATACCTGTTCTCCCTTGCCCAGCATGTCTTTACAGCCCTCTCCTATCCTATACCTGTTCTCCCTTGCCCAGCATGTCTTTACAGCCCTCTCCTATCCTATACCTGTTCTCCCTTGCCCAGCATGTCTTTACAGCCCTCTCCTATCCTATACCTGTTCTCCCTTGCCCAGCATGTCTTTACAGCCCGCTCCTATCCTATACCTGTTTTTCCTTGCCCAGCATGTCTTTACAGCCCTCTCCTATCCTATACCTGTTCTCCCTTGCCCAGCATGTCTTTACAGCCCTCTCCTATCCTATACCTGTTCTCCCTTGCCCAGCATGTCTTTACAGCCCTCTCCTATCCTATACCTGTTCTCCCTTGCCCAGCATGTCTTTACAGCCCTCTCCTATCCTATACATGTTCTCCCTTGCCCAGCATGTCTTTACAGCCCTCTCCTATCCTATACCTGTTTTTCCTTGCCCAGCATGTCTTTACAGCCTTCTCCTATCCTATACCTGTTTTCCTTGCCCAGCATGTCTTTACAGCCCTTTCCTATCCTATACCTGTTTTTCCTTGCCCAGCATGTCTTAACAGCCCTCTCCTATCCTATACCTGTTTTTCCTTGCCCAGCATGTCTTTACAGCCCTCTCCTATCCTATACCTGTTTTTCCTTGCCCAGCATGTCTTTACAGCCCTCTCCTATTCTATACCTGTTCTCCCTTGCCCAGAGTGACCAGCATGACTATATAGCCCATACGGCCCTGTCCTGACCTAAGCATGACCATACGGCCCTGTCCTGACCTAAGCATGACCATACGGCCCTGTCCTGACCTAAGCATGACCATACGGCCCTGTCCCGACTTAAGCATGACCATACGGCCCTGTCCTGACTTAAGCATGACCGTACGGCCCTGTCCTGACCTAAGCATGACCGTACGGCCCTGTCCTGACCTAAGCATGACCGTACGGCCCTGTCCTGACCCAAGCATGACCGTACGGCCCTGTCCTGACCTAAGCATGACCGTACGGCCCTGTCCTGACCTAAGCTTGACCGTACGGCCCTGTCCTGACTTAAGCATGACCATACGGCCCTGTCCTGAGTAAAGCATGACCATACGGCCCTGTCCTGACCTAAGCATGACCGTACGGCCCTGTCCTGACTTAAGCATGACCGTACGGCCCTGTCCTGACCTAAGCATGACCGTACGGCCCTGTCCTGACTTAAGCATGACCATACGGCCCTGTCCTGGCCTAAGCATGACCGTACGGCCCTGTCCTGACTTAAGCATGACCATACGGCCCTGTCCTGGCCTAAGCATGACCATACGGCCCTGTCCTGACCTAAGCATGACCATACGGCCCTGTCCCGACTTAAGCATGACCATACGGCCCTGTCCTGACTTAAGCATGACCATACGGCCCTGTCCTGACCTAAGCATGACCGTACGGCCCTGTCCTGACTTAAGCATGACCATACGGCCCTGTCCTGGCCTAAGCATGACCATACAGCCCTGTCCTGACCTTTACCTGTTCTTCCTTTCCCTGAGTGACTAGCATGACAATACGGCCCTGTCTTTTCCTTCCTGTGCGACCCATCCTCTGCACAAGACGAATTGGAGATTTGTTGGCATCAAAACAGATGATAAGATCAATATCTCCAATGTCCAATCCCTCCTCTCCAACACATGTTGATATGAGTGTATTGTAGCCACCCTCTCGGAATTCTTTCATGACCTTTTATTAAATCAATAAATTTCAATGACATTATTGTATCAAAAAGTTACAAAACAGCAGGAGCCTGAGAAGGTAAACTATTCTTAGGGCTTACTGTATAACAATTGAACAAAAACCCAAGTCATTGTCTCAAAAATCATTAGACATTCAAGTCACGGGTAGGAATCAAAGTAATAGAATATTCATAAAATTGATGGAAATAACAGGAAATATACGAGACACATCAACATATCATAGTGATTATATTGTCAACTTTCAATATAATTAATCAACATTGGGGCATAATATACTAAGAATTACATGGCATTTTACAGAAAGGAAAGCTGAATTTGGTGCCAACCTTGAGCTGCTCCTTCTGAGTGAAGCCCTTGGTTGACTTGCCAGCGGAGGACTGACCGATGAAGCTCATGGCCTTCACTCTGGGCCGGTGCATGTTGAGTAGTGTGGTGATCTCCTGCACACTGTCTCGATACTGCGAAAAGATCATCACACGCGTCTCTCCCCCGGCCTCATCACCTGCAGCAGCAGCATCACCAAGATCACTCCAACATCACCATCTACCTACCTCATGAGATTAGTCTATCTGAGCGTATCTGCTGTTAGTGAAGACTAAAAGCAAACAATTTATGGGAAGAATGAGACCAACAAATAATCACATAGGAATATATTGTCACACGTTCAAAGATGTGGGCACCACTCATTTCTTAATCCCAAATAAAAGATAAATTTTGCCAACCTTGCGTAAGGTTTTTTTTGTATATTCAGAATAGAACAAAAGGTTTGCAACAAAATAAGTGAGCAAAGCTGACATACCCCCGCTCCCCACTTTGTTCAAAGAATTTAAAATAGTAAAACTGATAAATATTGGTTAAAGTTGTATGATAGTTGAGTATATACAGTAAGTCTTTGTGTAAGTCTTCTTTCCACTGAAACCCCAATACTAAATTCGTTAATAGATTTTATAATTAAAAGGGTATATCTAGGGATAATGGTTGATCTTTGTTTCAAATTTGAGGTAGTTATCATGAATATTCTACGAGATGTACTGAAGATTATTTTTGTCAAGTCACTTTGTAAATCATGTTTCCCAAAGAAACAACAGAAAAGAAAATCCATAAATCGTTTAACTCTCACAAGGCATATCAAGCAATCACGATTGACATATGTAGCAAATTTGGTGAAGCTCAGATGTATATTTCGGAAACATGTTCTGGACAAAGTAATTTATAATAGAATCACTTTTTAGTCATATATCCATGGAAAATGCAAAAATTTAAAATAATTTGTTGGTCTACCCTCAAAAGGCATGGTTGATAACTGTTTGAAGTTTGGTGAATCAACCAAGTATAGTTTAGGAGATATGCTCCGGACAAACTTTTGTGACAGACGGACAGACAGAATGAACGTAATATACCCCGCTTACGCTGTAAGGCGGGGGTATAACAACATGAAATATGCACAAATTTAGAGAATGACTCACATATTAATGTTTAATAAATGTGTGTAATAAATGGCATTCAATTTTAGCAAATACATGCATTTACTGAGTGAAACAGTAATAACACAGAAAATTTTAGTATACAGTATACACACAAATTTTCTGATCACACAGATTTACTGTGACATATATATATATCTTACATTTTAGGAATCATCTTGTATGCACATTGACTACAATGCTTTCTACAACAGGACTATAAAGATACTATGATCATCATTGTCATCATCAAACTCCACTTGTTTTTGTTCTTCATCTGACTACCAACTACCCGGCCTCCATGGATAGCTGTGAATGACAATCCTCTTGTTAGCACGTATTGAGAGACAATATTGCACTAGAATTGCATTGCGCTATAGCTTCTCGTGAACGCTGAGTTGTACGTTTCAACACACTGTTATAGTTGAGGCGGAAACACGGAAAAACAATGTAGTACCTTTGGACCTTTTCCGGGCATAGCCATGAAGTATGGGTTCTTTCCCTTGAAAAATTTAATGTAAATAGAATTTTGTTATTACAATTTTCAAAATTTATATTTTGGACCTCGCCATGAGATCTAGGCTAATTTTACCCTCTTAACTTCAACATTTAATATCAGGTTTACTGAACTTCAGAGTGGAACATACAGCATATATGTCGGGAGAGGTGTTCCTCGATAGAACCCTATGTCATGGCTTACGTTGACTTGTAACCTGGGACGTCCCGGCGGGAGCTCCTTGGAACCTATCAAGAGTTGCAAAACTTTTGTAATCCACAAGTGACAATCAGAACTTCTGTGACGTAGAATGTATTTGCGTTCGCGAAGTCAGAAAACCACATCAAGGTCAATAAAAGTCGAAAAAAACTGGATCAGCTGGGACAGCTAGAAAACGTTCAAAACTATAAATTTTCTCCATTGGCCTTTGGCGCCATTGGTGGCAATGGCAGAATTATTCTAAATTGCAATTGAATGTCCATGAAACTCACATTGGATTTCTCTTAAAAATGATCATGAGTTGTTGTTCTTTCATGCACATATCTAAATCTTTTTAAATCAATTGAAGATTGTGTAGAGGATGCCTTCAACAAAACCTAGGACCCTGGACTCATAGTGTTGAGGAGCTGTTTTCATCAATAAAGTCCATGCTGATGAGGCTTCCGAGAAGGAGACTACAGACGATATTGTCGATATTGTTTTCCTCGGGTCTATAAAAACAGGTATTGACCGAATTCACCAGTCCATAATTGTTTGATTAAGTCTCCGTTAAAAATCGGAATGGAAATAGAAAACTACAAGTATGAGCGGCATTTCGGCTCGATTGTTGGCAAGCAAGGGTCAATGATGGCATGATAACAATAGCATGACGTCATGAAACAACGGTTTGACGTCATCGGCTCTATTTTAAGTAACTCAAGTCAATATCACTTTTGACCGGACTCGGGTCACGGAGGTCAAGTTAATATCACTTTCTGTCGACTGTCACGTGACCGGTTCTCGACCAATCGGATTGCTGGAAAGTTACGTTTACATAATAATTTAATTTATAAGACGACCACGTGCATAAGGCGCTCCCCTTTCTCAGCCCCTCAAATTGCTGCCAAAAGCATATATCTCAGTTATAAGGCGACCCCCTTCTAGCAGGTCGTGGAAACTGTCAACATTACAGATAATTCGTTGATAAGATTTTGTAAGGGAAACATTTGAGTCAGTCATTTTTAAGTGTAATGTCATGTGTAATTAAGAAATAAATAAGTTACTTACAGTGTTTATTATTTTATTCAATGATATATCATTTTCTTCTTATCACAAGCAAGGATACAGTCAACAAACTCCCATTACTGTGTCATGTTTCGTTTTCATCATTCTGATTTAGAAATCTAATCAAACGTACTGCTAATGCTATATTTGTTTCAAGCCTTTTCATTGGTTAAAAGAACGGAAGTTGTAATAGAACACCAATCAGAAAATCTAATACAAATGACATATTGACAAAGCCTAACTGGTGTAAAGAATAATTGCTGCCTAGTAAAAAATTAGTTTTACATCTCCTGTATAATTGACAAAACAAGGCAAAAGTGAGCGCAGCTCACATACCCCCACCTGTAGTTTGACCCCCTTTCTTTGACGAAAATAGTGAAAAGTCATATGTTCTGATAAGTCCTAGGATTGTTACCGTATTTTTCCATCACATGATATAGAAAATAATATTAAAATTTAATTTGTCTGAATAGGTGTGAACTGGTATAACTATGATAACAAGTGTTTGTCACTGGGCCCGGCGCCTTCCCAATAAGATGCATTGTGTAAGCTATGAAGAGAATTCAGTGAATGGTTCTTGAGATATCCTGCTAACAAGGGTAAAATGTCAAAGTCTCGTAATGACCTTGAAATGAAGGTCAAGGTCTTCTCCAGGGGAAGGTATATGTAAGATATGAAGAGAATCCAGTTGAAAGTTCTTGAGATATCGTGCTAACAAGAGTAAACATGCAAATTCACATGTCCAAAAATTCAAAGTTCCGCTGTGACCTTGAAAATAATGTCAAGGTCACTAAAATCTAATTAGCCCAAGCTCTTCCCCAGGGGAAGGTATATGTAAGATATGAAGAGAATCCAGTTGAAAGTTCTTGAGATATTGCGCTAACAAGGGTAAACATGCAAGTTCACATGTCCAAAAATTCAAAGTTCCGCTGTGACCTTGAGAATAATGTTAAGGTCACCAAAATCTAATCAGCCCAAGGTCTTCCCCAGGGGAAGGTATATGTAAGATATGAAGAGAATCCAGTTGAAAGTTCTTGAGATATCGCGCTAACAAGGGTAAAATGGCAAAGTGTCCTTGTGACCTTGAAATGAAGGTCAAGGTCACGAAAACCATTTGAACAATTACTCTCACTGAGGTGAACCTATATGCAAAATATGAGAAGGATGTACAGAATAGTTCTTATGTTATTCCATTTCGTACGTACGTACGGACGCTGCCGAATACTATATCCCCCGCTTCGCGCGGCGGGGGATAATAAATGTTTTCTGCGAATTCTGTACACACCTGCTAAGAAACGCTGTACCAGAGGATGGTTGCAGTGCTAAGAGCAACAGCAGCCGGCACGACTGAGATGCAAGCTGCGATAGGACCCTCGGAACCAAGGGAAGTGGCGGGAACGCCCACAACACCCTGTAGGTCCAGTCGAGGGCAAATGCGTCCGGAGATAGAGCTGTGTAGTTGGGGACCCTGGAGCAAAACACCGGCAGCTGGTTCGTCATTACAGACGCAAATAGATCCACCTGGAACAGTCCTAACTGGGAAATGACTTCAAATATCTCTCGGTGGAGCTTCTCCGCGACAGAGCATCCGTAGATACACTGGCCTCACCTGAATGCGAAACTGGTCGCACCAGAGAATGAACTGCCAGGCTTCTTGAAGCAGGGTCGGGGAAACTGTGCCCTCCTGCTTCAGAATGTACGTCATGGCGGTCTGGTTGTCCATTTCTAGACGAACCACTTGACCCCTGATGTGCTCTAGGAAGTGTCTGAACACCAACTGAACGGCTGCAACTCCAACACATTTATTATGTGTAGAACGACCTCGTCCTTGGTCCAGAGACCTGTCGGCGTGAGGGAGGCGTCCGTCTGAATCGTCACCGTTGGTTGCGGAGGGTCTTGAGGCAATGCTCTGGACAGGTGAACGGACTCCGTCCACCACCAGAGGTGCGGGTACAGTATAGACGGCAACCTTCATTTGCTGGATAGCCTTCTTGTACATGGTCTGGTAAGACGCGTACACTGTCCCTAAAAGAGGTGCCTGTTGTCCGAAGGGCAGCAGCCGCCGGTTCTCCTGCTTCGCCTGAGCTGAAGCCAGGTTGACCGAGGTCAAAACACATTCGTCCACCACCGGGACCTCCCAAAGATCCCCGTCCCCCAGAGGGTAGCGCCTGGTGAGATCCTTAAGATCCCACACCGAGCACTGCCCATCCAGAAGAGGGTTAACTACTTCGGCCTCAATGGTAGGAAGAAGGCGGAGTGAGGCCTGTGGTGCTTTGCTGGCGGCAAAAGCATCACTGGGAAGTCAGAATCCGGTGGAATCTGGCTCCGGTATCTGCGCATCGACCCCGGGCAGACTAAGGACGAATCTATCCTTGACCTGTCTGAGGACGTGGTAAGGGAACCAAGAGTCATCATTCAGATCTCAGTGCTCTTGGGGACCAAACTGACCCCAGAACCAACATGATTTGACAAAGAGAAGTTTCAGACAATGATATTTGTTTTAAGCATATCCTTGTATTTCGAACGACCAATGGACAGAGCTGTAGCAAATTTATACCCCAAGACCATGTTGGTGGTATGAAAAAATTGGCAAGCTTTAATTTGGAAACTGATTATTATAATAATGTTATGATGTAAAATATATCGTAATTTTCAAAAATATATGGATGAGCGTTTACACCCTTAATAAATACCAATTTTGCATATGCATGTGTGCTGTTTTGTAGTTATTCTGTGTATTCTTTTGCATTCCACATTCAAAAACGACATTCCATTTTTTTATCAACTCGGAATTTGGTTCCTTCAATTTTTTTACTATAATGCGAGCGCTGAATGTCCCGCCTTGTCAGTGACTGATAGTTCACTCAATGCATCTCATCGCTTCATGGAAAAAATAGAGCCATTGGCTCTGTAGCTCATCAGGCTTCAAATCAATTTAGCTTTAGGGTGTGACAAATGTGGTTCTCCCCTTAGAAGGGTCCACAGGGTCACCAAATGTACAATTTAGAATTCTCCTTATTTAACTTAGGAGTCCTGTAGACAGGTCTTCAGCTTTCTAGGCCTTAAGCGTATGGAGAAAAAGATGAAAATAGGTTTTAAGGGTGTGGCCCATAATAGGGGCCAAAGGGTCACCAAATTTATGAATTATATTCCTCACTAGTCAAGTAGTTTGTTCACAAGGTTTCAGCTTTCTAGGACTTACGCTTCTGGAGAAAAAGACGAAATAGGTTTTAAGGGTGTGGCTCCTGTGGCCTTTATTAGGGGTCACATGGCCACATAAGCTATGAATTATATACCTCACTAGTCAAGAAGTATGAACACAAGATTTCAGCTTTCTAGGCCTTATGCTTCTCCAGAAGAAAAATAATATTAATGGTCACAGGGTCACCAAAGCCATAAATTATATTGATCACTAGTCAAGGGGTATGTACACAAGGTTTCAGCTTTCTAGGCCTTATGGCTCTGGAGAAGAAGATGAAAAAAGGTTTAAAGGGTGTTGCCTCTGTGGCCCTTATTAGGGGCCACAGGGCCACCAACGCTACAATTTATATTCCTCACTAGCCAAAGAATCTGTACACAAAGTTTCAGCTTTCTAGGCCTTATGGCTCTGGAGAAGAAGATGAAAATAGGTTTTAAGGGCATGGCCCCTGTGGCCCTTATTAGGGGTCACAGGGTCACCAAAGCTACAATTTATAATCTTCACTAGCCAAGGTGTCTGTACACAAAGTTTTAACTTACTAGGCCTTATGGTTCTAAAGAAAAAGTCGAAATACCAGAAAGTTTACGGACAGACAGACGGACGGATGAACGGATGGACGTACGCCGGACACCATGCCATGCAATAAGCCCATCTGATAAAATTGTCAAAAAACGTGCCACTGCCCCTTTAACCTGAAAGTCAATGGGAAATTCGTCAGGTTTAAACTAAATTTGCAGGTATTGGAAAGCAATGAATCCCAGAAAGTTTACTAGCGCAACAATTTATCTTCTAGGTAATCACTGGCTCTTGTATTAAACTCACCGTCAGCTATCTTTTAAATCAACATAAATTTGAATTACCGTATTAATGTAGAAAAATGTATATCATAATTAAGATAGGAGATGTATCTGTCATTGTTGAAATTTAAGCAGAACGAACGAGATGTTCTACTATGTACATAGTGTACTGATACCTATCAAAACAAAGAGCAAAGAACATGCGTCTCCGATTGGAACAATTTATTCAAGTAGAAGTCCCCGTTCCCGTCCTCCCTTACCTAAATCTCCTGGTTCTACATAGTGATACATAACCAGGTGCCCAAAGCTTGCCTTGTCTAACTTGTGCTACATGCAAGATGGGAGGGGGACCGTTACGTTACCTGCCATGTGCACCTTGTCAAAGTGTTCCAGCACAACTTCTTCCAGCTTCTTCATCTTAGGGTGGGCCGACACGTAGCTCTGCTGCTTCTGGGTGCAGCTCAGCTCACTGTAAATACAACAGACACTGACTGAATCACAGCTAGCACAAGCAGAAAACATGTCAACTGTTGCATCTTCACTTGTGAGACTGTACAAGTACAACATATTTCACTTCGTGTAAGCACAAACCATCCCAAGAGAACACTGTTCATATCGATTTCTCTTACAAGATATCCACAGCATGATATTCAAGTGCATGATTTATATCAGAGTTGAAACACATATTCATATCTATATATGATTTTTTTTTCTTCAACATTACGCCATTTAGCAAAAACATTTCCATTCTAATCTTTCAATATACAGTAAGGTCAATGTTAATATTACAAAGTATAGTCACTCCTCTTCAATTTGTTTAAAAAGGTGCAATTATACTTTGCAAACCCCATTTATTCTTCATTATGTCTACATGTTCCATGGCAATATGTATGTCTTGCAAACAGTTATGGAGAATGATTTGTTTTCTGTACATGTTCATTACCGGTACTTCCTTTCTTTTATTCTTATAAGCTAATCCCCTACAGTTTACTGAAATCATTCTTATTTTCTTAATGTTTCTTTACCCATATCCATTAAAGGCATATTGCTTTGAGTAAAATTCATATCTAAAGGTAAAAAAATATGGCTAAAGGCAATATGCCACTAATACAGTCATAGAAGTTTGTTGCTACATCAGATAAAAGTACTGGTATATCATTTGAAAATGTGATTTGGAACAAAGATAATGTGATGATAAGCTCTAATGTTGTTGTCTCCTAATATTAGCATAGATCACAGATACCTTGACTTTCATTCTTCACCGCTTGAACAAGCATCCCTGACCTACTAAATTACTGTTTACAACCCATAACTTAGACATCCCATTATCCAGACCATTAGTAAATGTCTCTTGCACAGCATTTGACCAACCCCATTCCTCCTCCTAAAAAAAGGATTTGTAATGAATGAATGTATTTTCTGCAATTGGTCCAATTCAGTATTCTCCCATAAAATGACTATTACTATGGCTTGTAATTCTCTCCCAATAAGTTAACTGACATGTGCATAATTTGAAAGATCTGGATGAACAGGTTTTCTGCAGTCAGTTGGACCAATTCTGATATTGTTAAACAACTAAGAACAAAACATAGAAATGTTGAAAAAAGTCCAAAATATACAAAATTGCTTGTCAATGGGCACTGCACCCATCCAAGTAGGATAGAAGAAGTGTACAAAATTTGAAAACATGCAGATTGGTAGTATTTCTGTAATAGGTCGGACAAATTCTGATGATAGAAAAATACTCACTAATAAGTATACTTAAAAATAAGTTCAAAATATGGAAATCTGTAAAAAAAAAAATCAAAATTAACAAAATTGGTTGTAATTTAGTGCTACACCTTTCCTAGTAGGGTAGAAGACATGTGCAAAATTTGAAAACAATCAGGTAAATGGTTTTTTAGTAATAGGTCCCACAATAAATGTCCTCGGACCGATGGATGGACAGAATTGTTGGTATTACCGTTGGTCCTGGGAATAATAGATAGAGGTAACTAAACGACCTTCCATTTAATAATATTTTACAATTTCGATTAAACAAGCAAAGCGAGTTCGATACCAAATCATTCACAAGTTTAATAAAATTAATTTTAAATGGAAAGAAGTTTAGTAATCTGTTTATTACTTGCCCTAAAATTCAAGCAAACTTGTCAAAAGAGTGCTGAAACTAGAATTTCCGCGACTCGGCAGTCATTGTGACGGCACACTAACATTGTGACATCATGACAACACATTACTGTGACATACTTGCATTGTGGTATTACACTAGTTTGATATTGTCGTTTAAAAATTACACTGAGGTATCTCTAGGGCAAGTTATAATATTTAATACTACACATGACAAGTCCGCTGTTTAAGTCTGGTGACTGTACCTCTCATCCTGCTGGAACTTCTGCCTGAGTGTGTCCATGATCTGGAGGAAGACGGCACTCTTGAGGAGCTCGGTGCGAGTGCGACCGTGTCCCTTCTCCCCGCTGAGCACGGTCTGTAGGAAGTTGTAGAGGGAGCGCAGACCGTGCAGCTGCAGCAGCTCATAGCCGTGGTATAGACTCAGGGCCAGCGCAAAGTCTCCCTCCACCACCCCGTACTGCTGCCTCTACAGACCAACACACAACTCTTACACTACCTTCTTTCAGGGCATTATACAAGTCTTATTATATATATAAGGTTAATGACAATAAGGAAGAGGAGTATATGGATGATAACGTCTTTATTCATTCACAGGTTCTTATGTGGTTCCCTACTCCTCGCCAAGGAGAGGTGTCGCAAAGTGTTAAGATGATGTTTCCAAATGACGCACACTCTGTAAAGATTACATTAGTTTGACCAGCTGATTTTGTGATTATTAATTATAGATTTGTTTTCTCATTTGTAAATGTTTTATTTGAAAAAATAATTCTGCATTGTATTACTTGCACATTTCATAAAATTATCAAAGATCAAATAATTAAAAAGCATGTCTTGGCTAGTAATTTTACCTACCACGACTCATAACATTTCAGTCGGGATGGACGACGCCATTTTGTTTACATTTAGGATCAAGGTCGCTCAAGCGGTAATGGCTAAACCGTTATCCACAGTCAAAGTAAACTTAAAATCTGACGTTTCTTATGTACATAGTATGCTTCTCCCTCATGTAAATCAGTCAGGCGCGTCAGGCAAACACAGATGGTAGGTACATCAGGCCGCATTACTCTCTTTAGAAGCATACAACTTATTGTGTCGAAACTACATAACATAAATATAAAATAGAGCCATTCAAACTCTAGATACCATCTGTAGCTCATCAGGCTTCATATCAATTTTGCTTTAGGGTGTGACAAATGTGGTTCTCCCCTTAGCAGGGTCCACAGGGTCACCAAATGTACAATTTAGAATCCTCCTTATCTAACTTAGGAGTCTGTAGACAAGGCTTCAGCTTTCTTGGCCTTAAACGGCCAGTTCGAGCAGGTATTTTTTGTTCCACAAATATTCGGGAGGGAATTCCCTTTTGCACACGACACGTCAAATTTTATATATTCGATTTGTTTTCAATTGTTTATGTTGATAACTATGTCAAGTTTGGTAATTAGTTCTAATCCGCCCTTCAAAACAAAAAAATAGCGAAAATAATCAAAGCAACTGACAAGCACTTCGAGCGGTTTATTTTTTGTGGAAACGAAATTCAGGACTTTCCTGTTAATTAATATATACGATTTTTACATGATTAATTCACACTTAATTTCAAATATGTTCATGAGGTTATCATTTCAGTTGTTCATGATTTAACAATTTGACAAAGAATAAAGTGTATCGCCCAAAAAGAAAAACATCGGGAAATGAAGCCAATCATCGGAGCTACGAGCGTGAGATGCATTACTGGCATTTACTGCCACAAAAAATTGTCTTTACTGATAACTTTTATTATGAATCACATGTAAACATGTCCCTCTTCTATCAATCAATTATATTTTCTTGATGTACTCAATGAATTAGCATGAGACAGTACATTTGTTTTCTCGAAATGCTAACAATTCAAAATGGCGGAGGAAAGCCGATCGAACTCGAAGCCTTGATCATGGCGGCCACTAGGATTATTGTCAGCTGATGATTGTTTGGTCGGTGTTGTAGTTACTTGAATGTTTAAATTGTAGGAGATTTGTTAATAATGTTCGCATAAGGAAATATCACAGACAGATTGTTTATTGAAATCTACATATGACACCTAAAATGGCTAGGCTCAATCAATAGTTGATTCGCATGGGCTTTCGAATTTTAAAAACATTCGTCAGCGCTGCCGCTCTCCCAATTATACACAGTACGTTTTGCACTTTTCCGAACATAAAAACTTCATGTGAATTTAGTGACTAAGATATATTTCTGAAGAAAAAAATGTTTTACTATGAGTGAGGTTGTGCGAACTGCGAAGTCGAGGGCAACCGCGAAAGTTCGACAGAAATTCGCATGCGAGTAGACAAGAGAGAAATGTCAAGCGGATTTATTTGAGAGACATTGCCCCAAAATTAAATAACCTGAAATCTAAAATAGATTTACGGATTTTAACTGGATAAACATTCTAAAAATTTGCTTTACAATCATGAGTTGACATGTCACTGCAAGAGGCAACTGATTTTACTGTTGTTCACACGACAAATATTCTTCTAAGGATGATATGACCCTTTTACACATATAACCATGTAAATTCCATGATATTAACGTAGTGACTGTTTTTAAAAAGCGAAGGGCCATTGTCGAATTTTGATGGGCATAAGTATGAAAACATAGGTCCCACCCAGAATTATCCCTGCACACTACATTGCATTATGGGAAGGGACATTTCTCGTTCTATTTATAGACTGCAAAACAAATGACGCGCTGTGTCTAAAAATAAGTTCGTTAGCAGTTTAAGCTAATCGATGAAAACCTGCTCGAACTGGCCGTTTAAAGGGGCAGTAGCACTTTTTTTGATAATTTCATATTTCAAATGTTTCACTGATAATTGTAAGTTAATACTAAATGTATTATTTTGACAGTGTCAAAAATCTCATTACACAAACCAAACGTCCATAGTCAGAGGACAAAGTATGAAGATTCACATAAAATACATTGGCGGCCATTTTTTGTGAACACCTTTAATTCATTTTGTGTAAGAAAATGGAATAGCATGGCTATACTTTACATTATAAGTTTGAATTATTACTGCTCCATTGGGTTTAAACACATTGCCTATCAATTAGAACCATTAATTTTCATTTTCCTGACATCACCTTATATTCCCCTTAAAAACGTGCTACTGCCCCTTTAAGCTTCTGAATGAAAATAGGTTTTAAGGGTGTAGCCCTTATTAGGGGCTAAAGGGTCACCAAAGTTATGAATTATATTCCTAACTAGTCAAGTAGTATGTACACAAGGTTTCAACTTTCTAGGCCTTATGATTCTTGAGAAGAAGATGAAAATATGTTTTAAAGAGGTGGCTCCTGTGGCCCTTATTAGGGGCCACAGGGCCACCAAAGCTACAATTTATAATCCTCACTAGTCAAGGAGTCTGTACACAAAGTTTCAGCTTTCTAAGCCTTATGCTTCTGGAGAAGAAGATAAAAATAGGTTTATTAGGGAGTGGCCCCTGTGACCCTAATTAGGGGCCACAGGGTCACAAAAGCTGTAACATATATTCTTCACTAGTCAAGGAATATGTACACAAGGTTTCAGCTTTCTAAACCTTATGGTTCTGAAGAAAAAGATGAAATTCCACAAAGTTTACGGATGGATGGATGGACAGACGGAGGCCGGACATTATGCCATGCCATAAGCCCATTGGGCCTTACAGGCCAGATGACCTCAAAAGTTGTTATCCAGATATTCCTCTTCCTTAAAGTTCTTAAACTAGTTAGATATATGTATCAATAGGCAGTAAATTACAAAACCCTAATACCATTCAATGTGTGATTGTGTTTTGAAACTTAAACTGACCAAGAATGCTAAATAAACAATTTGAATATGGTCAAAACTTGTGGTTTATGAAATTGCAATAAAAAGTGCCAGCAGATTATTTTTCATTATTCTTCTCTGACAGCAAAGTCCATGAGATAAATATGAGTCAAAAGCTCTGTAAGTCATTAGTCCTTTTTAGGTTTGATGTTGAAAATAGAGCCATTGGCTCTGTACCACATCAGGTTTTCTATTATTAATTTTATAGGTCACAGATCACAGGGACACAATATGAGGGGCCATTCGGTCTCAAAATTTATAATTCATTTATTATTGTATTTGTTTTGTTATTCAAATGAGGACATCATATATAATTATTAACAATATTTTTAATTTGTGCATCACTTTAAAATCCTGCTGAATACGCAAAAAAACAATAATAAGAATGCTGGTTTTCTTGAGAATGTGCCTAATTTTATTATATTTTTGCTGAAATAGCTGCTATTTTCAACAAGCAGCTGACATGGTCGAGCTATATCCCCCGCAAATTGCACAACATATATAGGTTTTCCTTATCATATTGCTGACTAAGCTTTTTCGCACAAAATATCAAACAATTTCAAAGATATGAAGGAAACTGTTCTAATCAAACAAGAGTCATCAGAAGATGACATATCCCACCGGTTTCACATGATCGTAAGATGTAAACCTTTCAAAGATAATTGTAAATTTTTCAAGCAAGGTTCATACCGGTAATAGTATAAGCTAATATATATGAAACGAAACCTTTCATGAACAGAGTCCAAATAAGAGCCGTTTCCATGGAAATAATAAAAAATAAAATTTTCAGAAATGTGAAAATATCAAAAGGCACCACTTCAGTAGGTGGGCAATACACATGTAAAGTTTCAGAAAGATATGTGGACCGGTTTTTGAGTTCTGCTCCGGAAACGAAATGATTACGGACAGACGGACATACAGACGGACAGGGTGATGACTATATCCCACGGTATTACATACCGGTGGGATAAAAACTTAATGATACTTTGGGCATAATTTGAGTAACATGACAAAATTAAAGTCAAACAAAAAAATTTATGTATTTGGATCTCTAAGATCAATTTGATCATACCGGTATGTGAACAAACATATTTTCAAAATTGTTCTTCATGACACACCTTCAGATGAGTATGTATTTCCATTTCAAATTTAATCAATATGTGATGATAAGTTCAGAAGTTGTGAGCCAAAGCCAAAAAGGCAAAATTTTATAAAAATATTATCAAAATTGTTCTTCATGACACATCTTCCTATGATTATGTATCTTCACATCAAATTTGATCAATATGTGACGATTAGTTTAGAAGTTGTGAGCCGGACGGGACTTGTAACAGATTTCTTACAAGTTTACCACTTTTTCTCCAAAATCCTTATATTTTATGTAGATTTTCGGAAAATTGTTACTCATGACACATTATTACATGTTTCTTCATTTCCATGACAAATTTGAATTGAAATAGTTGATTAGTTACAAAGTTATGAGCCGGACACAAAGTGTAACGGACAGACAGACGGACGAACGGACGTTACCCATCTTAATACTCCCCGCAACTTCGCTGTTGCGGGGGATAAAAATATATATGTTCCTTGGACGTCCCTGTAAGTATTTGAATTGTGTTTGATATCATAGGTACTTTATGCATAGAAATCGCGAACTTTATCAAAGTACTCAAAATTCGTAAGAAACAGTGTGATTTGCCGACAGCAGTAGTACACGTACTATTAACGCTGATAACTAAAAAAAAAATTCATTACCCCCAAATTTTCTTACAATTTTTAAAACAATTAAGACATAATAAACTTGCAAAATTTTGAAAATATGAAGAAATTCTAAAATATTCCATTCTAGTTGTGCTAAATGACATGCACTCTGTACATAAGAATTTTGGAACTTTTCATCATCAAAAAGAAAATAGAAATAGGTTTTTAGATTGTCCTCTGGCCATTAATAGTAACCACAGAGTTATAGAGTCAGTGTTTCATGGGGAAAAATGAAAAGATAATGATTGATGGATGTCATATGATATGGACCAATTAGACCTGATGAGCAAATAGTTGACATAACATGTAACTGTTTAAACCATTAGAAAACAAATGCCTATAATGATTATGTTCAATTGCACTGAGTAGATGCATAAGTGGATGAGTTGAAAGAACGTAGACAGAGAGAAGTCCACCTACTGGCAGTTGTTGTGGCGGGTCCTGTCTGAACGCCTCTCTTGCCTTCAGTATGAGGAACTTGGACAGACTGGCAGGATCTCTATTGTAGATGGCTCGCTGTCGGATTAGCCGCTGAACTACCATACCCATTACCTGGGAATACAAAACTTGGCTCTGTATCTCAGTACAATTAATTACACACATGGGCAGAGACAAATCCATACCATCCATATTAGAGGAAGAAGCATGTATATAAGCTTTCAGTTTTCTGGGCCTTTTTTTTCTAGAGAATATGATGAAAATAGAATTTTAGGGCTTGGCCCCCAGGGATCCTTATAAGACCGGATTTAGACTACGTTCGAATAATTTGCATTGCATGGACACATGCGACTGGATGGTTTATGCTAAGAATGTTTTGCATTCAATTTACATGCAATGCATCACCCTTCGTATGTATGTATGTATGTATGTATGTATGTATGTATGTATGTATGTATGTATGTATGTATGTATGTATGTATGTATGTATGTATGTATGTATGTATGTATGTATGTATGTATGTATGTATGTATGTACACATGTATGTATGTACACATGTATGTATGTATGTATGTACATACGTCTGTCTGTATAATTGCTATCTTTGCATATATGTATGTATGCGTGTGTTTGTATGTATGCGTGTGTTTGTATGTATGCGTGTGTTTGTATGTATGCGTGTGTTTGTATGTTTGGTACGTATGTATGTATGTATGCTGAAGGGTACAAGGGTATTATGCGTATGTTTAAGTCAATGGCGATATATACATAATGCATGTATATGACTTGATAGATTGATGTATGTTTGTGGTGGGGAAATACCTCTTTCAATGACAAAAATATGACATCACACAGGGAATTCCATTGATTTCACCAAAAAAAAGAACAGGTTCTATTTTGTTCAAAATGCAAAGCAATACATTGGTGAGATGAGGTGATCTGGGGTTTTTTGCCGCTTTTAAGCGTATTTCATTTATATCACTGCTGCTAGTATTATTGCAGGGAGAAAGCCTGCAACAACATTGTGGTTTTGCATTGCGGTGAAACCTGCGAGCATCGGCTGGAACTAGCGAATCGTGGGTGGTACTGCACTGAAATTCAGTGTAGCATTGCACAAAAACCTTACTGCGTGTAGAACAGTTCTCTACTGCAATGCATTGGAAAAACAGACGTTATTTAAGACAACTCATTGAAAACAACGTGTTGTGTTCTTATGCATTTTTTTTAACGCATTGCATTAAAAAAACGAACGTAGTGTAAACCCCGCCTTACTGGGTCGCGTCTTGAAAGCGAAAAGAATTAAAAAGCTTGTGTACTTTATGCAGCAATTTGTCAACACTAGCGCATTTGAAAAAATAATTTACAGAATGGGTATAAAACTCTTCATCAGTGAGTACATCTACATTGTTAAATTGGTAGGGAATATCAATGCGTGAGGAGTTCAGTTAACTCTACTCTCTTATAAAAACAAAGCTCATTCTTCAATTAGTAAGTCCACTGTCATTATCTTCAGTTGATATTTCCTCTACAACCTGTAAAACACTTAAAAAGGCCAGTTGTTATGCAGAGAGATATCAAAATACAAAAATAGAGCCATTGGCTCTGAAGCTCATCAGGCTTCATATCAATTGTGGCAAATGTGGTTCTCCCCTTAGAAGGGTCCACAGGGTCAACAAATGTACATTTAAGAATCCTCCTTATCTAACTTAGGAGTCTGTAGACAAGGCTTCAGCTTTCTAGGCCTTTAGCTTCTGGAGAAAAAGGTGGAAAAAGGTTTTAAGGGTATGGCCCTTATTAGGGGCCAAAGGGTCACCAAAGCTATAACTTATATTCCTCACTAGTCAAAGAGTATGTACACAAGGTTTCAGCTTTCTAGGCCTTACGCTTCTGGAGAAGAAGATGAAAATAGGTTTTAAGGACGTGGCCCCTGAAGCCCTTATTAGGAGTCACAGGGCAACGAAAGCTACAAATTATATTTCACACTAGTCAAGGAGTCTGTATACAAAGTTTCATCTTTCTAGGCCTCATGGTTCTGGAGAAGAAGATGAAAATAGGTTTTTAGGGAGTGGCCGCTGTGGCCCCTAATAAACCACCAAAGTGCTTCTAATAAGTAGGTGATGTGATGTGAAAAACGTTGCAACGGAGTGGTCTTCAATATTGAGTAAGAAGGCTGAATCTGTACTGAATGATATTCGTTATTTTCCAGATGACCTATTTAATTTTCCTTTAAATCCTTTTTCGTTTCGCATTCTCGCATTCCGCAATCACATTTATTTCGCATTCCTTATTTCCGTACCCCAATCCCTAATTTTGTTATTACCCAACATGTCAGTCTCCAGTACAGAGCATGGTCTGTGCTTGCTCTGACCTAAGTGACATACTTTCCTTTGCCCAGACAAGTTACCTTGTTAAGTTGTAACTTTGAAGAGAATAAATTCAAGTTATCTCCAAACATCTTGTCTTCAAAATCTAAAATTGTTCACCAAATCCTTTTTAGCGACCACTAATCACCAAGTCTATGACTTATATTCCTTTAGCTTTTTAGGCCTTCTGAAGAAAAAGATGAAAACAGGTTTTAAGGGTGTGGACCCTGTAACCCTCATTACCGTAGTGGCCACAGGTTCATCAAAGCTATAAATTATAATCCTCACTAGTCAAGGAAACAGTATGCACAATTTCAATTTCCTGATAAGCTAAAATGCAAGCTGCACTGAGTGCTACCAGACATGCAAAATACTTTAATAGGCTGCACTCAACAATTTATGCTACACTGTTGCAGCTTTCCAAAGGGCGAAATGAAGCCGTGTAAAGATGCACTGAGGGAGCACCCAACTGTACCTGAGTATATTGGTCTCTTAGACTGGAGAGCTCCTCACCAAGTGGAACCACAATCTTGTCCACCCGCCGCTCATGTGTGTACGGCTTTATGTCCAAACAATCTTCAGTGCGCAACTCGATCTGAGAAATGAGCAAGTTGCTGATAACTTGCTGCACAGCCTGAAACATCACATAAATTTATCATCCAGCGTACATGGTATAATGCATGAAATCATGAGATCCATGTCAAATTTCTAATAAAGTAATGATAATATGAATAGTCACACAAACCTTTATATCAGCGCCAGGGGTAGCACTCAAGGCTAGGACTCGGAAATTCTTTGTGTACTTGACAAGCTCACGCACCACCTGAAACACATCACATCACATCTACTCTCAAGCACATCACATTTACTCGCAAACACATCACAACTACTGACAAAGCATTTCACATCACTCTCAGCTCTTATAAAACCCACAAAAATATGGCCTTTGGCTCTGTAGCTCATCAAACTATCAAATTAATAATACCAATTGTCAGAAACAAACATAAATTTTTATCATGTCTGTGTACACAAATTTAGGCTTTCTAGGCCTTTTGCCTCTAGCGAAGAAAATGAAAATAGGTTTCAGGGCGCTGCCTTTGGAAGTCCTTATTATGTTCTCATTTTAAAATCAAATAAAAAAATAGAGCCATATGGGCTCTGTAGCTCATCAGACTTTTGATGGAAATAGTTTTTTAAGGTTTTGACCCCTGTGACCCCAATAGGGGTCAAGGGGTAACCAAATGCAAAATTTAGAATCTTAATTGGCCAAAGAGTCTACACACAACTTTTCAGCTCTCTAGACCTTTTGGAACTGGAGAAGACGATGAAAATATATTTTTAAGAGTTTGACCCCTGTGACCCCATTTGGGGTCATGGGGTCACGAAATCTACAATTTTGAATCCCTATTGGCCAAGGTGTCTACTCACAACTTGTCAGCTCTGTAGACCTTATGGAACTGGAGAAGAAGATGAAAATAGGATTTTAAGGTTTTGACCCCTGTGACCCATTTGGGGTCATGGGGTCACAAAATCTACAATTTTGAATCCCTATTGGCCAAGGAGTCTACTCACAACTTTTCAGCTCTCTAGACCTTTTGGAACTGGAGAAGAAGATGAAAATATGTTTTTAAGGTTTTGACCCCTGTGACCCCATTTGGGGTCGTGGGGTCACAAAATCTACAATTTAGAATCCCTATTGCCAAGGAGTCTACACACAACTTTTCAGCTCTCTAGACCTTTTGGAACTGGAGAAGAAGATGAAAATAGGTTTTTAAAGTTTTGACCCCTGTGACCCCATATGGGGTCATGGGGTCACGAAATCTTTGGAATCCCCATTGGCCAAGGAGTCTGCACATCAAATTTCAGCTCTCTAGAGTCATTGGTTCTGGAGAAAAAGTCGAAAATGTGAAAAGTTTAAGGACGGACGCCAGACGCCTTGCCATGCCATAAGCCCATCGGATCTTTCAGACCTGTTGAGCTAAAAATTAGCATCCCCATCAGCAGAAGAGTTTTCACCACTTTTTGGTGGGGTCACAGGGTCACCAAATCTATCCATTTAAATCCCTATTGTTTTTACAAACAGACGGATGGATGGATGGACTTAAAAAGGTACAGAGGAGCCTAAAGATGGTGGACCCCATGACACTAAAACCGCACATGGGCCTCACAGGCCCATCTTCCTACGCAAAACCTAAAACGCCAGTTTCCAAACTGTCAGTTTTATGCCTTGCTGCATAACCTTGAGTTTTCTTTGCTTGCTCTCTAGTCTGTAGGTGCACTATAGCAGCACAGAAAAGTAAAGGCTCTGCAGCAAGGCATAAAATGACAGTTCGGAAACTGGCGGTTTAGGCTCAGCGTAGGAAGATGTACAGGCCAGACGGGATAAAAATAGAGCCATGGTCTCGACAGCTTATCATTCTTTGCATGATTTATTATACATTTGCAGAGTAGTATATCAAATTATTGATTTATGGCTTGCACTGATTAAAAGATGTGATTTAGTCATATGAAACTATAATTACATCTATTCTCAAATCTCAAATATTGTGAAAATACCACACTTAGAATTACATGAATTACATCACTGCCAAGCCCATATTTTAAGGAATTAGACAATGAAGTATAAATGTTATTCTCCATCCAACAAGGATAGTTTTGTGAATATTAGCCCTTATATATATTTTACTAAATGTAAAACAAGCACCGTTTGATATATCAATCACATCTTTTAAACAACTATATTGTTACGATTCCTCTTGCTTTTGTTATATATATTTTTCAATGGTTATCTAAATTTTTTTTACAAATATATGTTTGAAATCCATAGATTTTTTTCTCTTCTTAAGATAACATTCGAAATATTACTGATCCAGTCATTTTTAGACATGACAAAGTGCACAGGTTATATGTTTTCTTGAAACTATTACGACCTTGTGATTTGACTAACTTAATTCATGGTCATGTTATTGGACATTGTTTCTCAATGAGCTGTTTGAGTGGCATTCTAGAAGTTGATGCTATAAGGAAGACTGCTGTCCAATAAAGAAGTTGTTCATCCATAGAATTACTCTTGTCTTCCTCATCGTTTCTCAAATTTTATTAAAATCTAAATATTTTAGATATTTAAATACCTACCTTAACTTAGGATAAGTTGCCACTTACCTTTCCTCATTAAGAAGAGGACGTTTTCCTGCGTAACTACTGCGTAATTACTAACAATAATTGTGATTGTTTCATAATTATTGCGAAAACGGTTACCTCTAAACCAACATTGACTGAATCCCACGTAAGGAGGTGGGTATCCAGATTCGTTAATAGATGTCTTTTAGAAGGTAATTTTCTCCCAAAAAACATCGTAATTTTCAAAATTTGTCAATAAAGGGAGATAATTTACGGAGAATTATCCTGAATTTTAGTCCTAAAAACATAACAGAATTACGGAAATTGTCCGATCATAAGGGAATTTTCCCGAATTTACCACGTAATTCTTGAGGATTTGAATGTATGTTTTTAAGACGAAAAACAAAACGTAGTTCTGTCAAATCTAAGGATTCTATCCAAACGTAATTAGGACAAAAACGTCGACCACATAATTTTAACCTGTACAATCTACTTCCGAAGGCAAGACAGGTTAAAAGGAGGGAATGTGCTGGGGAAGATTAATATCCAACAGGAAAGTTAGAGTTCCCAAAGAGTGACTATACCACATAACTCGCCACTGAAAACAAGAATCTAACTTGATGTAAGCTTTCCCAGGTTAGTGGTGCGAAAACTGGTTGATATAATAATGCCCACCTTGGCAATAGGTGAAGTCCACCATCTACCTTGATAGGACGGAGACTGGAATCACGCACCCTCGGGTCTCCCCCCCCCCTTTTTCCCTAGGAGGAGGGTCAGGCAGAGAGGTGTTGAGCCACCACCAACGGTCCCAGAGACGATAGTCCCTCCAGCGAGGAGGATATATCCCTGAGATAGGCCCTGGTGAAAGAGCTCGAAGACTTCCACTGACAAGCAGCCACAATTTGATGAATAGAGGTAGACTTCCATGCCGCCAGTGATGTTGAGAGAGCACGAATCTCATGAGGAGAAAACTTCACATCCACGACCTCTTGATCAGCTGTGGAGTAAGCCAAGGCAATCGTTTTGCGAAGCCATGACGCGATAGTGTTCTTAGTAATCTCTGAAGACAAACCAGGTTTACAAGGAAGAAACAGCCGTCTTCTGCCCTTTCTGATAGCATGTGTTCTGTCCAAGTACCAGCGAAGTACTCGAATTGGGCACAGGAGGCGCGCTTTGTCTTTAGGGTCGGCAGGTACAGGCAGAGCCGGCAAGTTATAAACCCTGGTTCCTAAAGGTCCCGATGCCGTAGATTGATTCTTCGCTTTGAACTCAGGCAAGGCTCTGAAGTACACTGAGGAGTATTTATGAGCAAAATCTATCGACGAGACATCTATAGCATGAAGTTCTGACACTCTAGCAGCAGAGGCGAATGCGAGCAAGAATGCCGTTTTCCAAGCTAGGAACTTGAGGGAAGTCGCATATAGGGGTTCATAAGGAGCTCGTTGAAGGGATTGAAGCACTAACAAGAGATCCCATTTAGGAAAGGTATTAGGAGACTTGATATCCTGCAGCTTGTAAGATTTCAAAAGTCTGGTGAGGGTTATATCCGTTCCAATAGTTAAGCCTTGGAGATCAGAGACGGAAGCAATGGCTGACCTATAGCCTTCAATTGTACCAGCTTTAAGTTTACAATCTTGCCGTAAGAAGTTGAGGAAGTCAGCTATCATGGGAATGGATAAGGGATGGTCTGCTAAATGTCTATCTCCTCTCCACTGCTGGAATCTGAGCCACTTATAGTCATAGAGGGCGGAAGTGCTAGGTCTAACTGATCTGAAAATAGCGTTAGAAGTGTCCTTCGCGTAACCGCGTTCCTGCAGTGATCTCTGGATATTCTCCAAACGTGTAGATTGAAGGCCTGGAGGTTGACATTCTCCGGCTGCCAAGACGGCTGTTGCAGAAGGTTCCTCCAAGATGGGAGTTGGAGCGGCAGATCCGTGAGGAGATCGAGCAACGACGGAAACCACGGTCGTTTGGGCCATGCAGGAGCCAGGAGATAAATCACGCAATTGTGTTGCCTCACTTTGCTGAGCACATCCGGTATGATTTTGAACGGAGGGAAGGCGTAAGCTGCTAGATTTTCCCATGATATGGAGAGAGCGTCCACGGCTACCGCTTGAGGATCCGGTACTGGGCTCACATACAACGGAAGCCTGAAGTTCAGAGAGGTGGCAAACAGGTCTATCTGTGGTCTCTCCCACTTGGCCTCGATCAGATCTAACACTTGCGGATGGATCGTCCATTCTGAGGATACGACTAAGTTCCGGCGAGACAGGGAGTCGGCAAGAATGTTCAGTCTTCCCGGGATATGCCTGGCCTGAAGAGTGATCGACCAGTTGTCTATGAGATCCTAGAGGTCTCTGGTCAGCTGCATCAACGGAGCCGATTTCGTTCCTCCTTGCTTGTTCAAGTAAGCCACCACAGTTGAGTTGTCCGTTGCTATCATTACACTGGAGTTTTGAAGTTGAGATTTCCAATTGAGCAGAGCCAAGAACACCACCTTCAACTCTAGCATGTTTATATGAAGCTGTGAGTCCGTCCGGTTCCAAGAACCGCTCAGAGTAAAGTGGAGCCAGTGAGCGCCCCAGCCCTGGTTGGAGGCGTCCGTGTAAATGGTGTGAAGCGGCGGAGGCAGAGTAAAGGGACATCCCGTCATCACATGGGAGTGCAAGGTCCAACACAGGAGTTCGCGATGGACTACATCGGTTGGCACTATTTGGGCATCCAGGGACAGATGACGGTAATCGTTTATCCAGGACTGTATGTGCCGCAAATTCAGTCGCCCTCTGGCTGTGAACGCTTGTATTGAGGTAAGGGACCCCAGCAGGGACATCCATGACCTGAGAGATTGGTTCTTGCTTGAATCCAATAACTGATGTATGAGGGCTTGAATCACATTCCAACGGGACTCTGACGGAGCAATAGTTGCCGAGTTGGTATCCAGGACGGCTCCCAAGAACTTGATGCGCTGAGACGGAATCAGTTCTGATTTCTCCTGATGAATAATCCATCCCAGGTGGGAGAAGACATGTTGCACCTGAAGAATATGCTGTCGAAGAGTGGAGGGATCCTGGTGCCGGAGCAAGAAATCGTCCAGGTAACCGTGGATACAGATGTAATGGAGGTGCAGAAACTGAAGCACTGGAGCTGTCATTTTGGTAAAGAGCCAGGGCGCCACTGCTATTCCGAAGGGCAGGACCTTGAACTGAAAACGGCGGCCATTGAGCGCGAACCGTAGGTACTTCCGGGACTTGAGGTGGATGGGTACGTGCAGATATGCATCTCTCAAGTCTAGGCTGGCAAAGCTGGAGTGTGGAAGAATCAGTTTCCGAATGTTGTTCAAGGACTCCATGGTGAACTTGGGAGGTCTGACTAGAAAAGACTTGTTTAGCACCTTGAGATCTATGATCATTCTCACTTCCACGGAGTCCTTCTTGGGCACAAGGAAAACGGGCGAATAGAAGCCTTGAGATACGTCGGCGGGGTCTAGCTCCGTGATCGCATCCTTTTGTAAGAGCTGCTCGATAACGGAGAGCGCTGCTTGAAACTTTTTTCCTTGGAGGAAAAACCTGTTTCCCTGAGGGTAGATGGTAGTCGGAGGAACTCGATCCCACTGAAGAGAGTATCCCGAGGCCACTATAGATAAAATCCATCTGTCACTGGTGATGGATTCCCAGTTCTGTAGGAAGCTCCCCAGACGGCCCCCCACGGGCGAGTGGAAGATCGGCTGGGGAAACGATATCGTAAGGTTCAAGTCGGGGGACGTAAGCGGTCGAAAGGGTTGATGGATAGGCACTGGAGGATCGTGGTGGTCAGCGTCTGTAACCGCCCTTCGAACCACGAAAGGGCCTTGACTGTTCCTTGTAAGAAGGTTTAGACTGGTCCTTGGCCTGAGGCGGGTGAAAGTCCCTGCGTCCACGGAAACCGCCCCGAGACTGCGAAGAAGGAGGCGGGGGAGGAGCCGATTGCTTGGCCTGGTAGTTAGGTCTAGAGCTGCTATTGCCTCGGCGCTGTGCATGGAAGGATCCCCTTGAAAGCAATGCTTGAGTCAATTTAAGATTCAACGACTTGGAAGTCAAGGCATCCTGAGATTCGCTAGCTTGAATACATCCTGCTACATCAGCGTATATGTCTCCGCTAACGCTACAACCTATCCCCTGATATCATCCTATGGTCGTCTGTCGTAACGCTGACGGTGGTTGCTCAGCGCTATTTATAGCCTATCTGTTTTCAGTCAAACTTTTCGAACTCCATACACTGTTGTCTAGTGATGTCGCACGTGGAAATCTTAGAGCGCGTGATATGGAGCTTAGCGGGAGACTGCAGTGAGAATCAGATTTATTATCTAATAGCACTCCTATTGGTTAATTTGAATCACGAGGTGAGCACGCGGAACGAAGCCAAGAAACTAGTTTGCCGCTATCGCTGAAAGGGCATCATTTGATTGGCTTGCTATATATAGCGATACGACAGAAGACCATAGGAGGATATCAGGGGATAGGTTGTAGCGTTAGCGGAGACATATACGCTGATGTAGCAGGATGGCTTGAATACAAGATCCATTAAACAAGGCTGGCGCTTGAATAGGCTGGGTCAAAAGAGAGTCTTTGACATCCGCTGGAAGATCTCGGATCCTTGAAATGTTTTGTTGCCTTTCTCCCAAAACAATCCGTGCCATAGAATTTGCAGAAGGCGCAAAGATTGAGTCTAGGAAACCATGAGCCATGGCTACATCATCCGCTCTGATGGTCTGTAACGTATCGGGCGCCACATCATCATAGGAATCAAACTTGGGCGGGAGCATCTCCCTGATACCCGCACAGAACCAGTTCATATAAGATAGCATATCCATAGAAGCACGAACATTCCGTTCTATTTCGGAAACATCGGTCTTGGAAATAGGAATCTGGCTGAAGGAGACCGCCTTAGGGTTAAGTCGATCAAAGTCCCTATCAAGTACAGGAGATTCAAGAGCCACGAATCTGTTGTGCATTTGGTAAGCCACTTTAGGTCTAAACTTGGGGACCGAAGGCTGACCCGGTAGATAGTTAAGCTTGTCATTAATCCCGTTGCAAGCCGTCTTAATGACCGAAGAGTGGGGTAAGGAGAACTTGGTAGGACGGGAGGGGGGTAGCGACCCCGAAGCACCTAACTCCTCAGGCCTAGGGGAGGCCGTATCTTCCGTGACAATAGGAGCCGTACATGGCTTAAGTCGCTGAAGGTATTGAATCTTGTCCGGGAAGGACCAATCCGGGTTGAGAGCAAATTCAAAACTTTCCGGCGGAATAATCAACTGACCCTCACGGGCCGACACAGTGAAGTCCAAAGAGTCCGTGTCCGTGAAAGCGTGGCATGCTCTAGGATTAGTGTTCACATCATGAATCACGGGGATAAGCGGAGGCCAGGTCGTGTCAATGAAGGCCGTCTGCTGATCACGGGCCGTCCGTGCGGGTACGTGGAGGCCGTTATCATCGGTCGGTGCGGTAGGACCTGTGCTGCCCGTGCTAACGGACGGCTTAACGAGATCCCCCAGGCTACCCTGACCACCCTGTGCGCCGCTGGGCGCCGTGACATTCGTGAGGGGATCACGGGCAGTCGCACTGCTTGGCTCTTGCCGGCCTCAGAAAGCAACGGGGTCTGGGTCCGTGCTACCTTGGCTCGACAGAGGAGCTGAATCGACCGCCCGCTCCACTGACACCGGGGTCAGGGAGTCAGACCGCGTACGACTCGATGAGATATTGCTCTCCAAGGCCGAGAAGCGTTCAACCGACTCTTTCTTGATGGCGGCCATAGAGTACGTCAAGGTGGAGAGCATCGCCTTTATCTCTTCCAACTCTGAGGGTTTAGGCTTCTCAGATTGAGGAATAGGTGAGGTCTTAGCCTTCTTGGTGGGAGGAGATGGTTTAGCCAAAGCCTTACGCTTGGGAGTCTTCGGCTTGGATCTAAGATTGTACATAACTTGCCAGTCATCCAGGGATAAGTGATTGCACAAAAGGCAGCGCTTGGCGTAAGTACATGAGGACTTGTCACAGCAAGCATAACACAGAGAATGCGGATCGCCCTTACAGAGATATCTCTGACACTCAACACATTTCTTCTGAGTAGACATGATGGAAGATAGTCTTTTCAACACGCAAGAAAAAATCTCACCCAAGTACTTCAGGAATACAATCCAAAACGAATCACAATCCAACGAAATCACCGTAATCCAAACGAATCACAGTAATCCAAGTGAAGGAAGTAATCCAAGAAAGCAAAACGTATCCCAAAGTAATCCAACTTGAGTGAAAAACACAAGAGTCACACTGAGTACGACCGGTCTCTCGGCGTACAGAGAAAAGAATGACAGTTGGATTTGAGAATTCAAGGGAGTTAACTCCAAGGGAGATAATTCAGTAAGAACAACACGCAGACCACTGAAAATTTTTATTATGCACACTCTGTACGATCTCTCCGAGGGAGAGAAATAAGTCAATGTTGGTTTAGAGGTACTCTCTGAGGAGGAGGGATGAGAGAAATAAGTCAATGTTGGTTTAGAGGTAACCGTTTTCGCAATAATTATTTAGATTTTAATAAATTTTTAACCTACCTTAACTTAGGATAAGTTGCCACTGATCCGACAGCAGGGAGGAGGGAGGACGAGTCCAAGGCATCCAGTCACGCAAAACCCTCCTGGAGTGGGAACAACCGCAGCCAACAGCACAGAGAAGCAGACGGTGAACTCGAACAAGTCGCCAATAACGAAACAACTCAACAAGTGCGACAGGGAGAAGTAAAGAAGTATAAGCGAAGAGCTTACCCTATAAGGACGTTGGGGCAGCGAGCTGTTGAGCCACCACCAACGGTCCAAAGGATTGTAGCCCCTGTACGTCTTCGACAGCCAGGTCCCTCAGATAGTGTGAAGCGAAGACTGTTGTGGAACGTCAAAAGTACCCCTCGATGATTGCTGGAACAGAGCAGTTTCTATGCAAGGCCATCGTGGAAGCAAGTGCTCTGATCTCATGCGGGTTGCTGGCGACAGGGTGGGGTCAGCCGCATCGTAACTAGCCAGAATGACGGTACTTCAGCCAGCCAGCAGCCAGAATGACTACAATTGCATATTTCAATAGCCCTAAGTGATTTACAATTAAGCATTGGATAATTACCGAAGCATATACAAAAATACTGTTATCCCGAGAGGCAGTGAGATATTGCTAGGATGACGGCCTGCATCTCCAGACTGTTGGAGTGCCATGTCGTCTGGGGGTAGGTCCACATGCCTGATGCAGTCTGGTCTCCGAGATGAGCTCCCCAACCTTGGAGTGAAGCATCCACGAACAGTTCCTGGCTGTGCTTGAACTCTTGCAAAGAGATGCCTTCACAGACTTTCGATGGCCAATCCACCACTGGAGGTACTGGCTGAGGTGCACTGGGAGGGCGATCGCTGAAGACGTATCGTCCGCCTGGATGTACGGGCTGAGGAAGACTTGCAGGGGATGGATCATTAGTCTGAGCGTGAGAGCTTTCGCCGACGAAAGGAGCCCCAGCAAGGCCTGCCACTCTCTGAGGAGGAGGGATGTCACCAAGGCTCGATGGATGAAGGACGGAATCTTGGTCCGCCTGTCTGGGGGAACGAGTAGTAGGCCCAGGTCAGTCCGGAAGCGTCCTCCTATGAAGGTTAGGTCCTGAGAGGGAGTGAGATGCGACTTCACTATGTTGACCAGCAACCCTAGCTGATGGAGTAGGCTGAGAGCCAGGGAGGACTGTCTGCGTAGCACGTGAGCCTGAGGGTTGCTCATTAGTCTATGTACGGGTCGAAGTGTATCCCTCTGATGTGGAGATAACGGCAGATGGGAGTTGTTATCCGTGTGAACAACCACGGGGCCGAAGAAATTCCAAACAGTAGGACCCTCCACTGGTAGTGCTGCTCTCGGGAGACGAACCTGAGGAACTTCCTGTGAGGGCAGTAGATCGGGACGTGGAGGTAGGCGTCTTGCAGGTCTAGACTGTCCATCCAGTCCCCCTGAGAGAGCTTGGTCCGAAGTGCGTCAAGAGAGACCATGCGGAAATGCGATGGGGGTTCCAAATAAAGCTCGTTGAATGTTGCCATGTTGTGTATCATCCTGAGCTTGGTCGAATTCTTCTTTGGAACCAGGAAGATGGGAGAGTAGAACCCTGGGGCATGATCGTGTTCTCGCACTATTTCCAGAGCGTTCTTGTTGAGGAGGACCTGGATGTTCTCGGCCAGAAGAGAACTTTGGCCATCTGGGTAGACACGTGACAGGGGAGTGGACGTCACGGGTGGGAGGCGAGACAGTGGAAGCTTGTAGCCCGTCCTCAGGATGTCCGTAACGTAGGGATCCTCCAGGAATGTCTAATTGCGCCAGAAGATCCCTAATCTCCCGCCTACCGGGGTGTTGTGCACCGGCTAGACTGGGGGCAGGAGGACCCAGTCACGACAGGCGCTGGCTTAAGTTGTGCTTTGGGTAGGGGCGCTGGGAGCCCTTCCCTCCACAGGGCTTGTGGGTATCCCTGCCTCTGGAGGAGCTGGTATAGGGGCGCTGACCCTGGTCGGTGCAAGGGCCTGACCTTGAGGGCTGGTCAAGAAAGCGCTGCCGCTTGTAGGGACGAGACTGGTTGGACTGGCCCTGGCGCTTGAAAGACAAGTTGCTGGCGTATTGGAGGGCTCGGAAGGCCACTTCGGTCTGGGTGACAGTCGCCTGCTCTCTATAGACGTCCGGGATCTTGTCTCCGAAGAGGGTGGAGGACGTGGGAGGAGCTTGTAGTAGGGTCTTCTTAAACTCGAGGTCCCAAGAGCATTGGTCCAGGAATCCCATGCGTCAAAGGTGGGTGATGGACCCTAGGCCACAACGATTGTTGTCCAGTATGTTCAGCAGCTTACGGTTCTCCCAAGCCATGAGGGTGTGGAGGTGATCCGGCCTGGACGGGTTGTCGTGCTCCAGGTCCTCCTTGATTGCGTCGGTCCGGGACGAGCTTCAAAGTGAGGTAGGTGGAGCCGTCTCCCTCGCCTTCCTGGTAATCCGGAACAAAGTCCTCCTCTTGATCGAGCTCCGGTGACAGGCGCCTCTTGCTAGACAATCTTTGGGTCTGAGGGTGAGGGGCTCCTGGAGCGGCGTGGGGATGTGGAACGTCTCGACGTCCGGCAGCTCCTCGGAGGGGAGTCCCAAGACTGTAGGCGCTGGCGCTGGCGCTGGTCCTGGTCCTGGCGCTGGTTGAGGCGAGGGGCACCGGGGCATTCATCGCAATGGGAGTCCGGAAGACAGGTAAGGGGAAGGCAATCAGGGCAACGCCGATGGGGGTCCTTCGCCTACTTAGCTGTACCTCACTCCGGGCAAAACACTCTGGGCATATATCTGTAACACAGAAAACTAGTGCTGGAGCGATTAATCGTAGGATCGGTTAATCAATCCATTGAAGTCAAATGAACGATTGTCGATTACAAATAAACTGCACATCGATAATCGGAAGTAATTATAACTTTGATGCATAAACAATAAAATGTTTTACTCTAGCGTGTTTTCTTTATTTGAAAAGTGTAATCAAATCGTAAAGTTTTGCTTGTTTACCTCAAAAACGGAAGTCATGTCGTACTCATGTGCGCATGGCTCCTGCTCAGCCAATGAAATCGCCATATATTTTTAGATCGGTTGTCATGGGAAGTAATTAATATTCATGAACAAGATGTGCAACTCTCATTGGCCATGTAACAAAGCGTCACAGATTAGGTGTTTCGTGATTGGCTGTTAGTAGTAAGCTGATCTTTGGTATTTGCATATAATCACGTGACTTAGTTTAAGGCAGGTAAAATAGACAGCTACTTGCAATTTTATTAATGGAGCTTCTGATACGATTCTTTATCATGACGCCTTACTTATAAGCAAATACATCAAAAGTAACAATTCAACATACAATATCAACACAAGACAGATGAAAACAGAAGTTTATTTATTTACATCACAGAAAATTTCCTAATCAAAGACGCTGAAAGGTAAACAATGTGAATATTTGAAAGGACGCTGTCTGTCGGGCATTTCAATATTAATGTGCATAAGGAAATTAAATTAGATAATGTTTCATAACTTGTTCTGTAATTTCCATAATATATAATTCTTGTTGACCTGCTCTCAACTCTTATAAATAAGAAAATAAACGAATTAAAACATTACATGTGACAAAAGGTGCCAATTGTTTCGAGACTATCATTTCCAGGAAAAGGTGACCGATGAATTTATGAATGACGACGGTCCTACATTTCTTGTTCGAGATTTTCTTTGAACATTAAAATGAAGGTCACTCACTGCCTGAAACTATATATTCACGTCAAGAGGTCAGTTTTATTTCTGCAGACATATGATACAGCATTTTTTTTAAATAGTTTCGCCAATGTAGAGTGATGACAACAACTCGGAAGTCAGTTGGCTTACGTAGGTTTTAGACTGTGAAATAAAAAGTAACTGTCGACGATAAAAACGATTATAATCGATCGATTATCGATCCAACACTAGCGATTATCGATCAGCAAAAATGTAGCGATAACCAGCTCTACAGAAAACATAGTTTGCCAAAAGGTGAAGCATGACACAAGTTTTTTAAAGTAAAAAATTGTTGACAGATTAATACCCACAATAAGATGTGGGTACATAATTTTTTTATTTAATTAGAATAGTTTAATTAAATATTAAATTTAATTTAAAAAAAAATTATTTTTTTTTAAATCAATTATATTTAAAATTGAGATAGAATTACATTTGGAATTAGTAGCAAATGTAATGTGGAAGTATAAAAGGCATGAAAGCAAAAAACCGGGACCACAATGCAAAATAATGCCAAACCCCTTTAAGGTTTGAGGCAAAAATGCATACGTGCAGAAAAGCAAGTAAACATCAACCAAGATGGCGGCGAAGTAAACAAACACGAGAAACAGTAAGGAGGTGTAGAAAAGGAATTCTAACCCGATCCAAGGTATAAAAAACATGCAAAGAAGCAAAACAAGCCACAAATGGATGTAATATGCATTAGGAAGGAAAATTTTCACCCAAAATGTGCAAGATCGCGAAAGATCGCGAAACATGGTAAAAATGGATATAACACCAAAACCAAAACGTAAAGAAATACCGATTACGAGGTGAGAAAAACATGTGAAAACGTGATGATGAGTAAAGAAAGAATGATTTGAATTTTCACTAAGGATGTGACGTATTTCCCGCACATGCCCAGCGGGCAGGGAGCAGCCCTTCCGGTTACACAGTGAGTTACGCGGAAAAAACGTCCACTTCTCATGAGGAAAGGTAAGTGGCAACTTATCCTAAGTTAAGGTAGGTTAAAAATGATTGAATTTCTAGCACATTTTGAAATAGAGCCATTGGCTATGAGGCTCATCAGGCTTCATATCAATTTTGGTTTAGGATGTGGCAAACATGGTTTCCCCCTTAGTAGGGGCCACAGGGTCCTCATCTTTAAATTAGGACTCTGTACACAAAATTTCAGCTTTCTCGGCCTGATGCTTCTTGAGAGGTGTTTAGAGCATGGGGGACGGACGGACGGACGGTGTACACAATGCCATGCCATAAGCCCATCGGGCCTTTAAGGCCAGATGAGCTAAAAACGAATAGCGAGACACTAAATATCCATTTGACGATGAACAAGCAGCTGACATGGTCAAGCTTTATCCTCTGCAAATGCCACAATATGTACAGACTTTATCTATCTTATTTCAAATTAAGCTTTTTATTATCACTGTGTTGATATAGAAGAGTCCATTATATCATGGTGCAGATTCATATGTCACATAAAAACAACAACATAAAATTTCAAGAATATGAAAGAAACAGTTCTAATCAAAATACTAAATGGTGCCACCATTATGATCACTGTTGGGCATATTTCGAGTAAACTGACAAATATAAAAATCAAGCCAATAAAAAAGATAAGATAAGATAGAAAGACAGTTTGAATTTAAAACAGTTTTCTAAGAGAGTCATCCCTTTCACCATAAAAATGCAAAATTTCACAAAAAATATGTTAAACATTCATATCCTCATTTCAAAAGGAATCTAAATACCAAGTTTGATCAACCTTTTAGACATTAGGATGTTTTGGACCAGACAGGACACATACAAGTTTTCAACAGTAACACTCCTTTTTTGTCAATTAAATAAAATTTACAAACATAATTTCAACATTTTTCATCATGACACACGTTCATGTAAGTCTCTATATCAACACATTTGATCAAATGACCACCAGTTCTTGATGGGAATTGTTTTTTTTTTGTAACAGGGTCATTACTTTAAACCAAAATTGAAACCTTTTAGAAAATATTTGTTTAAACTACACACCTCCATATTTTTTATGCATCTCAATGTCAAATTTAGTCAAAATCTGATATGATAAGATGTTGTGAGCCAGATAGGACTTGCAACACTTTCTATCAGAATCTTCTATTTTAGCAAAAACACGTAAAATATTACAAAAATAATTTCAAAATTGTTAATTGTGACATACCTTTATATGATTAATCATCTCCATATCAAATTTTATCAAAATATGAGCCAGAATGGACTTGTAACACTTTTCTTATAAATTGACCACTTTTTCTCCAAAATACCAATATTTTATGAAAATATTCTCAAAATTTTTACTCATGACACATTATTACATGTTTGTTTATTTCCACTATGAATTTGAATTGAAATGGTTGATTAGTTAGAAAGTTTTGAGCTGGACACAAAGTGTAACATACAGACAAACGGTGCCCATTTTATTACCCCCTGCAACTTTGGGGGGGGGGGAAGGATGGGGTATTAAAGAAGGTAAATTCCGGGACATTTCCTGAATAAACACACTAACCAAACCTTTTTTGTAATTCAAGGTTTTGTAAGTCGAGTAAAAACAACAGTTATACAATTTAAGTCAACGGTTTCTAAACATGTATTAAATTAGTTTTATGTTTAAATGAAGGGATAATGAAACAATCACAATTATTGTTAGTAATTATAAGAAAACTTACCTCTAAACCAACATTGACTTATTTCTCTCCCTCGGAGAGATCGTACAGAGTGTGCATAATAAAAAATTTCAGTGGTCTGCGTGTTGTTCTTACTGAATTATCTCCCTTGGAGTTAACTCCCTTGAATTCTCAAATCCAACTGTCATTCTTTTCGATGAACAGAGAACTGGATAACGGGGAGGAGGGAGGGAGTAATTCGTTGGTTTAGAGGTAAGTTTTCTTATAATTACTAACAATAATTGTGATTGTTTCATAATTATTGCGAAAACGGTTACCTCTAAACCAACATTGACTGAATCCCACGTAAGGAGGTGGGTATCCAGATTCGTTAATAGACGTCTTTTAGAAGGTAATTTTCTCCCAAAAAACATCGTAATTTTCAAAATTTGTCAATAAAGGGAGATAATTTTCGGAGAATTATCCTGAATTTTAGTCCTAAAAACATAACAGAATTACGGAAATTGTCCGATCATAAGGGAATTTTCCCGAATTTACCACGTAATTCTTGAGGATTTGCATGTATGTTTTTAAGAAGAAAAACAAAACGTAGTTCTGTCAAATCTAAGGATTCTATCCAAACGTAATTAGGACAAAACCGTCGACCACGTAATTTTAACCTGTACAATCTACTTCCGAAGGCAAGACAGGTTAAAAGGAGGGAATGTGCTGGGGAAGATTAATATCCAACAGGAAAGTTAGAGTTCCCAAAGAGTGACTATACCACATCACTCGCCACCGAAAACAAGAATCTAACTTGATGTAAGCTTTCCCAGGTTAGTGGTGCGAAAACTGGTTGATATAATAATGCCCACCTTGGCAATAGGTGAAGTCCACCATCTACGTTGATAGGACAGAGACTGGAATCACGCACCCTCGGGTCTCCCCCCCCCCCCTTTTTCCCTAGGAGGAGGGTCAGGCAGAGACGATAGTCCCTCCAGCGAGGAGGATATATCCCTGAGATAGGCCCTGGTGAAAGAGCTCGAAGACTTCCACTGACAAGCAGCCACAATTTGATCAATAGAGGTAGACTTCCATGCCGCCAGTGATGTTGAGAGAGCACAAATCTCATGAGGAGAAAACTTCACATCCACGACCTCTTGATCAGCTGTGGAGTAAGCCAAGGCAATCGTTTTGCGAAGCCATGACGCGATAGTGTTCTTAGTAATCTCTGAAGACAAACCAGGTTTACAAGGAAGAAACAGCCGTCTTCTGCCCTTTCTGATAGCATGTGTTCTGTCCAAGTACCAGCGAAGTACTCGAATTGGGCACAGGAGGCGCGCTTTGTCTTTAGGGTCGGCAGGTACAGGCAGAGCCGGCAAGTTATAAACCCTGGTTCCTAAAGGTCCCGATGCCGTAGATTGATTCTTCGCTATGAACTCAGGCAAGGCTCTAAAGGACACTGAGGAGTATTTATGAGCAAAATCTATCGACGAGACATCTATAGCATGAAGTTCTGACACTCTAGCAGCAGAGGCGAATGCGAGCAAGAATGCCGTTTTCCAAGCTAGGAACTTGAGGGAAGTCGCATATAGGGGTTCATAAGGAGCTCGTTGAAGGGATTGAAGCACTAACAAGAGATCCCATTTAGGAAAGGTATTAGGAGACTTGATATCCTGCAGCTTGTAAGATTTCAAAAGTCTGGTGAGGGTTATATCCGTTCCAATAGTTAAGCCTTGGAGATCAGAGACGGAAGCAATGGCTGACCTATAGCCTTCAATTGTACCAGCTTTAAGTTTACAATCTTGCCGTAAGAAGTTGAGGAAGTCAGCTATCATGGGAATGGATAAGGGATGGTCTGCTAAATGTCTATCTCCTCTCCACTGCTGGAATCTGAGCCACTTATAGTCATAGAGGGCGGAAGTGCTAGGTCTAACTGATCTGAAAATAGCGTTAGAAGTGTCCTTCGCGTAACCGCGTTCCTGCAGTGATCTCTGGATATTCTCCAAACGTGTAGATTGAAGGCCTGGAGGTTGACGTTCTCCGGCTGCCAAGACGGCTGTTGCAGAAGGTTCCTCCAAGATGGGAGTTGGAGCTGCAGATCCGTGAGGAGATCGAGCAACGACGGAAACCACGGTCGTTTGGGCCATGCAGGAGCCAGGAGATAAATCACGCAATTGTGTTGCCTCACTTTGCTGAGCACATCCGGTATGATTTTGAACGGAGGGAAGGCGTAAGCTGCTAGATTTTCCCATGATATGGAGAGAGCGTCCACGGCTACCGCTTGAGGATCCGGTACTGGGCTCACATACAACGGAAGCCTGAAGTTCAGAGAGGTGGCAAACAGGTCTATCTGTGGTCTCTCCCACTTGGCCTCGATCAGATCTAACACTTGCGGATGGATCGTCCATTCTGAGGATACGACTAAGTTCCGGCGAGACAGGGAGTCGGCAAGAAAGTTCAGTCTTCCCGGGATATGCCTGGCCTGAAGAGTGATCGACCAGTTGTCTATGAGATCCTAGAGGTCTCTGGTCAGCTGCATCAACGGAGCCGATTTCGTTCCTCCTTGCTTGTTCAAGTAAGCCACCACAGTTGAGTTGTCCGTTGCTATCATTACACTGGAGTTTTGAAGTTGAGATTTCCAATTGAGCAGAGCCAAGAACACCGCCTTCAACTCTAGCATGTTTATATGAAGCTGTGAGTCCGTCCGGTTCCAAGAACCGCTCAGAGTAAAGTGGAGCCAGTGAGCGCCCCAGCCCTGGTTGGAGGCGTCCGTGTAAATGGTGTGAAGCGGCGGAGGCAGAGTAAAGGGACATCCCGTCATCACATGGGAGTGCAAGGTCCACCACTGGAGTTCGCGATGGACTACATCGGTTGGCACTATTTGGGCATCCAGGGACAGATGACGGTAATCGTTTATCCAGGACTGTATGTGCCGCAAATTCAGTCGCCCTCTGGCTGTGAACGCTTGTATTGAGGTAAGGGACCCCAGCAGGGACATCCATGACCTGAGAGATTGGTTCTTGCTTGAATCCAATAACTGATGTATGAGGGCTTGAATCACATTCCAACGGGACTCTGACGGAGCAATAGTTGCCGAGTTGGTATCCAGGACGGCTCCCAAGAACTTGATGCGCTGAGACGGAATCAGTTCTGATTTCTCCTGATGAATAATCCATCCCAGGTGGCAGAAGACATGTTGCACCAGAAGAATATGCTGTCGAAGAGTGGAGGATCCTGGTGCCGGAGCAAGAAATCGTCCAGGTAACCGTGGATACAGATGTAATGGAGGTGCAGAAACTGAAGCACTGGAGCTGTCATTTTGGTAAAGAGCCAGGGCGCCACTGCTATTCCGAAGGGCAGGACCTTGAACTGAAAACGGCGGCCATTGAGCGCGAACCGTAGGTACTTCCGGGACTTGAGGTGGATGGGTACGTGCAGATATGCATCTCTCAAGTCTAGGCTGGCAAAGCTGGAGTGTGGAAGAATCAGTTTCCGAATGTTGTTCAAGGACTCCATGGTGAACTTGGGAGGTCTGACTAGAAAAGACTTGTTTAGCACCTTGAGATCTATGATCATTCTCATTTCCACGGAGTCCTTCTTGGGCACAAGGAAAACGGGCGAATAGAAGCCTTGAGATACGTCGGCGGGGTCTAGCTCCGTGATCGCATCCTTTTGTAAGAGCTGCTCGATAACGGAGAGCGCTGCTTGAAACTTTTTTCCTTGGAGGAAAAACCCGTTTCCCTGAGGGTAGATGGTAGTCGGAGGAACTGGATCCCACTGAAGAGAGTATCCCGAGGCCACTATAGATAAAATCCATCTGTCGTTGGTGATGGATTCCCAGTTCTGTAGGAGCCTCCCCAGACGGCCCCCCACGGGCGAGTGGAAGATCGGCTGGGGAAACGATATCGTACGGTTCAAGTCGGGGGACGTAAGCGGTCAAAAGGGTTGATGGATAGGCACTGGAGGATCGTGGTAGTCAGCGTCTGTAACCGCCCTTCGAACCACGAAAGGGCCTTGACTGTTCCTTGTAAGAAGGTTTAGACGGGTCCTTGGCCTGAGGCGGGTGAAAGTCCCTGCGACCACGGAAACCGCCCCGAGACTGCGAAGAAGGAGGCAGGGGAGGAGCCGATTGCTTGGCCTGGTAGTTAGGTCTAGAGCTGCTATTGCCTCGGCGCTGTGCATGGAAGGATCCCCTTGAAAGCAATGCTTGAGTCAATTTAAGATTCAACGACTTGGAAGTCAAGGCATCCTGAGATTCGCTAGCTTGAATACAAGATCCATTAAACAAGGCTGGCGCTTGAATAGGCTGGGTCAAAAGAGAGTCTTTGACATCCGCTGGAAGATCTCGGATCCTTGAAATGTTTTGTTGCCTTTCTCCCAAAACAATCCGTGCCATAGAATTTGCAGAAGGCGCAAAGATTGAGTCTAGGAAACCATGAGCCATGGCTACATCATCCGCTCTGATGGTCTGTAACGTATCGGGCGCCACATCATCATAGGAATCAAACTTGGGCGGGAGCATCTCCCTGATACCCGCACAGAACCAGTTCATATAAGATAGCATATCCATAGAAGCACGAACATTCCGTTCTATTTCGGAAACATCGGTCTTGGAAATAGGAATCTGGCTGAAGGAGACCGCCTTAGGGTTAAGTCGATCAAAGTCCCTATCAAGTACAGGAGATTCAAGAGCCACGAATCTGTTGTGCATTTGGTAAGCCACTTTAGGTCAAAACTTGGGGACCGAAGGCTGACCCGGTAGATAGTTAAGCTTGTCATTAATCCCGTTGCAAGCCGTCTTAATGACCGAAGAGTGGGGTAAGCAGAACTTGGTAGGACGGGAGGGGGGTAGCGACCCCGAAGCACCTAACTCCTCAGGCCTAGGGGAGGCCGTATCTTCCGTGACAATAGGAGCCGTACATGGCTTAAGTCGCTGAAGGTATTGAATCTTGTCCGGGAAGGACCAATCCGGGTTGAGAGCAAATTCAAAACTTTCCGGTGGAATAATCAACTGACCCTCACGGGCCGACACAGTGAAGTCCAAAGAGTCTGTGTCCGTGAAAGCGTGGCAAGCTCTAGGATTAGTGTTCACATCATGAATCACGGGGATAAGCGGAGGCCTGGTCGTGTCAATGAAGGCCGTCTGCTGATCACGGGCCGTCCGTGCGGGTACGTGGAGGCCGTTATCATCGGTCGGTGCGGTAGGACCCGTGCTGCCCGTGCTAACGGACGGCTTAACGAGATCCCCCAGGCTACCCTGACCACCCTGTGAAGCCCGTGCGCCGCTGGGCGCCGTGACATTCGTGAGGGGATCACGGGCAGTCGCACTGCTTGGCTCTTGCCGGCCTCGGAAAGCAACGGGGTCTGGGTCCGTGCTACCTTGGCTCGACAGAGGAGCTGAATCGACCGCCCGCTCCACTGACACCGGGGTCAGGGAGTCAGACCGCGTACGACTCGATGAGATATTGCTCTCCAAGGCCGAGAAGCGTTCAGCCGACTCTTTCTTGATGGCGGCCATAGAGTACGTCAAGGTGGAGAGCATCGCCTTTATCTCTTCCAACTCTGAGGGTTTAGGCTTCTCAGATTGAGGAATAGGTGAGGTCTTAGCCTTCTTGGTGGGAGGAGATGGTTTAGCCAAAGCCTTACGCTTGGGAGTCTTCGGCTTGGATCTAAGATTGTACATAACTTGCCAGTCATCCAGGGATAAGTGATTGCACAAAAGGCAGCGCTTGGCGTAAGTACATGAGGACTTGTCACAGCAAGCATAACACAGAGAATGCGGATCGCCCTTACAGAGATATCTCTGACACTCAACACATTTCTTCTGAGTAGACATGATGGAAGATAGTCTTTTCAACACGCAAGAAAAAATCTCACCCAAGTACTTCAGGAATACAATCCAAAACGAATCACAATCCAACGAAATCACCGTAATCCAAACGAATCACAGTAATCCAAGTGAAGGAAGTAATCCAAGAAAGCAAAACGTATCCCAAAGTAATCCAACTTGAGTGAAAAACACAAGAGTCACACTGAGTACGACCGGTCTCTCTGGTTTAGAGGTAACCGTTTTCGCAATAATTATGAAACAATCACAATTATTGTTAGTAATTATAAGAAAACTTACCTCTAAACCAACGAATTACTCCCTCCCTCCTCCCCGTTATCCAGATCTCTGTTCATCGAAAAGAATGACAGTTGGATTTGAGAATTCAAGGGAGTTAACTCCAAGGGAGATAATTCAGTAAGAACAACACGCAGACCACTGAAAAATTTTATTATGCACACTCTGTACGATCTCTCCGAGGGAGAGAAATAAGTCAATGTTGGTTTAGAGGTAACCGTTTTCGCAATAATTACAAACATTTCTTCTCATTTTATTCATAATCTTAAAAATACTTCTGGTTCCCTGTTTCGGTCAAAGTTGAAATGTCCGATTGACTGATTGACAAAATTTTCATCCTTGCTTACACCTGTCATTATTCATTGCACTTCTCTGGTTAGTCTCGACACATAAGAATCTCTCTTCTAGTGTATTAGGGTGGCCATAGGGCAACTGCAATAGGATGAATGAGGATTGCCCTTATGGAGATATTTCTGGCAGTTAATACACTAAAAAGTCAAATAGATCAATATATTTAATTCAACACAAGCACAATTAAATAAAATGGAAACAATCTCAAGAATACAAGGGATACACAATAGTACGAAAAAGAATCACAATCCAAGAAGCACACAGAAGAAAGTAATCCGAAACATCGGGTATCCAAGGCAAAAAAAAACTGAGTGAGCAGAAAAGTCTCGCTTATTTGCCTTGCACAACCTGCAAGCCATATAGCTATTGGGTCGGAAGAGAAAAATAAGTTTTAAAGGCTTAGCCCCTGTGGCCCTTATTAGGAACCAAAGGGCCACCAAAGCTATGAATTACAATCCTCAATAGTCAAGGAGTCTATTCACAAGCTTTCAGTTTTGTAGGCCTTATGCTTCTTGAGAAGTTGAAAATAGGTTTTAAGGGTGTGGCCCCCTGTGACCCTTATATAAGGGGCCACAATGCCACAAAGCTATAACTCCTTATCCTTACTAGTTAAGGAGTCTGTACACAAAGATACAGCTTTCTAGGCCTAGAAAAAGTAGAAAATGCACAAGTTTACAGACAGACGGACGGATGGACACCATGCCATGTCATGCCATGCTCCCAACAGACCTTACACGCTGATCAGCTAAAACTAACAGTTCTGATTAAAACTTTAGTGGAGGTACTCTCATAAGGGAGATAATCGGGAAAGAAACAACACACAGACCAAAATTTCTTTTTTCTTTCTCTTTTTCTCTGTAGGAATCCATAGGTTTCAGTTACACTATATTTTTAAAGAAGAAACAAATGATTGAAAAGGTTGTGATCACTTTTTCCTCATCAAACAGTATATTGTCATTAAAGGAATCACTTCACACTTGAGAGATGAAGATCTAAACAAAACCAATAGCAGTGCTTCAGCCAGGATTTAGTCATTATGTGCCAATTGGTACACTCACCTTTGAAAAGTAAACAGAGTCATAATGTGTGCCAACTCTGGAAAATTGATTATATATATGTGTAAAGTAATTTGTAAAAGCGAATGTCTGTTTTTGCCTCTAACCGTAAGACGTGATTGGAGATTTAGTTCTTCGGTCACGACATATTTCTTTCTGCATCGACAGTCATATTTTTAAGTTGGCTAGTTAACAGTAACTTAATTACCGGTTATAAGTATTGTCACTGCGATCTACTGCTGGAGTCACCGTAGGTTTACTGAAAAACTATGTTTTGCGCCGGCGTTTCATATTCGTTTTGTCACCATCTTTAGTCAACCAAATATATGGCGGATTAGACAATGTCTCGCATTACTTCGCAATATGACTGAAACCATACGAGAGGATTAATTTACATACGAGAAAACTACCAGCCAGTCAAATGATCAGAATTTGATAACATCACATTCACGAATGAATGGAAGACTCGTTTTGGTTTTACAATCCAATGAATTTGTAGTTTCACTTCCATATATGGATTCGGTGTCTGCCCATCGACAGCATGGCAGTTCTAACTCAACCCATATTTCTGACATTGAACATAATGGTCAGAAGGTCTGATTTAAAAAAAAATTCCCAACATAATTTGAAGCTTAATTCATTTTAGAAACACGGCAAAATGTGACAAACTACAGATAGTGCATCTGAACATGTGGCTAATTACTTATGCATTACGATTCAAGATCTCATTGGTTCATAGAGAGGTGTGTCATTGATTCGAAATCTCATTGGTTGATAGTCAGGTCATTGCCATCAAAATAAGATACGTACCTCCGTGTTTAATGCGTTGTATTTGGACACTTTATAACTAGTTCTAAAGGAACACAAATGCAAAAAAGCACTTTATTTTCGCAAATGTAATCAAAATCGTATGACCTGCAGTGGTTAATATTTTGGCGCCAATGCAAACGCTGTGCAGTTGATTTCATACGCCAATTCTCATAAAGTGCGTGAATGGCGCAAGGGCGCGGTCTGGCTGAAACACTGCAATAGCAGTTAACACTTTCACTAACCATAACTCTCTAAGGAGAGAACCCCAAAAACTTGTTGCCTGAACTTGTTGATCAGTCAAGCTGAAAATTCAATCTTCAATAATATATTTATTTCCAAACTCCCACACTGCTAACTTGCAATGGTGAAAACACTAATACAACAAATGCATAATAAATTTGCTATGACCTGACAGTAAGCATGATTTCCCAGTGCTCGGTGGGCCTCGTCTATGACCAGACACCTTACATCAGCTGCGGGACACGTTCCTCGACTCAGGTCATTTGTCATCACTTGTGGAGTGAGGAAGAACACTCGCCTCTCCTTCCAGACACACTGTCGCTCAGTTGGGTTCATTGTTCCTACAAAATAAACAAGTTCCAAAATCTATACATTTTAGACAAGAAACTCAACCTTTTGAATGATCACTTACCAGGCAATAAGGATCACAGGGTAACCAAATCTATACCTTATTGTTTATCATATAAGACAGACAGAGTATGCTATATATATCCCCCATCCTGAGGGATAAGGGGAAGACATGTTAGATAATGTCTTAAAATGATAACAGTATTCTTTAATTTACTTTTAACAATATTTCAAATTGAACACTAACCTTAGCAGATCATCGGTAATGAATTCACCCTACACAAGATAATTGTTAATAATCCTTAGTTTCACAGCCCTGCAAACTTGTAACTAGCATTTTTGTGGAAACAGCAAATAATTATGTATATAACTGCCATGTAGATAACTGCAAGCTTCTGATTTATAACTCAATCAAGGTATTGATCGATACCCTTAAGAAACAAAGCAAATTTGGTTATCCTATCTTGAATAGTTTCTGAAAAGCTGTCCCATTTAACTTGTACACATGGAAAAGGAGTCCAAAACTATATCCCCCTAACACTTCATGGCAGGGGAAAATAAATTGTCTTCATTTCTATATAAATTAACTTCTAACATATTGTAACTCCAGTTATACTAAGCTGTACCTAGGGACATTGTTTACACACATTAATTGTGATAAACTTCTGCTGCTGCTTATAGAATTCGCATGTTTTCTCATGCACTGGCACTTGGACATAATAGTTGATTAAGGGGGATTTTGTCCTCACAAAAATCCTGAGTATTGAAAACGTTGTGTTCAACACCCCTCTCTCATCCTATTTATTTATGTCCAGAATTTGCTATACCGAAAGAGACTGCTCCTCGTGACCAAGAAATAATCAGCCAGCAGTGCCACATACCTGAAAATGGTGGGGAGCAGAGTGCTTGAAAATACAGCAACGGAGTTGACATGCTGACCACTATACGTATACCACCAACTACTTAAAGGAGGGGTATAATAAATTACTGTTGCTAAAAACTTTGAAATAGATTTTAAAAGAACTTAGTGAAGCTAACAAGAACAACTAGGATGTTATATGAAAATAAAATCTGAAATAATGTTTAACCTCACTCACTCAGTAAAATAGCAAATACATCAAACACAACTTATCTGGCCTTTAATTTTGTGAAAAGATCATCTATGATACATAATTGGATACGAATCATTATAGCTCTTAGACTAATGGCCAGGAATACACATATATCAAACAGCAGAACATGTTGGTGCAATAAAGATAAAGCTGGTTATAGGTGTTAAAATGTTGAAAACAAATTCTAGGTAAAAGAAAAACCCAATTACCAGTCATTTCAGCAGTGTCTGTGTGAGGAATGCCCATGATGTTGTAGCAGGCATCAATTTGCTGGGCCACCAGGGGTTTGGTTGGTGCCATGAACACAATCTTTCCTTGCGGGTACCACTGATAAAAATTGTACATGACCACAGCTGCAATGAAAGTTTTGCCCAAACCAGTTGGAAGTGTAACCATAGTATTCTTGTACAGGCACTGTTGCACAATATTAAACTGATAATCTCTCACAGGATAATTGGTTGGATAAATCCATAGCCGACCAGCTTGTTTATCAAAACCTGGAAGATCTGAACTGTGTGTTCCAGATACAGCCTCATGAGCATAAGAAGTAGGGAGCATGCTTTCATGTATTTGATCTGCACCCACTGACACATTGCCATTGTCAATATTTGGTTCATTCTGGTTATTTACACCATATTTGGAAAATAAGATGGAGGGCTTCTTTCTATCTGGACCCCCAAAACTTGATGCTGGCTCCTCTGCACAGCTGATGTCAAGGGCGTGTGCAAGAAGAATGTCCTCCTCCTCCTCACATAAATCAATCACGGGTGCAACCTCCTGCAATCCCCCCCTCCCTCTCCCTCTCCCCCTCCCCCGCTCCCTCAACAGTTCTTCCTCTTTACCTCTGCACGTGGAAGCATTCCCTCCCCAACTTTGAAACAACGTCTTTTGCTGCTTAGTACTCATTCTTTAGCCCTCGATCGGGCAACACTTCAAGTTCCAAGTTCATAACCAAGGCGGATGAAATAGCTACTTCTTGTCATTCTTCTTGCCCTTCAACTCAGTTATGTTGGCAGAAAACATAAAATATCTGAAACTAAGATTAGAAGCAACAGTTATTAAATAAATAGTTTAATAATAATACTTTACATGATTCTACTTTGCTGTAAATGAAATCAGAATCCAGTGTTGTTTCTAGAGGGGGCCCTGGTGTTTCTGTTCGCCCTTTTGGCTTTCTGTCCCTTAAAAACTGAGAAATAGGATACTTTTACAGTGATTGGGAAAGGCAGGGGCCATGGACCATTTTGCACATTAGAATTTTAAGTTTACTATTCATATAATAGACAATGTCCCATTAAAATTCAGAAAAATAGAGCCATTGGCTCTGTAGCTCATCAGGCATCATATCAAGTTTGCTTTATACAGGCCAGATGAGCTAGAAATGAAACTGATGTTACCTATTGCAAGAAAACCTATAAAAAAATTACAAAACAAATGTATTATTATTCAACACTTTCTAGATCGCCAATATCAGACAGTGAAAGAAGTCCACACTAAAATATCCAAGGAGAAATAAATTTGCCATAGACTGTCATGATGTGTCATCTAATGGAGAAAAATAGGTTTTTAAGATTGTGACCCCTGTGACCCTATTTGGGGTCATGGGGTCACAAAACCTACAGTTTAGAATCCCAATTGGCCAAGGAGTCTACATGCAGTCTTTCAGCTCAATAGACCTTTAGCAGTTAAAGATGATGATGAAAATAAGTTTTTAAGGTTGTGACCCCTGTGACCCTATTTGGGGTCATGGTTACCAAAGTTACAAATTAGAATCCCTATTGTCCAAGGAGTCTGCACATATCACTTTCAACTCTCTTGTCCTTTTAGAACTGGAGAAGAAGATGAAAATAGGTTTTTAAGGTTGTGACCCCTGTGATCCTATTTGGGGTCATGGGGTCACCAAAGTTACAAATTAGAATCCCCATTGTCCAAGGAGTCTGCACATATCACTTTCAACTCTCTAGTCCTTTTAGAACTGGAGAAGAAGATGAAAATAGGTTTTTAAGGTTGTGACCCCTGTGACCCTATTTGGGGTCACAGGTTCACCAAAGTTACAAATTAGAATCCCCATTGTCCAAGGAGTCTGCACATATCACTTTCAACTCTCTAGTCCTTTTAGAACTGGAGAAGAAGATGAAAATAGGTTTTTAAGGTTGTGACCCCTGTGACCCTATTTGGGGTCATGGGGTCACGAAATCTACATTTTAGAATCCCCATTGTCCAAGGAGTCTGCACATATCACTTTCAACTCTCTAGTCCTTTTAGAACTGGAGAAGAAGATGAAAATAGGTTTTTAAAGTTGTGACCCCTGTGACCCTATTTGGGGTCACAGGTTCACCAAAGTTACAAATTAGAATCTCCATATGCTAAGGTACTTGTACACAAAATGTCAGCTCTCTAATGTGTATGGTTCATGAGGAGAAGTCGAAAGTGTCAAAAGTTTACGGAACGGACGGACGACGGACGGACGCCGGACGACGGGCCATGACATAAGCCCATCTGGACTTTCAGTCCTGATGAGCTAAAAATTACCAAAAACCCTGAACATGGCCCATTGTCAAAGATGTCTTTCCCAATCCCTGCTTTTACTATTGCAGACTTGGGTCCAATATGTTCAGAACATGCCAAAATGACACCCTCAGCTGATCACCTAGGAACAATACTGAATATCTATCATGTCTATGAATGTTAAAAACAAGTCTTTCAACAATAAGACATGTATAAGGCTGTCATTGTTATAATTGTTGTTTTATCAATGTCAACTTATGAGAAAATTCATTATAATAACTATGCCAACAATAACAATAAATTATCATTTAATGAATACCCTTGAGTAACCTGTTTACATGGGTCACATGTTTTGGTGTTTTTTTTACAAAGGATGTCATATTTCACATAAAAGATGCATATGTGAAATATCAAAGGTATATTTCTATCCAATCACAAGACTGATAGACAGACAGACAGACAGACAGACAGGGCAAAAGCAATATACCCCGGGATCTCCAATTCACGGGCATAAGAAAGTTCTTTAAATTTAGCATCTATAGAAGTGTGGGAAAAGTGATCAGATTCTGTGATGGGAACTCATGTATTAATTATGAAGTTACACAGATCCAAATTGAGAGCCCTAGTTCAGTTTTACGTTGCAATAAATAAATGGAATTTAAAATCTATTAAAAAAATTAAAAAATAGAGCCATTGGCTCTGTAGCTCATCAGGCTTCATCATCAATTATGCTGTAGAGTGTGGTCAATGTGATTCCCCCTTTGTAGAGGCCACAGGGTCACCATTCATAAAATTCAGTATATAGGCGACAAGTTTCAGTTTTCTAGGCCTTTACTTCTGATGAAGAAGATGAAAATAGATTTGAAGGACGTTCCTGTTGCCCTTATTAGGGGCAACATGGTCACCAAAGCTACAATTTATAATCCTCACTAATCAAGGAGTCTGTAAACAAAGTTTCAGCTTTCTAGGCCTTATGCTTCTGGAGAAGAAGATGAAAATAGGTTTTTAGGGCGTGGCCCGTGGCCCTTATTAGGGGTCACAGGGCCACCTAAGCTACAATTTATAATCCTCACTAGTCAAGGAGTCTGTACACAAAGTTTCAACTTTCTAGGCCTTATGCTTCTGGAGAAGATGAAAATAGGTTTTTAGGGCGTGACCCCTGTGGCACCAAAGCTACAATTTATAATCCTCACTAATCAAGGAGTCTGTAAACAAAGTTTAAGCTTTCTAGGCCTTATGCTTCTGGAGAAGAAGATGAAAATAGGTTTTTAGGGCGTGGCCCGTGGCCCTTATTAGGGGTCACAGGGCCACCAAAGCTACAATTTTTAATCCTCACTAGTCAAGGAGTCTGTACACCAAGTTTAAGCTTTCTAGGCCTTTTGGTTCTGGAGAAGAAGATGAAAATAGGTTTTTAGGGCGTGGCCCCTGTGGCCCTAATTAGGGGCCACAGGGCCACTATAGCTACAATTTTTAATCCTCACTAGTCAAGGAGTCTGTACACCAAGTTTAAGATTTCTAGGCCTTATGGTTCTGGAGAAGAAGTCGAAATTCCACAAAGTTTACGGACGGCCGCACGGACGCCGGACACCATGCCATGCCATAAGCCCATCCGGCCTTACAGGCCAGATGAGCTAAAAATTTGACTTATTTAACTTTTATTTATTGAAATATGACTTCAGTTTAGGAAGAGATAAAAATAGAGCCATGGGCTCTGTAGCTCATCAGACTTTAGATGGAAATAGGTTTTTAAGGTGTTGACCCCTGTGACCCCATTTGGGGTCATGGGGTCACAAAACCTACAATTTAGAACCCCCATTGGCTAAGGAGTCTACACACAACTTTCCAGCTCTCTAGACCTTTTTGAACTGGAGAAGAAGATGAAAATAGGTTTTTAAGGTTTTGACCCCTGTGACCCCATTTGGGGTCATGGGGTCACGATATCTACAATTTAGAATCCCCATTTGCCAAGGAGTCTACACATCAAATTTCAGCTCTCTAGAGTCATTGGTTCTGGAGAAGAAGTTGAAATTGTGAAAAGTTTACGGACGGATGGACGGACGGACGCCGGACGCCATGCCATGCCATAAGCCCATCGGGTCTTTTAGACCTGATGAGCTAAAAATGTATATTTATCTCTTTCTGATCGCGTCATTATCAAACCCCCGCATCAGGCCTTTTTTCCATATGATGAGTCATTGATGACAGGGGGAAAAATGGAAATGTAGTCAACTTGCCTAGAAAAAACATTGAAACATTAACTTTTAAAATATAACTTGTTTCTGTTTGTGTAGGCCTTCAAAGATGCAAATATAAAGTGCTCTAAAGTTCATATTTATTTTTATCAAATTATGTTGAATTCTTTCTATATTCGATAATAAAAAAAAAATGGAAAAAAATATGCATCATCGCATCATTCAAGGTTACACAATCTATGAACACTTTTCATTGAGTATCACAATCATCTATTGATTAAAAGTGTTCATAGTTAAAATAAAGCATTTTCGCAAAACCATGCTAAAGTCGTGACCTTGCTGTGACCTTGACCTTGAACAGATTGTAGCGAAAACCTTTTCTAAATTTTTTACTCTTCCAAGGATGATACATACCAAGTAAGAGCTTCATAGCACAAAAACTTTTCAAGTTATCGCGTTTACAAGGGATTTTTTAGTGATTTTATAGCTCATGACCTTGACCTTTGACCTTGAAAGTGAACATGTCAAAATCGTTCCCCCGAGGTATAAGCAGTAAGTTATGAATACAAGTTCTGGAAAGCTTAGTAGAAAAAAGTTATAGCCATTAGTATGTGCGCGACGGCAGCGGCGGCGGCGGAAACTGCACAAAACCTGATAGCAGCCCCGTCCTTAGACGGGGCTGCTAATGAGGAGGCATCGCTTATACAAACAAGCACTACTGTAGAGTTTTATGAGCTCCTTACTCATCTGGATACCCCACAACTTAAAACAACAGATAGGCATCGGTTTAAGTGTCAAACACACAAACACAGATGTAGAGCTTTGATATCCATTCGTGACAAATTTATGCGTCAGTACGCACGATTTTACAAACTATTGCGTACAGTACGCATGGTATTTTGATTCTTTTGGGTTTTAAGGAAACTGTCTGCTTATCTGTACTCTCAGTTTTCTTATCAATTACGTTTTCAACGATTTTAGTGCGTAAAATACGCAGATAGGCAGCTTATCTGGAGCACTGCCACATTAAGAGATTGAGTACTCAATGGTATTTTTTTAAAGTAAAGAAATATCTAAAAATGACCTGAACCAAAAATTCTTTCACTGAAAAAAAAATTGATTATGTTTTGTAAGAGGGTGGGTGCATTCAAAATCATACATTTTTTTTAATAAATTTTTTGTTTACAAAATTGAAGTTGTTTTATTTTATTGAAACATTGCTCTTGCAACAAACCAAGTTCCGTTGATTTGGGTCTTTTTAAAAAAAAATCATTGGATATACAGCCGTGTCGTGTAAAGATACGCAGAGGGTAAAGATACGCACTTACATAAAAGTAAACCTAATAATTATACATTTAGTGTTAGCTTGTAATGTTTTGTTGTCTTTACATCTTTTTTGAAATTCAAAAGATATTGAAAGGTTTTAGATTGCTTTAAAAGAGTAAGATGTTGAACAGCGGCACAAAACAGTGACATGCTTGACAAAATTCCTAACAAATTAATCGTCATCAAATATTTTATCTTATCCCATTTCAAATGTGAATGGAAACAAAATCATTAATGTTGCTACAATCAATATGTCATTCCTTGAACTTCTGAAAACAGTTTCACAATCTATAAATATTATAAAATCGAAAATGTTAGGTGTATTCAAAACCTGCCTGCGTATCTTTAGCCTACAATTCCAGACCATCTAAAAAACGTTTAACGGACCTATCGGATCACCCGTGAGGCATTTGGTGCAGAGAAACGTTCATCCCAGAGGTTTCTGCGTCGTTTTGCGAATTTAAATAGATATAAATGTTATTTGAAGGGCGACATGTGATGGAAATAAGCCACGTTTTGCGGAGAAATGTATATCTGAGAGGTTCTTGTGTATGTGTATGAGATGTCACCAATTTGAAGCGATAATTTTGACTAAACTCGAAAGCGAGTCGAGATGGGCAAGATGGATGCCTTTATTCCTTTACTCTATTACATATAGGGGACGGGTCTTTCTTACCCCCGTTTTACCTACATTTTATTTACGATATCGGGTTCCTGTGACATAGGGTTTTCTCATATCTCATATTTTCCTGACATGACAGATCATTTATCTCTTATATGCGCGTATCTTTACCCATCAGCACTGTATCTTAACGCTGTTAACAATTTCACATAATACAGCAGATTTGTTCTGTCATTGTGCTTAAAAATGTTAAAAGACATAGGATACTACTAATTGGACCTCTTTTCAACCAATAATTATTGCCAATATTCCAGTAGGTTTTCGAACGCAAAATTACCTGCCTTTCGTGCATGATTGCCAGACGCACTGTATCAATGTTGACAATCATTAGCCTACTACTGTAGTTAAACGTGTTTAAAGGAAATTTACTATCCCCGGTGCAGTTTGAGCAACAGTCTGGAGCGAATTTACATGGATAATCTGAAAGTGAGGCAACATTCGTCCGGCAACTTCTTACAGTTTACTTACGTTCATCAAACCGAAATCCCCGCGATAGATGCTTTCTAGATTCCAAAATAAGAGAGTTCTTTTGGCTATGCTTGATTAGTAACCAGCCGTACTGTCGAAGTGTATCGATATGAAAAGGCAGGCGAACCTGTGTAGTTGAGAAAATAAGCGCCGGGTTTACACAGTTTTCACAGCGGTTTTTAAGTTTATACCTCCATGAACTTAATAAATGTTGAAGTTATCGCGTTTACAAGGGATTTTTTAGTGATTTTATAGCTCGTGACCTTGACCTTTGACCTTGAAAGTGAACATGTCAAAATCGTTCCCCCGAGGTATAAGCAGTAAGTTATGAATACAAGTTCTGGAAAGCTTAGTAGAAAAAAGTTATAGCTATTAGTATGTGCGCGACGGCAGCGGCGGCGGCGGAAACTGCACAAAACCTGATAGCAGCCCCGTCCTTAGACGGGGCTGCTAATGAGGAGGCATCGCTTATACAAACAAGCACTACTGTAGAGTTTTATGAGCTCCTTACTCATCTGGATACCCCACAACTTAAAACAACAGATAGGCATCGGTTTAAGTGTCAAACACACAAACACAGATGTAGAGCTTTGATATCCATTCGTGACAAATTTATGCGTCAGTACGCACGATTTTACAAACTATTGCGTACAGTACGCATGGTATTTTGATTCTTTTGGGTTTTAAGGAAACTGTCTGCTTATCTGTACTCTCAGTTTTCTTATCAATTACGTTTTCAACGATTTTAGTGCGTAAAATACGCAGATAGGCAGCTTATCTGGAGCACTGCCACATTAAGAGATTGAGTACTCAATGGTATTTTTTTAAAGTAAAGAAATATCTAAAAATGACCTGAACCAAAAATTCTTTCACTGAAAAAAAAATTGATTATGTTTTGTAAGAGGGTGGGTGCATTCAAAATCATACATTTTTTTAATAAATTTTTTGTTTACAAAATTGAAGTTGTTTTATTTTATTGAAACATTGCTCTTGCAACAAACCAAGTTCCGTTGATTTGGGTCTTTTTAAAAAAAAATCATTGGATATACAGCCGTGTCGTGTAAAGATACGCAGAGGGTAAAGATACGCACTTACATAAAAGTAAACCTAATAATTATACATTTAGTGTTAGCTTGTAATGTTTTGTTGTCTTTACATCTTTTTTGAAATTCAAAAGATATTGAAAGGTTTTAGATTGCTTTAAAAGAGTAAGATGTTGAACAGCGGCACAAAACAGTGACATGCTTGACAAAATTCCTAACAAATTAATCGTCATCAAATATTTTATCTTATCCCATTTCAAATGTGAATGGAAACAAAATCATTAATGTTGCTACAATCAATATGTCATTCCTTGAACTTCTGAAAACAGTTTCACAATCTATAAATATTATAAAATCGAAAATGTTAGGTGTATTCAAAACCTGCCTGCGTATCTTTAGCCTACAATTCCAGACCATCTAAAAAACGTTTAACGGACCTATCGGATCACCCGTGAGGCATTTGGTGCAGAGTAACGTTCATCCCAGAGGTTTCTGCGTCGTTTTGCGAATTTAAATAGATATAAATGTTATTTGAAGGGCGACATGTGATGGAAATAAGCCACGTTTTGCGGAGAAATGTATATCTGAGAGGTTCTTGTGTATGTGTATGAGATGTCACCAATTTGAAGCGATAATTTTGACTAAACTCGAAAGCGAGTCGAGATGGGCAAGATGGATGCCTTTATTCCTTTACTCTATTACATATAGGGGACAGGTCTTTCTTACCCCCGTTTTTACCTACATTTTATTTACGATATCGGGTTCCTGTGACATAGGGTTTTCTCATATCTCATATTTTCCTGACATGACAGATCATTTATCTCTTATATGCGCGTATCTTTACCCATCAGCACTGTATCTTAACGCTGTTAACAATTTCACATAATACAGCAGATTTGTTCTGTCATTGTGCTTAAAAATGTTAAAAGACATAGGATACTACTAATTGGACCTCTTTTCAACCAATAATTATTGCCAATATTCCAGTAGGTTTTCGCACGCAAAATTACCTGCCTTTCGTGCATGATTGCCAGACGCACTGTATCAATGTTGACAATCATTAGCCTACTACTGTAGTTAAACGTGTTTAAAGGAAATTTACTATCCCCGGTGCAGTTTGAGCAACAGTCTGGAGCGAATTTACATGGATAATCTGAAAGTGAGGCAACATTCGTCCGGCAACTTCTTACAGTTTACTTACGTTCATCAAACCGAAATCCCCGCGATAGATGCTTTCTAGATTCCAAAATAAGAGAGTTCTTTTGGCTATGCTTGATTAGTAACCAGCCGTACTGTCGAAGTGTATCGATATGAAAAGGCAGGCGAACCTGTGTAGTTGAGAAAATAAGCGCCGGGTTTACACAGTTTGCACAGCGGTTTTTAAGTTTATACCTCCATGAACTTAATAAATGTTGAAGTCAATTCTTAAATGTTTAAACCAAATTTGAATGCATAATTATATATTCATGTATAAATGTGTTTGATTCTATCGCTTGCTTAATGACTGTTATTACTCGCCCGTGTAAGATACCGCAGTGTAATATTTATACGGCAATATTAAACTAGTGAAATAACACAATTGAAGTATGACGTCACAGTAGTGTGTGGTTGTGACGTCACAATGTAAGCGCTTCGTCACAATGGATGCCGAGTCGCGGAACTGTTAGTTTCAGCACATTTTCGGCAAGTTTGCGTGATTTTTAGGGCAAGTAATAAACAGAATACTAAACTTCCTTCCATTTAATACTATTTTTATTAAACTCGTGAATGATTTGGTATCAAACTCGCTTTCGCTCGTCTTATACAAAATCATTAACTCGTTTAATAAAAATAGTATTAAATGGAAGGTCGTTTAGTATCCTCTATATATTAAACACTAATATATTCTGCGATGAAGCAAGTCCATCCTATGTTTACCTTGATGTCGGGTCGTAAGTCGTCAATCAATCCAAAAGTAGGCCTAATTGGTTGTAATTAATCAATTAATTCAAGTTATCGTTAGTTTCCTCATATTAATTGGTCATTGTTGTCTAATTAATCTCATGGGTGATTGTTGTCTAAACAGTAGGCCTAGCATAGTTAATTTGTGCTTTCCTTTACCAATCGAGGTTTTGTGAAACGAGTTTCTTTTGATATGAAACCCAATCGATAATTAAATATTAAAAATTTAAATAATAATAGAATAAACATGAGCAAAATAAACATTATGAACAACAACAAGTATCGTCATACTTGATTGTAAAATTGTCCATCATCTAACATAGCATACATAGATAATATAACTTTTGATCACAACTTAGTCATGTTTAAAATGCGTAATTGTAAAAAAAAAATATTTTATTGCCAAATTTTTCGGAACAAACCGTCAATCTGTCTACGAACCCACCGATATTTCTGTCTACGACAACACCCCCCCCCCCCCCCCCCCCGTATCTACGAAAACACCAACACCCTATATTTTCCACCGTTTTATTTGTCTACGAACCAACCTTTCTACGAAAACACCCATCTGATATACGCCGGTCACATATCCGGCGTATATGTCGCATACGCGAATCAAGCATATCCATGGAACTCAATCGAGCCTCGGTTTGGATATGTTTGCTGTTGTCAAAGATGGTGGAGTTTCAAAGCAGGTGAACTTATTAGGCCTGTTGCAGAATATTCTAGTATTTCCAGATTGGTGAACTGTATTGGAATGTTCAGCTTTTAGGTCAGTTTAACCCTTTTGAAAACAACAGTTATCGTGATTTGAAAAATGCCGAGCGGTGAAGAATCATTGTTTTCTTTGGAACTTGTTGTTGAGAAAATCTACATTCCACACACAACATGTCGTTTTCCCGCGATTGCCTTCAGACTTTTGGATTTTCCAACCATACTTATAAGTCACGTGGAGTCGGATTTATCAACGACAATAAAAAATAAAATATCTCGTGACCCGTATTATCGAATACCAGATCAATTTAGTGAATTGAAAGATGCACAGGGGAATTTCATACTAAAGAAAGGAAAGTCATGTCTGTTCAAGATTTCCGTGGAAACTCTCAAAATGCACCTGACTAACACACCTTTATATGTCATGGTTATTGATACTTTTCCTCATACACCTAAGCTGCTAGGCAACAGTACAGTGCCTCTCAACTGTCTCATGGATAACATTTGTGTTGACGTTGCAAAGTTTGGATCCACTATTCCCTCAGTACAGGGAGACAAAGGTTTGTTCAAGTTATACAGTTTAATGGGAAAGGAAATAGGATATTTTGTGCTAGGTTTTAGACTGTTATGTTTAGGCCCTGGTTTGATTCCACATCTACCCGAAGGAACACTCACAAAACGGTTGATTCAAGGAGAAAAGGAAAACAAAGTTGTACTAGAAGCTGTGAATCAAGGTCAGGCAGAACATGTTGGAGAACATGTAAAAATGGTCTCATCAAATCGGCTCAATGACACTTGTGAAATGGGTTCAATGACAGATGTCGAAACGCATGATGCAATCCTTCAGACTATGAACTTTCATGATAAAGCTGTCCATGTTGCAATATCAGCTCCAGATGGAGGCAGGACTAAAGACAATGTCACAGTTTCTACTCAAACAGAGAGAAGGAAACAACAGAAACAACAAGATTACAACAACAAGGAATTCATAGAGCATGTGGGAGAAGACGATAAGGAGGCCGATATAACAAACAATGTTGTGTGTCCACCTCCTATGTTTTACAATAGCAAATGTAATCCCAAAGTTAAAATGCAAAAACAGTTACACTATGATACAAGTTCTTTTGAAAGTGATCTTATCATTGAAGATTTTGAAAATGAAGAATTCAGTAATAGATATCCGGAAAAAGAGCGGGCAACATTTGATGAAAGAATAAAACCGTCATTGAAGCATGGTAAATCACTAAAGAAAAACTTGGTCGATGGGTGGACATCTAAAGATACGAAGAGTGAACATAAAGTATTTCCAGTGTTGACAGCTTTGTTAAATGAGTTAACTGGTATACAGAGTGCAAATTTTCTCGAAGCAGTATCAAAGATTAACCATACCCGACCGTCAAGACCAGAGTTTCAAATCATGCAGCCGAAACCACTGTCATCAGGTGCTGCAACAAGACGACTTGAAGAATTAAGTCAACCACGCAGGCCTCTGCAAAAGGTAGACATGAAATACAAAGTATCGGAAGGGCATGAGGCAAAACTAATTGGAGAAACAAATCAAGGCAGTAAAAACAAAACCAATCAAGTTAGGAAGAACAAGGGCTGGTTACGCCAAGTGCCAGGACAAGGCGTTAAGAAAAGTCCTTTAGCATTCGGTCTTACCGTAACCCAGAGACTTAGATTGGCTAAAACAAATCCGGGATGGCTAAAAGCGGTGGAAGAGCAAAAGGCAGATTACCAGAAACAAAAGGAATTGGCATTGGTTACACCTGCTGTTGACTCTGATGTCGACCTGAATGTGACAAACCTTTCAGATACTTTAACACAGGTGAGAAGATTAGCTCAAAAGGAACTTGAAAAAGGTGATCATACACTGGACACAACAGCGGTGAGAGCAGGAAGTGAAGCTGGTGTTAATGCAAAGAGAGGAGCAACAGGACTCAAGACTGGAAGTCCAAGTAAGGGTAAGAACTGGTTGCAGCGCTATGGTAGGCAGTCACCTTCTCCAAAAGTAAGAAGCAAGTCTCCGAAGAGTGGATTTGGAAAAAAGAAGCTTGGTGGTGTTCGACAGAGACAAACACCATCAACACATAAGCAAAGGAGTCAAATTGATGCTGATGAGATAAGTCATACAAGTGATCAGCAAAGTCAAAAGAGCATTGAGGTTCATGTCCCAAGTGCACAGATTGATGAGGAAGAAGATTTGAGTGACATTACACTTGATGATCGAGATGCAATTCCTTATGATATTCAAGAAGATGCAAGTAAATATCAGGGATTTGGAAGAGTAGAAGAGTCGTTTCCAGAATCTATTGATGGGCGACCAAATATATTACTAAATGAAACTAGGAATTCAGATCAACCATTGGAATCAACAAGATTATCAACCAACGAACGTTTTACCGCAAATGAACGATTAGCTAGACACAAAGAGTCCTCAGACTATGATACAAATCAGTTTATGTCCACTGACGAACCAGAGCTGCAGGGTTTAATGACTGACGAGGAGGATGAAAAGTCAGACACACATTATAGTGGCCGCGCAGGACGGTTATCAGGGGCTGTTGTGTCAACTCTTCACAAGTTTCCAGTTGTGAATCCCGTTGCCTCTGAACAGTCCCCTATTCCTGCTACCCGCCGCTCCACTCTACAGCTAGATGTAGGACCTACCCGACAGCTCACCCCACAGCCAGATACACCTCGTTCCCAGGGCAGTTCCAAACGTCCCACCCCAAGACCACGGGGCCGTCCAAACCGCCTCACAAGGGAGTCCCTGAACACAGATTCAGTCAGCTCCTACCAACCCTCCGACCCAGATAATGCACTTGTGTCTCTGAGTGAGGCCAACTACTCGGATGACTTTCATCCAGCTGGCAGTGAGTTTGATGACAGTTTAACAGATATCTCATCTCCAGAAATCTGTCCAAAACTTATCCCATCAACAAAACTGGGATACACAATATCCTGATTTAATTTGAATTGACTTCTTCCTTATGATACTGAGGGGAGATGTAGAGGGGAATAATTATTCCTTGAGTAGAATTATGCAAGGCTTTTATGAAGCAAGAGAAGGAGGTCCCATCCATTGTACCCATTTGTGTCTTCTACTTTAGAACATGAGGAGAATGTAACTGTTAAAAGGTAGTTATATTTTATGTAACAAACTCATAGACAAATTGAAATAAGATAACTTATATTGATGACTGAAAATGATAGAGACACTGATTTATTATTGTTTGTGATGACTTACCAGTCGCAGAGTTTTTGAACAAGCTGATTTGTTCTTTAGTTGATCAAGCCTAGGCAACCAGTAGCAGCTTGGCACAGGAAGCCCAGTTTAACTTGGTCTTTATCTCCCTGCCACCCTCACAACTTGTTTTCTTGAAAAGTAAAAGTGATAAGGTAACATGTGACCTGCACTGCATAAAAAAACATGGCTATTTTAGTGATACCATATGAAGCAACTTGACTCTGTGATAGTCTTCTTTTATATTTTTAGCTCATCAGGACTGAAAGTCCAGATGGGCTTATGGCATGGCCCATCGTCCGGCGTCCGTCCGTCGTCCGTCCGTCGTCCGTCCGTCCATAAACTTTTGACACTTTCGACTTCTCCTCATGAACCATACACATTAGAGAGCTGAAATTTTGTGTACAAGTACCTTAGCATATGTAGATTCTAATTTGTAACTTTGGTGACCCTGTGACCCCAAATAGGGTCACAGGGGTCACAACTTTAAAAACCTATTTTCATCTTCTTCTCCAGTTCCAGTAGGACTAGAGAGTTAAAAATTATATGTGCAGACTCCTTGGACAATGGAGATTCTAATTTGTAACTTTGGTGACCCTGTGACCCCAAATAGGGTCACAGGGGTCACAACCTTAAAAACCTATTTTCATCTTCTTCTCCAGTTCTAAAAGGACTAGAGAGTTGAAAGTGATATGTGCAGACTCCTTGGACAATGGGGATTCTTATTTGTAACTTTGGTGAACCTGACACCCCAAATAGGGTCACAGGGGTCACAACCTTAAAAACCTATTTTCATCTTCTTCTCCAGTTCTAAAAGGACTAGGAGAGTTGAAAGTGATACGTGCAGACTCCTTGGACAATGGGGATTCTTATTTGTAACTTTGGTGAACCTGTGACCCCAAATAGGGTCACAGGGGTCACAACCTTAAAAACCTATTTTCATCTTCTTCTCCAGTTCTAAAAGGACTAGAGAGTTGAAAGTGATATGTGCAGACTCCTTGGACAATGGGGATTCTTATTTGTAACTTTGGTGAACCTGTGACCCCAAATAGGGTCACAGGGGTCACAACCTTAAAAACCTATTTTCATCTTCTTCTCCAGTTCTAAAAGGACTAGAGAGTTGAAAGTGATATGTGCAGACTCCTTGGACAATGGGGATTCTTATTTGTAACTTTGGTGAACCTGTGACCCCAAATAGGGTCACAGGGGTCACAACCTTAAAAACCTATTTTCATCTTCTTCTCCAGTTCCAAAAGGAGTAGAGAGTTAAAAATTATATGTGCAGACTCCTTGGACAATGGAGATTCTAATTTGTAACTTTGGTGACCCTGTGACCCCAAATAGGGTCACAGGGGTCACAACCTTAAAAACCTATTTTCATCTTCTTCTCCAGTTCTAAAAGGACTAGAGAGTTGAAAGTGATATGTGCAGACTCCTTGGACAATGGGGATTCTTATTTGTAACTTTGGTGAACCTGTGACCCCAAATAGGATCACAGGGGTCACAACCTTAAAAACCTATTTTCATCTTCTTCTCCAGTTCTAAAAGGACTAGGAGAGTTGAAAGTGATACGTGCAGACTCCTTGGACAATGGGGATTCTTATTTGTAACTTTGGTGAACCTGTGACCCCAAATAGGGTCACAGGGGTCACAACCTTAAAAACCTATTTTCATCTTCTTCTCCAGTTCTAAAAGGACTAGAGAGTTGAAAGTGATATGTGCAGACTCCTTGGACAATGGGGATTCTTATTTGTAACTTTGGTGAACCTGTGACCCCAAATAGGGTCACAGGGGTCACAACCTTAAAAAACTATTTTCATCTTCTTCTCAAGTTCCAAAAGGTCTAGAGAGCTGAAATTATATGTGCAGACTCCTTGGCCAATGGGGATTCTAAATTGTAGATTTCGTGACCCCATGACCCCAAATAGGGTCACAGGGGTCACAACCTTAAAAACTTATTTTCATCATCATCTTTAGCTCCTAAAGGTCTATTGAGCTGAAAGACTGCATGTAGACTCCTTGGCCAATTGGGATTCTAAACTGTAGGTTTTGTGATCCCATGACCCCAAATAGGGTCACAGGGGTCACAATCTTAAAAACCTATTTTTTTTCATTAGATGACAGTCTATGGCAAATTTATTTCTCCTTGGATATTTTAGTGTGGACTTCTTTCACTGTCTGATATTGGCGATCTAGAAAGTGTTGAATAATAAAACATTTGTTTTGTAATTTCTTTATAGGTTTTCTTGCAATAGGTAACATCAGTTTCATTTTTAGCTCATCTGGCCTGTATAAAGCAAACTTGATATGATGCCTGATGAGCTACAGAGCCAATGGCTCTATTTTTATATGTACACTGATAGCCATAGCCTCTTGTGAATAAGGGTGTCATGTTGAGTATTGTGTATCAATAGTTCTACTATTAACTATATGATTGAGAGGGAGATATTTTCTTCTACCAGTGTCATAAAGCCTCTATCTGACTACACTGGAAGTTAGCCTGATTGTCGCTCTACTGAGTTTATCACCACTTGAGTGACGGCAAGGTTAGGAGTACCAAACCATGGTCCAATGTAACAACTTACCGTATCTAGGACGTGACACCGTTATAGAGGTGACAAGTCATTCCTAGCTTTTTGACAAGTTTTTACAAGGACATGTGTGGAATCTTAACGCTGCCATCTCATCTCATGAGGTAGAAGAGTTATATATTTCACTGCTGCACCACTGGTGAAATTATGACTTCTCTACCTCACTTGATGTGATACACATGGTTGTAGTCAAGAAAAGAGAAATATCCTATATTATTACATGTGAATGTTTTTATGAATAGTGTTATTATAAATAGCATAACATTGTTTTAAGAGTTAGTCACCATCAGTGAAGTTTATTTTGAAGGTAACAAAATTGACACATGAAATCATTATGCTGATGATGTAACGTTTATATGTTTGCTCCCTCATTTGCATGAATTAATTATTTTCTTATCATTTTCTAAGAAAATGAACACCTTTCTTTTTTAATCATTTTGCATCATAGATTCAATAGAATGATACATACAGAAAAAAGGCTTATCAGAAAGACTTACAGTGAAACTAAAAGTAATTTTATGATATTTCTAGCAGTTTACTTAAGAAACTTTCATTCAAATCCTGTTTCACAACTTTTGACGATTGTGTTTATAAAATCCTGAAACTTGGGTCTCAGTTCAGATGTACTGAGAAAAAGAGTCAAAATTATTTTTGTACTGAGAGTAATTCTAAGTGAAGTTTTCATTTAAAGTAACTGACAATCGTAACTTGTTTCAGCAGTTTACCTGGTAGACCTTCAAAATATTAGACTTTTGAAAAGACAGAACATTTGCTTATTGAGGTTACATGGTCAGGACAACCTCCAGGGTTTCCTTGAAGCATGAAGATATATTCAATACTCTTGAAATGGTGTTAAACCCCAAATCATGTCATCTCAATCAACAGTTGAACTAAGAAAAAACATGTATTCCTGAAAAGTTTGATAGTAGCATTTTTAGCTCATCTGGCCTGTAAGGCCCAATGGGCTTATGGCATGGCATGGTGTCCAGCGTCCATTCGTCCGTCCGTCCTTAAACTTTCTGGAATTTCATCTTCTTCTCCAGAACCATAAGGCCTAGAAAGCTGAAACTTTGTGTACAGACTCCTTGACTAGTGAGGATTATAAATTGTAGCTTTATTGGCCATGTCACCCCTAATAAGGGCCACAGGGGCCATGCCCTAAAAATCTATATTCATCCTCTTCTCCAGAACCATAAGGCCTAGAAAGCTGTAACTTTGTGTACAGACTCCTTGACTAGTGAGGATTATAAACTGTAGCTTTGGTGTGTGTGTGTATACAGTGTTTAACGTCTACTTTGGGCTTTTGCCCTGCTCATCGATGGTGTAGTTTTGGTGGCCCTGTGTGCCCTAATAAAGGCCACAGGGGTCACGCCCTAAAAACCTAATTTCATCATCTTCTCCAGAACCATCAGGCCTAGAAAGCAGCAGCTAAAGTTTTGTGTACAGACTCCTTGACTAGTGAGAATTATAAATTGTAGCTTTGGTGGCCCTTTGACCCCTAATAAGGGCCACAGGGGCCACACCCTTAAAACCTATTTCCATCTTCTTCTCCAGAACCAAAAGGCCTAGAAAGCTGAAACTTTGTGTACAGACTCCTTGACTAGTGAGAATTATGAATTGTAGCTTTGGTGGCCCTGTGTGCCCTAATATCTTAATACAATGTAGCATCATTTGAATTCCTATATACATGTATATATACGGTATGAATACGGTAGATATATAAACCTATCTCAGTGAGAAGGTGACACTATTAACTGGTAACTGGAATATAGGCATGATTATCCCATAATATAAATCTGAAAATGTGGGAGATACAACAAATTACAGAGGCATATCTCTTCTAAATACAACCGGCAAACTTTTTACAACGATACTAGAAAAGAGACTAAAACTATGGATGGAAATAAGTAACATGATATCTGAAGCCCAAGCTGGATTCAGACAGGACTAATCAACCGCTGATTACATTTTCACTTTGCAAGCTCTAGCTACTAAATATCTCTGTAAACCAGAAGGACGATTCTATGCCGCTTTTATAGACTTCAAAAAAGCTTTCGACTATGTCAACAGAAAAAAACTATTGTATGCACTTCTCCAAAAAGGTTACCATGGCAAAATGTATATTATTCTCAAAAGTATGTTCATCTCTGTAAAAGCCTGTGTTAAATTAGACTCTGGCAAAACTGATATGTTTGAAACATCTGCTGATGTAAGACAAGGCTGTATGTTAAGCCCGATATTATTCATCTTTTTCATCAATGATCTTGTCACTGAAATGTATAAATATTGTCAAAATGGTATATTTATTTCTCAAGATATTGAGGATGTGATGTTGTTGCTCTTTGCAGATGATGTTGTACTTTTTGCTTATAATGTTGTAAGTCTTCAGAGGCAATTAGATATTTTAGAAAAGTTTTTTTTGAAATGGGGCTTTCAGATTAAGTTTAAAAAGTCAGAAATTGTAGTGTTCAGAAATGGTGGTATTTTAGATCGTTTTGAAAAGTGATATTATAATGGTTCTTTATTAAAGAAAGTTTCATATTATAAATATTTGGGCGTAATATTTTCGTCTAGATTGATCTGGACAAAATCATGTGAAAACCTTGCAGCGCAGGCTGTAGAGGCATGTTTTCCTGTTTATAGATTATTTCAAATAAACTCTTCTTATCATTATCAGCAGCTTGTAAAATATTTGATTGTAAAATTAGCTCAATACTTTTATATGGTGCAGAGATCTGGGGACTTAAATATTTTTCTTGTATTGAAAGAGTGTAAACTTTATACTTTAAAAAATTTCTAGGTGTAGGTAAATATACCTAAAACATAGCTATTTTAGGCGAAACTGGACGCCATTGTATGTTTGTACAGAGCCAAATGAGAGCTATAAAATATTGGTTTAAATGTATGGAAGATTACAGATATCCCAAACAATGTTATTATTTCCTTAAAAGACTAGATGAGCAAGGTAAACAAAGTTGGGTGTCTGATGTTAGAAAATGTTTAACTACAAATGGTTTTTCCTATGTTTGGGTCTGGCAAAATGTTGGTGATGTAAAAATATTTATGTATCAATTTCAGGAAAGACTAAAAGATATTGCGTCACAAAATTGGTTTGCAAAATTGACTGCCTCAAATTATTTATCACACTACGCCAATGTTAAATCTTTAAGCGTTGAAAAATATATTGTTTCTTTGCAGGATATATCTCTCAGAAGAGCTCTTTGTAAATTTAGAATAAGTTTGCATAATTTTAATGTACAATTTTTACGTAAAAATGAACAAGATGTCACAAAAAGTGTTTGTCAATATTGCAATAAGGGCGCCATAGAAGATGAACATCATGTATTTTTTATCTGTGATCGGTACCAGATTTTACGAGCGCATTATTTGAAACAAATACAAGATGTATATGCAGGTTGTCTTTCTCTAAAAGGTATTTTAAATTGTCAATGAAAATGTTATCAAGTTAACCTCTGTATACCTTTGAAAATTATTTAGATTAAGAATCACGTGACCAATTAATTAATATTGTAAACTTCATTGTAACATATTTGGCCAAACGGCCCACATTACTGAATAAAATCTGTCTGAAACAAGACACTATTAAAATATCAAAAAATTAATTAAACCTAATTTGATCAATATGAATTTTGATTCTTGCTTGGTGCATATCATTGACATATTATTTATAAGCAGCCTCAACTTTTCGTGCAGTTTCCACCGCCGCGTCCTGCTCTAATTTTGTTCACTATAAGCTTTCCAGAACTCTTATTTATTACTTACGACTTGTACCTTGGGGGAACTATTTTGACATGTTCACTTTCAAGGTCAAGAGTTATAAAATCACTAAATAATTCCTAGTAAATAGGATAATTTTTTTTTTAAATTTGCTATGAAAGAAGTCTAAATTTGGTATATATCATCTTTGGAAAAGTACACAAAATTAAAAAGGTTTTGGTTACAATCTGTCAAAGGTCAAGGTCACAGCACGGTCATGACTGAAGCATGGTGTAAGAAAATTGCTTTATTTTAACTATTTTAACACTATTAATCATTACAATTATTGTTATTTCAATGTTAAGTGTTCATTGATTGTGTGACCTTGAATGTCAAAGGTCAAATTACGAGAAAATGCCAAATTTGCTGAGGCCTGTAGAAGCCGGAACAAGGGAAGGCGAAACCCCCAGTAATCTAGTTATTAGTATGTCTTCAAAAATGTCCAGGTTCACTGAACTTATTGATTTCTACTGGCCTACTTATTCCAATATTATGAAACCTGACTTACAAAATTGATGTATGTGTTTTTTGTATGTTTTGATCATGTACCTTTATATTTGTATGCAATATTCAATTTATTTTTTTTGTACTTATGACTGTATGAAGAATCAATTATATTCCCACCTGTATATCTGACAATTATAGTATAAATGTGTTTAGATAATTAAAATAATTTATTTTGATCTGTAGATTTGCCCTTTGCATTTTATTTTCTCTCTTGCTGTTTTACTTACTGTCCCCCTCTGCAATGGGGAATGGGGGATACCATTATTTTTCCATTAATTAGATCATCAAGAAGTGTGTACCCATTCATATCATGTTATTCCTGTATTGCAATACATTGATATATCGATAATACAGCGCATCCTAATTTTCAAGATCTCGTTAAATGATTATCTCACGAAGTGATGAACTGTTGCACCGAATGTCTCCAATTTGGTCATAGCCTACATTGAGGGATTGGTTATTGTGAGCCACCATATTTCTTTTACAACTCTTTTTTATGTAAGTATGAAAATGATATCGTTTGAAAGGTTGGGGACACTGCAATGCTATTGGCAAACACTTTTTCGACTTCATCTGGCCTGTAAGGCCAAATGGGCTTATGGCATGGCATGGGTTCCGGCGCCCTTGTGCTTTTTCGACTTCTCTAGAAGCATAAGGCCTAGAAAGCTGAGACTTTGTGTGCAGACTCCTTGACTAGTGAGGATTAAAAATTGTAGCTTTTGTAACTAGAGGGGCCACGCCCTTTAAGCCTATTTTCATCTTCTCCAGAATCATAAGGCCTAGTAAGCTGATAATTGTAGCTTTGGTAGCCCTATGGCCCCTAAAATAAGGGCCATAGGGGACACGCCCGTAATATCTATTTTCACATTTTTCTCCATAAGGATAAGGCCTAGAAAGCTGAAACCTTGTGTACAGACTCCTTGATAAGTGAGGGTTTTATTTAGCAGCCCTGTCATCAGCTTTTGTGCAGTTTCCAACGCCGCACTCATATTACTGGCTATACATTTTTCCACTATGCTTTCCTGTACTTTTATTAATAACGTACTGCTTATACCTCGGGGAAACAATTTTGACTATTTTCATCTTAATCTCTAGAGACAAAAGGCCTAGAAAGCTGAAATTTTTGTGTAGAGACTACTTGACTAGTGAGGATTATAATTTTTAACTTTTGTGGCCTTGCGGCCCCTAATAAGAGCCACAGGGGCCAGGCTCTTAAAACCTTTTTTCTGAAAGCTGCAAAGTTGTGTACATACTCCTACTATTGAGGATGAATAAAATTACGACACCCCACTTTTCATTTATATACATACAAATGCCTCCGATAGACTTCCCTGTAGCATTTGAATCCCTTTCCAAGTGAACTGGAGTACCAAATCCTTCCAAATTAATAGTGTTGCTGTCAATCGATGGTGATGGCCACGTCTCAGTGAAGCACATAACACAACTATCTCTGAATTCATATAGGTATTTGGTACTCGCCACTAATTCATGCTGTTTGTTCCGAAGAGAGTGCACATTAGATAACAGGAATGTTGGTAGAGGAGGTCTTGATTTCCGAGCCCGGACGCGTCGGTGAACTCCTCCTCGCTTACCTCTTTTCCTGGTTTGTTTCCTTCCTGAATTTCGATTCATCCTGGTCTGCATTACACTCCAACTGCAGTTCTTGAATTCCTTTCCATTCCAACGTTGATCCCTGCAGCGCTATCAGCTCGTCACGTCCGTACTGCAGGCGATGACATCCATCTTGTTTTGCCGTTATGGAGTCCACTAACAGCGGCAAAGATGACAAAACGTTACACGCCAGCGCTAAAATTACATACGGGTGGAATTCGAACATAATCACAAGGTCATCCGATACAAAAAACTGATTGCTTGACTAATCCAGCATAAATAAATATGAAAAACAACTAGAGCTCTGTTGATGCGTGCAGCACCACCTAATGCATCACTACACTCCAATAATGAGTTTAGCTAGATGCAGTAACGGATCGCTTCAGCCAACCTATCGAATTGACTGATCAGTGTTCATCTTACCAAGCCACAATAGTCTGCCTTTGCCCATATAATGTTCAACTTTCAAAACTTTCAGATAATCCTAATAGTTCCTCTATATGATTGGATAAATCCAATCAGCAATCTCACGTTTGATTGAAGGTCGACTGATGCGATCTATTACTGCATCTAGCTAGACTCTATATGGGAGTGTAGTGAGTATCATTGAGGCTGGGTTTACTTAGACTGACAACATTTGAGAAAATTCATTATTTTAACTGTTAACATTATTAATCATTACATAATTGTTATACTCAATGAAAAATGATTGGTGTTGCCTTGAATGTCAGGTGAAGGTCACGAAACATGAATTATTGAAATCACCCTGTCTCAGGGTACCAACGTTACACTAACTCCATAATCTCTACCCTGGGATCAGAAGCTAGATTTGCTCTCGCGGCCTTACTTGGGGTATAGCCAATGAAATCGAGAAAACGAGAAAAAAATCGTCGTTTACATTCGGAACATTTCAAAATACTAACAGACGATCTTTTTTAAAGCTATCCAAGTGAAATCAACTATCAAACTTCAGTCCGCATAGTTGTTCTCATGTTTTTGATGAGCACTGAGAATGCAGAGAAAATAAACATTAATGTATCGCTGAAATAAAGTGTTTATCTCCCTTGTAAAAGCATACAAAAGTATTTTTTCAAATCAGCTTTTTTTAGAGTAGCTTATTTTTACTCTACTAAATTGATGTCATTTTGTTCTAAGTAATTCTAAAATTTGTCAAAATTTTGGTTATTCAATTTGAATTAAATAGAAAAGATATTTGCCTATAAATCAGATTATTTGATAAATATTATCGTTTAAAGCATTTATTTTTCACATGATATCCAAAATTGATTTATGTAAAAGAAAGAACTTGTACATTTAGTGTACAAATAAGAAATTCCTTCCAACACGATATTTAGGGGATATTTGTCTTTTTTGACAAATACCATGTTTATCTCATCGAGTGAGGAAGAAAGTTTATATTTTCACGAGTGGCGCAGCCACGAGTGATAATATACAACTTGTCTGCCTCACGAGATGAGATAAACATGGTATTTGTCAAGAAAAGACAAATTTTCTATTTATTTTATGATTAAATCGTTGATTTTCTGTCGAAATTCAAGCGCATCTACGTTGAGTCGGCTCCGATGAGAGCCCGTTGCCTAAGCGACAACATGACGTCATGAGTGTGTCATTGCGTCAGAGCATTGTTCTGAAATACGTTCCTGCATGGAATTTTAAGAAAAAGATAGGCATTCATTCTGATGTGTATTGTGATTTAAGACACGTAACTAATACTTGAAATAATTTATTTTACAAAAACATGTCCTCATTTAGTCACTGGTAATGTATCGCTGCACGATTACCCGACAGCCAAAGTTCATTTAATAAGCTGTCTTCTGATTGGACTATTCTACTAATGTGCAGCGGGTTGAAATGCTAGCACAGAAATTACGGCCAATGATGTCAAGGGAGGAACGGAATGTTTTATAAACTTTTTCGTTTTGCCCGTGACGTTGTGAAGATGGAGGCTGCTTTGCTTTTGTGGTTCCAAAGGTTCAACAAGCTCTGATTTCGATCCACAGGGTTAAGATAAGAGGCTATAGGGTCACCAAAACTGAAATAAACCCCCCCCTCCAAAAAAAAATTTACAATCCTCATTAGTAGGAGTCTCTACCAGGATTTCAGCTTCCAAGATTTTTTGCTTCTGAAGAAGAAAACAAAGAAAACTTTTTGGGCGCAGCATCTACAGCCCTTATTAGGGGCCACAGGGTTACCCAAGCTATACATTAAAATCCTCACTAGTTAAGCGTCTGTACACAAGGTTTCAACTTTCTCTGCCTTTTGGTTATGGAGGAGAAGTCGAAAATGCAGAGAACTAACCAACTTTGCTGTCGGGGTCACAAAATCTACCATTTAGAATATCCATTAGCCAAGGAGTCTGCACACAACTTTTCAGCTCTCTAGGCCTTTGGAAATGGAGAAGATGAAAATTGTTTTTTTTAGGTTTTGACCCCTGTGACCCTATTTGGGGTCAGGGGGTCACTACCTATAATTTAGAATCCCCATTGGCCAATGAGTCAACACAACTTTTCAGCTCTCGAAACCTTTTTGGACTGGATAATTATTTTTAGAGCCATTGGCTCTGTAGCTCGTCAGGCTTCATCCTTTAGGATGTGGTCCCTGTGGCCCTTATTAGAGGCCAAAGGGCCACCAAAGCTACAATTTATAATCCTCACTAGTCAAGGAGTCTGTACACAAAGTTTCGGCTTTTTAGGCCTTATGGTTCTGGAGAAGATGATAAAATAAGTTTTTAGGGCATGGCCCCTGTGGCCCATATTAGGGGCCACAGGGCCATCAAAGCTATAATTTATAATCCTCACTAGTCAAGGAGTCTGTACACAAAGTTTCAGCTTTCTTGGCTTTAGCAGCATGTGATACCCCAGCTTGTAGACTCCCCTATACACAAAGGCACATGATGCTAGAGAAGGACACCTCCAACAGTTGGAGACTCCCCTATACACAAAGGCACATGATGCTAGAGAAGGACACCTCCAACAGTTGGAGACTCCCCAATACACAAAGGCACATGATGCTGGAGAAGGACACCTCCAACAGTTGGAGACTCCCCTATACACAAAGGCACATGATGCTAGAGAAGGACACCTCCAACAGTTGGAGACTCCCCTATACACAAAGGCACATGATGCTGGAGAAGGACACCTCCAACAGTTGGAGACTCCCCTATACACAAAGGCACATGATGCTAGAGAAGGACACCTCCAACAGTTGGAGACTCCCCTATACACAAAGGCACATGATGCTGGAGAAGGACACCTCCAACAGTTGGAGACTCCCCTATACATAAAGGCACATGATGCTGGAGAAGGACACCCCTCTAGCTTATTCAACATGAAGCAAGTTATTAAGACAATTTTTAGCTGTGAGAAAGTGACATTTATTTAAACACATATATTTACAATCATGTTTACAAGGATTAACACAAGGTTTGAAAGTGACACTTTCTCTGCCTGAAGACAGCTCTCACACTCAGTCTCTTTGTACTAACGAGTGAAATCTTGTAACAAAAGCTGGTAACTAAAAGTTGACTGTTGGTCCGTCCCACAGATGAAAGTTCTCTTACTGGATGCTGGTGCTACACCTAAACATTGTTGTAGACATAGAATTACAAAATGTGCTGATTCACCTCTCCATGCTCCCTATCGATGAGCTTGTAACAGACTTATTTCAGTAGAAACAGAATCATTCAAATGGCCATTGTAAAAAAAACTGTCAAGTTTTCCTCACCAACATACTTCTTGTTCAAATAACTTGGTAAGACAATTCAATATTTGTTAAGAAAACTAACAGCAATAATTAAGCCCTACTGTTCTTTAAATATGAAAAGTTACGTTGCTAAGATGATAATCATTACAAATATCATAAAAGAATAAAACAATGATAGAATGTTTGACCAATTCAATGAGGATGAAGAATAAGAGAGCCTGATGAATTGTGAAGAGGAAGGGGACATCCGTCAGCCATCTATCTGCCCAGTTTATCAAGAACAAACTCCTCAGTCAACTCATCAAGGTCACGGATGTCAAAGCACTGTGGAAAGAAACAGTTAAATTGAATATAAAAACTAAAAGAATGGTATGCTTATGTTTGTGACATTGATAATGTTGCATCTCATTTCTACTTGGGCTCTGAACAAGCTTCCCTGATTCAATAGTACCATAGATATCACGGTACAGTGGAAGATAAACAATCAATACAAAATATGACATTCAGATATGAAATGCCAAATTGTCACAGCTAGAGCTGCTGGTTTACACTAACAAACACTCCGCAACCATTTTGCATCAAATTGGTTCAAGTCTAGTTAAAATATTAATTTTTTCAGCCTAGAAATATACAAAGCGCCATTGTTGTACATGAAAACCTATTAGATATAACATCCCTGGTGCTACAGTTGCATCAATAAAAAGAGCTGTTTTCATACAAAAGGTGTCCTTTAGGTTAGGTTTATACTAGAGCCATTGGCCCTGTAGCTCATCAAGCTTCATATTTAATTTTACTGTAGGGTGTGGCCAATGTGGTCCCCCCTTTGAAGGGGCCACAGGGTCACCATTCCAAAAATTAAGTAAACAGTCAGACCTCGATAATCCATACGCTTCCGTTTTTCATGAAAAAATAGAGCCATTGGCTCTGTAGCTCATCAGGCATCATATCAAGTTTGCTTTATACAGGCAAGATGAGCTAAAAATGAAACTGATGTTACCTATTGCAAAAAACCTATAAAAATATTACAAAACAAATGTATTAGTATTCAACACTTTTTAGATCGCCAAAATCAGACACTGAAAGAAGTCCACACTAAAATATCCAAGGAGAAATAAATTTGCCATAGACTGTCATCTAATGGAGAAAAAAAGGTTTTTAAGATTGTGACCCCTGTGACCCTATTTGGGGTCATGGGGTCACAAAAACCTACAGTTTAGAATCCCAATTGGCCAAGGAGTCTACATGCAGTCTTTCAGCTCAATAGACCTTTAGGAGCTAAAGATGATGAAAATAGGTTTTTAAGGTTGTGACCCCTGTGACCCTATTTGGGGTCATGGGGTCACGAAATCTACAATTTAGAATCCCCATTGGCCAAGGAGTCTGCACAGATAATTTCAGCTCTCTAGACCTTTTAGAACTGGAGAAGAAGATGAAAATAGGTTTTTAAGGTTGTGACCCCTGTGACCCTATTTGGGGTCACAGGTTCACCAAAGTTACAAATTAGAATCCCCATTGTCCAAGGAGTCTGCACATATCACTATCAACTCTCTAGTCCTTTTAGAACTGGAGAAGAAGATGAAATAGGGTTTTAAGGTTGTGACCACTGTGACCCTATTTGGGGTCATGGAGTCACGAAATCTACAATTTAGAATCCCCATTGGCCAAGGAGTCTGCACATATCGTTTTTAACTCTCTAGTCCTTTTAGAACTGGAGAAGAAGATGAAAATAGGTTTTTAAGGTTGTGACCCCTGTGACCCTATTTGGGGTCACAGGGTCACCAAAGTTACAAATTAGAATCCCCATTGTCCAAGGAGTCTGCACATATAATTTTTAACTCTCTACTCCTTTTGGAACTGGAGAAGAAGATGAAAATAGGTATTTAAGGTTGTGACCCCTGTGACTCTATTTGGGGTCACAGGGTCACCAAAGTTACAAATTGGAATCCCCATTGGCCAAGGAGTCTGCACATATCATTTTTAACTCTCTAGTCCTTCTGGAACTGGAGAAGAAGATGAAAATAGGTTTTTAAAGTTGTGACCCCTGTGACCCTATTTGGGGTCACAGGGTCACCAAAGTTACAAATTAGAATCTCCATTGTCCAAGGAGTCTGCACATATAATTTTTAACTCTCTACTCCTTTTGGAACTGGAGAAGAAGATGAAAATAGGTATTTAAGGTTGTGACCCCTGTGACCCTATTTGGGGTCACAGGGTCACCAAAGTTACAAATTGGAATCCCCATTGGCCAAGGAGTCTGCACATATCATTTTTAACTCTCTAGTCCTTTTGGAACTGGAGAAGAAGATGAAAATAGGTATTTAAGGTTGTGACCCCTGTGACTCTATTTGGGGTCACAGGGTCACCAAAGTTACAAATTGGAATCCCCATTGGCCAAGGAGTCTGCACATATAATTTTTAACTCTCTAGTCCTTCTGGAACTGGAGAAGAAGATGAAAATAGGTTTTGAAAGTTGTGACCCCTGTGACCCTATTTGGGGTCACAGGGTCACCAAAGTTACAAATTAGAATCTCCATTGTCCAAGGAGTCTGCATATATAATTTGTAACTCTCTACTCCTTTTGGAACTGGAGAAGAAGATGAAAATAGGTATTTAAGGTTGTGACCCCTGTGACCCTATTTGGGGTCACAGGGTCACCAAAGTTACAAATTGGAATCCCCATTGGCCAAGGAGTCTGCACATATCATTTTTAACTCTCTAGTACTTCTGGAACTGGAGAAGAAGATGAAAATAGGTTTTTAAAGTTGTGACCCCTGTGACCCTATTTGGGGTCACAGGGTCACCAAAGTTACAAATTAGAATCTCCATATGCTAAGGTACTTGTACACAAAATTTCAGCTCTCTAATGTGTATGGTTCATGAGGAGAAGTCGAAAGTGTCAAAAGTTTACGGACGGACGGACGACGGACGGACGCCGGACGACGGGCCATGCCATAAGCCCATCTGGACTTTCAGTCCTGATGAGCTAAAAATGCGAAATGTTCGGACTACTGAAACGAACCTAACAAGTTGGAGTAACTCCCCTTTGAATCTACAGACAGACCAATACGTAATTAGAATCTCAAATGAGTTTATATCATATACATTTGTACACATAACAACTGGGATACATATATCAATAAAACAATAACAGCACAAAACAATTTCTGGATACATGCACGAAACATGCCAAACATTCAATTTACTCACTGAGGTTTAAAGAACCTGCCAAGATTGGGTACTCAGTGGCTTGAAGACCCACGCATAGTGCAGCTAGTGATCAAAGTTACTAAGTTCCTTTCGTCACCAACACACTCAAAGTATGTAATCATGAAGTCCATGTATGCTCTCATGCTATCACACAATTTACTACAATCACAAACTCAAGAAACACAAAGTGAAACATTTCAATTTATTACAATCACAAATTACCGACACGCTCAACTCAAGTGTCAATCTACTGTCATTGAAGTTTACCGATCCAATCAGTGTGTTGATCACTTATCCGAACGCTTTTGATGAACCGCCGGATTAATGAAGCAGAAAAAGTGGTAATGAAGTGGACAGACGGATTGATGGACGGACGCCGGACACCATGCCATGCCATAAGCCCATCGGGCCTTACAGGCCAGAGGAGCTAAAAAGGTATTAAGGGCATGGCCCCTGTGACCCTTGTTTGGGGACACAGGGCCACCAAAGCTATATATTATTTTCCTCACTTGTCAAGCAATCGGTACAAAAAGTTTCTGCTTTCTAGGCCTTATGCTTCTGGAGAAGAAGTTGAAAATGCACAAAGTTTACAGACACCGGACATCATACCATGCCATAAGCCCATGCTACCGGCTACCATGTGTTGTACAGAGGATGAATGTGAAGTTTTGTGAAGGAGATATGTGTGCTGGACAAAAGATCTGTTTTAGTCATGTTTCTATTTGTTGAACCCTCAAAAGGCACATCTAGGATCATGCTTGCTAGGCAGGGAACATCAATTCAGCCAAAAATTTACACACATAATATTTGTAATAGATTCAATATTTGTACTTCTCCTGAACACAAATCCTGGATAAAGCATGATTGCCCATTGAGCAAGGTATGAGAAAGGAGCATGTGAGTTTACCCTAGTGGCTCCTGCCTGCCTGATGACCTCGTTCTTGCTGCCTGCGTACATCATCTGCTGCTCCGTCTTGCACCCTGCAGCACAGAGAAAACCTCTCAGACAAAACTGATCAGTATCTTTCATTTCAACTTTTTCTTTTTAATTGAGTTTAATTTGCACAGTTGCTTGACTGAAATACATGTAAGCTGTCCATTTGGGTTGCAATGATGGAGAGGACATTTAAACCTGTAAGTAAACAAAAGAAGCTCTTATAGGAAGGAACCTGAAGCAGTGTGCCGCTGTGAAAAGCATTCTTTCATTACCTTCAGAACAATATTTAGAGATGTTTGCTTGCTTGTCTTCATAACAATGAAAAGTATAACAAAGTAATTGTGGATGGTATTTGAAAATCTATTCTCCATAAATGAAGATCGTTTGGGTCTAGGTCTCACCAGTCTAAGTAAACCTAGCCTCAACTAGATTAGTGTTTGCGGGACACCACTAAAGCAGAGCATACAGCTGAAGATTTAACATTATTAACTTGTGCCTACTTATATGAGAAAGTTTATACAGTTACAGATGTGGTTTAATAGCAGATGAGAAAGTAACAAACATTAGTTATGATAGTTAGTTATTCTATCGAGTAAGCAAGTACTGGAGTACTAAGAGCTTCTACCTATTTCAGCCCTAATGCCGTGGATTCGTGTGTTACATATCTATGAAATACAGACATAAAGCATTCAAGTGATGTTTTTTTCACTCAAAGTATGTTTACTGGACAAGGAATGGATTTCTCTGGAAAACTTAGGTGTTAGATATCTTAGAAATTGAAAGTATTTTCGGTTACAAGTAGAAACTATTAAATTAAAATAATCCTTAAACACTGAATGGGGTCTAAGGATTAATATTTAAAGTTTTTATTTCAAAATTTAATATTTGCTTTGGTCACTAAAAATATTTTTTTCTATAATCAACAAAGCATGACACTTGACAACTATTTTCCTATGCATCTTAAAGAACTAAATACTGGGTCCACCAGATAATGTCCAAAAGTGTTATCAATTCAACACTCTATTGTTACTGTTATTGTTACTGAACAGTCATCCAGGATCACTTCAAGTTGACAACTGTAAATGGAAGCAATGTTTTCTTTATTACAAACATATGAGTCACTGTAACTTCTTAAGACAGACCAGTGTTGTCTGCAACAGAATAGGCATTTTTAAGGATCGTATTTTGGTTTAAGGGCAGGGTTTAAGCCTTCAAAAGTTGAGAATATGGGTTGTCACTCTTACATAGACTATGACTATGATGTTTGTCCTGATTCACATTGAAAGAAACTTGATATACTGCACAAACATATTGCAGTTAATTGTTTACAGTTCACATTACCACAAACAAATTTCACTATTACTTTGGAAAATATGAAAGTCTGATTACAATATTGTATAGTGCGTCAAAGGTCGCTACTCAAATATGTTCAGTTTGGTAATAAAAGCTGTTTTTGAAAGCCACTTAGACCTATCTGACAACAAACAAGTGAATGCATGACTGGTCACGCCCCCTTTTCGTGACATCATAAACAGAATCAGCCTCAATATCTATACATCTATCGTAACAATACCACCAGAAAAATAAAAGTACCGAGGGTACAGAAGCTCACCTTAAAATGAATGATGTGGTAATATGGTTGAATTGTGTAATCATCTTTTATATGATAATTGATTATGGCTGCCATCATGATTATTTTATCTTTTAAAATGCTATTCTTCTGTTGGAAACCACTAGAGCTTGAACAAACATTAATACAAGAATGATATAATCATGATTTGTTAACAAGCAGTAGGTTTTTGTATAACTTTTTTTGTATATCTATGGCTGAATTGGTGATCATCTTGGACTTTTTAATCTTCAAAATGCTACTTTTATGTGGGCATCTGTATTAATTTCATTATGATATCTTGATTGGTTTAGGAGTATTCATTTAGTCACACTCTCAACTTCCAAAGAACTAAAAAGATGATGCACATACACATTTGGAATATAGAAGGAATGTGGGATAGAAGAGAGGTTTGCAATGGAAGGACAGGAGAAAATAGGGGAGGAGGGAAGGGGGGGATAGAAGGGGTGGGGGTAGAAGAGAGGTTTGCAATGGAAATAATCTGGAGGTCAACTCAGTAATATGTTTATTGAAGTATCTTAACTAACAGAGAGAATTGGTGAGAAAGACTTTGTAAAAAAAGAATTGTTCAGACAGCTGTTCAATTAGTTTTGAAGATGAATATTAAATAATATCTTTTATTAGCATGACAAACAAAATAAAAGATAATTTGTTATTCATTAACCAAAATTTTCAATTTGGAATAAATTAATTGTATGGGAACAAAGGAGTAAAAAACAGGTAGTGTTGGGAGTGAACAAATTTAATCATTTTAAATGCTTTTGAAAAGGATTTGTTTGAATTGAATGATCATTATAATTATCTAGATAATCATTGTTCAGACCGTAATCAGATATAGATGATCAAAAAATGTATATTTATCCCTCACTGGCTATGTTATTTGCCATATATGAAGTGTCAGGAATTATGTAACCAACTGATGGAGTGAACAACTTTTATCATTTTTTTTATCAAATTTTTATTTGTAAAAAGTATTATACAAGCAGGCAGGGCTGCTAGCCCCAGATCCTTAAGGAGAGTGTAGCAATTTGTGTATTTGGCTTTGTGTACATATATTTGGAGAAGCATCCTAGTGTGCTGAGCATGTACCGTAAACCTGAACTCTGGCTAAGCCCTTATGTGTGGTATTAAAAGACTTGACAAGAGAGAACATGAATTGTTGTGAAAAATATATATAATTTCACAAAATATAGTTAGCTTATGTCCTAAATTGATTTTGTGTCAAGAAGAACTTCTGTTAGATATAGAAATGGTACAAATATGAGTAAAACACAGGAACTGGAACCTGATGCAAAATAACTCTTTCCACATCAACTTATCATGGAGATTGCTAAACACAAAACAAGTGACAAGTTTTGTGTAAGTTGTTATTCTTAGAAAGAACATATCACTGTCATGAGAATACAAGTCTAATTTCCATAACTGTTATTGCATACACATTGCCATATAGCATAATGCTCTACCATATCAATTGGGTCAGGTTGATTATGCAACAGACTAGCAGCTGAGACTGTGATGCTAGCATCCTGTATTGGGATGTGTATTAGAAATGCATAGTGGACTCAACAGGAATATCTGAACTCTGGTTGACCCCTTTTGTGTGGTATTTAAAGGAATATAAGGGAGATACCATTGTTTAAAATTCAACATGATGTTTAATGTCATTGGGTTTTTGCAGCTAGTTACCATAAATATTTTAAACAAATTAATTAATTATGTTTGTCTTTCATCTTAATGTTTTAGAAACACTTAAAAATATAGAACAACTTGCATGACAATCTTAAATATTCCATATTCAAGATAATATTATGATTAGTAAGTTCAAATTAGAGAATTTATATAGTGCGAGTGATCGCTTGATGAAAGCTTAAAATTGAGTAATAATGATGTGTCATCTGCAGCTGAAAAGTCAATATGGCTGCTATCGAGGCCATCTTGGATTCTCAAAACTGAAACGTCTACCTTTGTGGGAGGAATCACTATTGGTATAACATACTACAATATGAAAATGATATCAAGATTGGTTTAGGAGAAGTAGTCATTTTCATGAAATCTCATTGAAAATTCAATATGGCTGTCATGGCGGCCATCTTGGATTCTCAAAACTGAAACGTCTACCTTTCTGTGAGGAATCACCATGGGTATAACATAATACAATTTCAGAATGATATCTAGATTGGTTTAGAAAGAGTAGTCTTTTCATGAAATCTAATTGAAAATTCAATATGGCTGCCATAGTGGCCATCTTGGATTCTCAAAACTGAAACGTCTACCTTTCTGTGAGGAATCACCATGGGTATAACATACTACAATTTCAGAATGATATCTGGATTTGTTTAGGAGGAGTAGTCTTTTTCGTGAAATCTAATTGAAAATTCAATATGGCTGCCTTAGCGGCCATCTTGGATTCTCAAAACTGAAACGTCTACCTTTCTGTGAGGAATCACCATGGGTATAACATACTACAATTTCAGAATGATATCTGGATTTGTTTAGGAGGAGTAGTCTTTTTCGTGAAATCTAATTGAAAATTCAATATGGCTGCCATGGCCGCCATCTTGGATTCTCAAAACTGAAACGTCTACCTTTCTGTGAGGAATCACCATGGGTATAACATACTACAATTTCAGAATGATATCTGGATTTGTTTAGGAGGAGTAGTCTTTTTCGTGAAATCTAATTGAAAATTCAATATGGCTGCCATGGCGGCCATCTTGGATTCTCAAAACTGAAACGTCTACCTTTCTGTGAGGAATCACCATGGGTATAACATACTACAATTTCAGAATGATATCTGGATTCGTTTAGGAGGAGTAGTCTTTTTCCTGAAAGTTTACGGACGGACGGACGGACGGACGGACAGACGGACGGACGGACAGACAGACGGACGACGGACGAAGCGCCATGACATAAGCTCACATTTACTTTGTAAAGGTGAGCTAAAAACCCAATAATTAACGATTTTCAGATAATGTTTTCCACTCAGTTAGATAAATCATTTGACGATGTAACACTACTAAGCATTTGGCGTAAAAAAGATATCCACATCAATGGTAATTAAACAATTATTTATGCAGTATTTCAGTTGAAATGTTGATGCGTTACTCTGTATAGTCTGTTTATAATGTCACACCCACGCGAGTTTTATGGTCCCTAACCCAAATGGGTTTTTCACAGTCGATGGTTATGCTGTCTTAATGAAAGTCTAATTAAAGGTGTTAATTGGACAAATTAAAAAAAATCAAGTCCAGTTTTTATTTTGTTGAAAAATCGAGAAGTGGTAAAGTAGAGGTTAGTGGATGTTTAATATACGTGTTTGTCTAAGGAAGTATTTTACCGGCGATAACGTGCACACACTTCAGGGCCTACTTTCACAAAGCCTTAAGGTTGTCGTCAGTCTTTAAGGTAGCTTTAGTGTAATGTTAAAGAATAGAAGTTGAGGTAAGCCTTGGTAATTGCTTATTGGTCTACTAGATCAGGTTACTATTCCTTGCAGGTGGGTCAAGTCTTCTACTGTTCTGTGGGGATGTACATCCCCATCACTACATCAGTCTGATAGCCATGATATTGACAGCCCCACATGTTTATACAGTCACCCAATTGAAATCGCTATTTTGTCACATGCAACAAATACATTGAACTAAGACAGAAATAGTTTTTCCATTTGACGAGGTTAAGTATCAGCACAGTACTATGAGGATGTCGATTGCTCTCAAACAATGACCATAGAAAATTGTCTATATATAAACATATAACGATATCAAATCAATTGGACATCTCACAAGCACTTATATACATATATGTAGTGATTGCCACACAACCAAAATTATATTTATGCAAAACAAATAAGGTCTCATCTATTGATATACACTTTGACACATTTAAATTTAAATTAACAATTGTTTAACCTATAATGTGGACTTACCTATGGGGCTACAGTAGATGCACATTTGTGGGTAGGAAACTCGTCCATCGTCACGCTTGTGCACATAGCTGAGGAGCACGTATCTCGGATGGCTCTCTGGCAGCTCATTCCTCAGTTCCTCCACTGTGATATCCTACAATGAACTTAAATCATCAACAATCATGATATCCTGCAATGAATACAACTGATGAAACATCATGATATCCTGCAATGAACTCGACTCATCGACCACCATGATATCCGGCAATGAACTCGACTCATCAACAATCCTGATATCCTGCAATGAACACAACACATCAACAATCCTGATATCCTGCAATGAACTCGACTCATCAACAATCCTGATATCCGGCAATGAACTCGACTCATCAACAATCATGATATCCTGCAATGAACTTGACTCATCAACAATCCTGATATCCTGCAATGAACACATGATCAGCGTATAATTTTATATCCGCATATAATTTTAATGATATTACAATGGTCCCTCGTTATAACGCTTGCTTTGGGGTCCAAAAAACTTACCCCGCGTTACAGGCAAACAGCGGTACAACGAGCGAGTAAGTTGGCAGAAAATCAAAGAGATGACTGCAGCTATTTATCATCTAAAACATCTTTCTGCAACTATTGGATCAATAATTACATTAAATGTTTGTTTTGTGTTGTTTATGTTGACAATACTATTGAACAATGCTAAAAACAAACAGATATGATTTCATGAAAAAAAACTACTTTACATTTGTCACGAGTCATGCAGCAGCAAAGAACATATCATCGTAATTAAAAGCTATATCAAAAAAATCTTGTGTTTTTGTGAGGACTTACAATATCAACACAGAAACAAATATTTATATCACTTACAGCAAGGTTAAGCTTGTTTATATTGCAGACAAATTATTTACATTGAAATAATCTGCAAGTCCGTTATCAGCTGGGAAATCTTAATTAACTTACATTACGCTGGTTTGGGGCCTCAGCAAAACCAAAGCCAGCCCTGATATGGATAAACAATTTAATATCAAAGCTCCCTACACCACCATATTAGAGTTACCACTGTAGCGAGTCCTTTATTCGGTGTAAGGAGTACATCTCGTTCATTGTTTAGTAAACATGGCTTTGCAAATCGAGTGATCGAGTGGACATTTACGATCTATTGGTTTAATTAAATTATACAAAGGTGAAAATACTTTATTTTTTGACACAGTGTTTAAATTTTATATAGCGGTATGGTCAACAATCACAATTGGGAGCCTTGCATCGTAAGTTGAAACCAATTAATGAATGGAAACAAACACGTGGTTTTCAACACTTCTGATGGAAGTTAGATAAAAGTTTGGCTTATATGTTGATGTTTTTTGTAAACAAAGCTTGAAACATTGATGAGATTAGTTGTATATTTAGATGTTAATATAATCAGTTTTATTCACAAAGAAATTGATATAAATTTTGGGAGCCACAGTTTACCCCGCGGTACAACCGAGCCCGCGGTACATCGAAGGGCAGTATAGCGAGGGAACACTGTATATAGGGAGAGGACTTGAATTTTTTTTCGCCATATCCAAGTGTTCACTATATATCCGTGTTCGCTATATCCGTGTTCTACTGTATTTTGATTCATCCCCCTTTAAAATAATTATTGACCAACAATATAATTGATGATTTTTGTTAAAGTCGAAGTGATCACTTTTGAAGAAAAACACATATCTAATTTTGCCACTACAAATGTTTTTTTGCAGTATGTTGTCTCAAACCTGCAGAGTTCTCACTCCAGAACACTGATCCTCAAGCTCTGAGCCATTGAGCCATTGAGCTCACCACTGAGCCATTGTGACAGCGCTGTTGGAGCTGTTATGTTAGGTCCTTTTATAACAAGGGTTTTAGTTTTGGTGGTTGGATATTCTATGGCCGCCTCAGATTATTGGTTACATCAATGTTATCATAACCAGCTTGCCGTTTATGAATTAGATGAGATATGATCCATGGGCATTATTAAGAATAAAGAATGTTTGCCCTCATGAAATCCCGCATCTACAACAATGCAGAAGAAATAGAAAAGCTTACAATGAGCAAAGATAAAACCTACCTCATGTTCTTCATCCAGAACAACTTTTTGTGCTTTCGCATCAACTTTCACTGCAGAAAACAAAATTATTATTTCTTATTCATAAGCATGAAAAACATTGGCTCTGTGGTTCATCAGACTTCATAAAATACTTCTTTAAGTCACAATTTCACAAACCGAAATTCGGCATTATAAGGCTTTCAACATTTCAACTCTTAGTGATCTACATCCTGATATGAAGAAAATGGTATTTCAAGGAGTGACCTTTATAAGGTCCTCATAGCCATCAAGCCTTAAGATAAGCTATGGAGTCTGTTCACTACAATTATCTCCCCTTTGATATAAACCATAATCCCCGTAAGCTAAGGGCTAATAACATAAGGGAGGTATGTTTAAATATCTTTAATATCAATGAAAGTGAGGTGAAGTGATTTGGAGTTTAACATCCCTTTCAAGAGTAATTCACTGCTAATATTGCAGGGAGATAGTCCGCAACATTTTTGTGGCTATGCATGAAACCTGTGAGCATCGGATGGAACTAGCAAACAATGGGTGGTACTGTGCTGAATTTCAGTGTAGTATTGCACCCAAACCATACTGTGTTTAGAACAGTTTTCTTCTGCAGACAAAGTTGCTGAGGCCCTGGCGGAATTAGAACCACTGACCTCTTGATCTGAAGCCGATAGCGCTAACCACATCCTGCCCCCTAATTCAAGTGAAGCAATTATCAATATGCATAATAATAATTTTGCCATAGTGTTTTAACACATAAGATAAACAATGATAAGATATAGACCACAGAGTGACTAAATCTACTATCTCCTATTCTACTTGTACAGAAGATTTCAACTCTCTATTGTGTATGATTCTTTAGAAGAAGTCGGAGAGCAATAGGCTTACTGATGGACAGTTGGACGCTATGACATGCCATAAGCCCGTCTGGTCTTTCAAGTAGGCCTTATGAGGTAAAATCATGAAGAAAACTTATTTAAATATCAACATAATGAACTGGTATTCAAAACCTATGTGTGTTACATACTCTGATAAATCTACCTAATGATAGCTCAAGCACTTTACAACAATTTAAAGGCTAAAGATTAGAAAGGTGAGAATGAGTGAGTGGAAGGTTCACGTCTTGTTTGTCTTATTTTCTCTGCGTCCATTTAAACCTTGTTTTTGACATAACATGTTTATATTTGTACTCATATATCAGTGTTTAGAACACAGCCCGCCCGCCCGCCATTCCTTAAACTGGCTACTTTATGCCATGACTTGTTCCTTTTTGGTCAGGACTGGTAACTTTGCAAAATTGTTCCTTATTTTCTCCTAAAGAATTGACCAATTAAATTTCAGGACAGGCTAGATTTCCAATCTATTTTATACACTGCATATATTCATCTGTATACTGAAAAGGGTAAAATGTTTTATTGTCATATATATGTTTATATGAAATGTTACTTGCATACAAGGGCTGCAATGTTCTTTTCCTTCCTCATCTTAAAGGCCTTGAGGCGAGCCAGGAGGTCAGTGTCAACCTCACAAACTGGGACTTGGGCCTGCAATACAAGAATCACATTACTACAAACTGGGACTTGGGCCTGCAATACAAGAATCTCATTACAACAAAGTTGAACAAACTGGGACTTGGGCCTGCAAAACAAGAATCATATTACTACAAACTTGGACTTGGGTGTGCAATACAAGAATCACATTACAACAAACTGGGACTTGGGCCTGCAATACAAGAATTACATTACTACAAACTGGGACTTGGGCCTGCAATACAAGAATCACATTACTACAAACTGGGACTTGGGTGTGCAATACAAGAATCACATTACAACAAACTGGGACTTGGGCCTGCAATACAAGAATTACATTACTACAAACTGGGACTTGGGCCTGCAATACAAGAATCACATTACTACAAACTGGGACTTGGGTGTGCAATACAAGAATCACATTACAACAAACTGGGACTTGGGCCTGCAATACAAGAATCACATTACAACAAACTGGGACTTGGGTGTGCAATACAAGAATCACATTACTACAAACTGGGACTTGGGAGTGCAATACAAGAATCACATTACAACAAACTGGGACTTGGGCCTGCAATACAAGAATGACATTACTACAAACTGGGACTTGGGTGTGCAATACAAGAATCACATTACAACAAACTGGGACTTGGGCCTGCAATACAAGAATCACATTACAACAAACTTGGACTTGGGTGTGCAATACAAGAATCACATTACTACAAACTGGGACTTGGGAGTGCAATACAAGAATCACATTACAACAAACTGGGACTTGGGCCTGCAATACAAGAATTACATTACTACAAACTGGGACTTGGGCCTGCAATACAAGAATCACATTACAACAAACTGGGACTTGGGTGTGCAATACAAGAATCACATTACTACAAACTGGGACTTGGGTGTGCAATACAAGAATCACATTACAACAAACTTGGACTTGGGTGTGCAATACAAGAATCACATTACTACAAACTGGGACTTGGGAGTGCAATACAAGAATCACATTACAACAAACTGGGACTTGGGTGTGCAATACAAGAATCACATTACAACAAACTGGGACTTGGGCCTGCAATACAAGAATTACATTACTACAAACTGGGACTTGGGCCTGCAATACAAGAATCACATTACTACAAACTGGGACTTGGGTGTGCAATACAAGAATCACATTACAACAAACTGGGACTTGGGCCTGCAATACAAGAATTACATTACTACAAACTGGGACTTGGGCCTGCAATACAAGAATCACATTACTACAAACTGGGACTTGGGTGTGCAATACAAGAATCACATTACAACAAACTGGGACTTGGGCCTGCAATACAAGAATCACATTACAACAAACTGGGACTTGGGCCTGCAATACAAGAATCACATTACTACAAACTGGGACTTGGGAGTGCAATACAAGAATCACATTACAACAAACTGGGACTTGGGCCTGCAATACAAGAATGACATTACTACAAACTGGGACTTGGGTGTGCAATACAAGAATCACATTACAACAAACTGGGACTTGGGCCTGCAATACAAGAATCACATTACAACAAACTTGGACTTGGGTGTGCAATACAAGAATCACATTACTACAAACTGGGACTTGGGAGTGCAATACAAGAATCACATTACAACAAACTGGGACTTGGGCCTGCAATACAAGAATTACATTACTACAAACTGGGACTTGGGCCTGCAATACAAGAATCACATTACAACAAACTGGGACTTGGGTGTGCAATACAAGAATCACATTACTACAAACTGGGACTTGGGTGTGCAATACAAGAATCACATTACTACAAACTGGGACTTGGGTGTGCAATACAAGAATCACATTACAACAAACTCGGACTTGGGCCTGCAATACAAGAATCACATTACAACAAACTGGGACTTGGGTGTGCAATACAAGAATCACATTACTACAAACTGGGACTTGGGAGTGCAATACAAGAATCACATTACAACAAACTGGGACTTGGGCCTGCAATACAAGAATCACATTACTACAAACTGGGACTTGGGCCTGCAATACAAGAATCACATTACTACAAACTGGGACTTGGGCCTGCAATACAAGAATCACATTACAACAAACTTGGACTTGGGTGTGCAATACAAGAATCACATTACTACAAACTGGGACTTGGGAGTGCAATACAAGAATCACATTACAACAAACTGGGACTTGGGCCTGCAATACAAGAATTACATTACTACAAACTGGGACTTGGGCCTGCAATACAAGAATCACATTACAACAAACTCGGACTTGGGCCTGCAATACAAGAATCACATTACTACAAACTGGGACTTGGGTGTGCAATACAAGAATCACATTACAACAAACTGGGACTTGAGTGTGCAATACAAGAATCACATTACAACAAACTGGGACTTGGGCCTGCAATACAAGAATCACATTACTACAAACTGGGACTTGGGTGTGCAATACAAGAATCACATTACTACAAACTTGGACTTGGGTGTGCAATACAAGAATCACATTACAACAAACTTGGACTTGGGCCTGCAATACAAGAATCACATTACTACAAACTTGGACTTGGGTGTGCAATACAAGAATCACATTTCAACAAACTGGGACTTGGGTGTGCAATACAAGAATCACATTACTACAAACTGGGACTTGGGCGTGCAATACAAGAATCACATTACTACAAACTGGGACTTGGGCCTGCAATACAAGAATCACATTACTACAAACTGGGACTTGGATGTGCAATACAAGAATCACATTACAACAAACTTGGACTTGGGTGTGCAATACAAGAATCACATTACTACAAACTTGGACTTGGGTGTGCAATACAAGAATCACATTACTACAAACTTGGACTTGGGCCTGCAATACAAGAATCACATTACTACAAACTGGGACTTGGGCCTGCAATACAAGAATTACATTACTACAAACTGGGACTTGGGTGTGCAATACAAGAATCACATTACTACAAACTGGGACTTGGGTGTGCAATACAAGAATCACATTACTACAAACTGGGACTTGGGTGTGCAATACAAGAATCACATTACTACAAACTGGGAGTTGGGCCTGCAATACAAGAATTACATTACTACAAACTGGGACTTGGGTGTGCAATACAAGAATCACATTACTACAAACTGGGACTTGGGTGTGCAATACAAGAATCACATTACTACAAACTGGGACTTGGGTGTGCAATACAAGAATCACATTACTACAAACTGGGACTTGGGTGTTCAATACAAGAATCACATTACTACAAACTGGGACTTGGGTGTGCAATACAAGAATCACATTACTACAAACTGGGACTTGGGCCTGCAATACAAGAATTACATTACTACAAACTGGGACTTGGGCCTGCAATACAAGAATCACATTACTACAAACTGGGACTTGGGTGTTCAATACAAGAATCACATTACTACAAACTGGGAGTTGGGCCTGCAATACAAGAATCACATTACTACAAACTGGGAGTTGGGAGTGCAATACAAGAATCACATTACTACAAACTGGGAGTTGGGAGTGCAATACAAGAATCACATTACTACAAACTGGGAGTTGGGAGTGCAATACAAGAATCACATTACTACAAACTGGGAGTTGGGCCTGCAATACAAGAATCACATTACTACAAACTGGGAGTTGGGCCTGCAATACAAGAATCACATTACTACAAACTGGGAGTTGGGCCTGCAATACAAGAATCACATTACTACAAACTGGGACTTGGGTGTGCAATACAAGAATCACATTACTACAAACTGGGAGTTGGGCCTGCAATACAAGAATCACATTACTACAAACTGGGACTTGGGTGTGCAATACAAGAATCACATTACTACAAACTGGGAGTTGGGCCTGCAATACAAGAATCTTATTAAAAAAGAAGTCAGAATAACAGTAGCAGGTTGATAATGTTCAATTTGTTAAATAACTAGTCTCCATGTAAATTGGACGTGTAAATTTAGATTCCATTATTATAAATGACTAGAATCAGATCTTATCGACTATAGACCTTTATGATACTTAGCGCTATTGCTACCAAGAGTTGCCAGGACGTTGTCCTTTTATTGAGTGTCAATATGTTTTCAAGATAATAATTTAAGAGATAATCACAGAATTTCAGCCACTAGTGGCGTGTTTATATAAATATTTTGCCATCTATATTCTTTAAAAAGCAAAACATTATGTCCTGAAAATCATGGAGTGGCTCTTTAAGCTCATCATTTCTTTTTGAAGTATATCTGTAATTGTCACTATTAATCATAATGGTAGGGCATTAGTTATTTTTCATATTTTATTTCTCCTAGCACCTCAATGTCACCCACAGGGTTTATTTTTACATTTACTTATGCATTGTGCATATATGGATTATGTATAGTTTGTGCCTTATTGGTTTGCCTTGGTAGCAGCAAGGAACTAACAGTGCTTACCTCAACTAGTAACATATTTGTATTATAGAAATAGCACTAAAAAATTATCACTCTCTAAGATGTGGTTTGTATATATTATATATGTTCAAGGCTAAGCCCCATTATTTATTGTAATGTTGAAATTGTCATATTGTGCTGCATGTGATACATCTTATATATGTAACATATATCATTATTTGTCACTGAATAACAGGGCGTTTATTACAGAGAAAATGCATCTTCGTAATTAACTTGTGGCACTGTTCGAGAGAGGGAATTTCAAAACATTTAAATTCAACTAATGAAACCTGAATGTTAAAATTGTTATCTTCACGGAGGTCGACATAAGAATGTTTAAGAATTCAAGTGAACTTATTTCACAGTTAGAAAAACACTTTTGCTAAATTTAAGGCCTTTTCAAGGCTTTGTGTCAATTTGTAAGGTCTTTTTAAGGCAGTGCTTGGTTTAAGGCCTTTTTAAGGCCTGTGTGCACCATGTATATGTATATGTTTGGACTTGTATTATTTTATGATGTAATGATTCTATTTTTTTTACATTAATTTATTATCTAATCACTGTTTTACAGCGAGTGTTATCTCAAGCAAATAAACACCAATAGCAACATGACCACAAACAGTTTTGTCCTATATTGACAATAATCTAGACTTGCACAGCAATGTCGGTTTACCATTGGTCAAAACCAGTCACGTGCCTTAGGTATATTTTTCTGCTATGATGTCTTTTCTATCACTCCGACACTATCAAACTCGCTCGGCCCTACTCGATAGTCCGCCATGACAGTAACGGGCTTCTACGGCCGCTTCAAATCGAATGTGGTGCGAATGCACGAGGTCATGTGACCAAACAATCAAAATATAGTAATGCCCGCATTGCTCAGTATTTTGATTTTTTTCGTTAATCCTAAATTTCCGTCTAGTACCGTGTGCTTCGCTTCGGTACTAGACCATACTTTTGGTCATTAACACGATGGTTTAAACATTATATTTGTGAATACCTAAATAAAACATAACAGTGATCTGATCAGACACCATTTTGGCCAATCTCATCTTTCAAGCCAGATTTAAAGCATTTAGAAAAGGTGCTCGTCGAGATAAATTTGTTACCAAAGTTTGATATGGAGATTTATCATGTGTCCAAGTTAAATATCAAACTCGAACTTTGTTCTCGGTGTTGTAGTTAGTTGGATGTTTAAATAGTAGGAGATTTGGTAATAATGTTTGCATAAGAAAATATGACAGACAGACTGTTTATTGAAATCCCAATTATACACAGTACGTATTGCCCTTTTCCGAACATAAAAACTTCATGCGAATTAAGTGACTAAGATTTATTTCTAAAGGAAAAAAGTTTTTTACTTTGAGTGAGGTTGTGCGAACTGCGAAGTCGAGGGCGAACGCGAACGTACGATGGAAATTCACATGCGAGTAGACAAGAGAGAAATGTCAAGCGGATTTATTTGGGAGACATTCCCCCAAAAAGAAATCTACAATAAATTTACGGATTTTTAACCGGATAAACATTTTAAATATTTGCTTTACAATCATGAGCTGACATGTCACTGCAAGAGGCCTAAATGCAACTGATTTTACTGTTGTTCACACGACAAATATTTTTCTAAGGATGACCATTTTACACATATAACCATCTAAATTCCATGATATTAATGTAGTGACTGTTTTTAAAAAAACGAAGGTCCATTGTCGAATTTTGACGGGCACTGAAAACATAGGTCCCACCCAGAATAGGGGCTGAAAGTCTCGTTCCGTACGACCTTCACCTTTGACTTCCGGGGAATGACTAAACAGCTCCGTGCTTGACGTGCGGCAACGCGACACGGTTCCCAGTCTCTGGTAGCTGCGCTATGTTTTATCAAGGACGTATTTAGGGTCCTTGGTTTTATCGTAGACTTATGATAATAGTTCTATCTTTATTCATCAATAAACAATGGCTTATTGTTTTTTCTTTTAGATGTAATCACATTAGCAGTGAACACTTATGCCATTTTAATTGATTTTCTGCAAGTTTTGTTTACAGTCACTTTGCACTTTGTTAAAATTCCGATGTTTCTGACGTGTTTTCTAACACTATTTTACACATATTCTAAATAACGCTTAGCTAGTCTACTGTTTCGATTTAACACACTTAAACGGAATAACTATAGTCCGAATTGGCTTACAAATGTATTTATCTCATGTATAAGGTTTTTTTAAATTTCTATATGTATAAGAATCGATTCATTTTAATAAAGTTTTAAGTTTTAATTCATCCATCATTTTTTTTTATATACGATGTTCTTTCGGTCAATTTTTATCAGGGCCCAGATCAATCACCCAGTTCCACTGAGGCATTTTTTTTTGTCTATGTAAAGAGATTTACTTGGAAACTACCCCCTGACAGTAAAATATTTTCATATTTATTGTAACATGCACATATTATAACTATACTATCTATTAGTGTATAGTATTAAACATAACAACATTACAGGTTTTAAATTTAAAAACAATTGAATGATGAATTAAATAATTAAAATAAAATATAATATTTTCAGTGTTGATGTCATTATTTAACATCATAATGAAAAGGACAAATTCTCCGCGAATGAACACCGCCCGAAGCCTCCATTACTTGGTTATATTATCATAATCGAAAGCCGACGCCATGTATTTTTTCTTTATTATATACGTTATCTGTTTGCGCTGTGGAAAGTGTTACCCGCGATTTTCAAATACATAGAACATTTATACACCTGAGAACCAGGTTGTTCAACTTCACTTTTGGTCAAGATTGACTAAGTGTGTTCTCAATATTTCAGAGGGTCTATTTTATCTTCAGACAATATTTAAAGGCATAATATAGCTTAATAAGTGTTTTTCCTGTTATTTTTTGGATTTTATCTACAGCATATTCATGAACTGTTTAGTTTCAAACCATGCGAGTCCATTTGATCATGTGACATGGACACAGAACAGTGTGGAACTACGGAATTAATCAAAATTAAACAACTTATATTTTCATGTATTCAGGTTACTTAAACAACACTGGATCTGAGATCTTCACATACAAAATATGTCAAAATATACAGAAGATCAAGGGTATAAATGGGTATAACAACCTGAATCAATTTTTGGAAAACGTCCTCAGTCTATTAAGATAAATAAAAGTACCGAGGGTACAGAAGCTCACCTTAAAATGAATGATGTGGTAATATGGTTGAATTGTGTAATCATCTTTTATATGATAATTGATTATGGCTGCCATCATGATTTTTTTATCTTTTAAAATGCTATTCTTCTGTTGGAAACCACTAGAGTTTGAACAAACATTAATACAAGAATGATATAATCATGATTTGTTAACAAGCAGTAGGTTTTTGTATAACATTTTTGTATATCTATGGCTAAATTGGTGACCATCTTGGACTTTTTAATCTTCAAAATGCTACTTTTATGTGGGCATCTGTATTAATTTCATTATGATATCTTGATTGGTTTAGGAGTATTCATTTAGTCACACTCTCAACTTCCAAAGAACTAAAAAAATGATGCACATAAACATTTGGAATATATCCCTCTGACACAAATCACAAATTCAGCTAGTGATAGGTCCAATTGCCAAAGTAAACTGTCCAGGTCAATGTCTCATGTAATTCTAACTGAAGATTTCTGAATATCTTAAATATTGACCTATGTTAGTGCAATCTGATTGGTCAGAATAGGCTAGCAACATGGGGGTTTATGCTAATTACTAGATATGATGACCTATGATGACCTCTTGCACCTGCATGTAGCTTATGTAACTTATCCTCTTATGTAAGTTACTGTTATTCCATATAGTGAGTGTCCTCCCCTCATTTCAATATGCAAAACAGATACTCTTTAGAGGAGAGTTGCAGGAGAGGGGCTGGAAGGATAGATGGGGGGGTTGGGGGGTTGGGGGGGAGGGGGATAGAAGGAATGTGGGATAGGTTTGCAATGGAAGGACAGGAGAAAAAAGGGGAGGAGGGAAAGGGGGGGATAGAAGGGGTGGGGGTAGAAGAGAGGTTTGCAATGGAAATAATCTGGAGGTCAACTCAGTAATATGTTTATTGAAGTATCTTAACAAACAGAGAGAATTGGTGAGAAAGACTTTGTAAAAAAAGAATTGTTCAGACAGCTGTTCAATTAGTTTTGAAGATGAATATTAAATGATATCTTTTATTAGCATGACAAACAAAATAAAAGATAATTTGTTATTCATTAACCAAAATTTTCAATTTGGAATAAATTAATTGCATGGGAACAATGGACTAAAAAACCTAACAGTTAGTGTTGGGAGTGAACAAATTTAATCATTTTAAATGCTTTTGAAAAGGATTTGTTTGAATTGAATGATCATTATAATTATCTAGATAATCATTGTTCAGACCGTAATCAGATATAGATGATTATAAAATGTATATTTATCCCTCACTGGCTATGTTATTTGCCATATATATGAAGTGTCAGGAATTATGTAAAACGGAAAGGATTTATTAAAACAGTCATGTTTCAGGCTGTTCGCAGATAAAGATGATTCATACAGTTTTTTGTAACTGTATTTATAGTGTTGATGAATATTACAACAAGCGTATCAATACAAATATAATGACATTGATTTGATTGATCAGGAAATGTATTCTTTTCAATGAATTTCATGAAATCTAATTGAAAATTCAATATAATTGACATATTGACCATCTTGGATTCTTGATAATAAAATAAATGCGTCTTTGTCAGGAATCACTATATACAAAAATACTCACTTTTCAGAATGATATCTTAATTGATTTAGTAGGAGTAGCAGTGTTTAAAATATAGCCCGTCCGCCAGTCCTTGACTGGCTACTTTTTGCCAGGACTGGTTACTTTTTGGTTAGGACTGGTAACTTTTCAAACATTTCCTTTATTTTCCCCTAAGGAATTAACCAAATAATTTTCAGGACAGGCTAGGTTTCCAATCTATTTTATACACTGGGAGTAGTACTTGGCCTGAAATCTAATTGAAAAATAATGACTTCTATGACGACATGTTGTTCCCAGAACCCCTTCAGCATGATACAATTATCATTTATTTTTACAGGTATTTATAAAACACATGGTATTGGAACTGGAACCTGATACAAAATACCTCTATTATTAACTTATCATGTAGATAACTGAACATAAAAGCAGATTCTTGACTTGTTAATATTAACTCTTTGTGCAGATTGTTGTACACAAAAGCTGATTCTTGACTTGTTTAAATTGTTATTTGTAAAAAGTATTACTATTGATAGAATACAAGTATATTTTTCATAAAGACAATTTATATACTTTCCATAAAGTCCATTATGTTCTATTAATCAATTAGGTCAGGATTACTATGCAATATACAAGCAGGCAGGGCTGCTAGCCCCAGATCCTTAAGGAGAGTGTAGCAATTTGTGTATTGGGCTTTGTGTACGTATATTTGGAGAAGCATCCTAGTGTGCTGAGCATGTAAACCTGAACTCTGGCTAAGCCCTTATGTGTGGTATTAATAGACTTGACGGGAGAGAACATGAATTGTTGTGAAAAATATATATAATTTAACAAAATATAGTGAGCTTATGTCCTAAATTGATTTTGTGTCAAGAAGAACTGCTGTTAAATATAGAAATGGTACAAATATGAGTAAAACACAGGAACTGGAACCTGATGCAAAATAACTCTTTCCACATCAACTTATCATGGAGATTGCTAAACACAAAACAAGTGACAAGTTTTGTGTAAGTTGTTATTCTTAGAAAGAACATATCACTGTCATGAGAATACAAGTCTAATTTCCATAACTCTTATTGCATACACATGGCCATATAGCATAATGCTCTACCATATCAATTGGGTCAGGTTGATTATGCAACAGACTAGCAGCTGACTCAACAAAAATATCTGAACTCTGGTTGACCCCTTATGTGTGGTATTTAAAGGAATATAAGGGAGATACCATTGTTCAAAATCTAACATGATGTTTAATGTCATTGGGTTTTTGCAGCTAGTTGCCATAAATATTTTAAACAAATTAATTAATTATGTTTGTCTTTCATCTTAATGTTTTAGAAACACTTAAAATATAGAACAACTTGCATGACAATCTTAAATATTCTATATTCAAGATAAAATTATGATTAGTAAGTTCAAATTAGAGAATTTATATAGTGCGAGTGATCACTTGATGAAAGCTTAAAATTTAGTAATAATGATGTGTTATCTGCAGCTGAAAAGTCAATATGGATGCTATCGCGGCCATCTTGGATTCTCAAAACTGAAACGTCTACCTTTGTGGGAGGAATCACTATAGGTATAACATACTACAATATGAAAATGATATCTAGATTGGTTTAGGAGAAGTAGTCATTTTCATAAAATCTCATTGAAAATTCAATATGGCTGTCATGGCGGCCATCTTGGATTCTCAACACTGAAACGTCTACCTTTCTGTGAGGAATCACCATGGGTATAACATAATACAATTTCAGAATGATATCTAGATTGGTTAGGAAAGAGTAGTCTTTTCATGAAATCTAATTGAAAATTCAATATGGCTGCCATAGCGGCCATCTTGGATTCTCAAAACTGAAACGTCTACCGTTCCGAGGGGAATCACCATGGGTATAACATACTACAATTTCAGAATGATATCTGTATTCGTTTAGGAGGAGTAGTCTTTTTCGTGAAATCTAATTGAAAATTCAATATGGCTGCCATGGCGGCCATCTTGGATTCTCAAAATTGAAACGTCTACATTTCTGTGAGGAATCACAATGGGTATAGCATACTACAATTTCAGAATGATATCTGGATTCGTTTAGGAGGAGTAGTCTTTTTCCTGAAATCTAATTGAAAATTCAATATGGCTGCCTTAGCGGCCATCTTGGATTCTCAAACTGAAACGTCTACCTTTCTGTGAGGAATCACCATGGGTATAACATACTACAATTTCAGAATGATATCTGCCTTTTTTTAGGAGGAGTAGTCTTTTTCGTGAAATCTAATTGAAAATTCAATATGGCTGCCATGGCGGCCATATTGGATTCTCAAAACTGAAACGTCTACCTTTCTGTGAGGAATCACCATGGGTATAACATACTACAATTTCAGAATGATATCTGTATTCGTTTAGAAGGAATAGTCTTTTTCATGAAATCTAATTGAAAATTCAATATGGCTGTCATGGCGGCCATCTTGGATTCTCAAAACTGAAACGTCTACCTTTCTGTGAGGAATCACCATGGGTATAACATAATACAATTTCAGAATGATATCTGTATTCGTTTAGAAGGAGTAGTCTTTTTCATGAAATCTAATTGAAAATTCAATATGGCTGTCATGGCGGCCATCTTGGATTCTCAAAACTGAAACGTCTACCTTTCTGTGAGGAATCACCATGGGTATAACATACTACAGTTTCAGAATGATATCTGTATTCGTTTAGAAGGAGTAGTCTTTTTCATGAAATCTAATTGAAAATTCAATATGGCTGTCATGGCGGCCATCTTGGATTCTCAAAACTGAAACGTCTACCTTTCTGTGAGGAATCACCATGGGTATAACATACTACAATTTCAGAATGATATCTGTATTCGTTTAGAAGGAGTAGTCTTTTTCATGAAATCTAATTGAAAATTCAATATGGCTGTCATGGCGGCCATCTTGGATTCTCAAAACTGAAACGTCTACCTTTCTGTGAGGAATCACCATGGGTATAACATACTACAATTTCAGAATGATATCTGTATTCGTTTAGAAGGAGTAGTCTTTTTCATGAAATCTAATTGAAAATTCAATATGGCTGTCATGGCGGCCATCTTGGATTCTCAAAACTGAAACGTCTACCTTTCTGTGGGGAATCACCATGGGTATAACATACTACAATTTCAGAATGATATCTGGATTCGTTTAGGAGGAGTAGTCTTTTTCGTGAAAGTTTACGGACGGACGGACGGACGGACGGACGGACAGACGGACGGACGGACGGACGGACGGACAGACAGACGGACGACGGACGAAGCGCCATGACATAAGCTCACATTTACTTTGTAAAGGTGAGCTAAAAATTAATACTGAATTTTGAGACAAGATATGAGTTTTTTACAAAAAAATGTTAATACTTGATCGGACTATTTTATACATGTATGCCAAATTTGTGTGAAATCAAATTATGCAATAAAATGATAAAATCATTTCAACCCTGTGACTCTTAAATTAACATTTTGAACAACGTGGTCCTCGTTTATTCAACTCTTAGTTAAATATATCAAAATGATGCTATATATGTATTATGATTCTAATCGTCACTCTAATCATTTCCGAATACAAGCCCATGTTGCCGAATAAAAGCCCGGGCTTCTATTTAATCCAAAAGTTCAGTTGTGAAAACCACATTTTCCGTATATATATATAGTGAACAAATTTTCAAGTCCCGTCCCTGTATAATATCATTAGAATTATATGCGTATAGCGAACTAAGTTCTTTGGTCCCTTGGAGTTCGTTATATTCGTGTTCTACTGCATATTAAAATCTGAACAATTAGATCGAAATAAATTAAATTATTAATTCACTCTAGTGGTTTGCAAACAAATGTTTCTCAATAAATTATTCATTACATAGCTTTTTTTATTTATAATCGGAACACGTACGGACTATATAAATACTATGTAAAATACTCACAGCACAAAAAAAAAAAAAAAATCTTCAGTCATTTTTCATTATTCCACTTGTCCATCACAGTATTATTTAAACCATTTAAAATACTTTATGTTTATATTGATCATAAATTGTGTAATTTATTCACTAATAATTTAACTCTTTATTTAAGACTTTTAAGTCAGGTCATCTTTGGTAATTAATTATATTTTTCGTTGCATGGGTTTTTTTTCTTACAATGTTGTGGGCTTATTTGTGTTAATCTAATTGGTGCTATAAAATCAAATAATTTTTCTTGACAAGACCTGAATTTATATCACAAGATTGATTATCTTTATTTATTTAATTAGAAAATAATTAATAATTCTAAAACAAAATTTTTCACAATTTCTAAATAAATAATTGCAAAAGTCTTCTGCATAATCAATTATTTGTCTTTTCGGGAGGTGTAGTAAAATCAACACAAATAGCCTAATTATTATGGCTGTTTGTAAACATAAACGTAAACGAACATTAAGTCATTTGAACAGTGGACTAAAAAACAACCATTTTCGTAGGATATGTTTTCCATAAAAAAAATGAAAATGTTCAACACTGATTCTATCTAAAAAATATGTCCAGACTCGATCAGTCTCAGATGTCACTGGGCCGATCGCAAACTCGTCCGTCTGTGTCTTTTGAATTAACCGCGGATGTAACTATCAAACACTAGAAAAGTTTTCTATTAATTATGAAATATCCTTAATTTTCATCTTATTGCCAAACAAAATATTCTTAAATCTTATTTAGCCGGAATTAATATTTAAAAAAATAATCCTACAACGACTGAGTCGCGCTAGTATAAAACGACACACGCAGCCTTCTACAGAAACCAGGAAGTATGAATGATAAGGCAGTTTTAGTCTTGTTTTGCAGTTCTATGAAAGTCATCGATCGTTTCAAAGACTGATAATGATTATAAAGATATTAATTCCTTGTCGTTTGCAGGCGTAATTAATTAGAAATCATGGTTTCATGAAATGAGCATTGCGCAGACGCGTAAATACCAAAAACTAGTTGGTTGAATTCCCCGGAAGTAAGGAATCTCGCAAGATCTCGTGACCTACTTACAGGCCCTATTATCCCTGCAGACTACATTGCATTATGGGCATGGACATTTCTCATTCTATTTATAGATCTGCTAAACAAATGATGTGCTGTGCCTAAAAATAGCTTCGATAGCAGTTTAAGCTTATCGGTGAAAGTGCGCTCGAACGGGCCGTTTAAAATGAACATGATATATATTCTATGTTTTATCTTACAGGCAAGAATATTTTGTTAGTATAAAATGCCTGAAAGGTTACAGGACATAGCCTACTGCTTGAAAGCTATGCATAAATTAATCTTATGGATTGGAGCAAAACACATATTGAACACAATGAGTGAAATGGAAATGCATAAAAAAATTAAATTTATCAAATATTCAATGTCTGTCAGTTTGTTTGATATTTAATTATATTTCAGTGGGATATTTCACTGTATTTGGTACAACAAGATGTCTAACATAGTTTGTTTACAATATGACGAAATTTTGAAAATTGCCGAAGTGTCAACATGGAGTTCTAATTGCTATTAATGATCCAGATAAACTTCAAATGAACTGTTGATTAAGAAACATAAAGTACTGAAGATAATTTATCAAAGGGTACTTAGAGCTGTCAACTTGTTGAAAGTTTATATGAGTGACTTGAAAAGTGCGTAATTCGTGCAAATTCTCACCTTCGAACACTTGTCCGACCCGCGATTGTTTTTTTACCATGTAGTGAGCCTTTTGCACAATTTTAGCGATGGATAATGGTAACCTTGTTATCCTACACAATGAGTACCGGGTAATACTTGTTGTCCCGGGAAGTAAAGTTGACAAATTCGCGCATCGAAATCGCCGCTCTGATTGGCTGAAATAACGAATGCGCGAGATTTGATTGACAGACTGGATCGGTCTATATTAGCCCCAGCTGATTGGAATTAGCCAACATGCGAACTACGATGTTATTGCCTAATTGTCTTAATGAATGAGGGTATTTTTTAGGAAAAATGTTCAATTTATGAACTTGAAATGCTTATTTTCCTGGCTGAATTAAAATATTTGGTCTATATCTAATCGTGATGTGTCAATATGAGATCGCACCCAAAAGTGAGCGGAAATACCCAGACGTATTCAACCTATGTGCTACAAATGTTCAGTTACAGTGTACAGTTACTGCAATATTACACAGCAACAGTCATGCATAAAAGTATCGGTATGACTTGGACAAACTCTCAGTCTGTCAGATGCTGAGTGAAATAGAACCCCGGGATTGTATTCGAGGAAATACGGTATTTAAAAATAACATTACTATAACGTCAATGTCTTTTGATGTAAACACATTCGTATTGTATACGAATTATAGGAAATTAAAACTAAAAGAATTAAAACCTAATTCTTTTAAGTTCATAAAATATTCTTAATTTTTTTTAAAGTAGTATAAGCTAACACTCGATATGCAGAATTCTAGGTTAACTTTTGTGTCGGAGTAAAATTACCCGACACGACTGGAAGCCAATAATACCTACCATTGTAAGTGAGTTAAACCAAAACTCACAAGCACCTTTTGCACATGCAGATTCAAATGTCAAGGGGAATGTCGTGAAATGTTATGTATGTTAAGATTGATGTTTCTATCCCCGGAAACGATGTTTCAACGAAGTGCTCGCGTAAACCTTCTAAGCATCTGTTTTACAGACGGTGAGAGTTCCAGCCAAATCTTTGTTTTATCGACTGGTATGGCCGCAAGTTAAACTTGTAACTACAGCATCAAGCGTTCTCAGTATGCGGCCAATATTTATAATTATTGACTAACTCTCAATGATATGACCATAATACAATCTATAATTACATGACAACATTATAATAGCGTTTACATAATCAACTCAAAGATAGGTCGAGGTGAGAAGTTAACGTTTTATCAACACGAAGGGAATTCAATCTCTCTGATCCAACAGAGCATGACTTAGGCACACGTAGGCTAGTGTAAAATTTGGATTTTTAATCAAACAAGAAAGTTAAGATTTATGAACAACGAAAGTGGGATTCGAACCACTTTCATAACATATTATAACAGAGACTCTACAGTTAAATAATGTCTCTGATTATAAGAAAGAATAGGTCTGAAGTTTTGTTTATCAAAATAATTACTAATGTGCCATTTGAAGTTGAAGAAATATGTGTAGGCCTACATCTCTATCATATAGTCCCCACTGATGCCAAAACATCCTGAATCAATTCCGTATGATTGAATATTTACTCTAATGATCACTCATATAATGTTGAAAATTAAAGGACCATATAACTTGAATGAATATTATCACTTAATGTTTCATTTCCAATTTAAAAAATCGAAAGGTAAAAGTTTTTAATGTAATTCGTCATGCAAGTTCTGTGAAATGCTCGTTTTCATAGATACTTAAATTATAATTTCATATTGAACATAGTGACCACGATTTTGAAATATAGAAATTCTTAAACTGTTATTTCTAACGGAAAATTCTGTGATTATCTCTTAAATTATTATCTTGAAAACATATTGACACTCAATAAAAGGACAACGTCCTTGCAACTCTTGGTAGCAATAGCGCTAAGTATCATAAAGGTCTATAGTCGATAAGATCTGATTTAGTTACTGTTGTGTAATCCGAATCGTCCATTGTGACAAATTATCAAAAATGTTAACACTGTAAATGATATTAACACGGCGTATTTATTTCAATAACACACGTAATAATATCTTGTAAGCTTTCCAAAACTGAAATAAGAACGATTCCTGTAATGTTTCCACAGGAACCCGATATCGTAGATAAAATGTAGGTACAACGTGGGTATAAGAAGACCCGTCCCCTCTATGAAATAGAGTATACGTTTTACCTACATTTTATTTACGATATAGTGTTCCACAAGCGCCTGTAACAATATAATAGGTGAAAGATACCCTATATATCTATAAATGAATCATTTATATATATATAGGGTATCTTTCACCTATTATATTGTTACAGGCGCTTGTGGCCTTATATGATTATGAGTACTTGCGTGTGGAAGCCTATTCGTCACCTGAGAAGATAAGATAAGATAATGTCTTTATTGTCCCAAGGGAAATTTGTTTTACATCATATATACAGTTCTCCAGTTACAAACAAAGCAAACTAAATGTACATGATAATATTATTATGCATAAGATTTGTCTAAATAAACATGAACACATCCGTTTTAGTCACACTCACATTCACTTGACTAAAACATATATATAACATTAATCAATAAACTGCTCATTGTAGGAACGAACACTGTTTGGAATAAAAGAGTAGCGAAACCTGTTTGTTCTCCCAGTCGGCAAGCGCAGTCTGCGTCCTGAAGGTAGCCAAGAATATTCCGAAAAAAGAATATGTGATTGGTCACTTAAAATTTTATTTGTTTTCTTGGAAATTTGCTGCTCATAAAAATCGCCGATACTTTCAATTGGAAGTCCAATAATTTTTGAAGCTGTTTTAAAATTTGTTGAAAGTTTGTTTTTATTCTGAACAGACAGATTTCCGTACCAGCTCAAGAAATTAAAGGTCAAGATACTTTGAATAAATGTTCTGTAAAATAACCTCAATATAGTTTGATCTATTTTAAAATGTCTCAATCTCCACAAAAAATGCAAGCGTTGCTGTCCTTTCTTATAAATTTTGTCAGTATTTTCGTTCCAAGAAAGTTTTGAATCCAAGACAGTACCCAGATATTTGTATTCTGTTACTCTTTCTATTTCACCATCATCTATAGTCACAGCATTTAATGTAGACTTCTTTTTCCTAAAATCTATGACCATTTCTTTGGTTTTCTGCACATTCAAAAACAAAAAGTTTGATTTACACCCATCTACAAATTTTGAAATTTCAGTTCTGTAACACAGTTCAGATTCTCTAATCAGGCCCACCAATGCTGCATCATCGGCAAATTTGATTGTCATACATGTTTTTGCATTGGATACGCAATCATTGGTATATAATATAAACAAAATCGGTGAAATAACGCAACCTTGTGGAGCGCCAGTGGATGTACTTACAGTTGAAGACTGCACTTGGTTAACCCTAACAAATTGTTGTCTATTAACTAGAAATGAGTTGATCCATCTAATGATATTAGAATTTACATTCATTTTACAAAGTTTGTCAGTAAGAAGATGAGGCTGAATAGTATTGAAAGAAGATGAAAAATCAACAAACATAATTCTTACATATGTACCATAGCTTTCTAAATGCTGATAGATATTGTGTAGCAGAGTTATTGTTGCATCTTCTACACCACGCCTTGCCCTGTATGCAAATTGTAAAGGATCAATAATATGGCTGACTTCACAAAGCAATAAGTTCTTCATGATGCGTTCCAAACATTTCATTGCAACAGAGGTAAGAGCCACTGGTCTAAAATCGTTATTAACGATTGGATTTTTCCTTTTGGGCACTGGGATAATTTTAGAGGTTTTCCAAAGAGTGGGAACTTCATGAGAATTTATTGAAATTTGAAATAGCTTTTGGAAGATAACAGCCAGCTGCATTCTACACTCCTTAAGAACAATTCCAAACAAGTTATCAGGCCCACAAGATTTGTGCGGGTTAATCTGAGCAAATGAACTAACTACATCTTCTGTCGTAATTGTTACCATTTCCCCAAGTGGAAGCGATTCCATTACACTTTCCCTTTCATCCGAAAAATTTCCAGTGTCAAATCTGGAGTAGAAAGAGTTTAATTCATTTGCAAAGGATAGATCATCCATGGATTGTAACTGCTGTGGCCTACTGTGTGAGCCAATAATAGTTTTAATACCACTCCATGCGTTACGTAAATTGTTAACCGAGAATTGTCTTTCAATTTTCGTTTTATATTCATCTTTACATTTCCTTGTTAAACATACAATATCTTTCTGAATTTGTTTTACTTTTACTTTGTCGCCTGCACAAAAAGCCCTTTTCTTTTTATTTAAAACTGATTTGAACTCTTTGGTTACCCACGGCTTGTTATTAGGAAATATTTTAATGCATCTAACAGGTACAATGCTTTCTACACAGAAATTAATGTAATCAGTGACAATGTTTGTGAATTCATTCAAATCCTTACAAGCATGATCAAACAAATCCCAGTCTGTGCATTCAAAACAACCTTTCAATTTCTCTAAACAATCATTTGTCCATGACTTGACATATTTTACAACTGGTTTCTCTGATTTTAGTTTTTGACGATAAGAAGGTACCAAATAAACAGTATTGTGATCAGAGGTACCCAACGGAGCCTTTGCATAGGATTTATAGGCATTTTTCACATTTTCATAACACAAATCAATAGTTTTCCCAGATCTTGTCAAACACTTAACATACTGATGATAAGATGGTAATACATGTTTTAAATTGCATGAATTAAAATCACCGAGTATGAATTTTGGTGCCTCTGGGGAAAAACCATTAAGTTTGTCCATGTTCATATGAATAATGTCTGCAGCTCGCTTCACATCAGCGTCCGGTGGAATATACACAGTGGTGACGAATATCTGTCCGAATTCCCTTGGGAGATAAAAAGGCCTGAGAGAAATTGATATGAGTTCTATGTCCTTATTACAAACCGTTTCTCTAATGACATGATGTTGCTTACACCAACGTTCGTTCACATATACACATAAACCGCCGCCAACACTTTTTCCTGTTTGAACTGCATCCCTGTCGAGTCGTATCGGCGATCCAAAACCACTCAGCTCCAAACTCGCGTTGTCCACACTTTCATTTAGCCAGGTCTCTGTAAAGCACAAGAGGCAACTTTCACCAGACTGTTCAATATCCACATAACCTAGTTCTGAGATAATCGACCTCGAAGTTTTGAAAATCTGTATTTTATTTACTATGAAGTGAAACTTTTTGAATTTTTGCATCAGTGTGGGATATACGTATTTGAAAAGGAAAACATGTACATTTTGTTCCTAACTATGTAATTATTTCCAAAAATAACAAAAGTATGTTTGGAGATAGAACATTTTACTTAATTTATGGGAGATTTCCTTAGTTCCAGAGTGTTCTATGTCCAAGAAACATTAAAAAGATTACTAAAAATAAAACATAAGTGCAAATATTAACATATAGGTTGTTTAGATCTCAACACGATATTAATATATAGTTTCATTGACGATATAAGTGAGAATTGTCTTCTAAATTATGTTATGTAACGAATAAAGAGGTAGAATGATGTTTTCCCGACTTCGCGGTTCAGCAAATTTCTCCTTATCAATATGAATTTATGCCTTATAAATTTTCATTATTGGGTCAAGCATCTCACTACTTACTCCGATGACGGGAAATTAGATAAGAAATCTACGAATATTAAGAAAGGCATTGCTGTTTTTTTATTCATTAAAGGGATGGAGTTGTGTAGCTAATAATATATAAACTATAATATTCCATTTGTAAAGCACATTTTTCACACTTAAGTATGCCCAAAGAGCTGGAGAATGAGAGTTCTTAGACTGAAGGAAAAGCAAGGCAGAACAGATGAGTCTTTAGGACTCAACTGAACATATTACGCACGTTTTAGAATATTATTTTCTTATTCAAAACCGTTGTATTGAAATTGGTAACATATTTCTTCATATTCGTTTGATCACTCCAGTAAACTTCCCCTTTAAACAAACCACCTCACAACCTCTATAATCTCGTGAGCTCTCCCCATCATCATTAATTTGTTCACATTCAACTAAACTTTTAAAAGATAAGTGAACTTTGCATTATTTTAAACATTTAATAGTTGATATATTAACACGCAGAGAACTAACCTGTAGGTCGATTTCAGGCTAAAACGATATTGTTAATGGTATTCTTAGGGATTTAACGTTGCATACACCGACAACATAAGACGCTTTTAGTAAAATGAAGACAGGTACACAACTTTTGATAATTAATTTTCCCTTAAGTTTTAAAACATTGCAATACTCGCATATATTTAAGACAATGCCAAAGGTTGCCTGACAATTAATCATTTGGCGAAGGTTTATCAACAACAATAGTGCCATCGGCTATCTAGCTCATCAGGCTGTAACTCAGTTTTGATTAAGGGTGTGGTATTTTGTATGGACCAAAGGGCCATCAAATGTACAAATTAGAATCCGTATTACACAATGAGTTCCTAAACAATATTTCAGCATCCAAGGCATTTTGCTTCTGGAGAAAAAGATGAAAAAGGTTTGAGCCTGTGGCCCCTGGAGCCCTTTAGGACCAAAGGATAGCCAATTCATAGCCAATTCTTAAATTAGGGGTGTAGGCGATGTGATCGCAGATTCCAGTAATCAAGTCAGAATGGAACTTATCTAACATTCATAGAAACCTAAAACATAACGTGTAACAGAGTTGCCGTTAATTGAGTAAGAACGCTACCAAATCTTCAATAAATAATTCTGGGTATAAGATCTTAAGGTTCACTAAGACCTTCAACATAAAAAGGACCAAAGGGTCAACAAATCTATAAATTCCAATCCTCGTTTGACAAAGAGTTTGCATACTAGGTTTTAGCTTTCTAAACGTTATGCTTCGGAAGAAGGAGATGCAAATAGGTTGTAAGATCACAGCCCCTGTGGCCCCGTATGAAGGGACAAAAGGTCATCAAAGCTTTCAATTGTCAAGGGGTATGTTGACAAGATTTCAGCTTTTTAGGCCATTAACCTCTGGAGAAGAAGTAAAAATTGTCCAATGTCTGTGGACGTACGGACGGCGTAAACCCATCTGGCCTTTCAGACTTGATGAGCTGAAAAAGTCATCACTAGAGTGTCGTTTATTCTTAAGAAGTGAAAACTCGGATTTATAATCTCTTAGAATATCGCTGCCTCGCTTCAGTGCGTGTTCAATGAAGCTCATTGCTAAAATAATGTTTTATTTACTTACGAAATTATCGAACTTCAGGACAAATAAAAGCAATCTATAAAATATATTATAACCTTGATTGCATCCCAAAACCAGCCATCTTCTTTATTTTCCCCAATCCTTCAAACAACGTTGTGCTCCAACCTACTAAATACTGAAATTCTGTAATAAATCCTTCATACCATACCTACAGACTTTCTGCACCAACACACAAGATGCATGTATACACTTAAATATATAATTAATGTACTGAATCTACATGCTAAGTATATGCTAAGTACAATTCCTTAGAATCATAGCGTGCCTAGGCCTTTTTATTGCTTATTTTTTAAGGTTTAAGATTATAGTCTTTTCAAAATATATACATGATAAAAGGAGAAGTTTCAAAACGTTTCGGGATTGGAAAGATACAAATAATTATACTATATCAAATATCAGAATATTCAAAAACCTGTTATTTCCAACTTATACTTTGTGGTATGTATCGCATCAGGATGACAGAATTCATGAATCCTTAATCATTTTCACAAGATAAGGCGTTTGTTCCCTACAAAATGAGATGTTTGAGAGATAATGCTTCAAAACATGACGGAAATAAGCCACTTTCTTTAGGGTACTCCCAAAAAAAATTACACAATCCTGTAAAGTAGTTAATAGAACCGCATGTTTAAGCAGCAAAATATTAAGGTATCAAAATATTGATCTCAATCTAAAATGAAAAAAAATATTACAAATAGCCCCAAAAAATCTGTAATCATCCACATCGAAATGAACGGGCACCAGCTACTTTTTAAAATATTCCACGACACAATTATAATAATTTGTATTTAAACACTAATTTTTAAATAATTTACTTAAAATATAAGCAAACAAGGTAGCATAAACCTTAAAAACTGAGAGAAAATTTTTAATTCCAAATTGTTCTATGTCCATGTCACGTGAGCATATCAACCATAATGATTGGATTAGATACATTGAACAGTCTGGATCTCAACACATGTTTAGAACTCTGGAGTTAGAACAACTGGAAATTGTAGAAATGTACTTTCCAAGTGGAATATTGGCTCAAAAATCTGCGTGGAGATAGAATACACCCTCCAAATTACCCAGAACACCCTAACTCAATTTTCACCAAAAGCGGAGATAGAACACTCTGGTTCTCATGTGACAGCGTAGGCTAGTTCAAATGTAACAGTAGGCCTATAACACTTTCCATGTAGGCCGATTTAAAAAATGATAAAAAAATATATCTTATGTGAATTTTCTATATAAGCTACATAAGTCTGTATGTTTACTAATCCATTATCCAAGTTTTTACAGTAGGCCTATTTTCTCAGTTAATTGAGGAGCATTCTATATATAAATAGTACTTTGGTGGTTGTGCAAGGTTAACGTGAGCATTTTGTTGTAAGCGCGATTCTACTAGTCGATAACCCAGTGGTTGGTTATTTCGATGTCTGCAAAATAGACGTGGTTCCGTTCAACCACACCCCCGGACCGTTGTAACACGGATGTAGATAACAGCTCCTGCGCATGTTCGGGAAACACAAACTTCCGCCACGTGTTTGTAGTAAAGACAGTCATCCAAAAGTTTAGTAACAGCCGGCAAAATTATAACTGAAATGTAAACAATATTCACCTCCTGGCTTCATTAGTATAATTCCAAGTGTAGTAGGCGTCTTATTAAACACAGACACGTTCTGTAAACGCCTGACATTTTACAAGCATAGAAGTCAACGATTGATTGACATCATGTCTGAAGATGTGACAGAGCTTATTTGCCGATTTGCAGGACTCGATTCACTAGCGGTTATCAAGCGATTAGTGAAAGAAACATGTGAAGACGAGTTAAATCTGAGAAACAATTGGTGTCAGAATAAAACCACCCAGAACATTGTCAAATTGCTACTGAATCTCGTAAAACATTTTACAGACACTCTGACTATAGACGAGTTTATGCAAGAAATTGCAAATATCACTTGGAGACTCTGTCTGCCCATTCTAGAATCGTTACACCCTTCTTCATCAGAGACAGAGGAAAATCGACAACTACTATATGGCACTTGTGAGTTGTTGCTGGAGTGTTTACGGAGAAGCTCCACCACTCTAACCCTGGAAGTGCTTGGTGTATTGCTGAAGGGTCTGGACATCAGCAAGCATGCGCATGAAGGAGGCATTGTGTTCTCTCTTGATTCCTATCCTCCTGGCTACATTGACCTGCTGTGTGTTGTTGAGTTTATCCGAGCGTACTTGCAAGGTATCGAACAAACTTTAGATTCTGAGATCAAGAAAGCTTTTGATGATTGTTTTTTAAAACTGTTGTTGACTATTTCTCATGTACCAGAAAGGGTAACGGCGAGAGTGATGTCAAGTGGATTATTCTACCTTTTGAAAGAAGAACATGAGAAAGTTGATCAGCGCCTTCAAATTGTATGGAAACATATTCAATCTCTTTGTAAAGGTCAAAAGCAAAACAATTTTGAGCAAGAAGCATTGCTTGTATTCTGCAGTCTAGCAGACTTTTTCTTTCCGATGTCCGATCCAATTCCATCAACAGATTTACAGTGTTGTGATGATTTTTGGGAAGTTGTCCAAATTGGACTCTGTGCTGAAAATCCATTGGCAAGAAAACGGTCGTTATATTTGTTGAAGCGTGTGGTGGATACATGCGAGAGGAGAGAAGTAGATGTGAATGTGGCAAGAGAAGACGTCCCAATTTTCCAGTGGAAGGCAGATGCAAAGAATTATGAGGCTAAAGTCTGGCAGGATTATATTCTTTTGGTGGAAACACTAGAAGAGAAACAGGTTTGTAGTCAGTACCATGTTTGAAGGAAATCACTGTTCAGGATGATCACTGGGTGTAATGGTTAACGCTCGGGGAAATTTGTTAGTTGTTACCGAGCGTTATGAGAAATTACAGCGACGGAGAACACTGGGAGTAAGTGCACTGTTTTTTCTCCTCTTGGTTTTAAAAAAGACCAAATAAAAAAATAATTCATATCTGCTTCTGGATTGAGAGTTCGTCAACACATGGACGCGAAAAAGTTAATATTTAAGCGAAAATGGAGCTTGATTAATAGTGTTATTCATGACTACCCAATGTAAACAATAACAAAATATTGACAAACATTATTCATTTACTTATCAACTTTATATTTTCTAATTGAAAAATCACAACCATGAATGTATTATACACTAGAAAAGAATATGCCAAAGTTTCATTTTCCTGCTTTAAGAAATGACTTAAATAACTGATCTGAAAAACAGAACCACGAGGTCATATTCAATTGAAATGTAGTGTAGTACGGACTGTTACTGAGTACCGTTTTAGAGTGTACAGACTGTTATTGAGCAGTGTACTGACTGTTATTGAGCTAACGTTTTGAATATCACTGATTTTGGCAGTTTGAAAAGCAATTTGATCTCCTTTTTAGCTCATCTGGCCTATTTTCATCTTCTTCTCCAGAACCACGAGGCCTAGAAAGCTGAAACTTTGTGTACAGACTCCTTGACTAGTGAGGATGATGAATTGTAACTTTATAATAATAATAAAGGCAACAGGAACGTCCTTCAAATCTATTTTCATCTTCTCCTGAAGTATAAGGTCTAGAAAACTGAAACTTGTTGCCTATATACAGTGTTTAAAATATTGCCCGTCAGCCAGTCCTTGAACTGGCTACTTTTTGCCAGGACTGGTTACTTTTTGGCCAGGACTGGTAACTTTTCAATTTTTTTCTTAAATTTCCCAAAGGAATTGACCAATGAATTTTCAGGACAGGCTAGATTTCCAATCTATTTTATACACTGCTATATATATACTTAATTTTATGATTGGTGACCCTGTGGCCTCTACAAAGGGGGAATCACATTGGCCACACTCTACATCATAGTTGATGATGAAGCCTGATGAGCTACAGAGGGGCTGTAGGGGCTGCTCAGAATTTTATTCGTTTGAAAAAACATTAATCTTCCACTGTTCACATATAAATTCATATTTTTAGCTCATCAGGTCTGAAAGACCCGATGGGCTTATGGCATGGCATGGCGTCCGGCGTCCGTCCGTCCGTAAACCTTTCACTTTTTCGACTTCTTCTCTATGACTCAATGACTCCAGAGAGCTGAAATTTGATGTGCATACTCCTTGGCCAATGGGGATTCTAAATTGTAGATTTCGTGACCCCATGACCCCAAATCGGGTCACAGGGGTCAAAACCTTAGAAACCTATTTTGATCTTCTTCTCCAGTTCCAAAAGGTCGAGAGAGCTAAAAGGTTGTATGTAGACTCCTTGGCCAATGGGGATTCTAAATTGTAGATTTCGTGACCCTATGACCCCAAATTGGTTCACAGGGGTCAAAACTTTAAAAACCTATTTTGATCTTCTTCTCCAGTTCCAAAAGGTCGAGAGAGCTAAAAGGTTGCATGTAGACTCCTTGGCCAATTAAGATTCTAAATTGTAGATTTCGTGACCCCATGACCCCAAATTGGTTCACAGGGGTCAAAACTTTAAAAACCTATTTTGATCTTTTCTCAAGTTCCGAAAGGTCTAGAGAGCTGAAATTTGATGTGCATACTCCTTGGCCAATGGGGATTCTAAATTGTAGATTTCGTGACCCCATGACCCCAAATCGGGTCACAGGGTTTCAAAACCTTAGAAATCTATTTTCATCATCTTCTCCAGTTCCAAAAGGTCTAGAGAGCTGAAAAGTTGTCTGTAGACCCCTTGGCAAATGAGCATTCTTAATTGTAGATTTCGTGACCCCATGACCCCAAATGTGGTTTCAGGGGTCAAAACCTTAAAAACCTATTTTCATCTTCTTCTCCAGTTCCAAAAGGTCTAGAGAGCTGAAAAGTTGTTTGCAGACTCCTTGGCCAATGGGGATTCTAAATTGTAGATTTCGTGACCCCATGACCTCAAATGGGGTCACAGGGTTTCAAAACCTTAGAAACCTATTTTCATCTTCTTCTCCAGTTCCAAAAGGTCTAGAGAGCTGAAAAGTTGTCTGTAGACCCCTTGGCAAATGAGCATTCTTAATTGTAGATTTCGTGACCCCATGACCCCAAATGTGGTTTCAGGGGTCAAAACCTTAAAAACCTATTTTCATCTTCTTCTCCAGTTCCAAAAGGTCTAGAGAGCTGAAAAGTTGTTTGCAGACTCCTTGGCCAATGGGGATTCTAAATTGTAGATTTCGTGACCCCATGACCTCAAATGGGGTCACAGGGGTCAAAACTTTAAAAACCTATTTCCATCTTCTCCAGTTCCAAAAGGCCTAGAGAGCTGAAAAGTTGTGAGTAAACTCCTTGGCCAATGGGGATTCTCATTTTTAGGTTTGGTGACCCCTTGATCCAAATTAGGGTCAGAGGGGTCACAGCCTTAAAAATCTATTCCCATCAAAAGTCTGATGAGCTACAGAGCCCATGGCTCTATTTTTATAACATGACCATAGCCTAAAACACTTTGAGGAATTATTGGTTAAACATTATGTTTGAAGTGAATGCTTCTGTAACCTGTTAGTGTTACAGTATAGTTAGGTGAAATGCGTTTCCTACTCACAGATAAGGGGTGGTGTGGGTGATTGTCAATTGTATGTTTTATAATATCCTCGAATTGGGACGACTACTGGTTTTACATGTGGACAATGGTAACTGTTAAACACCGAAGCATCGTTCATTGTGATGAACCTGGACAAAAAAAAACCCAATAAAACAGTAGTGTTCATCAATTAAAATCCATTTTCAGTTGATTATTCTGAAAAATAACTGTACCTCTGCTCCATAACAGTCCGTACACTAGAATTCCAAGTTCAGTAACAATCCATACACCTCTCAGTAACAGTCCGTACACCACTACCGAGGAATAAAATCTACAATATCTCTACAAATACAAACTGCATAAAGGTATGTTTTTACCAGTGCAATATTCATGAAACAAGGAACCTTCGTAGATATTGTTTGATAGATTTAATTTCAATTAATGAAGATATTTGCAATTACCGGTAATGCTTCGTGACATGGTAAAACATTATTGTCTGGTTGTGAGAAGTTGCTACCAACAGGCTTCACAATCGATTGTTAAATATTTCACATCCATGTGTTTGTGAACTCTCACTCCTGGAGTAGATATGAACTATTTTTTTATTTGGTCTTTTTTAAAACCGAGAGGAGAAAAAAAAACAGTGCACTAACTCGCCTTTCCCGTGATCTCCTTCGCTGTAATTTCTCATAACGCTGGGTAATTTCCCTGTGCGTTAAACATTACCCCCAGTGATGACGCTCTGTTCCTGAGAAAGCAACAATTAAGGACTGATCTAAAAGAGCATGTTTTTCAAACATGCAATCGGGCCCTATTCTGTATCGCCTTCACCTTTCTCTTGACCATTTCTGAATTTTTACTAGCCCATTTTTTGTATCAGCCTTTTATACAAGAATTAAGGGAAGCGGATGTTTAAATAAACTATGATCCATTGCTGTTTTTAATTTTATATAGTGCATACGAGCAGACCACATGGTTGATGGTTAGCTAGAAACAGGAACAATAGGGGGATCAGTACGGATTACTGAGTAAGAGTACGTGGTTGATGGTTAGCTAGAAACAGGAACAATAGGTGGATCAGTACGGATTACTGAGTAGGAGTACGTGGTTGATGGTTAGCTAGAAACAGGAACAATAGGGGGATCAGTACGGATTACTGAGTAAGAGAACACGGTTGATGGTTAGCTAGAAACAGGAACAATAGGGGGATCAGTACGGATTACTGAGTAAGAGTACATGGTTGATGGTTAGCGAGAAACAGGAACAATAGGGGGATCAGTACGGATTACTGAGTAAGAGTACGTGGTTGATGGTTAGCTAGAAACAGGAACAATAGGGGGATCAGTACGGATTACTGAGTAAGAGTACGTGGTTGATGGTTAGCTAGAAACAGGAACAATAGGGGGATCAGTACGGATTACTGAGTAAGAGTACGTGATTGATGGTTAGCTAGAAACAGGAACAATAGGGGGATCAGTACGGATTACTGAGTAGGAGTACGTGGTTGATGGTTAGCTAGAAACAGGAACAATAGGGGGATCAGTACGGATTACTGAGTAAGAGTACATTGTTGATGGGCTGGTACAGTTGAATGATCTCCTTACTTAACTGAAGTTTTAAATTCTTAAAAAGGGTAAAATAAGTAAATCATTATTAATTATGAGATTTTAAAAAAATATCAAATATATTTTATTGTTTTTTTCAGGTGTTTGGATTGTTATTTAGTGTACGGAAAACTGTTAATTAACAAATAGTTTTAAGCAATGCTGTGGCTGAAGTTTAATGCAGGTCTAAGATCACACTGATCATCAGATCAATACTGGAACCAGCGTATAACATCAGAAGTTTGAATCCTAAATTGATGAAAGTTGCTAAATTGCAAGTAACAAAAACAGAGTTTATGAATGTTTACTTCAGGTGCATGTTATAAAGCCGCTGTTATGGAGGATGCAAGCTTTGATCAAGGCAGCAAGTTCAACAGGTCAGTTTAATGTAAAGATATACTTTATCATACAATGGATAGTGTTCTCGGCATAATAAAACCAACCGATATTTTTGATATTTTGGAAATCCACAGACTTTCATTTAGTTTAGCTCTCCGGTCATCAATGTTTGTTCAATCGTTGTTTCAATGCAAGCTGCCATTGGAACGTAGCCTAAGGGAAGCAACTCTTGCCCCATGGTGAGATTGACTCGTCCCCTTGATGACGTCTGATAAAAGAACGTCAGTTCGATCCCGCCACAGACCATTTAAAAAGTTTTTTATTTTTAAAATCATCGTATTTTTATAGATTTTTAGCTCATCTGGCCTGTAAGGCCCGATGGGCTTATGGCATGGCATGGTGTCCGGCGTCCGTCCGTCCGTCTGTCCGTCCGTCCGTCCGTCCATCCGTCCGTCCATCCGTCCGTCCGTCCATCCGTCCGTCCGTAAACTTTGTGGAATTTCGACTTCTTCTCCAGAACCATAAGGCCTAGAAAGCTGAAACTTTGTATACAGACTCCTTGGCTAGTGAGGATTATAAATTGTAGCTTTGGTGGCCCTGTGACCCCTAATAAGGGCCACAGGGGCCACGCCCTAAAAACCTATTTTCATCTTCTTCTCCAGAACCATAAGGCCTAGAAAGCTGAAACTTTGTATACAGACTCCTTGGCTAGTGAGGATTATAAATTGTAGCTTTGGTGGCCCTGTGACCCCTAATAAGGGCCACAGGGGCCACGCCCTAAAAACCTATTTTCATCTTCTTCTCCAGAACCATAAGGCCAAGAAAGCTGAAACTTTGTGTACAGACTCCTTGGCTAGTGAGGATTATAAATTGTACCTTTGGTGGCCCTGTGACTCCTAATAAGGGCCACAGGGGCCACGCCCTAAAAACCTATTTTCATCTTCTTCTCCAGAACCATAAGGCCAAGAAAGCTGAAACTTTGTGTACAGACTCCTTGGCTAGTGAGGATTATAAATTGTACCTTTGGTAGCCCTGTGACCCCAAAAAAGGGCCACAGGGGCCACGCCCTAAAAACATATTTTCATCTTCTTCTCCAGAAGCATAAGGCCTAGAAAGCTGAAACTTTGTGTACAGACTCCTTGGCTAGTGAGGATTATAAATTGTAGCTTATGTAGCCCAGTGACCCCTCATAAGGGTCACAGGGGCCACGCTCTAAAAATCTATTTTCATCTTCTTCTCCAGAACCATAAGGCCTAGAAAGCTGAAACTTTGTGTACAGATTCCTTGGCTAGTGAGGATTATAAATTGTAGCTTTAGTGGCCCTTTGACCCCTAATAAGGGCCACAGGGGCCATGCTCTAAAAGCCTATTTTCATCTTCTTCTCCAGAACCATGAGGCCTAGAAAGCTGAAACTTTGTGTATAGCCTCTTTGAAGAGTGAGGATTATAAATTGTAGCTTTGGTTGCCCTGTGACCCCTAATAAAGGCAACAGGAACGTCCTTCAAATCTATTTTCATCTTCTTCTCCTGAAGTATAAGGCCTAGAAAACTGAAACTTGTCGCCTATATACTTATTTTATGATTGGTGCCTTTGTGGCCTCTACAAAGGGGGAATCACATTGGCCACACTCTACAGCATAATTGATGATGAAGCCTGATGAGCTACAGAGCCAATGGCTCTATTTTTTAAATTTCAAAACTTTTTAGTCGTTACAAAATAGCTAAAACAGCAATAAAAGGCATTTATGAGGAGGAATAATATTTTGTCAATTCACAGTCAGTATCAGTCCTCTTTTCATTTGCATATATTATGTGCAAATCTTAAAACAACGTCAACTATTAAAATAGTATTAAAATAGGCTTATGGCATGGCATGGTGTCCGGCGTCTGTCCGTCCGTCCGTAAACTTTGTGAAATTTCGACTTCTTCTCCAGAACCGTAAGGCCTAGAAAGCTGAAACTTTGTGTACAGACTCCTTGGCTAGTGAGGATTATAAATTGTAGCTTTGGGCGCCCTGTGACCCCTAATAAGGGCCACAGGGGTCATGCCCTAAACACCTATTTTCATCTTCTTCTCCAGAACCATGAGGCCTAGTAAGCTGAAACTTTGTTTGCAGACTTCTTGACTGGTGAAGATTATAAATTGTAGCTTTGGTGGCCCTGTGACCCCTAATAAGGGCCACAGGGGCTACGCCCTAAAAACCTATTTTCATATTCTTTTCCAGAAGCATAAGGCCTAGAAAGCTGAAACTTTGTGTACAGGCTCCTTGACTAGTGAGGATTATGATTTGTAGCTTTGGTTACCCTGTTGCCCCTAATAAAGGCAACAGGAACGTCCTTCAAATCTATTATCTTCTTCTCCTGAAGTATAAGGCCTAGAAAACTGAGTTGTCGCCTATATACTTAATTTTATGATTGGTGCCCCTGTGGCCTCTTCAAAGGGGGAATCACATTGGCCACACTCTACAGCATAATTGATGATGAAGCCTGATGAGCTACAGAGCCAATGGCTCTATTTTTAGCACATCAGGACTGAAAGTCCAGATGGGCTTATGGCATGGCCTGTCGTCCATCATCCGTCCGTCGCCCGTCGTCCGTAGTCCGTCGTCCGCCGTCCGTCCGTAAACTTTTGACACTTTTGACTTCTCCTCATGAACCATACACATTAGTGAGCTGAAATTGTGTGTACAGGTACCTTAGCATATGGAGATTCTAATTTGTAACTTTGGTGACCCTGTGACCCCAAATAGGGTCACAAGGGTCACAACCTTAAAAACCTATTTTCATCTTCTTCTCCAGTTCCAAAAGGTCTAGAGAGTTAAAAATGATATGTGCAGACTCCTTGGACAATGGGGATTCTTATTTGTAACTTTGTTGACCCTGTGACCCGAAATAGGGTCACAGGGGTCACAACCTTAGAAACCTATTTTCATCTTCTTCTCCAGTTCTAAAAGGACTAGAGAGTTGAAAGTGATATGTGCAGACTCCATGGACAATGGGGATTCTAGTTTGTAACTTTGGTGAACCTGTGACCCCAAATAGGGTCACAGGGGTCACAACCTTAAAAACCTATTTTCATCATCATCTTTAGCTCCTAAAGGTCTATTGAGCTGAAAGACTGCATGTAGACTCCTTGGCCAATTGGGATTCTTAACTGTAGGTTTCGTGACCCCATGACCCCAAATAGGGTCACAGGGGTCACAATCTTAAAAACCTATTTTTCTCCATTAGATGACAGTCTATGGCAAATTTATTTCTCCTTGGATATTTAGTGTGGACTTCTTTCACTGTCTGTTATTGGCGATCTAGAAAGTGTTGAATAAAAATAAATCATTTGGGTAAGGAAATTTATTCCGAAATCGTTACATTTGTTTTGTAATTTTTTTATAGGTTTTCTTGCAATAGGTAACATCAGTTTCATTTTTAGCTCATCTGGCCTGTATAAAGCAAACTTGATATGATGCCTGATGAGCTACAGAGCCAATCGCTCTATTTTTAGCTCATCAGGACTGAAAGTCCAGATGGGCTTATGGCATGGCCCGTCGTCCGGCGTCCGTAGTCCGTCCGTAAACGTTTGTCACTTTCGACTTCTCCTCATGAACCATACACATTAGAGAGCTGAAATTTTGTGTACAAGTACCTTAGCATATGGAGATTCTAATTTGTAACTTTGGTGACCCTGTGACCCCAAATAGGGTCACAGGGGTCACAACTTTAAAAACCTTTTTTTCATCTTCCTCCCCAGTTCCAGAAGGACTAGAGAGTTAAAAATTATATGTGAAGACTCCTTGGACAATGGAGATTCTAATTTGTAACTTTGGTGACCCTGTGACCCCAAATAGGGTCACAGGGGTCACAACCTTAAAAACCTATTTTCATCTTCTTCTCCAGTACTAAAAGGACTATAGAGTTGAAACTGATATGTGCAGACTCCTTGGCCAATCGGGATTCTTAATTGTAGATTTCGTGACCCCATGACCCCAAATAGGGTCACAGGGGTCACAACCTTAAAAACCAATTCTCATCTTCTTCTCCAGTTCCAAAAGGTCTAGAGAGTTAAAAATGATATGTGCAGACTCCTTGGACAATGGGGATTCTTATTTGTAACTTTGTTGACCCTGTGACCCGAAATAGGGTCACAGGGGTCACAACCTTAGAAAACTATTTTCATCTTCTTCTCAAGTTCCAAAAGGTCTAGAGAGCTGAAATTATATGTGCAGACTCCTTGGCCAATCGGGATTCTAAATTGTAGATTTCGTGACCCCATGACCCCAAATAGGGTCACAGGGGTCACAACCTTAAAAACTTATTTTCATTATCTTTAGCTCCTAAAGGTCTATTGAGCTGAAAGACTGCATGTAGACTCCTTGGCCAATTGGGATTCTTAACTGTAGGTTTCGTGACCCCATGACCCCAAATAGGGTCACAGGGGTCACAACCTTAAAAACCTATTTTCATCTTCTTCTCCAGTTCTAAAAGGACTAGAGAGTTGAAAGTGATATGTGCAGACTCCATGGACAATGGGGATTCTAATTTGTAACTTTGGTGAACCTGTGACCCCAAATAGGGTCACAGGGGTCACAACCTTAAAAACCTATTTTCATCATCATCTTTAGCTCCTAAAGGTCTATTGAGCTGAAAGACTGCATGTAGACTCCTTGGCCAATTGGGATTCTTAACTGTAGGTTTCGTGACCCCATGACCCCAAATAGGGTCACAGGGGTCACAATCTTAAAAACCTATTTTTCTCCATTAGATGACAGTCTATGGCAAATTTATTTCTCCTTGGATATTTAGTGTGGACTTCTTTCACTGTCTGATATTGGCGATCTAGAAAGTGTTGAATAAAAATAAATCATTTGGGTAAGGAAATTTATTCCGAAATCGTTACATTTGTTTTGTAATTTTTTTATAGGTTTTCTTGCAATAGGTAACATCAGTTTCATTTTTAGCTCATCTGGCCTGTATAAAGCAAACTTGATATGATGCCTGATGAGCTACAGAGCCAATCGCTCTATTTTTAGCTCATCAGGACTGAAAGTCCAGATGGGCTTATGGCATGGCCCGTCGTCCGGCGTCCGTAGTCCGTCCGTAAACGTTTGTCACTTTCGACTTCTCCTCATGAACCATACACATTAGAGAGCTGAAATTTTGTGTACAAGTACCTTAGCATATGGAGATTCTAATTTGTAACTTTGGTGACCCTGTGACCCCAAATAGGGTCACAGGGGTCACAACTTTAAAAACCTTTTTTTCATCTTCCTCCCCAGTTCCAGAAGGACTAGAGAGTTAAAAATTATATGTGAAGACTCCTTGGACAATGGAGATTCTAATTTGTAACTTTGGTGACCCTGTGACCCCAAATAGGGTCACAGGGGTCACAACCTTAAAAACCTATTTTCATCTTCTTCTCCAGTACTAAAAGGACTATAGAGTTGAAACTGATATGTGCAGACTCCTTGGCCAATCGGGATTCTTAATTGTAGATTTCGTGACCCCATGACCCCAAATAGGGTCACAGGGGTCACAACCTTAAAAACCAATTCTCATCTTCTTCTCCAGTTCCAAAAGGTCTAGAGAGTTAAAAATGATATGTGCAGACTCCTTGGACAATGGGGATTCTTATTTGTAACTTTGTTGACCCTGTGACCCGAAATAGGGTCACAGGGGTCACAACCTTAGAAAACTATTTTCATCTTCTTCTCAAGTTCCAAAAGGTCTAGAGAGCTGAAATTATATGTGCAGACTCCTTGGCCAATCGGGATTCTAAATTGTAGATTTCGTGACCCCATGACCCCAAATAGGGTCACAGGGGTCACAACCTTAAAAACTTATTTTCATTATCTTTAGCTCCTAAAGGTCTATTGAGCTGAAAGACTGCATGTAGACTCCTTGGCCAATCGGGATTCTAAATTGTAGATTTCGTGACCCCATGACCCCAAATAGGGTCACAGGGGTCACAACCTTAAAAACCAATTCTCATCTTCTTCTCCAGTTCCAAAAGGTCTAGAGAGTTAAAAATGATATGTGCAGACTCCTTGGACAATGGGGATTCTTATTTGTAACTTTGTTGACCCTGTGACCCGAAATAGGGTCACAGGGGTCACAACCTTAGAAAACTATTTTCATCTTCTTCTCAAGTTCCAAAAGGTCTAGAGAGCTGAAATTATATGTGCAGACTCCTTGGCCAATCGGGATTCTAAATTGTAGATTTCGTGACCCCATGACCCCAAATAGGGTCACAGGGGTCACAACCTTAAAAACTTATTTTCATTATCTTTAGCTCCTAAAGGTCTATTGAGCTGAAAGACTGCATGTAGACTCCTTGGCCAATTGGGATTCTTAACTGTAGGTTTCGTGACCCCATGACCCCAAATAGGGTCACAGGGGTCACAACCTTAAAAACCTATTTTCATCTTCTTCTCCAGTTCTAAAAGGACTAGAGAGTTGAAAGTGATATGTGCAGACTCCATGGACAATGGGGATTCTAATTTGTAACTTTGGTGAACCTGTGACCCCAAATAGGGTCACAGGGGTCACAACCTTAAAAACCTATTTTCATCATCATCTTTAGCTCCTAAAGGTCTATTGAGCTGAAAGACTGCATGTAGACTCCTTGGCCAATTGGGATTCTTAACTGTAGGTTTCGTGACCCCATGACCCCAAATAGGGTCACAGGGGTCACAATCTTAAAAACCTATTTTTCTCCATTAGATGACAGTCTATGGCAAATTTATTTCTCCTTGGATATTTAGTGTGGACTTCTTTCACTGTCTGATATTGGCGATCTAGAAAGTGTTGAATAAAAATAAATCATTTGGGTAAGGAAATTTATTCCGAAATCGTTACATTTGTTTTGTAATTTTTTTATAGGTTTTCTTGCAATAGGTAACATCAGTTTCATTTTTAGCTCATCTGGCCTGTATAAAGCAAACTTGATATGATGCCTGATGAGCTACAGAGCCAATCGCTCTATTTTTAGCTCATCAGGACTGAAAGTCCAGATGGGCTTATGGCATGGCCCGTCGTCCGGCGTCCGTAGTTCGTCCGTAAACGTTTGTCACTTTCGACTTCTCCTCATGAACCATACACATTAGAGAGCTGAACTTTTGTGTACAAGTACCTTAGCATATGGAGATTCTAATTTGTAACTTTGGTGACCCTGTGACCCCAAATAGGGTCACAGGGGTCACAACTTTAAAAACCTTTTTTTCATCTTCCTCCCCAGTTCCAGAAGGACTAGAGAGTTAAAAATTATATGTGAAGACTCCTTGGACAATGGAGATTCTAATTTGTAACTTTGGTGACCCTGTGACCCCAAATAGGGTCACAGGGGTCACAACCTTAAAAACCTATTTTCATCTTCTTCTCCAGTACTAAAAGGACTATAGAGTTGAAACTGATATGTGCAGACTCCTTGGCCAATCGGGATTCTTAATTGTAGATTTCGTGACCCCATGACCCCAAATAGGGTCACAGGGGTCACAACCTTAAAAACCAATTCTCATCTTCTTCTCCAGTTCCAAAAGGTCTAGAGAGTTAAAAATGATATGTGCAGACTCCTTGGACAATGGGGATTCTTATTTGTAACTTTGTTGACCCTGTGACCCGAAATAGGGTCACAGGGGTCACAACCTTAGAAAACTATTTTCATCTTCTTCTCAAGTTCCAAAAGGTCTAGAGAGCTGAAATTATATGTGCAGACTCCTTGGCCAATCGGGATTCTAAATTGTAGATTTCGTGACCCCATGACCCCAAATAGGGTCACAGGGGTCACAACCTTAAAAACCTTATTTTCATTATCTTTAGCTCCTAAAGGTCTATTGAGCTGAAAGACTGCATGTAGACTCCTTGGCCAATTGGGATTCTTAACTGTAGGTTTCGTGACCCCATGACCCCAAATAGGGTCACAGGGGTCACAACCTTAAAAACCTATTTTTCTCCATTAGATGACAGTCTATGGCAAATTTATTTCTCCTTGGATATTTTAGTATGGACTTCTTACACTGTCTGATATTGGCGATCTAGAAAGTGTTGAATAATAATACATTTGTTTTGTAATTTTTTAACAGGTTTTCTTGCAATAGGTAACATCAGTTTCATTTTTAGCTGATCTTGCCTGTATAAAGCAAACTTGATATGATGCCTGATGAGCTACAGAGCCAATGGCTCTATTTTTTAAACATACCCATCGAAACCCCACATTTCTAAAATGCAAAGTTTGACCTCTCCTCCTGACCGGATGTGACTGTTGCAAGCGATTTTATTCTTTTAACTTGAAGACCTTGCTAATGTCTAAATCTCCCGATTTGGCTGAAAAGTTCCATGTCGCAACTTCATAGTAAGGGCTACCAGACTGTAAAGTTTGGTTAAACTTGAAAGAGCAGTTTTGGCTGAAAGTTGTAAACTAAAAACACGCAATAACAACTGAATCCTTAAAGCGTAGCTCCCGGATAATTTAGACTAATTTATCCAAGCCAAACTGTACGTTTATAATCATGTTTTCATAATATATAGTTCATATTATGAATTTACGTGAGGTCATTGGAATTTTAAACTAATCAAAAGAGTGATTAATTGCGATTTCAAAAATAATTATAAGCTTCCTGCTTCGATCGTGTTGTTCCGTAGATTTTACCGGAAGTTACGTCAACTGTGGAAAACAAGAGTGACGTGGCCGCCATTACTAACGTAAACAACACCACGTTTTATTTCAGTGATCACGTTCTTGTCGTTATTGGCCCATCAAACAAAGTTTTAGTGATTACATTTTAATGTCTGCTGTATGAAAGGATATCCTAAGTGGAGGAAAAGCTATATGATTATTTTGGCAAATTTTATGGAAACTATTATCCGATATATTGATAATGTCATACTCGGAAAATCTGCTGGCAGTGCTGCGGTCTTCACTGTTTGACTCTGGTGAGTTAGTCGTTGTGTCGTTTTTCCTTATATGGTATCATCTGTTTGTGTATGGAATCTTTCATTTTCCTTCTTCGTATAAAACTTCCTTTTGCGTGTGTGAAAATGTTTCAATATTTAGCCTTGAAAAAAACCCATCACCTGCCCGTGGCAGTATGTCGCCTTTGGTTTGTTTTCGCCGCATGCATTTCTTGATAAACGGCATATAGACGTCCCATTTACATCAGTGTACGACAATATACGTTGTTAATATGATTTATCGAATTTAAATTTTGTTGTCCAATTTCAAAATCGTGATCTGGCATCACTCACTAAAAATAAATTTTACTATTTACTTACTTTGAAGCCGATGCAAACAATGAATGAAGTAATATTGTCTTCGTTTCAATTTTCATAAATACATATATTATTGTTTATTGGAAGAATGTGAAACATAAAATGGAAATAATCATTTTGGAAATAAATGTGACTGAACAAAATTTATATTTATCCAGTGATTTCTGAAATGATGATGTATATGTTTTAGTTATGTTTATATGAATTTTCCATGATTAACAAATATGAGGCATTTGTTAAATATAATTGAAACTAAAAAAGAATCAATGCATGTGGGGTTTTTACTCAACTGTTTTCTTTTAAAAATTCATATAACATAAAAAAATATTTCATGTTCCATATTAAAAAATGTTTGTTATTTGAATGAACAGCACATTTATTTTCTTTATTTCAAACTAACATATGTCATATTTTCTTGAGCAATCACTCAAAGTCATAATGACAGGTATAAATATTTGGAGTGGCTTTTCTCGAAAACATTTATTTATTTATTTCTGTACTCTGATATCCCCCCAAAAATTATGTCACCTAAACAGGAAAGACAACATTGTACAAATACAGATAAATACACATATGATAATTGGCAAAGTTATTTGACTTTTCCACAAAAAGATTTGACTGTAACAAGAAAATAAGATTTCAGTTATTTATAAATTATAATTATCATATGCAGTTATTGATACATGTACAAATGAAAAGGCTTGTTTGATTTTTTTGTATTAATTGCAGACTACTTTAGGAATTTAACAGTTAAGTTTGTAAACTATTCAACAACAAAATAAAAAAGTAACATTTTAAAAATAATTATCATTATCAATAATCTGTTATAAAGTTTTCCTATCAAACAATCAATCTGCAGCAGACAAGTCAAAAGCATTTGTTGCACAATTGTTCTAAAAAATAAATATTGACACTTTGATACCAAACATACAAACTTCAGGATCCCCTTTGTCACCTATCAATAAATATTTAATATAAAAAACTTTACTTAGATTTAGTTAGTCACTTAGACTGGAAGACTTAGAGCTTCACGATATTCCCCCAAAAATTATCATTAAAAGTATTAATTTTATATACAAAATATCTTCATGTCATCAGTCAATTTTCTTTTTATGTGAAATTCAAAAACATTTAATTTATTAACAAATATATGTTTTACCAAGAGGTCTGAAACAATGATCAAAATATTAATTGAATTACAGAATATAAGGAATAATTTTATTCTATTAATATCTAGTGCATGTGCATGTATTAATTCAGAATCCAGAACGATTTTTAATATTATTTTTACAGGCAATGCTCAATAGAATCCACAATTAGAAAAACAGCAATGAAATCAAATATAAAATTTTTAAAAATGTGAATGCTATGTGCATATCCCCTAGAAGTTAAGCTATAAGAAGGCGCCAACATATTTTAATTTAATATTTTATAATAAATAAAATAGTTATTGTTAATTATTTACCTCCATTCAAAAACATTTTGTGTCATGGAGGGGACTTGAGGAAAAATATTCATAATCAAAACTTTCTGCGGAGGAATTTCGAATTTATTTTTTGCAAAATGTTGATATTAATATATAATTCTAATATTGTAATAATTCTATAATAATATTAAATATGAAATTCATTTAATAAACAAATCTGAATAATTTTTGTTGTATATTTCTCAGCTTACAGCAGAGTAGCATCTTATTAACATAGAGAAAAATTTCAGAACTATTTTTAATTTCAAAACTCTGAACTACAGTATTATTGACTGAAATCGTTGACATTTAATATCAATTACTGATAAAAACACTTATAAAATGCAGATATAATCAATCTAAATTTTATTTTGATAATATATTAGATAAAGACTTCGCATATATCGTAACATGATCGGTAAGTATTATGATATTTATAGATATTTAGTGAAATTGTAAAATTATTGAAGGATATTCTGGACGATTTCACGTCCACCTGTTACGACATTGCAATGCAATTCATAACATATTGTTTTGATAACTTTTCTTTTATTTATACGTACAATGTAAAAAAAACCAAAACATTTCTTATACTTTGGTATTTCCTGTCGGTGTTCTGATGAAGTAATCCTTCTAACCCGGACTTTGCTATCGAGCTGTATTTTGCAAAATCAAACTACAAAAAGACAGAAACAAAAGACGCAATTTCACTGATAAACAAACCCACATACATTAGAAATTGTTTATATTAAAAAGACCCGATGTTTTCCTAGATGAATTTGAAGTGAAAATCGCATTGTTTCGTTGTACGATTCCATTGAAGGGATTCATTTCCGGGTTGGTTAATAGATAGTTATAAAATTTTATGGTCAATGTTGGGGTTATTCCTTTCAACTATTGCTTCAGAGAGTTATTTACAGACATTTTGCAAGTTTTTACATGGATTTGTCAAGTGGTATGGCCGCTACAACCCTCGGTGTTTATTTGTCTGTCAGTGCTAATAATACGACAGACGCCATTTTGCGAGCCGTGTTTTCCACAGTTGACGTCACACATTCCATCGGCAACAATCGAGATTTTTCCGGTCTTTTCCGTAAAACGAAATGGCCGACACGTCAAAAAGCGACGTAAACAGCACAGTTTTTCGCCTTCTTTTACGATTTTCATGAAATATACTTGATTGTGATGGCAAAGAGGTGTATTGAATTGATCGCTTATACCTTATCAATGCGATTTTTACGTCTTCGAAATGTACATGCTAAGCATTGTGAAGATATATGAACAAAGTTGGAGCAAAATCACCCGGGAGTTGCGCTTTAATAATCCCGGTAATAACAATAGGTCTTCCAGACTTTCGTCTGAAGACTTAATAAGAACATCTGTCCTTTCAACCAGTATTTTGCTAAAATGATACTTGTATAAAATAAAAATGAAACCATGTTACTCAAATTTGTGAAGTAAACTGCTAATGATTTGCAGTGGATGATGTTGGAGCAGGAGATGGTGTGGTGGGCTGGAGACTGCACACATCCTGGCTGCTCACCGCCCTGCTGCGCTGCTTCAACCACGAGAGTCATCAGGTCGTCAGATGGGCAGTCGACACCATCCTCGCCTTCGACTTCATCCAACTACCATTGCGACAACAGGGACAGTTACAGGTACACAGAGATTGGTAATTGTGTCGACCTTGTCCCAATTACCCTTTAGACAACAGTCATTTTTGTTCCTCACATAAATCTGATACTGTTTGTTCAAATTATTGGCGTAAATTAACCACTGGGTTGAGGTAACCCTTTTTCCTTTCCATCTGAAAGTGTCTACAGGTCCTGAGTGGTAGCTAGAGTTACTTCCCTTTTAGCCCCTTACCACAATACTCATTATTCTTCCTAAGAAGATGTGTCTGCAAGCAGGAGATTTTCAACTTTGTCTACAATCACCTCAAGGACGTTTTTCAAGGGTTTCTGGTTAGTGGAATCAAATTGGGTCTTAGAAAGTCGCATTATGTGTTTTTTGTGTGAATTTTATTTTGAATTTTCTTTGTGTTTTGCTCTTTACTTTGGACATAGTTTTTTTCACGTGTGATTGCTTTTGTCCAAGTTTACTGTTTTAGGACTTTTTAGCTCTAGTCTTTTTTTAATCTGAGTGGTTGCTAATGGTTGCTAATGGTATATAAAAGCTATCCATTATTATTATTATTATTATTATTATTATTATCTTCTTTTTCTTGTCTTCAATTGCTCATACTTGGGTACTGTAGATTTGTCTTCCAGTCCAGATTTAGTTTTATTTTGATATTTTTTGGTCAGTTGTTAATGATCTAGCCTTGTTTCTCTACCACAAGTTAAGAGTACTATCTGCTGCATATATTGGCTGCATATCTATTAGTTTGCTGTTAGCCTAGTAGGGGTCATGTACTTCTAGTGTTAGTCACAAAACTGTACTGCAGTCCAAGCTTAATGACCTTTTTTATTTGGCTCAAAAGTTAGTGTTTTACTCTGTAATCACAGTATCACCTGTCAGGGTCTGCCAGTGAATATTACTTAATCAACATGTCTTATAGCACTATAGGGTTACCTTACACAGCTTACCAGTGGGGAAAAGGTACTTTTATCTATTGGTAATATTGGTAGTATATACCAGGGATGCAGAAATCGGTCTATTTGCCGGACATGTCCGATTGGGAATCCAGTCTGACCGATTGGAAAAGTGACCTGTCGGACATTCAAGAAGTCATTTGACCGATTGAAGATAATCAAAGAATTACTAAACAAACAGATACACAAGCCTGAGTTGACTAACAAGCAATTAATAAAGGCCAAATGCCCCGCTTGTGTCGGTCATTATTGTAATGAAAACACGAACCGGTCATCAATGAAACCACTACCGGTAATCCTGTATAATTAGTATTAATTACCTTGTTATCTTTAATTTTTGGATCATCTCAGTGTCATGTATTGAGTAAAACATGTCAATAAGGCCAAACTTTTTTTAAAAAGACATCAAACAACTTCACATCGTTATTTTAACATGCTGTTCCTCCCTCCAGTAACTTCCCAAGCTCCATGCATCGACTTTGCAAGCAAGACTGGCCTAAGAGTAATTGAAGGGTCCGAATGACGGGGTATCTAAAACATCAATAAAATGCAACCTTTTCCTTGAAAATGATTGAAATGAAGATATTCTTACAGCTAAAATGATTTACTATAAATTAATTATTTCCTTGAAGCCTTGAGTTTGGTTGCAGAATGTATAATCGTAATGAATCGAGGAGTTTTCGAGTTTGGTTGCAGTCCATTATAGGCAACTGCAACCAAATTGTTTTCTAGCAAATATCCATAACTTTTCGTGTCTTGACAAACACTGATTTGGTTGCAGAGATTGTAGTTGCTTGTCGAATAGCAAAGAAACAAGTTTGGTTGCAGGAGTTTTATTATTTACCTTATTTGACGGGAAAGCAAAAACAAATCAACAGTTCCATTTTGACAGGTTCCCTCTCGCTCTGTGTGTGACGTAATGCCATGCGGTATGTAACATGTCCTACAATTGGTTGATTCAGTCTCAAACATTTCCAACAATTTTTCAAATTTCCTAATTTTTTATTGATATTTCACCTTGTTCTGTTTTTGGATAGAAACTATTTGTTAAACATTTTTATTGATGTTTATTTTCTATCAAAATCATTTGACAATTAAAGGAATTTGTGACAGCCAATAAGAATCTTTTTGAGATATGACAACAATTCGAATCTGCTACAGGAGCACGTTGAAACATGGAAAGGAAATTTAGGGATTAATTCGGTCAAAGATTGTCTAAAGTACCTACCATGACATGCTGTATGATAGAAATTGTTAAAATAATCAAGGTCAGTGAAATATTTCTATCCATAATGTCAGAAACGATTTCAAAACATGATGTGACATGATCGAAAACCGGACTCGATAGCGATCGGTAAGTTGCTGATGTGTCATTGAAATGTAAATAAAAAGCCAGGTAAGTGATCAACAGTTGTCAAATCATCATATATTCCATCTGCAACCAAATTTCTTCAAGCCCAGGCTTTTATGTTTGATAAAAACATGTATTTACTTGGAAAAATAATTTGGTTGCAGTTGCCTATATGGGACTGCAACCAAACTCGAAAATTATGCGATTTCATTGTGATTAATCTTTCTGCAACCAAATTCAATGGTGTCATTCCATATATCATTGTACAGATAATTATCTCAGCTTTCAGAAAATTCGATGTTGAGTCTTTTTGAAGAGCTAGGTCGCATTTTACAGTCCTTTTTGACACCCCGTCATCCGGACCCTTCAATTACTCTTAGGCACAGTGTTTGGAGCTTGCATAACTGCAGGGAGGAGAGAAACAGCAGGATTACTGCAGTGATAGGGAAACGAAAACAGGCTGATCTGTGTTGGCAAGTTTGACAGGCTAAAAAAACTTACGCGGTGTGTGTCAAGTAGTTGATATGCATCATAACTTAATAGAATTATATTTAAACAGCCAAAGTATTTATTTTACTCAATGTAATGTATTTTCAGTGTTTTACTTTTGCATGGTTATGTGTTGCTATAAATAGATCTGTACATAGTCTGCTTTCCAGTTAATATTAGATTCTAAGATAAGATAAGATAAGATAAGATAAGATAAACTTTTTTATCCCCGTGGGGAAATTTGCTTTACATTCAAAGAGCTTTCAAAATCACAATTAAATAGATATATAAAATATATACAACAAATACATTTTGCTCTACAAGCAGTAATATTAAACATTGGAAACAATTAAAGGTGTAACATTGAACAATACAATTTATGATTACAGTGCGACGGTTAGTTAGACTTACAATTTTGTATGTAAATTTAAAATCTTGATACTGTATGGAACAAATGATTTTGTACTTCTATTAGTTTTGAAATACCAAATTTTGAAACGACGTCCAGAAGGTAAAAATTCATTACATTCATTTAGAAAGTGGGATGGGTCACATTGGATGGCTAGAGCTTTCTTTTGAACTTTTGAATCAAACTGAAAGGAAAGGTGTTCAAGATTGATGCCGATAATTTGGCTGGCTATATTTACAATTTTGTCGATTTTATTTTTCAGTGATAGGGGAAGATTGCCATACCATGCATGAAAACTGAAAGTCAGAATGCTATTGATGAAAGTTTGATAGAACAATTTTAGAATACATGTATCAACATTAAAAGATCTTAATTTTCGCAGGAAGAAAAGTCTTTGTTGAGCTTTAGCATGGACACGGTGTGTATTAGATTTCCATGAGAGTTTATCATCAATTATGGTTCCCAGGTATTTGTACTCGTCTACTACTTCAACTTCCTGTCCGTCAATAGTAACTGGCTCCAGGTTTTCCTTTTTTCTGCGGAAGTCAGTTATCATTTCCTTTGTTTTACTAATGTTCAGGGATAGAAAATTGTCTTTACACCATTGGTTAAATGAATCAATATTTTCTCTATAGTCTAATTCTGATTGATGAATGAACCCAACCAAAGCGGCATCATCTGCAAACTTGAAATTCAAACAGGAGGAAAATAGAGATACACAGTCATTTGTATAGAGAGTAAAGAGGACAGGCGACAGGACGCAGCCTTGAGGAGCACCAGTACTCAGGAGATTCACTTCAGAGAGCGTAGAATTAACTCGAACACTTTGGGGACGATTAATTAAAAAAGCTTCCACCCATTTAATGAGGTTACTGTTTACTCCCATGTTGAACAATTTCTTAACCATAAGATGTGGTTGGATGGTGTTAAACGCTGAGGAAAAATCTGCAAATAGAATTCTTACATATGACTTTGAGTTATCAAGGTGAGTATAGACTTTGTGAAGAAAAGAAATGAGTGCATCTTCCACACCGCGTCCTGCCCTGTAAGCAAACTGTAAAGGATCCAACTGATGTCCAGTATTCAATCTTATCCGGTTCAAGACAATACGTTCAAAAGATTTCATGATTATAGGGGTAAGGGCCACTGGACGGTAATCATTGAGGACAGAGGGTTTCGCCTTTTTCGGAACGGGGATGATATGCGATGTCTTCCATATTGATGGTATATAATGAGTGTCAAGTGACATCTGAAACATCACTTTAAAAATCCCACACAGCTGTTCACAACATTCCTTAAGTGCAATGCCAGGTACTCCGTCGGGTCCACTTGATTTCCTCCTGTTAATTTTCCTAAATGCTAACATAACATCAGTATCTGTGATACTTAGGCTATCGTCTTCGGGCAGGCTGTCAATGAAAGCGTTTCGAGACTCTGTGAAGTCATGAACATCAAACCTGGCATAGAAACTATTCAAATCACAAGCAAATGAGGCATCATTTTGACTGTTTGACGGCTTAGTTCTACTAACATTACCAATGATAGTTTTAATTCCATTCCATGCTGCTTTCAAATTATTACATCGGAATTCCTTCTCAATCTTATCCTTGTAGTCAAGTTTACATTTCTGTGTAAGGCGTTTAATATCCCGTTGTATGTCTTTCACTCTTAGTCTGTCACCAGAGCAGAAAGCATGTTTCTTCTCATTGAGTAGTCCTTTCAGTTCAATGCTGATCCACGGTTTGTTGTTTGGAAAAATCTTTATCGTTTTGGACGGGATGATATCATTAATACAAAATTTGATGTAATCAGTAACAATATTGTTTAGCTCATCCAAATCAGTTGATGTATCACAGAAAGTGTCCCATGTAGTACAATCAAAACAGCCCCTGAGTTGATCCAGTGATTCCTTATTCCAAAGCTTAATGGACTTCAAGATTGGTTTTTGTTCTTTCAGTTTTTGTCTGTACTGAGGTACAAGATACACAACGTTATGGTCAGACTGTCCAAGTGGTGGTTTCACATAAGATTTATAGGCATTTTTAGCTCATCAGGACTGAAAGTCCAGATGGGCTTATGGCATGGCCCGTCGTCCGGCGTCCGTCCGTCGTCCGTCGTCCGTCCGTCCGTTAACTTTTGACACTTTCGACTAGAGAGTTTAAAATGATATGTGCAGACTCCTTGGCCAATGGGGATTCTAATTTGTAACTTTGGTGACCCTGCGATCCCAAATAGGGTCACAGGGGTCACAACCTTAAATACCTATTTTCATCTTCTTCTCCAGTTCCAAAAGGAGTAGAGAGTTAAAAATTATATGTGCAGACTCCTTGGACAATGGAGATTCTAATTTGTAACTTTGGTGACCCTGTGACCCCAAATAGGGTCACAGGGGTCACAACCTTAAAAACCTATTTTCATCTTCTTCTCCAGTACTAAAAGGACTATAGAGTTGAAACTGATATGTGCAGACTCCTTGGCCAATCGGGATTCTTAATTGTAGATTTCGTGACCCCATGACCCCAAATAGGGTCACAGGGGTCACAACCTTAAAAACCAATTCTCATCTTCTTCTCCAGTTCCAAAAGGTCTAGAGAGTTAATATTGATATGTGCAGACTCCTTGGACAATGGGGATTCTAATTTGTAACTTTGTTGACCCTGTGACCCCAAATAGGGTCACAGGGGTCACAACCTTAAAAAACTATTTTCATCTTCTTCTCAAGTTCCAAAAGGTCTAGAGAGCTGAAATTATATGTGCAGACTCCTTGGCCAATGGGGATTCTAAATTGAAGATTTTGTGACCCCATGACTCCAAATAGGGTCACAGGGGTCACAACCTTAAAAACTTATTTTCATCATCATCTTTAGCTCCTAAAGGTCTATTGAGCTGAAAGACTGCATGTAGACTCCTTGGCCAATTGGGATTCTAAACTGTAGGTTTTGTGATCCCATGACCCCAAATAGGGACACAGGGGTCACAATCTTAAAAACCTATTTTTCTCCATTAGATGACAGTCTATGGCAAATTTATTTCTCCTTGGATATTTTAGTGTGGACTTCTTTCACTGTCTGATATTGGCGATCTAGAAAGTGTTGAATAATAATACATTTGTTTTGTAATTTTGTTATAGGTTTTCTTGCAATAGGTAACATCAGTTTCATTTTTAGCTCATCTGGCCTGTATAAAGCAAACTTGATATGATGCCTGATGAGCTACAGAGCCAATGGCTCTATTTTTTATGTTTCCGTAACAAAGGTCCAGGATTTTTCTATTCCGCGTGGGACAAGTAACATATTGTTGGTAATGACGTAAGGCTTTCTTCAGAACACAGCCATTGAAATCTCCAAGAATTACTTTTGGGGCATCCGGGGAAATTGATTCAAGCTTATTGATATGGGCGGACAAGGCATCGACTGCTTTGTTTGGGTTTGCTTTCGGGTGAATGTAGACAACCGTTGTAAAAACTTGACCAAACTCTCTAGGTAAATACTTTGGTCTCATCGACAGGGATAACAGTTCAATATCTTCGGTACACAGTCTCTCTCTTACAGTAAAATTACTGCACCAACGTTCATTGATATAGACACACACCCCGCCACCAACTTTCTTACCGGTGATATGGCTGTCCCTGTCCAATCTAATCGGATCATGGAATCCTGAAATCCGCAGCGCATCCGCAGATATTGTCTCGTTCAACCACGTCTCGGTAAAACACAATAGACATGATTCCCTGTATTCATACATATATTTCGCATTTGCTTCAAGTTCCGGTAATTGTTGCCATAAGGATCGTACATTGGAAAGCACAATGGTAGGTACCTGGCAGTTATTTACTGAATAACTGACACTATTGAAACTTGATTATTTATTGAAATTATAAACATATTCATATAGCTAGGCCTAATCATTAAATAAGAAAATTACTGAGTAATAATTTTATACTTTTTAGCTCATCAGCTCATCTTCTTCTCCAGTTCCAAAAGGTCTAGAGAGCTGGAAAGTTGTGTGCAGACTCCTTGGCAAATGGGGATTCTAAATTGTAGATTTTGTGACCCCATGACCCCAAATGGGGTCACAGGGGTCAAAACCTTGAAAACCTATTTTCATCTTCTTCTCCAGTTCCAAAAGGTCTAGAGAGCTGGAAAGTTGTGTGCAGACTCCTTGGCAAATGGGGATTCTAAATTGTAGATTTCGTGACCCCATGACCCCAAATGGGGTCACAGGGGTCAAAACCTTAAAAACCTATTTTCATCTTCTTCTCCAGTTCCAAAAGGTCTAGAGAGCTGGAAAATTGTCTGAAGACTCCTTAGCCAATGGGGATTCTAAATTGTAGATTTCGTGACACCATGACCCCAAATGGGGTCAAAGGGGTCAAAACCTTAAAAACCTATTTTTGTCTTCTTCTCCAGTTCCAGAATGTCTAGAAAGCTGTGTAGACTCCTTGGCCAATGGGGATTCTGAATTGTAGATTTTGGGACACCATGACCTCAAATGGGGTCACAGGGGTCAAAATCTTAAAAACCTTTTTTCATCTTCTTCTCCGTTTCCAAAAGGTCTAGAGAGCTGAAAAGTTGTGTGTAGACTCCTTGGCAAATGGGGATTCTGAATTTTAGATTTGGTTACCCCATGACCCCAAATGGGGCACAGGGGTCAAAACATATTTTAATCGAAAGTGCCATGGCTCTATTTTATATTGTATTTCTACTCTGTTTTGGATGAACTAAGTGCATTGGGACTGTGTATATCGCCTCAACATATTTATCTTCTGCTTGATCCTCTTTGGGGGAAAAGAAGGAGGGGGGAGAGTGTGATGTTTTGAGAGTTTTCGTTGCTTCTCAGGGTTTATTTTATCAATGCATTTTTAAGCAACTCGTGAATAGAATTTGGTATCAGACTCACTTTCGTTCGTCTGATACAAATTCTATACACTCGTTGCTTAAAAATGTTATCACATTACCATTCGTTTAGTATTCTCTATATATATTGTTAGTAATTATTAGTAAACTTACCACTGGAATGAGTAAATTTATTCCCACCCAAGCAAGATTTTTACTTATTCCTCCCCACAGGTGTCCAGAAGATGGGTTGAAGAATAATGAGTATTGTGGTAAGGGGCTAAAAGGGAAGTAACTCTAGCTACCACTCAGGTATTAGACTGTATTTTAGTCTTTTTTATTTTCTATATATCCTACCTGTAGACACTTTCAGATGGAAAAGAAGAAGGGCTACCTCATCCCAGTGGTAAGTTTACTAATAATTACTAACAATATATGTAATTGTTCCTAATGTGATAAAACTTTGTAGGTGTAATTGTAACGTGCAATCTAGGAATGATCACAATCTGCAGATTGTGAGCTCACAATCTGCAGATTGTTCGAACAATCTAGGAATACTTTTCATTCTTAGATTGTTTAAACAATCTGCAGATTGTGAGGCCTGCACAATCTGGGAATGATCACAATCTAGGAATGATTTGTGTCAAACTGACTGAGTAGCGTAGTCCATTCCCAGATTGTGAAGGGCTATAAGTGGTAATCTATCTTCATTTTATGGAGTATAGAGATCGATTCCTAGATTGTGATGTGCTCTTAGCTGGTCTTGGTGTCCCTCTGGTGGGGCAGTGTGGTCTATTGCTAGATTGTAAAGGTCTTTGTATGCGACTTTGAATCTTAATGAACAACTTTAAGGGACGATTCCCAGATTGTGAAGGGCTTTTAACCCGACTTTGAGTCCTACTGGTCGACTATGAGAGACGATTCCCAGATTGTGAGTGGCTTTGTACGCGACTTTGAGACCTAATGAATAACTGTTAGGGACTATTCCCAGATTGTGAGGGGCTATGTGTGCGTATTTGAGTCTTTATTAACACTTTTGAGAGACGATTCCTAGATTGTAAGGGACTTTGTACGCGACTTTGAGACTTAATGAATAACTGTAAGGGACAATTCCCAGATTGTGAGGGGCATTTTACGCGACTTTGAGTCTTTATTAACAATATTGAGAGACGATTCCTAGATTGTGGGGGGCTTTGTACGCAACTTTCAGTCCCACTGATTGACTTTGAGAGACGATTCTCAGATTGTGAGGGGCTTTGTACTCGACTTCGAGTCCTACTGATCGACTATGAGAGACGATTCCCGGATTGTGAAGGTCTTTTAACCCGACTTTGAGTCCTACTGGTCGACTATGAGAGACGATTCCCAGATTGTGAGGAGCTTTGTACGCGACTTTGAGACCTAATGAATAACTGTAAGGGACGATTCCCAGATTGTGAGGGGCTTTTTACGCAACTTTGAATCCCACTGATCGACTTTGAGAGACGATTCTCAGATTGTGAAGGGCTTTGTACGCGACTTTGACACTTACTGAATAACTGTAAGGGACGATTCCCAGATTGTGAGGGGCTTTTTACGCTACTTGAGTCCTACTGGTGGACTATGAGAGACGATTCCCAGATTGTGAGGTGCTTTGCACTCGACTTTGAGACTTGATGAATAACTATAAGGTACGATTCCTAGATTGTGAGGGGCTATATGTGCGTCTTTGAGTCTTAATTAACAATTTTGAGAGACGATTCCTAGATTGTGAGGGGCTTTGTACGCGACTTTGAGTCCTACTGATCAACTTTGAGGGACGATTCCCAGATTGTGAGGGACTTTGAACGCGACTTTGAGACTTAATGAATAACTGTAAGGGACGATTCCCAGATTCTGAGGGGCTATGTGTGCGTCTTTGAGTCTTACTGATCGACTTTGAGAGACGATTCTCAGATTGTGAAGGGCTTTGTACGCGACTTTGACACTTTATGAATAACTGTAAGGGACGATTCCCAGATTGTGAGGGGCTATGTGTGCATCTTTGAGTCTTTATGGACAATTTTGAGAGACGATTCCTAGATTGTGAGGGGCTTTGTACGTGACTTTGAACCTAATGAATAACTGTAAAGGAAGATTCCCAGATTGTGAGGGGCTTTTTACGCGACTTTGAGTCTTACTGATCGACTTTGAGAGACGATTCTCAGATTGTGAAGGGCTTTGTACGCGACTTTGAGACTTAATTAATAACTGTAAGGGACGATTCCCAGATTGTGAGGGGCTTTTTACGCTACTTGAGTCCTACTGGTGGACTATGAGAGACGATTCCCAGATTGTGAGGGGCATTGCACTCGACTTTGAGACTTGATGAATAACTATAAGGCACGATTCCAAGATTGTGAGGGGATATGGGTGCGTCTTTGAGTCTTTATTAACAATTTTGAGAGACGATTCCTAGATTGTGAGGGGCTTTGTACGCGACTTTGAGTCCTACTGATCAACTTTGAGAGACGATTCCCAGATTGTGAGGGACTTTGTACGCGACTTTGAGACCTAATGAATAACTGTAAGGGACTATTCCCAGATTGTAAGGGGCTATGTGTGCGTATTTGAGTCTTTATTAACAATATTGAGAGACGATTCCTAGATTGTGGGGGGCTTTGTACGCGACTTTGAGTCCCACTGATCGACTTTGAGAGACGATTCTCAAATTGTGAGGGGCTTTGTACTCGACTTTGAGTCCTACTGATCGACTATGAGAGACGATTCCCAGATTGTGAAGGTCTTTTAACCCGACTTTGAGTCCTACTGGTCGACTATGAGAGACGATTCCCAGATTGTGAGGAGCTTTGTACGCGACTTTGAGACCTAATGAATAACTGTAAGGGACGTTTCCCAGATTGTGAGGGGCTTTTTACGCAACTTTGAATCCCACTGATCGACTATGGGAGACGATTCCCAGATTGTAAAGGGCTTTTAACCCGACTTTGAGTCCTACTGGTCGACTATGAGAAACGATTTCCAGATTGTGAGGGGCTTTGTATGCGACTTTGAGTCCTACTGATCGACTTTGAGAGACGATTCCCAGATTGTGATGGACTTTGTACGAGACTTTGAATCCCACTGATCGACTTTGAGAGACGAATCTCAGATTGTGAAGGGCTTTGTACGCGACTTTGACACTTAATGAATAACTGTAAGGGACGATTACCAGATTGTGAGGGGCTATGTGTGCGTCTTTGAGTCTTTATTAACAATATTGAGAGACGATTCCTAGATTGTGAGGGGCTTTGTACACGACTTCTTTTCTACTGATCGACTTTGAGAGTTTATAAATACATAGGATGAAGTATAAAAGTACATATGGATTAAAGTACATGTAACGTTTCATTATAAACGTGCGAAAATATACATGTCAATAAAAAGAAATATAACACATTGAATTACATTAAAATGGGAAATTACAGGAAAATAAATTATAGAATAACTCACAGCAGAAAGGTCACAGTAAAAAGTCACAAACTATATCATATGCTGAACAAAGGTATTATACAATATCATACAAGATTAGTTGTGTTTGCTTTGTGCTGACAAAAAGTTTGATGGTGTTAAGTACTGTAGCTTAGCATGACCTATGATTGTAAGGTGGTTCTGTTAAATAGTAATTCCCGCATCAATGCGTTTTTTTGTTTACAAGAGTGAGAAGAATCCTCTCTATTTTCAGGTATTTATTTATTGTTTAGATTTATTGTCATGTAGATTAAAGTATCAAAGTTTACTTATTTACGTTGCTTTCATTTCCTGAAAAATTATTTTACGTATTTTATTTCATAATTCCATTCAATCATCAAATGCTGTCTATATCAATCGACCAGTAAAATGTAAAAACTCTCCCCTAGGATCTACATCGTCGCCAAAAATGACCAAATGTAGTGTGTTAATCAGTCCTTTGTGCTATTAACTAGAAGTGTTAAATCAATACGAACCGTGACATATTCAAAATGGACAAATATATATGTTTTGGTTTAGATGTGTGATCTAATGAAAAAATATGCTCTTCCTCTTATTGATGACTTATAAAAACGTTGTGACATTTTAACTGTTACTTACAAAATTGTTATACAACATGTATGTAAATGTGACATTTTATTTTTATTTGTAATGCAAAAAGGTGATATACATGTAAACAAGCAAGAATACATTCATGATAGAAATATCGTATGTGTATAATTTCCTTTAAACGTGATATGGTGTTACTGTTAAGATAGCTAATGTTATTATTTTGATATTATCGATTGGCTTCGGCGACAATCCATAGAATCGCATTCTTCTATGTGCTTAGTTGAAGCTAAACTTTAAAATATCTTTTAAAAATATTTCCACTTTAATTTGATGAAATAGTTTTATCTATCAATAATGATGTATACCGTGTCATGTTATATAATTAGACCAGCCGTCTGACGGTTCTTCAGATGGTTATCACAACAACGTGTCACTGTGTCGCGTCCATGTCTGACTTGAGCTGCAATCTCGCACAATCACACCAACTTCCTCTTTCTAATTGAATGTATATTCATTTCAAGTACATTTGTTGGCTGATTTAGCCTCATTGGGGATTGATTAAACGTTTAGAACGTAACACTGCTATGGGTAAGGATTAATCAAGCATTTGCCACAGAGATCGCAAGATTACACATACATGTAATTGAAAGATTGTGACATTTCATATAGAAATGATCAAAATTTTATTAGAAATTTCAAAATAAGTTTCTCATAAATGATATAGTCAAATGTGAAGTCTTTGATCAAATACATGTATTGTTGGCACATGTCACTGCTCTATTGAACTGGTCTTTCTTCATTCTGCCAAATCAAGGTTCTTAAATTCAAATACAAAAGAATATGAATTTGAAACATATCTATAATGATAACCAGTAAATGTCAAAGACGGTAAACAGAGTACAGTATTCCCAAGAAACTGCATTGAAAATCGTTTAGTACCAACAATTTATTTGTGCCTTAAAAATTGGCTCTTAAAAGGTATTTACTAAGCACTGAAAAAGTAATACAGACGGGCGTTAATAATAACAAGAAGGTTTACTGCTAACTATCCTTTCTATCAGACAATATATTTTCGATCATTGATTTTTTAATATTCTAAACTCTGTCTTTCAAAAGACACACACATAGCCGTTCACAATCCCAGGATTTTACCGTTGTATTTAAATTGTTCTTGTTCTAAAAAATATGCACACATTCCTTCACAACCTGGGAATCACCAAATACACCATTTCGTGAACAAAGAAAATAGCTCATATCATATATCAGTCAGACCCCGATAATCCGTCCACTGATAATCCGAATCCCGCGCTATCCGAACGGTAGCAAGCTGTAACCAAACTAATCTCTATATAAACTCATTATTTGTTGATTCATTAATCCGTTGCTTCAGTCTCCGTATCCGGACGGCAATCAGCTGTAACGGATTAGTTAATTATCACTATTTCTGCTTCATTAATCCGGCCGTTCATCAAAAGCGTTCGGATAAGTGATTAACAGTTCACACTGATTGGATCGGTAAACTTCAATGACAGTGGATTGACACGTGAGTTGAGCGTGTCGGTAGTTTGTGATTGTAATAAATTGAGATGTCTCACTTTGTGTTTCTGGAGTTTGTGATTGTTGTAAATTGTGTGATAGTGATAAATTGAACGATTGAATTACTGCTCCTCAAAAAGGAGAAATTTATAGATATGTATGGCATACATGGACTCCATGATCACATACTTTAAATGTGTTGCTGATGAACAAAACTTAGAAACTGTTATCGCCATGCGAGGGTCTGTCAATCTGAGAGGGTCTGTACCCAATCTGTGATCGGCAAGTTCTTCAAACCTGAATGAGTATGTGCAATTATTGTTTTATTGATATATGTATCCCAGTTGTCATGTGTATATGAAATAAACTCATTTGATATTCAAAATACGTTATCGTCTGTCTGTAGATTTTAAGGGGAGTAACTCCAACTTGTTTGGTATGTTTCAGTAATCCGAACGTTTCACTATCCGAACGATTTTGATGAAAAACGGAGGCGTTCGGATTATCGAGGTCTGACTGTATAGGTATTCGGGGATAGTGTTCACTCCTAGGCTAGTCTGGACTAAAGCTCAAACTACTTTAGCTTCTCAAGCAAATAAGGCCCTTATGGCAATACATAGGTATCAACAAAGAGTAGGCTATTTATCATGTGTGGATCTTTTCAGAATATTTGATGCTATGGTTAAACCTATTCTCTGTTATGGTTCAGAAATTTGGGGTGTCACTTATTGTAAAATCATTGAACAGATTCAGATAAAAATGTGTAAGTCTTTCTTAAAGGTAGGCAAAAATACTTGTAACAGTATGGTTCTTGGTGAATGTGGCAGATTTCCTCTCCAACTAACTTATATGACAAGGGCAATTAAATTTTGGTGTAGACTTTTAACTCTTCCAAGCCATAGATTATCTCATCAGTTTTATTTAATGCTAAAATCATTGGATGAATCTGGTCGCATTACACGGGTTTCTCATATTAAGAATGTTTTATTTAAGTTTGGGTTTGGTTTTGTTTGGATCTCGCAGGATATAGGAGATATTAATGGATTTATTTCTGTATTCAAACAAAGGTTGTCTGATAATCTCTCACAAATTTGGCATTCTTCCCTCCAAGATTCAACCACATGTTCTAATTATATGCTATTCAAATCCCTCCTTCATGTTGAGACATATCTTATATTAGATATCCCTCCCTACTTAAGAAATTGTTTATCAAATTTTAGGTGTGGTAGATTTAAACTTGCCCTAGAGACTGGTAGATATAACAATACCTCATATGATTTAAGACTTTGCCCTATTTGTAAAAAATATAATCTTAATTTAATTGAAGATGAAATACATGTTATACTTTACTGTAAAGCTTATACAGATATAAGGAATATATTTCTTGATAGATATTTAAAAAAAACATTGTCACCATATGCTTTTGCAAATCTTATGTCCTCAACAAATATAGAAATTATCAAAAATGTATGTCTATTTTTACATCAAGTAAGGAAAATTAGAAATTCAAATGTGTTTATGTAAGCTCATGCAAATAATCATTTTGTGTATGTATTATGGGCCAATGGCCTTTTACTGAATAACATGTCTGTCTGTCTGTCTGTCTGAAAATAGCTCACAGCCCTTCACAATATTAAAATGGACAACACTTCTCCGTCAGTTGGACATCATGACAAGCTAAGAGCCCTTCACAATCTAGGAATTTACCCCTATATTACATACATTGAAGATAGAAAACCGCTCATAGCCCTTCACAATCTGGGAATGGACCATACTAACCCGTCAACTGGACACTAAAACCAGCTATGAGCCCTACACAATCTAGGGATCGTTCTCTATATTGCATAAAATGAAGATAGATAATCGCTCACGGCCCTTCACAATCTGGGAATGGACTACACTAACCCGTCAATTGGACACTAAGGCCAGCTATGAGCCCTTCACAATCTAAGAATCGTTCTCTATATTACATAAATTGAAGATAGAAAACCGCTCATAGCCCTTCACAATCTGGGAATGGACCATACTAACCCGTCAATTGGACACTAAGACGAGCTATGAGCCCTTCACAATCTAAGAATCATTCTCTATATTACATAAATTGAAGATAGAAAACCGCTCATAGCCCTTCACAATCTGGGAATTGACTACAATAACCCGTCAATTAAACTCTGAGACCAGCTATGAGTCCTTCACAATCTAATAATCGTTCTCTATATTACATAAATTGACGACAGAAAACCACCTATATCCGATCAAAATTTGGGAATAGACTACACAGCCCCCTCAGAGGGACACCAAGACTAGGTTAGAAACCCTTCACAATCTAGGAATATACCCCTATACACCATAAACTGAAGATAGAAAGTCGCTAAGAGTCCATCACAATCTGGGAATAGACTACACTGCCCCGTCAGAGGGACCCAAAGACCATGTAAGAGCCCCTCACAATCTAGGAAGGTACCCCCATACTCAATAGATTAAAGATAGAAAGTCACTAAGAGTCCATCACAATCTGGGAATAGACTACACTGCCCCGTCAGAGGGACCCAAAGACCATGTAAGAGCCCTTCACAATCTAGGAATATACCCCTATACTCCATAGACTTAAGGTAGAAAGTCGCTAAGAGTCCATCACAATCTGGGAATAGACTACACTGCCCCGTCAGAGGGACCCAAAGACCATGTAAGAGCCCCTCACAATCTAGGAATGTACGCCCATACTCCATAGACTGAAGATAGAAAGTCACTGAGAGTCCATCACGATCTGGGAATAGACTACACTGCCCCGTCAGAGGGACCCCAAGACCATGGAAGAGCCCCTCACAAATTAGGAATGTACCCCTATACTCAATAGATTATAGATAGAACGTCACTAAGAGTCCATCACAATCTGGGAATAGACTACACTGCCCCGTCAAAGGGACCCCAAGACCATGTAAGAGCCCCTCACAATCTAGGAATGTACCCCCATACTCCATAGACTGAAGATAGAAAGTCACTGAGAGTCCATCACAATCTGGGAATAGACAACACTGCCCCGTCAGAGGGACCCCAAGACCATGTAAGAGCCCCTCACAATCTAGGAATGTACCCCTATACTCAATAGATTATAGATAGAACGTCACTAAGAGTCCATCACAATCTGGGAATAGACCACACTGCCCCGTCAGAGTTACCCCAAGACCATGTTTGAGCCCTTCACAATCTAGGAATATACCCCTATACTCCATAGACTGAAGATAGAAAGTCACTAAGAGTCCATCACAATCTGGGAATAGACTACACTGCCCCGTCAGAGTGACCCCAAGACCATGTAAGAGCCCCTCACAATCTAGGAATGTACCCCTATACTCCATAGACTGAAGATAGAAAGTCACTAAGAGTCCATCACAATCTGGGAATAGACTACACTGCCCCGTCAGAGGGACCCAAAGACCATGTAAGAGCCCCTCACAATCTAGGAATGTACGCCCATACTCCATAGACTGAAGATAGAAAGTCACTGAGAGTCCATCACGATCTGGGAATAGACTACACTGCCCCCTCAGAGGGACCCCAAGACCATGTAAGAGCCCCTCACAATCTAGGAATGTACCCCCATACTCCATAGACTGAAGATAGAAAGTCACTGAGAGTCCATCACAATCTGGGAATGTACCCCTATACTCAATAGATTATAGATAGAACGTCACTGAGAGTCCATCACAATCTGGGAATACAATACACTGCCCCGTCAGAGGGATCCAAAGACCATGTAAGAGCCCTTCACAATCTAGGAATATACCCCTATACTCCATAGACTTAAGGTAGAAAGTCGCTAAGAGTCCATCACAATCTGGGAATAGACTACACTGCCCCGTCAGAGGGACCCAAAGACCATGTAAGAGCCCCTCACAATCTAGGAATGTACGCCCATACTCCATAGACTGAAGATAGAAAGTCACTGAGAGTCCATCACGATCTGGGAATAGACTACACTGCCCCGTCAAAGGGACCCCAAGACCATGTAAGAGCCCCTCACAATCTAGGAATGTACCCCCATACTCCATAGACTGAAGATAGAAAGTCACTGAGAGTCCATCACAATTTGGGAATAGACAACACTGCCCTGTCAGAGGGACCCCAAGACCATGGAAGAGCCCCTCACAAATTAGGAATGTACCCCTATACTCAATAGATTATAGATAGAACGTCACTAAGAGTCCATCAAAATCTGGGAATAGACTACACTGCCCCGTCAAAGGGACCCCAAGACCATGTAAGAGCCCCTCACAATCTAGGAATGTACCCCTATACTCCATAGACTGAAGATAGAAAGTCACTGAGATTCCATCACAATCTGGGAATAGACTAAACTGCCCCGTCAGCGGGACCCCAATACCATGTAAGAGCCTCTCACAATCTAGGAATATACCCTATACTCCATAGACTGAAGATAGAAAGTCACTGAGAGTCCATCACAATCTGGGAATGTACCCCTATACTCAATAGATTAAAGATAGAAAGTCACTAAGAGTCCATCACAATCTGGGAATAGACTGCACTGCCCCGTCAGAGGGACCCTAAGACCATGTAAGAGCCCTTCACAATCTAGGAATCGTCTCCTATATTCCATTCCATACACAGTTGCTTATAGCCATTCACAATCTGGGAATTGACAACACTACTCCGTTAGTTGCACCAAAAATATTCCTAGATTGTGACCATTCCCAGATTGTGCAGGTCTCACAATCTGCAGATTGTTTAAACAATCTAGGAATATTGACATATTCCTAGATTGTGAGCTCACAATCTGCAGATTGTTCGAACAATCTGCAGATTGTGATATATCCCAGATGGTTCGTAACATAATCACTATGCTCCTTTTATACCTTCTATGATATGGCCACATTGTGAGGATATTGACGGTTTTCTTATATACAATAATGACTTTATAAGAATCATTAATGTCCCAAAAAGACATAGTTAGTTTCATACATGGTTTCATACAATCAGGAAGTTTATATCTGCAGTTTCATTGACTTTTTAGCTAATGTGGTCTGTAAGGCCAGATGGGCTTATGGCATGGCATGGCATGGTGTCCGGCGTCCGTCCATCTGTAAACTTTGTGCATTTTCGACTTCTTCTCCAGAAGCATAAGGCCTAGAAAGCTGAAACTTTGAATACATACTCCTTGACTTGTGAGGATTAAAATTATGGCTCTGGTGGGCCTGTGGCCCCTAATTAGGGCCACGGGGGCCATGCCCTAAAACACTATTTCATCTTTTTTCCAGAAGCATAAGGGCTAGAAAGCTGAAACTTTGTGAACAGACTCCTTGACTAGGGAGAATTAAAAATTGTAGCTTTGGTGGCCCTGTGGGATTTGGCCTATTTTGGTGGCCTTTTTAAAGCTTTTGGCATCCCTGAATGTTCTTGGACCCGCAACTTAAGGGTTAACATGTCATATGAACACATTTATGTTTTGTGACTGTGATCTACTGAAAGTCCAATTTGTTTTCAGTTTCTGTGTGGGAAGTTTCTGTTCATTCTTCAAGAGTTGAAGCTGTATGTCAGGTGAGTTGAGGTTTTATGTCAGGTGAGATGAGACTGTATCTCTGGTGGGTTGAGGCTGTATCTCGGGTGAGTTGAGGTTTCATGTCAGGTGAGATGAGACTGTCTCGGGTTGGGTGAGGCTGTATGGCTGGTAAGTTTGGGTTTTATGTCAGGTGAGATGAGACTGTATCTCGGGTGGGTTGAGGCTGTATCTCTGGTGAGTTGAGGTTTCATGTCAGGTGAGATGAGACTATCTCGGGTGAGTCCACTTTGTTTGTCAGGTGAGTTGAGGTTTTATGTCAGGTGAGTTGAGGCTGTATGTTAGGTGAGTCGAGTGAAACTTTAACCTTTGCCATAACTTGTGATCGGTAAAGATAGACCTTTGATATTTCACAAGTGCATCTATCATGATAAGACCTTTCAGATGAGGTCATAGTTTTTGACCTCATTACTTTGACCTTGGTTTTAGGGTGCATCAGTGTTTCATAAACATTGCTTGTTTATTATGAAAATCATGAGGTTTCAAAGTGTATGTTTACACCTTTTTGTCTGATGAAGGAGTAAGCATATATTCTGAAACCTCATGGGTCATTCCATTTCAAATCGTCCAAAATCTGGGGATCGCCCCAGTTGACATCATGGATTATGGAATTTGCAATCTTATAGATGCTACTGTATCTTCAGAGAAGGGAAATACACAAATTTTGTTCATACTCAAAATAATTTTTGTTTGCCATAGTGTTTTAGGAGACAGGGGTCTTTCAAATGTGACGTTATTGAGCAAAACCCTTGATACGTTTCGATGTCTCTTACATTGACATCTCTAGACATAAAGGTTTAAAATTTCTACATTAAATATATTAAATGATGTTTAAAAAAATATATTAAAAATTTGATTTTTTTTTTTATTTATACGGTTTAATTGGCTTTACAAAAATGCTAAATTTCATTTGCAAAATTCAGTTTTTTCGTTTTTTTGCCCGTTTGTTTTCACATGTTTGTGAAGTAGAAGGGATGTGTTGCACCAAACATGCTATGATTCGTCTCCTTGATGTATCAAGAGTTGGACATTAAGAATACGTGACAATATATTTCGTTCTAATGTTACAATAGCTGTTTATATCTACCTACCGTATATTACAATGTACAGGGCGACCTCGTACATAAGGCGACCCCCTTTCCCAGCCCCCCAAATTGCTGTCAAAATCATATACCTCGTACATAAGGCGATCCCCCAATTAGCCGCGAGTGACCCCAACCAAGAAAATCCTTCATGCGAGTTGCATTGAAAATTGACATTGATACTTTTGACTGTTGTTCAGGTCTTCATAAACATCAAATGACACTTTTTCCAGACGTATATTATTAAAAAGAATGATAAAAGAAATTGTAAATGCTAACTTACATTGTTTGTTGTTTGTTTTAATCAGATTACATAATATTATTCTCATGAAAAACGAACGTGAATTATCAGTCGACAGCTTTTGCTGCATGTGTTTACTGGTAGAAAGATATTTGTTACAAGCATTTTCATTGGCCCAGAAATGTAGGTCAACCAATCAGCAAGTCGATTTGAAAACGATGTATGAAACTGAAACGTGGTTGTAATAAATTCACGACAACATATTGTCGATACAATATTAAATGTCCAAATATTCAAATATTTGTTTAACATTTTCGATATATTACATTTTCCAAAACAACATGCAGTTATTTGAAATATTTATGTATATAAAATTCGAAGAAAAACTTACAAATATTATGATAATGAGCACGAAAGAATATTAATAATGTTATTTGTCGTCAAGAAATTACGATTGAGATTCCAAGTACAGTAAAACAACGTGCTTTCGCGAAAGTATATTTGACAAAGATATCTTTGAACTTTGATTAAATATGATAAATAGTTTGGAAATATGCCATATTAAACATTTAGAATGGATAACAAGCTTATAAAGCGATAGTTCTTGATTATATTTTGGGAATCAAATGTTTTAATTCCTGATGCAAGTGAACAGCTGGTGAAGCCACATACATCGTGATTTCTGCTGAAATTTAACAGTACGTTAATGATGCATGAATATTCAAAAACAATATATTATTTTATTTTTATTAATTGACAATGTATATAGTCATTAAAAACAACAACAGGACAATGTATTTTTATTTTTCAAGAAATGACATCGATGTAAACTTGTGCATTTTGCTTCCGGTGTAAACATCGCTAACGAGTAGACTGTTAGGTATTTGTTACGGTATGTCTATTTCTGTCTGTATTTCATTGAATTATTATTTTCTTCTTTTAATATAAATAGTAATAAAAACATTAAAGCTATGTAATAATTATAAACATAATTTTATTTCGTTATTTTGGCAATGAGTCGATCGATAAGCATGGAATTGACTGTTTGGTATTTGTTACGGTATGTCTATTTCTGTCTGTATTTCATTGAATTATTATTATTTTCTAGTAATATAAATAGTAATAAAAACATTAAAGCTATGTAATAATTATAAACATAATTTTATTTCGTTATTTTGGCAATGAGTTGACATCAAAACTTTCGGTTTGAATCTTGTCTGTTCGTCTCGCTCGGCCGGCAGATCGTCACCCAACCTCAGAATTTCAGTGTCTGAAACATAGACCTTGTACATAAGTCGACCCCCCTCCTTGACCCCTCAATTTCTGGTATAAAAAACTCGCCTTATACATTGTAATATACGGTACTGTTCGGAAAAATGGAAAAAAAGCCCCCTGTTTAAAGCTGTCTGTAGAAAAAGGCGCACCTCCTAGAGACTTCATATTTTGCACATGTGTAGCTCATAGTCAGGACTAAAACATATCAAAATTTGGTGGGGGCAAAATTTCCCATTTACCGGTACTATAAGTGATTTAGTAAAGCATCCCTAAATGATTTTACCGACGCTTCACATTGATTGACATATCCATGCTTGAGATATTCTGGAGGTTGTTGAATAGTGAATTCATAACAATTCACTTACATAAAATTCATTAGGGACCAACTTACCTTTTGGGTAGGCTATATCTAGTTATTTGCTACCGAAATGCTCCAGCGCAAACTCTTTAATTTGTTGGAAAATAAATCTTTAGCACTCGATAGAAATCTATCTCAGTCTGATGTCAACATTACCTTTTGAGATGACATGATGAGAAGACAGTCCCCTTTACCTTTACGTTTAGGGCTCGATTGTAATCAGAAAAACAATGATCATGCTTTGATTGACGTCATCAACACAGACTTGATATTTCAAATTGTCCATATCTTTGTGTGTTCCGAGTTCTTTATTTCTTAACGTTACATGTATTAATGTTGATTTATTGCTCTCTGACACACGTATTGTAGCTAGTTATGTTGGACCTATTGGAATGAATGAATGGCAACTTCTTGTCCCGGGAACAATGAAAAGCATAGGTTTTGGTTTTCAAATTCAGATACGATCTCGATTTTTGTAGCAGGAATGGTAACGGCTGCCAAATCGTTGTTGAGTTGTAATATGGTTTTGGAGGACGTGTTGAGACTGGCTTTGGCCGCAAATCTTTAGCTGTCCCCCTATCCTGTAACAAGTTTTTTTATGCCCCCGAATCGGAGATTCCGGGGGTATATTGTTTTTCACCTGTCCGTCTGTCCGTTTGTCCACAAAAACTTTAACCTTGGTCATAACTTTTGATTGGTCAGAGCTAGGTCTTTGATACTTGACATATGGATCCCTTGTGATGAGACCTTTCAGATGACTCCATGACATTTGACCTTGTGACCTTGACCTTGACACAGCGAGCAGGATGCATCCGGGGGCATTCGTGTTTCACAAACACATCTTGTTTTGTCATGAATTTGCTTTTAGTCCGAAGTCTTCTTCATGAAAACAAAGATTGTAACATGACTTCGGTAAATACTCGTTTCTGATTGGTTGATTTGAAGGATTTGCCAGTGTTAAATGGCAATGAACACCCGCAAATTGGCTGAGGCGAATCACCGCGAAAGGATACATTATTTGGTCCGCCTCAACATTAAAATGTTTTGATTCTCCCAATATTCGTGACCGATTCACATTTTACTGTTGTTGTTGTCATTTTCTAACTTGCGCATTCCCGTAGATGCCAAAAATCCTTTTCTATTTGCTTTAGTTTTATGTAACGAAACTTTCTTAATTGGCTAAGTTTCTCCTAATTTGCCGCCTTGTGCCATGCGGCCGGTTTCTTTCGAATGCAGTTCCCATGGCACGACGTCACAAAGGCCAACGGTAATGACGTCATAATGATCGCGTCACCGTCACAATGGTCTGGGCGAGTTTAAGATATTTGTTCAGTCGGTTTTGTTCCTGTTGGTTTATGAATTATATAACTGTTTTATCTCTCATAAATTTCACAGTGAAAACTATAAGATCTCATCGTTATGAGTGCAACTGGTTTGCAATGTCAGAACACAATTTTAATGTCTCTAACACTGGGAATTCCTCCTTCTTTATAGCTGCGAACACCTATAACAATAATGGATCAGTCGTTAGATCCTTTCAACTCGGAGTTTCCTACGCAAAAATAGAGTTCGCTCTTAAAATGCTTATAACTAACGGTCATGTTACAATATCGATAAATAGTTGCGTTTGTAAAATTTCCGGGATTCATTGTTATTCAACACCCGCAAATTTAAGCGTTTAAAACCTCCGGCTAACGCCGTCGGTTTTAAACTAAATTTGCGAGTGTTGAATAACAATGAATCCCGGAAATTTTACAAACGCAACTATTTATCTTCTAATTGACAAAGTCTTCAATTCGTTTCATTGTCCGTGGGAAACCACTAATGGGTAAACAGGTGTTTGGGAATCTTTCCAGTTGAAACCGTGGACGTGTCGTGTACTACAAAGAATAATTCTCCGCAAAATAAAGAAGACTTATTGCAGTTTCATCATGCAATTGATATTTTAGCCTCGCCAAGGCTGATTGAGTTTTCACAGTCAAATGGTGAACTGTCAAATCGTCAATCTTGTGCAAGAGAACATCAACAAAATCTGAGGATAGCTTTTTTATGCCCCCGAATCGGAGATTCCAGGGGTATATTGTTTTTCACCTGTCCGTCTGTCCGTCTGTCCGTTTGTCCACGAAAACTTTAACCTTGGTCATAACTTTTGATTGGTCAGAGCTAGGTCTTTGATACTTGACATATGGATCCCTTGTGATGAGACCTTTCAGATGACATCATGACATTTGACCTTGTGACCTTGACCTTGACACAGCGAGCAGGATGCATCCAGGGGCATTTGTGTTTCACAAACACATCTTGTTTCCATCTGTATGTACCCCAGTTTTATGTGAGATTTCATTCTCTGTATTTAGACCTTCATCCTCGAGATATTATTCCATAACGATTTTGATTCCAGTTATCATAGCGGTACAACATGCATTCTTGTGCATACAGCCCTCTGTAGAAGTTTCCGAATATTCAATTTAAACCCAGGCAATGCAACGAGCATCAGTTTGATATTGTGATGTGTCGGACATACACACACTGAATGTAACCAAGAGAAGGGATACACCATTTAAGTCACGATTAAAAAATAATAAAATAATATCTTGATGAAGTTGATGAGCCAAATAGAATCTGGGACTCTAGAAGTGGTTTTCCCGAAGCAGGGTACGTTTTGGTATAATTAACTTTGCCTATTAGCAGTCGGGGAAAGTGATGAACGTTTAATACAGCAGGGGCATTGTTTATGGAGATATGTAGGTGACAGACACATTCGCCCGAACGTAACTGCTTCGCGGAAATTGTTCACCAATCGTCTCCTTTAAGAACTTAAGAGTTAAATATTCTGTTACAGGACTATTTTTCAATCCTTTCATTACGTAGAAACGCTATATTTTACAGACTATTCGAAATGAAGCATCCTTAAAATCTCTACTTAGGGTTTTATATGCTATGTCTAAAAACCTTTATTTCTTGAAAACTAGAAATTTTACCCTCGTTATTTTTTCATTATGTTAGAGTTCATAAAATGAGGAATAAGCTGTAAAGATTTCATGACTGTGTGAGGTGCGCCTTTTTTAGTTTTTGTACAGAGACATTAGAAAATGGTAGAATTTCTTTTTTTTGCCGAGGGTAGATGTATCTAAGTTCTATTTGATAGAATTACGATAGGTGCCACAATTAAACAACCCTTACGACAAAACAATACGAATATCCGAAAAAATATTTTGTTTTTGTAATCACCTATATATGTACTATGTTTGGTGTGAAAATGAAAAAAATCGGTGTCATCAACTGGGAGACTTTGGTCGAATTGAGCTGGAATTACGCCATGATTTTCACAGTAGAGAAGTTATTATATAAATTGCTTTCTGTTATTATAAATACCACTTCTAAATACCCTTTTAAGACTTAGTGATTTATTTATCATAAGCATATTATGTCACCATACATTCTTTTAGCTTCCCAATTTTTTGCAAAATAATACATAATTCTTTGATCATCAATGTCTTAAGACATTGATGACATTATTGAAACAACGTCAATGAATTATAGACGTATAAAGATGCCAAATAATGGAGAAAATAGGGCTTATGGAGGCTGAAAACTAGTGTATAACATGTACTTGCAGGCCTCCTGGGGTAGAGTATGGCCTGTGCCCGCCTGTTGGAAGTCAGCTTGTTACATTCTTCTCCAGTTGTGTTCAAGCACTGCCAACAGCCCAAGAACAAAGTGAGTATAAACCCCCATATACATCAGGCAATATAGGCAAATGGTTGATAAATATCCGCGACATTGAATTACATTTTTAGCATATCTGGATCGATTTTTATAACAATCTAAAGATTTTATTCATTTTGGGTCATCTAGAATCTTTATTTTTGAACGCGCAACGAAAGTCTTTATATCGAAGAGTAGATGTACTTTTCCTCTTTATAGATAAATAATTTTGTTACGATTCACATAGTGATTACGTTATGAGAGTCATCCAAAGAAAGTCTTTAATTCCAGTTAATGAATTAACAAATTCTTGGTGAGTATACATTATTTCTATTTGGAACTGTAGAGAATTGATCCCTTTCATGATTACAAAGAATCACAGCAATATATCTAAAAGGATGAAAGGTTGATGAGGAATCAAGAAACGTCTCAACGACTTTGAAGTTGAATCTTCATAATTGCAACATTTGTTGCACCACTTGTGGCTTCTTTATTTTTGTGTGCACAATATATATAGAAATAAAGACAATTCTCTTCTTTACACAATGGTGAAAGAAATTTTTTCTTACAGCAGGGCAAAGTACATGATGTTAACAGCCTTGTCAAGTCCTGATGCAAGATCTTTTTTCATCTACAATGTCATTTATTGAGTAATAATTGAGTAATAATTTGGCACTTTGGTAAAATCAACAACCTGACAGCAAACATATTTAATTTGAAACAAAACTGCAATAATCAAATAAAAACATGGCAAATGATAACACAAAGCTAGAATAAGAATGTCGTGATATCACCCAATTGTAATGATTGGATTTTATTTATTTCAACACACCAAAATATCTTATTATCCCCCGCCGCAAACAGGAAGTGGCTATAGGTTTGGGCTCTGTGCTTGCGTGCGTCTGTCCGAGGTATAGGGGACAACTTTTCTTAGAAACTATGTAAGATAGAATACGAGGGGATATCAAAAGGTTTCTGTTATCACAAACACATATCAAAGGTACAAACTTTATTTTGTTCTCATGTTTTTAAGACTTCTCTACATGGTCACCATCCAGAGAAAAACATTTTTCCCATCATTTCTTGACCTTGACCTTGACCCTCTGAATAGAAGACCCCTGATTTCATTGAAAACCAAGCCTCCACCTCTCAAATGATGTCATTCACAGGGGGTACTCGATTGTACAGGTAAAGCGGAAGTTGCACCTCTGCAACGTCCAATTCCTCACTGTACAGTGAAAACAAAACAACCCCGACTCCACGTTCACGGTTAGTTCTAGTAATATTCGCCTTCTGAGAGTTGAAACGTGTAAAATATGAAAGTTTTTCTCTTCATATTTCTAAAGGTATTATTACGATAATGTTTCAATTCTTGTCATACTTACCCATTTCATGTGACTGCCCGTTCGAAGCTAATGTAGCGATCGCGAAATTGACTGTTTGACTCATGTTGCGGACTATGTAGAGGTCATTTGATGATTGTTGTAACTTATACAGTAAAATAATGCGTATTCAAAGGCCCATGTGGTGTATCAATGATGATTTCATTACATTTAAAGAAAAACAAGACAAAATATAGACTGTACGCCCTGATGGACGTTGCACCGGCACTGTACGGGGAGTTACATATAATAACAGTTATACTGTACGGGGAGTTGGTACGTTATGATACATGTCCCCAATACATTAAGGTGGATTTATTTTACTTTTCAGGCTACATGTTTGGAGTGTACCTACTGTTCCTGATGGCGACATTCCATTGCTACTACTGCAGTACAGTTTCGGACTTTACGAATGTTATTCAACATACTATTAAGGCTCACCCAACAAATGTTATCTCCCCTTAAAGTCAAAACTTCAAACCTTAATTTCTCGGTAACTATGGGAGATAATTGTATAAAACTTTCACCCAAATGTGGGCAACATCATTCTCCATTGACTAAGCCCATAGCAGTTTTCGGCCGTATAAATAGATTTTTTTCTATTTTCGAAAAACTGAAATTTTGGCGAAATTTCGCGGTTCAGATGGTACGCGTCTTTGAAAATCTTCTCCTCAGTAACGGTAGTACATACAGACGCATGCTATAGTTCATTTTAAAGCTGAGAGATTGCTTCACATAAATAGGTCATATCAAGTATCAATTTGTAGCGGTTTTTAAACTACAGCAGTTTCAAAAATGATCTTTTGAAATAAAGGATTTTTATGCGTCACGTTCAAAGGGACACTTCTCGGTAAGGAAATGTCAAAAATTAAATCTGTTTGATGCATTCTGTTTTTCAATGATAGTTCATTAAGTTCACTACAGGTCATGATTATATAAAAGTTGATATTAAAGGAAATATGTGGACATAAAGAGATTTTTTAATTTTTTCGGCGATTTTAACATTTTTCTAGGGTTATTTTACTTTGAGAATTTTAGTTTGAAAACGTTTACAGATAGAAATTTTATCGTTGATGTTTTGTGAAGCAGATGTAATGAGTAGACAGAAAAAAATATAAACAAGTCATGATAATTTTTGTTCTGTCAATGACCGGTCCTTGAATATTGCGATTTTTTGAAAATCCTCATTTTTGGCACATTTCAAAATTCCACAGTTTCTTTATTAAGAGAGATATCTTTAAATTGATTGCATTTTAACATGCGCTATTCCAAGCCCAACCTTTGCTATGTTGCACTTTATCATGAAAATGTTGATAGTTAAGGAGGTAGGGGTCTAAAACTAATCAAATTTCAGTGTTTTCAACAAAGTTCCAAAGTTCATTACTCCATTACTATTTAAGTTATCAAAACAAAACAAACATCTTTGTATGTGGATAAACAAGACCAACATTGTTTCTGATATACCTTATCAGTAAAATATCAATAGTTAAAGTCTTAGGTTTCATTACATTATACAGGGGTCTGAAACAGTCAACTTTAGATTACAGCCTTTAATCACACGTATCTGGCAAACGGTGATAGATAATTCAACCAAATTTGTTTCTGCTTCTAGGAATAAAATTCTCTGAAGAATGATGTCATAGCTGACATTGGCCACCATGGTGAATTTTTCTGAAAAGTCTTTAACACTGAATATCAAGTGAAATTTGGCCATTTTGATAATGGATTAGTTACTGTTTACCTCTTAGACAAAACGTCATGTGAAGGTCAAACACTGTGTGAAGGTCAAACAGGAATCTTGAAGACCTAAGTATTGACGCGTCAATCCTAGTTGAATTTGGACTTATTTTTCATAAGAGTTTCTCATTAAACTGACTTAGTTTCATATTAAAATAAACATCTCAGCGTTAATGGTTATATTAGATGAGTAACATTACAAGATAATATCCCTGGTGGGAGGGTATTATCTGGGGATGGAGGGCCTTATAAACGTAAGTAGGGCCCTCATGTCAGGGTATTATCTGGACCCTCTCATACGCATGAGGGAAGTTGCACGGGGATAAAGACTGAAGAAAACAGGTATTAAAACTACCGTGAAGTATATAATTGCACATAACAGTTTAACGTAGCAATATTTATCTTCCGAAAATGTATTAACATCATAGCATTTATTGCACGGGGATAAAGACTGAAGAAAACAGGTATTAAAACTACCGTGAAGTATATAATTGCACATAACAGTTTAACGTAGCAATATTTATCTTCCGAAAATGTATTAACATCATAGCATTTATTGTCGCATAACTTTATAAATAAAAGTAGTTTGTATCTTCAATTTTTATGATCACATTCACCAATATCCGCCTGAAACTATTATGCATGTAAGTTCTGAACAGTGATTGATTGATTGCGTTGGTGTTTAGTGCCGCTTGAGCAATATTACAGCCATTAGTGGCGTGTGGATTTAAATGCAATCCTTATTTTATAAACATATGACAGTTCTCGGTTACTTTGTAAATGCGCAACTTCCCGTACAGTCAGCATACGAGACAGTCGCAACGTCCCTTCAGCGTACAGTTTAATTTCAGTCGAAATATTTGGCCGAAACAGTCAGAAATACTTGATTGGGCATTTATATAACGATATCCACATTCTATCAACATATGAAAGGTTAATTTGAATGACTCCGTTCATCTAAATTGCTGTGATTGGCAAATTTAGACATATTTTCGTTAGGCTTTCGAACGCGATCTCAAGGACAGCTGAAAATCATCATTATACAGAGACCGAAGTTATGTTACATAATAAATGCAGTAGTTTACAAAGCAGTGAAGTTTCATCGGTCCACCAAGACAGTTTAAATCTGTTATAAACAACGTATTAACTAGAACTAACAGAGAACGTGGAGTCGGGGTTGTTTTGTTTTCACTGTACAGTGAGGAATTGGACGTTGCAGAGGTGCAACTTCCGCTTTACCTGTACAGTCGAGTACCCCCTGTGTCATTGGTGTCCTCAAAACGACGTCCACGAAGTGTATTTTTTCATCTCTGGGAACAAGAAGAAGTCACTTTGTGCAAGATAAGGTGAATAGAGGGGATGGGGTAAGATTTCAAAGCCACATCGCCGTGCCTCCACAGCAGCTGCTTGACAAGTGTGAGCTGGGCCATTGTCAGCTAACAGGCGTTCACCTTTGGTGATCATACCGCAGGGCTTCTGTTTAATGGCATCTCGTAACTTGCTCAGCAGGTTACAGTGATAAGCTCCAGTAATGGTCTGACCCTTAGCTAGATATTCCGTCAAGATGACTCCACGACAATCCCCAAAAACAGACACCATTACCTTTCCTGCAGACTTTTGCACCGTGGCCTTTTTGGGAGGTGGTGACATAGCATGCTTCCACTCTTTGCTCATCTCTTTTGTCGCAGGATCATATTGATAGACCCAGCATTCATCCATGGTAACAAGACGGTTGAAGAAATCCTCTTGCTCCAGAAGCTCCAATGCCTGCCGTGACATGTCCCTTCGATTCTGTTTTTGTAATGGAGTCAGTGAGCGTGCTGACACTTTGGACATATGTAACTGGTGATGGAGTATGTTCCATGCACTGCCATAACTCAGACCTGTTTCTGCATTATCATTTGTAGAGTTACCCAGTGATCTTCTCGAACCAGCATCTCAACCTTCTTGATGACATCTATATCATCAGTAAGTGAGGGGCGTCCACTTCTTGGCTCATCTTCGACGGACATGTGGCCTGTTTGGAAATTCCTTTTCCATCTCACAACAGTGACATTGGAATCAGCTGTCATTGTCATACACAGTTTTCATCTCATCATGAATTTGATATGCAGTATAGCCCTTCAAATGTAAAAACTTAATTACACTGCGCGCCTCAATTTTCTCCATACTAGGGGGTACTGTGCTATTTGGTCAACTGGGTGTCGCAAAAAAAGACTAATGTTGACCCAGGAACCAGACAGGGATCACTTATGCTACAGTGACCATTTGGTCCATATTTAGAAGATAAACATACTGTGTTTGGAAATCAGCGGCATATAACAGAATTATTATAGCTCTAAATTTAATTTAAAGTTGAACGCGTAGCGTGAGGCTTAAAATGGATAATTTAGAGCTATAATAATTCTGTTATATGCCGCTGATTTCCAAACACTGTATGTTTATCTCCATTCTACCATAATAGCGATTTAAAATTGAACTATATTCTTGCGCATTGACTCGGGTGTGGTGTGTCATGATGCCCGTGCACGATTTCCACAGAGTGACATTCACACAGTGTTGACGGATTTGGTTATCTCGAATGACGTTACATATAAAAGGCCTCGGAGATTGCCGACAAATATCCGAATGCTGCAAAGGGAGCTCACTCTATTCAGTAGATGTTTTTTATTTCGTGACGGCTGTTAGCGTTTTGAATAAGTTAAGTTCTACATGCCATATATTCACAAACTTGTGCATTGGTGTTGTAAATAAATTTAAGGTAAGTGTATGCCGCATTCCTATTCATATTCGTATGATATTCTGGCCGCTTAAACTTTCTCAGCCCGTTTTGGTCTAACGCTACAGAATAACGGACAATGCACACAGGAAATCTGAACTGTTGTCAGTGTCCTGTGTATTTTACCGGGTTTGACAGACTGCTAGCGTTAGGCTTGTGGAAAGCTTGAATAAATTTTATAAATAATGTACATACAACACAATAATTGCATATATTGTGAAAGTTTCCGACACAACAGCAATATTTGAGAACTACTTGTTGCTAGGCAACAAGTAAATTCTTGCGCATTAGACGAAGTAAACATGTACAGAGCACCGTATAACCAAATTATACGCCCTCTGATTTTTCACAGCAGCCAATCAGAAACGAGTATTTTGCACATTTATGGTAGAATCACCAGTGTATTCTTTGTGATAATTAAAACTTGTTGATAACCAATTTGCTGTGTGTCTTCAGGGTATCAAAAGTTCGAAAGTCAGAACCGCAAAATTATTTTTTACAGAGTAATTGCCCTTATTCTGTGTTTTTGGACTCTTTTTGAGGGTCTTGTCAAAGGGAACAACTTTTCTCAGAAAATGTTAAAGATAAGTTAACCAAACTTGCTGTGCGTCTTCATGGTATCAATACGTTGATAGAGTTCGAAAAACAGAACTGCAAAATTATTCTTTTTTTCAGAAGGGTATCCTCCTTGGGGTACTTACTGCATAAAATCTGTATTTTTGCTAATATGACAGGTTGTGACTATTTTTAGAAATAAATATACACGAAAACAACGTTAAAACTTGTTTTGTTATGATTTGACCACCCAAAGAGTACCCCTCACCAAGCGGTAGCTATGGCAAATAACTCCAACCTCATCACTTATCAATCTGTCATCGGCGAGAGTAGGTGTGTTTTCTAACTGAAGTTGTCAAGTTTGCCAAGTTTTTCTGAAGTATTCTTACGAAGAAAATGGACAAAGAATTTGTATGTTTGGTAACGTTTCTCTTTCTAGAAGTAGAATAGGTTCTCATTCTCGCATTCCTTGCGTTGTGACTTAGGAATTTTCCAAACTAGGCACGACAACGTAGTGCTTTGGTGCGGGAAATTGACAAACATGGCGGATTCTCGAAGGATTGTTTTTCCTGCTAGCGGAAAATAGATGTCCTTCGTGCTTTTTAGTTTTTGTGTACTATATAAAAAATCCTTATATGTGCTGGCAGGGACTTTTTCCACTTCAAACAATTTTTCTTGATCGAAATAATTCATGTCAGGAGCAAGTCATGTTTTTTGTTTACATGCTCTTTTCCCTTTCAGACCGTATTGTTATTGTTTACTTGCCTTGCCCTAGATGCTTTTTCACATAACATGTCGGTGGCATTTATTTACCTTTCTAGCTTAGGTAGCTTAGTTAGGTTTATTATTAGCTTTTATGTTGCACCCCTCCGCCTTCTCTTGCTTTTGGTCAATTGATTTCTTTCTTGATCTTACAAACCTTCAAGAAATGTTTCAATTGTGGGGTTCCCCGGAGAAAGCAGCAGTCCTCTGAGCCGAAGTTGCAGCTCTAGAAGTGGTTCCTTTGGGACAGGAACACATCGGGTACTATACTCAACGTACTTCCTGGTCACCGAGAAGGACGGACGATTCAGGCCCATACTGAATCTCAAATATTTGAACAAAATGCTGGTGGTTCCATCGTTGTGACACTCAGATCTGTCATAGCGTCGGTAGAGGCAGGGGATTGGCTTTCATCAATCGACCTCAAAGACGCTTTCCTTCATGTTCCGATGCACCCCCAGTTCAAGTCAGATTTGCGTTCGACGGGGTGTGTTATCAATTTCGGGTGCTCCCCTTCGGCATTTCACCAAGTTAATGCTGATTCCAGCACAGGTCGGCAGATCGCTGGGCAGGTGTTGTCACCCCTACCTGGATGACTGGTTGATGAGGGCCTTGTCCCGGGCGTTGAACGAGAAGGCCACTCAGGACGTTCAGAATATTCTTCTTCGTCTGGGTTGCGACAGGGGTGGTTTCCCTCGTTCCAGATTGAGTGACCAAGGTGTCCCAGTGTATTCACCGATTCATGCAGTTGCCTGCCCAACCCGCCTGGATGTGGCTCCGGTTGTTTCGGAATATGTCAGCGCCGGTGGACATAGTTTGGAAAGGCTCTTTAGAGGATGAGACCAGTGCAGCAAGCTTTGGCAGGGCTGTTGTCCCACTCCGAGAGTCTAGAAAAGAACGTTTCGGTTCCAGATTGGCTAGCAGCTCATCTTCAGTTGTAGTGCTCAGATGCCAATCTGACGAAGGGGATTCCTCTGAATCTTCCTCGACCAACGGTCATGATTCAGACTTGGGGGGGCGGGGGTAGTTCTGGGGGAACACTAAACTTCGGGCCTGTGGTCCCTGGACAAGTCCGAGCTCCATATAAATGTTGTGGAATTACAAGCGGTCAGGAGGGTCTTTGACTGATACAGGGTCAGTGTGTACGGCTGGAACTAGACAATCGCACAGCGATGACGTACATTCTGAATCAAAGGGGAATGGTGTCTCCAACACTCCTTTGGGAGGCGTGGCAGTTTCTGCTGGTGCGACCGGTTTGACATCCGGGTTTCTCCGGTGTATCTCCCAGGGGTAGACAACGTCCGTGCGGACGCTCTGTCTCAAAGCATCCTGGCTCCTCAGGAGTGGATGTTTAGCCGGGAGACATTCAGGATTATTTCCAAGTGTTACGGACCATTCCATGTAGATCTGTTTGCGTCTGGAGTGATGAATGAGACTCCGGTGTTCTGCTCCAGTATCCCGGACCCCACTGGCGTCCGATGTCGTCGCAATAGACTGGTCCGATCGAGTGCTGTGGGTGTTCCCCGCCAATTTCACTCATTCCCAGGGTTCTGTCGCAGTTGGGCAGCCAGCCCCCAGAACTTCTACTTCTTCTGCCTCCCTTGTGGACGGCGCAAAGCTGGTTTCCGTTGGTACTCAGGTGTCTGGCACGGCCTCCCGTGCTGCTGACGAGTTGCTCGGGTCTTCTCACTCAGGAATCCCAGGATTCAGTGGGTGGCTTGGCCACTATCCGGAATCGCCTCCAGCAGAGCTGTATTCCTGCACGAGTTGCAGGCACAATACTGGCTTCGAGGAGGGATTCAACAAACAATCAGTATGAAGATAGATGGGCCAATTATGCGTGCTGGTGTGGAAATCATGGGCTTCTCAATCCCTTTTCTGCAGGTTAAGTTCAGGTACTCAAGTTTTTGCAATCCCGACTGGATGACGGCTTGGCCGCCTCTACGGTTAGAAGATCTTAGCAGGTGTGGACAGAATATGTCCACCTTTGCGGTGTATCGGCCCTGTTTGGGATCTATCTGTGGTGTTAGTTTGGCTTTTGGATCCGTCCTTTCGGAGGGACCTTGATTCCATTCCCCTTCAACTTCTCACTTTGAAGCCAGCCTTCCTTGTGGCGGTCACGTCAGGCATGCAATGTCTGCTGATCCCAAGCTGACTTTCTTTCATAGAGACAGAGTCAGCATCAGACAGGTTGACCATTCTTTCCACGTGTCCGCCCCCATTGAGCTCCCGGCACTTTGGAATTCAGCGACCTCGGGGACAAGGGCCTTGGTCTCTCATCTTCTCGATGTCTGCAGTATACTTAAGGTTTACATCCAGCGGACTACGGGTATCCATAAGGATAAACAGCTTTTTAGCTCAACAGGTCTGAAAGATCCGATGGGCTTATGGCATGGCATGGCGTCCGGGGTCCATCTGTCAATCCGTCCATCCGTAAACTTTTCACTTTTTCAACTTCTTCTCCAGAACCAATGACTCTAGAGAGCTAAAAATTTGATGTGCAGACTGCTTGTCAAAAAGGGATTCTAAATTGTAGATATCGTGACCCCATGACACCAAATGGGGTCACAGAGATCAAAACCTTAAAAATATATTTTAATCTTCTTCTCCAGTTCCAAATGGTCTAGAGAGAAAAATTGTGTGCTGACTCCTTGGCCAATGGGGATTCTAAATTGTAGATTTTATAACCCCATGACCCCAATTGGGGTCACAGGGGTCAAAACCTTAAAAACCTATTTTCATCTTCTCCAGTTCAAAAAGGTTTAGAGAGCTGAAAAGTTGTGTGTAGACTCCTTGGCCAATGAGGATTCTAAATTGTAGTTTTTGTTACCCCCTGACTCCAAATGGGGTCACAGGAGTCAAAACCTTAAAAACCTATTTCAGTCTAAAATCTGATGAGCTACAGAGCCCATGGCTCTATTTTTGTTATGGTCGTGGTAAACCAGGGGATCCTGCTTCCAAACAGACCATTGTCTGGGCAATCTGCATGGGCTATGTCCATAAGGGACAGGAGCCGCCAGAAGGTCTAAAAGCTCATTCGGTTAGGGCGGTGGCAACCTCTTAGGCTTTTGCTGCGGCCCTGCCCATTGAAGAGATCTGTTCAGCCGCTACCTGGAGCCGGCTGAACACGTTGATCAAACACTACCAGCTTGACATGCACTTACTAAGGGGGAAAGCACACATCCTAAAGCAAAATCAAATGTAAAGCCTGATGAGCTACAGAGCCAATGGCTCTATTTTTGTTGCATGTTTCTGACGTACGCTCATCTAGCCAATCGCAAGGGCAGGTGAAAAAGCTTTTTAATATCATGCTAGGGGCACGTATCTCCAGTGTACCATTTGCTATATATATATATGATCGGTTCTAAACCCTATTAAAATGACTATGTTATTGGATAGCTTATGAGTGGGTTTTGTCTGGGCTAAACTGCGCTCATGAACCCTTGCACCCAATGTCTTCAAATATGGTCACTGCCTACCTTGGGGGATTACTCAGACACCAGTCACTTCGGGAGACCTTGACGTTATTTTCAAGGTCACTATGGCACTTTGGCCTCTTTTGTAACTCTTGTTAACGCGTTATCTTATGAACTGCTGCACCTACTGTCTTAAAATTTAGTCACAGCCTACATTGGAGGATTACAAAGACACGAGTCACTTCAGGTGACCTTGAGTTATTTTCAAGGTCACTATGGCACTTAGGCCACTTTTGAAACTATTGTTAACACAATATCTCCTGAACCGTTTTGCACAATGTCTTCAAATTTAGTCACAGTTTACATTGTGGGACTACGCAGATACCAAATACTTTGGATGACCTTGACCTTAATTTTCAAGGTCACCACAGTTCTTTGAACACATTTGAAACATCTTATATCTTATGAACCGATTCATGAAATGTCCTCAAATTTGGTCACAGCCTATATTGAGGGATTACGCAGACACCAGTCACTTTTGGTGACCTAGACCTTAATTTCTAGGTCACAACTTTGGCCACTTTTGAAACTCTTGTTTACTTGATATCTCATAAACCACTGCACCAAATGTCTTCACATTTGGTCAGAGATTACATTGGGGAATTACTCAGACACCAGTCACTTTGGATGATCTTGACCTTATTTTCAAGGTCACAATGGCACTTTGACCACTTTTGAAACTTTTGTTAACGCCATATCTCTTGAACCATTGCACTTATTGTCAATTGAAATATAGCATTTGCTTATTATGACAATTCTATCACAATATCCAAGCGGCGGGGGACATTGCCACATTAGTGGCAAAAACCTTTGTTTTAATTCAAGTTTAAATGATTTTTGGGTATGTATATTGTTGTTTATATTCCTCTTGCTTCGAGAGCAGCATGTCGTGTATATTGTGATTTATATTTCTCTCTCCTTCAAGGAGTGTGTACATGTATAGTGTAAATTGTGGTTTTTGTTTCTCTTGTTTTCAAAGGAGTGTGGGCAAATGAGTGTGGTTAGTATATTTGGCTTGCCTCACAAAGTGTATTGATATGCTCCACAGGTGGATGGGTACGTGCGGTGCTGCAGACGCTCCTCTCCTCCACTTGGGGTTCCATCCCTCTCTACTTCCTGACACGGGCCATGGCTGCTCTACCTCCTGCCCCCATCCTGGATGCCTCGGCTCTCGGTCTTGTCAAGTCAGTCACACACTAACTTTGATTAATCTGCCTTCAAACAATAATACTCAGATTTAAAAACATCTAATAGGGCAAGTTCATGAGTGGAGTCAGATCAACTATGAAAAGAAAAAACGAAAGTTTGTTATATATTAGTCCAGAATATCTTTATGAAATAAGAGTAAAGATATCAAAAGAGTGTTGAATATCAAAAACAAGCTATCTGAACGATAGTGATGAATTGATATTACTTTAGCAATCAACCACTTATCTGCTCGCAGCTTCCAATTTTCATGTGATCATATTTTTTTATAACTCTTAGCTTAGGGTTGTGCCATGATTTGCTTATGGCATGAGCCTTCGTCAGTCAGGCATCCCGTTGTCTTTTTGCTATTCACATTTTAGACTTTTTGTCCCAGCAAATATAAATAATTTTTCAGTATTGAGAACATGGCTGGACAGAACAGTTGACCTTTGTCTGACCTAGACCTGTCATTAGGCATGGGCAAAGCCGGAAGTTAGCTGAAAGTAATTACCGGTAATGTAAAGTCAATGGCAAGACATTGCAACTGGATAGAAGCAAGCAGAAAGCTGATTTTCCAGGACAAAACTTTAGTGAAGTAGACTGCAGAGATTCAAATGGGGAATGTTGTAAAGCTTGCAATAGAACTATATTTCACCAAAGGAAAATCATTTGGGAGATTTCAGATCCTGTGTCTTGCAAGATTAAGTTTGCATCGCAGCCCATCTCTGAGCCTTGAAATTTGTAGACAGAAACAATAGTCTTTGAACATGGAGACTATATATAAATTTTTACAATGCACACCGTCCGTCTGTTACACTTTGTGTCCGGCTCATAACCTTTTAACTAATACCATTTCAAAAGTGTTGAACTTGAAAGAACATATTTGTGAGTCAATTTTTAGCTCATCTGGCCTGTAAGGCCCGATGGGCTTATGGCATGGCATGGTGTCCGGCGTCCGTCCGTCCGTCCGTCCGTCCATCCGTCCGTCCATCCGTCCGTCCGTAAACTCTGTGGAATTTCGACTTCTTCTCCAGAAGCATAAGGCCTAGAAACCTAAAACTTTGTGTACATACTCCTTGGCTAGTGAGGATAAAAAATTGTAGCTTTGGTGGCCCTGTGACCCCTAATAAGGGCCACAGGGGCCACGCCCTAAAAACCTATTTTCATCTTCTTCTCCAGAACCATGAGGCCTAGAAACCTAAAACTTTGTATACAGACTCCTTGACTAGTGAGGATTAAAACTTGTAGCTTTGGTGGCCCTGTGACCCCTAAAAAGGGCCACAGGGGCCACGCCCTAAAAACCTATATTCATCTTCTTCTCCAGAAGAAATCGAAATCGTTACATTTGTTTTGTAATTTTTTTATAGGTTTTCTTGCAATAGGTAACATCAGTTTTTAGCTCATCTGGCCTGTATAAAGCAAACTTGATATGATGCCTGATGAGCTACAGAGCCAATGGCTCTATTTTTCTTTGTTTATGGACTCTGTTCGAGGGTGTTGTCAGAAGGGACAACTTTTCTCAGAAACTATTTAAGATAGGTCATCCAAACTTGCTGTGTGTCTTCATTGTATCAATACCTTGATGGAGTTCGAAAATCAGAGACGCACAATTATTTTTAAGGAGTTATTGCCCTTTTTCCTTGTTTTTGGACTCTGTTCGAGGGTGTCGTCAAAGGGGACAACTTTTCTCAGAAACTATTTAAGATAGGTTAACCAAACTTGCTGTGTGTCTTCATTGTATCATAACCTGGATGGATTTCGAAAATCAGATACGCAAAATTAATTTTTATGGAGTTATTGCCTGTGTTCCATGTTTTGGACTCTGTTTGAGGATGTCCTCAAAGGGGACAACTTTTCTCAAAAACTATTTAAGATAGAATAACAACATTTGCACTGTGTCTTTAGGTTATCAATACCTTGATGGAGTTCAAAAATGAGGTAAATGCAATTACTTATTACAGAGTTACAGCCCATTTAGGAAAATATTGGGAGCTTTGATGAAAACTTATTTGGCGGGGGATGTTGATGACCATGTCTTCTTGTTTCTTCTTCTTCTCCAGAAGCAAAAGGCATAGAATGCTGAAATGATGTATAGAGAGTCTTTAGGAAATGGGGATTCTAAACAGAACATATGGTGACCCTGTGACCCCCACTAAGGGGGAACCACATTTGGTCACACACTGAAGCAAATTGAATATGAAACCTGATAAGCTACAGAGACAATAGAGAAGTGTATTTTTTTTGACCAGGGAAGTGCTGGTGAGGCTGATGACTACCCTGGAGCCTCTGCCGAAGGGGGCAATACAGTGCTATCTGCTGCAGACAGTCCTTCACCTTGCAGACACGGTATTTTAGAGAAAACTAATCTTTTAATGAGAAAAATGTTCATAAGTATTATTTAAGACAAAGTTTGTCCAAACATTTTCAAAATGCATAATTTAATGTATAGATATTGCCAAAACCCTTGTTCCGAAAAAGTCATTTTCCAGAAATCCCTGACAGTTAATGAGGCTGGCACAGATCACGTTGATTTTGTATCAACCAGAGATTATATAACCCCTCTTTTGACAAAACTGTTCAATAAGATGTTAACACAGCAGTCATTCCCCCCGACCTGGGGAAGAGTGTAATATGCCCTCTCCATAAGTCTGGAAGTTTAGCTGACCCAAATAACTGTAGAGGAATATCTCTCATTGATTCTCTGTGCAAAGTTTAAACAAGTGTGATTAATAACAGGCTCAAACAGTGGTGTGATGATAATAACATTTTATCAGAGTCTCAAGCTGGATTTAGGCATAATAACTCAACTATTGATCTTATATTTACACTTCAAGCCATGATTCAGAAGTACTCACTGAAGAAGAAAGGTAGATTTTATGCTCCCTTATAGAATAGTGTACTTTTTAGAAGCCTTCAACAAATTGGGATGATATTCCAACTTATCAGCTTGTAACAGGACTGATCATGGTTTGTCAATATATTAAGCACTTAGACGGGGCTGCTTTCAATATTTGTGCAGTTTCCGCCGCCGGCTTTCCAGAACTTGTATTCATAACTTACTGCTTTTAACTTGAGGAAACGATTTTGACATGTTCACTTTTAAGGTCAAAGGTCAAGGTCGTGAGCTTTAAAATCACTACAAAAGTCCTTGTAAACGCGATAATTAGCAGCCCCGTCTAAGGACGGGGCTGCTATCAGTTTTTGTGAAATTTCCATCGCCGCCGCCGCCGCACTCGTACTACTAGCTATAACTTTTTTCCACTAAGCTTTCCAGAACTCTTATTCATACCTTACTACTCATACCTCGGGGGAACGATTTTGACATGTTCACTTTCAAGGTCAAAGGTCAAGGTCACGAGATATGTATTCACTGTAAGAATTCCTTGTAAACGCGATAACTTGAAAAGTTTTTGTGCAATGAAGCTCTAACTTGGTATATATCATCCTTGGAAAAGTAAAACATTTTGAAAAGGTTTTGGTTACAATCCGTCAAAGGTCAAGGTCACAGCAAGGTCATGACGTAAGCATGTTTTAGCGAAAATGATTTATTTTAACTATGAACACTTTTAATCAATACATGATTGTTATACTCAATAAAAAGTGTTCAATGATTGTGTGACCTTGAAGGTCAAAGGTCAAGGTCATGAGATATGAGTTATTACAAAATGCACTAAATTTGGGTATAACTTTTTCCCATTTAGCTTTTCAGAACTCATGAACATGTCTAAATGTAAATACTTCCAGGGAATCATTATGACATGTTCACTTTCAAGTTCAAAGGTCAAGGTCACGAGTTATAAAATCACCGCAAAATTCTTTGTAAACACGGTAACTTGAAAAGTTTTTGTGCTATGAAGCTCTAACTTGGTATATATCATCCTTGGAAAAGTAAAAAATTTTGAAAAGGTTTCGGCTACAATCCGTCAAAGATCAAGGTCACAGCAAGGTCATGACTTAAGCATGGTTTAGCGAAAATGCTTAATTTTAACTATGATCACTTTTAATCAATACATGATTGTTATACTCAATAAAAAGTGTTCAATTATTGTGTGACCTTGAAGGTCAAAGGTCAAGGTCATGAGATATGAGTTATTGCAATTCCTTGTAAACACAAAAACTTGAAAAGTTTTTGTGCTATAAAGTTTAGATTTTGTATATATTATCTCTTGAGAAGTACAACATTTTCAAAAAGTTTTGGGTACGAACTGTCGAAGGTCAAGGTCACAGCAAGGTCAACATATATGGAGAAAATGGATTAATTTAATTTTTAACACTTTATTTCATTACAATAATGTTATACTCAATGAAATGTGTTCATTGATTGTGTTACCTTGAGTGTCAAAGGTCAAGGTCACGAGAAAATTCCCAATTTGGTGAGGCCTGTAAAAGGCGGAACAGGGTAAGGCGAAAACCCCAAGTTCGGGGGCTGCTCTGCTTTTGCGGTTTCCCGCAAACGCTAATCTAGTTTGAAAAGTTTTTGTGCTATGAAGCTCTTACTGAGTATATCATCCTTGGAAGAGTGAAACATTTTGAAAAGGTTTTTGCTACAAACTGTCCAAGGTCAAGGTCACAGCAAAGTCACGACTTTAGCATGGTTTTGCGAAAATGCTTTATTTTAACTATGAACACTTTTAATCAATAGATGATTATTATACTCAATGAAAAGTGTTCATTGATTATGTAACCTTGAAGGTTAACGGTCAAGGTCATGAGATTGGTGTTATTGCAATGTGCAACTAATTTGGGTATAACTTAATCCCATTAAGCTTTTCAGAACTCATGAATATGTATAAGTGTTTACATCTGGGGAATTACTATGACATGTTCACTTTCAAGGTCAAAGGTCAAGGTCAAGAGGTATAAAATCACTATAAAATTCCTTGTTAACACTATAACTTGAAAAGTTTTTGTGCAATGAAGCTCTAACTTTGTATATATCATCCTTGGAAGAGTAAATTTTTTTTAAAAGGTTTTCGCTACAATCAGTCAAAGGTCAAGGTCACAGCAAGGTCAGAACTTTAGCATGGTTTTTGCGAAAATGCTTTATTTTAACTGAACACTTTTGATCAATAGATGATTGTTATACTTCATGAAAAATGTTCATTGATTGTGTAACCTTGAAGGTCAAAGGTCAAGGTCATGAAATTTGTGTTATTGTAATGTGCAACTAATTTGGGTATAACTTAATCCCATTTAGCTTTTCAGAACTCATGAACATGTATAAGTGTTTACACCTTGGGAATTACTATGACAAGTTCACTTTCAAGGTCAAAGGTCAAGGTCACAAGTTATAAAATCACTATAAAATTCCTTGTAAACACTATAACTTGAAACGTTTTTGTGCTATGAAGTTTAGATTTTGTATACAATATCTCTTGAGAAGTATAACATTTTGAAAAGGTTTTGGGTACGAAATGTCAAAGGTCAAGGTCACAGTAAGGTCAACATATATTGAGAAAATGGATTATTTTAACTTTTAACACTTTAATTCGTTACATTAATGTTATAAATGTATTCATTGATTGTGTTACCTTGAGTGTCAAAGGTCAAGGTCACAATTAAGAAAATGCCCCATATGCTGAGGCTTGTAGAAGGGGGAACAGGGTAAGGTGAAACCCCAAGTTTTGGGGCTGCTCTGCTTTTGCGGTGTCCCGCAAACGCTAATCTTGTTTAATGATGATATTGGAACCTGTCAAGGATGTATATTAAGTCCCAAGATCTTTATAATCTTTATTAATCAACTAATAACTAAAATGGAAGAAAGGTCAAGGTCACAGTAAGGTAAACATATATTGAGAAAATGGATTATTTTAGCTTTTAACACTTTAATTCGTTACATTAATGTTATAAATGTATTCATTGATCGTGTTACCTTGAGTGTCAAAGGTCAAGGTCACAATTAAGAAAATGCCCCATTTGCTGAGGCTTGTAGAAGGGGGAACAGGGTAAGGTGAAACCCCAAGTTTTGGGGCTGCTCTGCTTTTGCGGTGTCCCGCAAACGCTAATCTAGTTTAATGATAATATTGGAACCTGTCAAGGATGTATATTAAGTCCCAAGATCTTTATAATCTTCATTAATCAACTAATAATTAAAATGGAAGAAAAAGGTGGAAGAGGAATATTCATAAGAACTGACTCCCAAAATATTTTTTGACTTATTTATGCAGATGATGTCTCAACTGTGTCAGATTCAGCAATTCAGTTACAAAAGAAATAAGATATAGTTGAAGAAATGATGAAAAATATCTTATTTCATCTGAAATCCCTTAAAATTATAAAAAAGCCATTGCAAGATTTAGATGTCACAACCATAGACTAACGATAGAAACTGGACGCCATTTCAACATCCCAAGAGAAGAAAGACTCTGTTCATTCTGTTTTTCAAATAATAAAACTCTACTTCCCTGATGATGACTTCAGCCAAACAACTCTCAACAAGTTCTTCAACTTTATGTCAACTCAATATATAAAGACTCTTAAAGAAATAAGAAAGTATCTCAGTAAAATATCCAAATAGCTCTTCACTTTAATGATTTTCATTGCAAACAATATATGCAATGTTCAAACTTGTTGATTTTGATTTAAGCGTATTTTATTCCATCCTGTCAATCAGGCGACTTCATTTCTCTCGCTTCACTTCGAAATAGTCCCCTGTTCCCGAACAGCACGACTACAGTAAAGTCTATGGCTTATCTATAGATCCAATCAACGCTGTCCTTCTATGGGCGGTACTCTCATTAATCAACCTTTTTTGCCCGTTGTTGATGAAATTTTTATACGATAAATATGTAGACATCTTGTTACAATACATTATGGCATTTGTTTTCAAAATGTTTTAGTGCTAACTTTGATATTGATCATTGTACTTTTGTGTTATGCAAATGATTCAACATGCACGAATGTTTGTCCTTGAAAATACAAGAGCAATGTAACCTTCTCTAGTTACCGTTGAGAGTATTGGGAATTACTTAGTTCAACGAAGGGCCCCAATGCAAAATATGAAATGTACTTCCTCCTGATTCTCAATGTAAGTCATTGGATTCTTTTTCAGAAGGGTATCCTCCTTGGGGTACTTAATTAGCATAATTATCTGTTAATTTGCATATATGACAGGTTGTAACTATTTTTGAATAAAAATTTACACTCACAAAAAAGTGTTATCGTATGTGCGACCATCCCATCGAAGTACCTGTCACCCCAGCGGCAGCAGCCTTAGTGCAACTCAAGGGCAGGTAACTCTAACCCCTCACTTATCAATCTGTCATTCGATGCGAGAAGACGTTCTTTCGTTGAAGAAAAATTGCAAAGTTTTAAATGAAAATATGAACATGGAAGATTCTGTATGTGTGGTAACCCCTTTATATACACCGCAGAGGCGAAATTAGGGTCGCATTTCAGTATTTATTCCTTCGGTTGTGACTTAAATATTTTTTCCTTCACCATGTGACATCGTGTCGGGTGGTGGGAAGAATCCAATATGGCGGGCGTAGGAAAGGCGTGTTGTTTACATTTTCAACTTCGACTTTCTTGTGCTTTCTGTCATAAGTAATTTTTCGCATTATATACGCGTTTTATTATTATTATTATTATATTTATTTGCAAGCAATTAGCAATGTATTACTTGCTTTATTTATTTCAGGCAGGGGCTTTATATATCATCAGCTTGCTTTCGCTTTTGCCGATTTTATTCATTCGCTATCGCCTCTGCGTTGTTGTGTGCATTGTTGGATTTCATATTATATATGTTTACAAATATTCACAATGTTCCCCCCCCCCCTACCCTCGTCCTTAGCAGTGTCTAATGATTCATTGCAGTCATTCAGACAGTGTAGGGGCTGTCGCACATTCATTCCCCCTGCTGATGGGCACGATAGATGCCTCAAGTGTCTAGCCGAGGACGCTCACGAGGACTCTGACTGCACTGTTTGTTTGGGGTTCACACCCAAGACGAGGAAGACCAGACGAGCAGATCTACTCTTCTTCACCAACCTCATCAAGGCGGGGGAAGACATCTCAGAAAGGGACCCCCCTTCTAGGTTAAAGCGCAAGGAAGGGCGCGGTAAGGGTAAAAGAGCTAAGGCTACTCCCTCTCCCGGCAGATCGGTAGATTCTGACGGGGAGGAGCAGCAGCCGCCGGTGCTCCAACGTGAGTTGCCGCCACCCCCCCCCCCACCCCCTGCACAACAAATTGACGTTAATGCATTAACCATTCACTTGCAGGGGCAAATGAAGGGATTCTTGGAGGAAGCAGTCGCCGGGCTCCGTAAGGAGTTCGGGTCTGCCAATCCTAGGGTTCCTGATGCCAATTCTAGAGACGCCGTCTCCGGTGTGGCCACTGTGCCTACACCTGGAACGTCCGTCGGTGAAGGTGCCGGTCACGGGACAGCCCCAGTGCTGCAACCCGGATCGGTTTCCGGATCCACTCCCTCGCAGACGCCCGTGAACACGCCAATTAATTCGGGTGTTTCAGGGGTAGGTTCTGTTCCCACGAGCATCACCCCCGGTACTACGGTGCCGGGGGAGGGGCCCGTGTCTCGAGTCCCGGCTCCGGTGGTGGAGCAGCAGGTTCCGTTGATCCCTCCTCCCAGTCTTCCTACCCCTATTCCTTCTCTGAGCCTCGATCTCGCCGCAGGGGCTCGCGCCTCGGGCAATATTGGTGATCGGGACTTGGAGGAGGATATGGAGTTTGATGACGGAGAGGATGATCCTCGTCTACCGTATCATATTTTGCTCGGGCAAGTGAGGGACAGGTTTGTTGCTCTCTTGCCTGGAGTTGCTGCTCCAGTACCGGAGTCGGATTCCTCGGAATTCCGCCTTCCCGGTGACGCCTTTGCCCCTGGCAAGGTGGCACGGGCCCAGCTCCGCCTCCTACCAACTATAGAGGCCGAAGTGGTTAACCCTCTCTTAGACGGGGCGCGTACGGTCGGTGATCTCAAGGATCTGACTAAGCGCTACCCTCTGGGAGACGGAAAACTATGGGAGGTCCCTACGGTAGACGAGTGCGTCTTAACCTCCGTCAACCTCGCTTCCGCTACACCGGCGAAGCAGGATCGGCGTCTGCCCCCCTTTGTACAGCAAGCCGTTCATCTGAAGTCCGCGTATGCCTCTTTTCAGAGTGCGTACAAGAACGCGGTTCAACAGATGAAGGTGAGCATACATGAGGCCTACCTAGCTGCTATGCAGACTCAGGTTTTGGCCAGGGAAGAAGGAACCACGGACTCCGTGAAACTTCTTGGGCAGCTGGCTGAGGTTTCCTCCCATCTGGCGAGAGACTCTATTCGGAGTTCTGCCTCCCAGATGATGGGCGCAGTTGTGGGAATGCGCCGTTTGTGGCTGGCCACATCATCTTACAACCAGGCCACCACAAACAAGCTGCTTGAGTTGCCCTACCGGCTCGGCTCCACGCTGTTTCCGGGGGCTGCTCAGGTAGTCAAGGAGGCTGCTGACCTGGCTGCTGCCACCAAGGAGGCTCAAGTCCTCTTGGAGGAGCCGCAGGTCAAGCGCAAGCGGGCTCCTATTCCTCCTACACCCCGTCCTACGACGCCGTTGGACTCACTGTACGCTCCTATCACCGGGGGCTACGGTAGGGGTAGGGGAAGAGGGCAAGGTAGAGGAGGAGGCAAACGCAATAAGCGCCAGCCTTTTCGGGGCCGCGGGAAACCCAATCAGGGTTCCTAACGTCCAGTCCTCCTCAGGTGGCTCCGGGACCAACGGTGGTAGTGCCAGCGGTTCCGGGAGTTCATTGCCTAGCCCCCCAGATTCCTGTTGGCGGCCGTTTGGCCCTGTTCGCAGAAGAATGGGGCAGGGTCACGTCCAATCCCTGGGTCCTGTCCACGCTCAGGGACGGCCACATGCCGCAGTGGAAACGCGCACCCCCATCCTTCGCAGGAGTACGATGTACGCCGGTGCCGAAGGATCGGGAGAAAGCAGAAGTCCTCCGGGCCGAGGTCAAAGCGTTGCTAGACAAGGCTGCGATCGAGGTAGTTCCAAGGGGCCAGGAAGAGTCAGGTTTCTACTCGACTTACTTCCTGGTGACCAAGAAGGACGGAGGCTTCAGGCCAATTCTGAACTTGAAGTTCCTCAACACCATGTTGGAGGTTCCATCTTTGATGGAGACTCTGAGATCGGTGATTGCGTCAGTAGAGACGGGAGATTGGCTGTCGTCAATAGACCTCAAGGACGCCTATCTCCATGTTCCAATGCACCCCCAGTTCAAGCAATACCTGAGGTTTGCTTTCGACGGGGTGTGCTACCAGTTTCGTGTGCTCCCCTTCGGCCACGGTGCCAAGGGTGTTCACCAAACTGATGCTGATTCCGGCACAGGTCGGCAGATCACAGGGCAGGTGCTGTCACCCGTACCTAGACGACTGGCTGATCAGAGCTTTGTCTCGTGCTCTGAGTCAGGAGGCCACCCAGGACATTCTCAATATCTTGGTCAGTCTGGGGTGGATAGTCAATCTGAAGAAGTCAGACCTGGTTCCGTCTCAGGATCTGATCTTCTTAGGAGCCAGATTTCAGTCGGGGCTAGGGATTGTCTCCCTGTCCCCAGACAGAATATCGAAAGTCCAGTTGACCACTCTACGTTTCATGCAGTCCCCCATACACTCAGCTCGGGCTTGGCTCCAGTTGCTGGGGAACATGGCGGCGACGGTAGACCTGGTCTGGAGAGCTCGACTTCGTATGAGACCAGTCCAACAGGCTTTAGCAGGGCTGTGGTCTCATTCGGAAAGTCTAGGCAAGTTGTTATCAATTCCGGAGTGGCTTTATCCACACCTCTGGTGGTGGACGGAGTCCGTTCACCTGTCCAGAGGGTTGCCTCTAGACCCTCCGCAACCGACGGTGACGATTCAGACAGACGCCTCCCTTTCGGGATGGGGCGGGGTCTTGAATCACCTCACGGCGTCAGGTCTTTGGACCAAGGACGAGGTCGCTCTGCACATCAATGTGTTGGAGTTGCGAGCCGTTCGGTTGGTGTTCAAACACTTCCTGGAGCACATCAGGGGTTAAGTGGTTCGTCTAGAAATGGACAACCAGACCGCCATGACGTACATTCTGAAGCAGGGGGGTACAGTCTCCCCGACCCTGCTTCAGGAGGTCTGGCAATTCATTCTCTGGTGCGACCAGTTTCGTATTCAGGTGAAGCCAGTATATCTGCCCGGAGTAGACAATGTACGAGCGGACGCTCTGTCGCGGAGGATTCTCGCTCCACACGAGTGGATGCTCCATCGGGAGATATTCGAGACCATTTCCCAGTTGTTCGGACCATTCCAGGTGGATCTATTTGCCTCTGGAATGACGAACCAGCTTCCGGAGTATTGCTCCAGGGTCCCAGACCCGAGGGCTCTAGCTCAGGACGCATTCGGGCTCGATTGGACCGACCGGGTAATGTGGGCGTTCCCGCCACTTGCCTTGGTACCGAAGGTTCTCTTGCAGCTGGCGTCTCAGATGCCCCGGCTACTGGTGCTTCTGGCACCCTTGTGGCCGGCGCAGAGCTGGTTTCCGACAGTGCTTCGGTATCTCTCGATGCCTCCAGTTCTGCTGCCCTTTCGGCCCGACCTCCTGTCACAGGAGGGAGCACCACATCCGAATCCCAGAATTCAGTGGGTGGCATGGCCATTGTCCGGAATCGCCTCCAGGAGAGCGGTATTCCTGCAAGAATTGCAGACACAATACTGGCTTCGAGGAGGGATTCGACAAAGGTTCAGTACAATGATAGATGGGCCTGTTATGCGCGCTGGTGTAACGATAGAGAGATCCTCGATCCCCTTTCTGCAGATCTAGTTTCAGTACTAGAGTTTCTGCAGTCGAGACTGGATTCTGGCTTGGCCGCGTCCACAGTCAGAGGTTACTCTACAGCGATATCGGCGATACACGTTCCAGTCGATGGTGCCCTTCTGGGTAATCATCCTCTGGTACAGCGTTTTTTAGCAGGCGTGGACAGAATCCGCCCCCCAGTGCGACGGATTAGCCCTTCTTGGGATCTATCTATAGTACTTGATTGGCTATCAGGGCCTTCTTTCAAGAACTTAGCTGGGTTATCACTCCAGCTACTGACCTGGAAGACAGCTTTCTTGGTGGCGATTACGTCGGGCAGGCGGGTAGGAGACATTCAGGCGATGTCCGCTGATCCCGAGCTGACTGTCTTCCACAAAGACAGAGTCAGCATTAGACTGCCTGACTCATATCGTCCCAAGGTGGATCATTCATTTCACGTAACAGCCCCGATAGAGTTGCCAGCGCTCACGCAGCCGGCAGCCTCGGGTGTAGCTAATTCTGTTCCCCATATTCAAGATGTCCGCAGGTGTCTCAGAGCTTACATTAAGCGGACAAAGGACATCCGTAAACATAAGCAATTGTTTTGCTGTTACGGAGGGGGAAAACCGGGTGAACCAGCCTCTAAGCAAACCATTTCTAGATGGCTGGTATCCTCTATTTGTATGGGCTATGTCCATAAGGGTCAGGAGCCCCCTGGTACTTTGAGAGCTCACTCAGTCAGAGCGGTAGCGACCTCTCAGGCGTATGCGGCGGCTCTGCCCATTGAAGAGATCTGCTCAGCGGCCATTTGGAGCCGGCCGAGTACGTTCATAAAGCATTACCAACTCGACAAGCATTCTAACGAGCGTGCTCGGTTTGGTAAGACAGTTCTCTCCAGTGGACAGAATCGTAAACCCTCTGATTGACTGAGTTCTCGAGGTTTTTACTTTTTATGTTTCACTAATAAACTAATTGTTTTTAATGTGCACTTTTGTATATTAAGTCCCTTTCCTACTCCAGTACCGGTGGCTGCTGTTCCGAGAGGAATGGCCTGGGATATTGATATTTATTTTTCAAAGCCTAGATACCCCTAGATCTCCTTTTCAAAAAAAAAGGGGGGGGTGGGTTTTTGGTTCTAAAAAGTGTAAATAGGTCGTATTTATGACCACTCAGTTAGCACCCAGGTCCGATGTGTGTTCGCCCCGACGAGGGAGGTCACGTGACCAGGTGTGTATATATCTATTTTATTGGATATTCTCTGCAGTCAGAATTCCACTCCCAGTTGCATTTATTTGGGAGTCTGTTTTTATGCTAATTAAGTACCCCAAGGAGGATACCCTTCTGAAAAAGAATCGAACAAACCTGTAGAGGTTTCAGATTCTTTGAAGGGGATCCTCCTTGGGGTACGGCCTCCCACCTCCCCTTATTCTGTCTGGCATTGTCTAGATTGATAAGTGAGGGGTTAGAGTTACCTGCCCTTGAGTTGCACTAAGGCTGCTGCCGCTGGGGTGACAGGTACTTCGATGGGATGGTCGCACATACGATAACACTTTTTTGTGAGTGTAAATTATTATTCAAAAATAGTTACAACCTGTCATATATGCAAATTAACAGATAATTATGCTAATTAAGTACCCCAAGGAGGATCCCCTTCAAAGAATCTGAAACCTCTACAGGTTTGTTCGAATTTACAGGAAACACTCGATTTGAATCATATAACATAGAGTCGGAAAAACTTATTGCACCTTGGATTACCTCGAACCAGTAGTGTCTTGCATCTTTATGAGACGTGTTTTTTTATTGGCGTTCCAATAATAGAAAAGGGAATTTCCATTTTACTGAATCGGCGATTTAAGCCATTCGGGTACAGGAGACTATTTCGAAGTGATGCGAGAGAAATGATGCCGCCTGGTTGACAGGATGATTTTATTCAATAAAGAAAGGGATTAGGAACACGTTATCCAACATAGCAACAAGTTTAACCTTGTTCAACCTTGTTCAATGTATGTTGTTTAGGCCAGAGGCCTTGAAAACTGAATAGATTTTTCTGTTAGTCTTTCTGTCTGTCTGTGTTATCTGTCCAGTTATCTGTCCATAATCTGTTATCAAATCTAATTTGACAATACGCAAACAGTTCTTACTTGTCAAATAATAGTTCCTCATTACTATCACTAGAATACTGCTAGAAGAGTTAACAACTATGACACCACGACCTAAGCCTTCTGCAGTCAGCTTGGAAATATGCATATCTCTATTACTCTGTTGTCCAGCTATCATATCTCTAATACTCTGTTGTCAAGCTATCATATCTCTATTACTCTGTTGTCAAGCTATCATATCTCTATTACTCTGTTGTCCAGCTATCATATCTCTATTACTCTGTTGTCCATCTATCATATCTCTATTACTCTGTTGTCAAGCTATCATATCTCTATTACTCTGTTGTCAAGCTATCATATCTCTATTACTCTGTTGTCCAGCTATCATATCTCTATTACTCTGTTGTCCATCTATCATATCTCTATTACTCTGTTGTCCAGCTATCATATCTCTATTACTCTGTTGTCCAGCTATCATATCTCTATTACTCTGTTGTTCAGCTATCATATCTCTATTACTCTGTTGTCCATCTATCATATCTCTATTACTCTGTTGTCAAGCTATCATATCTCTATTACTCTGTTGTCAAGCTATCATATCTCTATTACTCTGTTGTCCAGCTATCATATCTCTATTACTCTGTTGTCCATCTATCATATCTCTATTACTCTGTTGTCCAGCTATCATATCTCTATTACTCTGTTGTCCAGCTATCATATCTCTATTACTCTGTTGTTCAGCTATCATATCTCTATTACTCTGTTGTCCAGCTATCATATCTCTATTACTCTGTTGTCCAGCTATCATATCTCTATTACTCTGTTGTCCATCTATCATATCTCTATTACTCTGTTGTCAAGCTATCATATCTCTATTACTCTGTTGTCAAGCTATCATATCTCTATTACTCTGTTGTCCAGCTATCATATCTCTATTACTCTGTTGTCCATCTATCATATCTCTATTACTCTGTTGTCCAGCTATCATATCTCTATTACTCTGTTGTCCAGCTATCATATCTCTATTACTCTGTTGTTCAGCTATCATATCTCTATTACTCTGTTGTCCAGCTATCATATCTCTATTACTCTGTTGTCCAGTTATCATATCTCTATTACTCTGTTGTCCAGTTATCATATCTCTATTACTCTGTTGTCCATCTATCATATCTCTATTACTCTGTTGTACAGCTATCATATCTCTATTACTCTGTTGTCCAGCTATCATATCTCTAATACTCTGTTGTCCAGCTATCATATCTCTATTACTCTGTTGTCCAGCTATCATATCTCTATTACTCTGTTGTCCATCTATCATATCTCTATTACTCTGTTGTCAAGCTATCATATCTCTATTACTCTGTTGTCAAGCTATCATATCTCTATTACTCTGTTGTCCAGCTATCATATCTCTATTACTCTGTTGTCCATCTATCATATCTCTATTACTCTGTTGTCCAGCTATCATATCTCTATTACTCTGTTGTCCAGCTATCATATCTCTATTACTCTGTTGTTCAGCTATCATATCTCTATTACTCTGTTGTCCAGCTATCATATCTCTATTACTCTGTTGTCCAGCTATCATATCTCTATTACTCTGTTGTCCAGTTATCATATCTCTATTACTCTGTTGTCCAGTTATCATATCTCTATTACTCTGTTGTCCATCTATCATATCTCTACTACTCTGTTGTCCAGCTATCATATCTCTATTACTCTGTTGTCAATCTATCATATATCTAATACTCTGTTGTCCAGCTATCATATCTCTATTACTCTGATGTTCAGCTATCATATCTCTATTACTCTGTTGTCCAGCTATCATATCTCTATTACTCTGTTGTCCAGCTATCATATCTCTATTACTCTGTTGTCCAGTTATCATATCTCTATTACTCTGTTGTCCATCTATCATATCTCTAATACTCTGTTGTCCAGCTATCATATCTCTATTACTCTGTTGTCCAGCTATCATATCTCTAATACTCTGTTGTCCAGCTATCATATCTCTATTACTCTGTTGTCCAGCTATCATATCTCTATTACTCTGTTGTCCATCTATCATATCTCTATTACTCTGTTGTCAAGCTATCATATCTCTATTACTCTGTTGTCAAGCTATCATATCTCTATTACTCTGTTGTCCAGCTATCATATCTCTACTACTCTGTTGTCCAGCTATCATATCTCTATTACTCTGTTGTCAATCTATCATATCTCTAATACTCTGTTGTCCAGCTATCATATCTCTATTACTCTGATGTTCAGCTATCATATCTCTATTACTCTGTTGTCCAGCTATCATATCTCTATTACTCTGTTGTCCAGCTATCATATCTCTATTACTCTGTTGTCCAGTTATCATATCTCTATTACTCTGTTGTCCATCTATCATATCTCTAATACTCTGTTGTCCAGCTATCATATCTCTATTACTCTGTTGTCCAGCTATCATATCTCTAATACTCTGTTGTCCAGCTATCATATCTCTATTACTCTGTTGTCCAGCTATCATATCTCTATTACTCTGTTGTCCATCTATCATATCTCTATTACTCTGTTGTCAAGCTATCATATCTCTATTACTCTGTTGTCAAGCTATCATATCTCTATTACTCTGTTGTCCAGCTATCATATCTCTAATACTCTGTTGTCCAGCTATCATATCTCTATTACTCTGTTGTCCAGCTATCATATCTCTACTACTCTGTTGTCCAGCTATCATATCTCTACTACTCTGTTGTCCAGCTATCATATCTCTAATACTCTGTTGTCCAGCTATCATATCTCTATTACTCTGATGTTCAGCTATCATATCTCTATTACTCTGTTGTCCAGCTATCATATCTCTATTACTCTGTTGTCCAGCTATCATATCTCTATTACTCTGTTGTCCAGTTATCATATCTCTATTACTCTGTTGTCCATCTATCATATCTCTAATACTCTGTTGTCCAGCTATCATATCTCTATTACTCTGTTGTCCAGCTATCATATCTCTATTACTCTGTTGTCCAGCTATCATATCTCTATTACTCTGTTGTCCAGCTATCATATCTCTATTACTCTGTTGTCCATCTATCATATCTCTATTACTCTGTTGTCAAGCTATCATATCTCTATTACTCTGTTGTCAAGCTATCATATCTCTATTACTCTGTTGTCCAGCTTTCATCTTTCTGCAATTCTTACTAACTTTATTCTTATGAATACTAGCTTCTCTTCTGTAGTTGTCTACTTCCTGTGGTACCAATAGACAAGTTCTGTTTCAGACTGCTGTGAGTGTGGAGGATCTCGCAGGTCTCCTGGCTGTGTTAGAGAGACGGGAGTGTTTTAGGCGAGGAACTTTGCTGTGGGATGAAGTGGTGTGCTGGCTGAAGCAAACCTCTCTGCAGGATCTAAATTGGGCTGAAAGCAGTATTCGCGCTTCCTTACACACAATGGTCTCACAGTTTCTAGCCGAAGACTTGGGTACCTTGGTCCTCTCTTAATCTCTTTAATATCGACTTTGTGAAGAATTCAATACTTCATCAACAATTATCTCTAATTCAAAGATGTTTTCTATTAAATTTGTTTGCTAAACAACAGTTTTTATTCAGAGAGATTATATCTTCTTATTAATTTACTTATGACTAGACAGGTCAAACGTTTTTCCCCCTCAACAACAAAGTGGCGGCAGGATTGCGCAGTGGTAAGTGCATTTGGCTTCAGATCGAGAGGTCCGTGGTGCAAATCCCTCCAGGGGCTAGGGAACATTGTATGCAGTAGAGAATTGTTCTACTTGTAGTTACGTTTGGGTGCACTACTACGCTGAATTCCAGCTCAGCAACACCCATTGTTCCCTAGTTCCAGCTGATGCTTGCAGGTTTAAAGTGGCTTTTAACCCCATATCACCTTACCTCACTTGTAAGGCCTGAGGAGCTTAGGGCATTGCATGGTGTCCGGCGTCCGGCCATCCATAAAATTTGCCTATTTTCGACTTCTTCTCCAGAAGCATAAGGCCTACAAATCTTTGTGTACAGACTCCTTGACAAGTACAATTTTTGGTTTGGTTTCACATGGTTTGAAAGGAAGAGCTCAACACAAGAGAACTTTGATAATAGTTAGGTCTTAACAACTGATGGTTATGTTTTGTCTTTTTAAGTTGTTCTTAGCTTTATTTTGAGGACAATTAGGTGGTGAATATGTTGCAGATTCGGGTACAAGCAGTTCAATGTACCTCACCAAAGTGGGCAGACTCCTAGTGCTGGCAGCAGATGCAGACCTACTCTCCGGCCTACAAGGATCTTCCCAGGGTAGGACACATTCCTATACCAACCTGCGCTAAGTTGCTATTCATTTGCATAAGTCTACTCCAAGCTAAATATAATTTTTTTATGTTTCCACTGCCGTCACTAGTATATATCATTGGCTATAACTTTTTATGCCCAAAAATCAGAGATTCCAGGGGTTTATTGTTTTTGCACTGTTTGTCTGTCTGTCTGTCACTAAAAACTTACTCATAACTTTTTAATGCTTGGGTGTAGACCTTTTATATTTCACATTAGCATCTATCATGATAATTAAGAACTTTCAGATGAGCTCATAATTTTTGACCTGGTGACATTGACCTTGGTGCAGCAAGAATTTTTCTAAAACTTTAACCTTAGCCATAACTTGTGATTAAAAAGAGATAAACCTTTGATATTTCACATGTGCGTTTATCATGGTAAGACCTTTCAGATGAGGTCATCATTTTTTCCAAATCTCTTATTCATAACTAACTCCTAATACCTTTGGGGATATATTTGTCCATATTCATAGTCATGGTCAAAAGGTCAAGATCACAAGTTATAAAATCACTAAAAGGATCTTTGTAAGCTAGATAACTTGTTTTTGTGCCCTGAATCTTGTATTATGTCCCCTCGCAAAGGTTGTGTTGTTCAAATGCTTTTGTTACCGGCCAATATCTCATATATTTTTACGATGTGCTTATGGCATGGCATGTTGTCCGGCATCCATCCGTCCCTCTGTCTGTAAATTTGACTAGTGAGGATTATAAATTGTAGCTTTGGTGGCCCTCTGACCCCTAATATGGGCCACAGAGGCCACGCCTTAAAACCTATTTTCATATTCTTCTCCAGAAGCACAAGGCCAAGAAAGCTGAAACTTTGTGTACATGTATACTCCTTTACTAGTGAGGATTATAAATTGTAGCTTTGGTGACTCTGTGTCCCCAAAGAAGGGCCACAGGGGCCATGTCCTTAAAACCTATTTTTATCTTTTTCTCCAAAAGCAAAAGGCCTAAAAAGCTCAAACCTTGTGTACATCCCCCTTGACTAGTGAGGATTTTAAATTGTAGCTTAGGTGGCCCTGTGGCCCCTTAAAAGGACCACAGGGGCCACGCCCTTAAAACCTATTTTCATCTTTTTCTTTAGAAGCAAAAGGCCTAGAAAGCTTAAACTTTGTGTACAGACTCCTTGACTAGTGAGGATTATGATTTGTTTTGGTGACCCTGTGGCCCCAAAAAAGGAGGGAACTACATTTGCCACACCCTAAAGCAAAATTTATATGAAGCCTAATGAGCTACAGAGCCACTGGCACTTTCTCTTGGACACCAGTGGGATACTTCACCTTCTTATGACTCTTGTTTCAATTACTTACTGAATATTTGCCATGAACATTTTCAGGTGTAAATGGTGAAAAAGCAACATTGTCCAATGATATGAGATTACATGAAGTGTGCTCTGGTTCTGCCTCTAGGTGAGGGAAGTTTAGCTGAGGTCATCTCTGTCATCAACAGCATCAACTCCCACCCGTACATGTCCAGGATCAAGGCAGACCGAGCTGTAGCTCTGCTTTCAGTTGTTGCCAGCGAGCACCTGTCATGTAGGTACAGCAGTAGCCGTCTCACTACCCCTACCGTAGTTTATTTGGTAATAGGCTATTAATGAAAGTTATCTATATAGATGTTTCATGTAATTTTCTGAAAATGTATTTGATAGCCAATCTTAACAACGATGGTTGATAAACCACTCAAAAAGAGAATACTTAATGACAGAAAAATCTTTCTTCTTTCCTCTAATACCATCAAATATGTTTGGTAACATGGGAAATATCTCTTATTAGTTGCAAAAGGCACCCGGGGTTTTAATGTTTTGTCAATGAGCACGCACAACACAAAATCTTTTATTAAGCAGCTGGGTTTTTGCGCGAAAATAATATATGTGACTGATATGTAAATAGCTGGTAATGGATTTATCTCGGACAGTAAATTGTACACCAGCCAATAGATATGATTACATTAGATGTAACACCTTTCCAGTTACAACTAATCCCAAATTAAAGTAAAAACCAAACAGGCTGTTAATTGAAACAATTTTTTTATATGTTATCAAATATTAAAGGGCCTCATATTGTGTCATTTAGGGTATCATCCGAATGATTTAAAAACAATTTCAATTTCAAATAAGTAATCATACTTCTTGACAGCCCTAACCATCATGTGTTTTGCAATAAAGTATAGTTTTGCCCTGAACTATTATAGTTAAAGAACAAGACCGAAGGCAGAGTTATTTGATGTTATAATAGTTCAGGACAAAACCATACTTCATTGCAAAACACATGATGATAAGGGCTTCTCTACTACTTTTCTAGTATGTCAATTTTACTCATTTAAGCTGTTTCTCCTCAAAAATAAACATATTTTATAAATCACATTCGGCCGGAAATTGAAACTCCTTGATCAGGGCCATGGCTTGTGATGTCATAGCCGATTGTTATTGATGTTATGGGCCATTGATTCATGATGTCACTCAAAAACTATACTTTATTGATCTTTGCGGGAACAATACTAGAAATGAGATAAATGAAGCTTGTTATTGTTTAACAATCATATGATGGCTATCTACAATGATAATCAACTTGTTAAACCAAACCACCCAGCAGACAATTTACTGTTTTTTAAACCTTTTCAATGTGCCTTGAATCTGTAGGTAAAATGATAAACGACAAGAGAAAGCACATTAACAAATGTTGTTTATTGGATAACAAAAACTACCAAATCCCGAAAGTTATATGATATAAATCATATTTAATCTCATCACACACCAGGACACCAGTTTATTAACCCCCGCCACGAAGAGGAAGGGGGATATAGGTTTGGGCTCCGTCCGTCAATGCGTCTGTCCGTCTGTCGGACCACAAAAAGAGTTTTAAGTGTTTATTGAATTAGGAGTTAACTACAGACACAACATATTTTTTGTTCTAAATTTTAGCACTTAAAGAGTAAACCGTCTAAATAGTTAAGAGCTCATATTTATATTCATTTTATCACAATTGTATCATGATATTTAACAGTTTATCATAATGATAAAGACATTACTGTTTCTGTTCACTGAACAGTTTTTTAAAAAATTTGATTAATCTGCTGAGTAAATTATTGACAGTTTGATAATGATGTTCCTGGTTGCAAAAAAGTTCAAGGTTCAGTCTGTCTATAAATAGATTGGAAAATAAAGTGATGATTTGGAACAACCACAAATATTGTTCAAAGGCAGACTCTGACTACGAATTTTAGTTACTGGTCCAAATTTTTAAGCTCGATATTCCTCTCATCACTGTGTGTAGTGATACTTATGTTCTACCTTGTGTCTTGGCCCAGATAATTTCTGGAAATTTTGCAACTCACACTGTGGCGCTGATCGATCTAACAGTTAAAGGTTTGAAAACAATAGAAAAAATTCCTTAAAAACTTAAATAAATCAATTTATTAAAAATGATACAAGTTTTGATTTACATGAAGGGTACAACAGGCAAGCGAGTTGAGATATCAGCAACAATTACCCTGTAAGTCTTGGACAGCTGTTGCCCTAGAACATCGTTAAACTGCTACTGAATGGACTAATTACACTTAAATCTTGGACAGATGAAAGCTCTTAAAGCAAAATGATACAATTGGACATAAGACCTCAATTCAGGGATTTACTTATAATCCTAGAACATCGTTAAACTCCTACTGAATGGACTAATTACACTTAAATCTTGGACAGATGAAAGCTCTTAAAGCTAAATGATACAATTGGACATAAGACCTCAATTCAGGGATGTTCTCTTAGTCATCTTTAAAGTCCTACTGAATGGACGAACTACACTTAAATCTTGGACAGATGAAAGCTCTTAAAGCAAAATAATACATTTGGACAAAAGCCCTCAATTCAGGCATGTTCTCTTAGTCTTAGAACATCTTTTAACTCCTACTGAATGAACGAGCTATTACCGTGTTCATTTTTAGCTCATCTGGCCTGTAAGGCCCGATGGGCTTATGGCATGGCATGGTGTCCGGCGTCCATCCGTCCATCCGTCCGTCCGTCCGTAAACTTTGTGGAATTTCGACTTCTTCTCCAGAACCATAAGGCCTAGAAAGCTGAAACTGTGTGTACAGACTCCTTGACTAGTGAAGATTATAAATTGTAGCTTTGGGCGCCCTGTGACCCCTAATAAGGGCCACGGGCCACGCCCTAAAAAGCTATTTTTATCTTCTTCTCCAGAACCATGAGGCCTAGAAAGCTGAAACTTTGTGTACAGACTCCTTGACTAGTGAAGATTATAAATTGTAGCTTTGGTGGCCCTGTGGCCCCTAATAAGGGTCACAGGGGCCAAGCCCTAAAAACCAATTTTTATCTTCTCCAGAAGCATAAGGCCTAGAAAGCTGAAACTTTGTGTACACAGACTCCTTGGCTAGTGAGGATTATAAATTGTAGCTTTGGTGGCCCTGTGGGGGGTGGTCTAGTACTCAGTTTGTATGCTGATGTGATTCAGTTGTTAAATTGAGGGGGGGGGGCTGATCTTGTACTCAGATTGTATGCTGTTGTGATTCAGTGGTTAGATTGAGGGGGGTGGTCTAGTACTCAGTTTGTATGCTGTTGTGATTCAGTGGTTAGATTGAGGGGGGTGGTCTTGTACTCAGTTTGTATGCTGATGTGATTCAGTGGTTAGATTCAGGGGGGGGGGGGGGGGTGGTGTAGTACAGTGGAACCTCGTTATAAGGCGAACCACTGCTATGCGATTCGCTATACAACAAGGTAAGGATGTGTCCCCCCAAAATTTTTATCACGATACAGCGGTAAATGAGTTACAATATCTGTTGTGAATAATTTTCTATTTTCTATTTCAGCCACAATCCTTCCTAATATCAGAAAGAAAAATTGTCAATAAAAAATAACAATCACAAAACGTATCGATTTTTTGTTGTTCATATTCAGTAAAATTTTCCATAATCAATAGTAAATATTTACTTTATTTCATGGGTGACTCGTGTTCCATAGCAAATCTTTATTCACATCAGCACCATAAAAAAGAAATGCTTCACAAATCATCGGAACATCTGTGAAAAATCACACACGTGGTTGCTAAACTGCCCGCCATATTTGTTTACTAAAGACCATACCATTATTTTACAAGGGTTGAACTTTAAGAACTAGAACAAATAATTTAAGCCCATTAACAAATTCAATGAGAGAATCATTATTAAATATATCAAAAATTCTGTATCAGCACAATCAAAATAAAAAAAACTTTTTTAGGTTATAAAGTGAAAATCCTATCGTCCTATCATAATATCCATCACCCCTTGCCGTTATCATGATGGTCACATCCAAAATCTGTGATGCAGATTAATTTTATTTATTAGGTCTAATAAAAGTTTGAAACTAACCTAAATAAAAAGTATACACAAACTCTTAGGTAGAATTGTCGTAAAAAAATCCAGATGTTTAATTTCTTTTGGTATATTGTATCTATATATCCCCTCTGTAGAAATGAAATATTTATCTTGAACATCGCGGCGCATTTGAGTGAACCTTCCCTGGCATACGTTGTGTGACAAATGCTTATCTTTGGTGTTATAGATATCGCACCAATGTTATGATATTGATAACAGCCTTCGTAACAAGTATTTATTTCTCTCTTAAAATACTTATGATATTTATGTTATATTTCATATGATGTTTGTGTGTTTAATGTAACTGTTAAAAACTCTGATCTCGAATAATCTCGCGAGATTTCTTAAAGGGGTTGTCGAGTTGTCGATGAAAGTGCCTGTTTTGATTTTATTTTGATGATCGCGCTTCACTCACAGCGCGGAATGAAAACATGTCTCCCATGTCCCGCGGTATATCGAGGTTCCACTGTACTCAGTTTGTATGCTGATGTGATTCAGTGGTTAGATTGAGGGGGTGGTCTAGTACTCAGTTTGTATGCTGATGTGATTCAGTGGTTAGATTGAGGGGGTGGTCTAGTACTCAGTTTGTATGCTGATGTGATTCAGTGGTTAGATTGAGGGGGTGGTCTAGTACTCAGTTTGTATGCTGATGTGATTCAGTTGTTAGATTGAGGGGGTGGTCTAGTACTCAGTTTGTATGCTGATGTGATTCAGTGGTTAGATTGAGGGGGTGGACTAGTACTCAGTTTGTATGCTGATGTGATTCAGTGGTTAGATTGAGGGGGTGGTATAGTACTCAGTTTGTATGCTGATGTGATTCAGTGGTTAGATTAAAGGGGTGGTCTAGAACTTAGATAATTTTGTTTTACTATGTGTGGGTCTTTCAAGTCAATGAGTACCAAATCTTGGGAGGTTCTTCAAACTTGAGTGAGTAAATTGAATGTTTGACATGTTGCTGTATCCAGAATTTTTTGGGTGCAATTTTTGTTTTATTGATATATGTATCCCAGTTATGTGTATATGGAATAATATCATTTAATATATCTAAATACGTTCTCGTCTGTCTGTAGATTCAAAGGGAAGTAACTCCAACTAGTTTTGTTCATTTCACCAGCCGAACGTTTTTGATGAAAAACAGAAGGTTCGGATTATTGAGGTCTGACTGTACACTGATGTAACAGGATGGCTGATGTGTTTCGGCAAGTAGATGGATGGAGATATAGAGAATACTACACAAGGTCTCATTAGATACAAATTATATCAAAAACGAGTGTCCTTCCTTCATTTATTACACGCGTTTAGAATAGACACATTTGTTAATAATCCTCATTTTTGTGTATGGCATCAAGCAAACAATTCCGAAAACCCGAAACCAGTTTCAATAACCGAATGCGTAATAATCAACGTTCGTGATGTAACCAAAGTCTATTTGCACATTCGCTCATTTAAACCTCTGAAGAAAGAAAATAGTTTTGAGTTTCAATGAAATAAACCAAAATGAACATGTCAAAAAAGGTCAAATTAATCAATGATGAGATTTGATTGACGATTAATTAATGATTGATATAGAAAGTGTAGAATGTAAACATTTAGAGTAGAGTCAAATTTGTCAACGCTCTCCTCCCGGTCGGCTCGCCATGTTCAAGCGTCAAGGCTGACGTGTGTCGGTGCATGCGGTGTGGCTGGGCTAGCGGATACATTGGCTCTCTTGAAAACGGATAACTAACGGATAGTGAGCTGAAAGATCTTTAATTTGAAACGAACACTATTTCGAACTGTTCTAGGTACTTCAGATGAAACGATAAAATCAATATGGATGATTATGAAAACGACATGGTCGGAGAGTGACGGGACCCGACATGTCAACGGGAAGGGCAAGGTCATCGCCTTGTGTAGCTAAAGTGTGTTTGGAGATTCCCAATTTCCATGTGATGTGTTCCTGACTCATGTAGTGACTGCATTTTAAAGTTGTTTTTTCTCAGTGTGTGTCACATTTGATAGAAATTGACTTGGTCTACCCACATGTTATATCACTGACAATCAGGCATGATGCGATCAATGTCCGGTTGTTGTTACGGTTGATATGTAAGTAATAATGTTATTTATGCATTCGCTGATCTATTAATTTGTTATGAAATCGATTTTGCACATTGATCAAATCGTAATTTTACTTAGTATGTAATCGACTTTTTAAAAGTATATAAAACAGTTACTGTAAACTTGAAGAAATGACATGTTTGTAGTTAATTCGAAAAAAGTTCTGTTTTAGTTGACCCTAAATGAGAGGTCATTGGTTAACCAATCAAATCTGTGGAATGCGAAGTCATGTTGATACGACACAGGTCAACGCAATACGACACACGTGTGTCGTACGAGATTAGTATGTCATCACTTGTACGTTACCTACGTGTGTAATAATATGTTATATGTTTGTTACAGTGAGTGAAGAGGCTGATGGGCGAGACATGGTTGAAGATGCAGTGGAGCAGTGCTGGGAACAGTTCTTCTTGTATACAGACAATAGAGTCATACAGGACTCTCAACAGGTACCTTTGTAGAAATAATGATAACATAACATTAAAACTGTCAAATATTCGTCCCTACATGATGTACACTCAAGAACAGGGTTAGGGGAAGGACTAACTACACTTTCAATACTTTTGTCACTTTTAAACATTTTCAGCGAGCAAATGTGTCAAAAGTTGAGAAAATGACAGGGAAGGAAAATGTATGGGTGGTTAAGTTATTGTTTTTAAGGTTCTACCTGCGTTCACTTACTCGCACGTTTATAGTTGTGAGTTATTTTCATGGCAATGTTGTACATGTGTCATGTATAAAGCAATGTGCTTTAGTAACTACAAAAATGATTTATTACTATGCTCTTTGTACTTTCATTTTTACTTGCCCTTCATTTACAGGTCATACATAATACTTGCAGACTAAAACCGAGGTGTTCGAGGTGCTCACGTGAATCATGATAGCTGGGGCCGTTATTTTACACACTAGCTCAACGCTATATTTATCCATTTTCAACATGACATAATTTGTGATAATGCTGAATGCATACCTATCTCGACATAATGAGAAGGTGAAACATTGACTCTAATTGGAGAAACAATGTCAATTTCAAGTAGCTGATATTAGCATGAGCTTCTCGTGCAGCAGGGATTACTCTTCCTAACCCTGTACTCACATGTATTATGTAGAGGGCGAGTATTAGACAGGTGGCCCTTGTGATCGTTAGAGGTTTGAATTTTATCATGATATTTCAAATATTTTAAACAATTTTCTTAGGATTTTCATCAATTTATGAAATTGCAATAATGCAGCTAATGGAAGTTCTCGATCCACCTTCAAGGAATAGGAAACCTAAATTGCAATAATGTAGCTAATGGAAGTTCTCCACCTTCAAGGAATAGGAAACCTCAATTGCTGTAGAGGTTGAGGCTATTTTCTAACACTGCATGAATTGTGGACGAAAATGGTCTATGGGCACTTTCTAGATTCATAAAGAAGGTATTGTAATTTGACAAAGACTTGACTTTGAATTTTTACCGTGGTGATTTAAAACAAAAGAAAAAGAACATAGTGAATCTTTGTATGTTCTCATTCAACATACATTTTATTCTCAAGTGGTGGATATCTTAATATCGTATACCATTTCAGTTTGTAAGTTTTGAAAACTTTTGCTATAAATACAATCCACATATAGGTCAAGTTATGTTCACAAAAGCAAATCTAACAACTGAAAAAAAGGTTTGCCATTTATTGAAATTCCAGTTCATAATTCATATTCTCACAAAGGGGTATAAAACTTAGAATAAAAGCTTTATTAAAGTGTATATTGTCTCAATTATGGGCTCGTTGCATACCAAAAGATACTGCTAGTGGAGAAAAAATCTCTCGTTCTTAAAAATAATGCATTTCTCGACCTCTTTAATGGAGTGAGAATGGTAAGAATAAAAAAAAGAAGTTCTTGTTTCAGATACCAAACCTTGATCTTGTTGACATGTTCTGTGCTTGTCTTAAGACATTCTGCAAAGGATACTTGCAGCCTTCACAGTACATTGATCCTCTGAATAATATTGCTGTGTCATGTAGCAAAACACTTCTCTCTAGAAGGCCTTTGGTGAGTAATTTAGATGAATCATCCTTAGTTGTTAGCTCATCAGGCCTGAAAGGCCCGATAGGCTTATGGCATGGCATGGCATGGTGTCTGGCGTCCGTCTGTCCATCTGTCTGAAAACTTTGTGCATTTTCAACTTCTTCTCCAGAATGTGTAGGAAGCTGAAATCTTGTGTTCAGACTTCTTGACTAGTGAGATTATGAATTGTAGCTTTTGTTGCCCTGTGACCCTTATAAAGGCCACAGGGGCCTCGCCTTTAAAACCTGTTTTCATCTTTTTCTCCAGGAGCACAAGGCCTATAAAGCTGAAACTTTTTGTACAGATTCCTTGACGAGTGAGGATTATAATTATTAGCTTCTGTGACCCCTAACAAGAGTCACAGAGGCCACACCTTTAAAACCTATTTTCATCTTCTCCTCCAGAACCAAAACATGTAGAAAGCTGAAGTCTTGTGTACAGACATCTTGACTAGTGAGGATTTGTAAATGTAACTTTGGTGACCCTGTGTCCTTTTTGTACAGAGTCCTTGACACGTGAGGATTAATAATTGTAGGTTTTGTGACCCTGTGGCCCCTACTAATAGGCCCTGGGCCGAGGACCCAAATAAGGGCTCAAATTCAAAAGTGCTTCAGGCCAAGGGGTGAATAAAAGAATTTTATGTTAAAATATTCTCTACCACCTTCCAATAAAAAAATAACAATGTTCTCCTTAAAATCTTTGGTCACTATGAAATAAACTGACTGTGAAATTTGCATTGTAGCAGTGGGCATGGACGGAAATTGAATCACATGTTCTGGTAAACAAACTTTGGTTATTCATGAATATTGATTAGAAAACAACTTTTCCTTCAATATCATGAAGGAATTATGATATCTGAATGTTTTGGCCAACTAGTGTGAACCAAAAACCTATTTTAAAAAAAATATTCAACCTAATTCATCACACCTGAGGTAGCTGGTAACTACGGCGACTGACATCCTGAAGACAGCCTTGTGTTCAATTTCATAAGTGTAAATATTCCTATATCAATGTTCTGTTGTAAGCATTATTCATCATCAATGTTGAAAGGATTTGGAACAAATCAATCACTATCTGTGTCACTGTTCTGCTGGAGCTCTCTGTTAGAACATCCATCACATCGACAAAGGTCAGTACACACAAGTCCCGCTTTCTTGCATGAGCACTTTGAAGAATCACATGCGGTTTTGGTGCATCCACAATGAACAGATTGCATTACTGCTGGGGGAGCTACAGGCATATAGTTGTCCACTTAAAAGGACCATTCGAGCGGGTAGTTTTTGTGGAAACGAAATTCAGGAGGACTTTCCTGTTTACAATTATATATGATTTTGACATGATAATTTCACACTTAATTTCAAATATGTTTGTGAGGTTAGAATTTCAGTTGTTCAAGATTTAACAATTTGACAAAGAATAAAGTGTATCCCTCAAAAAAGTTAAAACATCGTGAAATGAAGCCATTCATTGAAACTACAATGGAATGCCTTACTACGACAAAATGCTGTTTTAACTGATAACTTTTATTATGAATTATTTGTAAATATGCTTCTCTTCTATCAATCTAGGAGTTATTTCTTAATTTTGTTAATGAATTAGCAGCACATTTGTTTTCTTGTAATGCTAACATTTCAAAATGGCGGACGAAACCGATTGAGTGGTGGCTTTAATGGACATTTCAGAATCTGACAGTGTCCATCCATGACCAGCCGGGGAGGATCTTGGCATCTGTAGCATGCATGACCGGTAGACGTAAGCCTGGTAGTTTGGGCGTTGCATGTGTAATGACAGACTGTCACTGTTTGGTGGCATGCTTGTTTCTCCAGTACATCCAAACCTCAAACAGTTGTACCTCACATCATTAACACTAACACATCCTGTTCATCCATACAGTTCACAGACAAACTTTTCCACACTTTGATGCAGGCCTTGAGATATTGTAAGATCCTTGCCAAGGTCCATGAAAGAATGTTGGAAAGTTACATCTTTCATCATCAACTTAAGAGCATTCACTTTTCCCTTTCCTTTAAAGGCACTCACAGTGTCACAAGAGACTGCTTTGACGTTGGCTTTCTATCAATGTCAGAGAATGTCTTGCATGATGGGAGAGTAAGGCTGTCAAAGAGATCCTTTTGGTTTTCAATAAGTCTCTCCTTGACAAAGGAATTGGCATTCTTCTCCTCGACTGAAAGCTGATGATAGTTCAGACTTCACATTTGGAGGTGCTACCTTGCCTGAAGAAATGTTGACAATGTCTTCATTTTCCTTAAAAGTGAAAGGGTTTGAAACTCCTGAAATAGTTGACATGACATCTTGAACAGCCTGTTTATCTGTCTGCATCCGTTAGTTGAGAAGTTCCGTTTTAGTTGATGATGACTTGTCAGACTTGCCAGATGCCATTGTGTAGCATTCATTGGCAATTCTTATAAGGGCAACAGGGGCCTAGCCCTAAAAACCTTTTTTCATCTTCTTCTCCTGTGTACAGACTCCTTGACTAGTGAGGATTAAAAAGTGTAGCTTTTGTGGCCATTTGACCCCTAATAAGGGCCAGAGGGGCCATGCCCTTAAAACCTATTTTCATCTTCTTCTCCAGAATCAAAACGCCCAGAAAGTTATAACCTTGTGAATATACTCTTTGACTATTAAGGATTACGATTTATAGCTTTTGTGGCCCCTAATAAGGAACACAGGGGCCACACCCTTTAACCTAATTTCAAGAGGCATCAGGCCTTGAAAGCTGAAACTTTGTATGCAAACTCCTTAGTTAGATAAGGAGAATTCCTTATTGTACATTTGGTGACCCTGTGGTCCAAAGTAAGGGGGGAACCACATTTGCCACACCCTAAAGCAAAATTGATTTGAAGCCTGATGAGCTACAGAGCCACTGGCCCTATTTTTACGCCTAAAATTATTTAAAAGTTGAAGTGTACATTCTGATGTAAGATATAGTATGTAAATGAACTGTTATCTCAGTTCTGTCTGGTAAAACACTTTGTTTAATGCAGTACTTATCTATCCTATTCCTCTACTATTTATACCAAATATCATATTGAAATTCATAAACTAATTGAAGAAAGTATGAGGTTTTATTTTATGTTCACATACCTAACTGCATGTTACAAACTACTATCTTTCGAATTAAGTAATGCCTTAAGTTGTCAATTGCAGAGTTAATTGCTATGGCAACGCACGTGCAAGTGCAAATTTAAGTGAAAAGAGTCTTGCATTGCTGATAATGACGTGTTTCAAAATTTGTTACAAATATGCAAATATGTAAATTATGTTTTAGCATGGCTTTAAAGAGGCCTAAATGGGGAATACTTTGTTATTTTAACATCTGTAAGAATTTGATACTATTTCGAACATTACAAAAATAAGCGTAAAAAAATCAATTTCATTTGTATTTCTGTGAGTACTTTGTGTTTGTGGTTGATGTTAGTGCTTGTGGTCTCTAGGAGCGTCAGAGATGTTGATGTTAGTGTTTGTGGTCTCTAGGTGTGTCAGAGATGTTGATGTTAGTGCTTGTGATCTCTAGGAGTGTCAGAGATGTTGATGTTGATGTTAGTGTTTGTGGTCTCTAGGATTGTCAGAGATGTTGATGTTGATGTTTGTGGTCTCTAGGATTGTCAGAGATGTTGATGTTAGTGTTTGTGGTCTCTAGGAGCGTCAGAGATGTTGATGTTAGTGCTTGTGATCTCTAGGAGTGTCAGAGATGTTAATGTTGATGTTAGTGTTTGTGGTCTCTAGGAGTGTCAGAGATGTTGATGTTAGTGTTTGTGGTCTCTGGGATTGTCAGAGATGTTGATGTTAGTGTTTGTGGTCTCTAGGAGCGTCAGAGATGTTGATGTTAGTGCTTGTGGTCTCTAGGATTGTCAGAGATGTTGATGTTAGTGCTTGTGGTCTCTAAGAGTGTCAGAGATGTTGATGTTGATGTTTGTGGTCTCTAGGAGTGTCAGAGATGTTGATGTTAGTGCCGTCTCTAGGAATGTCAGAGATGTTGAAGTTGATGTTGATGTTGATGTTTGTGGACTCTAGGAGTGTCAGAGATGTTGATGTTGATGTTTGTGGTCTCTAGGAGCGTCAGAGATGTTGATGTTAGTGTTTGTGGTCTCTAAGAGCGTCAGAGATGTTGATGTTGATGTAAGTGTTTGTGGTCTGTAGGAGTGTCAGAGATGTTGATGTTGATGTTAGTGTTTGTGGTCTCTGGGAGTGTAGAGATGTTGATGTTGATGTTAGTGTTTGTGGTCTCTAGGAGTGTCAGAGATGTTGATGTTAGTGCCGTCTCTAGGAGTGTCAGAGATGTTGAAGTTGATGTTGATGTTTGTGGACTCTAGGAGTGTCAGAGATGTTGATGTTAGTGTTTGTGGTCTCTAGGAGTGTCAGAGATGTTGATGTTGATGTTTGTGGTCTCTAGGAGCGTCAGAGATGTTGATGTTAGTGTTTGTGGTCTCTAAGAGCGTCAGAGATGTTGATGTTGATGTAAGTGTTTGTGGTCTGTAGGAGTGTCAGAGATGTTGATGTTGATGTTAGTGTTTGTGGTCTCTAGGAGTGTCAGAGATGTTGATGTTAGTGCCGTCTCTAGGAATGTCAGAGATGTTGAAGTTGATGTTGATGTTGATGTTTGTGGACTCTAGGAGTGTCAGAGATGTTGATGTTGATGTTGGTGTTTGTGGTCTCTGGGAGTGTCAGAGATGTTGATGTTGATGTTAGTGTTTGTGGTCTCTAGGAGTGTCAGAGATGTTGATGTTAGTGCCGTCTCTAGGAGTGTCAGAGATGTTGAAGTTGATGTTGATGTTGATGTTTGTGGACTCTAGGAGTGTCTGAGGTGTTGATGTTAGTGTTTGTGGTCTCTAGGAGTGTCAGAGATGTTGATGTTGATGTTTGTGGTCTCTAGGAGCGTCAGAGATGTTGATGTTAGTGTTTGTGGTCTCTAGGAGCGTCAGAGATGTTGATATTGATGTAAGTGTTTGTGGTCTGTAGGAGTGTCAGAGATGTTGATGTTGATGTTAGTGTTTGTGGTCTCTAGGAGTGTCAGAGATGTTGATGTTAGTGCCGTCTCTAGGAGCGTCAGAGATGTTGAAGTTGATGTTGATGTTGATGTTTGTGGACTCTAGGAGTGTCAGAGATGTTGATGTTGATGTTGGTGTTTGTGGTCTCTAGGAGTGTCAGAGATGTTGATGTTGATGTTAGTGTTTGTGGTCTCTAGGAGCGTCAGAGATGTTGATGTTAGTGTTTGTGGTCTCTAAGAGTGTCAGAGATGTTGATGTTAGTGTTTATGGTCTCTAGGATTGTCAGAGATGTTGATGTTAGTGCTTGTGGTCTCTAGGAGCGTCAAAGATGTTGATGTTGATGTTAGTATTTGTGGACTCTAGGATTGTCAGAGATGTTGATGTTAGTGCTTGTGGTCTCTAGGAGTGTCAGAGATGTTGATGTTAGTGTTTGTTGTCTCTAGGAGTGTCAGAGATGTTGATGTTGATGTTTGTGGTCTCTAGGAGTGTCAGAGATGTTGATGTTGATGTTGGTGTTTGTGATCTCTAGGAGTGTCAGAGATGTTGATGTTGGTGTTTGTGATCTCTAGGAGTGTCAGAGATGTTGATGTTGGTGTTTGTGGTCTCTAGGATTGTCAGAGATGTTGATGTTAGTGCTTGTGGTCTCTAGGAGTGTCAGAGATGTTGATGTTGATGTTTGTGGTCTCTAGGAGTGTCAGAGATGTTGAAGTTGATGTTGATGTTTGTGGTCTCTAGGAGTGTCAGAGATGTTGATGTTGATGTTGGTGTTTGTGGTCTCTAAGATTGTCAGAGATGTTGATGTTAGTGCTTGGGGTCTCTAGGAGTGTCCGAGATGTTGATGTTGATGTTGATGTTTGTTGTCTCTAGGAGCATCAGAGATGTTGATGTTGATGTTTGTGGTCTCTAGGACTGTCAGAGATGTTGATGTTGATGTTGGTGTTTGTGGTCTCTAGGAGTGTCAGAGATGTTGATGTTAGTGTTTGTGGTCTCTAGGAGCTTTAGAGATGTTGATGTTTGTGCTTGTGGTCTCAAGGAGCGTCAGAGATGTTGATGTAAGTGTTTGTGGTCTCTAGGAGCGTCAGAGATGTTGATGTTGGTGTTTGAGGTCTCTAGGAGTGTTAGAGATGTTGATGTTAGTGTTTGTGGTCTCTAGGATTGTCAGAGATGTTTATGTTAGTGCTTGTGGTCTCTAGGATTGTGAGAGATGTTGATGTTGGTGTTTGTGGTCTCTAGGATTGTCAGAGATGTTGATGTTGAAGTTGGTGTTTGTGGTCTCAAGGATTGTCAGAGATGTTGATGTTGGTGTTTGTGGTCTCTAGGATTGTCAGAGATGTTGATGTTAGTGCTTGTGGTCTCTAGGATTGTGAGAGATGTTGATGTTGGTGTTTGTGGTCTCTAGGAGTGTCAGAGATGTTGATGTTGATGTTGATGTTTGTGGTCTCTAGGAGTGTCAGAGATGTTGATGTTGATGTAAGTGTTTGTGGTCTGTAGGAGTGTCAGAGATGTTGATGTTGATGTTAGTGTTTGTGGTCTCTAGGAGTGTCAGAGATGTTGATGTTAGTGCCGTCTCTAGGAATGTCAGAGATGTTGAAGTTGATGTTGATGTTGATGTTTGTGGACTCTAGGAGTGTCAGAGATGTTGATGTTGATGTTGGTGTTTGTGGTCTCTGGGAGTGTCAGAGATGTTGATGTTGATGTTAGTGTTTGTGGTCTCTAGGAGAGTCAGAGATGTTGATGTTAGTGCCGTCTCTAGGAGTGTCAGAGATGTTGAAGTTGATGTTGATGTTGATGTTTGTGGACTCTAGGAGTGTCTGAGATGTTGATGTTTGTGGTCTCTAGGAGCGTCAGAGATGTTGATGTTAGTGTTTGTGGTCTCTAGGAGCGTCAGAGATGTTGATGTTGATGTAAGTGTTTGTGGTCTGAAGAAGTGTCAGAGATGTTGATGTTGATGTTAGTGTTTGTGGTCTCTAGGAGTGTCAGAGATGTTGATGTTAGTGCCGTCTCTAGGAGCGTCAGAGATGTTGAAGTTGATGTTGATGTTGATGTTTGTGGACTCTAGGAGTGTCAGAGATGTTGATGTTGATGTTGGTGTTTGTGGTCTCTAGGAGTGTCAGAGATGTTGATGTTCATGTTAGTGTTTGTGGTCTCTAGGAGCGTCAGAGATGTTGATGTTAGTGTTTGTGGTCTCTAAGAGTGTCAGAGATGTTGATGTTAGTGTTTATGGTCTCTAGGATTGTCAGAGATGTTGATGTTAGTGCTTGTGGTCTCTAGGAGTGTCAGAGATGTTGATGTTAGTGTTTGTTGTCTCTAGGAGTGTCAGAGATGTTGATGTTGATGTTTGTGGTCTCTAGGAGTGTCAGAGATGTTGATGTTGATGTTGGTGTTTGTGATCTCTAGGAGTGTCAGAGATGTTGATGTTGGTGTTTGTGGTCTCTAGGATTGTCAGAGATGTTGATGTTAGTGCTTGTGGTCTCTAGGAGTGTCAGAGATGTTGATGTTGATGTTTGTGGTCTCTAGGAGTGTCAGAGATGTTGATGTTAGTGCTTGTGGTCTCTAGGAGCGTCAAAGATATTGATGTTGATGTTAGTATTTGTGGACTCTAGGATTGTCAGAGATGTTGATGTTAGTGCTTGTGGTCTCTAGGAGTGTCAGAGATGTTGATGTTAGTGTTTGTTGTCTCTAGGAGTGTCAGAGATGTTGATGTTGATGTTTGTGGTCTCTAGGAGTGTCAGAGATGTTGATGTTGATGTTGGTGTTTGTGATCTCTAGGAGTGTCAGAGATGTTGATGTTGGTGTTTGTGGTCTCTAGGATTGTCAGAGATGTTGATGTTAGTGCTTGTGGTCTCTAGGAGTGTCAGAGATGTTGATGTTGATGTTGGTGTTTGTGATCTCTAGGAGTGTCAGAGATGTTGATGTTGGTGTTTGTGGTCTCTAAGATTGACAGAGATGTTGATGTTAGTGCTTGGGGTCTCTAGGAGTGTCCGAGATGTTGATGTTGATGTTTGTTGTCTCTAGGAGCATCAGAGATGTTGATGTTGATGTTTGTGGTCTCTAGGACTGTCAGAGATGTTGATGTTGATGTTGGTGTTTGTGGTCTCTAGGAGTGTCAGAGATGTTGATGTTAGTGTTTGTGGTCTCTAGGAGCTTTAGAGATGTTGATGTTTGTGCTTGTGGTCTCAAGGAGCGTCAGAGATGTTGATGTAAGTGTTTGTGGTCTCTAGGAGCGTCAGAGATGTTGATGTTGGTGTTTGTGATCTCTAGGAGCGTCAGAGATGTTGATGTTAGTGTTTGTGGTCTCTAGGAGTGTTAGAGATGTTGATGTTAGTGTTTGTGGTCTTTAGGATTGTCAGAGATGTTGATGTTAGTGCTTGTGGTCTCTAGGATTGTGAGAGATGGTGATGTTGGTGTTTGTGGTCTCTAGGATTGTCAGAGATGTTGATGTTGAAGTTGGTGTTTGTGGTCTCAAGGATTGTCAGAGATGTTGATGTTGGTGTTTGTGGTCTCTAGGATTGTCAGAGATGTTGATGTTAGTGCTTGTGGTCTCTAGGATTGTGAGAGATGTTGATGTTGGTGTTTGTGGTCTCTAGGAGTGTCAGAGATGTTGATGTTGATGTTGATGTTTGTGGTCTCTAGGAGTGTCAGAGATGTTGATGTTGATGTTGATGTTTGTGGTCTCTAGGAGCGTCAGAGATGTTGATGTTGATGTTGGTGTTTGTGGTCTCTAGGAGCTTTAGAGATGTTGATGTTAGTGCTTGTGGTCTCTAGGAGCGTCAGAGATGTTGATGTTAGTGCTTGTGATCTCTAGGAGTGTCAGAGATGTTGATGTTGATGTTTGTGGTCTCTAGGAGTGTGTCGAGGATCAGATGGTGATTGTGTCCTGTTGCTGCCTGCTGGCCACTATTGCTGACCTGGCTGCCTCAATTTCACCAAACACAGAGCTCCACCAGACACTGCTGCAGTTAACTTTGAATTTTCAACTCACCTCCACCTTCAGAAAACTACCTGCAAGGCACAGTTTAAGGTATTATTTTCATTCCACCATTCAAATATATATTTATCAGTTTTCTTTTTATCATTTTGTTTGTGTTTTGTTTTATTATTATGAAATTAACATTATTTAACATGGATTACGCAGATATCAGCTTATTATGGTAACCTTTAAGTTGTGTAGTAGGTTAACCTCTTGTTGTGTTCTTTGTTTCCATGGAAACAATTTGAATGTAGTGCATATTGTGGGTAGGGTCTGTTTCTGGGCCATAAGGATAGGATAAGTATCATTGTAAGTGCCTGATTAGGATAAGTAACATTGTACGCGCCTGATGACTAATGAGGATAAGTAACATCGTAAGTGCCTTATGAGGATAAGTAACATTGTAAGTGCCTTATGAGGATAAATAACATGGTAAGCCGCTGATTACTGATGAGGATAAGTAACATAAAAAGCATCTGATTACTGATGAAAATTAATAACATTGTAATCACCTGATGACTGATGAGGATAAGTAACATGTTAAGCACCTGATGAGGATAAATAACATGGTAAGCCGCTGATGACAGATGAGGATAAATAACATGGTAAGCCGTTACTGATGAGGATAAGTAACATAAAAATCATCTGATTACTGATGAGTAACATGGTAAGCCGCTGATGACTGATGAGGATAAGTAACATTGTAAGAAAAACAGGATAAGCATTTTTGTATATATCTCAAATTCTATTGAGCTACAAAACCAATGGCTCTATTTTCATTTTATGTGTTTCCATGTTTCAACATTATTTTCAGACTACTAAAGCAAATCATTTTGTAGGAAAATTCATCTGCTTTTGGTAGTTTTTAACATAAATTAATAATTACAGTAAATAAATAAAGATACTGTTTCCTGCTCATTGTCCAATATCTTTCACAATTCTCCCACTTTATGGGTAATGTAGCCCGGTCCCTCTGCTTCTGTTAGTCACAATGACTAGTGTTAACAAGTTACATAATATCTTTGGTTACTGTATTCTGATATTTTGTCACAAATCCTGTTCACATATAATTCTTTATTACACGCCCGTGTAAGAAAACACAGTGTAATATTTATACGGCAATATTAAACTAGTGTAATATCACAATGCAAGTATGACGTCACACTAGTGAGCTGTTGTGACGTCACAATGTAAGCGCTTTGTCACAATGGGTGCCGAGTCGCGGAACTGTTAGTTTCAGCACATTTTCGGCAAGTTTGCGTGATTTTAAGGGCAAGTAATAAACAGAATACTAAACTTCCTTCCATTTAATACTATTTTTTTAAAACTTGTGAATGATTTGATATCAAACTCGCTTTCGCTCGTTTTAAACAAAATCATTAACTCGTTTAATAAAAATAGTATTAAATGGAAGGTCGTTTAGTATCCTCTATTTATTAGATCTTCAAGACGAAAGTCTGAAGACCTATTGTTATTATCTTTGTTTTTTTTATTATTATTTTTATTATTTGCACGTTTTTTGTGGCAAGGATTTGAAGAAATGGTCCAGCAGAATTTCATGAAATTTCAGGGATTGTAGCCCGTATCATGAACTCGTTTTGTGCGAGCCCGATTTTTGAATTTCGATTTTGTTTTCGAGTTATCTCCCCTTAAAGGAAAAACTTCAAACCTTGTTTTCTCGTTAACTATGGGAGATAATTAGCACCATTAGCATAATTTCCACCACCGCCGCCGCCACACTCGTACTACTAGCTATAACTTTTTTCCACTAAGCTTTCCAGAACTCTTATTCATAACTTACTACTCATACCTCAGGGGAACGATTTTGACATGTTCACTTTCAAGGTCAAAGGTCAAGGTCACGAGCTATGTAATCGCTCTAAGAATTCCTTGTAAACGCGATAACTTGAAAAGTTTTTGTGCTATGAAGCTCTAACTTGGTATATATCATCCTTGGACAAGTAAAAAATGTTGAAAAGGATTTGGCTACAATCCGTCAAAGGTCAAGGTCATGACTTAAGCATGGTTTAGCGAAAATGCTTAATTTTAACTGATCACTTTTAATCAATACATGATTGTTATACTCAATAAAAAGTGTTAAATGATTGTGTGACCTTGAAGGTCAAAGGTCAAGATCATGAGATATGAGTTATTGCAATTCCTTGTAAACACGTTAACTTGAAAAGTTTTTGTGCTATGAAGTTTAGATTTTGTGTATGTTAAGTATGTAAGTTTTGGGTACAAGCTGTTGAAGGTCAAGCTAGGTCATGGCAAGGTCAACATATATCGAGAAAATGGATTAATTTAATTTTAAAACTTTATTTCATTACAATGATGTTATACTGAATGAAATGTGTTCATTGATTGTGTGACCTTGAGTGTCAAAGGTCACGTGAAAATTCCCAATTTGGTGAGGCCTGTAAAAGGCGGAACAGGGTAAGGCGAAACCCCAAGTTCCGGGGCTGCTCTGCTTTTGCGGTATCCCGCAAACGCTAATCTAGTTAAGAAAGATATCTTTAAATTGATCACATGCGCTTTTCCAAGCACAACTTTTGCTATGTTGTACTTTATCATAAAAATATTGATAGTTAAGGAGCTAGAAGGACCAACATGGAGTAGGGGTCTAAAAATCTTCAAATTTCAGTGTTTTCAATAAAGTTTCAAAATACATTACTAAATAACTATCTAAGTTATCAAAACAAAACATACATCTTTGTATGTGGATAATCAAGACCAACATTATTTTTGATATACCTTATCGGTAAAATATCAATAGTTAAAGCGTTAGGTTTCTTTACATCACACGGGGGTATCAAGCAGTCAGTTTTACATTACAGCGTTAAATGAAATGCATCTTGAAAACAGTGAGAGATAATTCAACCAAATTTTTTCTGCTTCTAGGAATAATATTCTCTGAAGAATGATGTCATAGCTGACATTGGCCACCATGATGAATTTTTTTAAAAAGTCTTTAACAATCAATATCAAGTGGAATTTGGTCATTTTGATAATGTATTAGTTACTGTTTACCTCTTAGACATGTGAAGGTCTTGAAGACCTAATATTGACGCGTCAATCCTAGTTGACCAACTTGTTATTGGTGTATGTGACCTCTACTCACTTCGTCTTTTCGAATATATAAATCTTCAAATTGAAATATTAGATCATGCACAGAATAACAAGCTACAGAGCCTATGTCTCTATTTGTGCTTATTCCCAGGCTGAAATTAGCAAAATCATCAAAACATATTCGAATAGCAGGATTTTAGAATTTCCTTTTTCATCTCATTCTTTGATCGGTAGCCACATGAGATTATTGTTATGATTAAAATATCTACTTTAGGGACAAGTCCATATCCCAGAAGGATTGGGGACGTGTTGTTTCCCAGTACATACATGCTCAGTGGACCTGTGTTAAGTTCCTACTGGAGACATCCCCGGACCAAATCGAGGCTCCTCAGCTGGTTGCTGCTTGCTATGAAGCCTTGGATGTTGGCACCCGTGACTCTGATGTTGCTGTGCTCGGCTGTATCATCAGGTTGCTTGTCCAGGTATATTAGCAGCCCTGAACCTTGTGTTTCTCTGTCTTTGCGAGTGGTGGGTCTGCTCTGCATATGTGCAGAGTTTTTGTTTCTTCAATTTATTTGTGCTGTGTATTTGTGCTATCTTTTGCTCTTGTTTTCCATGCTGTGTGTCTGTCATTGTCCTGTCTTCTCTGTGAGTCTGTCCAATTGTTGATATGTGAGCGTGGATGTGAGCTGCTGTTGCAGGTTGAGAAGGTGCCGGAGGGTGAGGTGTGTGACCTGCTGCAGGTGTATTGCATGTGAGTGTGGATGTGTGCTGCTGTTGAGGTTGAGAAGGTGCCGGAGGGTGAGGTGTGTGACCTGCTGCAGGTGTATTGCATGTGAGTGTGGATGTGTGCTGCTGTTGCAGGTTGAGAAGGTGCTGGAGGGTGAGTGTGGATGTGTGCTGCTGTTGCAGGTGGAGAAGGTGCCGGAGGGTGAGGTGTGTGACCTGCTGCAGGTGTATTGCATGTGAGTGTGGATGTGTGCTGCTGTTGCAGGTTGAGAAGGTGCCGGAGGGTGAGGTGTGTGACCTGCTGCAGGTGTATTGCATGTGAGTGTGGATGTGTGCTGCTGTTGAGGTTGAGAAGGTGCCGGAGGGTGAGGTGTGTGACCTGCTGCAGGTGTATTGCATGTGAGTGTGGATGTGTGCTGCTGTTGCAGGTTGAGAAGGTGCTGGAGGGTGAGTGTGGATGTGTGCTGCTGTTGCAGGTGGAGAAGGTGCCAGAAGGTGAGGTGTGTGACCTGCTGCAGGTGTATTGCATGTGAGTGTGGATGTGTGCTGCTGTTGCAGGTTGAGAAGGTGCCGGAGGGTGAGGTGTGTGACCTGCTGCAGGTGTATTGCATGTGAGTGTGGATGTGTGCTGCTGTTGCAGGTTGAGAAGGTGCCGGAGGGTGAGGTGTGTGACCTGCTGCAGGTGTATTGCATGTGAGTGTGGATGTGTGCTGCTGTTGCAGGTTGAGAAGGTGCAGGAGGGTGAGGTGTGTGACCTGCTGCAGGTGTATTGCATGTGAGTGTGGATGTGTGCTGCTGTTGCAGGTTGAGAAGGTGCCGGAGGGTGAGGTGTGTGACCTGCTGCAGGTGTATTGCATGTGAGTGTGGATGTGTGCTGCTGTTGCAGGTTGAGAAGGTGCCGGAGGGTGAGGTGTGTGACCTGCTGCAGGTGTATTGCATGTGAGTGTGGATGTGTGCTGCTGTTGCAGGTTGAGAAGGTGCCGGAGGGTGAGGTGTGTGACCTGCTGCAGGTGTATTGCATGTGAGTGTGGATGTGTGCTGCTGTTGCAGGTGGAGAAGGTGCCGGAGGGTGAGGTGTGTGACCTGCTGCAGGTGTATTGCATGTGAGTGTGGATGTGTGCTGCTGTTGCAGGTTGAGAAGGTGCCGGAGGGTGAGGTGTGTGACCTGCTGCAGGTGTATTGCATGTGAGTGTGGATGTGTGCTGCTGTTGCAGGTTGAGAAGGTGCCGGAGGGTGAGGTGTGTGACCTGCTGCAGGTGTATTGCATGTGAGTGTGGATGTGTGCTGCTGTTGCAGGTGGAGAAGGTGCCGGAGGGTGAGGTGTGTGACCTGCTGCAGGTGTATTGCATGTGAGTGTGGATGTCTGCTGCTGTTGCAGGTGGAGAAGGTGCCGGAGGGTGAGGTGTTTGACCTGCTGCAGGTGTATTACACGTGAGTGTGGATGTGTGCTGCTGTTGCAGGTGGAGAAGGTGCCGGAGGGTGAGGTGTGTGACCTGCTGCAGGTGTATTGCATGTGAGTGTGGATGTGTGCTGCTGTTGCAGGTTGAGAAGGTGCCGGAGGGTGAGGTGTGTGACCTGCTGCAGGTGTATTGGATGTGAGTGTGGATGTGAGCTGCTGTTGCAGGTGGAGAAGGTGCCAGAGGGTGAGGTGTGTGACCTGCTGCAGGTGTATTGCATGTGAGTGTGGATGTGTGCTGCTGTTGCAGGTTGAGAAGGTGCCGGAGGGTGAGGTGTGTGACCTGCTGCAGGTGTATTGCATGTGAGTGTGATGTGTGCTGCTGTTGCAGGTTGAGAAGGTGCCGGAGGGTGAGGTGTGTGACCTGCTGCAGGTGTATTACACGTGAGTGTGGATATGTGCTGCTGTTGCAGGTGGAGAAGGTGCCAGAGGGTGAGGTGTGTGACCTGCTGCAGGTGTATTGCATGTGAGTGTGGATGTGAGCTGCTGTTGCAGGTGGAGAAGGTGCCGGAGGGTGAGGTGTGTGACCTGCTGCAGGTGTATTGCATGTGAGTGTGGATGTGTGCTGCTGTTGCAGGTTGAGAAGGTGCCGGAGGGTGAGGTGTGTGACCTGCTGCAGGTGTATTGCATGTGAGTGTGGATGTGAGCTGCTGTTGCAGGTGGAGAAGGTGCCGGAGGGTGAGGTGTGTGACCTGCTGCAGGTGTATTGCATGTGAGTGTGGATGTGTGCTGCTGTTGCAGGTTGAGAAGGTGCCGGAGGGTGAGGTGTGTGACCTGCTGCAGGTGTATTGCTTGTGAGTGTGGATGTGTGCTGCTGTTGAGGTTGAGAAGGTGCCGGAGGGCGAGGTGTGTGACCTGCTGCAGGTGTATTGCATGTGAGTGTGGATGTGTGCTGCTGTTGCAGGTTGAGAAGGTGCCGGAGGGTGAGTGTGGATGTGTGCTGCTGCAGGTGTATTGCATGTGAGTGTGGATGTGTGCTGCTGTTGAGGTTGAGAAGGTGCCGGAGGGTGAGGTGTGTGACCTGCTGCAGGTGTATTGCATGTGAGTGTGGATGTGTGCTGCTGTTGCAGGTTGAGAAGGTGCTGGAGGGTGAGTGTGGATGTGTGCTGCTGTTGCAGGTGGAGAAGGTGCCGGAGGGTGAGGTGTGTGACCTGCTGCAGGTGTATTGCACGTGAGTGTGGATGTGTGCTGCTGTTGCAGGTTGAGAAGGTGCTGGAGGGTGAGGTGTGTGACCTGCTGTAGGTGTATTGCATGTGAGTGTGGATGTGTGCTGCTGTTGCAGGTGGAGAAGGTGCCGGAGGGTGAGGTGTGTGACCTGCTGCAGGTGTATTACACGTGAGCGTGGATGTGTGCTGCTGTTGCAGGTTGAGAAGGTGCCGGAGGGTGAGGTGTGTGACCTGCTGCACGTGACGTGGACCAAGGCTCATGAGGAGCTGCATTGTGCCAGCTACTGGAGGAAGCTGGAGCTCTTCATCATCCTCATCTGTCAAACTCCGCTACTGCTGTCCCCACCAGGCTCTCCTCTCAACCTCTGCCTTCTCAAGGTCATTTTCCTTACTCTTCTATCATTAACTACAAATATTGCATCAGGATTATGTCATTGGATTTCAACTGTTACCTCATTGTCATTATACCAAATTCTTATCACAAAGCCAATGCGAATATAATTGAGGTGGTTTTGTCAAGTTGCCAATCAGATGCTCTCCTGTTTATAAAAGTGTAATATGCAATTGACATGCAAGTTTTTGGTAACCTCTATGAGCTAGCTCAAACGGAAATGTTTGTAGAAGACTACCTTGTTTAGTACAAATCATTATTGAAAATTTCATCATCCATAATAAAGACTTATTTCTAATGTATGAAAGTCTTCAACCCAAGTTAATATACATTTGAAAAGACTCTGATTTTAATGCTTGTTTTGTTGTCTGTCAAATTAGGAGTTTTAATTATAGCGGAAATGTTTCGAAAGCTACCGGGGATTGATGAAGCATGAGTGTGTGTGTGTGTGTTGTAGCACATGGAGCAGCTGGTGAAGCTTGGGGGGGAGAAGATGGGGGTGGTCAACCTGCTGTTTGAGCACCTGCTGCAACCCCTTACCACCCCCCACACGGGGGTCTGTGTCGCCACTCATCTCCTGCCAATCATTGCTGATGGGGTTGTGTTTGGAGCCATCCACAAGAGGACTGATAGGTCAGCACTCCCACATCACCCATGCCTGGGCTAAAAACTTCTCGACATACTGAGACCTTTTTGACTCAAGATTTCAATCATTTTAGAAATTAACAATGGTGAAAAAATACGGGAACTCGAGCTACAACAATTGTTGCTAGACAAAAGTGATATGTGCACAAGTGCTTATATTTAAAATATGTCACTACTTATTTTCAACTATATGGATAGTAAACACTCCTATAATACCCGATGAATTCAACCAGTAAAATACAAACAATTAAATAAATCTCCAATTTTACATAACAAGTTGGTACATGTAAATAATTTTGAAAGATGTGAACATATTTGTTGAATTGTTTATATTTTGTTAGTTGATATTGAATTATTTTTTCATTTTATGAATGTATGCTTGTTAAGAAGAGGTGGGACGAACAAATATAGATCTTCTAGAATTTGTTTATATTTAAAAAATATCAAGTTTAGGATATCATTTATTTAATAATGTAATAACATATAAATCTAAATTCTGTCTTCGCTATTTACTATTTATTTTTTTACCAATTTTGTGAACTTGAATAAAGTCAACGCTTTACATAAATCAACCTAGAATCATGTCAATTGCATTTCAAATACATACAAGGATATAAAGCGAGTAAATGTTTTAAAAAAAATTAAGACAATGATGGCGGAAGCAAAATAAAGTTAGGCACTTATTGAAGAAATACTGGATTTTTAGCTCATCTGACCTGTAAAGCCCGATGGGCTGATGGCATGGCATGGTGTCCAGCATCCGGCCGTCCGCCGTCCGTCTGTCCGTCCGTCTGTCCATCTGTCCGTAAACTTTGTGGAATTTAGACTTCTTCTCCAGAACCATAAGGCCCAGAAAGCTGAAACTTGGTGTACAGACTCCTTGGCTAGTTAGGATTATAAATTGTTGCTTTGGTGGCCCTGTAGCGCCTAATAAGGGCCACAGGGGCCACACCCTGAAAACATATTTTCATCTTCTTCTTCAGAAGCATAAGGTCTAGAAAGCTGAAACTTTGTGTACAGACTCCTCGACTAATGAGGATTATAAATTGTAGCTTTGGTCGCTCTGTGGTCCCTGAAAACCTATTTTCATCTTCTTCTCCAGAACCGTAAGGCCTAGAAAGCTGAAACTTTGTGTACAGACTCCTTGGCTAGTGAGGAGAATTGTAGCCTTGGTGGCCCAGTAGCCCCAAATAAGGGCCACAGGGGCCACTTCCTTAAAACCTATTCTCATCTTCTTCTCCAGAAGCATAAGGCCTAGAGAACTTAAACTTTGCGTGCAGTCTTCTTTACCATTGAGGGTTATAATTTAGGTGACCCTATGGCCCATAATAAGGGCCACACCCTTATAACCTAATTTCATCTTTTTCTCAAAAAGCATCAGGCCTATATAAACCTGAAACTTTGTGTGCAGACTTCTAGGTTAGATAAGGAGGATTCCAAATTGTACATTCGGTGACCCTGTGGTCCCAAGTAAGAGGGAAACCACATTTGCCACACCCTAAAGCAAAATTGATATGAAGCCTGCATGATGAGCTAAAGAGCCAATGGCTCTATTTTTTTAAATTGTATTTTGCTTATTCAACATGGTTTTTCAATAATGAACATATTTTAGATATTGCTATAAATGGGAATGATGTGCTTGGTTGAACTCAAATCAATTTCTGAAAAAATAATGGGTGTCACTGAATGTTTTTCCACACTATGATGTCATTTTGGAAATAACTAATAAAACATGAAAGCTAACGTCACAGCAGTTTTTATCACTTCAAGTATATCTTTGACGGCTTTCCATGTAATTATCAACAACACTGCTAAACTAAAACAAAAGAGTGAAATTACAACGATCAGTTGATTTTCCAAGGCAAATTAAATTTAGTCAGATATTTATGGTATTTGAATAACAAACAGTATAGCAGGACTGCACATATTTAAGCCCACCCGTTATTAACCCCATAGGCTTTAAATAGGAAATATACAGATTTTAAGTCCATGTGCGTGATGAACCCTCACAACCCTGAATAAGTAATAGTTAGACCATGAGGGCCTGTTGTCTTATCATTTAATTAGTTAGTTTGACCACTAGCGAGTAGCGCGACTGGTCTAACTTACCATTTAAACGATTGGAAAAACAAGTCCGAATGGTCTAACTATTACGTGAGTATTAAAACGTTAAACAAGTTTTCAACACAAATCATTTCACGAAACAAAAGTCTATTCAGGTATTATTTGAAGACTATTTTAGTAAGTGGCGATGTAGCAATGTGGCGGACCGCCAATTTGACTTCTGCTTGGATAAGAAGTTAAGAACTGTTTCATACTGTTCGCAATGGTAACCTCTCTGTAAACATTGTAAAAGCTGCGTTTGAAATAATTTCATAACTGTATAAGGATATAAAGGTATACAGTCCTGATTTCGAGGTTTATTTTCATTTAGAGGTTTCAGGAAAGCACTTTGTAGTTACTCAATACTTTTTCACAAATGGCTTCAATACGGTTGACAGACACTGACAGATTCGACAGAGCAGATCCAACGAAATGCGTCTATTGAAATAAAGCTGTACATGCTTTTCTTCTTAATGAAATGAAAGGCTGCTCAATCTGTAAAATAATTTTTTTTAGCTCATCAGGTCTGAAAGACCCGATGGGCTTATGGCATGGCATGGCGTCCATCCGTCCATCCGTCTGTCCGTGAAATTTGATGTGCAGACTCCTTGGCCAATGGGGATTCTAAATTGTAGATTTTGTGACCCCATGACCCCAAATGGGGTCACAGGGGTCAAAACTTTAAAAAGCTATTTTCATTTTCTTCTCCAGTTCCAAAAGGTCTATAGAGCTGAAAAGTTGTGTGTGGACTCCTTGGCCAATGGGGATTCTAAATTGTAGATTTTGTGACCCCATGACCCCAAATTGGGTCACAGGGGTCAAAACCTTATAATCCTATATTCATCTTCTTCTCCAGTTCCAAAAGGTCGAGAGAGCTGAAAAGTTGTGAGTAGAATCCTTGGCCAATGAGGATTCTAAATTGAAGATTTGGTTATTCCAAGACCCCAAATGGGGTCACAGGGGTCAAAACCTTAAAAACCTATTTTCATCAAAATTCTGTTGAGCTAAAAAGCCCATGGCTCTATTTTATGTAATAAAATGTATATTGTTTATGTTGTTTCTAATAGAAGATTTTTATCACGACATAGTCTTGCTCATTAAAAGTAGTTCCGTTGGTTGTATAACTGAAATTGGCGTTAGTTATACCATGGTTCACAACAAGGCAGCCATAGTCTAATATATGCTCTACAAGACACCGTGGGTGAATATTCTTGTACTGTGCCAGCCACTGTTATCTGCTAATTAGCACTGCTGGCTGTTTTATTCTCTGTATCAAGACACCTGCGTTTTTAGAACAACTATAGTGTATATATTTTGCGAATCTCAAAAAAACTGCAAAAGTATACACAAAAATTCCAAACGCATCAGATTTTTAGGGGGAACATACCACCTCCCCCAACCACTCCCCCCCCCCCCCCCAACCCCCACCACCTGCATGCACAGTGGAACCGACAGGCTTCTTGGCACCGTTTTGCCCGGGGATGTAGGTACATGCAAGTTCAATAATCGATAGCTGGAGTGAAAGCGCGATGAGTGCCTTTGAACGATGTCTTTTATTCCATGCACAGCTTTTTTTTTGCGCACATATATATATAAAATAAATGAAAATAAAAACAATTCACTCTTCTACACAAACAAATTAATTTATCTTCTTTACACGATGGTGAAAAAAATACAAAAATATCTCTAATCGTTCTTGAGATATACTGCGGCTAGGTGGGTACCCTCAGTCATTTTTAGCTCATCAGGACTGAAAGTCCAGATGGGCTTATGGCATGGCCCGTCGTCCGTCGTCCGTCCGTAAACTTTTGACACTTTCGACTTCTCCTCATGAACCATACACATTAGAGAGCTGAAATTTTGTGTACAAGTACCTTAGCATATGGAGATTCTAATTTGTAACTTTGGTGACCCTGTGACCCTATTTGGGGTCACAGGGGTCACAACTTTAAAAACTTATTTTCATCTTCTTCTCCAGTTCCAGAAGGACTAGAGAGTTAAAAATGATATGTGCAGACTCCTTGGACAATGGGGATTCTTATTTGTAACTTTGGTGAACCTGTGACCCCAAATAGGGTCACAGGGGTCACAACCTTAAAAACCTATTTTCATCTTCTTCTCCAGTTCTAAAAGGACTAGAGAGTTAAAACGATATATGCAGACTCCTTGGCCAATGGGGATTCTAAATTGTAGATTTCGTGACCCCATGACCCCAAATAGGGTCACAGGGGTCACAACCTTAAAAACCAATTCTCATCTTCTTCTCCAGTTCCAAAAGGTCTAGAGAGTTAATATTGATATGTGCAGACTCCTTGGACAATGGGGATTCTAATTTGTAACTTTGGTGACCCTGTGACTCCAAATAGGGTCACAGGGGTCACAACCTTAAAAACCTATTTTCATCTTCTTCTCAAGTTCCAAAAGGTCTAGAGAGCTGAAATGATATGTGCAGACTCCTTGGCCAATGGGGATTCTAAATTGTAGATTTTATGACCCCATGACCCCAAATAGGGTCACAGGGGTCACAACCTTAAAAACTTATTTTCATCATCATCTTTAGCTCCTAAAGGTCTATTGAGCTGAAAGACTGCATGTAGACTCCTTGGCCAATTGGGATTCTAAACTGTAGGTTTTGTGACCCCATGACCCCAAATAGGGACACAGGGGTCACAATCTTAACAACCTATTTTTCTCCATTAGATGACAGTCTATGGCAAATTTATTTCTCCTTGGATATTTTAGTGTGGACTTATTTCACTGTCTGATATTGGCGATCTAGAAAGTGTTGAATAATAATACATTTGTTTTGTAATTTTTAGCTCATCTGGCCTGTAAGGCCCGATGGGCTTATGGCATGGCATGGCATGGTGTCCGGCGTCCGTCCGTCCGTCCGTCCATCCGTCCGTAAACTTTGTGGAATTTCGACTTCTTCTCCAGAACCATAAGGCCTAGAAAGCTTAAACTTGGTGTACAGACTCCTTGACTAGTGAGGATCGAAAATTGTAGCTTTAGTGGCCCTGTGGCCCCTAATAAGGGCCACAGGGGCCAAACCCTTAAAAGCTATTTTCATCTTCTCCAGAACCAAAAGGCCTAGAAAGCTTGAACTTGGTGTACATACTCCTTGACTAGTGAGGATTAAAAATTGTAGCTTTAGTGGCCCTGTGGCCCCTAATAAGGGCCACAGGGGCCAAACCCTTAAAAGCTATTTTCATCTTCTTCTCCAGAACCAAAAGGCCTAGAAAGCTTGAACTTGGTGTACATACTCCTTGACTAGTGAGGATTAAAAATTGTAGCTTTAGTGGCCCTGTGGCCCCTAATAAGGGCCACAGGGGCCAAACCCTTAAAAGCTATTTTCATCTTCTTCTCCAGAAGCATGAGGCCCAGAAAGCTGAAACCTTGTGTACAGACTCCTTGACTAGTGAGGATTATAAATTGTAGCTTTAGTGGCCCTGTGGCCCCTAATAAGGGCCACAGGGGCCAAGCCCTTAAAAGCTATTTTCATATTCTTCTCCAGAAGCATGAGGCCCAGAAAGCTGAAACCTTGTGTACAGACTCCTTGACTAGTGAGGATTATAAATTGTAGCTTTAGTGGCCATGTGGCCCCTAATAAGGGCCACAGGGGCCAAGCCCTTAAAAGCTATTTTCATCTTCTTCTCCAGAACCAAAAGGCCTAGAAAGCTTGAACTTGGTGTACATACTCCTTGACTAGTGAGGATTAAAAATTGTAGCTTTAGTGGCCCTGTGGCCCCTAATAAGGGCCACGGGCCACGCCCTAAAAACCTATTTTCATCTTCTTCTCCAGAAGCATAAGGCCTACAAAGCTTAAACTTTGTTTACAGACTCCTTGATTAGTGAGGATTATAAATTGTAGCTTTGGTGACCATGTTGCCCCTAAGAAGGGCCACACCCTAAAAACCTATTTTCATCTTTTTCTCCAGAAGTATAAGGCCTAGAAAGCTGAAACTTTGTGTACAGACTCCTTGACTAGTGAGGATTAAAAATTGTAGCTTTGGTGGCCCTGTGGTCCCTAATAAGGGCCACAGGGGCCACGCCCTAAAAAGCTTTTTTCATCTTCTTCTCCAGAACAATAAGGCCTAGAAAGCTGAAACTTTGTGTACAGACTCCTTGACTAGTGAGGATTATAAATTGTAGCTTTGGTGGCCCTGTGACCCCTAATAAGGGCCACAGGGGCCAAGCCCTTAAACCTATTTTCATCTTCTTCTCCAGAACCAAAAGGCCTAGAAAGCTTGAACTTGGTGTACATACTCCTTGACTAGTGAGGATTAAAAATTGTAGCTTTAGTGACCCTGTGACACCTAATAAGGGCCAAGGGCCATGCCCTAAAAACCTATTTTCAACTTCTTCTCCAGAAGTATAAGGCCTAGAAAGCTGAAACTTTGTGTACAGACTTCTTGACTAGTGATGATTATGAATTGTAGCTTTGGTGACCCTGTTGCCCCTAATAAAGGCAACGGGAACGTCCTTCAAATCTATTTTCATCTTCTTCATCAGAAGTAAAGGCCTAGAAAACTGAAACTTGTCGCCTATTTATACTGAATTTTATTAATGGTGACCCTGTGGCCTCTACAAAGGGGGAATCACATTGACCACACTCTATAGCATAATTGATGATGAAGCCTGATGAGCTACAGAGCCAATGGCTCTATTTTTGAGAAAAAGTTTGATATTTGCGACAGTAATGTTGCAGCGCTTGCAGTTTCTTTACTTTTCTTGCGTATATATAAATGACACATTGGATTGAAGCTCGTTCTTTGCCCTTTACAATGATAGAAATGGTTTGAAATTTCGCCACCCTGCTCAAAAGATATATAGTGCCAAAGAAGGATGGGGGTTCATGATGCGGCTCTAGTTGAACTTCCACGGACAGCTCACATTCTCTGTCTCTTTTATAAAATAAAAAATAATGATTTAGCGTGAAAAGTGGTACATAGCTGAAAATAGCTGAAAACCACTGTTTTTTCACTGCTAGTAGTTTAATTATTTCTCATAGCGCATGTAAATATCGAACATCAAGATGATGACAATTCAATGCCGTTTTCAACAAATCCTTTTTCATTGAAATCCTCTCAAGGATAAGTTTGCCACGACGTGTGGGATATAAGGTGTGCATCTTTAGTTAGTGCCAACAATGTAATCCCGTGCCCAAGATGATGCATGCGCCCGTGGGCAATTAGTGATGTGATTCTCGCTCTCGGGAGAGACAGGGAAAAATTAGGCGTTTTCACAAGTGTTTTTCATTGTGTAACAGGTGACATAATGTTGTGAAACTTCGTACACCGTTTGATCCACCATTTAGACCATTTTTCATAAAAAGAACAGCGTTTCAGCGGGGAGAAAATAATTACGAGCCTCGAACTGAGAAAGGTTTTTGTGCAGAAAAATCTTGGATTCACCTACAGTGCTCTCAGTCAATTATAGCTTTAACAGGGAAGTTAGTTTCCTCACTCCGGGCCTAGCCTAGACAGCTTACAGGCAATGTTATTGGCAACTTGGAATATTCCGTGAGCCGCATCGTAAGGGTTAAGTTTCTAAAAATCATGCTAATTGATAAAAGGACAAAAATGTGATTTACAGTGTTAATTGTACTCATAGTTTCGATACATTTGTGTACATTATGTATGAGAAGTTAGACACTATAAAGCATCATTTCATTTAATGAATGAATGAATGAAACATAGAACACAGACGATTCTACTCAGACGTATTGTTTAATTGCAATTTTCATATCTTTCTGTTAGTGATTATAACCACCTCTATGTATTTTACTAAAAACAGGAACTACACATATATATTTCTATGACATTTTAAATAAGGAGACAATATATATATCAAATTTATATGAATAGAAAAAGGTCATCAGTTCATTTGAATGAAAAAGATCAACTCACTTAATTCGAAAGCAATCATTAATCATTTGCTGTGTATTTTCCCCTTTTAAACAGAACATATTTGTATTCTTCAAAATGGATATTCCCAGCAGTTGATAATTAATTAAATTTTGATAATCACTTTGGAAATTTAAATATCTGTTCATAAAATGACCAATATTCTTATGCTTTGGTTATCTTCAGTTTTTAAGCCCTGGGCTTAACTTCTTTTTACATGTTACTTCATCAAAACAGGTGAAATCCATATTTAGAGTGACACAGAGTATCTTTCTTAAAATTTTATTTGGCTTTGATAAGCTACAAAATATATAATATGCTGATTGAAGTTCATATCTCATCACTGGACTTGCAAATATATCCATTTATGCATAATATCTCTAAAATGCTTGATTTTATGGAAAAATCAAGAAAACATCTCAAATACCTTTAATATTCGAAATTATGCATCCAATTAAGCTACCTATTAGTTACAATACTTCATAAACACTATCGAATCAAATATATCTTCCTGTCAGCTAAAGACAAGGTTTCAAAATTACGTTTGGCGAATTTGCGCGCGCCACTCGAGCCACATTGTCCGGTTTTCGATCAAAATCCAGGCTTTCAATGGCCGTATTTTCGCTCCAATGTACTGATTGACCTTTAACTTGTTATTTTCAGTAACAGTTAGTGGTTCCCGATGTAATAACATCGATTTCAAAATTTGACATATGTGATCCTATCAACATACTCTGTGTCTCTTTAAGCCCTGGGCTTAAATATGTGCAGTCCAGGTACTAAATTATCACAAAAATGGCTGTTGGTGTTGCCATACAGCATTTCGTAAACCTAACGTTAAAAATCATGGTTGACATTAGTATATTCATCATTAGTACACTCAATTTAACCATTTGGCCTCAGTGTATGGAAAGGCCTTTGTTGTAGTTATGCATATACACTTGTGTTTAATGACAACACCAAAATATTGTCGCAAAACGTTACCGTAAGTGAGCTTGAATTCTGGGTCCCATTTCTTCTTAAGGTTGTGACACTGACAATGTAAGATAAGGTCCTTTTCTGAGTGTTTTTATTGACTGTTTGCAGGCTAGTGTTGGAGCTGAATGCCCATATAAGGACACACAAGAGGAACTGTGCAGCAAATGAAGTCTTGGGCAGGTTGGAACCACAGTTGTGTCAACATGACATATTCATCCTCTTTCATGGAAACTTGATAAAAGAAAGTTACTCTGTGTTAGTTAATTTGTCTGATCATGACTTGAGTCATATCCATTATAGCTACACAACAATAAGAGGAAAACAAACAAGGATATTTTACTGAAATATATCTATAAAGGATCTAACATCTTGAAAAATATTTATGGCTAAAAGTTGAAATGTATCTTTTACTGTCGTACACCTTAACCAACTGTTAACATGTTTTTTGCTATTTGAAATTCTTTGACTTAAGCAGTTAGCTGGTATATATGTCAGCTCTGCTTGCTTCTACACGTGTCCAATCAGCACAAGCACATTGAAGCTAATATTTGGTGTATTGAATTTCATATCAAATTTGTTCGACCTCTTAACCCAAAGAAAAACTACTGGTGCAACAAATTAATCCTTAACTTATGCACGCCCTATCATCATGTGACTAAACTGTACGCCCAAAAAGTGTCTTGAGCGGAAATTCTGTATAGTGTCTTCTGTTTTCGAACATAGTTGGTAAGAAAAATCGACATAAAGCTATTATAAACTTCAAGCATAAAGTTGTTATATGTCACATAACGTTCCAAACATGTCTGGGAATAACTGTATGCTGTTGTCTAAGGGCATATTTTAATAATTTTTTCTCCAAAAGCTTTTCAGTGTCGTTGTCTAACAATTTGCGATGAAAGTTCAGCAATAAAACTCAAATAGTACTGTCTATATTAGAAGATTTTATTAGATTTGTGAGTTGATAGATAGATACGTATTCTGACATGAACTTGAGCAAGTTTTAGCTTATTTCCACTAAAATATCAAAGATGCAGACATTTTACATACATGACCCTCAATGACAATTTGTACGCTGTCTTTATGTTCAAGTTAATTTTACTGTACGCTGTCTTTACTGTACAAACTTCCTTGTCTGCAATTGTTATTTGGACTCTTTTTCGTATTTGCAGGGAAAATCTTCTATTATCAATGTTGTTTTTGTCCAGGAGCCGTGTTCTTTAGTGATATATCAAGTACATTAGATCAATCACACTGTTGCCGTTCATGGGAATGAAGACTTTTCAATAAAGAAATTTTATGAAAAAATATACCAAGGTATTGAAAAACATGAAATCTTTTACATAAAGGGTTCCTCATACGCTGCTCAAAATAGAAAGAAAAGGTACACATTTCAAAACGTGATGATTGTGTTGACAGTAACAGGTGCTACTTCAATAGTTTTCTAAGCTGTCAAACCTTTTGAAAATCGTACAAGGCTTCCAAAGGCTCAGAAGCACATTTGGTTATTTCGAAATCGTGATCGCACAAAAACAAAAATAAATGGGACAAAATCAAAGAAAGTATTTTTATGATGAACGTACCATATTCATTTTAGCAATACGAATCTATTTCTCTACTTCAAACGACGAAAAGGTGTTCATACAAAAATGGCCGTCAATGCATTGTTTTTGCTTAATACTCGCTGATTTCTGTCACAATAACCCAGTTGAGAAAAATTTTTTTGACTACCTTAGGACAATACTATTGGTTTAATGCCATTTTTGCTAACAAAGATGCTCCGAAATTTTTTATTTCATTGATTCAGTCACAATACTGTAATTCTGTACATAATGACATAGACATAATGAAAAAAAGGAAAGGAATTAAATGATGATTCAACGATTTGACCAGCCATCTCATAAATCTATGTTCATTTATTGATTTTCATATTGATGTTTACAGGAACAAGTTCAAGAATCTTTGTCATAGAATGATACAAGCTTGAGAAGAAGCCAGCCCAAAAGTGTTATTTTGTTATACGTGTGTAGGTTACATCTGTAAAGGAATTATCAGACAAAACTTTATGAATTATAAGTATAAATATTTTTGATATAGAAACAAACATCTCACGTTACTGAATCAAACAATTTGAATGTCATTTTTACATATTTGTATGATATCGATATTCAATATAAATCCCCTTTTTTCAGCAATCAAGACATCGTACAGACATATTATGATTTAACTGATAACACCGTCCCAAAATGTTTATGACATCGTACAGAAATGGAAATATACTAGTACATTGTTCATTAAATCTCCGATTGTGCAGCTTTTATAAGTACTACCTTGTTGAAACTTGGTTGATGTCAGCTTTTCAGCAATCAAGACGTCGTACAGACATATTATGATTTAACTGAAGACACCGTACCAAAATGTTTATGACATCGTACAGAAATGGAAATATACATTGTTCATTAAATCTCCGATTGTGCAGCTTTTATAAGTACTACCTTGTTGAAACTTGGTTGATGTCTTTATGATACTATACTCTTGAAGTATAAATTGTTAAAGTTATGCATAGTTCAAAATGCATTATGATCGATGGTCAAACATGAATTTTTGGTGTGAAAAGTCATTACCCAAAACTAGATTTTTACGGCGGTTTATAATCAAAGCATGCCTTACAGGCCTTTATTTTTAATGTTATTTTGACAGGGAAAGTCTAAAATGACAAACATCATAAAGTCAGGAGGAAACCATTTATCAAAGTGGAAATAAATCAGTATAATGTGGGGCCAACGTGAGGAAAAACTTACCAAAACTGAAGACACCGTACAGAACTTCCGCTGAAGACACTTTTTTGGTGTACAGTTTAGTCACGTGATGCTACGGCGTGTTATGTGTCCCGAAATATTCTGGTTTGCCAACAGCTTTGAAAAGGGTCCCAAGAAGCTAGCTAGGTCTGTATTGCTCACTCTAGCTCTTCACTGGGTGTATTGTGAACGCGAGGACGTTCGCTGTTACTGATTTGTCACGTGACTTTTCATGCGAGGAGCGAGACATTGAATCACAATTTTATACGATTACGACCATTTTATGAATAAATATGAACCTTTAACTATCGATTACTTCATGAGTAGATATCAATGCACGGACCTATACAAGCAAATAGAAGATACATTTTTACTGTTTTTTGGCAAACTAGCATTTTGGTAACTGCCTGTCAATAAATGTCACCGAAATTTCGATGATCTCTGTACATTTTTCGTACATTAATATTATTTAATGTCCACTTTATCAAAAATGTTTATGATGTATAATTGCTTTAATAATAACTGCATGCAATGGTGAAATTTCAAGGTATGGCACTCTATTAATGTTTAATAATCTGTTGTCAAAGTTTTATCATGTATTTTCATTGCTCAAGTTTTCCGGTGTACGGAATGTTACCGATCATGTTTTATATGGGATACAGATTCTGCTGATCGAGGGTACGGATTGTGCCTGAATGAAATTAATTTATTTTCTTAAAAAATCCAAACAGATTTCTTTTGAAAAAAAACTTCACTATTAAATTGTCTATTCAAACAAAGTCTATCATTTTAAACACATACAATCCGTCTAACATTATCAAAAACACCGTTTTACCAGTAACTTTGTATATTTCTCATTTCATTCACATCATCAAACAAACAGGAAGACAGGGTCGTCAATCCAATCCAAAGCAGATGCCTTTCTCAACAAGTTTGTGGTTATTAGCGATTCTAATGTTTCAATTTGTATTATAGTACTCCCTGAAATTGAAATAAAATGCTTTTTAAATTAGAATAGCAATTCTAAGTATTCATGTTCATTCGTGTTTAACAGCTTTCCTTTGTTAAACCTTTTGGTAAAACTAGATATTCTAAAGACGTTCAATACTCGACTGAGGGCATATATAAAATGAAAATCGAATTCTTCATCAAAATGTTACACCAAAATAACGGTTTCCAGGCGAACACATGTTTAAGGTATGATTTGGTGACACTAGATGGAACAACCATTTTAAAGTGTAGAAACGGACAACGAGAGCAACACTCAACTAAACAAATTCAATTTCTGAGGATTAATGCTTTTTCAATAACAATAACTTTCAGAATCACACAATATTAAACCTTTCAATTTTAACAAAATTGGCCAAAGAACGAATCGGACCACTGTATTATGCAGGTATTTGATTCACATATTGAGTTAAAAGAATTTCCAATTTTATTAGTTTTTGAGTTAATGATTTTCATCCAATGCCTTGCTCGCTTTTTACCATTGTTATATTTAATCAAAGGCGATGAACTTGTGTTTTTGGACGTTTGAAGTTTAGACAAATACATTAAAGCAGTTAATCGTTTTCTTTATTGTGTATTGGAAAGTGGATACTTTGTGAACTGAAATGCCAAGTTTGTCATATAGGCAGTTCTTTCGAATTGATGGAGTTTCGAGGGAGGGAAATATCTATATAGCTAGTGTGTGGTTTAGTGGTCTTAAATGAGAAATGGTGTTCTGAATGATGTCACATTCTGTAAGTGAACTATTTCGAACGAAAATGTAACATTTTATCACACTACTGTCGTTTTATTCAAGAAATTTCAATCACCACAATCCGTACACTAGGTTTGGTGCAATCACTAACCTCGTCCAAACTTCGTTAATGCAGTGCGCAACTTTCAAAATTTGCAGTCTGTTTTAAGGTTTATTCAGGGTTAAGAAGGTATATTATTATATTTCAGATTTGTTGATATATTCAGATGTTAATAGACGAAAGAGGTCATGCGGTGAGGACTTCAAACAACGAAACTGCAGTGATCAAGTGATCAAGAAAAAAGACAACCATATATTTGTTTACAAGACTTCCCGTTGTGTATTAGTAAATGGTTAAACCTTAGCAGTAGATATATAACAATATTGATACAGGATTGTAAGAATTATGATGATGATTTAGTTTTTATGTTGTGATCAGGACAATCATAACTCGTCTCTCGCTCTAATAGTCACGTGAATGAATAGTAACAACGAACGTCCTCACGTACACATTACACCCAGTGCTCTTGTGGGAGAAACAACATACCATGTAAGATTTGTTCTCTGTGTCCGCCAAAAGTTTGCATATGACTTTGTCCTGATCAATGTTCTTAATTATTTTCCTACTTTGCTTCAATGCTGGTTGTTATTATACACCTACTACGACAAGTGTTAAGATGTGCGTGTGTGCATGCATCCGACATCATTTCCGGAGCATTACTTGAAAGTTTTTTGACTCAGAAACATCAAATTTGGGTAAATGGATATGTTACCTATGTGGTGCAGATTTGCCTTTTTTGTCCCTCACCGCAACGCGAGACGGGGGACATTGTATTCAGCGGCGTCCGAATCATTGTTAACGCGATATCTCACGAAGCGCTGCACCCAATGTCTTCAAATTTTGTCACAGCCTCACTTGGGGGATTATGCAGACACCAGTCACTTTTGGTGACCGTGACTTTATTTTCAAGGTCACAACGGCGCTTTGATCTCTCTTGAAACTCTTGTTTACGTGATAGCTCATGAACCGCTGCACCTAATGTCTTCAAAATTGGTCACAGCCTACCTTGGGGGACTACGCAGACACCACTTATTACGGGTGACCTTGACATTATTTTCAAGGTCACTACGGCACTTTGGTCACTTTTGTAACTCTTTTTTAACGCGTTATATTATGAACCACTGCACCTAATGTCTTCAAATTTAGTCACAGCCTACATTTTGGGATTACGCAGACACCAGTCACTTCAGGTGACCTTGAGATTATTTTCAAGGTCACTATGGCACTTTGGCCACTTTTGAAACTCTTGTTAAAGCCATATCTCTTGAACCATTGCACTTATTGTCAATGGCAATATAGCATTTGATTATTGTGACAATTCTAGCGCAATATCCAAACAGCGGGGGACATTAACATGTTAGTGGCAAACACTTGTTGGTTTTAATTCCAGAGTACCATTCTTTTTCAGAAGGGTATCCTCCTTGGGGTACTCAATTAGCATAATTATCTGTTAATTTGCATATATGACAGGTTGTAACTATTTTTGAATAAAAATTTTCACTCACAAAAAAGTGTTATCGTATGTTCGACCATCCCAACGAAGTATCTGTCACCCTAGCGGCAGCCGCCTTAGTGCAACTCAAGAGCAGTTAACTCTAGCTCATCACTTATCAATCTGTCATTCGAGTGGGAAAACGTAGTGAATTTCATTCAAAAAAGTTTACGAAGTTCAATGAAAATTGGCCATGGAAGATTCTGTATGTGTGGTAACCCCTTTATATACACCGCAGAGGCAAAATTAGGGTCGCATTTCAGTTTTTTTCCTTAGGTTGTGACTTAAATAATTATTTCCTTCACCATGTGACATAGAGTCGGGTGGTTGGAAAAAATCCAACATGGCGGGCATGAGAAAGGCCTATTGTTAACATTTTCAACTTAGACTTTCTTTGCGTTCTGTCATAAGGATTTATTTCGCATTTATATCGCATTATATACGCTAATATTAATTATCCTTATTCTATCGCATGTTTATTTCACTTCTGATGTTTTTTTCCAAACTTGTCTAGAGTGAAATTTACGGTCGGTTTCTCTTTAGCTGCAAGCAATTAGCAAATGTATTACTTGTTTATTTATTATCAGCTTGCTTTCGCATTTGCCGATTTTTATACCCCCGACCAACGGTCCGGGGTATCTAGTAAAACCAACGATTCCGTCTGTGTGTCCGTGTGTCCGTGTGTGTGTGTGTGTGTCCGTCCGAGGACATTTTTTGTCCGACCTATAACGGGAAAACCATTTGTCCGATTAATTTCAAATTTTGCACATGTCTTCTACCCTACTAGGAGGGGTGCAGTGCGAAGTTACAGCAAATTTAGTTAACATTTGAATTTTTAGCTCATCAGGACTGAAAGTCCAGATGGGCTTATGGCATGGCCCGTCGTCCGGCGTCCGTCCGGCGTTCGTCGTCCGTCCGGCGTCCGTCGTCCGTCCGTCGTCCGTCGTCCGTAAACTTTTGACACTTTCGACTTCTCCTCATGAACCATACACATTAGAGAGCTGAACTTTTGTGTACAAGTACCTTAGCATATGGAGATTCTAATTTGTAACTTTGGTGACCCTGTGACCCCAAATAGGGTCACAGGGGTCACAACTTTAAAAACCTATTTTCATCTTCTTCTCCAGTTCCAGAAGGACTAGAGAGTTAAAAATGATATGTGCAGACTCCTTGGCCAATGGGGATTCTAATTTGTAACTTTGGTGACCCTGTGATCCCAAATAGGGTCACAGGGGTCACAACCTTAAATACCTATTTTCATCTTCTTCTCCAGTTCCAAAAGGAGTAGAGAGTTAAAAATTATATGTGCAGACTCCTTGGACAATGGAGATTCTAATTTGTAACTTTGGTGACCTTGTGACCCCAAATAGGGTCACAGGGGTCACAACCTTAAAAACCTATTTTCATCTTCTTCTCCAGTTCTAAAAAGACTAGAGAGTTAAAAACGATATGTGCAGACTCCTTTGCCAATGGGGATTCTAAATTGTAGATTTCGTGACCCCATGACCCCAAATAGGGTCACAGGGAGCACAACCTTAAAAACCTATTTTCATCTTCTTCTCCAGTTCTAAAAGGACTAGAGAGTTGAAAGTGATATGTGCAGACTCCTTGGCCAATTGGGATTCTAATTTGAAACTTTGGTGAACCTGTGACCCCAAATAGGGTCACAGGGGTCACAACCTTAAAAACCTATTTTCATCTTCTTCTCCAGTTCTAAAAGGACTAGAGAGTTGAAAGTGATATGTGCAAACTCCTTGGACAATGGGGATTCTAATTTGTAACTTTGGTGAACCTGTGACCCCAAATAGGGTCACAGGGGTCACAACCTTAAAAAACTATTTTCATCTTCTTCTCCAGTTCTAAAAGGACTAGAGAGTTGAAAGTGATATGTGCAGACTCCTTGGACAATGGGGATTCTAATTTGTAACTTTGGTGAACCTGTGACCCCAAATAGGGTCACAGGGGTCACAACCTTAAAAAACTATTTTCATCTTCTTCTCAAGTTCCAAAAGGTCTAGAGAGCTAAAATTATATGTGCAGACTCCTTGGACAATGGAGATTCTAATTTGTAACTTTGGTGACCTTGTGACCCCAAATAGGGTCACAGGGGTCACAACCTTAAAAACCTATTTTCTTCTTCTTCTCAAGTTCCAAAAGGTCTAGAGAGCTGAAATTATATGTGCAGACTCCTTGGACAATGGAGATTCTAATTTGTAACTTTGGTGACATTGTGACCCTAAATAGGGTCACAGGGGTCACAACCTTAAAAACCTATTTTCTTCTTCTTCTCCAGTTCTAAATGCACTAAAGAGTTAAAAACGATATGTGCAGACTCCTTGGCCAATGGGGATTCTAAATTGTAGATTTCGTGACCCCATGACCCCAAATAGGGTCACAGGGGTCACAACCTTAAAAACCTATTTTCATCTTCTTATCCAGTTCTAAAAGGACGAGAGAGTTAAAAATGATATGTGCAGACTCCTTGGCCAATGGGGATTCTAATTTGTAACTTTGGTGACCCTGTGATCCCAAATAGGGTCACAGGGGTCACAACCTTTAATACCTATTTTCATCTTCTTATCCAGTTCTAAAAAGACTAGAGAGTTAAAAACGATATGTGCAGACTCCTTGGCCAATGGGGATTCTAAATTGTAGATTTCGTGACCCCATGACCCCAAATAGGGTCACAGGGATCACAACCTTAAAAACCTATTTTCATCTTCTTCTCCAGTTCTAAAAGGACTAGAGAGTTGAAAGTGATATGTGCAGACTCCTTGGACAATGGGGATTCTAATTTGTAACTTTGGTGAACCTGTGACCCCAAATAGGGTCACAGGGGTCACAACCTTAAAAACCTATTTTCATCTTCTTCTCCAGTTCTAAAAGGACTAGAGAGTTGAAAGTGATATGTGCAGACTCCTTGGACAATGGGGATTCTAATTTGAAACTTTGGTGAACCTGTGACCCCAAATAGGGTCACAGGGGTCACAACCTTAAAAAACTATTTTCATCTTCTTCTCAAGTTCCAAAAGGTCTAGAGAGCTGAAATTATATATGCAGACTCCTTGGACAATGGAGATTCTAATTTGTAACTTTGGTGACCTTGTGACCCCAAATAGGGTCACAGGGGTCACAACCTTAAAAACCTATTTTCATCTTCTTCTCCAGTTCTAAAAGGACTAGAGAGTTAAAAACGATATGTGCAGACTCCTTGGCCAATGGGGATTGTAAATTGTAGATTTCGTGACCCCATGACCCCAAATAGGGTCACAGGGGTCACAACCTTAAAAACCTATTTTCATCTTCTTATCCAGTTCTAAAAGGACTAGAGAGTTGAAAGTGATATGTGCAGACTCCTTGGCCAATGGGGATTCTAATTTGAAACTTTGGTGAACCTGTGACCCCAAATAGGGTCACAGGGGTCACAGCCTTAAAAACCTATTTTCATCTTCTTCTCCAGTTCTAAAAGGACTAGAGAGTTGAAAGTGATATGTGCAGACTCCTTGGACAATGGGGATTCTAATTTGAAACTTTGGTGAACCTGTGACCCCAAATAGGGTCACAGGGGTCACAACCTTAAAAACCTATTTTCATCTTCTTCTCCAGTTCTAAAAGGACTAGAGAGTTAAAAACGATATGTGCAGACTCCTTGGCCAATGGGGATTCTAAATTGTAGATTTCGTGACCCCATGACCCCAAATAGGGTCACAGGGGTCACAACCTTAAAAACTTATTTTCATCATCATCTTTAGCTCCTAAAGGTCTATTGAGCTGAAAGACTGCATGTAGACTCCTTGGCCAATTGGGATTCTAAACTGTAGGTTTTGTGACCCCATGACCCCAAATAGGGTCACAGGGGTCACAATCTTAAAAAACTATTTTTCTCCATTAGATGACAGTCTATGGCAAATTTATTTCTCCTTGGATATTTCAGTGTGGACTTCTTTCACTGTCTGATATTGGCAATCTATAAAGTGTTGAATAATAATACATTTGTTTTGTAATTTTTTTATAGGTTTTCTTGCAATAGGTAACATCAGTTTCATTTTTAGCTCATCTTGCCTGTATAAAGCAAAGTTGATATGATGCCTGATGAGCTACAGAGCCAATGGCTCTATTTTTTATTAATTTTTTACAAATTTCCATGTTTTGAACTTAGTCATTTTCAAATATCAGATTTGTCCTACCTATTACGGGAAAAAAATTTGACCGATTTATTTCAAATTTTGCACATGTCTTCTACCCTACTAGGAGGGGTGCAGTGCCAAGTTACAGCAAATTTCGTTAACATTTGAATTTCTAGCTCATCTGGCCTGTAAGGCCCGATGGGCTTATGGCATGGCATGGTGTCCGGCGTCCATCCGTCCGTCCATCCATCCGTCCGTCCGTCCGTAAACTTTGTGGAATTTCGACTTCTTCTCCAGAACCATAAGGCCTAGAAAGCTTCAACTTGGTGTACAGACTCCTTGACAGGTGAGGATTAAAAATTGTAGCTTTGGTGGCCCTGTGGCCCAAAATAAGGGCCACAGGGGCCACGCCCTAAAAACCTATTTTCATCTTCTTCTCCAGAAGCATAAGGCCTAGAAAGCTGAAACCTTGTGTACAGACTCCTTGACTAGTGAGGATTATAAATTGTAGCTTTGGTGGCCCTGTGGCCCCTAATAAGGGTCACAGGGGCCAAGCCCTTAAAAGCTATTTTCGTCTTCTTCTCCAGAACCATAAGGCCTAGAAAGCTGAAACTTTGTGTACAGACTCCTTGGCTAGTGAGGATTATAAAGTGTAGCTTTAGTGGCCCTGTGGCCCCTGATAAGGGCCACAGGGGTCACGCCCTAAAAACCTACTTTCATCTTCTTCTCCAGAAGCATAAGGCCTAGAAAGCTTAAACTTTGTTTACAGACTCCTTGATTAGTGAGGATTATAAATTGTAGCTTTGGTTACCATGTTGCCCCTAATAAGGGCCACGCCCTAAAAACCTATTTTCATCTTTTTCTCCAGAAGAATAAGGCCTAGAAAGCTGAAACTTTGTGTACAGACTCCTTGACTAGTGAAGATTATAAATTGCAGCTTTAGTGGTCCTGTGAACCCTAATAAGGTCCACGGGCCACGCCCTAAACCTATTTTCATCTTCTTCTCCAGAAGTATAAGGCCTAGAAAGCTGAAACTTTGTGGACAGACTCCTTGACTAGTGATGATTATGAATTGTAGCTTTGGTGACCCTGTGGCCCCTAATAAAGGCAACAGGAACGTCCTTCAAATCTATTTTCATCTTCTTCATCAGAAGTAAAGGCCTAGAAAACTGAAACTTGTCGCCTATATACTGAATTTTATGAATGGTGACCCTGTGGCCTCTACAAAGGGGGAATCACATGACCACACTCTACAGCATAATTGATGATGAAGCCTGATGAGCTACAGAGCCAATGGCTCTATTTTTTATTAATTTTTTAGCTCATCAGGACTGAAAGTCCAGATGGGCTTATGGCATGGCCCGTCGTCCGGCGTCCGTCCGTCCGTCGTCCGTCGTCCGTCCATAAACTTTTGACACTTTCGACTTCTCCTCATGAACCATACACATTAGAGAGCTGAAATTTTGTGTACAAGTACCTTAGCATATGGAGATTCTAATTTGTAACTTTGGTGACCCTGTGACCCCAAATAGGGTCACAGGGGTCACAACTTTAAAAACCTATTTTCATCTTCTTCTCCAGTTCCAGAAGGACTAGAGAGTTAAAAATGATATGTGTAGACTCCTTGGCCAATGGGGATTCTAATTTGTAACTTTGGTGACCCTGTGACCCCAAATAGGGTCACAGGGGTCACAACCTTAAAAACCTATTTTCATCTTCTTCTCCAGTTCCAAAAGGAGTAGAGAGTTAAAAATTATATGTACAGACTCCTTGGACAATGGAGATGCTAATTTGTAACTTTGGTGACCCTGTGACCCCAAATAGGGTCACAGGGGTCACAACCTTAAAAACCTATTTTCATCTTCTTCTCCAGTTCTAAAAGGACTAGAGAGTTAAAAACGATATGTGCAGACTCCTTGGCCAATGGGGATTCTAAATTGTAGATTTCGTGACCCCATGACCACAAATAGGGTCACAGGGGTCACAACCTTAAAAACCCATTTTCATCTTCTTCTCCAGTTCTAAAAGGACTAGAGAGTTGAAAGTGATATGTGCAGATTCCTTGGACAATGGGGATTCTAATTTGTAACGTTGGTGACCCTGTGACCCCAAATAGGGTCACAGGGGTCACAACCTTAAATACCTATTTTCATCTTCTTCTCTTGTACTAAAAGGACTATAGAGTTGAAAATGATATGTGCAGACTCCTTTGCCAATCGGGATTCTTAATTGTAGATTTCGTGACCCCATGACCACAAATAGGGTCACAGGGGTCACAACCCTAAAAACCAATTCTCATCTTCTTCTCCAGTTCCAAAAGGTCTAGAGAGTTAATATTGATATGTGCAGACTCCTTGGACAATGGGGATTCTAATTTGTAACTTTGGTGACCCTGTGACCCCAAATAGGGTCACAGGGGTCACAACCTTAAAAAACTATTTTCATCTTCTTCTCAAGTTCCAAAAGGTCTAGAGAGTTAAAAATTATATGTACAGACTCCTTGGACAATGGAGATGCTAATTTGTAACTTTGGTGACCCTGTGACCCCAAATAGGGTCACAGGGGTCACAGCCTTAAAAACTTATTTTTATCATCATCTTTAGCTCTTTAAGGTCTATTGAGCTGAAAGTCTGCATGTAGACTCCTTGGCCAATTGGGATTCTAAACTGTAGGTTTTGTGACCCCATGACCCCAAATAGGGTCACAGGGGTCACAATCTTAAAAACCTATTTTTCTCCATTAGATGACAGTCTATGGTAAATTTATTTCTCCTTGGATATTTTAGTGTGGACTTCTTTCACTGTCTGATATTGGCGATCTAGAAAGTGTTGAATAATAATACATTTGTTTTGTAAATATTTTTAAAGGTTTTCTTGCAATAGGTAACATCAGTTTCATTTTTAGCACTTCTTGCCTGTTTAAAGCAAACTTGATATGATGCCTGATGAGCTACAGAGCCAATGGCTCTATTTTTACAAATTTCCATGTTTTGAACTTAGTCATTTTCCAATATCAGATTTGTCCGACCTATTACTTGACAACTATTTATCCGATTAATTTCAAATTTTGCACATGTCTTCTACCCTACTAGGAGGGGTGCAGTGTGAAGTAACAGCAAATTTCGTTAATATTTGAATTTTTTACAAATTTCCATGTTTTGAACTTAGTCATTTTCCAATATCAGATTTGTCCGACCTATTACGGGAAAAAAGTTTCATCTGATTCTTTTCACATTTTGCACATGGCTTCTTCCATACTAGGAGCTGTGCAGTGCCAAATCAATACTAAAATTGATGAGTGTTTTTTGTGTGTTTTTTTTTTTTTACAAACTTCCGTTTTTGGATTAGTGATTTTTCTCAATTCCTCTTTGGGGGTCAAATGCTGTGCAAGAGATGACTACATTGAAAGTAAAAAGTAATTCAGTTAGTCAGGGATGCACGGTCGGGGGTATTACTTTTTTGCTTGTTTTTATTGCTATCGCCTCTGCGTTGTTGTGTGCATTGTTGTATTTTATATAACATACATTTACAAATATTCATAATGTTCCCTCCCTACCCTCGCCCTTAGCACTCTCTAATGATTCATTGCAGTCATTCAGTCAGTGTAAGGGTTGTGGCACCTTTATCCTCTCGGCTGATGGGCATGATAGATGCCTCAAGTGCCTGGCCGAGGATGCCCATGAGGACTCTTGATTGCACAATCTGCCTGGGGTTTACGCCCAAGACGAGGAACACTCGATGCTCAGATCTCCTCTTCTTTACTAACCTCATCAAGGCGGGGGAGGACATCTCAGAAAGAGACCCCCCTAAAAACCCTAAAAAGGGTAAGGCTACGCCGGTATATCCGGGTGTTTCAGGGGTAGGTTCTGTACCCACGAGCATCGCCCCCGGTACTACGGTGCCGGGGGAGGGACCCGGGTCTGGAGCAGCAGGTTCCGTTGATCCCTCCTCCCAGTCTTCTTACCCCTGTTCCTTCTCTGAGCCTCGATCTCGCTGCAGGGGCTTACGCCTCGGGCAATATTGGTGATTGGGACTTGGAGTAGGATATGGAGTTTGATGACGACGAGGATGATCCTCGGCTACCTTACAGGTTTGTTGCTCTCTTGCCCGGAGTTGCTGCTCCAGTACCGGAGTCGGATTACTTGGTATTCCGCCTTCCCGGTGACGCCTTTGCGGTAGGTGATCTGAAGGATCTGACCAAGCGCTACCCTGTGGGAGAGGGAAAACTATGGGACGTCCCTACGGTAGACGAGTGCATTCTGACCTCAGTCAACTTCGCTTCCGCTACTCCGGCGAAGCAGGATCGGCGTCTGCCCCCCTTTGTGCAGCAAGTCGTTCATTGGAAGTCTGCGTATGCCTCTTTTCAGAATGCGTACAAGAACGCGGTTCAACAAATGAAGGTGAGCGTGCACGGGGCTTACCTGGCTGCTATGCAGACTCAGGTTTTGGCCAGGGAAAAAGAAGCCACGGACTCCGTGAAGCTTCTAGGGCAGCTGACTGAGGTTTTCTCCCATCTGGCCAGAGACTTCATTCGGAGTTCTGCCTCCCAGATGATGGGCGCAGTGGTGGGTATGCGCCGTTTGTGGTTGGCTACAACATCCTACAATCAGGCCACCACAAACAAGCTACTTGAGCTACCCTACCGACTCGGCTCCACGCTGTTTCTGGGGGCCGCTCTAGTAGTCAAGGAGGCCGCTGACCTCGTTGCTGCCACCAAGGAGGCTAAAGTCGGGCTCCAATTCCTTCTACACCCCGTCCCACCACCCCGTTGGACTCACTGTATGCTCCAATCACTGGGTGCTACGGCAGGGGTAGAGGAGGAGGCAAGCGCAACAAGCGTCAGCCTTTTCGGGGCCGCGGGAAACCCAATCAGGGTTCCTAACTTCCAGTCCTTCTCAGGTGGCTCTGGAACCAACGACTGTAGTGCCAGCGGTACCGGGAGTTCACTGTCTAGCCCACCAGATTCCTGTTGGCGGTCGTTTGGCCCTGTTCGCAGAAGAATGGGCCAGGGTCACGTCCAATCCCTGGGTCCTGTCCACGCTCAGGGACGGCCACATGCCACAGTGGAAATGCGCACCTCCATCCTTCGCAGGAGTACGATGTACGCCAGTGCCGAAGGATCGGGAGAAGGCAGAAGTCCTCCGGGCCGAGGTCAAAGCGTTGCTGGACAAAGCTGTGATCGAGGTAGTTCCAAGGGGCCAGGAAGAGTCAGGTTTTTACTCGACTTACTTCCAGCTGACCAAGAAAGACGGAGGCTTCAGGCCCATTCTGAATTTGAAATTCCTCAACACCATGTTGGAGGTCCCATCTTTCAAGATGGAGACTCTGAGAACGGTGATTGCGTCGGTAGAGACAGGAGATTGGCTGTCGTCAATAGATCTCAAGGACGCCTATCTGCATGTTCCTATGCACCCCCAGTTCAAGCAGTACCTGAGGTTTGCTTTCGAAGAGGTGTGCTACCAGTTTCGTGTGCTCCCCTTCGGCATCTCTACGGCGCCAAGGGTGTTCACCAAGCTGATGTTGATTCCGGCACAGGTCGCCAGATCACAGGGCAGGTGTCACCCGTAGCTAGAAGACTGGCTGATCAGAGCTTTGTCTCGAGTCAGGAGGCCACCCAGGACATACTCAACATCTTGGTCAGTCTGGGTTGGATAGTCAATCTGAAGAAGTCGGACCTGGTTCCGTCTCAGGATCTGATCTTCTTAGGAGCCAGATTTCAGTCAGGGCTAGGGATTGTCTCCCTGTCCCCGGACAGAATATCGAAGGTTCAGTTGACCACTCTACGTTTCATGCAGTCCCCCATTCACTCAGCAAGAGCTTGGCTCCAGTTGCTGGGGAACATGACGGCGACGGTAGACGTGGTCTGGAGCTCGACTTCATATGAGACTGGCCCAACAGGCTTTGGCAGGGCAGGGCTTCTAGAGAAGTTGTTATCAATTCCCGAGTGGCTTTACCCTCACCTCTGGTGGTGGACGGAGTCCGTTCACTTGTCCAGAGTGTTGCCTCTAGGCCCTCCGCAACCGACGGTGACGATTCAGACAGACGCCTCCCTTTAGGGGTGCGGCGGGGTCTTGAATCACCTCACGGCGTCAGGTCTTTGGACCAAGGACGAGGTCGCTCTGCACATGAATGTGTTGGAGTTGCGAGCCGTTCGGTTGGTGTTCAGACACTTCCTAGAGCACATCAGGGGTCGAGTGGTTCGTCTAGAAATGGACAAGCAGACCGCCATGACGTACATTCTGAGGGGGGTACAGTCTCCCCAACCCTGCTTCAGTAGGCCTGGCAGTTCATTCTCTGGTGCGACCAGTTTCGTATTCAGGTGAAGCCAGTATATCTGCCCGGAGTAGACAATGTGCAAGCGGACGCTCTGTCCCGGAGGATTCTCGCCCCGCACGAGTGGATGCTCCATCGGGAGATATTTTGAAGCCATTTCCCAGTTGTTCGAAACCATTCTAGGTGGATCTATTTGCCTCTGGGATGACGAACCAGATTCCGGAGTATTGCTCCAGGGTCCCAGACCGGAAGGCTCTAGCTCAGGACACATTCGTGCTCGATTGGACCGACAGGGTATTGTGGGCATTCCCGCCACTTCCCTTGGTATCGAAGGTTCTCTCGCAGCTGGCGTCCCAGTCACCCAGGCTACTAGTGCTGCTGGCACCCTTGTGGCCGGCGCAGAGCTGGTTTCCGACAGTGCTTCGGTATCTCACAATGCCTCCAGTTCTGCTGCCTTTCGGCCCGACCTCCTGTCACAGGAGGGAGCACCGCATCCGAATCCCAGAATTCAGTGGGTGGCATGGCCTTTGTACGGAATCGCCTCCAGGAGAGCGGTATTCCTGCAAGAATTGCAGACACAATACTGGCTTTGAGGAGGGATTTGACACAATGAAGGTTCAGTACAATGATAGATTGGCCTATTATGCGCGCTGGTGTAACGATAGAGAGATCCTCGATCCCTTTTCTGCAGATCTAGTTTCAGTACTAGAGTTTCTGGCCGCATCCACAGTCAGAGGTTACTCTACAGCGATATCGGCGATACACGTTCCAGTCGATGGCGCCCTTCTGGGTAATCATCCTCTGGTACAGCGCTTTTTAGCAGGTGTGGACAGAATCCGCCCCCCAGTGCGGCAGATTAGCCCTTCTTGGGATCTATCTATAGTACTTGATTGGCTGTCAGGGCCTTCTTTAAAGAACTTAGCTGGGTTATCACTCCAGATACTGACCTGGAAGACAGCTTTTTTGGTGGCGTTTACGTCGGGCAGGCGGGTAGGCGACATTCATGCGATGTCCGCTGATCCCGAGCTGACTGTTTTTCACAAAGACAGAGTCAGCATTAGGCTGCCTGACTCATATCGTCCCAAGGTGGATCATTCATTTCACAGCCCCGATAGAGTTGCCAGCTCTCACTCAGCCAGCAGCCTCTGGTGTAGTTGATTCTGTTCCCCATTTTCTGGATGTCCGCAGGTGTCTCAGAGCCTACATTAAGCGGACAAAAGACATCCGTAAAGATAAGCAATTGTTTTGCTGCTACGGAGGGGGAAAACCGGGTGAACCAGCCTCTAAGCAAACCATTTCCAGATGGCTGGTATCCTCTATTTGTATGGGCTATGTCCATAAGGGTCAGGAGCCCCCTGGTCATTTGAGAGCTCACTCAGTCAGAGCGGTAGCGACCTCTCAGGTTATACGCGGCAGCTCTGCCCATTGAAGAGATCTGCTCAGCGGCTATTTGGAGCCGGCCGAGTACGTTCATAAAACATGAACAAGCATTCTAACGAGCGTGCTCGGTTAGGTAAGACAGTTCTCTCAAGCGGACAGAATCGTAAACCCTCTGACTGACTGAATTCTAGAGGTTTTACTTTTTATGTTTTCACTAATAAACGAACTAGTTTTTAATGTGCACTTTTTGTATAAGTCCCTTCTCTACTCCAGTACCGGTGGCTGCTGTTTTGGGAATGGCCTTGGACATTGATATTTTTCAAAGCCTAGATACCCCTAGATCTCCTTTTCACAAAAAAAGGGAGGGGGGGGGGGGGGGGGGGTTTGGGTTGAAATAGGTCGTATACATGACCACTAGCAGCTAGCACCCAGGTCCGATGTGTGTTCGCCCCGACGAGGGAGGTCACGTGACCAGGTGTGTATTTATCTATTTTATTGGATATTCTTTGCAGACAGAATTCCACTCCCAGTTACAATTATTTGGGAGTCTGTTTTATGCTAATTGAGTACCCCAAGGAGGATACCCTTCTGAAAAAGAATCGAACAAACCTGCAGAGGTTTCAGATTCTTTGAAGGGGATCCACCTTGGGGTACAGCCTCCCACCTCCCCTTATTCTGTCTGGCAGATTGATAAGTGAGGAGTTAGAGTTACCTGCCCTTGAGTTGCACTAAGGCGGCTGACAGGTACTTCGTTGGGATGGTCGAACATACCATAACACTTTTTTGTGATTGTAAATTTTTATTCACAAATAGTTACAACCTGTCATATATGCAAATTAAAAGATAATAATGCTAATTGAGTACCCCAAGGAGAATCCCCTTCAAAGAATCTGAAACCTCTGCAGGTTTGTTCGAATGTTGGCCCTAAAACTACCAAATTTCTGACTTTGTTCCGTTTCAGGAGCATAACTTTAAAACTATTCAACATTGAAACTTCAAATTTGTTATGGATGTTACCTATGTGGTGCAGATGTGACTTTTGGAAGTTTCAATTCCAGGGTACCAATTTTTAGCTCATGGCGTGGCATGGTGTCTGGCATCAGTCAGTCCGTCTATCCGTCCGTCCATCCTTTCGTAAACTTTGTGGAATTTCGACTTCTGCTTCAGAACCATTATGTCTAGAAAGCTTAAACTTGGTGTACACACTCCTTGACTAGTGAGGATTATAAATTGTAGCTTTGGTGGCCCAGTAGCCCCTAATAAAGGCTACAGGGGCCACATCCTAAAGACCTATTTTCATCTTCTTCTCCAGAAGCATAAGGCCTAGAAAGCTGAAACTTTGTGTACAGACTCTTTCGCTAGTGAGGATTATAAATTGTAGCTTTGGTGGCCCTGTTGGCCCTAATAATAGGCCACACCCTTAAACCTATTTTCATCTTCTTCTCCAGAACCATAAGGCCTGGAAAGCTGAAACTGTGTGTACATACTCCTTGGCTTGTGAGGATTAATAATTGTAGATTTTGTGACCCTGTGTCTCTTACTAAGGGGGAACCACATTGGCCATACCTTAAAGCAGAATCAAATGGAAAGCCTGATTAACTGTGTCTCACCAAGGAATAAAGATGTTTTCATCAAACAGCATATTCAATCAAAAAGGATGTTTTTTTTCCTCTCTTCACATTTACATGAGGAACTTGACAATGGCATAACATTCAGCATTTACTGATTAAAAAGACCTAGATGTGGTTTATCATAGTCTTAGAATGGTTATTAAACGTCAAACAAAATTAGCAGCATTTACAACATTATTCACACAATCAGTATATCAAAATATAAGCTAAAACTGATTATTGAGCCGGGAGGATATGCCATTTCCTGATGGCTCGTGTTTAAATGGTTTCCATGGCAACAATTTGAACTTAGTGCATTTTGGGAGAAGGTCAATATAACTAAAAAAAACTGTTAAATATCTTTTACGTAACTTGATATGTAGTAACATCTAGAAGAGGAGTGGTCCCTTTTACTACTTTGTTTTTTTCTGAATTTTGAAACAATTTTAACTTTGTACAATGGGTGGGAAAGGTAATTTTTATCATAGTCATCACCCTGTCCGTCTGTATGTCCGTCCGTCCGTCCGTAATCATTTTGTTTCCGGAGCAGAACTTAAAAAACGTTCCACATATCTTTCTGAAACTTTACATGTGTATTGCCCACCTACTGAAGTGGTGCCTTTTGATATTTTCACATTTCTGAATATTTTATTTTTTATTATTTCCATGGAAACGGCTCTTATATGGACTCTGTTCATGAAAGATTTTGTTTCCGGAGCAGAACTCAAAAACCGGTCCACATATCTTTCTGAAACTTTACATGTGTATTGCCCACCTACTGAAGTGGTGCCTTTTGATATTTTCACATTTCTGAAAATTTTATTTTTTATTATTTCCATGGAAACGGCTCTTATTTTGACTCTGTTTTCATGAAAGGTTTTGTTTCCTGAGCAGAACTCAAAAACCGGTCCACATATCTTTCTTAAACTTAACATGTGTATTGCCCACCTACTGAAGTGGTGCCTTTTGATATTTTCACATTTCTGAAAATTTTATTTTTTATTATTTCCATGGAAACAGCTCTTATTTGGACTCTGTTCATGAAAGGTTTCGTTTCATATAAAACCGGTCCACATATCTTTCTTAAACTTTACATGTGTATTGCCCACCTACTGAAGTGGTGCCTTTTGATATTTTCACATTTCTGAAAATTTTATTTTTAGCTCATCTGGCCTGTAAGGCCCGATGGGCTTATGGCATGGCATGTTGTCCGGCGTCCGTCCGTAAACTTTGTGGAATTTCATCTTCTTCTCCAGAAGCATAAGGCCTAGAAAGCTGAAACTTTATGTACAGACTCCTTGACTAGTGAGTATTATAAATTGTAGCTTTGGTGGCCCTATGACCCCTAATAAGGGCCACAGGGGCCACGCCCTAAAAACCTATTTTCATCTTCTTCTTCAGAAGCATTAGGCCTAGAAAGCTGAAACTTTGTGTACAGACTCCTTGACTAGTGAGGATTATAAATTGTAGCTTTGGTGGCCCTGTGACCCCTAATAAGGGCCACAGGGGCCACGCCCTAAAAACCTAATTTCATCTTTGTTCTGTCAAAAACAGATAATCCTGGCCATGGTATGGCTTCTTAAGGGGTAAAAGACTGCAAAGTAAAGAAAATACCCAAATTAGGAAAATATTACACTTAAAATAGCATAATCAAAGACCAAAGAGTTAAAAACTACCAACAAAGTCACAAGTTTCAATTTTAAGAGATATTTTATGTGTGCTTCCTTAGAAAATTTCTGACAAGGAGAGGTTTACTGTTGAAAGATGATATTTTAAGGCAGCTTCAATCAATGTCAAGTGTCTACACAAGTATGGTAAAATAGTCTTCACATGAAGAACACAATGAGCTTACATTGCAAAATAAGTTTACAGTTAAAATATAATCCCAATATCCTGATATGAAATATTTCCATTTCTGTATTGATTACAAGTATCTGAAATCACATCACGTATACTTAAGTCTAGAATTTGAGACTTTGTGGCCCCTACAAATGGGGAAACCACATTGGCCACAGCAAAATTAAATATGAAGCCTGATGAGCTACAGAGCCAATGGCTCTATTTTTTAATATTTCCATGGAAACCGCTCTTATTTGGACTCTGTTCATGAAAGGTTTCGTTTCATATATATTAGCTTATACTATTATGAACCTTGCTAGAAAAATTTACAATTATCTTTCAAAGGTTTACATCTTACGATCATGTGGAACCGGTGGGATATGTCATCTTCTGATGACTCTTGTTTCTTTAAAGTTGAGATGGGGGACATCACAGTGCATCACATGCACATATTTCTAGTTATGTATTCCTAACTCGAAAGTTGCAGGCAGTTTTCTTGAAACTTTTAAAGAATCGTTTTCTTTTAAACCTTGTATTATGATTTCAGGTATGTTCCCATTCCTTTTCAATTGGATAGGCCACCTGTTGACTTTCATGAGTCACTTCAAACATTGTTGCAATTTCCTTGATTGATTGAAATATATAGATCCTCGAAAATTTAGCCCTGAATATAGTTGTGTCTGTTAAAATGTTTTTTTTATTTATAATTATTGTCTTTCAACATGAAGCAACATGAAAGCTGATGAGCTACGGAGCTTATGATCTGATTGGATATGTCATATTATGAAGACCATTGTTTATGGATGATGTCCAATAGATTCATTGTTGCTTTCAGTTGCAATAAGACCGACGGGACAGTGCGAGCAATGGTGGTGAGTTTCTTATCGCAGCTGCAGCCTGGCGTGTCGGAGCACATGGAGCTGGTACAGCTGTTGCTTAAGGAGCTGTACTCCCGGTATCGGGCACTCACAGAAGCTGCGGATTTCCGCCAGTACAACAACTCACTCTGTCACCGCCAGAAAAACCGCATCTTCCAGACCATCACCGTTCTAGAACCCTTTGTTGGACCGGTGAGTTACCTCCACTCACCAATGCTTCCAAAACTGCTAAGGGTGTTTGGGCCAGATGCTTTGAAAATACTCTTAAACAATAATGCTATAGATTAAAATTCATTATTAAGTGGCAATAAGAACCTCTCATGTGTTAAAAATATGGCCATTATTTAATATACTCTCCTCGATAGTTAACAATATGCCCGATTATCCTAATCTGTCTAATTCCGACAATCCTTACACAGAGTAAAGACAGAGTTATCGCTGCCCAAACCTGTACTGAAACTCACCACCAGGTGGCTAACCCTACGTCATCATTGCTTTTCTGTCGGCCATCAAGGACACTTGTGTTTTTGTTAGCTCTAGTTTTCCGACTGCTTTTGTGTTTGATAAACCTTTTCTTGTGTTTCTCTTCCCTGTTACAGGATTAGAGGGTTAACTATTTCTTGCGAAGTAGTTTGTGCCTCTTTCCATGTATTTGTTGCCGTTTTTTTTTCAGCAGTTGACTTCGTCAGCTGTTGTTGATTTCGGCTGGCCCGGGTTGCACGTGGGTTGCGTGCCGGGTCGCCTGGCTGCTACGCTTGGCTGGTTTGGAGGTAGACCTCTCGTCTACCGTCTCTGGCTTGCACTTCATTGTGGCCTGTTGAACGTCTGCCGCCTGCCGCGTCAGGCGCCCTACCGCCTCCCTTGCGCTTAGAGTGGACGTGCGCTTGGACGTCCCCTCGCTCGCGCTTCCCAGGCGCTTGGATGTGCTCTTGCTGGCGCTTGGGTTGGCGTGCGCTTGTGTCGCGTGTCTCTCGCTCTTCAACTCTCTATGAGGAGCGCCTGAGCGGAGAGGTGACTAATGCGTGGCGCTAGATGTGCGTCTGACGCTCAGGTTCGCGGGACAGAAGCTGAGGCGCGTCAGGCGCTATCTCTCTTCGTGTCCACTTTGATTGGGTAGTGGGTGAGGCGTTCATGCAGGCGCTCTCCCCGCTTCTCTGATCTTGACTTGCGTGGGATGCTTCAGATGCTGTCTTGCTAGTGGCGAGGCGCTCCAGGCGCCCTCCCCGCTTGCTTGATGGGGGTTTGTCTCCCGTTGATTAATTCGAACCTTGACTCGAGGCAGGTTTGGTTTGGTTTCTTTTCCTCTCCTGTTCCTCAGGTTCTTACTGACTCTGGGTCGTGGCGCTCCATGCTTCCTTCCCTCTCACTTTGTGCGTCACTGGCTCACGAGTGGGTCAAGACGCTTCAGGCGCTCTCCCCTCTCGGTTGCACCCTCGCGCGCGTGTCTCCCGCTCTTAACTCAGGGGAGGTTCCCGCTATGGGAAGCGCCTGAGTGGAGAGGTGACTGATGCGTGGCGCTAGGTGCGCGCCCCTCGCGCGCGTGTGTCTCGCTCTTAACTGAGTGGCTGTTTGATTGGACGTGCGCTTGCTAGTGCTCGTGTCTCTCGCTCTTAACTCAGGGGAGCTTCCCTCTAGGGGAAGCGCCTGAGTGGAGAGGTGATTGACGCGTGTGTCTACTAGTGAGTAGCCGTTTGATTGGACGTGCGATCGCTAGTGCTCGTGTATCTCGCTCTTAACTCAGGGGAGCTTCCCTCTAGGGGAAGCGCCTGAGTGGAGAGGTGATTGACGCGTGTGTCTACTAGTGAGTAGCCGTTTGATTGGACGGGCGATCGCTAGTGCTCGTGTCTCTCGCTCTTAACTCAGGGGAGCTTCCCTCTAGGGGAAGCGCCTGAGTGGAGAGGTGATTGACGCGTGTGTCTACTAGTGAGTAGCCGTTTGATTGGACGTGCGATCGCTAGTGCTCGTGTATCTCGCTCTTAACTCAGGGGAGCTTCCCTCTAGGGGAAGCGCCTGAGTGGAGAGGTGATTGACGCGTGTGTCTACTAGTGAGTAGCCGTTTGATTGGACGGGCGATCGCTAGTGCTCGTGTCTCTCGCTCTTAACTCAGGGGAGCTTCCCTTTAGGGGAAGCGCCTGAGTGGAGAGGTGATTGACGCGTGTGTCTACTAGTGAGCAGCCGTTTGATTGGACGTGCGATCGCTAGTGCTCGTGTCTCTCGCTCTTAACTCAGGGGAGCTTCCCTCTAGGGGAAGCGCCTGAGTGGAGAGGTGATTGACGCGTGTGTCTACTAGTGAGTAGCCGTTTGATTGGACGTGCGATCGCTAGTGCTCGTGTCTCTCGCTCTTAACTCAGGGGAGCTTCCCTCTAGGGGAAGCGCCTGAGTGGAGAGGTGATTGACGCTTGTGTCTACTAGTGAGTAGCCGTTTGATTGGACGTGCGATCGCTAGTGCTCGTGTCTCTCGCTCTTAACTCAGGGGAGCTTCCCTCTAGGGGAAGCGCCTGAGTGGAGAGGTGATTGGCGCTTGTGTCTACTAGTGAGTAGCCGTTTGATTGGACGTGCACTTGTGCACTTGGTAGTACTTGTGTCGCTCGCTCTTAACTCAGGGGAGCTTCCCTCTAGGGGTAGCGCCTGAGTGGAGAGGTGATTGGCGCGTGTGTCTACTGTTGAGTAGCCGTTTGATTGGACGTGCGATTGCTAGTGCTCGTGCCTCTCGCCCTTAACTCAGGGGAGCTTCCCTCTAGGGGTAGCGCCTGAGTGGAGAGGTGATTGGCGCGTGTGTCTACTAGTGAGTAGCCGTTTGATTGGACGTGCACTTGTGCACTTGGTAGTACTCGTGTCGCTCGCTCTTAACTCAGGGGAGCTTCCCTCTAGGGGTAGCGCCTGAGTGGAGAGGTGATTGGCGCGTGTGTCTACTAGTGAGTAGCCGTTTGATTGGACGTGCGATTGCTAGTGCTCGTGTCTCTCGCCCTTAACTCAGGGGAGCTTCCCTCTACGGGTAGCGCCTGAGTGGAGAGGTGATTGGCCTGTGTGTCTACTAGTGAGTAGCCGTTTGATTGGACGTGCACTTGTGCACTTGGTAGTACTCGTAGGCGTCCAATCAATCACTCCCTCTGGGGGAAGCGCCTGAGTGGATAGGCGATTGACGTGTGTGTCTACTAATGAGTAGCCGTTTGAATGGACGTGCGATCGCGAGTGCTCGTGTCTCTCGCTCTTAGCTCAGGGAACTTCCCTCTAGAGGCAGCGCCTGAGTGGAGAGGTGATTGACGCGTGTGTCTACTAGTGAGTAGCCGTTTGTTTGGACGTGCACTTGTGCACTTGGTAGTGCTCGTGTCTCTCGCTCTTAACTCAGGGGAGCTTCCCTCTAGGGGTAGAACCTGTGTGGAGGTGATTGACACGTGTCGCGTAGCAGTGCTCGTGGTTCTTGCTCTTAACTCTGGGGCTCCCCTCCAGGGAGGTGATTAACGCGTGTGGCTTGGTAGTACGCTCGACGCTCAGATCACGGATTGGTGTGCGCTCCACTAGCGTCTACTATCGAGTAGGTGCTTCCTTGGACGTTCACTTCTGCGGGCACTCGCGCTCGTATTCCTCGCTCTTAACTCTTAACTCCGCCGATCTGGGTAGCGTGCCCTTGTGTGCTTGGCCGCCCCTCGCGCTCGTGGCACTCACTCAGGGGAGCGTCCCTCTAGAAGCAATGTAGGATCAGGAGACACATGTCTTCTCTTCCCCTTTTCTTCTTCTCCTGAAGTGTCTGCGCCTTTCTTTCAAGGCTCCCAGCTGGTGGACAGAGGCGAGTCGGGTATCTCCTTCTGCTCTTCTTCCACCGTCTCTTCCTGGCAGCAAGAAGGGATCATGAGACAAGAGGTCTCCTCGACAGCCGGGCCTCTTCCCCCGCCTCTAGTGATCTCCGATCGCCAGAGGTCGGGACTCCCGGTCGCGTCACCACCCATTCCACTCTTCCACCAATCCCCCCCCCCCCTCCCCTGGGATGAGGACGTCAGTCGCTTGGCAGCCCAAGGAGTCGCCCACCCAGTGTCTGTCGGCCTCTTGTCACGCCAGCATGACTGTCTTCGCCAAGCGGGGTCATCAACCTGAGACGTGAGGCATTAATCACTCACGCCGCATCAATCTCCCTCAGATATATCTCAGGAGTGTCAGCGACACTTTTTTGATTGGTAGGTCGCAGGAACGCTGCGACATGGTCAGGAGACCCACCAACGAGAGCTCATGGTGGCATGGTCTCCTCCGTAGGCACAGCAACGCATTTTAGAACATATGGGGTTCCTTTCAGGAAGGGGGTCGGTCAGACAAGGTTCGCAAGGACTTCAATGCTGGTCCCTCGCCCAAAAGGACTCCCAAGGAATCCCAGCGTGGGAGAGGCAACAGGCACGGAAGCGCTTCCGAGGAGCGTTTGACTCCTTGGGGGACTCCCTACCCCCTTGGCCTGGACAAGTATGCGTGTGAGATCTTGGACCGAACGGCCGCTCCAAGATCTGACACCGGGATCTCACTCACCGGTATTCGTAAGTCCTACCTCATGCATGGTGTCGCTGGATTGGCGACTTCTCAGCGGTCTTCCACATGCAAACTATACGCTTTTCAATGGGTATGTCCGTCCTTCGTAATTAGGATCCCGGGTTGGTCTCCATCCTTTAGGGGCTCATTTGAATGAACAGGTATGGGATCTAGCTGTGGTACTTAATCTCCTCAACCTGAGTACCATGAACCGCTGACGGACACAGCGCTGCTGCGTCTCTCCTTTTAATCCGCCTTCTTGGTGGCTATGTGGTCAGCGTTGAGCAGGTTGACTCGCCATTCGCCCCTGCTAAAAGGCCTGGCAACGTATAGGGGACGGTACTTGTTTTCACTGTAAGATGTTTTCACAACTGACAAGTTGTTCTCACGTGTCAATTAACAGGACAAGCGTTACCAGCTGATTGTTCAATCAACTTGAAGTGGGAGCGAGGGGGTTATCAGTTAGCTTCACTTTAGAGTGAGCGTGAGGATTATCACTTAGCTTAACGAGTCGTGTGGAAGACAGTACTAATTGGTTGTGAGCATCCTCAGACCTTGCTTTTCGTTTTCGGATAACTGAATCAATTCCCTGTGCAAATATACAGACATGGTTTGGGGAAAAACGGCGTCTGGGCCCGGGAGCACGAGTTCCGGGTACGTTCTTTACATTAGCATGCACTCTAAGATCGGCCGGATAGCGCGGAGTCCGGGTATCCGAGGTTCGACTGTATATCCTAGTTGCACACGCTGCAAGCCGATTTGCTCAGGTTTGAGGTGAGAATAGGAGGTTCAACGATTTTGGGGCCTGCGCCAGTTCTCATCTGCGAGAACCAAAGCGCCGACGAACGCGGGAGGACCTTCACACTGCCGCCAATCTTCCCGTCCACGAGCAGGGTCGTCTCCCTTGTCCGTTGCGGGCTCTGCGTATCTATATGTTCTCCATGCGGACCCCCTGTGTTTTGATGTGAGGGACGGAGGTTCAGCCTCTCTGGGGCTGGCGGCTGAGTTTATCTGTAAGGTACAAACCGCAGACGAGAGGGGTAGAACTTTCTCGTTACCGTCCATTTCTAGAAGTATTGATCCGACAGACAGGAGAATTGTCTCCTCTGCCCAGTACGGGCACTACGGATCTACCCCGAGAGAACCCGGACAGTGCGTCAAGGGAGGAGGAGACTTTTCATCCCTCATTCTCAGGCCAGTGTTCGGGAGATAGACAAAAGACATCTGAGCATCTACCTCCGCTCTGCGGGGTTAGATGCGTAATATGTTGCGGATCTCGCTCCCTCGTGCATGCGAGGTCTAATCCGCACGAGATCAGGGCTATCTCGGCGACGATGGCCCTCCACAGCAACTTTGCGGTGGCGGACATCATGGCTGACTGTTTCTGGAAGTCAGACTCGGTGTTCGCCAACCACTACCTTCGGGACTTCTCGGGGTTTCGGTCTGTTGTCTTTCCATTCTAGCTGGCGACCTTGATTGCGGACCCCCTCGCTTAGCGAGGTTGGGTCAGGGTAATCACTCTGGCGTTCGGGGTTTCCCCGTCGGGGGTCACTCCGGGTGTCGTCTTATTGGTCCCCAGCTCTCTTCTGTTAAGACAGAGTTATATCGCTTTAACCGTCTCGTACCCACCTCCGTCTGTGGGATTCGGGCATATTGTTAACTATCGAGGAGAGTATATTAAATAATAGTATGTTTTTGTTTAAACATCATTATTTATACTCACCGTCGATAGTTAACAATCGTTAGCTCCCACCCGGCCTCCCCTCTGTACGATCGGCGTTCTCTGCCCGTCAGAAGAAGCAATGATGACGTAGGGTTAGCCACCTGGTGGTGAGTTTCAGTACAGGTTTGGGCAGCGATAACTCTGTCTTTACTCTGTGTAAGAATTGTCGGAATTAGACAGATTAGGATAATCGGGCATATTGTTAACTATCGACGGTGAGTATAAATAATGATGTTTAAACAAAAACATACTATTTTATAAGTTGTGCAACAATTTATTTTAAACGGTAAGCGTTTCTAGTGACTGCAGCATGTATGGTATTTCTTATGTGTAAACGTCTTTTTACAATTTCTGTAATATATAATGTTATGTGTATGTTGCTATGTATGTATCATTTTGTAAATACTAGGGTGAAGGTTACCTAAAGTTGGATAAGTTGTTCCAAATCCCTTTCTTCCTTGATTAAAATATGTAAATGAATCAAATTGATTTTTCTTGGTGTCTGTAAGAATGGAGTTGGTGTCATACAGGGTCAAGGCCAGGACCAGCTGTGGGACTTTGTGTGGGCATGTCTAGTGAGTGAAGCCCACCCCTCGGTGCGACATATGCAGGAGTGGATTCTTATGAGGCAGATCTATCGCTTTCCTCGGCTTCTCCTTACAAGAATATGGCAGCACTTTTCTCAGGTAAGATTTTTGTACAAACGGCCTGAAATGTTTATGATCTTATATACAAGAGTATTGAGTCTTACACAGAAAGAGAGAAATACTTCAATTCAAACTGCTTTTTATTTAAGAAAGTCCTTTTCCAAAACTTGTTCCGTCAAGTTTTCCAGGCACTGATACCTGAACCATAGAAATCTAACTCTTGGTGATCTAAAAAGGCCTCCATCATAGCAGTTTTGGAGTTAAGAGATGGAACAAGAATATAGAGTATAAGAATCAATACCGAAACGTCGCTACATTCTACAATAAAGAAGGTGATCATCCATAAAATTCCTTGTCTTCTTGATACTTCCAACTTCTAAAAAGCCTCTCAAACAACTAAGATTAGCATGATATTCCTCATATAGTAGTCAGCTTGAATCACTCCTTTGCAGTCCCAGAACATGGTTGCCACAACCTTCTTGGTGAACTTCTTGTTCTTTGGGGAGTTGGCATGTTTCCTTCTAGCTTCTTCTAACTCATTGAGAGTATTTTGAAGATTTGCCATCACCAGTGGATGCACAGCATCAATCAGACTTTGTACTGGTTGATGGTTTCCCTGACAGGGGTTATCTTGCAAGATTTCCCTGCCGCTTTGAATTTCTTTCACCCAGAGTTTGATTGTTGCAGCAGAAGGGGAATTGTCACCATAAACCGTAGTCAAATTGGGCTTGTTTGCAAATCTGTTCACATACTATTTCATGAATACTGTAAAGTATCTAAATCACAAAATTAGAACATTGTCGTAGGATAATAGCTATTTATTCTGTTATTAAATTATTCTGTTTACCCTGTGTAATGAATAACATTTGCCAACATCTTATATTATATACAGTATGGTTATGCTTTCAGTTTATTGACAAGAGGAACCTGAGTCTATGTTCTCTGATGCATGTGCTTGCCCGTGTAGGACCACACCTTCCCCAGGACATGCAGGTAGGCTTGTAGCAGCTGTAGCAGCTAACTCCTGTCATCAGTACCTCTGCACAACTGCTTTGCTTTTGCATAAACAATGATGCTAAGTACAGTCGAACTTGTATTAGCGGCCACCTCTTTAGAGCGGCCACCTGCCTATAGCGGCCACCCTTATGTCCTCCCGATCGATTTTACGTTATATTTTAACTGTGTAGAGCGGCCACCTGCCTATAGCGGCCAGCGGCCACCCTAATTATGTCCCGAGCAAAGATACAACTTGTCTGTAGCGGCCATTTGCAATCATGTGACTGTCATGTGACCGGGAAATACGCTTGATCGCTCACGGCCCAACAGCCTTGTCAGTGTCAATCAGCGGGCGTGTGGTTGTAATTAATTAAGTGAAATGCCATCTCACTCGATAACACAATAGGGTGAGTATGAAATGAAGTTCCTAATCAAATGTGTCACTCTCATGTGCATTCTCGAGTCACTTGACAACCCTCCTGCTTACCGGTCCTTAAGGAGGGAGGTCATGTCAGTGATGGAAGTACTGTATATAACAGTCTATAAGGCAAGTTTTTTATACCAGAATCAAAGAAGGGGGTCGCCTAATACACAAGGTCTACATTTCTAAGGCCAAATCAGGAGTATCTGCCAGCCCAGCTGGTCAATGTTTACACTGGATGTACATTTCACATTCATCGATACCATTTCAGAGTTAATCTTGTAAAAAGACATGCCTTTGTCTTATTGATCTTTTAATGAAAGTAGAGAGAGAAATATGAATGAAAATTCAAAATAACTTATCAATATAAATTATCCATGTACCGGACCAAAGGAAACATTCAACACGTGTTTACTGGCAATATCGATCAATATCATGTTATGTTCGTGTCTGTGTCATACAAGATAAAAAAAAGAGATAACAAGAAATTTTTAATGATTACTTTATTAATTTTGAAGACTGATATTGTTACTATTTTTATCTCTATGCATATAGTTTACAAAACTTATGCTGCCAAAAATATTTTGTCAATTATGCAGGCGATGTATAATTCATTTTTTTACTAGGCAGCAATTATTCTTTACATCAGTTAGGCTTTGTCAATATGCAATTTGTGTTAGATTTTCTGATTGGTGTTCATTCCAACTTCCATTCTTTTAACAAAAAAAAAGGCTTGAAACAAATATAACATTAGCAGAAAGTTGAATGAGGTTTGTTTAGATTTCTGAATCAGAATTATGAAAACAAAACAAGACACAGTAAATGGAGTTTGTTGACTGTAGCCCTGCTTGTTATATGGAGAAAATGATAAAACATTGAATAAAATAACAAACATCGTAAGTATCTTATTTATTTATTAATAACACATGACATTTAACTTAAAAATTACCAACCCAAATTTACCCTTACAAAATACATGATACACGAAATACATGGTACATGATTTTTATGTAGACCTGGCGACAATTTAACGCTATTGAGGATTACAAAGAGTTATGACAATACCTTTTAAGGTTAAAAAAATAAATATAAAAGGAGTATTGGTATACCGAAAGGTTCTTAACTCGCAGCATTTAAGCGAGAACACATTCCTCCTCATTTGCTGTGGCACCGACAGTTGGTTAGACCAACAAATGATTTTTGATTTTTGCAGTTTCAATGGAAACATGACTAAAACAGTGACTCCATGACCAAGTCCATTGTCCAGAGCATATATCTCCTAAACTATACATCCGGGCTTCGCCAAATTTCATACATTTATCAACCATGATCCCTAGATGTGCCTCAGATGTTTTCTAACTGTCGTGGCAAATCCTAGTCTTTTTCATATGTCTCCACCAAAGTCTAAAATCCAGACAATTTCTAGCTGACAGACACATTCTAACCCTTATCATCTGACACTGACGGCTGCAAAAGGTCCTTCGACATTTATCAATGCTGTTTTCTGACTTCCTAAGCAATGAGATAGCAAATCATGGACACAACTGCCTTCTATGGAAGGGAAGTTCTGGTTGTTAATTGTTGATAACTTAAGTCTTGCAACTCCTCTATTTTGACAATGAAAGGTTCCATTGACCTTTCTGTCAAAAATCCTATATATGCTTGATATTATGCGCCATAAAATTACACTGAACTTTACTTCTGTATTTCGTATTTTTATTTCGTAAATCAATTATTAAAAGTCACATTAAGTGGGAGAATAAGGGTTAACAAAGTGTATATCTCACAGTGAGACCCCAATAAATATTGGATATTTCATATTTAAAAAACAAAGCTATGGTCACAATTAATTTTTCATGGGGAAAAAACAACCATACATCATGGTGATGCCGGGGCAAAACCTAAAATCTCTGAAATCATCCTGTTTTCACAAGTTTTGTCATGGGAATTCTTTCTTGAGAACCGAAAAGCCTAAAAACAAGGATGTCTCAAAGACAAAGACGGTGCTTCTTGCATCAATCTTTATTTCTCCAAGCAATTATTCAAATATGAATCAAACTCATTGCATTCAGTCTTAGAGCACATCATTTGGTTATGGAAATACAATGCAGGACAGTCTCTTTTCACCCTCAGCTGTTAGAGAACAAATTTTGATTACTGACACAGTTGTCGCATCACAAAGGTTCCTTTATATTATCATTATAAAATAAAAATGTTATATGGAATTCTAAAAAAAAATCCTGTTCATTGTAACATATAAATAATGAGAAAGATATCCAGTAAGAAAGGAGGAGATATTGCATCTCAGTTAAACGTGTATGAATAGAAAAAGTGCCTTTTTGTGTGGCACTCTTTGTGAATAGTGATTAGTGCACATGCACAAATGTTAAATGGAATGAAAGATTATTCTTTCCTCTGTAATCAGATAAATAAATTGTCAAAATGCAATAAGTATTTCAAGAGTTAAAAAGTATAGATAATGGTACATCACTGAAAAAAATTGAAATTGCCCCTTTTTGTGGCACTTAGAGTTGTGTTGTTTGTTTTATATTTACATATCACATTCAAAATAACACAAATTCCTTCCTTTTGGCAAAGCCATATCATGGTTTAGACTGAGCCAATTAGTTACAGAGATGTCAAGTCTCAAAATTACCTCTACAAAACAGGCCTATTATTTACTGAGATGTCAAGTTGTCTGTTTTTTTATTCATTTTTGCTAAATACAAATTTAGTTTTTAATTTTTAGAGAAAATCTTTTATCTTTTGTTCTGACCCTAAAAATTTCAAAATGTGCTGAGTAGTTTTAGAGATATCTTTTGCAAAATAATGGTATTTGACTAAAAATATATTAAAATCACCATCTTTGCAGCAGTTGCTGCTTCCTTACGTCATATGGCACATTTACAAAATCAAAGACTATTTAAAGCTTTTTGCAATGAACTCTACCCATCTGATATCCACCAAGTGTTGCGACAATGTGTGAATGATAATGTGTGCTTGTCTGATCTGTCCAAAATATGTAATCAGTGCCTTGACTTATGCATATGCGGGCTGTGTAATTGTTCTTATATTGTTTCACACGCTTCCCAAGGAGTTAAGGAAAAATGAAAATATGTATGAGTGTTTTCATTATATTATGGGTCAAACAATGTAATGTAAGTTTGTAGAATGTTAGATCCATTACTTAGATCATGAGAGTTAAAGGAAACATTCTGGGATCCGCTACAGGGGACCTTATCAAGCTATCAACAACCTGGATGTTAAGGGTTATATAGCAGATTTTGGTTTAAGTTAAGGTAAAAGAAATAAGTGTTATAAGTGTATTTGAAAAGAGATATAAGTGTATTATAAAAAAACAATGCAATGTTACAATTTCATTATAACGTGTGTTTGGTGCATTTTGTCGGTCAGATTATTTGAAGTAAGTCGATCAATGGTGACCCTTGTTTGAGCAAACAATTACCGTAAGTTGTTCGCTATATGTGGTAACTGAGCATGCATAAGATGACACCCAACTGAGTCAAAACGAACACAGCCAATGGGTCTATGCAGAAGGTATACATGTTCACTCTCTTCACCTTAACAGGAGGAATTCTACGACCAGTCCCTGTCACGTCTACTGCCCTGGTGTTTGGCTCACCACTTCAACACCCGTGTCCATGCCCAAGTGAGTCTGGGACTCCTCTGGCGCCAATGTCAACTCTTGGGCCTACATGACCTGCTGGCCCGGAATAACATCCTCCAACGCATCCTGGACTTTCAGACAGACAACAAGTAGGTGCTGCTTTCATCTCTCCATGTGTCCCGTCTCACACAGTCTGGTGGACCACAGGTAGGTGCTGCTTTCATCTCTCCATGTGTCCCTTCTCACACAGTCTGGTGGACCACAGGTAGGTGCTGCTTTCATCTCTCCATGTGTCCCGTCTCACAGAGTCTGGAGGACAACAAGTAGGTGCTGCTTTCATCTCTCCATGTGTCCCGTCTCACACAGTCTGGAGGACCACAGGTAGGTGCTGCTTTCATCTCCCCATGTGTCCCTTCTCACAGAGTCTGGAGGACAACAAGTAGGTGCTGCTTTCATCTCTCCATGTGTCCCGTCTCACACAGTCTGGAGGACACCAAGTAGGTGCTGCTTTCATCTCTCCATGTGTCCCGTCTCACACAGTCTGGAGGACAACAAGTAGGTGCTGCTTTCATCTCTCCATGTGTCCCTTCTCACACAGTCTGGAGGACACCAAGTAGGTGCTGCTTTCATCTCCCCATGTGTCCCTTCTCACACAGTCTGGTGGACCACAGGTAGGTGCTGCTTTCATCTCTCCATGTGTCCCTTCTCACACAGTCTGGTGGACCACAGGTAGGTGCTGCTTTCATCTCTCCATGTGTCCCTTCTCACACTGTCTGGAGGACCACAGGTAGGTGCTGCTTTCATCTCTCCATGTGTCCCGTCTCACAGAGTCTGGAGGACCACAGGTAGGTGCTGCTTTCATCTCTCCATGTGTCCCGTCTCACACAGTCTGGAGGACAACAGGTAGGTGCTGCTTTCATCTCTCCATGTGTCCCGTCTCACACAGTCTGGAGGACACCAAGTAGGTGCTGCTTTCATCTCCCCATGTGTCCCTTCGCACACAGTCTGGAGGACAACAAGTAGGTGCTGCTTTCATCTCTCCATGTGTCCCGTCTCACACAGTCTGGAGGACCACAGGTAGGTGCTGCTTTCATCTCCCCATGTGTCCCTTCTCACAGAGTCTGGAGGACAACAAGTAGGTGCTGCTTTCATCTCTCCATGTGTCCCGTCTCACACAGTCTGGAGGACACCAAGTAGGTGCTGCTTTCATCTCTCCATGTGTCCCGTCTCACACAGTCTGGAGGACAACAAGTAGGTGCTGCTTTCATCTCTCCATGTGTCCCTTCTCACACAGTCTGGAGGACACCAAGTAGGTGCTGCTTTCATCTCCCCATGTGTCCCTTCTCACACAGTCTGGTGGACCACAGGTAGGTGCTGCTTTCATCTCTCCATGTGTCCCTTCTCACACAGTCTGGTGGACCACAGGTAGGTGCTGCTTTCATCTCTCCATGTGTCCCTTCTCACACTGTCTGGAGGACCACAGGTAGGTGCTGCTTTCATCTCTCCATGTGTCCCGTCTCACAGAGTCTGGAGGACCACAGGTAGGTGCTGCTTTCATCTCTCCATGTGTCCCGTCTCACACAGTCTGGAGGACAACAGGTAGGTGCTGCTTTCATCTCTCCATGTGTCCCGTCTCACACAGTCTGGAGGACACCAAGTAGGTGCTGCTTTCATCTCCCCATGTGTCCCTTCGCACACAGTCTGGAGGACAACAAGTAGGTGCTGCTTTCATCTCCCCATGTGTCCCGTCTCACACAGTCTGGTGGACCACAGGTAGGTGCTGCTTTCATCTCTCCATGTGTCCCGTCTCACACAGTCTGGAGGACAACAGGTAGGTGCTGCTTATATCTCTCCATGTGTCCCGTCTCACACAGTCTGGAGGACCACAGGTAGGTGCTGCTTTCATCTCTCCATGTGTCCCTTCTCACACTGTCTGGAGGACCACAGGTAGGTGCTGCTTTCATCTCTCCATGTGTCCCGTCTCACACAGTCTGGAGGACAACAGGTAGGTGCTGCTTTCATCTCTCCATGTGTCCCGTCTCACACAGTCTGGAGGACAACAAGTAGGTGCTGCTTTCATCTCTCCATGTGTCCCGTCTCACACAGTCTGGTGGACAACAAGTAGGTGCTGCTTTCATCTCTCCATGTGTCCCTTCTCACACAGTCTGGTGGACCACAGGTAGGTGCTGCTTTCATCTCTCCATGTGTCCCATCTCACACAGTCTGGTGGACCACAGGTAGGTGCTGCTTTCATCTCTACATGTGTCCCGTCTCACACAGTCTGGAGGACACCAAGTAGGTGCTGCTTTCATCTCTCCATGTGTCCCGTCTCATACAGTCTGGAGGACAACAAGTAGGTGCTGCTTTCATCTCTCCATGTGTCCCTTCTCACACAGTCTGGAGGACCACAGGTAGGTGCTGCTTTCATCTCTCCATGTGTCCCGTCTCACACAGTCTGGAGGACCACAGGTAGGTGCTGCTTTCATCTCTCCATGTGTCCCTTCTCACACAGTCTGGAGGACAACAGGTAGGTGCTGCTTTCATCTCTCCATGTGTCCCGTCTCACACAGTCTGGAGGACCACAGGTAGGTGCTGCTTTCATCTCTCCATGTGTCCCGTCTCACACAGTCTGGAGGACAACAAGTAGGTGCTGCTTTCATCTCTCCATGTGTCCCTTCTCACACAGTCTGGAGGACAACAGGTAGGTGCTGCTTTCATCTCTCCATGTGTCCCTTCTCACACAGTCTGGAGGACCACAGGTAGGTGCTGCTTTCATCTCTCCATGTGTCTCCTCTCACATAGTCTGGAGGACACCAAGTAGGTGCTGCTTTCATCTCCCCATGTGTCCCGTCTCACACAGTCTGGAGGACAACAGGTAGGTGCTGCTTTCATCTCTCCATGTGTCCCGTCTCACAGAGTCTGGAGGACCACAGGTAGGTGCTGCTTTCATCTCTCCATGTGTCCCTTCTCACAGAGTCTGGTGGACCACAGGTAGGTGCTGCTTTCATCTCTCCATGTGTCCAGTTTTACACAGTCTGGAGGACAACAGGTAGGTGCTGCTTTCATCTCTCCATGTGTCCCGTCTCACACAGTCTGGAGGACAACAAGTAGGTGCTGCTTTCATCTCCCCATGTGTCCCTTCTCACACAGTCTGGAGGACAACAGGTAGGTGCTGCTTTCATCTCTCCATGTGTCCCGTCTCACACAGTCTGGAGGACAACAGGTAGGTGCTGCTTTCATCTCTCCATGTGTCCCGTCTCACACAGTCTGGAGGACCACAGGTAGGTGCTGCTTTCATCTCTCCATGTGTCCCGTCTCACACAGTCTGGAGGACCACAGGTAGGTGCTGCTTTCATCTCTCCATGTGTCCCTTCTCACACAGTCTGGTGGACCACAGGTAGGTGCTGCTTTCATCTCTCCATGTGTCCCGTCTCACACAGTCTGGAGGACAACAAGTAGGTGCTGCTTTCATCTCCCCATGTGTCCCTTCTCACACAGTCTGGAGGACAACAGGTAGGTGCTGCTTTCATCTCTCCATGTGTCCCGTCTCACACAGTCTGGAGGACAACAGGTAGGTGCTGCTTTCATCTCTCCATGTGTCCCGTCTCACAGAGTCTGGAGGACCACAGGTAGGTGCTGCTTTCATCTCTCCATGTGTCCCGTCTCACACAGTCTGGAGGACCACAGGTAGGTGCTGCTTTCATCTCTCCATGTGTCCCTTCTCACACAGTCTGGTGGACCACAGGTAGGTGCTGCTTTCATCTCTCCATGTGTCCCGTCTCACACAGTCTGGAGGACCACAGGTAGGTGCTGCTTTCATCTCTCCATGTGTCCCTTCTCACACAGTCTGGAGGCCCACAGGTAGGTGCTGCTTTCATCTCTCCATGTGTCCCGTCTCACACAGTCTGGAGGACAACAGGTAGGTGCTGCTTTCATCTCTCCATGTGTCCCGTCTCACACAGTCTGGAGGACAACAAGTAGGTGCTGCTTTCATCTCCCCATGTGTCCCTTCTCACACAGTCTGGAGGACAACAGGTAGGTGCTGCTTTCATCTCTCCATGTGTCCCGTCTCACACAGTCTGGAGGACAACAGGTAGGTGCTGCTTTCATCTCTCCATGTGTCCCGTCTCACACAGTCTGGAGGACAACAGGTAGGTGCTGCTTATATCTCTCCATGTGTCCCGTCTCACACAGTCTGGAGGACCACAGGTAGGTGCTGCTTTCATCTCTCCATGTGTCCCTTCTCACACTGTCTGGAGGACCACAGGTAGGTGCTGCTTTCATCTCTCCATGTGTCCCGTCTCACACAGTCTGGAGGACAACAGGTAGGTGCTGCTTTCATCTCTCCATGTGTCCCGTCTCACACAGTCTGGAGGACAACAAGTAGGTGCTGCTTTCATCTCTCCATGTGTCCCGTCTCACACAGTCTGGTGGACAACAAGTAGGTGCTGCTTTCATCTCTCCATGTGTCCCTTCTCACACAGTCTGGTGGACCACAGGTAGGTGCTGCTTTCATCTCTCCATGTGTCCCATCTCACACAGTCTGGTGGACCACAGGTAGGTGCTGCTTTCATCTCTCCATGTGTCCCGTCTCACACAGTCTGGAGGACACCAAGTAGGTGCTGCTTTCATCTCTCCATGTGTCCCGTCTCATACAGTCTGGAGGACAACAAGTAGGTGCTGCTTTCATCTCTCCATGTGTCCCTTCTCACACAGTCTGGAGGACCACAGGTAGGTGCTGCTTTCATCTCTCCATGTGTCCCGTCTCACACAGTCTGGAGGACCACAGGTAGGTGCTGCTTTCATCTCTCCATGTGTCCCTTCTCACACAGTCTGGAGGACAACAGGTAGGTGCTGCTTTCATCTCTCCATGTGTCCCGTCTCACACAGTCTGGAGGACCACAGGTAGGTGCTGCTTTCATCTCTCCATGTGTCCCGTCTCACACAGTCTGGAGGACAACAAGTAGGTGCTGCTTTCATCTCTCCATGTGTCCCTTCTCACACAGTCTGGAGGACAACAGGTAGGTGCTGCTTTCATCTCTCCATGTGTCCCTTCTCACACAGTCTGGAGGACCACAGGTAGGTGCTGCTTTCATCTCTCCATGTGTCTCCTCTCACATAGTCTGGAGGACACCAAGTAGGTGCTGCTTTCATCTCCCCATGTGTCCCGTCTCACACAGTCTGGAGGACAACAGGTAGGTGCTGCTTTCATCTCTCCATGTGTCCCGTCTCACAGAGTCTGGAGGACCACAGGTAGGTGCTGCTTTCATCTCTCCATGTGTCCCTTCTCACAGAGTCTGGTGGACCACAGGTAGGTGCTGCTTTCATCTCTCCATGTGTCCAGTTTTACACAGTCTGGAGGACAACAGGTAGGTGCTGCTTTCATCTCTCCATGTGTCCCTTCTCACACAGTCTGGAGGACAACAGGTAGGTGCTGCTTTCATCTCTCCATGTGTCCCGTCTCACACAGTCTGGAGGACAACAGGTAGGTGCTGCTTTCATCTCTCCATGTGTCCCGTCTCACACAGTCTGGAGGACCACAGGTAGGTGCTGCTTTCATCTCTCCATGTGTCCCGTCTCACACAGTCTGGAGGACCACAGGTAGGTGCTGCTTTCATCTCTCCATGTGTCCCTTCTCACACAGTCTGGTGGACCACAGGTAGGTGCTGCTTTCATCTCTCCATGTGTCCCGTCTCACACAGTCTGGAGGACAACAAGTAGGTGCTGCTTTCATCTCCCCATGTGTCCCTTCTCACACAGTCTGGAGGACCACAGGTAGGTGCTGCTTTCATCTCTCCATGTGTCCCTTCTCACAGAGTCTGGTGGACCACAGGTAGGTGCTGCTTTCATCTCTCCATGTGTCCAGTTTTACACAGTCTGGAGGACAACAGGTAGGTGCTGCTTTCATCTCTCCATGTGTCCCGTCTCACACAGTCTGGAGGACAACAAGTAGGTGCTGCTTTCATCTCCCCATGTGTCCCTTCTCACACAGTCTGGAGGACAACAGGTAGGTGCTGCTTTCATCTCTCCATGTGTCCCGTCTCACACAGTCTGGAGGACAACAGGTAGGTGCTGCTTTCATCTCTCCATGTGTCCCGTCTCACACAGTCTGGAGGACCACAGGTAGGTGCTGCTTTCATCTCTCCATGTGTCCCGTCTCACACAGTCTGGAGGACCACAGGTAGGTGCTGCTTTCATCTCTCCATGTGTCCCTTCTCACACAGTCTGGTGGACCACAGGTAGGTGCTGCTTTCATCTCTCCATGTGTCCCGTCTCACACAGTCTGGAGGACAACAAGTAGGTGCTGCTTTCATCTCCCCATGTGTCCCTTCTCACACAGTCTGGAGGACAACAGGTAGGTGCTGCTTTCATCTCTCCATGTGTCCCGTCTCACACAGTCTGGAGGACAACAGGTAGGTGCTGCTTTCATCTCTCCATGTGTCCCGTCTCACAGAGTCTGGAGGACCACAGGTAGGTGCTGCTTTCATCTCTCCATGTGTCCCGTCTCACACAGTCTGGAGGACCACAGGTAGGTGCTGCTTTCATCTCTCCATGTGTCCCTTCTCACACAGTCTGGTGGACCACAGGTAGGTGCTGCTTTCATCTCTCCATGTGTCCCGTCTCACACAGTCTGGAGGACCACAGGTAGGTGCTGCTTTCATCTCTCCATGTGTCCCTTCTCACACAGTCTGGAGGCCCACAGGTAGGTGCTGCTTTCATCTCTCCATGTGTCCCGTCTCACACAGTCTGGAGGACAACAGGTAGGTGCTGCTTTCATCTCTCCATGTGTCCCGTCTCACACAGTCTGGAGGACAACAAGTAGGTGCTGCTTTCATCTCCCCATGTGTCCCTTCTCACACAGTCTGGAGGACAACAGGTAGGTGCTGCTTTCATCTCTCCATGTGTCCCGTCTCACACAGTCTGGAGGACAACAGGTAGGTGCTGCTTTCATCTCTCCATGTGTCCCGTCTCACACAGTCTGGAGGACAACAGGTAGGTGCTGCTTATATCTCTCCATGTGTCCCGTCTCACACAGTCTGGAGGACCACAGGTAGGTGCTGCTTTCATCTCTCCATGTGTCCCTTCTCACACTGTCTGGAGGACCACAGGTAGGTGCTGCTTTCATCTCTCCATGTGTCCCGTCTCACACAGTCTGGAGGACAACAGGTAGGTGCTGCTTTCATCTCTCCATGTGTCCCGTCTCACACAGTCTGGAGGACAACAAGTAGGTGCTGCTTTCATCTCTCCATGTGTCCCGTCTCACACAGTCTGGTGGACAACAAGTAGGTGCTGCTTTCATCTCTCCATGTGTCCCTTCTCACACAGTCTGGTGGACCACAGGTAGGTGCTGCTTTCATCTCTCCATGTGTCCCATCTCACACAGTCTGGTGGACCACAGGTAGGTGCTGCTTTCATCTCTCCATGTGTCCCGTCTCACACAGTCTGGAGGACACCAAGTAGGTGCTGCTTTCATCTCTCCATGTGTCCCGTCTCATACAGTCTGGAGGACAACAAGTAGGTGCTGCTTTCATCTCTCCATGTGTCCCTTCTCACACAGTCTGGAGGACCACAGGTAGGTGCTGCTTTCATCTCTCCATGTGTCCCGTCTCACACAGTCTGGAGGACCACAGGTAGGTGCTGCTTTCATCTCTCCATGTGTCCCTTCTCACACAGTCTGGAGGACAACAGGTAGGTGCTGCTTTCATCTCTCCATGTGTCCCGTCTCACACAGTCTGGAGGACCACAGGTAGGTGCTGCTTTCATCTCTCCATGTGTCCCGTCTCACACAGTCTGGAGGACAACAAGTAGGTGCTGCTTTCATCTCTCCATGTGTCCCTTCTCACACAGTCTGGAGGACAACAGGTAGGTGCTGCTTTCATCTCTCCATGTGTCCCTTCTCACACAGTCTGGGGGACCACAGGTAGGTGCTGCTTTCATCTCTCCATGTGTCTCCTCTCACATAGTCTGGAGGACACCAAGTAGGTGCTGCTTTCATCTCCCCATGTGTCCCGTCTCACACAGTCTGGAGGACAACAGGTAGGTGCTGCTTTCATCTCTCCATGTGTCCCGTCTCACAGAGTCTGGAGGACCACAGGTAGGTGCTGCTTTCATCTCTCCATGTGTCCCTTCTCACAGAGTCTGGTGGACCACAGGTAGGTGCTGCTTTCATCTCTCCATGTGTCCAGTTTTACACAGTCTGGAGGACAACAGGTAGGTGCTGCTTTCATCTCTCCATGTGTCCCTTCTCACACAGTCTGGAGGACAACAGGTAGGTGCTGCTTTCATCTCTCCATGTGTCCCGTCTCACACAGTCTGGAGGACAACAGGTAGGTGCTGCTTTCATCTCTCCATGTGTCCCGTCTCACACAGTCTGGAGGACCACAGGTAGGTGCTGCTTTCATCTCTCCATGTGTCCCGTCTCACACAGTCTGGAGGACCACAGGTAGGTGCTGCTTTCATCTCTCCATGTGTCCCTTCTCACACAGTCTGGTGGACCACAGGTAGGTGCTGCTTTCATCTCTCCATGTGTCCCGTCTCACACAGTCTGGAGGACAACAAGTAGGTGCTGCTTTCATCTCCCCATGTGTCCCTTCTCACACAGTCTGGAGGACAACAGGTAGGTGCTGCTTTCATCTCTCCATGTGTCCCGTCTCACACAGTCTGGAGGACCACAGGTAGGTGCTGCTTTCATCTCTCCATGTGTCCCGTCTCACAGAGTCTGGAGGACCACAGGTAGGTGCTGCTTTCATCTCTCCATGTGTCCCGTCTCACACAGTCTGGAGGACCACAGGTAGGTGCTGCTTTCATCTCTCCATGTGTCCCTTCTCACACAGTCTGGTGGACCACAGGTAGGTGCTGCTTTCATCTCTCCATGTGTCCCGTCTCACACAGTCTGGAGGACCACAGGTAGGTGCTGCTTTCATCTCTCCATGTGTCCCTTCTCACACAGTCTGGAGGCCCACAGGTAGGTGCTGCTTTCATCTCTCCATGTGTCCCGTCTCACACAGTCTGGAGGACAACAGGTAGGTGCTGCTTTCATCTCTCCATGTGTCCCGTCTCACACAGTCTGGAGGACAACAAGTAGGTGCTGCTTTCATCTCCCCATGTGTCCCTTCTCACACAGTCTGGTGGACCACAGGTAGGTGCTGCTTTCATCTCTCCATGTGTCCCTTCGCACACAGTCTGGAGGACAACAGGTAGGTGCTGCTTTCATCTCTCCATGTGTCCCGTCTCACACAGTCTGGTGGACCACAGGTAGGTGCTGCTTTCATCTCTCCATGTGTCCCTTCTCACACAGTCTGGAGGACAACAAGTAGGTGCTGCTTTCTTCTCTCCATGTGTCCAGTTTTACACAGTCTGGAGGACAACAGGTAGGTGCTGCTTTCATCTCTCCATGTGTCCCGTCTCACACAGTCTGGAGGACAACAGGTAGGTGCTGCTTTCATCTCCCCATGTGTCCCGTCTCACACAGTCTGGAGGACAACAGGTAGGTGCTGCTTTCATCTCTCCATGTGTCCCGTCTCACACAGTCTGGAGGACAACAAGTAGGTGCTGCTTTCTTCTCTCCATGTGTCCAGTTTTACACAGTCTGGAGGACAACAGGTAGGTGCTGCTTTCATCTCTCCATGTGTCCCGTCTCACACAGTCTGGAGGACAACAGGTAGGTGCTGCTTTCATCTCCCCATGTGTCCCGTCTCACACAGTCTGGAGGACCACAGGTAGGTGCTGCTTTCATCTCTCCATGTGTCCCTTCTCACACAGTCTGGAGGACAACAAGTAGGTGCTGCTTTCTTCTCTCCATGTGTCCCGTCTCACACAGTCTGGAGGACAACAAGTAGGTGCTGCTTTCTTCTCTCCATGTGTCCAGTTTTACACAGTCTGGAGGACAACAGGTAGGTGCTGCTTTCATCTCTCCATGTGTCCCGTCTCACACAGTCTGGAGGACAACAGGTAGGTGCTGCTTTCATCTCCCCATGTGTCCCGTCTCACACAGTCTGGAGGACAACAGGTAGGTGCTGCTTTCATCTCTCCATGTGTCCCGTCTCACACAGTCTGGAGGACAACAAGTAGGTGCTGCTTTCATCTCCCCATGTGTCCCTTCTCACACAGTCTTGTGGACCACAGGTAGGTGCTGCTTTCATCTCTCCATGTGTCCCGTCTCACACTGTCTGGAGGACCACAGGTAGGTGCTGCTTTGGCCTAGGACAAACCTTCCCCGCTGAGAAAAGAAAATATCCTAGGACAAACCTTCCCCGAGGAAAATTTGGCCTAGGCTATTTCTTCCCCGGGGAAAGTTTAGACTTGGGAAGAATTGGCCTGCTACACCAGTATCTGAAATCACATCACCTACATATGTAATTTTTGAATTGGTGACCTTGTAGCTCATACAAAGGGAGAAACCACATTATAGTAAACTTAGATATAAAGCCTGATGAGCTACAGAGCAAATGCCTCATTTATGTATATATGTGGTTTACAATTTTGTAACGATGGGTTAATCATAAAATAGTAAAAAACATGTAAAAAACCTAAAGCTTCCATTAAGTAATTGTCAAATTATTTTCAGTTTGATGGTCATGATAAACTAAACATGAAATGCCTTTTAATCATTTTGCAGTAACTCTACTAAGAATTTACAGAAGTTGATGTCAAACTACTTTTACCAGAGCTTTGACTTCTTGGCTGACTTCAGTATTGAGGTAAGTCTATCTGATGATCCCTTGTCTTCTTCAAGCCTCTGTAGGAAATTTAGACTTGGTATACTGCTACATGAGAACATCAAGTGTTTCTGGAAAAGAAGTTCCTTGTTGTGAAAATCACAACAATATGGCGTATATTACATTTAGCCTACACTGAGCCAAGCAATATACACCAATCACTATCCATCAACTACTTCACACAACTGCCAGCTTCCACCAGTGACTTGTGCTTCAAACCAATCAACTGTAAACTTGAATAAACAATCTCAATTAGGACAGTTGGCCCTTTATCTTTTCACCAATACAAACCGTCATTGTTCATCCAACACTCTTTTTTATCCCTCACCGCAAAGTGGAAGGGGAATAAAGGTTTAGGCTCCATCTGTCTGTCCGTCCGTCCGTCATTTGCACATTTTCGACTTCTTCTCCAGAAGCAAAAGGCGTACAAAGCTGAAACTTTGTGTACAGATTCCTTGACTAGTGAGGATTAAGAATTGTAGCTTTGGTGACTCTGTTGCCCCTAATAAAGGCAACAAGAACGTCCTTAAAATCTATTTAATCTTCTTCTCCTGAAGTATAAGGCATAGAAAACTGAAACTTGTCGCCTAAATACTTAATTTTATGATTGGTGACCCTGTGGCCATTACAAAGGTGGAATCACATTGGCCACACTCTAGAGCATAATTGATAATGAAGCCTGATGAGCTACAGAGCCAATGGCTCTATTTTTATCCCCCGCAACAACGAAGTTGCGGGGGGTATTTAAATGGGTACCATCCGTCCATCCTTCCCTCCATTACACTTTGTCTCCGGCTCATAACTTTCTAACTAATCAACCATTTCAATTCAAATTTGTTATGGACATGAAAAAACATGTAATAATGTGTCATGAGAAACAATTTTCTGAAAATCTACATAAAATATTAGGATTTTGGAGAAAAAGTGGTAAATATTGTAAGAAATCTGTTACAAGTCCCGTCCGGCTCACAACTTCTAAACTAATCATCACATATTGATCAAATTTGATATGAAGATACATAATCATATGAAGGTGTGTCATGAACAACAATTTAAAAATATTTTTATAAAATTTTGCCTTTTTTGGCAAAAAATTAGGACTCTGTTGGAAAACTGTTACAAGTCCTGTCTGGCTCATAACTTCTAAACTAATCATCACATATTGATCAAATTTGATATGAAGATACATAATCATATGAAGGTGTGTCATGAAGAACAATTTTTAAAATATTTTTATAAAATTTTGCCTTTTTTGTCAAAAAATGAGGACTCTGTTGGAAATCTATTACAAGTCCTGTTTATCTCACATGTACAACTAAACTAATCATCACACTTTTGATCAAATTTGTTATGGAGATACAAAATCATATGAAGGTGTGTCATGAAGAAAAAAATTTAAAATATTTTAATTTTTTTTTGCCTTTTTTGTCAAAAAATGAGGACTCTGTTGGAAATCTATTACAAGTCCTGTCTATCTCACAACTCAACTAATCATCACATTTTTGATCAAATTTGTTATGGAGATACAAAATCATATGTTGGTGTGTCATGAAGAACAATTTTGAAAATATGTTTGTTTAAATATGATCAAATTGATCTTGGAGAATCAAATACATAATACATAAATTCATTCGTTTGATTTTAATTTTGTCAGCTAAGTCGAATTATGCCCAACAGTGAACATAAAGTTGGTATAGTATAGTTTTTTTGTTAGAACAGTTTCTTTCATATCCTTGAAAATTTGTGTTAATTTTTGCAACAAAAATTAATCAGCAATATGATCAGGAAAACCTATACATATTGTGCAATTTGCGGGGGATATAGCTCGACCATGTCAGCTGCTTGTTATTTTTTTTCTATGTCAACAGTTGTGATTTTGTGATTTTGAAGGGTTAGGTTAGTTTCCGGAGAATAACTCTGGAACTACATGAACAATTTTCACCAAATTTGGTATATAGCCTCTTCATATCATGTAGATGTGCCTTTTGGGGGTTTCAACTATTTTTCAATTTAACATTTTGTGGTTTCCATGGCAACAGTTTGAAATTTGTCATTTAAGGGAAGGGTTAGTTTCCGGAACTTAAGACTGACACTACATGACCAATCTATACCAAATTTGGTGTACATCGTCTTCGTATCATTTAGATGTGCATTTTAGAGGTTTCAACTTCTTTTTATTCATGTATCTTTTGCTTTCCATGCCAACAGTTTGGACATTGGAAATTTTGAACACAAGGGTTAGTTTTCATGACAAACTGCGTAGATGTTGATTAATGATTCCCATAATTAATAATCAAATGTAACCAAAACTTACAGTTTATGTTGTTTTATATAAAAATATGGTTTTCATTTGAGTTTTTAAAATCTAAAAGGTGTTTTCAAAAAGAAAATTTAGCTGAAATGGTGTATGGGGGAGACATCTGTTTTTACGAGTAAAAACACTTTCTAGTTATGAATTGTAACTTTGGTGATCCTATGACCCCTAATAAGCGCCACAGGGGCCACGCCATGAAAACCAATATCCGTCTCCTTTTCCAGAAGCAATAGGTTTACAAAGCTGAAATCATGTGTACAGACTGCAAGTTGGATGCTAATCAATAGGTTTGGTGGCTCTGTGCCCCCTCATAAGGGAAAAATTAGACATGAAGCCTGATGAGCTACAGAGACAATGGCTCTATTTTTAAAAAGATGCAAGGAGGTAAATACACATCATTCTATCTGCCAGACAATCTTCCTGACATTGCCCCGCCTGGCAATGCTGACTGATGAGGAGTGGTTGCAGCCATGGGTGTTTGAGCAGGTTGACAAGACATGGACTGAGGTCGGCTCTGACAGACTGTTGCCCCTCTTCAACCCCTCAACCACACTCAAGGAATGCGTCCCAGGACCTTGGAAGGTCAAACCCCAAGGTAACAATCTCTTCTGTAGACCAGTGAAGGATGTGCATACTGAGCAATACAGAAAATTTGCAAATTGAGAAAAATTGAGCACCCCTCAATTCATTACTAAAAATAATGCTATGGGAAAGGAACGAGACTTTGAGTGATCTTTCACTTGTACATTAAAAAAAGGTAGATTTTGTGAATAATTTATTCCCAGAAATATCTTCCATTTTGACATTTTATGAAATTACGATTGAATTTGTAATGGTACTAAATTTTCACTGATAACAAGTATGCTTCTAAAGTACTCACTTATTTCCATCAAAAGTCTGATGAGCTACAGAGCCCACAGCTCTATTTTTAAATGATATGAGTAATGAATAGTAGAGGACATAAGATATAAAATTATTGTACATTAAACAATGTACTTTAGCAGATGGTACAGAGATTACATATAATTTACATACTTTAGCTTGCATCAAAAACGTACATTTCGACTTTGAAATAATTTCGGGGAGTGAAAATGAAACGTTTTTCTCTCCTGTAAATTTATATATTTTGTCGGATTTTACCAAAATTGAAACAAAAATTGGAAAAAAACATTGTGAATGAATATTTAGATTAAAAGTATCCAGTTAGTTCCAAATAAAGAAATAATCGACAAAAAGCATTTTATTTCTATTTCCTTGAGTACTATAGTGTTGAAACTTTGAATGTTCAAAACCTGATTTCATGATTATGTACTTATTGATAGTTTTAATTTATTCAAAGCTAGAGGGCTGAAGGATAAAATTAACATCTCCAACAACAACGTAACATTTATTGCCAAATGATAAAGAATTTTCCCTATAAAGGACATAGAAGTCTGGTTTATCAGTATTCGGTCCATACAAGTTAACAAGTGTGAATCTTCCCTCAGAGACAATGACATCAAGAATCAAGAGATTTCCATCAGTATCCTTGAAAATACTGTGCACTTTGAAATCAACATTTGTATTAAAGAGAACTGCAACACCTCTTGATTGCATGACTATTGTTATAATTAAGAAACGCTTCACCTCCCAACTTGCTTCTCATTAATAACTCCTTAGAATTTTTCAAAATGAGTGCCATGAAGCAAAGTGAATTGAGTAATTTCTTAATCTTAACCCTTACGATGCCGGTCGAGTAATATTCCTGGACAAAGATCAAATCGCCCGTAAGCCCTCTAGGCGAATCCCGGAGCCAAGACTCTAACTTCATCTATAAGGCTATAATTGACTGCAAGCACTCTAGGCGAATTGGGGAATTTTCTGCACCAAGACTTCTCAGTTCGAGGCTCGTAATTATTTTCCGCGCCTCGCTAAAACGCCGTTCTTTTTATGAAAAGTGGTCTTAATGGTGGATCCAACGGTGTACGAAGTTTCACAACATTATGTCATCTCTAACAAGATGAAAAACACTCGTGAAAACGCCTAAATTTTCTCGGTCTCTCCCGAGAGCGAGAATCATGATGCGTCACTAATTGCCCACGGGCGAATGCATCGCCCGGGGCATGGGATTACATTGTTTGCACAGATTAGAGAAGCACACTTTATCTTTCACACGTCATGCATCAGAATAAAGAATAAAGAAAGATCTTTTATTCAATTTAAGGTTTGTGCACATGCAAAGAAAACTTTTCACAAAGCAAGCGCCGCACAAACAGTTTACTTTCTTCGTTCGTATTCAAGTTGAACTGTGCAGCGATTTTATTACATCCCTTCCTTTCTTGCTCCATATTTTTCGAACCACTCAGTGCTTTTTCATAATTTTTATATCACGATGAAGACAAAGGAATTGTCTTTGTTTCCATATAAAATTTGTATTTTTGCACCCTAAAATAAAGGAATGGTAAACGATGCAACAACTGTCGCAATTATCAGAATTTGTTCTCTAATAGCTGAGGGTAAGCCACTTTCATCATTTCTGTGTTCTGAATCAATCAATGTATTTTTATAATTTTTATATCATCATAAAGACAAAAGAATTATTTTAAATCTGGTATATAGTTTGCATATTCGCAGTGTAAAAAAAAAAGTGTGGCGAGATATGACAAATATCGCATTTATGTGATTATCAAAGTCTGTTTTCAATAGCTGATGGTACCCTGCACTCTTATTTCATTTCTTCTAAACCATGCTATACATTGGAACATTATTTATATGGACATAAGGAGGAATAAATGCCCTTCGATCCCATATGTAATTTATATTTGTACCCATAATAGTAAGCTATTTATCAAGCTCGAAATAAAGACAATTTTCGTATGCACGACAATGCAAGTCTAATACTTTCGCCTGCACGTGAGTGCCTAAGAGGGATTCTTTCGCTTATGACTCTATGCTCGGCGGAAGGTTTTCACACAAAATCATTCACTTACTTTGGCTACGTATATCTTTCATTCAGGACGGCGTATTCTAATGAAAAAATATCACCATAAAGACCGATAAATTATCTCTATTTACATATATTATTTGCATATGTTCAGTATTTATATGATTTTATTAGCTTTAAAATAAAGACAATTTTCAAATCATTGTAATAATCCTTCTAAAGAATTCCTCTAAATAATTTGTATGTGGTTAGAAGTGGAACATTCAGTGATTCCAACTGGAGTAATACCGCGCATGCGTGGTCACAAGTTATTGAATAATGGCTGTCGGAATGAAGACAACTTTACTTTCGATATCGAAACCGTTCCACGTGTGATAGAAATTCCATTGAAAATTTGGGATGCATATTGGCCATTTATATACGGGATTGGCGACTTAGAATTGTAAGTTACAAATTTTTTTTATCCCCCTTCGCGATGTAAATATGCCATGTCTTGTAAAAAGGTACGCGCTTCGGCCACAGAAAATAATTCAGCCAGCAGAGCTAACAAGCATATAACAGTGGCTGGCACTGTACAAGAAAATTCAACCACAGTGCCTTGTAGAGCATATAAAGTATTCAGCGTCGTGAGGGTTAAAACAAATTTTCATCTTCTTCTCCAGAACCATAAGGCCTAGAAAGCTGAACCTTTGTGTACAGACTCCTTGACTAGTGAGGATTATAAATTGTAGGTTTGGTGGCCCTGTGGCCCCTAATAAGGGGGTGTGTTGTCACGAGGGTCTAAATGTTGAGAGTTGATATGATGTTGTGTAGGGGAGAGGTGAGGTGTGTTGTCACGAGTGTTATATAATGTTGAGAGTTGATATGATGTTGTGTAGGGGAGAGCTGGGGTGCCGAGGAGGAGGTGCTGGATGGAGATGTTCAGAAGAAGATCATGCCCTGGAGACTGATGACTCCACAGGAGGACTTGGACCACCATTTGCGGGAGACCAGTAGGAAGATCCACAAGCAAGGTGGTCTCATTCTTGTCACGTCTCTCATCGATAAGATACCCAACCTTGGAGGTACGTTTATACAATACCAGTAAAGATAAACACCATCATCTGAGGATACCAGTATACATCAAATCCCAAACCTTAAAGGTTAATGTGTATTAAAGATAAGATCTCAAATATTGTACGTACTTTGTCTTATAATCTCAATATAGACTTCTCTTTACATCATGATCTTAAAAACAGTTCCCATCCCAATTTGACCTGGAACGTGTACATTATATTTTCCATTTTTAGCTCATGGGGCCTGTAAGGCCCGATGGGCTTATGGCATGGCATGGTGTCCGCCATCCGTCCGTCCATCCGTCCGTAAACTTTGTTGAATTTGGACGTCTTCTCCAGAACCATAAGGCCCAGAAAGCTGAAACTTTATTTATAAACTCCTTTGCTATGAGGATTATAAATTGTAGCTTTGGTGGCCCTGTGGCCCCAATTAAGGGCCACAGGGCCCACACCCGTAAAACCTATTTTCATCTTCTTCTCCAGAACCATAAGGTCTAGAAAGCTGAAACTTTGTGTACAGACTCCTTGACTAGTGAGGATTATAAATTGAAGCTTTGGTGGCCCTGTGGTCCCCAATATGGGCCACACCCTTAAACCTATTTTCATCTTCTTCTCCAGAACCATAAGGCCTGGAAAGCTGAAACTTTGTGTACATACTCCTTGGCTTGTGAGGATTAATAAGTGTAGATTTTGAAACTCTTGTTAAAGCCATATCTCTTGAACCATTGCACTTATTGTCAATGGTAATATAGCATTTGCTTATTGTGACAATTCTAGCGCAATATCCAAACGGCGGGGGACATTGCCATGTTAGTGGCAAACACTTGTTGGTTTTAATTCCAGGCTACCAATTTTATTGAAATGTTGGCCCTAAAACTACCAAATTTCTGACTTTGTTCCGTTTCAGGAGCATAACTTTAAAACTATTCATCATTGAAACTTCAAAGTTGTTATGGATGTTTCCTATGATGTGACTTTTGGAAGTTTCAATTCCAGGGTACCAATTTTTAGCTTATGGCGTGGCATGGTGTCCGGCATCCGTCCGTTTATCCGTCCGTCCATCCTTCTGTTACCTTTGTGGAATTTCGACTTCTGCTTCAGAACCATTATGCCTAGAAAGCTGAGACTTGGTGTACACACTCCTTGACTAGTGAGGATTATAAATTGTAGATTTGGTGGCCCAGTAGCCCCTAATAAGGGCCACACGGGCCATGCCCTTAAAACCTTTTTTCTTCTTCTTGTTCAGAACCATAAGGCCTAGAAAGCTGAAACTTTGTGTACATATTCCTTGACTAGTGAGGATTATAAATTGAAGCTTTGGTGGCTCTTGACCCCTATTAAGGGCCGGAGGGGCCACACCCCTAAGAAGCAGAAGGCCCAGAAAGCTGAAACCTGAATATACTCTTTGACTAGTGAGGATTATGATTTATAGCTTTTGTGGCCCTGTTGCCCCTAATTTCATCTTTTTCTCAAGAAGCATCAGGCCTAGAAAGCTGAAACTTTGTGTGCAAACTCCCTAAGTTAGATAAGGAGGATTCCAAATTGTCCATTTGGTGTCCCTGTGGTCCAAAGTAAGGTGGAACCACATTTGCCACACCCTGAAGCAAAATTGATATGAAGCCTGATGAGCTACAGAGCCACTGGCTCAATTTTTTATATGTATTGTTGATAAGATTGATTCATTTGTCTATAAATGATTGGTTAATCAAATACCAATAAAAAAAAGATATGTATGTATGAGTAAAGCTTGTAATCAAAGCCAGAATTTTTGAAAGCTGTTTATCAATCTGAATTTTTTAATTTAAATAGAGTTGTTATTGATAAACTTCAAACTTATTTTTGACTTGGTGTTGCATGAGTTACCAAGACTCAGCAGACAAATTAAGTTCTTGTGTATAGTGAATATACACAAGGAAGTATGGAAACACAGGCACTCATCTGTATTTATAAGCTTTACAATATCATTTTGTATAGACACTTATCATTAATAATGACTTGTATCAATTGGATTCTTGTTATAAAAGTAAACTAAGAGACTCGTTTCACTATTTTCAGGACTTTGCCGCACCAGTGAAATATTCGGAGTGTCAGAATTCATTATTGGCAATCTGTGTTTTATTGAGGATAAAGCTTTTCAACACTTGAGTGTAACAGCACAGAACTGGATTCCCATCACAGAAGTAAGTAAGCAGTTTAATAGGTCTGTAAGTCTCGTTTGCGTTCTTTCCAGTGACGAGCTTCCTGTGGTATCTTGAGCTGGTGGCAGGGATCTTTTGCACAGCGTAACTACACCAATAGCGCGCCTTGACATGTGGCACGTCACCCATGCAGTCGATTTTATTGCTGGAAATTTGTACCATAGACTGAAGGATAATATCAATCATGATTGAAATATAAGAAATAGAAAGATGACTGTTTTTTAAGGTATATGTCTAGTACAAGAGAAAACCATTCCCTTTTGGGTATTGTTTCAATTAACAGATACATTTTGACGTTAAAACTTGAGACAGGATATATCCTCATAATAAGTTAATTTCTTGCTTTCTACTGTGTCATGATTCAATCACATTTTGTTTACAAAACATGCAATATTCAATATTTTATTATATACAAATATGTTGCAGATAGTGTTAGCATTTTTTTCAGATTAAGTACAAATATTTAATTGACTTTTTTAATTTGATAATGTGCATACATTTCTATGTACTTTTGTTATTCACTCATTGTACGTTATGAATAATACAATCATTTATAATTTTCCTAGTTGCATATTTCATGTTGTATTTGTATACAGAATGAGAATAACATAAATTTTGAATATTTTTTTAAAAGTTAATAATATTTCTTACCATTAACCATTCCATAATCTTAGGACTCAGAACCAGCATTAAGTATTATACAATCATGACATACCTGGTATAACAATAACCTTTCCTATTTTAACAATAAATAATTAAATGAAGGAAATTAAATACGTTAATAATTGAAATATTTAAAATAAATCAGTATTGAGTCCACAGAGGCGATAGGTAAGCACACTGAAGTGCAGAAGTGAATTCATAAAATATACAAATTGATAACTATGCTAATAACTATTAAATACATGTACTGGATGTGACTGAACAGTTGTACTTGGGGGATGTGAATGAACAGATGTGACTGAACACTTGTACTGGACGGATGAGAATGAACACATGTACTGGGTGTATGTGACTGAACACTTGTACTGGGGGCATGTGAATGAACACATGTACTGAACAGATGTGACTGAACAGTTGTACTTGGGGGATGTGAATGAACAGATGTGACTGAACACATGTACTGGGTGGATGAGAATGAACACATGTACTGAACAGATGTGACTGAACACTTGTATTGAGTGTATGTGACTGAACACATGTACTGAACAGATGTGACTGAACACATGTATTGGGTGGATGAGAATGAACACATGTATTGGGTCTATGTGACTGAACACATGTACTGGGTGGATGAGAATGAACACATGTACTGAACAGATGTGACTGAACACTTGTACTGGTAGGCTGTGAATGAACACATGTACTGAACATATGTGACTGAACACTTGTACTGGGTGGATGAGAATAAACACATTTATCATCCAAAACTGTGTTCCACAGGAGATATCACTTGTCAAAGATCAAGCGATATCTCCTAGGAGATATCGCTTTGACAGTAGATTTTGAACAATGCCCTGTAATCAGAAAATACATGACATCACAAACGTTTTACATCATCAGTAATGACGTCACAATGATGACGTCATAAACACAATGACGTCACATTGCTATGACGTCATTAACATGATGACGTCACAATGCTATGACATCACTGGTTTAGGAGTTTTAGGGCCATGCAGTGTTCAAAGATGTACATTTTTCATGCTAATGTGATGAAAAAAGATTTTGGATGATAAATAGAATCTCACCCTCGTGTCTTCTGATATCAAATATATCAACACTCGTTGATAAAAGTAAAAAATCCTCGGCAAGCCTCGGACATTTGTTACTTGTATCAACTTGTGTTGATATATTTGATATCAGAAGACACTTGGGTGAGATTCTCTATATACTGGGTGGTTGTAACTGAACACATGTACTGGGGGGATGAGAATAAACACATGTACTGGGTGGATGTGACTGAACACTTGTACTGGATGTATCTGTTGCAGGTGCCCCCCCACCGCCTGAAGGAGTTTCTGCAGGACAGACGCAGGGACGGCTACACCCTTGTGGGTGTCGAGCAGACTGCTAATAGCGTCAGTCTCACTAACTACAAGTTCCCAACAAGAACCCTCCTCATTCTCGGGTAGGTCCAAGATTATCATACATGATATACTTAAAGGGGCAGTAGAACGTTTTTTGATAATTTTATATTTCAAAATTTTCTCTGATAATTGTAAGTTAACACTCAATGTATTATTTTGACAGTGTTAAAAATCTCATTACACAAGCCAATCATCTATAGTCAGAGGACAAATTATGAGGGTTCACATAAAATCCATTGGCGGCCCATTTGTGTGAACACCTTTAATTCATTTTGTGTAAGAAAGAGGAATCGCATGGCTTAACTTTATGATATATATTTGAATTATTACTGCTTAATGCTTAATAATGCTTATTTACTGTTTAAATACATTATTTGCCATTAAGCCTTTGGCTTACGCATATCAATCTAGCATGTTGCTCCGTGTTCCGTCACTGACGCAATTTAAAGAAATTTTTTACCAGATCACATGACTATCACGTGCTGTCACCAGTGCACGCACACAGAAGTGTGATGCTAACTTGTCATTCTTGCTCATTCAGACACTCCTGCTTGCCTCTTCGTTTTTCTGTTGACCTAGAAGGTAAGCGGTGGTTTGTTTGTTTTTTCATTGTCTCTACTGTGGTTTAGAACGTAGTTCAAGCGGTCTTTCACAGTTTTCATTCTCCTACTAGCCGAGAACGTTTTTGTTTTGGTTGGCTAAGTGACTAGTTTTCTCCACGTGGTCTGGGTGGTCACCTATACTTTTGAGACTTGTAACGTTTGTACTTTTACCGAGAACAAAGTTCCGGAAGCCTAACATTTTCGTTTTATCTTATCGTTAATTCGTTAAGGCCTATTTATTTTGTCCCTTTTATTTTATCCCTCGAACGTTGTTCTGGTTGTGACATAAGTGGCCCTGAGCTTGGGGTATTTAAAACATTTTCTTCTCGGTCCCTGTTGTGGCGAGAATATTGTCTTGAGACCTTTTGAGGCTTAATTTTTCTTCTTTTTTTTCCCAGACATTGCGTCTGACTTTGAGGATGTTTCGTCCCTGGAGGATGAAGCTAGTAGTAGCTTCGACGGGTTCGCTACTAATGGCGTCACGCAAGCCCAGCTACGTCTAAGGGGAAGAGATGTCCCTGTTTTGGAGAAGGTTAAAGAGAAGTCTAAACCAGAAAAGTTCACGAAGGGGAAGGTTGACAAAGCTAAGGGTAAACCCCGTGGGAAGAAGAAAAGGGTCATTGATATCAACAAACTGACTGATACTGACATTGTCAACCTAAAGAATAGATTTGGCTTCCAAGCAGAGACACCTGACCCAGAACCTACCGAACTTTCGAACTGGCCTTCACAGCGCAATGCACGACGAAGGAAGTCGTTAAGAAGTACAAGATCCCTGCTAACTGCGACAAACTGGCTCCACCCCTGGTGAATACCGAGGTCTGGGCTGAGGTGAACAAGAAAGCACACAGTGATGACAAGACTGTCAGGGAAGTACAGAGTCTAATTACGGCAGGTGTGTTGCCAATCCTGAAACTAGCAGAGGATGCTAGACTGGCCAAGGATACTAGAACGTGTCTACAGGATGCTCTGCTGTGGTTGGGCCAGGCCCAGTTTTCACTGTCTATCAGGAGAAGATACCTCCTCTGTCCTCACTTGAAACGTACCTACGCCAAACTATGTTCTCTTACTACTCCAGTCACTACCCTTCTGTTTGGGTACGATATCGCCAAAGAAATGAAGAGGTGCAAGTCTACGAGAGATGCCACCTAGGGTCCCTCCCATGGCAGGGGTTTTCACCGACGTGTGCGCTTCAACCCATATCCTCAACAGTTCCCTGTTCCCAGAAGAGGATTCCTGCCCTACAGGGGCCAGAACAGAGGCAGAGCCAGGGGAAGAGGTTGTCCTACAGCGACTAGTACAGTCTTCACCCCAAACAACCAACACTAGAGTTCTCTGCCAAGTTGAGTACGGTGCGAACATGTCTTAACCAATGGCAGCAGTTGACCAATGACAAGTGGGTGCTTGATTCTGTTGTAGGATATAAGATAGATTTCTATGAGAATCCCTATCAGTACTCTCATCCCAGGGAGATAAATTTTAGCGAGACTGAAAAAAGCATAGTGGATAAGGAGGTTAGTGAACTCTTGAACAAAGGGGCAGTGGTCCGGTGCATCCCTGAGGAGGGTGATTTTGTTTCGAATATCTTCCTTACAGTTAAGGCTAATGGGAAGTACAGAAAGGTAATTAATTTGAGAGATCTAAATCAGTTTGTTCTCTATGAGCACTTTAAACAGGAACATTTCGCCATTGTGCTTGAACTTATCCAGAGTGGGGATTATTTTTGTTCTGTAGATTTAAAAGATGACTACGCTGACTACCAAAAGTATTTAAAGTTTTTTTGGAGGGACAGATGTATAAGTTTGTGGCATTACCTTTTGGATTAATTTCCACCCCAGGCGTTTTCACAAAAATCTTGAAATCCATTTATGCACATTTGCAAAAATCTGGGATCAGATGCCCCTACTATTTTGATGATTCTTTGATTATGAACAGATCTAGTGACGGTTGTAAGCAGCAGACCAACTATTTAACGACCACCCTGGAGCGCGTAGGTTTCAATATCAATAGAGAGAAATCTGTTCTGATGCCTTTTCAAATAATTACCTTTCTTGGCTTCATTATCGACTCTCATTTAAAGTTTACCTCCCTGAGAAGAAAGTCTTTAAGATCATTCACGCTGCCGAGAAACTGTTAAGTAATAGGTTAGTAGTGGTTAGGGCTTTGGCGTCTTTTATTGGTCTAGTAGTGAATGTGTTTCATGCTGTTTTAGAAGCCCCCTTATTTTACAGGGCTCTAGAAAAGGATAAAGTCTTAGGTCTTGAACCTTGGTTGCTCTAAGTGATCAAAGCTGTGCAGAGTTGTGCTGGTGGCATGATAATGTCCAGAGGTGTAATGGCAAAGCTATCAGACCACTACCTATAGGATCTGTGGTGCAAACAGATGCTTCCCTTTCGGGCTGGGGTGCGTTCTGTGTGTCCTCTGGCTCACAGACAGGTGGTAGGCGGTCTGAGACTGAACAGGGTTGTCACGGTAACCTTTTGGAGCTTTTGGCAATTATTTTCGCCCTGAGAGCGTTTTACTCGAATGATTTGAGTCTCCATATCTTAGTTCTCTCTGACAGTCAGGTACCTTGTGCTTATGTGTCAAATATGGGTGGTATGGTGTACGGTACGGTTGCTAGATGATTGAGACAGGTGTTGAGTGGTGTTGACACAGAGCTCTTCAAGGCGCACTCTTTCAGGGGGGCTGTGGCTTCAGTTGCTCTTCAAGGTGGTTTTTCATTGAAAGATGTGCTTGACACAACTGACTGGTCGTCGGCTAAGAACTTTCATAAGTATTATTTCAGGGAAGTAGAAGGCCAGTCCTTCTCGAAGGCTGTTCTGGGATGAGCCCTGCAAAAATCTCAAGAGAAATGTTATGTTGTATTTTGAATAAACATGTGGACTTTGAAGGTGATTTTGTCATCTTTAAAGATGCTAGATTGATATGTGTAAGCCGAAGGCTTAATGGAAAATAATGTTTCCCATCCAAGATTTATTGATGGATGGGGGACATTATCGGAATTAGCCGGAGGCTAAGCATATCAAGCTACCCTGCCCAATTGATTCTAGTTTTTCTGAGTTACCGGATCCACTTTAGGTGGCGACAATCACCTTCTCTTTAAAAAATGACAAGCTAGCATCACACTTCCATGTGCGTGCGCAGGTGACATCACGTGATAGTCATGTGATCTGGTAAGAAATTTCTTTAAATAGCGTCAGTTACGGAACACGGAGCAACATGCTATATTGATATGCTTAGCCTCCGGCTAATTCCAATAATGTCCCCCTTCCATCAATAAATCTTGGATGGGGAACATTATTTTCCATTAAGCCTTCGGCTTACGCATATCAATCTACGGCTGTCTGTATTAGTCTATAGATATATAGGCTATGTAGACCTAACTCAATTTATGTTTGATTTTAGTCGCATGAATAATTTTCATGATATAACTGTTAAACTTAGTCAATCAAATTGATTTGAAAACTATTTAGTTAGGATTAAATCATTCATCTGTAAATAATTCTTTGAAAAGAATGTTTGAAAGTTTATATCATAGCGGAACCCTTCAAGATTTATTAAATTTACCCGCAAAATATAGTGATTGTGGCATTTTGGCTTGTCATGAAATTAGTTTCCTAATAAATTTATATAAAAGATATATTCAAGCTGACATACCATCGGAGAATACTATATTTATAATTTATAAACTGAGTTATTTAGTAAAATCTGATGTGATCGGAAAACATATTACATATTTTATATCTTAAACTTTAAATATAGGTCTTTTTGGTATTTATACTTTGTATACAACATAACAGATGTCATACTTAGGCGTATGAAATAAATTGTAGACGATGATTAAATTAAATAAATGGCTTATTTCGCGAATATTTCTCCATCTATGCGTCATTTTGTCGTTAAAAATATACAGAGGTATCATATTTTGCCGCATTTTGCGTAAATTCCTGACATCACCTTATATTCCCCCTCAAAACGTGCTACTGCCCCTTTAACATCCTTCGATTTGATACTTTTTAGCTGGCATGGACTGTTTTCTGAAAATTTACAATATGTTTTAAGCTGATTTGGCCTGAAAGGCCTGATAGTCTTAGTTAGACATGGCGTGTTGTGTGGGATTTCGTCCTTCCTTCTGTCCATCCTAACAACTAATTGGTATTTTGACTTCTTCTCCGTAAGCCAAAAAGGCCTTAAAAGCTGAAATCTTGTATACACACTCCCTGGCGTGACCCTTGATATGGAGCCCAGGGACCACCCCCTAAAAACCTTAATCTTCCTCTCCAGTCTAATTTATAGAGTTTGTGACCTTGTGGTCATAAAGACCACATGGACCTAGATTCCACCGCCTCAAGTTGCTGTCGCCACACATACTCCAGGGGTCGATTTCATCTTTTAAAAGTTGCACCAGAGCATGTGAAAATTGCGTTATAAAAAAACATCCTGACTGAAATAAGCTGACTGTCAAAAAGTACAATTTGGAAAAATCAATAACAAGATAGCCGTATGTCAGTCTTCTTTCTCTCTCTACATGAAGAGTACTTTAATTCTCAGTGTAGGGATTATCAAGTGACAAATCTTTATAAGGTTTTAATGATTAGATTTTGACAAGCATTTGCATCCAAATTCCTTTCATAATGAATTCTACTACTTTAAAAAAAGTAATTAATTTACAAGTGAATCAACTGTCAAAATACCTGTCATCCCTACACAAGAATGAAAGATTTTCCCATCACAACTAGGACAAGTCATTTTCTGGCTCACACTGACGAACACGTGGGTCATTTGGTTTGATTGAATAATTAGGGGATAAATCCATTCTGTTTTTTATTTTGGGGTTGTATGTTGTGCATTCTTTACCCCTAAATTTAATTTCAATCCTTGCAAGCTCGGTTTGAAATGTTTATTTAGGGGTAAAGAATGCACGACATACAACCCCAAAATAAAAAACAGAATGGATTTATCACCATTCTAACATGACTAATTAGGTGATTAGGTCAAACCGGTGCAGACCGGTTCCACTCACTTGCAAAACAATGGTACAGTCCACTTTCATAAAGAACACATAACGATTAAAATATAATTACATACAGAAAAAACGTGTTTAAATAGACTCATCAATAATCAATTGAACATATTATCAATAGAAAACAGATTTCAATATCGTCAACGTTACGATTTTTAACCTAAATACATGGGTCGACCCATCACCCCTACAAGAACGACAAGGACTGACCAAATCAAGGGACGTAACTCTGAAAATCGTTGTTCACTACGTGTCGATGAACTGTTTCAAACTAAGTGGAAGCTGTCAAGAAAGTTATATTTTGTGTCATGGTTGGGGACACGTACTGTGACAGGAAAAGTGGTCACATGTGAAATAGAGGTAGGGGCAGTGACAGCATTCTGCGAAATTAGAGAATAAAGTCACTTCAGTTCATTTGACGAATCGCTGTATGAGAGGTGTGCGATCGTTGATTTTGTTTATAAATATGTGGACTGTGATTAGTTCACATCGCGAAGCAGTAAGAAACACTTCAGACAGGAACAAAAAACCTCGTTATTCGATTAAAATTTGTAGGTATTTCAAAATGTCGACAAGTTTCTGATATTGAAATTTAAAGTGTCGTCGCCAACATGTCTTATTGCAAACAGAAAGTCGCAGAGTGCAGATTGTATATGCGTGCGCGGAGGAATGTGAAGCGGTCGTAAATATTTAGAGGTGATTATCGGCGAAATAATTACTCCAAAATGTTTATGAGTAACCAATCAGAAGGCAGTATTTTCAAACTAGTTTTTGTGTCATGTTAGAATGATCCTTTTTCCTCACTGGTTCAGCAATAATGTACATAAAAAACGGACCATTCCTACATGATATTTCTCTTAAACTAAAAATTTATCTGATTTGAATTGACAATGTTTGTTTCAATGTTGACTTTGGTAAAGTATGTATTGGACACTATTGTACGAACAAACAATCATTAGAGTCCTATGATTATCTTATTTGTCCTTTGTATTTATTGCATTCATTTTTGGAACATTGATTTACAAAACAGCTAGGAATATCATAGTAAAGAATTGTAACTTCGGTTGTAGTATAGGTTTGATATCATAATATAATAGATTACTTTAAGAAAGGAATTCTATTCAATTGCTGCTACAATGTCCAATGGCTACACTGTTAGTCAAGAAAAATATCAAAAGCTTTCAGACAATGAAAAACACTAATGGAAACGCCTTATTCCCCCCTTTTCCCTCGAGAGCAGGACTCGTTCTCAGTCTGATTAAAATTGGCCTAGTTCCGAAGAATGAAATATTTAAAATATTAACTGCACAGTGATATGGAATCCTCTACACGAGATCTGACTGCCACCCTGTACCTTGCGTGTTAATTACCAGTAAAATGCATCCATAACCCAGTTGTTAGCAGACCCATCACATCATCTCGTCTATGACACCGCTGGCTGCGATCATGTTTAAAGCATGGTTAACAGGAGTTACTTGCTCCTAGCTTGATACCGAAGGCTTTTGCCGGCCGCTTGTGATTGGTTAGCTGAGTAAACACCAGAACATGCGACTAACTGGGCTGCTGTCTGACTCAGTGGAGAGGATACCTATCGAAATAGCATTTTCGATTCCAATAGAGTTAATATTTTGAAACTTTTTTCCTCAGAATTAGGCAGATTTTAATCAGACTAGACGCTGGCTGTGGCACTAATGGCCCATGGGTGCATGCATAGCACAGGATGATATTGTTTTCACTGATAAGGAAAGCACATCTTATCTTTCAGTGCCTTGGGCTGATTTCAAAGAAAACAATATTGTTGAAACGACTTTAAATTGTTGTCATTTTGATGTAAAATATGTTTTAGGTATCATTGCAGGCAGTTCAATTTATTTCAAGAAATATTTCCTCTATATGATAGGGTTTGATAACATAACCCTGTACTTGGAACTGGGATGTATTTAGCTAAACACCAAGATTCATTTTAAATTTATCAGGCCTGTTTAGCTTATGGCATGGCATGGTGTCTGTCCGTCCACCATCTGTAACATTTGCGCATTTTTAGCTCATCAAATGGGCTTATGGCATGGCCCGGCCCTTTTTCTCCAGAAGCATAAGGCCTAGAAAGCTAAAACTTTGTGTACAGACTCCTTGACTAGTGAGGATTATAAATTGTAGCTTTGGTGGCCCCATGGCCCCTACTAAGGGGGCACCACATTGGCCACACCCTATAGTGAAATCAAATGTAAAGCCTGATAAGCTACATAGCCCATGGCTCTATTTTTCTTGCTTTTTATGTACCGGGGTATAAATGATTTATCACCCTGTTGAAGATAGTGATATCAGTATTTATCCAGGGTCACATGGACCACACAGAAATCAAAATTTTTACATGACGTAGGATAAAATTATTTGCCTAATTTACGCGTGTATGCAGGTAACTGTAGCCCTGTTTCACAACACTTGTGTTGTAAAGACAAAATGATATCCCTACTTTAGTACTAATCTCACCTTATGCTTAGAATTCCAGATTTTTATCATTATTTAATATTAATTCAGTCTCAGCGGTTCACCAATTGATGTAATTGTGATCTTTAAAACTTGTCCAAACAAATGATTTGTGAGTGTACTTGCAGGAATGAGAAGGAGGGTTTGCCGGTGGAGCTGATCCAGCTGCTGGATGTGTGTGTGGAGATCCCCCAGCAGGGCCTCATCCGCTCCCTCAACGTACATGTCAGCGGGGCGCTCCTCGTCTGGGAGTATGCTCGCCAACAGATGCATCTTAACTCACAGTAGACTTCTGACTTGCGGGAGAGGCCACGCCAACAGATTAAATTCAACTGACAGTAGACTTAGAACTTCCTAGAAAGTCCACACAAACAGATTAACTTCAACTGACAGAAGACTGCTGACTTGCTAGCGAGGCCAGGGCTACAGATTTACTTCAACTGACAGAAGACTGCTGACTTGCTAGCGAGGCCAGCCTACAGATTAACTTCAACTGACAGAAGACTGCTGACTTGCTAGCGAGGGTAGCCTACAGATTAACTTCAACTGACAGAAGACTGCTGACTTGCTAGCGAGGCCAGGGCTACAGATAAAGTTCAACTGACAGAAGACTGCTGACTTGCTAGCGAGGCCAGCCTACAGATTAACTTCAACTGACAGAAGACTGCTGACTTGCTAGCGAGGCCAGCCTACAGATAAACTTCAACTGACAGAAGACTGCTGACTTGCTAGCGAGGCCAGCCTACAGATAAACTTCAACTGACAGAAGACTGCTGACTTGCTAGCGAGGCCAGCCTACAGATAAACTTCAACTGACAGAAGACTGCTGACTTGCTAGCGAGGCCAGGGCTACAGATAAACTTCAACTGACAGAAGACTGCTGACTTGCTAGCGAGGCCAGCCTACAGATAAACTTCAACTGACAGAAGACTGCTGACTTGCTAGCAAGGCCAGCCTACAGATAAACTTCAACTGACAGAAGACTGCTGACTTGCTAGCGAGGCCAGCCTACAGATAAACTTCAACTTACAGAAGACTGCTGACTTGCTAGCGAGGCCAGCCTACAGATTAACTTCAACTGACAGAAGACTGCTGACTTGCTAGCGAGGCCAGCCTACAGATTAACTTCAACTTACAGAAGACTGCTGACTTGCTAACGAGGCCAGGGCTACAGATAAAGTTCAACTTACTTAGAACTTGCAAGCAAGGCCACGCCAACAGATGCATCTTAACTCACAGTGGACTGCTGCTTTGCTAGAAAGGCCATGCTAACAGATTATCTTCTAGTAGACTTGCGACTTGCTAGAAAGAGCACCTCAGCTTCTACTTGACATCTGCTAAGCTGGCAAGAGCTCATCATCAGATCCGCCTTGACTCCCACTTCAGGTTTACCAAGGCTTGCTATTTCAATGACTATCAATAATGATAATCTGGTTGGCAATTATACAAGAAATTACTGTAAAGACATTAGCAAGATATAAATTTCAGTGTGCATGCACAGATACAGTGTTGCCTATAAAGTGTTTCATTTTACGTGTTGTTGCTGAGGAATCTGAAATCTACTAAAAATATTTACCCTGCAACAAAAAAGTTGTTTGGGGGATTAAAAACGCCTGTCTAAATCCGTCTGCCTGTTACACAATGTGTTGGTTCATAACATTGTAACTTATCAACCCTTTCAATTAGGATTTGTAATGGAAATGTAAAACATGTAATCATGAAAGTAAGACAAGGAAAATCTATGGATGAACAACATTTTGTTTTTCACAGGCGCAATGTTTAAGTACAGACATTTTTATGGTTTTTAAGCAAATGGGGAAATGTAGGTAGTGATAATAAATAAAATAACAAATACAATAAAATACAGTAACAAAGAAATAGAAGGTAATTCATCCATAGAATATCATTGTCTTCTTTAATAATAGTGTCTCAAACAATTCATATATACTAATGTTGCATTTCAGAACATCTTAAATATTGTTGAATTAAATGATGAACTTCTAAGAAATTAGTAAGTCATGTGCGGCTCTTAACTTTTAAATACATAATTTCATTTTGTTCGAATATTTTTTGAGATACATACCAGTAATTAGATGAAGGGATGGCATCATTAGCTGTTTACAAAATATTTTTAAAAGTGTTATTTTGTTTTTGTTTGTTCAAAAGTTCTGACTGTAAGGCTCAAAACTTCAGTTTGATGAAATTTGTAACGTATACTGAGCAACAAAAGTTCTTTATGACATCTTTATGAATTGTGGAGTAAAATGTATCACTAAATACAAATTGATTTGACCATGATCTGATTTGATTTGTTTTGGAAGCTGTACGGATCAGCTTTCAATGAGGCTTGATTCCCTTTTCATATGATGTGTATTGAACGCTTTTGTTAAAGCGTCAAAAGCCTTGGCATCCATCATGCTGAAACCTTAATCATTACCAAAGTTTCTGTTATTATTGATTAACACTCTAGTGCCTTATGCCAACTACCTAAGCAACTACCCAAGCTATAAATTGTTCAATAACTCTTTGTTTATTATGTCTCCCCCGAAGGGTCGGGAGACATATTGGTTTTAACTGAGTTCCTGTCGGCGTCGGCATTCCCATTTTGTTTCCGGAGCATATCTCTAAAACTATGTGACTGATTATCACCAAACTTGGTATAATGTCTCTCCATATCATGTAGAAGTGCCTTTTTGAGGTTATAGATTTTTTTAAATTTAATTTTTAGCTCATCAGGCCTGAAAGGCCAGATGAGCTTATGGCATGGCCAGTCGACCGGCGTCCATCGTCCGTCCGTCGTCCGTAAACTATTGACACTTTCGACTTCTCCTCATAAACCATATACACTAGAGAGCTGAAATTGTGTGTACAGGTACCTTGGCATGTTGGGATTCTGATTTGTAACTTTGGTGACCCTGTGATCCCAATTTAGGGCCACAGGGGCCACACCCTTAAAACTTATTTTCATCTTCTTCTCCAGAAGCAGAAGCCCAAGAGAGCTGAATTTTGTATCTTTTTCTCCAGAAGCATAAGGCCTAGAAAGCTAAAACTTTGTGTACAGACTCCTTGACTATTGAGGATTATAAATTGTAGCTTTGGTGGCCCCATGGCCCCTAATAAGGGCCTAAGGGACCATGCCCTAAAAACCTATTTTCATCTTCTTCTCCAGAAGCAGAAGGCCTACAAAGCTGAAACTTTGTGTACAAACTCCTTATCTAGTGAGGATTATAAATTGTAGCTTTGGTTCCCCCATGGCCCCTACTAAGGGGGCACCTCATTGGCCACACCCTATAGCGAAATCAAATGTAAAGCCTGACGGGCTACAGAGCCCATGGCTCTATTTTTTTTATTTCTATGACAACAATTTGGACTTAGTCTTTTTCAAGGGTAGTGTTCGTTTCAGGAGCAGATCTCTAAAACTATGTGACCGATCATCACCAAACTTGGTATATACTGTCTCTCCATATCATGTAGATGTGCCTTTTGGAGGTTATAGATTTAAAAAAAAAAAAATTTATTTTATTTCCATGGCAACAATTTGGACTTAGTCTTTTTCAAGGGTTTTAGCATCAAATCATTTAGAATTTTGAATATTTTGTTTGCTACAATTGTGGAGTTTATTTATTCAAGTTGAATTATACAGGAAACATTAATGGTGCTTTATGATAGTATTGTTTAGAGGTTTGGAGAATTTGAGGAAGGGTGAGACATCTGTTTTTACGGGTAAAAACACTTTCTAGTTCATTATCAGCTTATTTATTTTTAGGTCATCAGGTCTGAAAGAGCCGATGGGCTTATGGCATTGTATGGCGTCCGTCCATCCGTCCGTCCATCCATCCGTAAACTTTTCACATTTTTAGCTCATCTGGCCTGTAAGGCCCGATGGGCTTATGGCATGGCATGGTGTCCGGCGTCCGTCCGTCCGTCCGTCCGTCCATCTGTCCGTCCGTCCGTAAACTTTGTGGAATTTCGACTTCTTCTCCAGAACCATAAGGCCTAGAAAGCTGAAACTTTGTGTACAGACTCCTTGGCTAGTGAGGATTATAAATTGTAGCTTTGGTGACCCTATGACCCCAAATAGGGTCACAGGGGTCACAACCTTAAAAACCTATTTTCATCTTCTTCTCCAGTTCTAAAAGGACTAGAGAGTTGAAAATGATATGTGCAGACTCCTTGGCCAATGGGGATTCTTAATTGTAGATTTCGTGACCCCATGACCCCAAATAGGGTCACAGGGGTCACAACCTTAAAATCCTATTTTCATCTTCTTCTCCACTTCTAAAAGGACTAGAGCGTTGAAAATGATATGTGCAGACTCCTTGGCCAATGGGGATTCTAAATTGTAGATTTTGTGACCCAATGACCCTAAATGGGGGTCACAGTGGTCAAAACCTTTAAAACCTATTTTCATCTTCTTCTCACATTCCAAAAGGTCTAGATGGCTGAACAGTTTTGTGTAGACTCCTTGGTCAATGAGGTTTCTAAATTTTTGGTTTGGTGACCCCTTTACCCCAAATGGGGTCACAGGGATCAAAACCTTAAAAACCTATTTTCATCTTCTCCTCCAGTTCAAAAAGGTCTAGAGAGCTGAAAAGCTGTGACTAGACTCCTTGGCTAGTTGGGATTCTGAATTGTAGATTTTGTGACCCCATGACCCCAAATGGGGGTCACAGGGGTCAAACCTTTAAAACATATTTTTATCTTCTGCTTCAGTTCAAAAAGCTCTAGAGAGCTGAAAAGTCATGTTTAGACTCCTTTTCCAATGGGGATTCTAAATTGTAGATTTTGTGACCCTATGACCCTAAATGGGGGTCACAGTGGTCAAAACCTTTAAAACCTATTTTCATCTTCTTCTCACATTCCAAAAGGTCTAGAGAGCTGAACAGTTTTGTGTAGACTCCTTGGTCAATGAGGTTTCTTAAGTTTTGGTTTGGTGACCCCTTTACCCAAAATGGGGTCACAGGGATCAAAACCTTTAAAACCTATTTTCATCTTCTCCTCCAGTTCAAAAAGGTCTAGAGAGCTGAAAAGTTGTGACTAGACTCCTTGGCTAGTTGGGATTCTGAATTGTAGATTGTGTGACCCCATGACCCCAAATGGGGGTCACAGGGGTCAAACCTTTAAAACATATTTGTATCTTCTGCTCCAGTTCAAAAAAGGTCTAGAGAGCTGAAAAAAATGTGTGTACACTCCTTGGCCAATAAGGATTCTAAATTTTAGGTTTTGTGACCCTTGACCCCAAATGGGGTCATAGGGGTCAAAACCTTAAAAACATATTTCCATCAAAAGTCTGATGAGCTACAGAGCTTATGGCTCTATTTTTTGCACCATTTCACTTAATGCCACCATTTATGGTCGACCAGGCTGTTGTTTGTCGTCAATGCTATCTTGGCCACGCTTGAATTCAGCTGACAACAGTATAACTGTTGAATATAAAACAGCATCATCTCCTGACATTGTATTCAGCGGCTTCCGTCCGTCTGTACATCCGGATCCTTGTTAACGCGATATCTCAAGAATTTGGTCACAGCCTCACTTGGGGGATTACGCAGACAACAGTCACTTTTGGTGACCTTGATCTTATTTTCAAGGTCACAACGGCACTTTGACTACTTTTGTAACTCTTGTTAACTCGTTATATTATGAACTGCTGCACCTAATGTCTTCAAATTAGTCACAGCCTACATTGGAGAATTAAGAAGACACCAGTCACTTCAGGTGACCTTGACATTATTTTCAGGGTTACTATTGCACTTTGGCCATTTTTGAAACTCTTGTTGACACAATATCTCCAAAACCGATTCATGAAATGTCCTCAAATTTGGTCACAGCCTGCATTGAGGGATTACGCAGACACCAGTCACTTTGGGTGACCTAGACCTTAATTTCTAGGCCCCCACTTTGGCCACTTTTGAAACTCTTGTTTACTTTATATCTCATGAACCACTGCACCAAATGTCTTCAAATTTGGTCAGAGACTACATTGGGGAATTACGCAGACACCAGTCACTTTGGATGACCTTGACCTTATTTTCAAGGTCACTACGGCACTTTGACCATTTTTGAAACTCTTGTTAACACCATATTATTTTACAACCATTGCACTTATTGTCAATGGGAATATAGCAATTGCCCATTCTATTGCAATATCCAAGCGGCGGGGGACATTGCTACATTAGTGGTAAAAACTTGTTTATACCCTGTTTATGCAGATACTTGATCACAGCATTCACCTCCAATTTGGTGCTTTTTCTGAGAAAAAACATACCCTACTTGTCAGTAAGGACCTATCACATTCATACAATTTAACCGAATGTGTTGAAAGTTAGTGACAGAACCTGAGGATCGTGATAGTGTATGTGAAAAACCTAGTACCATTGTGTTGCACAGTTTTCACAACGTATAAATCACCCCTCGTATTTTGAGGGTGTTCATCTGGTGGAATACTCCCAAAAGGACCATTTAACGGTAGATACTATGCAGCACGTAAAAGAAAATTGAGGCAAGAAATTAAGATCAAGAGACCAGGAAGGAGACCAGACTAAACAAGTGATTTACGCCAGGACAATGAGCCAATGCCCACAACAGCTGTTGTCGTGTCGACAATCTATGATTGGCGGTGTCTACTTCTTTGGTGTCCTCTCCACTTGCATGATTTAGCTCCCTCAGACTTCTATCTGAAGCTATACCAAGTTTCTTTAAAAAATACTAAATAATTTCGAGATAAATACTCGGTTTAGAATAATTGCACGCTTCTGATATTCAAGGACGGAGCCTAAACCTACATTTCACTCCCACTTCGTGGCGGGGGATAAAAAACAGACATTAACTGTAATAATTATGCACATTTAAAATGTGGAAATAGGATCAAATTATTGTTATTCCGGCTGTTCTTGCAAAAGTAATACTAAAGGGACAGCAATTCTGTTATAGACACTTCTGATGTGCTATTGCAGACTTGCAGAACGATTTACATGTCAAAGGAAATGACGTAAAATTGAAACTGAAAACAACAGAATGTACACCAAACAAACTCACTCCGAACATCTCATCATCATTTATAGCTTAATTACAATTTGAATGTTGTACAATGTTTACGAAAAGACTAGTTCAATCATAAGAATTTCACCAAAAGTATTAAAGCATGAGACAATTGGCTAGAGCTTAAAATCTCTTTAAACATACAAAATTCATAGAGCCAAAGATACGCATGGAGCATTGTCAAACTGGCAAGACTTGATTTCTACATCACACCAATGAAAATATTTAGAAAGCTCAGTGTGCAGAGGGGTAATTCCAGCTCAATTCGACCAAAGCCTCCCAGTTGATGACACCGATTTATTTAATTTTCACACCAAACATAGTCAAATATAGGTCATTACAAAAACAAAATATTTTTCGGATATTTGTATTGGTTTTGCCGTAAGGGTTGTTTAATTGTGGCACCTATCGTAATTCTATCAAATATACCCCTTGCAGAAAACTGTTCGCAAAAAAATAAATTCTGCCTGCTCATTATTATTTTTTTGTATATAAGTTGTTGATATAATTTTGAAGCAGCATACGTTTACAGTTTGCAGATATTAAGGTAAAACCCTGAGTTACGCTAATTTCAAATTGGGTCATATTTTAAACGATTTCTCGCTTAAGTCAATTTTCAAAAAGCAGTATCAAAGAAATGGGATGACTTGAGTGATTATAATTTGTATGAAGAATTAAAGCATCAATCGAACAGTCCAGAACCTAAATAATACATATTTTAACCCAGTCGTATTGAGTTTGATTGACCTTAAATACACGTACCCACGGGAATTCTACCATTTTCTAATGTCTCTGTACAAAAAGGCGCACCTCACAATGTCATGAAATTTGCACAGCTTATTCCTCATTTTATGAACTCCGACATATGAAGAAATCACGAGGGTAAAATTTCTAGTTTTCAAGAAATAAAGGTTTTTAGACATGGCATATTAAACCCTAAGTAGAGATTTTAAGGATGCTTTATATCGAATAGTCTGTAAAATATAACGATTCTACGTGTATGAAAGGATGCAAAAATAGTCCTGTAACAGAACATTTGACTCTTAAGTTCTTAAAGGAGACGATTGGTGAACAATTTCCGCGAAGCAGTTACGTTAGGGCGAATGTCTGTCTGTCACCTACGTACCTCCATAAACAATGTTCCTGCTGTATTAAACGTTCATCACTTTCCCGACTGCTAGTACGCAAAGTTAATTATACCGAAAGGTACCTTGCTTCGGGGAAAACCTAGGGTCCCAGATTATATTTTGCTTACCAACTTCATCAAGATATTATATTAAGAATTCAACAATATTTTGAACATGACAACATTTCTAAACTGTGTCCAGCCATGAAGGAGTTCGAAAACAGAGAAGATACAAGTTCCAAGAGACATTTATGTTTCTTTCAAAGAAGAAACCTCTTCAATTTTTTTTTTGAATCGTGACTTAAATGGTGTATCCCTTCTCTTGGTTACATTCAGTGTGGGTATGTCAGACACATCACAATATCAAACTGATGCTCGTTGCATTGCCTGGGTTGAAATTGAATATTCGGTAACTTCCACAGAGGTCTGTTTGCACAAGAATGCATGCTGTACCGCTATGATAACTGGAATTGAAATCGTTATGGAATAATATCTCGAGGATGAAGGTCTGGATACAGAGAATGAAATCTCACATAAAACTGGGGTACATACAGTTGGAATAAAACCTTATCCTAAGACTTTGTTGATGTTCTCTTGCACAAGATTGACGATTTGACAGGTCACCATTTGACTGTGAGAACTCACTCAGCGAGGCGAAAAGATCAAATGCACAATGTAACTGCAATAAGTCTTCTTTTCTTTATTTTACGCAGAATTATTCTTTTGTATTACACGACACATCCACGGTTTCAAATGGAAAGATTCCCAAACACATGTTTACCCATAAGTGGTTTCTAAAGGACAACGAATTGAAGACTTTGTCGATTTTTTTTTTCATGAAAAAGACTTTGGACTAAAAGCAAATTCATGACAAAAAATGGCTAGGGGATAGGGGGACAGCTAAAGATTTGCGGCCAAAGCCAGTCTTAAGGAGTCCCCCAAGACCAAGTTACAAATCAACAACAACTGTTTGATTGGGCAGCTTCAAAAATGAAGATCGAGTCCGAATTTGAAAACCAAAACCTATGTTTTTCATTGTTCCGGGACAAGAAGTAGCCATTCATTCATTCCAATAGGTGCAACATAACTAGCTACAATACGTTTGTTAGAGAGCAATGAATCAACATCAATAGCGTTAAGAAATAAAGAACTCGGAACACACAAAGATTTGAAATGTCAAGTATGTAGATGACGTCAATCAAAGCATGATCATTGTTTTTCTGGTCACAATCGAGCCCTAAACGTTCAAATGCCAAGACCAAAGGTTAAAGTGACTGTCTTCTGATCATGTCATCCCCAAAGGTAATGTTGACATAAGACTGATACTATAGATTTCTCTCGAGAGCTATAGATTTATTTTCCAACAAATTAAAGAGTTTGCGCTGGAGCAAATAACTAGATATAGACTACCTAAAAGGTAAGTTGGTCCCTAATGAATTTTTCGTAAGTGAATTGGTATGAATTCACTATTCAACAACCTCCAGAATATCTTAAGCATGGATATGTCAATCAATGTGAAGCGTCTGTAAAATCATTTAGGGATGCTTTACTAAATCACTAATAGTAGGTAAATGGGAAATTTTACCCCCGCAAAATTTTGATATGTTGTAGTCCTGACTATGAGCTATACGTAGGCAAAATATGAAGTCTCTAGGAGGTGCGCCTTTTTCTACAGACAGCTTTAAACAGGGGGCTTTTTTTGACATTTTTCCCAACAGTAGGTAGATATAAACAGCTATCGAACATTAGAACGAAATATATTGTTACGAATTCTTAACGTCCAACTCTTGATACATCAAGGAGACGAATCATAGCATGTTTGGTGCACCACATCCCTTCTACTTCACAAACAAGTGAAAGCAAAAAGGCAAAACACGAAAAAACTGATTTTTGTAAATAAAATTTAGCCTTTTTGTCAAGCCAATTAAACCATATGAATACAATTTCTTTCAAATGCTTAATATATTTTAGGAAACATCATTTAATATTCTATTCAATGTAGAAATTTCAAACCTTTACGTCTAGAGATGTCAATGTAAGAGACATCGAACCATATCAAGGGTTTTGCTCAATAACGTCACAGTTGGAAGATCCCTGTCTCCTAAAACACTATGGCAAACACAAAATATTTTGAGTATGAAATTTTTTTTTGCATTTTCCTTCTCTGAAGTCACAGTAGTATCTATCAAAATTGAAAATTTCAAAATCCATGATGTCAACTGGGGCGATCCCCAGATTTTGGTCGATTTGAAATGGAATGACCCCTAGTATAGAACAGGTCAATCCCGAACTTGATAGACGATAAAGGTAAGTGCCATGGAAAGAAACAAAAGATACTGGAAGTTCACTTATAGCGTTCATCGTTCACTCCACGATCATGTCAAACACAACTTCTTAAAGGGGCAGTAGCACGTTTTTAGGGGGTATATAAGGTGATGTCAGGAAAATGAAAATAAACGGTTCCAATTGAAAGAAAATGTATTTAAAATAAATGGAGCAGTAATTATTCAAATATATAACATAAAGTTTAGCCATGCGATTCGGTTTTCTTACACAAAATGAATTAAAGGTGTTCACAAAAAATGGCCGCCAATGGATTTTATGTGAATCTTCATACTTTGTCCTCTGACTATGGATGATTGGCTTGGGTAATGAGATATTTGACACTGCCAAAATAATACATTTAGCATTAACTTACAATTATCAGTGAAAAATTAAAAATATAAAGTCATCAAAAAACGTGCTACTGTCCCTTTAAAGGGTTTAGGAAATTATGTTGAAATTACCATTTTCGACCTACAAGGCGTTTTTTATATAGGTATAGTTATAAATTTACACTACAAAATATTTTTTTGGAAATCGCATTTAAAAGTTACACGCTTCGATACGTACCGAAAATCTACTGACCTAGAAAAATGTCAAGTTTGATGTCACGTGACATTCACAAAAGGAACACAAACATGGCGCCAACACACGTTCAACGTAGAAAATCAGTGATGACAACACTGGTCAACGTTGCCTACTTGCGTATCAAACCGTGGAAAAGAGTTTTGGGGATATATTTGTCCTCTGAAAGTTCAATCTAAGCTAACACCCTGTCCAATGGAGTCGGTAACGACATATATCGTCCTTTTGTTTGAACGGCGGTCACGCCGTCCGAAGACAATATTAATGGTTGACGTTGGAACAACATCGCACTGTAAGTTCGATTTCGAAGGAATTCTGTCTTTGTCAAATTAAGTTGTACCGTTTTAATCACAAATTATATCAATTATAGTTTAAATTACGATACCAATTAGTTTTTAAATGCTTATTAAGTAGATATTGTATATATTAGTGTAGATCAGTGTTTAAAATATAGCCCGTCCTTAAACTGGCAACTTTTTGCCAGGACTAGTTACTTTTTGGTCAGGACCGGTTAATCTTTTTCTTCTTAATTTTCCCCTAAGGTATTGACCAATTAATTTTCAGGACAGGCTAGGTTTGCAGTCTATTTTATACACTGTGTGAATAAGTGTATTTATTTGTTCATATCCATAATTAAACATTAATTTTGTAGCCTGTCCTACACATAGTCCATCTGAAATAATAATGCTGTCTTTGAGGTTTGAAAAAAAGTCATTTCTTTAATTTTAATTTCTATCTACCTTTTTATTAAATGAAAACCTAAAAAAATATGTAGCCTGTTGTTTTACCAGAAGTTAATTTCAAGTTGGGTTATTTAAATACATTTCACTAACTTTAAGTGAATAAAAAGGCTACAAAAATATCAATTTTCAAAACATAAGTAGGTTTAAAGCCTTTCTTTTGGATGTTATATGCTCAAGAGAATTTATTTCACAATTTCTGTACTAAAGGATGGTTTGAATAATCATTATTTCATAGAAAGAATATTAACTTGTAGTCTATCTCGGATCTTTTCAAGTCTGTCCATTATCCTTGACATCTTTGAGTTGTTGCTCATAATATAATGTATGTATAGGCTAACATATCAACTGATTGAAATATATACTTCAGGTGTCTTGGTGGTCAAGGTTACAAAATTATAGTACCAGGAAAAGTGTACGGCTGAAGACCCACCCCTTGTCCCTTCTAACCTAGAGATTAAGTCAAGGAATAGGCCTACATAAACAGAACTCAAATCATGATGCTGTTATAAAGAGATTTTATTTCTTGACAAGAAACATTGTCTTAGTAGTACCTTAATCTATTTCCTTCACTTTTAAACTTTTTCTAGAGTGCACCTACATTGAATAAAAACTTACACATGAATGATCTGCAGATGTGAAGCTATGAATTAAATAACACAATGATATTCTCCAGTAATATATATTGCTGCACTGTCTATTCCTGAGATTAACCTCATAAAATGACCAAAATTTAAATTGTGTTTATTAACTTTTTAGCTCATCAGGACTGAAAGTCCAGATGGGCTTATGGCATGGCCCGTCCGTCGTTCGTCGTCCATCCGTCCGTCCGTCCGTCCGTAAACTTTTGACACTTTCGACTTCTCCTCATGAACCATACACTTTAGAGAGCTGAAATTTGTGTACAGGTACCTTAGCATATGGAGATTCTAATTTGTAACTTTGGTGACCCTGTGACCCCAAATAGGGTCACAGGGGTCACAACCTTAAAAACCTATTTTCATCTTCTTCTCCAGTTCCAAAAGGAGTAGAGAGTTAAAAATGATATGTGCAGACTCCTTGGACAATGGGGATTCTTATTTGTAACTTTGGTGACCCTGTGACCCCAAATAGGGTCACAGGGGTCACAACCTTAAAAACCTATTTTCATCTTCTTCTCCAGTTCTAAAAGGACTAGAGAGTTAAAAACGATATGTGCAGACTCCTTGGCCAATGTGGATTCTAAATTGTAGATTTCGTGACCCCATGACCCCAAATAGGGTCACAGGGGTCACAACCTTAAAAACCTATTTTCATCTTCTTCTCCAGTTCTAAAAGGACTAGAGCGTTGAAAGTGATATGTGCAGACGCCTTGGCCAATCGGGATTCTTAATTGTAGATTTCGTGACCCCATGACCCCAAATAGGGTCACAGGGGTCACAACCTTAAAAACCAATTCTCATCTTCTTCTCCAGTTCCAAAAGGAGTAGAGAGTTAATATTGATATTTGCAGACTCCTTGGACTCCTATTTTTCTCCATTAGATGAGAGTCTAAGGCAAATTTATTTCTCCTTGGATATTTTAGTACGGACTTCTTTCACTGTCTGATATTGGCGATCTAGAAAGTGTTGAATAATAATAAATCATTTGGGTAAGGAAATTTTTTCCGAAATCGTTACATTTGTTTTGTAATTTTTTTATAGGTTTTCTTGCAATAGGTAACATCAGTTTCATTTTTAGCTCATCTTGCCTGTATAAAGCAAACTTGATATGATGCCTGATGAGCTACAGAGCCAATGGCTCTATTTTGTATTAGCTCTTTTAAATGATAAACTAAAAAAAATGAGCACAAGATCAATATCAATTATAAACATGAAACTGATATCATAATACTAAATTTCCTTATTAAGAAGATGATCTTGTTGTTGTAAAGGTTGAGCTGTTCTTCATCACCAGTATAAACACCTGTAATGATTAAAAAGCATTAAAAGTATATTTTTATTTTGAAATCTGATCAGATGTACATGCATATATCAACAATATTTTCCAAACGATACTCAATACATGTATGCATTTAAATGGAAAATGGAATTAGATTCTCTATGACTTTGAAATTGAGATATTAGAATATATGAATTTCTTGACAATCAATAAAAAATATTAAGTATCAATATTAAGTATTAAGTTACAAGATGATGATCAAAGAGCTTTTTATACCAAAATTACTTCTTGACCAGATTTTAAAATATATTTTTGAAAATCGGAATAGAAAGTCCGCAGATAATAATATGCAGTCATGCAAATATGAAGACAAATTTGAAGTAAAACGATTTTGATACTTCCAAAATACAAAAATAGGATATTCTAATTCATTCGTTAGTTTTTATTAGTTTTTGATTTTACAACTTAGCGTTATCATGAACAGCATTACAAAATTGTAAAATAGTTTCTTAAAGAGGCGCTGTATAACCTTTTTTAAATATATTGTTCATAAGATATTGGTCAAATAACTATATAACATAAATATTAGGCCAAAATAGCAACGTTACACAGTTTCTAAATGAAGCTACAGCTAAGTAAACATTGCGTAACAAGGCGTCTGCTTGTCGCCGTCCAGCGACAAACCAAAACAAGGCTGAGAGGCCACGGGAAGGGGACACCGGAAGTGACGTGGCAGTAGGTGAAGCGTTCATCTGCTTATATGGAAAATGATAGGCGAAATCAAAAACAAACTAAATTCTTAGGGCTAATCTTTGACCAACATCTCTCATGGGATGCACATGTTGAAGACCTAAAAACTAGATGCGATAAGGACCTTAATGTCCTTAGAGCAATCTCTGGCACAGGCTGGGGTGCAAATAGGGATACTCTCTATCAACTTTACATCTCCCTAATTAGGTCCAAATTGGATTATGGCGCGCCAATCTACAACACACTTAATCAAAAAAATAACACCATTTTAAACCGCATACAATACCAAAGCTTAAAAACCATAACAAAAACACAACAAGGAACCTCCCAAGAAGCACTCCAAGCCCTAACTGGTGAAATCCCCCTCAAACTGAGACGGGACCAACTCACCCTAAACTTCTGGGCCGCTTCATCTGAGGATCCACTAATTCAAAACATACTTAAAACTACAATATCAACACGCAAACTAGCTAAAATTAGGCTCAAAACACCACTGGCAGCACCTATCTCACTCCGCATCAACAACTTAATACAACAGGCCAACATGCAACATATAAAACTCCCCACATCCAACACTGTACATCATTACATACCATCGCTACCCTCACCCAACATCAACCTCCATCTCACCAAAATCACAAGCAAGCAACACCCACTGCAAGCAAAAACAACTACACTACAATACATCCAGGACAACTGGCCCGACTGGTGCCATATATACACCGACGGGTCCAAGGACCCCGAGGCATGCACTACAGGCATGGGCATCCACATAACACAACCACATAAACACACAACATCACATAGGCTGCCAAATGACCAATCGATCTTCACAGCGGAGCTCTTGGCCATAGCTACAGCCTTAGTACACCCCACAATTAATACATCAAACAAAATACTCATTCTCTCAGACTCACTCAGCAGTCTAGAGGCACTTAAAAACAAAAACACTAAAAACCGCCCAGGCATTATCTCTAAAATCTTACACACCATCAACATTTTAAACAAACAAGGCAAGGCCGTTAAACTCCTATGGGTCCCTGCCCACGTCGGCATCTCCGGAAACGAGAGTGCTGACAAAGCAGCCAAGGAGGGCCTTAAAATAAATAATCCTTTACCTCTTTACCATTCAAAACAAGAGGCCAAAAGCCTCGCTAAAAAACACATAAAAGCCGTATGGCATAAACAATTTACCCAATCAACAACATCAAAACATCTAAAACAATTAATCAATAAACCATTAAATAAGCAAAAAATTTACTCCAAAAACAAAAACATTGATAGGGCAATTTTTAAACTTCAAACTAATACCACAAAATTAAACGCTAAACTATATCAATACAAAATTAAAACTACATCAACATGCCCTCACTGCCCACAAGCAGAGAGCACACAACACGTACTCACCGAGTGCCCACACTACACGGCACATCGGATAAAACTAAATAAAACCCTCCAGGAAAACAATATCCCAATCAATAACATATACAAAATATTAAATCCTTTAAATAAACAAAATATTCACAATGCCTTAGGCAATTATCTCAAAGATACGGGTCTCCTGGCTCGTATCTAAAAAACTTAAAATAAACTAAATCACCCAACCCTCCCCCCCCCCCCCCCCCCCCTCTTCCTCTTCCTCTTAACTACTATACATTCCAAATTTCAAAATTTCAAAATTTCAACAGCCCATACCTTTAGACCACGGCTTCCAAATTCTTATCCAACTTTTTTACCCTTTTTGGACTCACCACTAAAGGCTGCGGCCAGAGTGCGAAAACAGCCCCGCTGAAAGCGCTCTATAAATCAATATATGGATGGATGGAAATCCGTAGTTCTGCGTTTTCCAAGCGATTAACAGTATGTCATATCATTGTGTTGCTGTCAACTGTCCTAGAATATCTCCTGATGAAATTTCCGTAGACAAATTCCCATCACATTGATCGTTTCACGCCAAATTGACCCGCTGTGTTAGGTCAAACAGAGCAATGTGACAATCTACATCGAACTCACGTGTTCCGATCACTACACCGATTTTCTGTTTCGAGCTCGCATTTTCCCTGAATGAACAGTTTGGCATGCAGAGAAAAAAGAGATTAGTAAAATATAAAACATAGCACAAAGTTTTTGGCTGATTTATGGTAATAATCAGAATTTACAATGCTCACATTTACATTTGAACGTTGTGTAAAAAAGTTGAATAAACAATGACATTGGTCTGCAGGTGTTATTTACTTTCTTTAGATCAGATACTCACTTATTACACAATTACTTTACTGTCTATCGTATTTCCTGTCTGTTTCCTAATTAAAAGCTAGCAAATGATGACTATAGCAGGTAGGTTATATAATGCACAATCATCAACACCTGGGTATTTTATGACATCAGCTAATTAGGTAACATCAAATAGCAATTGTATTCCTTAACATCCTTTTTTTCTCCGATTGGTAAATTATAACGTGTTGAAATTAGGAATACTTTTTTTGCTCTATCTGATAATTATTTTGAATAAGGTTCATTTAATAAATCTTCATTCTGTTCGGCCATGTATCGGATATTGTTGTGAAAAATATCTCTTCTATGTACAAGAGTGAACACATTAAGATTGTCAGTGAAATGCCCTATTAAAATAATGTTTTAAACAAAACATCAGTCATCATCCAATACATGCCTTTCATTGAGAGTTGTAACTTATCTATCACTAAATGAAATAACTAAGAAAAACGTATATTTTTTTATCCTGTTACAAAATGTAGTCAAAGACATTTTTTTAAAATTGGTTTAAATGTATAAAAAATAGTATTGTATAATAACATCCTTTCTGCTTTCTACTACAGTAATATTCAATAACAACAAACGACTGTGCACTAAGATATAACGGTTCACACGTGAGCAATTGTTTATGACGAAAATACTTCCGGGTTCTCACGTGCAGTCTTATGACAATATTGCTCAAAGCGAGACCATCTACATGCTGTAGCATTATGCGCACAACTTCGTTTTTAATCAGGATCTTACATTTTCATCAATACAAATTGCCAGTTGAATAAATAAACTACCGATTTATTGAAGGTTTGAGATGTTTGGAAGTTGTTTATGGTGTTTAATCGACGGTTAAACATCGAGCTGTACTGTTAGCTTGTGTTGTTTTACATAACGAGGGCACACAACGGGGTTATCACATCACCTACTAACACATCATGAGTCAGTCACGCTTCAGTGCGTTTTATTCTGTTCGCCGGCATAATTAGGCGGTGTTATTTATACAGTCGTAATTAAGCCGTTTCTAGGTCGATTTCAGAAATTTAAAGTTGAGTCGATGTGAAATTGTTATCACTATTTCATGAATCCCGAAAGTTGATATAGCATTTCAGTCCATCTTTAAAAAGAAGCTTATATCGTATCGTCGTACTCACTTATATCATATTCACTGATCGAAAACCGGACAGGACGGTAAATCAAAATAGAGTAGACTTATTCCATTGTATTAAACTTTGCTCAAGTTGATTTATTATTTAAGTATTATTGATAATCTCCTTATCTATGGGGATCTCCAGAAAACTATATATACTACTTTTAACAGGATCTACTGTACAACTCACCCGTGAAAATTTCAAGAAGGCAATGCGTCTCGAACGCCTTCTCGCACTCGGCGAATGAACTCGATCTCGGGCTTTCCGGAAAGATTTTGTCTATCACCATGCATATCTATATCCCATGGCCATACAAAAAGGATATTATAACTATGTGTAGTGTATATATAAAAACTCATTCTTCACAAATACAAAGTATTTTGACTCAATTTCTTCAGTTCCTGCTTATTTCTATGACGCCATATTGAATGGCGATGAAATGTATTCCCTTCGTGACGTCACAAGGTCAGAGGTCAAGTTTTGTTCACTTTTTTATAGGTCATGAAGTTTAGAAGCCGCCTGCTCATTATTTGATTGAGTTAAAAATTATTTCGTTGGCCCATTTATCACTTTATACCTCCAATAACATATTTAGTTCTCCAAATAGGCCTTATTTCTTATTCCTTTTAAATAATAAACAGAAGAAACAGGGAAATAAATCTTAGTAGATGACCAGGGCCTCCTTTCACAAAGCAACCTTTACTAAGGTTGAACTGCTCTTCTTTAGCATTGCACAAAGGCTACCTTTAAGACTTACGATCACCTTAGGGCTTTGTGAAAGGGGACCCTGCTAAGTTAGGAAAAAAGAAAACCTCGGAAAAAATAAAAACTTTCATGATTGAACACTTCGAATAACATCAAATCAATGCGTAGTTATGGATGATTTTCCTTTAAAATAGTTTGATATGTCAAGAGGTTGATGACAAAGCGATCCATTATGTTTTCATTCTTTGTGCAGACATGTTTAAATGATGACATGAAACCATTATACAATGAATTGTATCCAGATTCGAGATACAGATCCTAGAATGTGAAATATAGATAGGACCAAAACGTAAACTTTGCAGTATCCAACGACCCCTTCCCCCTCAGAAGTTTACCCCTCTCCAGAAGCATAAGGCCTAGAAAGACTCCTTGACTAGTGAGGATTATACATTGTAGCTTTGGTGGCCCTGTGGCCCCTAATAAGGACCACAGAGGCCACACCCTTACAACCTATTTTCATTTCTTCTTCAGAAGCGTATGGCCTAGAAAGCTGTAGGTTTGTGTACAGACACCTTCACTAGTGAGGTTCAAAAATCGTAGATTACAGCAAAATCAAATGTAAAGCCTGATGAGCTACAGCGCCAATGGCTCTTTTTTTAGGTTTCACCGAAGCTGAAAGCACAAGGGCGGCTCCCTTAGCCGAATCCTTTCTATCAAAACTAGACAAATATGGAATACAGAAAGGCCATATATATATATAAGGGGGCAAGGTTATGCGGGTGCCTCAAACATGAGTGGTTATTTGAATGGTGTCCAAGCCATCATTAGACGTCAGTATCCTGATGCTTTCTATGTTCATTGCAAGTCTCATTGCTTGAATCTGGCCTTGGTTCATAGTTACTCCATAACATCCGTCAAGAATATCATGTCAACAGTTCAAACCATTGCCTTTGCCTTTCTTATTCGGCCAAACGAGGCTTCTGTGTCATCAGAAGTTAGCGACAGATTCGTGAAGACAAGTCTGTGTGGACGGAGCTCTTCAGTGAGGCATCCGACATGGCAAACAAATACGATATTGCTCGACCAAAACCGATGCAAGGTGTGTCGGTCGTCAAACATTGCGTGACAATGCCACTGCGTCTACACCCGAAGCCTACTGGCAGAGGAATCTGTTTTACCCTTTGCTGGATCATATGTCTCAGCAACTAGAGGACAGGCGTATCCGCCCAAATGGCCGGTTTGAAGCTCAGGAGGTTATACCTTCTTCAGTCCATAATATGACGGAGGACATTGGTATGCGAATATTCGCACAGTTCACCGAGTTGAAAGACAATTCAAATGAGCAACAGAAGGTAGAAATAAGGCAATGAAATTGGCAAGATGTTCCAGCAGACGAGAAACCGGCGTGTTTGTTGGCAACATTCGACTTCGAAAAAGAAGATCTTTATCTAAATAGCCATGTTGCCTCAAACCACTTGTGACAATGCCATTGTCTTCTGCAACGGCTGAGCGTTCCTTCAGTGAGACGTGTTAAATCTCAGGTCAACAATGGTAACGGAGCGGCTTAATGCTCTTGGCACTACTTCATATTCACAGGGATTTCAATGTCAAAATTCATAAGGTGGTAGATGATTTTGCCTAAGGAAAAACTCGCAAAATAGCCCTACTCTTCAAATAAATTTGATGACAAAGAGTGCACACATCAGATAGCTTCCTGACTGTTTCAAACAATTCTATAATTGTTCTTTATTCAACGTCAAATTATTAGGGTGGCTTCACACAGTCCCGATTTTGACCAACGAGAGAAATACGAATTAGAAAATTTGAAATTCTTACGATTTGACCCGAATATGGGTAAAAGACGGAGGCACTTCGAATAAAGACAGAAGGCAACGATATTGAAATAATGACACACTACCACAAAACGAACGATATGCGAATGGATGCACGATCGTAAAGGAGATTTAGCTTAGGTCGAGTTCGATTGGCCCCGAATTGATAACAATTGGTATTGATTTGATTTTTTGCCCTTGCGTGAAAGGTGGCTATCAACCAGTCTAAGAATGGATTTATGGCACAAAGTAAGATAACCTGAGTAATGTTGTTAGACTTTTAATCTGTGGCCTCTTGGAACATATTCAAGCACTGGTCCTATAATATAATTTTCGGCTGACTTGCTAGATAACAATCGTTAACAATTGGAAATGATTCAAAGCTTTCGAACTCGGCCTGCTCTAACACAACACGGTGGCAGCACGACGTCGTAACGGAAGCACGATGCAAATGCGATGCCTCTAACCAGGTGCCGGTAAACATCATGTGACCTCTGGAACTCTGGAAAAACTGGAAAAAGTATCGTGGCTGCACAATTCGATTGTATTAACGTCCTTAAGACTATTTATCATCTGGATATTTGTTTTATTCTTCCTGAGCATCACATGACATTTTAAAAATGAACTTTGTTAACCGGCACCGTGTGCATCGAGAATGAATCGCAAAGTTACCGGGACTATCGTGAAAACATCTTAAAGAGACACAGAGTATTTTGATAGGATCACATATGTCAAATTTTGAAATCGATGTTAAAAAGTTATTACATCGGGAACCACTAACTGTTACTGAAAATAACAAGTTAAAGGTAAATCAGTACATTGGAGCGAAAATACGGCCATTCAAAGTCAGGATTTTGATCGAAAACCGGACAATGTGGCTCGAGTGATTGTGATCGTAATTTTGAAAGCTTGTCATAAGCTGACAGGAAGATAAATTCGATTCGATAGTGTTTATTGGATATATGTATTGTAACTAATAGGTAGATTAATTGGATGCATAATTTCGAATATTAAACGTATTTGAGATGTTTTCTTGTTTTTTCCATAAAATCAAGCATTTTAGAGATATTATGCATAACTGGATATATTTGCAAGTCCAGTGATATTTTGTAGCTTATCAAAACTAAATCAAATTTTAAGAAAGATACTCTGTGTCACTTTAATGCTTCGTATTACAGTCGGTAGAGTTTTCATAGCCCGGGAGCAAAATCGGAAGTGCAGGGACGTTTTTTGGTGTGTCAAAAATAATCTGATAATATATGCGAATATACATTTTCTTGGTGCAATCGTGTCTCCATCTTGCCGTCCGTACGACAATAGCTACGAATCCGTGTCGTCATCGTATTACCTTCGTGTGATCATCTGTTCAATGGGCGAGTTTTACATGCAAATAAATTCCAATGACATCATCGTAGTGATCGATATACGAAGGCAATACGAACACAGCACGAATTTCAACGATAGTACCTCGGTAGCAATGCGAAGTGGAAGATGGAGACACGGATGCAACACGAAAATGGCATGATCAATAATTTGCTCACTTCCCTGATGTTGCCGCCGATGCCAGAAAAAACTTTGGCGGCGGCCAAAAGATGACTTAAGGTGTGTTTACGAATGGCCCGATTGCTTACGATCCTTTCCGAATTTACACATTTTCAGATTCGTGTTTCTTTCTTTTGTCAAATTCGGCTAAGTGTGAAGCGCCCTTTATGGTTTTCAATGTTTCACTTGTTGTATTGTACTCTATGGGCAAATGCTCAGCATTTGCTTCTATTTAACGTTGAAGTAGTTACAAATGGTTTCATTGCGTTAATATTCCAGATAATTTTGTTAGAACCTGCTTGTTTGGTTCGTCTATTCTTTCACTCATTTTGCAGTGATTCTTTAAAACACTTTTAGTACAACAATCAATGTGCTTACAACTGATTTGTTCCTAGTTACGCCCTGAATGTAAGAGCTACTATGTGCTTTAACGTTGATAGTACGATGTAGGAGTGTTTTATACGACATAACATCTCCATTTTTAATTTGGCTTCAGATGCGTTACTTCTTTTGGCTAGATGAAACAATACCAGTACAGGGAAGGTCCATCATGGATGTCGATGTTTCATCTCTAGTTAAGTTAGTAACAATTATTACTGTCGCCACCAAGCATTTCCGAAAATGAAATGTCTAGACAAGATCTTGGCAGTTGCGGCATGACATATTGAAAAAACAAACCCACTTTCATGAGACAACCAATAGATCCAGCAATACATCTCGCTATTACCCTTCGATATCTTGCAACCGCGGTGAACTCCTACAAAACTCTCCAATATCAGTTCTGGGTGGCAAGCAATGCCATTTCATGCATTATTCCTGACACTTGCAACTCAATAATCGAAGCGTTTTCTGAAGAATTTCTGAAGGTAACGGTTGACGACTGCTTTTGCATTAAGACCCATTTTCAGAGTTCAATATTTTAAAAAGTACTTTTAATATTTTCCTTGTATTTTTTTGCAAAATTTTGCAACCGACCTAGGGAAAATCGGACCGAAATTCATGAACTAGGAGATAATTTACCAAAATGACAGAAACGGCAGCCGACATGAAGGCGAATAAATTGTGGCGATCTCACAACTTCCGGTTTCTAAATATAGACACGAAAACCGTCTTTGTCGCGCACGACTAGATTTTATTTTATTTTTCTCCGAATTAGGTATTGGTTGCTGCCAAGTTGATACAAATCGAATCGAAATTACGGTACTTGAGACATGGTGTAAAACCTATGATTACGTCACCGAAAGTGAGTTCGTTAAATGCTTTGGCCTCTCTGCAGGGGCCGGGTACTGTGCTTTGGGCGTCGAAATAAGTGGGCTATTGTTGATAAAGAATGTAAATGTGATATCAAATTTCGACAAAATATTTTTCTACCGTGCACATCAAGTTCGTTGTAAGTGTGAATGGCGTGTGTATCCAGAACATGTAGGTGCAAATAGTCAAGATGAAGTTGCACGTGATTAATCGCGGATGACATCGTGTAAGTGTGACCGTAGGAGTGTATGATTGATTTACGAGGTGACTCCATGTTCGGGTACTATGTTCAGCCATTGGGTGGTTATTATATAAAAATGAGTACATGTCCATATAAACAGATACCATGTACGACCTATACGCCCTGTTCCTTACTCATTTCGTGATATTTTTACATTTAATTTTACTTTAATTTCTTACCATATGAAATACTGTATATGATTATATTGATTGAAAAGATCTCGTACATATAACTTTTTTCAAAGGTCGCAGATATGACAATCTAAAAACAATGGACGCAGACTTATAAACATTATTTATCTCATTTACTCGATAATTAGCGATATAGTCCTGCAGAAATGTGCAAAATATGAAGCCTATTGTGTTATTTGAATGAAAAGTACCAAATCTGGTAGAGGTGTTGCTCTTGGTGTGCTGATAAATAGATAAGGGGCAAACTTTTCCACGATGGCCGCCATTTTCAAAATTGTCGCCAAAATACGTAAGAGCACTAATCTGTCGTTCAGACTTTTAAGTTATAAGTTAGTTCAGATCAAACTTGATCATGTGTTTAAGTCAATATGTACTCATGGTTTCGTCACAATATTTGCTAAATTAAAATTGAAATTATTTAAATAATCAAGATGACGGCTTCAATTATAGATAATGTCGTTTTTTTGTGATTCTACGTATTGTTGTTTTATATATATATTATATACTATTTTTGATAGTGTTTTTGTCAATACTTAATAATACCTTAATGGGATTTAATTCATAACAAACGCAAATGATTTCCATTGCACAAAAGTAAAACAGGGTGTTCTTGATTTTATTATCAATCCCTTTGGTCATGCATGGTTGTGTTATGTATTACAAAAAAACTTCTGAAATTTCATTAATCAATCAATTATTAAATCAGAGAGGCAGTAATGTTGGATATCATGTAGAAATAATCTTTAGGGACATTCAGTTTAAAATATAATAAAGTTAACATTTTTCAAAAGGAATTGCCATAAGAAAACAGGGATGGATACAGGACTTTCAGACATGGAGGGGGCACCTATTGTACAACCAATGGAATAAAAATGTTCCATCAAAGAATATATGTATCCACATTTTCTTGTTAATTGTTTTCTAATGTCTTTATCCTACTCGTTTCATGAAACTATTACGATGTATGAGAAGCATACGCTCTTGAAGACAGCACCAACATCCCCCCTTCCTGGATCCGTCAATGCTATACACATACAATGCAATATCATAAATACATTGCTACAGAACATTTTAGCAAAACAAAACAAAATTGCAAAGCCTGTTCAGCAGATGAGGGGCCTCGTAAAAGTCATGCACGTTTCCTAACAACAATTTGCATGTCATTTGAACACTCACACACTTGCATTCAAGAAAAACTCTATTGATATTACAACTGTCATTACACTCCAGCAGTTCTAGCAACCAGAAGTTAGCACACGATTCAACATTCAACATTCACATTCGAATGTTGAATATTGATTATGGTGCTAACTTCAGGTACAAAAATCAACATTCGCGAATCTGAATCTGAAATTTAATTTCACATTCACATTCGAATCTGAATGTTGATTTTTTTTCAACATTCACATTCAAAATGAATCTTGAGTTTTTTCAATTTGGGCTTTCAAATCATATCTTATCTCTACATACATGAACGAATGTTGAATCTGGAATTTATTTCCACATTCAGATTCGCTCTCGGACTGCCTCCGGGCATAGATTTGACTACCGCGTAATACCCTGCTAAAAACACTGTCTCCCGATGAATGTGCGAGAAATCCAACATTCGCGAATCTGAATCTGAAATTAAATTTCACATTCACATTCGAATCTGAATGTTGATTTTTTTTCAACATTCACATTCAAAATGAATCTTGAGTTTTTTCAATTTGGGCTTTCAAATCATATCTTATCTCTACATACATGAACGAATGTTGAATCTGGAATTTATTTCCACATTCAGATTCGCTCTCGGACTGCCTCCGGGCATAGATTTGACTACCGCGTAATACCCTGCTAAAAACACTGTCTCCCGATGAATGTGCGAGAAATCCAACATTCGCGAATCTGAATTTGAAATTAAATTTCACATTCACATTCGAATCTGAATGTTGATTTTTTTCAACATTCACATTCAAAATGAATCTTGAGTTTTTTTTCCATTTGAGCTGTCAAATCCTATTAACATGAACTAATGTTGAATCTGGATTTTATTCCCACACATTCCCTTATTTGATTTATAAAACCTTCATATCCAAAATATTTGTGAAAACAACGTGTTTGTAAATTTCGAAGACTTTAGTATGATACCACATTTAATTACATTTTCTAAGCTTTATTTTGAATTCGCTGCTCATGCAGTTCTACCAATATGTTATAGTACTTATCATAGAATTCAATAAATATTTAGGATCGATGTAACAATTATCATATGGAGAGCTCAATCACAATGGGAACATGTAGAATAAAATTCTAAGATACTAATATTTTAGAGGGATTTAAGGATTTCTTATATGTTTGTTTTTTTAAGATCAAAACCTTTATTGTAGTAAAACATGAAGTTAATTCCTTCCCTTTTTGCATAAAAATACTATTAAGTTTGTAACTTCGTCTTAATATATTGTATATGGATATTGATATTTGTAAATAGTTCATGTTGAAATTCTTAAATCGTTGAAATTCGACAAAACATAAAATCTTAATTCGCCTACACAATCTTCGCACGACAAAACGTAAATTCAATGATAAACAAACGATCTGAGAGACAGCACTGTCTGTTATACACAGGTGTGTCCCAATTTGCTCTACGGTGTCCGGCCACTTGAATACACATAACGCTTGAGTGCACTCTATACTCCGGGTGTTTAATGCGCTCGAATTTTTGACAGTGGGGAATGCAAAGATGAGCATAAGAACTTGTAATAGATCAGGATGAATATATATGTCCTGTTCCCCAGTGGTCAATACCTTTGTTTAAAATTCATTTTTTAAAAAAAACGATATTAACATGGGATTCCGAAATAGATGTTTCAATGCTTGAACAGATGTTTATAAACTGTTCAGTGTTTATGACATTTTCAATTTTACATCAATGGATGATTTAGTTATAATAGTGCTCTCTGCACTCAAGCGTTTTGTGTATTCAAGTGGCCGGACACCGTAGAGCAAATTGGGACACACCTGTGTATAACAGACAGTGCTGTCTCTCAGATCGTTTGTTTATCATTGAATTTACGTTTTGTCGTGCGAAGATTGTGTAGGCGAATTAAGATTTTATGTTTTGCCGAATTTCAACGATTTAAGAATTTCAACATGAACTACATGTATTTACAAATATCAATATCCATATACAATATATTAAGACGAAGTTACAAACTTAATAGTATTTTTATGCAAAAAGGGAAGGAATTAACTTCATGTTTTACTACAATAAAGGTTTTGATCTTAAAAAAACAAACATATAAGAAATCCCTAAATCCCTCTAAAATATTAGTATCTTAGAATTTTATTCTACATGTTCCCATTGTGATTGAGCTCTCCATATGATAATTGTTACATCGATCCTAAATATTTATTGAATTCTATGATAAGTACTATAAAATATTGGTAGAACTGCATGAGCAGCGAATTCAAAATAAAGCTTAGAAAATGTAATTAAATGTGGTATCATACTAAAGTCTTCGAAATTTACAAACACGTTGTTTTCACAAATATTTTGGATATGAAGGTTTTATAAATCAAATAAGGGAATGTGTGGGAATAAAATCCAGATTCAACATTAGTTCATGTTGATAGGATTTGAAAACTCAAATGGAAAAAAACCTCAAGATTCATTTTGAATGTGAATGTTGAAAAAAAATCAACATTCAGATTCGAATGTGAATGTGAAATTTAATTTCAGATTTAGATTCGCGAATGTTGATTTTTGTACCTGAAGTTAGCACCATATTCAATATTCAACATTCGAATGTGAATGTTGAATGTTGAATCTTGTGCTAACTTCTGGTTGCTAGCAGTTCTTGATATACTGCACTTTAGTTAACACAGGTTCCCTCACCTTAAATGCTCAAGCTTTCAATATTAGTACCAGTAAGCTTGATTTGGTCAATGAGGGAAATATTTGCCCCGAGAAACGACCTGTCTGGTGTACTGCTCGCGATATGAGTGTCTATCACTACTACTACTATACTGTTTTGGTAGTGACATGAACTCGATGGACTGGCTTAACATATATCTTCACGAGAAGTCATAACAATACCGAATAAGCTTGTTTTCTGTTATATTCCTATTGTGCAAATTTTTGTATGATGGTTACAAAGTTTTTTTGTTTTTGTTTGTTTTGTTTTTTTATTCGTTCCCAAGGGTTACAAAATCAGTGTACAATGGCATATAAATGTTACAAAACAATGGTTTTTGGAGATTGAATCATATACAGAACACAATGAGAGCAGAGACAATTGAAAGGTCCTCATAAAACATTATTTTGTGAATATTGGGATGAGAAATTTCCACTTATTGTTAAATTTACTCATTTCATTATTTCTTTGACAGATGTATTTTTCTACATAGTAAATATCTGACAGAGTCTTTTTATAATTGATAAAATTTGGTATTGATTTTTCGATATTGCATAAATTAATATATTTCTTTGCAGAGACAATGATTTGATTTATCAAACCATTGTTATATGATGATATAAACCAAATAAAGTATTTTGAATTTTTTTTTTTTTATAATTATATATCCAGAGTTCAAGCTCATTCCAAATTTTTTGGGTCACACAACATTCCCAATATACATGACAAATGCTCTCAGAAGCGTCATTACAAAAGTTACACAAATCATTATCAACAAGCATTCTCTCCCCACAGAGGCAGCTCAGTCATACCTGAATTAGGTAACTCAGGTATGACTGAGCTGCCTCTGTGGGGAGAGAATGTATCAACAAGAGTCATTCGCAACAATTCCCTTTTAGTAAAAATTATTCTTTGTAGGAATCTATATTAAAAATCAATAAGTTTGACGTCTTTCAGTCCAGGAATTAAAAATGTTATTCCAATCAAATTCAAACTCCTTGAATAACATTTCCCACTTGTTACAAATATTAAGCTTTTCATTGTTAGAAATCATTTTATCGTAGAAAGTTCTTGAACCTTTAGTGGATTTCAAGATATTTCTTTGGTAAAAGCTGGTGTAGAAATTGAAAATAGGAATTGTATTTGTTACATAGTTGACTGATAAATTCAATCAAAGAACGCAACAGCATTCCCAAAACAAACTTTGCTGAAATGAATGCATTTTAAAAACAGGTTAGTGAATTTACATACTCTTTGAACATCACTCGAATTTCTCCACGCCAAGCATAGCATAACAGAGTTTTTTTTAAAGAAATTGGACACAGCCGCTGTTTTATCTGTGATGTTTTCAACCCAACCAACGCCGTGTAATTTGTTGACCAGATCGACTTTGATCCATACAAGCACATTTTATTGTTTAATACTTTTGTACCAAAGAAGGTACTGTCTTTAACGATAGGAAGAAACCAGCTTAGAATCGGAAACCTATTCCCTGGATTTGTAAAAGCAGGGGTGCAACACTTATGAAAGTTACCATGAAATGAATCACCCAAAACCGGAAACATTCACTACAGGACAAGCTTTTATGACATTATTATTGTTAGAATTGTTCAGAAAGTTAGTTTATATATATTATATATATAAAACATATATGTCACTTACCTCAGATGCATAGGCAGAGAGGCTGAAATGGCATGTAAAGTGTTGTTGCCAATATGCACAACTTATTCAGCCCACTCTATGGGTTGAAAGGGATTTACGTGTTTCATTAATAAAAATCATAAAGCAGTACATGTGCTGTATCATTACTAATTATGGGTATTGTATGTGTTTTGATAGAACATTCACAAATATTTCAACTTATAAGCTCTGAGATTGATAAAAAGTCTTGTCATGTAGCAAAAAGGGTTGTCATACAGCAGCTCCAATTTTGCATTGTATGCCTTCTCTGACAAGTTTCAGCTGTGTCAACAATGTAAATGTTATTAAATAATCAGCCCTGTTTTTTCTGCTTCATATACTTGAAAATGTCATCAATTGGTGATCACAAATAGTCAGGTGGCTAACTGCAGATTTTAACCCGAATCGTTACACAGCAGATTAAAGCATGAAACTTTGCATACTTCAAGTACCCACCATTACTATCCATATTCTGGGGGTTTGCCCGATTTTAAGTTTCTTAATTAGCTGCAATTGATTGATTAAAATTGATCACATCTACTAGCACTCGGCACTTTTGTTTATACATTTAGCCTAGCTGGCTGAGGCAGGAAGCCAGAGAGAGATAAGGCTGAGAGCAATACATTGCGGTGCTGTTGAACTGTATACATTCCTGGGATCAAATTTAGGTCGCCCATACTCACAACAAACCCACGTGTTTCCTGTTTTTATGTGGGATTTGAGGACACTATTCCACTATCTAAAGATATCATATCCATAATATATATGTTTTTACATTGAAATAGTCCTAAATTTGAGGTCATTCAATCAATGTAAAATGGTTACTTTCTATTTATTTTTTATAATTCAAAGATGAATCACTTTTCATCTTAATTCTAGATTCAATTTACATGCAAACAAAGCTATCACTTTAAGCTCAGCTACAGTTATGTATATACTTCTCGGACGACATCGCTTGCTTTTATTAAAGTAGTTTATTGCAGTATAATATGATACAAACAGTTTCCTTGGGGAATAAAACTGGTTGTTCTAAGAAAAATGAAGTTAGACATATCCATTATTTGTAAAGACAGAAGTAGTTATTTAAAGTGCCCATTGGACTCACCATATGAACAAGAATGAGTGTTATGGAGACGTATTAAAATTACAAGTGATTTTTTTAAAATCGTAAATAACCTGTATGTGTTGAGTGACAAGGGGCCAAACAGCACAATGAATGCCATTTGATGTCTGCCCATCAAAAGATACTGAAGAAAGAAAGAGAAAGTCTGATTCATGGAACAGAAAATTACTTTGAACAGGAGGATTCCATCAATGTTTCTCATCTTCCTTATTCAAGAATCCCTGACAAATTACAACTAAGATGCAAGACAGAAATGTTATCGTCATTGTAGGTGAGGATTTGATAACAATTGAGGGTAAACACCATAATAGATGTCGAACAGATTTCCTGTACCGTTTCAGAACTTTCAGGAGGACACATGATTTCTTGCAGATTGATATTTCTAAGGATTTAAAGAGTCACAGGAGTTTGCAGAGCTACTTACATAGATTGAACACAACCTGGATTAAAACAGCTAAACCTTTTAGCTTCAAACACTACTTTTGAGACGATATATTAAGGATGCTGTTTCATACTTGCATGCGGTTCAGGTTGAAATTTATCTATTGAGAAAAGAAATACACCACTTTGTAAAAAAATCTTTCGTCGAAATTTTGATATCATATTTAGATTGTTTAATCAACAATAATATAGGTACCTTTTTCGATGCCTAAAGCACAGTACCCCTTGTAGAAAGGGCATAGCATTTAACGAACCCGCTTTCGGTGACGTAATCATTACGCGTGTAGGATTTACACCGTGTCACAACTAGCGTATATGCGTCCGATGGGTATCAACTTTGGCAGCAACGAATACCTTATTCGGAGAAAAAGAAAAGAAAATCTAGTCGTGCGCGACAAAGAAGGTTTTCAAGCGTATATTTAGAGACCGGAAGTTGTAACATGGCCACACTTGATTCGCCTTTATGTTGGCTGCCGTTTCCGTAATTTTGGTAAATTATCTCACATTTAATGAATTTTGGTCCGATTTTCCCTAGGTTGGTCGCTAAATTTTTCTAAAAATACAACGAATACATTAAAAATACTTTTAAAATATTGCAAGTATGATAAAGCATCTTTAAGCAAATATTACAACAACACACTGATAGATCTCAGTGTGTTCAGGTCGACAACGAGCTATCGACAGATAGTGAGCTTCAGTATGGAGTCCCACAGGGATCTGTGTTGGGTCCATTATTTTTCGTCATTTACACTCATTCTCTTGGCTCTCTAATATCTGATCAACAGTTGTGGCGACACTTTTATGCTGATGATTCTCAGGTGATGGACAGTTTTGACATCTTACCATCAAGTCAATCACAGGCTAAAGAAAGAATGGAAACATGCCTCAGCTCTATCAGATCTTGGATGACAGACAAAGAATTAAAACTAAATGACGAGAAAACAGAAAGTGTTCTCTTTGGCCCCAAACTGCGACTTAAGAAGTGTCAAATCAATAGTATATCTATTGGGAACTCTGAAGTCTTCTTCTCCTCAAGTGCAAAAAACCTCGGCGTCTACCTTGATTCGGGACTCACAATGGAATATCATGTCAACAATCTTTGCAGGATCTGTCACTTTCACCTTAGAAATATTGGCAACATCAGACATCTCATCAACCAAGACACTGCAGCTCTCCTTGTCCGATCACTTATTTTCTCAAGAATCGACTACTGCAATAGCCTCCTCTGTGGAATACCCAGACAACAGATCGACCGACTTCAAAAACTTCAAAACCATGCTGCAAGAATTGTTACTCGTACCCCAAAAACATGCCACATCTCTCCTGTCTTAAACTCATTACACTTGCTTAGGATTCAAGAAAGGATTGACTTTAAGGTTCTATATCTGACATATTAATCAATCTACAAGCTCTCTCCCCAGTATCTTCAGGACCTAGTCACTCCATATGCTCCACCTCGATCGCTCCGCTCTTCCACTCTGCTTCTTCTTCAAGTCCCACGTTACAATCTAAAGTCCTTTGGTGCCCGATCCTTCAGATACAATGCTGCTCTGCTCTGGAATTCATTACCTCATGAACTCAAATGTGCTCCCTCTCTCTCTGTATTCAAATCCCATCTCAAAACTCATCTGTTCAAACGCTACTTCTAATTTCAATTCAACCTCATGTTCTATATGTTTATATATGTATATATTTTATCTTTGTAATTGCGCATTGAGCATAAACCTTGTTTATGGAGGTCTGCGCTTTATAAGTACTCTTATTATTATTATTTAACTAGTGGGAAATCTAAGGTTCTTCCATTCTTCAATGCCTTAACTAGATTCGACACTAGTTTAGTTAAAAAGAAAGAAAAGTGTTTACATGACCGGTGATCCCGTCCAGAACCATTCATCTTAGGCTTAAAGTCAGTGGACGTTGGGTTCTCTGTTTTTGCGACTGTCGGGTTTTTATAAAGTGCCTTCTGTTGGACAGCACTACTGCTGATTTTAATGAACTAAGACCGACTGTATTCTGCCATGACCAAAAGATTAAAGCTTTTGCACTTCTTCCCATCTACAAAGGATTCTCGTTTCTAACATGTAAAAGAATGTTGTATCAAGAAAATAATTAGTAAACTAGCTTGTCTCCTGAGCAAGAAACAAATCTTCCTGATCTGTCTGATGGATTGAACATAATAGTAAGTGGAAACCTATGTTGATGACATTTCCGAAGGCTACAAAAACTACACAAAACGACAAGGACGGCTGTAACGCTTTGCACGTTTGTTCAAAGAATGTGTTTTATAATGCAGTTTCAGTATTGATAACAATCCTATTGCAAGGGAAACTGTTGAGTGGGGTTATTTGTTCAGAAATATATTATAATGAACATATTGGTTCAAATATTATTCTCAATTTTAAAATTTTCACAATTTTTTACCACAAATATTATAAATCGAATTTTAGCAAAAGAAAAGTTGTTCTATTGTATAAAACATACTTAATAACATATATTTAGCCGTTTAAAACAAGTTGATAGGCTAAATGACAACTAATATATATGGCAATGTAAAATTTTGGCATTTTGGCAGCCATCTTGGATTTTGAAAAAAGTAGGTCACCAAAATCGGACACACCCCCTAATTGTTGATAAGGAGTGTATTTTCAACCATTGTGCCAAATTTCATGCTTTAATCCGGCATGTAACGACCATTTCAATTAGTCACCTGACTAAAATAAGTAGAAATACGTTAAACGACTTCTTTTACATAAAGCCGCCATATTTTAATTTGTTTGCACAATTTTAATTTTTACTTTTAGTAGATATTTTGGTAAAATGTGCAGAAATATTGACTCCAAGACAAAATTCAACTCAGATCTGTCCTAATTAGTATTTAAAAAATCCTAACTGAATTAAGCTTGTTTCAATGACACATTGGTGCTTTTACGTAGATTGGCGGCCATCTTGGAAAGAAATTAAGTTTGCCCCTTATCTATATTTAATCAGCACACCAAGAGCAACATCTCTGCCAAATATGGTACTTTTCGTCCAACGTGAACAAAATTTTCACCATTCTTCAAGACTGATCTAACCTTTCAGACACTACCATCTCCAATCTGTCCGTTGTGTTTTTCATTCATTGTCAGGTTGTCATTCAAAATTGCGACTTTAGTTATAAGATATTTTATAAGCATTAAAGTGATTTTGGTAACAGTCAGCCCAACTAGATAATACAACAGCCTTGATAAACATGTGTGAGTCCAACTTGAGTGACCTATGAGAACGTCCAGATAACGACAGCAACACTAGGTACATCAACACGGACTTGGAGGTAAATAATTCAATATGAATATTGAATATGTGAATAATATTTACGAAGAAGAACAATTTGAAAATATCTTATTAAATTCAAATTACATTTACAATTACAGTTACACTTCATTTAAATCATTAGACAAATAAAATGTTATAACTGAGTTTTTAAAGGGACTATTTGAGCGGGGTATTTTTTGTGGAATCGAAATCAAGGAAGACGTTCCTGTTTACAATAATATATGATTTTTTACATAATAATTTCACACTTAATTTCAAATATGTTTGTGAGGTAAGCATTTTAGTTGTTCAAGATTTAACAATTTGACAAAGAATAAAGTGTATCGCTCAAAAAATAAAAACATCGTAAAATGAAGCCAATTATCCAAGCTACGATCGTGTTATGCATTATTACGACAAATTACTGTCGTAACTGGTAACTTTTCTTTTGAATTATTTGTAAATATGCTCCTCTTCTATCAATCAAGTAGTTATTTCTTAATTTGGTTAATTAATCAGCACATTTGTTTCTCGTAATGCTAACATTTCAAGATGGCAGATGATTGGCGATCGATTGGTTCATATACAAGGCTTGAATAAGAAACTAAACGACTTGATAAGGAAATCCAATATTGAGGCAATGTAGAGTGGACGGGCATACTTTGAATATTTTATGAGCGCTTCGATTATTCACATTTCTCTGTTACTTGCGTAACAAAATCCACCTGATGATTTTACTACTTACCCTGAAATATGATTTAACAGTTGAAAAAAAGATAAAATAAACGGAATATAACGTTTAATTGGTTACAATACTAGTCCATACTGTGGAAACTAACGAAAACTAATGTTAATACATGTGGTATATAGGGACACCTTTAGGATATTGTATTATATGTAAACTGAAAATCCCTTTTCAAAGGATATGGTAATTACAAGGAAATCATATTGTTAAATTGATTGTCTCATTAAATTAATTTCCACAAAACTACTGACAACGTTTCGATAGCCGATGTAAGCCCTTCTACTTACCGATCTATCTGAGCTGCCTCTGCGCTCTACATATTTCTACTGCAAAATCGGATACGTCATTTTCAATTATGCATTTCATTTCATGAAACACTATAAACTTTTTAAAATCGTGCTGAATTATTCTTTTGGTAGCCTCATTGGTTTGGCTTTAAAACATCGATACAATTTAAAGGTAGAAGTTTAAAATCGTTAATAAACCACTTGATAAAAACATCATGGAATATAAACAAAGTATATATGTTGCAGAATGAAATCTTAAATTGTATGCACATGTTTCAGGAATGTTTTGTCAATTTTATTTATTTGATCGTATGATACTACCACATCTCAATATCTTTCAGATTCTAAAAACAATTTCTATAAATTGTCTCTATAAGTAAGACGGTTTTGCTAATGATGAATGCGGTCTTGATTACATGAGAGTTGTTCTATTTCCGCGTTTATCATAGGGGAATATGAAAGGAAGCCCATGTCTGATCGTGGAGGTGTTTAGATAGAGTAGGAAGTAGACAGATGCTTAGAGAGGAGGAAGTAGACAGGTGCTTAGAGAGGAGGAAGTAGACAGGTGCTTAGATAGAGTAGGAAGTAGACAGGTGCTTAGAGAGGAGGAAGTAGACAGGTGCTTAGATAGAGTAGGAAATAGTCAGATGCTTAGAGAGGGAGAAGTAGACGGATGCTTAGAGAGGAGGAAGTAGACAGGTGCTTAGAGAGGAGGAAGTAGACAGGTGCTTAGATAGAGTAGGAAGTAGACAGATGCTTAGATAGAGTAGGACATAGTCAGATGCTTAGAGAGGGAGAAGTGGACAGATGTTTAGAGAGGAGGAAGTAGGCAGGTGCTTAGATAGAGTAGGAAGTAGACAGATGCTTAGAGAGGGAGAAGTAGACAGATGCTTAGAGAGGAGCAAGTAGGTAGGTGCTTAGATAGAGTAGGAAGTAGACAGGTGCTTAGATAGATTAGAAAGTAGACAGGTGCTGAGAGAGGAGGAAGTAGACAGGTGCTTAGAGAGGAGGAAGTAGACAGATGCTTAGAGAGTAGGAAGTAGACAGATGCTGAGATAGAGTAGGAAGTAGACAGATGCTTAGATAGAGTAGGAAGTAGACAGGTGCTTAGATAGGAGGAAGTAGACAGATGCTTAGAGAGTAGGAAGTAGACAGGTGCTTAGAGAGGAGGAAATAGTCAGATGCTTAGAGAGGGAGAAGTAGACAGATGCTTAAAGAGGGAGAATTAGACAGGTGCTTAGAGAGGAGGAAGTAGACAGGTGCTTAGATAGAGTAGGAAGTAGACAGGTGCTTTGAGAGGAGGAAGTAGACAGATGATTAGAGAGTAGGAAGTAGACAGGTGCTTAGAGAGGAGGAAATAGACAGGTGCTTAGAGAGGGAGAAGTAGACAGATGCTTAGAGAGGGAGAAGTAGACAGATGCTTAGAGAGGAGGAAGTAGACAGGTGCTTAGATAGAGTGGGAAGTAGACAGGTGCTTAGATAGAGTAGGAAGTAGACAGGTGCTTATAGAGTAGGAAGTAGACAGATGCTTAGAGAGTAGGAAGTAGACAGGTGCTTAGAGAGTAGGAAGTAGTCAGATGCTTAGAGAGGAGGAAGTGGACAGGTGCTTAGATAGAGTAGGAAGTAGACAGATGCTTATATAGAGTAGGAAGTAGACAGGTGCTTAGAGAGGAGGAAATACACAGGTGCTTAGAGAGGAGGAAATAGACAGGTGCTTAGATAGAGTAGGAAGTAGACAGGTGCTTTGAGAGGAGGAAGTAGACAGATGATTAGAGAGTAGGAAGTAGACAGGTGCTTAGAGAGGAGGAAATAGACAGGTGCTTAGAGAGGAGGAAGTAGGCAGGTGCTTAGATAGAGTAGGAAGTAGACAGATGCTTAGAGAGGGAGAAGTAGACAGATGCTTAGAGAGGAGGAAATAGACAGGTGCTTAGATAGAGGAGGAAGTAGACAGGTGCTTAGAGAGGGAGAAGTAGACAGATGCTTAGATAGAGTAGGAAGTAGACAGGTGCTTAGATAGAGTAGGAAGTAGACAGGTGCTTAGAGAGGAGGAAGTAGACAGGTGCTTAGATAGAGTAGGAAGTAGACAGGTGCTTAGATAGAGTAGGAAGTAGACAGGTTCTTAGAGAGGAGGAAATAGTCAGATGCTTAGATAGAGTAGGAAGTAGACAGGTGCTTAGATAGAGTAGGAAGTAGACAGGTGCTTAGATAGAGTAGGAAGTAGACAGGTGCTTAGAGAGGAGGAAATAGACAGGTGCTTAGAGAGGAGGAAATAGTCAGATGCTTAGAGAGGGAGAAGTAGACATATGCTTTGAGAGGAGGAAGTAGACAGGTGCTTAGATAGAGTAGGAAGTAGGCAGGTGCTTAGATAGAGTAGAAAGTAGGCAGGTGCTTAGAGAGGGAGAAGTAGACAGGTGCTTAGATAGAGTAGGAAGTAGACAGGTGCTTAGAGAGGGAAGAGTAGACAGATGCTTAGATAGAGTAGGAAGTAGACAGGTGCTTAGATAGAGTAGGAAGTAGACAGGTGCTTAGAGAGGAGGAAGTAGACAGGTGCTTAGAGAGGAGGAAATAGACAGGTGCTTAGAGAGGAGGAAATAGTCAGATGCTTAGAGAGGGAGAAGTAGACAGATGCTTTGAGAGGAGGAAGTAGACAGGTGCTTAGATAGAGTAGGAAGTAGACAGGTGCTTAGAGAGGAGGAAGTAGACAGGTGCTTAGAGAGGAGGAAATAGACACGTGCTTAGAGAGGAGGAAATAGTCAGATGCTTAGAGAGGGAGAAGTAGACAGATGCTTAGAGAGTGAGAAGTAGACAGAAGCTTAGAGAGGAGGAAGTAGACAGGCGCTTAGATAGAGTAGGAAGTAGACATGTGCTTAGATAGAGTAGGAAGTAGGCAGGTGCTTAGAGAGGAGGAAATAGTCAGATGCTTAGATAGAGTAGGAAGTAGACAGGTGCTTAGATAGAGTAGGAAGTAGACAGGTGCTTAGAGAGGAGGAAGTAGACAGGTGCTTAGAGAGGAGGAAATAGACACGTGCTTAGAGAGGAGGAAATAGTCAGATGCTTAGAGAGGGAGAAGTAGACAGATGCTTAGAGAGTGAGAAGTAGACAGATGCTTAGAGAGGAGGAAGTAGACAGGCGCTTAGATAGAGTAGGAAGTAGACATGTGCTTAGATAGAGTAGGAAGTAGACAGGTTCTTAGAGAGGAGGAAATAGTCAGATGCTTAGATAGAGTAGGAAGTAGACAGGTGCTTAGATAGAGTAGGAAGTAGACAGGTGCTTAGATAGAGTAGGAAGTAGACAGGTGCTTAGAGAGGAGGAAATAGACAGGTGCTTAGAGAGGAGGAAATAGTCAGATGCTTAGAGAGGGAGAAGTAGACAGATGCTTTGAGAGGAGGAAGTAGACAGGTGCTTAGATAGAGTAGGAAGTAGGCAGGTGCTTAGATAGAGTAGGAAGTAGGCAGGTGCTTAGAGAGGGAGAAGTAGACAGGTGCTTAGATAGAGTAGGAAGTAGACAGGTGCTTAGAGAGGGAAGAGTAGACAGATGCTTAGATAGAGTAGGAAGTAGACAGGTGCTTAGATAGAGTAGGAAGTAGACAGGTGCTTAGAGAGGAGGAAGTAGACAGGTGCTTAGAGAGGAGGAAATAGACAGGTGCTTAGAGAGGAGGAAATAGTCAGATGCTTAGAGAGGGAGAAATAGACAGATGCTTTGAGAGGAGGAAGTAGACAGGTGCTCAGATAGAGTAGGAAGTAGGCAAGTGCTTAGAGAGGAGGAAGTAGACAGGTGCTTAGAGAGGAGGAAATAGACACGTGCTTAGAGAGGAGGAAATAGTCAGATGCTTAGAGAGGGAGAAGTAGACAGATGCTTAGAGAGTGAGAAGTAGACAGATGCTTAGAGAGGAGGAAGTAGACAGGCGCTTAGATAGAGTAGGAAGTAGACATGTGCTTAGATAGAGTAGGAAGTAGACAGGTGCTTAGAGAGGAGGAAGTAGACAGGTGCTTAGATAGAGTAGGAAGTAGACAGGTGCTAAGATAGAGTAGGACATAGTCAGATGCTTAGAGAGGGAGAAGTAGACAGATGTTTAGAGAGGAGGAAGTAGGCAGGTGCTTAGATAGAGTAGGAAGTAGACAGATGCTTAGAGAGGGAGAAGTAGACAGATGCTTAGAGAGGAGCAAGTAGGCAGGTGCTTAGATAGAGTAGGAAGTAGGCAGGTGCTTAGAGAGGGAGAAGTAGACATGTGCTTAGAGAGTAGGAAGTAGACAGGTGCTTAGATAGAGTAGGAAGTAGACAGGTGCTTAGATAGAGTAGGAAGTAGACAGGTGCTTAGAGAGGAGGAAGTAGACAGGTGCTTAGAGAGTAGGAAGTAGACAGGTGCTTAGAGAGGAGGAAATAGACAGGTGCTTAGAGAGGAGGAAATAGTTAGATGATTAGAGAGGGAGAAGTAGACAGATGCTTAAAGAGGGAGAAGTAGACAGATGCTTAGAGAGGAGGAAGTAGACAGGTGCTTAGATAGAGTAGGAAGTAGACAGGTGCTTAGATAGAGTAGGAAGTAGACAGGTGCTTAGATAGAGTAGGAAGTAGACAGGTGCTTAGAGAGTAGGAAGTAGACAGATGCTTAGAGAGTAGGAAGTAGACAGGTGCTTAGAGAGTAGGAAATAGTCAGATGCTTAGAGAGGAGGAAGTAGACAGGTGCTTAGATAGAGTAGGAAGTAGGCAGGTGCTTAGATAGAGTAGGAAGTAGGCAGGTGCTTAGAGAGGGAAGAGTAGACAGATGCTTAGATAGAGTAGGAAGTAGACAGGTGCTTAGATAGAGTAGGAAGTAGACAGGTGCTTAGAGAGTAGGAAGTAGACAGATGCTTAGAGAGTAGGAAGTAGACAGGTGCTTAGAGAGTAGGAAATAGTCAGATGCTTAGAGAGGAGGAAGTAGACAGGTGCTTAGATAGAGTAGGAAGTAGGCAGGTGCTTAGATAGAGTAGGAAGTAGGCAGGTGCTTAGAGAGGAGGAAGTAGACAGGTGCTTAGAGAGGAGGAAATAGACAGGTGCTTAGAGAGGAGGAAATAGTCAGATGCTTAGAGAGGGAGAAGTAGACAGATGCTTTGAGAGGAGGAAGTAGACAGGTGCTTAGATAGAGTAGGAAGTAGACAGGTGCTTAGAGAGGAGGAAGTAGACAGGTGCTTAGAGAGGAGGAAATAGACACGTGCTTAGAGAGGAGGAAATAGTCAGATGCTTAGAGAGGGAGAAGTAGACAGATGCTTAGAGAGTGAGAAGTAGACAGATGCTTAGAGAGGAGGAAGTAGACAGGCGCTTAGATAGAGTAGGAAGTAGACATGTGCTTAGATAGAGTAGGAAGTAGACAGGTGCTTAGAGAGGAGGAAGTAGACAGGTGCTTAGATAGAGTAGGAAGTAGACAGGTGCTAAGATAGAGTAGGACATAGTCAGATGCTTAGAGAGGGAGAATTAGACAGATGTTTAGAGAGGAGGAAGTAGGCAGGTGCTTAGATAGAGTAGGAAGTAGACAGATGCTTAGAGAGGGAGAAGTAGACAGATGCTTAGAGAGGAGCAAGTAGGCAGGTGCTTAGATAGAGTAGGAAGTAGGCAGGTGCTTAGAGAGGGAGAAGTAGACATGTGCTTAGAGAGTAGGAAGTAGACAGGTGCTTAGATAGAGTAGGAAGTAGACAGGTGCTTAGATAGAGTAGGAAGTAGACAGGTGCTTAGAGGGGAGGAAGTAGACAGGTGCTTAGAGAGTAGGAAGTAGACAGATGCTTAGAGAGTAGGAAGTAGACAGGTGCTTAGAGAGTAGGAAGTAGACAGGTGCTTAGATAGAGTAGGAAGTAGACAGGTGCTTAGATAGAGTAGGAAGTAGACAGGTGCTTAGAGAGGAGGAAGTAGACAGGTGCTTAGAGAGTAGGAAGTAGACAGGTGCTTAGAGAGGAGGAAATAGACAGGTGCTTAGAGAGGAGGAAATAGTTAGATGATTAGAGAGGGAGAAGTAGACAGATGCTTAAAGAGGGAGAAGTAGACAGGTGCTTAGATAGAGTAGGAAGTAGACAGGTGCTTAGATAGAGTAGGAAGTAGACAGATGCTTATATGCAGTAGGAAGTAGACAGGTGCTTAGAGAGGAGGAAGTAGACAGATGCTTAGAGAGTAGGAAGTAGACAGGTGCTTAGAGAGTAGGAAATAGTCAGATGCTTAGAGAGGAGGAAGTGGACAGGTGCTTAGATAGAGTAGGAAGTAGACAGGTGCTTATATAGAGTAGGAAGTAGACAGGTGCTTAGAGAGGAGGAAGTAGACAGGTGCTTAGATAGAGTAGGAAGTAGGCAGGTGCTTAGAGAGGAGGAAATAGTCAGATGCTTAGATAGAGTAGGAAGTAGACAGGTGCTTAGATAGAGTAGGAAGTAGACAGGTGCTTAGAGAGGAGGAAGTAGACAGGTGCTTAGATAGAGTAGGAAGTAGACAGGTGCTAAGATAGAGTAGGACATAGTCAGATGCTTAGAGAGGGAGAATTAGACAGATGTTTAGAGAGGAGGAAGTAGGCAGGTGCTTAGATAGAGTAGGAAGTAGACAGATGCTTAGAGAGGGAGAAGTAGACAGATGCTTAGAGAGGAGCAAGTAGGCAGGTGCTTAGATAGAGTAGGAAGTAGGCAGGTGCTTAGAGAGGGAGAAGTAGACATGTGCTTAGAGAGTAGGAAGTAGACAGGTGCTTAGATAGAGTAGGAAGTAGACAGGTGCTTAGATAGAGTAGGAAGTAGACAGGTGCTTAGAGGGGAGGAAGTAGACAGGTGCTTAGAGAGTAGGAAGTAGACAGATGCTTAGAGAGTAGGAAGTAGACATGTGCTTAGAGAGTAGGAAGTAGACAGGTGCTTAGATAGAGTAGGAAGTAGACAGGTGCTTAGATAGAGTAGGAAGTAGACAGGTGCTTAGAGAGGAGGAAGTAGACAGGTGCTTAGAGAGTAGGAAGTAGACAGGTGCTTAGAGAGGAGGAAATAGACAGGTGCTTAGAGAGGAGGAAATAGTTAGATGATTAGAGAGGGAGAAGTAGACAGATGCTTAAAGAGGGAGAAGTAGACAGGTGCTTAGATAGAGTAGGAAGTAGACAGGTGCTTAGATAGAGTAGGAAGTAGACAGATGCTTATATGCAGTAGGAAGTAGACAGGTGCTTAGAGAGGAGGAAGTAGACAGATGCTTAGAGAGTAGGAAGTAGACAGGTGCTTAGAGAGTAGGAAATAGTCAGATGCTTAGAGAGGAGGAAGTGGACAGGTGCTTAGATAGAGTAGGAAGTAGACAGGTGCTTATATAGAGTAGGAAGTAGACAGGTGCTTAGAGAGGAGGAAGTAGACAGGTGCTTAGATAGAGTAGGAAGTAGGCAGGTGCTTAGATAGAGTAGGAAGTAGGCAGGTGCTTAGAGAGGGAGAAGTAGACAGGTGCTTAGATAGAGTAGGAAGTAGACAGGTGCTTAGAGAGGGAAGAGTAGACAGATGCTTAGATAGAGTAGGAAGTAGACAGGTGCTTAGATAGAGTAGGAAGTAGACAGGTGCTTAGAGAGGAGGAAGTAGACAGGTGCTTAGAGAGGAGGAAATAGACAGGTGCTTAGAGAGGAGGAAATAGTCAGATGCTTAGAGAGGGAGAAGTAGACAGATGCTTTGAGAGGAGGAAGTAGACAGGTGCTTAGATAGAGTAGGAAGTAGACAGGTGCTTAGAGAGGAGGAAGTAGACAGGTGCTTAGAGAGGACGAAATAGACACGTGCTTAGAGAGGAGGAAATAGTCAGATGCTTAGAGAGGGAGAAGTAGACAGATGCTTAGAGAGGAGGAAGTAGACAGGCGCTTAGATAGAGTAGGAAGTAGACATGTTCTTAGATAGAGTAGGAAGTAGACAGGTGCTTAGAGAGGAGGAAGTAGACAGGTGCTTAGATAGAGTAGGAAGTAGACAGGTGCTAAGATAGAGTAGGACATAGTCAGATGCTTAGAGAGGGAGAAGTAGACAGATGTTTAGAGAGGAGGAAGTAGGCAGGTGCTTAGAGAGGAGGAAGTAGACAGATGCTTAGAGAGTAGGAAGTAGACAGGTGCTTAGAGAGTAGGAAATAGTCAGATGCTTAGAGAGGAGGAAGTGGACAGGTGCTTAGATAGAGTAGGAAGTAGACAGGTGCTTATATAGAGTAGGAAGTAGACAGGTGCTTAGAGAGGAGGAAGTAGACAGGTGCTTAGATAGAGTAGGAAGTAGGCAGGTGCTTAGATAGAGTAGGAAGTAGGCAGGTGCTTAGAGAGGGAGAAGTAGACAGGTGCTTAGATAGAGTAGGAAGTAGACAGGTGCTTAGAGAGGGAAGAGTAGACAGATGCTTAGATAGAGTAGGAAGTAGACAGGTGCTTAGATAGAGTAGGAAGTAGACAGGTGCTTAGAGAGGAGGAAGTAGACAGGTGCTTAGAGAGGAGGAAATAGACAGGTGCTTAGAGAGGAGGAAATAGTCAGATGCTTAGAGAGGGAGAAGTAGACAGATGCTTTGAGAGGAGGAAGTAGACAGGTGCTTAGATAGAGTAGGAAGGAGACAGGTGCTTAGAGAGGAGGAAGTAGACAGGTGCTTAGAGAGGAGGAAATAGACACGTGCTTAGAGAGGAGGAAATAGTCAGATGCTTAGAGAGGGAGAAGTAGACAGATGCTTAGAGAGTGAGAAGTAGACAGATGCTTAGAGAGGAGGAAGTAGACAGGCGCTTAGATAGAGTAGGAAGTAGACATGTTCTTAGATAGAGTAGGAAGTAGACAGGTGCTTAGAGAGGAGGAAGTAGACAGGTGCTTAGATAGAGTAGGAAGTAGACAGGTGCTAAGATAGAGTAGGACATAGTCAGATGCTTAGAGAGGGAGAAGTAGACAGATGTTTAGAGAGGAGGAAGTAGGCAGGTGCTTAGATAGAGTAGGAAGTAGACAGATGCTTAGAGAGGGAGAAGTAGACAGATGCTTAGAGAGGAGGAAGTAGGCAGGTGCTTAGATAGAGTAGGAAGTAGGCAGGTGCTTAGAGAGGGAGAAGTAGGCAGGTGCTTAGAGAGGGAGAAGTAGACATGTGCTTAGAGAGTAGGAAGTAGACAGATGCTTAGATAGAGTGGGAAGTAGACAGGTGCTTAGATAGAGTAGGAAGTAGACAGGTGCTTAGAGAGGAGGAAGTAGACAGGTGCTTAGAGAGTAGGAAGTAGACAGGTGCTTAGAGAGGAGGAAATAGACAGGTGCTTAGAGAGGAGGAAATAGTTAGATGATTAGAGAGGGAGAAGTAGACAGATGCTTAAAGAGGGAGAAGTAGACAGGTGCTTAGATAGAGTAGGAAGTAGACAGGTGCTTAGATAGAGTAGGAAGTAGACAGATGCTTATATACAGTAGGAAGTAGACAGGTGCTTAGAGAGGAGGAAGTAGACAGATGCTTAGAGAGTAGGAAGTAGACAGGTGCTTAGAGAGTAGGAAATAGTCAGATGCTTAGAGAGGAGGAAGTGGACAGGTGCTTAGATAGAGTAGGAAGTAGACAGGTGCTTATATAGAGTAGGAAGTAGACAGGTGCTTAGAGAGTAGGAAGTAGACAGATGCTTAGAGAGTAGGAAGTAGACAGATGCTTAGAGAGTAGGAAGTAGACAGGTGCTTAGAGAGTAGGAAGTAGTCAGATGCTTAGAGAGGAGGAAGTGGACAGGTGCTTAGATAGAGTAGGAAGTAGACAGGTGCTTAGATAGAGTAGGAAGTAGACAGGTGCGTAGAGAGGAGGAAATAGACAGGTGCTTAGAGAGGAGGAAATAGTCAGATGCTTAGAGAGGGAGAAGTAGACAGATGCTTAGAGAGGGGGAAGTAGACAGATGCTTAGAGAGGGGGAAGTAGACAGGTGCTTAGATAGAGTAGGAAGTAGACAGGTGCTTAGATAGAGTAGGAAGTAGGCAGGTGCTTAGAGAGGGAGAAGTAGACAGGTGCTTAGATAGAGTAGGAAGTAGACAGGTGCTTAGAGAGTAGGAAGTAGACAGGTGCTTAGAGAGGAGGAAATAGACAGGTGCTTAGAGAGGAGGAAATAGTCAGATGCTTGGAGAGGGAGAAGTAGACAGATGCTTAGAGAGGGAGAAGTAGACAGATGCTTAGAGAGGAGGAAGTAGACAGGTGCTACGATAGAGTAGGAAGTAGACAGGTGCTTAGATAGAGTAGGAAGTAGACAGGTGCTTAGATAGGAGGAAGTAGACAGATGCTTAGAGAGTAAGAAGTAGACAGGTGCTTAGAGAGGAGGAAATAGTCAGATGATTAGAGAGGAGGAAGTGGACAGGTGCTTAGATAGAGTAGGAAGTAGACAGGTGCTTAGATAGAGTAGGAAGTAGACAGGTGCTTAGATAGAGTAGGAAGTAGACAGGTGCTTAGAGAGTAGGAAGTAGACAGATGCTTAGAGAGTAGGAAGTAGACAGGTGCTTAGAGAGTAGGAAATAGTCAGATGCTTAGAGAGGAGGAAGTAGACAGGTGCTTAGATAGAGCAGGAAGTAGGCAGGTGCTTAGATAGAGTAGGAAGTAGGCAGGTGCTTAGAGAGGGAAGAGTAGACAGATGCTTAGATAGAGTAGGAAGTAGACAGGTGCTTAGATAGAGTAGGAAGTAGACAGGTGCTTAGAGAGTAGGAAGTAGACAGATGCTTAGAGAGTAGGAAGTAGACAGGTGCTTAGAGAGTAGGAAATAGTCAGATGCTTAGAGAGGAGGAAGTAGACAGGTGCTTAGATAGAGTAGGAAGTAGGCAGGTGCTTAGAGAGGGACGAGTAGACAGATGCTTAGATAGAGTAGGAAGTAGACAGGTGCTTAGATAGATTAGGAAGTAGACAGGTGCTTAGAGAGGAGGAAGTAGACAGGTGCTTAGAGAGGAGGAAATAGACAGGTGCTTAGAGAGGAGGAAATAGTCAGATGCTTAGAGAGGGAGAAGTAGACAGATGCTTTGAGAGGAGGAAGTAGACAGGTGCTTAGATAGAGTAGGAAGTAGACAGGTGCTTAGAGAGGAGGAAGTAGACAGGTGCTTAGAGAGGAGGAAATAGACACGTGCTTAGAGAGGAGGAAATAGTCAGATGCTTAGAGAGGGAGAAGTAGACAGATGCTTAGAGAGTGAGAAGTAGACAGATGCTTAGAGAGGAGGAAGTAGACAGGCGCTTAGATAGAGTAGGAAGTAGACATGTGCTTAGATAGAGTAGGAAGTAGACAGGTGCTTAGAGAGGAGGAAGTAGACAGGTGCTTAGATAGAGTAGGAAGTAGACAGGTGCTAAGATAGAGTAGGACATAGTCAGATGCTTAGAGAGGGAGAAGTAGACAGATGTTTAGAGAGGAGGAAGTAGGCAGGTGCTTAGATAGAGTAGGAAGTAGACAGATGCTTAGAGAGGGAGAAGTAGACAGATGCTTAGAGAGGAGGAAGTAGACAGGTGCTTAGATAGAGTAGGAAGTAGGCAGGTGCTTAGAGAGGGAGAAGTAGGCAGGTGCTTAGAGAGGGAGAAGTAGACAGGTGCTTAGAGAGTAGGAAGTAGACAGGTGCTTAGATAGAGTAGGAAGTAGACAGGTGCTTAGATAGAGTAGGAAGTAGACAGGTGCTTAGAGAGGAGGAAGTAGACAGGTGCTTAGAGAGTAGGAAGTAGACAGGTGCTTAGAGAGGAGGAAATAGACAGGTGCTTAGAGAGGAGGAAATAGTTAGATGATTAGAGAGGGAGAAGTAGACAGATGCTTAAAGAGGGAGAAGTAGACAGGTGCTTAGATAGAGTAGGAAGTAGACAGGTGCTTAGATAGAGTAGGAAGTAGACAGATGCTTATATACAGTAGGAAGTAGACAGGTGCTTAGAGAGGAGGAAGTAGACAGATGCTTAGAGAGTAGGAAGTAGACAGGTGCTTAGAGAGTAGGAAATAGTCAGATGCTTAGAGAGGAGGAAGTGGACAGGTGCTTAGATAGAGTAGGAAGTAGACAGGTGCTTATATAGAGTAGGAAGTAGACAGGTGCTTAGAGAGGAGGAAGTAGACAGGTGCTTAGATAGAGTAGGAAGTAGACAGGTGCTTAGATAGAGTAGGAAGTAGACAGGTGCTTAGAGAGTAGGAAGTAGACAGATGCTTAGAGAGTAGGAAGTAGACAGATGCTTAGAGAGTAGGAAGTAGACAGGTGCTTAGAGAGTAGGAAGTAGTCAGATGCTTAGAGAGGAGGAAGTGGACAGGTGCTTAGATAGAGTAGGAAGTAGACAGGTGCTTAGATAGAGTAGGAAGTAGACAGGTGCGTAGAGAGGAGGAAATAGACAGGTGCTTAGAGAGGAGGAAATAGTCAGATGCTTAGAGAGGGAGAAGTAGACAGATGCTTAGAGAGGGGGAAGTAGACAGATGCTTAGAGAGGGGGAAGTAGACAGGTGCTTAGAGAGGAGGAAATAGACACGTGCTTAGAGAGGAGGAAATAGTCAGATGCTTAGAGAGGGAGAAGTAGACAGATGCTTAGAGAGTGAGAAGTAGACAGATGCTTAGAGAGGAGGAAGTAGACAGGCGCTTAGATAGAGTAGGAAGTAGACATGTGCTTAGATAGAGTAGGAAGTAGACAGGTGCTTAGAGAGGAGGAAGTAGACAGGTGCTTAGATAGAGTAGGAAGTAGACAGGTGCTAAGATAGAGTAGGACATAGTCAGATGCTTAGAGAGGGAGAAGTAGACAGATGTTTAGAGAGGAGGAAGTAGGCAGGTGCTTAGATAGAGTAGGAAGTAGACAGATGCTTAGAGAGGGAGAAGTAGACAGATGCTTAGAGAGGAGGAAGTAGGCAGGTGCTTAGATAGAGTAGGAAGTAGGCAGGTGCTTAGAGAGGGAGAAGTAGGCAGGTGCTTAGAGAGGGAGAAGTAGACATGTGCTTAGAGAGTAGGAAGTAGACAGGTGCTTAGATAGAGTAGGAAGTAGACAGGTGCTTAGATAGAGTAGGAAGTAGACAGGTGCTTAGAGAGGAGGAAGTAGACAGGTGCTTAGAGAGTAGGAAGTAGACAGGTGCTTAGAGAGGAGGAAATAGACAGGTGCTTAGAGAGGAGGAAATAGTTAGATGATTAGAGAGGGAGAAGTAGACAGATGCTTAAAGAGGGAGAAGTAGACAGGTGCTTAGATAGAGTAGGAAGTAGACAGGTGCTTAGATAGAGTAGGAAGTAGACAGATGCTTATATACAGTAGGAAGTAGACAGGTGCTTAGAGAGGAGGAAGTAGACAGATGCTTAGAGAGTAGGAAGTAGACAGGTGCTTAGAGAGTAGGAAATAGTCAGATGCTTAGAGAGGAGGAAGTGGACAGGTGCTTAGATAGAGTAGGAAGTAGACAGGTGCTTATATAGAGTAGGAAGTAGACAGGTGCTTAGAAAGGAGGAAGTAGACAGGTGCTTAGATAGAGTAGGAAGTAGACAGGTGCTTAGATAGAGTAGGAAGTAGACAGGTGCTTAGAGAGTAGGAAGTAGACAGATGCTTAGAGAGTAGGAAGTAGACAGATGCTTAGAGAGTAGGAAGTAGACAGGTGCTTAGAGAGTAGGAAGTAGTCAGATGCTTAGAGAGGAGGAAGTAGACAGGTGCTTAGATAGAGTAGGAAGTAGACAGGTGCTTAGATAGAGTAGGAAGTAGACAGGTGCGTAGAGAGGAGGAAATAGACAGGTGCTTAGAGAGGAGGAAATAGTCAGATGCTTAGAGAGGGAGAAGTAGACAGATGCTTAGAGAGGGGGAAATAGACAGATGCTTAGAGAGGAGGAAGTAGACAGGTGCTTAGATAGAGTAGGAAGTAGACAGGTGCTTAGATAGAGTAGGAAGTAGGCAGGTGCTTAGAGAGGGAGAAGTAGACAGGTGCTTAGATAGAGTAGGAAGTAGACAGGTGCTTAGAGAGTAGGAAGTAGACAGGTGCTTAGAGAGGAGGAAATAGACAGGTGCTTAGAGAGGAGGAAATAGTCAGATGCTTGGAGAGGGAGAAGTAGACAGATGCTTAGAGAGGGAGAAGTAGACAGATGCTTAGAGAGGAGGAAGTAGACAGGTGCTACGATAGAGTAGGAAGTAGACAGGTGCTTAGATAGAGTAGGAAGTAGACAGGTGCTTAGATAGGAGGAAGTAGACAGATGCTTAGAGAGTAAGAAGTAGACAGGTGCTTAGAGAGGAGGAAATAGTCAGATGATTAGAGAGGAGGAAGTGGACAGGTGCTTAGATAGAGTAGGAAGTAGACAGGTGCTTAGATAGAGTAGGAAGTAGACAGGTGCTTAGATAGAGTAGGAAGTAGACAGGTGCTTAGAGAGTAGGAAGTAGACAGATGCTTAGAGAGTAGGAAGTAGACAGGTGCTTAGAGAGTAGGAAATAGTCAGATGCTTAGAGAGGAGGAAGTAGACAGGTGCTTAGATAGAGTAGGAAGTAGGCAGGTGCTTAGATAGAGTAGGAAGTAGGCAGGTGCTTAGAGAGGGAAGAGTAGACAGATGCTTAGATAGAGTAGGAAGTAGACAGGTGCTTAGATAGAGTAGGAAGTAGACAGGTGCTTAGAGAGTAGGAAGTAGACAGATGCTTAGAGAGTAGGAAGTAGACAGGTGCTTAGAGAGTAGGAAATAGTCAGATGCTTAGAGAGGAGGAAGTAGACAGGTGCTTAGATAGAGTAGGAAGTAGGCAGGTGCTTAGAGAGGGACGAGTAGACAGATGCTTAGATAGAGTAGGAAGTAGACAGGTGCTTAGATAGAGTAGGAAGTAGACAGGTGCTTAGAGAGGAGGAAGTAGACAGGTGCTTAGAGAGGAGGAAATAGACAGGTGCTTAGAGAGGAGGAAATAGTCAGATGCTTAGAGAGGGAGAAGTAGACAGATGCTTTGAGAGGAGGAAGTAGACAGGTGCTTAGATAGAGTAGGAAGTAGACAGGTGCTTAGAGAGGAGGAAGTAGACAGGTGCTTAGAGAGGAGGAAATAGACACGTGCTTAGAGAGGAGGAAATAGTCAGATGCTTAGAGAGGGAGAAGTAGACAGATGCTTAGAGAGTGAGAAGTAGACAGATGCTTAGAGAGGAGGAAGTAGACAGGCGCTTAGATAGAGTAGGAAGTAGACATGTGCTTAGATAGAGTAGGAAGTAGACAGATGCTTAGAGAGGGGGAAGTAGACAGGTGCTTAGATAGAGTAGGAAGTAGACAGGTGCTTAGATAGAGTAGGAAGTAGGCAGGTGCTTAGAGAGGGAGAAGTAGACAGGTGCTTAGATAGAGTAGGAAGTAGACAGTAGTCAGATGCTCAGAGAGGGAGAATTAGACAGATGTTTAGAGAGGAGGAAGTAGGCAGGTGCTTAGATAGAGTAGGAAGTAGACAGATGCTTAGAGAGGGAGAAGTAGACAGATGCTTAGATAGAGTAGGAAGTAGACAGGTGCTTAGATAGAGTAGGAAGTAGACAGGTGCGTAGAGAGGAGGAAATAGACAGGTGCTTAGAGAGGAGGAAATAGTCAGATGCTTAGAGAGGGAGAAGTAGACAGATGCTTAGAGAGGGGGAAGTAGACAGATGCTTAGAGAGGGGGAAGTAGACAGGTGCTTAGATAGAGTAGGAAGTAGACAGGTGCTTAGATAGAGTAGGAAGTAGGCAGGTGCTTAGAGAGGGAGAAGTAGACAGGTGCTTAGATAGAGTAGGAAGTAGACAGGTGCTTAGAGAGTAGGAAGTAGACAGGTGCTTAGAGAGGAGGAAATAGACAGGTGCTTAGAGAGGAGGAAATAGTCAGATGCTTGGAGAGGGAGAAGTAGACAGATGCTTAGAGAGGGAGAAGTAGACAGATGCTTAGAGAGGAGGAAGTAGACAGGTGCTACGATAGAGTAGGAAGTAGACAGGTGCTTAGATAGAGTAGGAAGTAGACAGGTGCTTAGATAGGAGGAAGTAGACAGATGCTTAGAGAGTAAGAAGTAGACAGGTGCTTAGAGAGGAGGAAATAGTCAGATGATTAGAGAGGAGGAAGTGGACAGGTGCTTAGATAGAGTAGGAAGTAGACAGGTGCTTAGATAGAGTAGGAAGTAGACAGGTGCTTAGATAGAGTAGGAAGTAGACAGGTGCTTAGAGAGTAGGAAGTAGACAGATGCTTAGAGAGTAGGAAGTAGACAGGTGCTTAGAGAGTAGGAAATAGTCAGATGCTTAGAGAGGAGGAAGTAGACAGGTGCTTAGATAGAGTAGGAAGTAGGCAGGTGCTTAGATAGAGTAGGAAGTAGGCAGGTGCTTAGAGAGGGAAGAGTAGACAGATGCTTAGATAGAGTAGGAAGTAGACAGGTGCTTAGATAGAGTAGGAAGTAGACAGGTGCTTAGAGAGTAGGAAGTAGACAGATGCTTAGAGAGTAGGAAGTAGACAGGTGCTTAGAGAGTAGGAAATAGTCAGATGCTTAGAGAGGAGGAAGTAGACAGGTGCTTAGATAGAGTAGGAAGTAGGCAGGTGCTTAGAGAGGGACGAGTAGACAGATGCTTAGATAGAGTAGGAAGTAGACAGGTGCTTAGATAGAGTAGGAAGTAGACAGGTGCTTAGAGAGGAGGAAGTAGACAGGTGCTTAGAGAGGAGGAAATAGACAGGTGCTTAGAGAGGAGGAAATAGTCAGATGCTTAGAGAGGGAGAAGTAGACAGATGCTTTAAGAGGAGGAAGTAGACAGGTGCTTAGATAGAGTAGGAAGTAGACAGGTGCTTAGAGAGGAGGAAGTAGACAGGTGCTTAGAGAGGAGGAAATAGACACGTGCTTAGAGAGGAGGAAATAGTCAGATGCTTAGAGAGGGAGAAGTAGACAGATGCTTAGAGAGTGAGAAGTAGACAGATGCTTAGAGAGGAGGAAGTAGACAGGCGCTTAGATAGAGTAGGAAGTAGACATGTGCTTAGATAGAGTAGGAAGTAGACAGGTGCTTAGAGAGGAGGAAGTAGACAGGTGCTTAGATAGAGTAGGAAGTAGACAGGTGCTAAGATAGAGTAGGACATAGTCAGATGCTTAGAGAGGGAGAATTAGACAGATGTTTAGAGAGGAGGAAGTAGGCAGGTGCTTAGATAGAGTAGGAAGTAGACAGATGCTTAGAGAGGGAGAAGTAGACAGATGCTTAGAGAGGAGGAAGTAGGCAGGTGCTTAGATAGAGTAGGAAGTAGGCAGGTGCTTAGAGAGGGAGAAGTAGACATGTGCTTAGAGAGTAGGAAGTAGACAGGTGCTTAGATAGAGTAGGAAGTAGACAGGTGCTTAGATAGAGTAGGAAGTAGACAGGTGCTTAGAGGGGAGGAAGTAGACAGGTGCTTAGAGAGTAGGAAGTAGACAGATGCTTAGAGAGTAGGAAGTAGACATGTGCTTAGAGAGTAGGAAGTAGACAGGTGCTTAGATAGAGTAGGAAGTAGACAGGTGCTTAGATAGAGTAGGAAGTAGACAGGTGCTTAGAGAGGAGGAAGTAGACAGGTGCTTAGAGAGTAGGAAGTAGACAGGTGCTTAGAGAGGAGGAAATAGACAGGTGCTTAGAGAGGAGGAAATAGTTAGATGATTAGAGAGGGAGAAGTAGACAGATGCTTAAAGAGGGAGAAGTAGACAGGTGCTTAGATAGAGTAGGAAGTAGACAGGTGCTTAGATAGAGTAGGAAGTAGACAGATGCTTATATGCAGTAGGAAGTAGACAGGTGCTTAGAGAGGAGGAAGTAGACAGATGCTTAGAGAGTAGGAAGTAGACAGGTGCTTAGAGAGTAGGAAATAGTCAGATGCTTAGAGAGGAGGAAGTGGACAGGTGCTTAGATAGAGTAGGAAGTAGACAGGTGCTTATATAGAGTAGGAAGTAGACAGGTGCTTAGAGAGGAGCAAGTAGACAGGTGCTTAGATAGAGTAGGAAGTAGGCAGGTGCTTAGATAGAGTAGGAAGTAGGCAGGTGCTTAGAGAGGGAGAAGTAGACAGGTGCTTAGATAGAGTAGGAAGTAGACAGGTGCTTAGAGAGGGAAGAGTAGACAGATGCTTAGATAGAGTAGGAAGTAGACAGGTGCTTAGATAGAGTAGAAAGTAGACAGGTGCTTAGAGAGGAGGAAGTAGACAGGTGCTTAGAGAGGAGGAAATAGACAGGTGCTTAGAGAGGAGGAAATAGTCAGATGCTTAGAGAGGGAGAAGTAGACAGATGCTTTGAGAGGAGGAAGTAGACAGGTGCTTAGATAGAGTAGGAAGTAGACAGGTGCTTAGAGAGGAGGAAGTAGACAGGTGCTTAGAGAGGACGAAATAGACACGTGCTTAGAGAGGAGGAAATAGTCAGATGCTTAGAGAGGGAGAAGTAGACAGATGCTTAGAGAGTGAGAAGTAGACAGATGCTTAGAGAGGAGGAAGTAGACAGGCGCTTAGATAGAGTAGGAAGTAGACAGGTGCTTAGATAGAGTAGGAAGTAGACAGGTGCTTAGAGAGGAGGAAGTAGACAGGTGCTTAGATAGAGTAGGAAGTAGACAGGTGCTAAGATAGAGTAGGACATAGTCAGATGCTTAGAGAGGGAGAAGTAGACAGATGTTTAGAGAGGAGGAAGTAGGCAGGTGCTTAGAGAGGAGGAAGTAGACAGATGCTTAGAGAGTAGGAAGTAGACAGGTGCTTAGAGAGTAGGAAATAGTCAGATGCTTAGAGAGGAGGAAGTGGACAGGTGCTTAGATAGAGTAGGAAGTAGACAGGTGCTTAGATAGAGTAGGAAGTAGACAGGTGCTTAGAGAGGAGGAAGTAGACAGGTGCTTAGATAGAGTAGGAAGTAGGCAGGTGCTTAGATAGAGTAGGAAGTAGGCAGGTGCTTAGAGAGGGAGAAGTAGACAGGTGCTTAGATAGAGTAGGAAGTAGACAGGTGCTTAGAGAGGGAAGAGTAGACAGATGCTTAGATAGAGTAGGAAGTAGACAGGTGCTTAGATAGAGTAGGAAGTAGACAGGTGCTTAGAGAGGAGGAAGTAGACAGGTGCTTAGAGAGGAGGAAATAGACAGGTGCTTAGAGAGGAGGAAATAGTCAGATGCTTAGAGAGGGAGAAGTAGACAGATGTTTTGAGAGGAGGAAGTAGACAGGTGCTTAGATAGAGTAGGAAGTAGACAGGTGCTTAGAGAGGAGGAAGTAGACAGGTGCTTAGAGAGGAGGAAATAGACACGTGCTTAGAGAGGAGGAAATAGTCAGATGCTTAGAGAGGGAGAAGTAGACAGATGCTTAGAGAGTGAGAAGTAGACAGATGCTTAGAGAGGAGGAAGTAGACAGGCGCTTAGATAGAGTAGGAAGTAGACATGTTCTTAGATAGAGTAGGAAGTAGACAGGTGCTTAGAGAGGAGGAAGTAGACAGGTGCTTAGATAGAGTAGGAAGTAGACAGGTGCTAAGATAGAGTAGGACATAGTCAGATGCTTAGAGAGGGAGAAGTAGACAGATGTTTAGAGAGGAGGAAGTAGGCAGGTACTTAGATAGAGTAGGAAGTAGACAGATGCTTAGAGAGGGAGAAGTAGACAGATGCTTAGAGAGGAGGAAGTAGGCAGGTGCTTAGATAGAGTAGGAAGTAGGCAGGTGCTTAGAGAGGGAGAAGTAGGCAGGTGCTTAGAGAGGGAGAAGTAGACATGTGCTTAGAGAGTAGGAAGTAGACAGGTGCTTAGATAGAGTAGGAAGTAGACAGGTGCTTAGATAGAGTAGGAAGTAGACAGGTGCTTAGAGAGGAGGAAGTAGACAGGTGCTTAGAGAGTAGGAAGTAGACAGATGCTTAGAGAGTAGGAAGTAGACAGGTGCTTAGAGAGTAGGAAGTAGACAGGTGCTTAGATAGAGTAGGAAGTAGACAGGTGCTTAGATAGAGTAGGAAGTAGACAGGTGCTTAGAGAGGAGGAAGTAGACAGGTGCTTAGAGAGTAGGAAGTAGACAGGTGCTTAGAGAGGAGGAAGTAGACAGGTGCTTAGAGAGGAGGAAATAGTTAGATGATTAGAGAGGGAGAAGTAGACAGATGCTTAAAGAGGGAGAAGTAGACAGGTGCTTAGATAGAGTAGGAAGTAGACAGGTGCTTAGATAGAGTAGGAAGTAGACAGATGCTTATATACAGTAGGAAGTAGACAGGTGCTTAGAGAGGAGGAAGTAGACAGATGCTTAGAGAGTAGGAAGTAGACAGGTGCTTAGAGAGTAGGAAATAGTCAGATGCTTAGAGAGGAGGAAGTGGACAGGTGCTTAGATAGAGTAGGAAGTAGACAGGTGCTTATATAGAGTAGGAAGTAGACAGGTGCTTAGAGAGGAGGAAGTAGACAGGTGCTTAGATAGAGTAGGAAGTAGACAGGTGCTTAGATAGAGTAGGAAGTAGACAGGTGCTTAGAGAGTAGGAAGTAGACAGATGCTTAGAGAGTAGGAAGTAGACAGATGCTTAGAGAGTAGGAAGTAGACAGGTGCTTAGAGAGTAGGAAGTAGTCAGATGCTTAGAGAGGAGGAAGTGGACAGGTGCTTAGATAGAGTAGGAAGTAGACAGGTGCTTAGATAGAGTAAGAAGTAGACAGGTGCGTAGAGAGGAGGAAATAGACAGGTGCTTAGAGAGGAGGAAATAGTCAGATGCTTAGAGAGGGAGAAGTAGACAGATGCTTAGAGAGGGGGAAGTAGACAGATGCTTAGAGAGGGGTAAGTAGACAGGTGCTTAGATAGAGTAGGAAGTAGACAGGTGCTTAGATAGAGTTGGAAGTAGGCAGGTGCTTAGAGAGGGAGAAGTAGACAGGTGCTTAGATAGAGTAGGAAGTAGACAGGTGCTTAGAGAGTAGGAAGTAGACAGGTGCTTAGAGAGGAGGAAATAGACAGGTGCTTAGAGAGGAGGAAATAGTCAGATGCTTGGAGAGGGAGAAGTAGACAGATGCTTAGAGAGGGAGAAGTAGACAGATGCTTAGAGAGGAGGAAGTAGACAGGTGCTACGATAGAGTAGGAAGTAGACAGGTGCTTAGATAGAGTAGGAAGTAGACAGGTGCTTAGATAGGAGGAAGTAGACATATGCTTAGAGAGTAAGAAGTAGACAGGTGCTTAGAGAGGAGGAAATAGTCAGATGATTAGAGAGGAGGAAGTGGACAGGTGCTAAGATAGAGTAGGAAGTAGACAGATGCTTATATACAGTAGGAAGTAGACAAGTGCTTAGAGAGGAGGAAGTAGACAGGCGCTTAGATAGAGTAGGAAGTAGACATGTGTTTAGATAGAGTAGGAAGTAGACAGGTGCTTAGAGAGGAGGAAGTAGACAGGTGCTTAGATAGAGTAGGAAGTAGACAGGTGCTAAGATATAGTAGGACATAGTCAGATGCTTAGAGAGGGAGAAGTAGACAGATGTTTAGAGAGGAGGAAGTAGGCAGGTGCTTAGATAGAGTAGGAAGTAGACAGATGCTTAGAGAGGGAGAAGTAGACAGATGCTTAGAGAGGAGGAAGTAGGCAGGTGCTTAAATAGAGTAGGAAGTAGACAGATGCTTAGAGAGGGAGAAGTAGACAGATGCTTAGAGAGGAGGAAGTAGGCAGGTGCTTAGATAGAGTAGGAAGTAGGCAGGTGCTTAGAGAGGGAGAAGTAGACATGTGCTTAGAGAGTAGGAAGTAGACAGGTGCTTAGATAGAGTAGGAAGTAGACAGGTGCTTAGATAGAGTAGGAAGTAGACAGGTGCTTAGAGAGGAGGAAGTAGACAGGTGCTTAGAGAGAAGGAAGTAGACAGATGCTTAGAGAGTAGGAAGTAGACATGTGCTTAGAGAGTAGGAAGTAGACAGGTGCTTAGGTCTCGTTATACAGTTTTTTCCCCCATAGACTCCAATGTTAAATTGCCACCCGTCATTGGCATGTCAGTCCCATACGACTGAATAAGACCACTATCGACCAATACCGGCAGTAAGATGAGCAAATTTCTGATAAAAAAATCAATGAAAAAGTATACCTTCCCCTTGCAGGTAATGAGCTACAGCCAATTAAATATACATCTACAGAAAACCATGCAAGGAAATCCATGTGATTTTGGACCCGGAAGCGACCGAACAGCTTCCCTTGAGTGGGTCACTTGACCTTCCGCAATTGGCGTAGAAATATATGAGTGTTGCAGGCTGACAGACAAGTATATAGGCTATTTCTAAAAGAAAGACTTACTCTAATACCTCAAATAACTTTTCTTTTAGGGGTAAAACACTGTCAGACCTCTATTTGCTATCTGAACTGGGAACTCTTTGGCCCCTGTTCACAATGAAAAAACTGTATAACGAGACCTTAGATAGAGTAGGAAGTAGACAGGTGCTTAGATAGAGTAGGAAGTAGACAGATGCTTAGAGAGTAGGAAGTAGACAGGTGCTTAGAGAGTAGGAAGTAGTCAGATGCTTAGAGAGGAGGAAGTGGACAGGTGCTTAGATAGAGTAGGAAGTAGACAGGTGCTTAGATAGAGTAGGAAGTAGACAGGTGCGTAGAGAGGAGGAAATAGACAGGTGCTTAGAGAGGAGGAAATAGTCAGATGCTTAGAGAGGGAGAAGTAGACAGATGCTTAGAGAGGGGGAAGTAGACAGATGCTTAGAGAGGGGGAAGTAGACAGGTGCTTAGATAGAGGAGGAAGTAGACAGGTGCTTAGATAGAGTAGGAAGTAGGCAGGTGCTTAGAGAGGGAGAAGTAGACAGGTGCTTAGATAGAGTAGGAAGTAGACAGGTGCTTAGAGAGTAGGAAGTAGACAGGTGCTTAGAGAGTAGGAAATAGACAGGTGCTTAGAGAGGAGGAAATAGTCAGATGCTTGGAGAGGGAGAAGTAGACAGATGCTTAGAGAGGGAGAAGTAGACAGATGCTTAGAGAGGAGGAAGTAGACAGGTGCTACGATAGAGTAGGAAGTAGACAGGTGCTTAGATAGAGTAGGAAGTAGACAGGTGCTTAGAGAGGAGGAAGTAGACAGATGCTTAGAGAGTAAGAAGTAGACAGGTGCTTAGAGAGGAGGAAATAGTCAGATGATTAGAGAGGAGGAAGTGGACAGGTGCTAAGATAGAGTAGGAAGTAGACAGATGCTTATATACAGTAGGAAGTAGACAAGTGCTTAGAGAGGAGGAAGTAGACAGGCGCTTAGATAGAGTAGGAAGTAGACATGTGTTTAGATAGAGTAGGAAGTAGACAGGTGCTTAGAGAGGAGGAAGTAGACAGGTGCTTAGATAGAGTAGGAAGTAGACAGGTGCTAAGATATAGTAGGACATAGTCAGATGCTTAGAGAGGGAGAAGTAGACAGATGTTTAGAGAGGAGGAAGTAGGCAGGTGCTTAGATAGAGTAGGAAGTAGACAGATGCTTAGAGAGGGAGAAGTAGACAGATGCTTAGAGAGGAGGAAGTAGGCAGGTGCTTAGATAGAGTAGGAAGTAGGCAGGTGCTTAGAGAGGGAGAAGTAGACATGTGCTTAGAGAGTAGGAAGTAGACAGGTGCTTAGATAGAGTAGGAAGTAGACAGGTGCTTAGATAGAGTAGGAAGTAGACAGGTGCTTAGAGAGGAGGAAGTAGACAGGTGCTTAGAGAGAAGGAAGTAGACAGATGCTTAGAGAGTAGGAAGTAGACATGTGCTTAGAGAGTAGGAAGTAGACAGGTGCTTAGGTCTCGTTATACAGTTTTTTCCCCCATAGACTCCAATGTTAAATTGCCACCCGTCATTGGCATGTCAGTCCCATACGACTGAATAAGACCACTATCGACCAATACCGGCAGTAAGATGAGCAAATTTCTGATAAAAAAATCAATGAAAAAGTATACCTTCCCCTTGCAGGTAATGAGCTACAGCCAATTAAATATACATCTACAGAAAACCATGCAAGGAAATCCATGTGATTTTGGACCCGGAAGCGACCGAACAGCTTCCCTTGAGTGGGTCACTTGACCTTCCGCAATTGGCGTAGAAATATATGAGTGTTGCAGGCTGACAGACAAGTATATAGGCTATTTCTAAAAGAAAGACTTACTCTAATACCTCAAATAACTTTTCTTTTAGGGGTAAAACACTGTCAGACCTCTATTTGCTATCTGAACTGGGAACTCTTTGGCCCCTGTTCACAATGAAAAAACTGTATAACGAGACCTTAGATAGAGTAGGAAGTAGACAGGTGCTTAGATAGAGTAGGAAGTAGACAGATGCTTAGAGAGTAGGAAGTAGACAGGTGCTTAGAGAGTAGGAAGTAGTCAGATGCTTAGAGAGGAGGAAGTGGACAGGTGCTTAGATAGAGTAGGAAGTAGACAGGTGCTTAGATAGAGTAGGAAGTAGACAGGTGCGTAGAGAGGAGGAAATAGACAGGTGCTTAGAGAGGAGGAAATAGTCAGATGCTTAGAGAGGGAGAAGTAGACAGATGCTTAGAGAGGGGGAAGTAGACAGATGCTTAGAGAGGGGGAAGTAGACAGGTGCTTAGATAGAGTAGGAAGTAGACAGGTGCTTAGATAGAGTAGGAAGTAGGCAGGTGCTTAGAGAGGGAGAAGTAGACAGGTGCTTAGATAGAGTAGGAAGTAGACAGGTGCTTAGAGAGTAGGAAGTAGACAGGTGCTTAGAGAGGAGGAAATAGACAGGTGCTTAGAGAGGAGGAAATAGTCAGATGCTTGGAGAGGGAGAAGTAGACAGATGCTTAGAGAGGGAGAAGTAGACAGATGCTTAGAGAGGAGGAAGTAGACAGGTGCTACGATAGAGTAGGAAGTAGACAGGTGCTTAGATAGAGTAGGAAGTAGACAGGTGCTTAGATAGGAGGAAGTAGACAGATGCTTAGAGAGTAAGAAGTAGACAGGTGCTTAGAGAGGAGGAAATAGTCAGATGCTTAGAGAGGAGGAAGTAGACAGGTGCTTAGATAGAGTAGGAAGTAGACAGATGCTTATATACAGTAGGAAGTAGACAAGTGCTTAGAGAGGAGGAAGTAGACAGGCGCTTAGATAGAGTAGGAAGTAGACATGTGTTTAGATAGAGTAGGAAGTAGACAGGTGCTTAGAGAGGAGGAAGTAGACAGGTGCTTAGATAGAGTAGGAAGTAGACAGGTGCTAAGATATAGTAGGACATAGTCAGATGCTTAGAGAGGGAGAAGTAGACAGATGTTTAGAGAGGAGGAAGTAGGCAGGTGCTTAGATAGAGTAGGAAGTAGACAGATGCTTAGAGAGGGAGAAGTAGACAGATGCTTAGAGAGGAGGAAGTAGGCAGGTGCTTAGATAGAGTAGGAAGTAGGCAGGTGCTTAGAGAGGGAGAAGTAGACATGTGCTTAGAGAGTAGGAAGTAGACAGGTGCTTAGATAGAGTAGGAAGTAGACAGGTGCTTAGATAGAGTAGGAAGTAGACAGGTGCTTAGAGAGGAGGAAGTAGACAGGTGCTTAGAGAGAAGGAAGTAGACAGATGCTTAGAGAGTAGGAAGTAGACATGTGCTTAGAGAGTAGGAAGTAGACAGGTGCTTAGGTCTCGTTATACAGTTTTTTCCCCCATAGACTCCAATGTTAAATTGCCACCCGTCATTGGCATGTCAGTCCCATACGACTGAATAAGACCACTATCGACCAATACCGGCAGTAAGATGAGCAAATTTCTGATAAAAAAATCAATGAAAAAGTATACCTTCCCCTTGCAGGTAATGAGCTACAGCCAATTAAATATACATCTACAGAAAACCATGCAAGGAAATCCATGTGATTTTGGACCCGGAAGCGACCGAACAGCTTCCCTTGAGTGGGTCACTTGACCTTCCGCAATTGGCGTAGAAATATATGAGTGTTGCAGGCTGACAGACAAGTATATAGGCTATTTCTAAAAGAAAGACTTACTCTAATACCTCAAATAACTTTTCTTTTAGGGGTAAAACACTGTCAGACCTCTATTTGCTATCTGAACTGGGAACTCTTTGGCCCCTGTTCACAATGAAAAAACTGTATAACGAGACCTTAGATAGAGTAGGAAGTAGACAGGTGCTTAGATAGAGTAGGAAGTAGACAGATGCTTAGAGAGTAGGAAGTAGACAGGTGCTTAGAGAGTAGGAAGTAGTCAGATGCTTAGAGAGGAGGAAGTGGACAGGTGCTTAGATAGAGTAGGAAGTAGACAGGTGCTTAGATAGAGTAGGAAGTAGACAGGTGCGTAGAGAGGAGGAAATAGACAGGTGCTTAGAGAGGAGGAAATAGTCAGATGCTTAGAGAGGGAGAAGTAGACAGATGCTTAGAGAGGGGGAAGTAGACAGATGCTTAGAGAGGGGGAAGTAGACAGGTGCTTAGATAGAGTAGGAAGTAGACAGGTGCTTAGATAGAGTAGGAAGTAGGCAGGTGCTTAGAGAGGGAGAAGTAGACAGGTGCTTAGATAGAGTAGGAAGTAGACAGGTGCTTAGAGAGTAGGAAGTAGACAGGTGCTTAGAGAGGAGGAAATAGACAGGTGCTTAGAGAGGAGGAAATAGTCAGATGCTTAGAGAGGGAGAAGTAGACAGATGCTTAGAGAGGGAGAAGTAGACAGATGCTTAGAGAGGAGGAAGTAGACAGGTGCTTAGATAGAGTAGGAAGTAGACAGGTGCTTAGATAGAGTAGGAAGTAGACAGGTGCTTAGATAGGAGGAAGTAGACAGATGCTTAGAGAGTAAGAAGTAGACAGGTGCTTAGAGAGGAGGAAATAGTCAGATGATTAGAGAGGAGGAAGTGGACAGGTGCTAAGATAGAGTAGGAAGTAGACAGATGCTTATATACAGTAGGAAGTAGACAAGTGCTTAGAGAGGAGGAAGTAGACAGGCGCTTAGATAGAGTAGGAAGTAGACATGTGTTTAGATAGAGTAGGAAGTAGACAGGTGCTTAGAGAGGAGGAAGTAGACAGGTGCTTAGATAGAGTAGGAAGTAGACAGGTGCTAAGATATAGTAGGACATAGTCAGATGCTTAGAGAGGGAGAAGTAGACAGATGTTTAGAGAGGAGGAAGTAGGCAGGTGCTTAGATAGAGTAGGAAGTAGACAGATGCTTAGAGAGGGAGAAGTAGACAGATGCTTAGAGAGGAGGAAGTAGGCAGGTGCTTAGATAGAGTAGGAAGTAGGCAGGTGCTTAGAGAGGGAGAAGTAGACATGTGCTTAGAGAGTAGGAAGTAGACAGGTGCTTAGATAGAGTAGGAAGTAGACAGGTGCTTAGATAGAGTAGGAAGTAGACAGGTGCTTAGAGAGGAGGAAGTAGACAGGTGCTTAGAGAGAAGGAAGTAGACAGATGCTTAGAGAGTAGGAAGTAGACATGTGCTTAGAGAGTAGGAAGTAGACAGGTGCTTAGGTCTCGTTATACAGTTTTTTCCCCCGTAGACTCCAATGTTAAATTGCCACCCGTCATTGGCATGTCAGTCCCATACGACTGAATAAGACCACTATCGACCAATACCGGCAGTAAGATGAGCAAATTTCTGATAAAAAAATCAATGAAAAAGTATACCTTCCCCTTGCAGGTAATGAGCTACAGCCAATTAAATATACATCTACAGAAAACCATGCAAGGAAATCCATGTGATTTTGGACCCGGAAGCGACCGAACAGCTTCCCTTGAGTGGGTCACTTGACCTTCCGCAATTGGCGTAGAAATATATGAGTGTTGCAGGCTGACAGACAAGTATATAGGCTATTTCTAAAAGAAAGACTTACTCTAATACCTCAAATAACTTTTCTTTTAGGGGTAAAACACTGTCAGACCTCTATTTGCTATCTGAACTGGGAACTCTTTGGCCCCTGTTCACAATGAAAAAACTGTATAACGAGACCTTAGATAGAGTAGGAAGTAGACAGGTGCTTAGATAGAGTAGGAAGTAGACAGATGCTTAGAGAGTAGGAAGTAGACAGGTGCTTAGAGAGTAGGAAGTAGTCAGATGCTTAGAGAGGAGGAAGTGGACAGGTGCTTAGATAGAGTAGGAAGTAGACAGGTGCTTAGATAGAGTAGGAAGTAGACAGGTGCGTAGAGAGGAGGAAATAGACAGGTGCTTAGAGAGGAGGAAATAGTCAGATGCTTAGAGAGGGAGAAGTAGACAGATGCTTAGAGAGGGGGAAGTAGACAGATGCTTAGAGAGGGGGAAGTAGACAGGTGCTTAGATAGAGTAGGAAGTAGACAGGTGCTTAGATAGAGTAGGAAGTAGGCAGGTGCTTAGAGAGGGAGAAGTAGACAGGTGCTTAGATAGAGTAGGAAGTAGACAGGTGCTTAGAGAGTAGGAAGTAGACAGGTGCTTAGAGAGGAGGAAATAGACAGGTGCTTAGAGAGGAGGAAATAGTCAGATGCTTGGAGAGGGAGAAGTAGACAGATGCTTAGAGAGGGAGAAGTAGACAGATGCTTAGAGAGGAGGAAGTAGACAGGTGCTACGATAGAGTAGGAAGTAGACAGGTGCTTAGATAGAGTAGGAAGTAGACAGGTGCTTAGATAGGAGGAAGTAGACAGATGCTTAGAGAGTAAGAAGTAGACAGGTGCTTAGAGAGGAGGAAATAGTCAGATGATTAGAGAGGAGGAAGTGGACAGGTGCTAAGATAGAGTAGGAAGTAGACAGATGCTTATATACAGTAGGAAGTAGACAAGTGCTTAGAGAGGAGGAAGTAGACAGGCGCTTAGATAGAGTAGGAAGTAGACATGTGTTTAGATAGAGTAGGAAGTAGACAGGTGCTTAGAGAGGAGGAAGTAGACAGGTGCTTAGATAGAGTAGGAAGTAGACAGGTGCTAAGATATAGTAGGACATAGTCAGATGCTTAGAGAGGGAGAAGTAGACAGATGTTTAGAGAGGAGGAAGTAGGCAGGTGCTTAGATAGAGTAGGAAGTAGACAGATGCTTAGAGAGGGAGAAGTAGACAGATGCTTAGAGAGGAGGAAGTAGGCAGGTGCTTAGATAGAGTAGGAAGTAGGCAGGTGCTTAGAGAGGGAGAAGTAGACATGTGCTTAGAGAGTAGGAAGTAGACAGGTGCTTAGATAGAGTAGGAAGTAGACAGGTGCTTAGATAGAGTAGGAAGTAGACAGGTGCTTAGAGAGGAGGAAGTAGACAGGTGCTTAGAGAGAAGGAAGTAGACAGATGCTTAGAGAGTAGGAAGTAGACATGTGCTTAGAGAGTAGGAAGTAGACAGGTGCTTAGGTCTCGTTATACAGTTTTTTCCCCCATAGACTCCAATGTTAAATTGCCACCCGTCATTGGCATGTCAGTCCCATACGACTGAATAAGACCACTATCGACCAATACCGGCAGTAAGATGAGCAAATTTCTGATAAAAAAATCAATGAAAAAGTATACCTTCCCCTTGCAGGTAATGAGTTACAGCCAATTAAATATACATCTACAGAAAACCATGCAAGGAAATCCATGTGATTTTGGACCCGGAAGCGACCGAACAGCTTCCCTTGAGTGGGTCACTTGACCTTCCGCAATTGGCGTAGAAATATATGAGTGTTGCAGGCTGACAGACAAGTATATAGGCTATTTCTAAAAGAAAGACTTACTCTAATACCTCAAATAACTTTTCTTTTAGGGGTAAAACACTGTCAGACCTCTATTTGCTATCTGAACTGGGAACTCTTTGGCCCCTGTTCACAATGAAAAAACTGTATAACGAGACCTTAGATAGAGTAGGAAGTAGACAGGTGCTTAGATAGAGTAGGAAGTAGACAGATGCTTAGAGAGTAGGAAGTAGACAGGTGCTTAGAGAGTAGGAAGTAGTCAGATGCTTAGAGAGGAGGAAGTGGACAGGTGCTTAGATAGAGTAGGAAGTAGACAGGTGCTTAGATAGAGTAGGAAGTAGACAGGTGCGTAGAGAGGAGGAAATAGACAGGTGCTTAGAGAGGAGGAAATAGTCAGATGCTTAGAGAGGGAGAAGTAGACAGATGCTTAGAGAGGGGGAAGTAGACAGATGCTTAGAGAGGGGGAAGTAGACAGGTGCTTAGATAGAGTAGGAAGTAGACAGGTGCTTAGATAGAGTAGGAAGTAGGCAGGTGCTTAGAGAGGGAGAAGTAGACAGGTGCTTAGATAGAGTAGGAAGTAGACAGGTGCTTAGAGAGTAGGAAGTAGACAGGTGCTTAGAGAGGAGGAAATAGACAGGTGCTTAGAGAGGAGGAAATAGTCAGATGCTTGGAGAGGGAGAAGTAGACAGATGCTTAGAGAGGGAGAAGTAGACAGATGCTTAGAGAGGAGGAAGTAGACAGGTGCTACGATAGAGTAGGAAGTAGACAGGTGCTTAGATAGAGTAGGAAGTAGACAGGTGCTTAGATAGGAGGAAGTAGACAGATGCTTAGAGAGTAAGAAGTAGACAGGTGCTTAGAGAGGAGGAAATAGTCAGATGATTAGAGAGGAGGAAGTGGACAGGTGCTAAGATAGAGTAGGAAGTAGACAGATGCTTATATACAGTAGGAAGTAGACAAGTGCTTAGAGAGGAGGAAGTAGACAGGCGCTTAGATAGAGTAGGAAGTAGACATGTGTTTAGATAGAGTAGGAAGTAGACAGGTGCTTAGAGAGGAGGAAGTAGACAGGTGCTTAGATAGAGTAGGAAGTAGACAGGTGCTAAGATATAGTAGGACATAGTCAGATGCTTAGAGAGGGAGAAGTAGACAGATGTTTAGAGAGGAGGAAGTAGGCAGGTGCTTAGATAGAGTAGGAAGTAGACAGATGCTTAGAGAGGGAGAAGTAGACAGATGCTTAGAGAGGAGGAAGTAGGCAGGTGCTTAGATAGAGTAGGAAGTAGGCAGGTGCTTAGAGAGGGAGAAGTAGACATGTGCTTAGAGAGTAGGAAGTAGACAGGTGCTTAGATAGAGTAGGAAGTAGACAGGTGCTTAGATAGAGTAGGAAGTAGACAGGTGCTTAGAGAGGAGGAAGTAGACAGGTGCTTAGAGAGAAGGAAGTAGACAGATGCTTAGAGAGTAGGAAGTAGACATGTGCTTAGAGAGTAGGAAGTAGACAGGTGCTTAGGTCTCGTTATACAGTTTTTTCCCCCATAGACTCCAATGTTAAATTGCCACCCGTCATTGGCATGTCAGTCCCATACGACTGAATAAGACCACTATCGACCAATACCGGCAGTAAGATGAGCAAATTTCTGATAAAAAAATCAATGAAAAAGTATACCTTCCCCTTGCAGGTAATGAGCTACAGCCAATTAAATATACATCTACAGAAAACCATGCAAGGAAATCCATGTGATTTTGGACCCGGAAGCGACCGAACAGCTTCCCTTGAGTGGGTCACTTGACCTTCCGCAATTGGCGTAGAAATATATGAGTGTTGCAGGCTGACAGACAAGTATATAGGCTATTTCTAAAAGAAAGACTTACTCTAATACCTCAAATAACTTTTCTTTTAGGGGTAAAACACTGTCAGACCTCTATTTGCTATCTGAACTGGGAACTCTTTGGCCCCTGTTCACAATGAAAAAACTGTATAACGAGACCTTAGATAGAGTAGGAAGTAGACAGGTGCTTAGATAGAGTAGGAAGTAGACAGATGCTTAGAGAGTAGGAAGTAGACAGGTGCTTAGAGAGGAGGAAGTGGACAGGTGCTTAGATAGAGTAGGAAGTAGACAGGTGCTTAGATAGAGTAGGAAGTAGACAGGTGCGTAGAGAGGAGGAAATAGACAGGTGCTTAGAGAGGAGGAAATAGTCAGATGCTTAGAGAGGGAGAAGTAGACAGATGCTTAGAGAGGGGGAAGTAGACAGATGCTTAGAGAGGGGGAAGTAGACAGGTGCTTAGATAGAGTAGGAAGTAGACAGGTGCTTAGATAGAGTAGGAAGTAGGCAGGTGCTTAGAGAGGGAGAAGTAGACAGGTGCTTAGATAGAGTAGGAAGTAGACAGGTGCTTAGAGAGTAGGAAGTAGACAGGTGCTTAGAGAGGAGGAAATAGACAGGTGCTAAGAGAGGAGGAAATAGTCAGATGCTTGGAGAGGGAGAAGTAGACAGATGCTTAGAGAGGGAGAAGTAGACAGATGCTTAGAGAGGAGGAAGTAGACAGGTGCTACGATAGAGTAGGAAGTAGACAGGTGCTTAGATAGAGTAGGAAGTAGACAGGTGCTTAGATAGGAGGAAGTAGACAGATGCTTAGAGAGTAAGAAGTAGACAGGTGCTTAGAGAGGAGGAAATAGTCAGATGATTAGAGAGGAGGAAGTGGACAGGTGCTAAGATAGAGTAGGAAGTAGACAGATGCTTATATACAGTAGGAAGTAGACAAGTGCTTAGAGAGGAGGAAGTAGACAGGCGCTTAGATAGAGTAGGAAGTAGACATGTGTTTAGATAGAGTAGGAAGTAGACAGGTGCTTAGAGAGGAGGAAGTAGACAGGTGCTTAGATAGAGTAGGAAGTAGACAGGTGCTAAGATATAGTAGGACATAGTCAGATGCTTAGAGAGGGAGAAGTAGACAGATGTTTAGAGAGGAGGAAGTAGGCAGGTGCTTAGATAGAGTAGGAAGTAGACAGATGCTTAGAGAGGGAGAAGTAGACAGATGCTTAGAGAGGAGGAAGTAGGCAGGTGCTTAGATAGAGTAGGAAGTAGGCAGGTGCTTAGAGAGGGAGAAGTAGACATGTGCTTAGAGAGTAGGAAGTAGACAGGTGCTTAGATAGAGTAGGAAGTAGACAGGTGCTTAGATAGAGTAGGAAGTAGACAGGTGCTTAGAGAGGAGGAAGTAGACAGGTGCTTAGAGAGAAGGAAGTAGACAGATGCTTAGAGAGTAGGAAGTAGACATGTGCTTAGAGAGTAGGAAGTAGACAGGTGCTTAGGTCTCGTTATACAGTTTTTTCCCCCATAGACTCCAATGTTAAATTGCCACCCGTCATTGGCATGTCAGTCCCATACGACTGAATAAGACCACTATCGACCAATACCGGCAGTAAGATGAGCAAATTTCTGATAAAAAAATCAATGAAAAAGTATACCTTCCCCTTGCAGGTAATGAGCTACAGCCAATTAAATATACATCTACAGAAAACCATGCAAGGAAATCCATGTGATTTTGGACCCGGAAGCGACCGAACAGCTTCCCTTGAGTGGGTCACTTGACCTTCCGCAATTGGCGTAGAAATATATGAGTGTTGCAGGCTGACAGACAAGTATATAGGCTATTTCTAAAAGAAAGACTTACTCTAATACCTCAAATAACTTTTCTTTTAGGGGTAAAACACTGTCAGACCTCTATTTGCTATCTGAACTGGGAACTCTTTGGCCCCTGTTCACAATGAAAAAACTGTATAACGAGACCTTAGATAGAGTAGGAAGTAGACAGGTGCTTAGATAGAGTAGGAAGTAGACAGATGCTTAGAGAGTAGGAAGTAGACAGGTGCTTAGAGAGTAGGAAGTAGTCAGATGCTTAGAGAGGAGGAAGTGGACAGGTGCTTAGATAGAGTAGGAAGTAGACAGGTGCTTAGATAGAGTAGGAAGTAGACAGGTGCGTAGAGAGGAGGAAATAGACAGGTGCTTAGAGAGGAGGAAATAGTCAGATGCTTAGAGAGGGACAAGTAGACAGATGCTTAGAGAGGGGGAAGTAGACAGATGCTTAGAGAGGGGGAAGTAGACAGGTGCTTAGATAGAGTAGGAAGTAGACAGGTGCTTAGATAGAGTAGGAAGTAGGCAGGTGCTTAGAGAGGGAGAAGTAGACAGGTGCTTAGATAGAGTAGGAAGTAGACAGGTGCTTAGAGAGTAGGAAGTAGACAGGTGCTTAGAGAGGAGGAAATAGACAGGTGCTTAGAGAGGAGGAAATAGTCAGATGCTTGGAGAGGGAGAAGTAGACAGATGCTTAGAGAGGGAGAAGTAGACAGATGCTTAGAGAGGAGGAAGTAGACAGGTGCTACGATAGAGTAGGAAGTAGACAGGTGCTTAGATAGAGTAGGAAGTAGACAGGTGCTTAGATAGGAGGAAATAGTCAGATGCTTAGAGAGTAAGAAGTAGACAGGTGCTTAGAGAGGAGGAAATAGTCAGATGATTAGAGAGGAGGAAGTGGACAGGTGCTAAGATAGAGTAGGAAGTAGACAGATGCTTATATACAGTAGGAAGTAGACAAGTGCTTAGAGAGGAGGAAGTAGACAGGCGCTTAGATAGAGTAGGAAGTAGACATGTGTTTAGATAGAGTAGGAAGTAGACAGGTGCTTAGAGAGGAGGAAGTAGACAGGTGCTTAGATAGAGTAGGAAGTAGACAGGTGCTAAGATATAGTAGGACATAGTCAGATGCTTAGAGAGGGAGAAGTAGACAGATGTTTAGAGAGGAGGAAGTAGGCAGGTGCTTAGATAGAGTAGGAAGTAGACAGATGCTTAGAGAGGGAGAAGTAGACAGATGCTTAGAGAGGAGGAAGTAGGCAGGTGCTTAGATAGAGTAGGAAGTAGGCAGGTGCTTAGAGAGGGAGAAGTAGACATGTGCTTAGAGAGTAGGAAGTAGACAGGTGCTTAGATAGAGTAGGAAGTAGACAGGTGCTTAGATAGAGTAGGAAGTAGACAGGTGCTTAGAGAGGAGGAAGTAGACAGGTGCTTAGAGAGAAAGAAGTAGACAGATGCTTAGAGAGTAGGAAGTAGACATGTGCTTAGAGAGTAGGAAGTAGACAGGTGCTTAGGTCTCGTTATACAGTTTTTTCCCCCATAGACTCCAATGTTAAATTGCCACCCGTCATTGGCATGTCAGTCCCATACGACTGAATAAGACCACTATCGACCAATACCGGCAGTAAGATGAGCAAATTTCTGATAAAAAAATCAATGAAAAAGTATACCTTCCCCTTGCAGGTAATGAGCTACAGCCAATTAAATATACATCTACAGAAAACCATGCAAGGAAATCCATGTGATTTTGGACCCGGAAGCGACCGAACAGCTTCCCTTGAGTGGGTCACTTGACCTTCCGCAATTGGCGTAGAAATATATGAGTGTTGCAGGCTGACAGACAAGTATATAGGCTATTTCTAAAAGAAAGACTTACTCTAATACCTCAAATAACTTTTCTTTTAGGGGTAAAACACTGTCAGACCTCTATTTGCTATCTGAACTGGGAACTCTTTGGCCCCTGTTCACAATGAAAAAACTGTATAACGAGACCTTAGATAGAGTAGGAAGTAGACAGGTGCTTAGATAGAGTAGGAAGTAGACAGATGCTTAGAGAGTAGGAAGTAGACAGGTGCTTAGAGAGTAGGAAGTAGACAGGTGCTTAGAGAGGAGGAAGTGGACAGGTGCTTAGATAGAGTAGGAAGTAGACAGGTGCTTAGATAGAGTAGGAAGTAGACAGGTGCGTAGAGAGGAGGAAATAGACAGGTGCTTAGAGAGGAGGAAATAGTCAGATGCTTAGAGAGGGAGAAGTAGACAGATGCTTAGAGAGGGGGAAGTAGACAGATGCTTAGAGAGGGGGAAGTAGACAGGTGCTTAGATAGAGTAGGAAGTAGACAGGTGCTTAGATAGAGTAGGAAGTAGGCAGGTGCTTAGAGAGGGAGAAGTAGACAGGTGCTTAGATAGAGTAGGAAGTAGACAGGTGCTTAGAGAGTAGGAAGTAGACAGGTGCTTAGAGAGGAGGAAATAGACAGGTGCTTAGAGAGTAGGAAATAGTCAGATGCTTAGAGAGGGGGAAGTAGACAGATGCTTAGAGAGGGAGAAGTAGACAGATGCTTAGAGAGGAGGAAGTAGACAGGTGCTACGATAGAGTAGGAAGTAGACAGGTGCTTAGATAGAGTAGGAAGTAGACAGGTGCTTAGATAGGAGGAAGTAGACAGATGCTTAGAGAGTAAGAAGTAGACAGGTGCTTAGAGAGGAGGAAATAGTCAGATGATTAGAGAGGAGGAAGTGGACAGGTGCTAAGATAGAGTAGGAAGTAGACAGATGCTTATATACAGTAGGAAGTAGACAAGTGCTTAGAGAGGAGGAAGTAGACAGGCGCTTAGATAGAGTAGGAAGTAGACATGTGTTTAGATAGAGTAGGAAGTAGACAGGTGCTTAGAGAGGAGGAAGTAGACAGGTGCTTAGATAGAGTAGGAAGTAGACAGGTGCTAAGATATAGTAGGACATAGTCAGATGCTTAGAGAGGGAGAAGTAGACAGATGTTTAGAGAGGAGGAAGTAGGCAGGTGCTTAGATAGAGTAGGAAGTAGACAGATGCTTAGAGAGGGAGAAGTAGACAGATGCTTAGAGAGGAGGAAGTAGGCAGGTGCTTAGATAGAGTAGGAAGTAGGCAGGTGCTTAGAGAGGGAGAAGTAGACATGTGCTTAGAGAGTAGGAAGTAGACAGGTGCTTAGATAGAGTAGGAAGTAGACAGGTGCTTAGATAGAGTAGGAAGTAGACAGGTGCTTAGAGAGGAGGAAGTAGACAGGTGCTTAGAGAGAAGGAAGTAGACAGATGCTTAGAGAGTAGGAAGTAGACATGTGCTTAGAGAGTAGGAAGTAGACAGGTGCTTAGGTCTCGTTATACAGTTTTTTCCCCCATAGACTCCAATGTTAAATTGCCACCCGTCATTGGCATGTCAGTCCCATACGACTGAATAAGACCACTATCGACCAATACCGGCAGTAAGATGAGCAAATTTCTGATAAAAAAATCAATGAAAAAGTATACCTTCCCCTTGCAGGTAATGAGCTACAGCCAATTAAATATACATCTACAGAAAACCATGCAAGGAAATCCATGTGATTTTGGACCCGGAAGCGACCGAACAGCTTCCCTTGAGTGGGTCACTTGACCTTCCGCAATTGGCGTAGAAATATATGAGTGTTGCAGGCTGACAGACAAGTATATAGGCTATTTCTAAAAGAAAGACTTACTCTAATACCTCAAATAACTTTTCTTTTAGGGGTAAAACACTGTCAGACCTCTATTTGCTATCTGAACTGGGAACTCTTTGGCCCCTGTTCACAATGAAAAAACTGTATAACGAGACCTTTGATAGAGTAGGAAGTAGACAGGTGCTTAGATAGAGTAGGAAGTAGACAGATGCTTAGAGAGTAGGAAGTAGACAGGTGCTTAGAGAGTAGGAAGTAGTCAGATGCTTAGAGAGGAGGAAGTGGACAGGTGCTTAGATAGAGTAGGAAGTAGACAGGTGCTTAGATAGAGTAGGAAGTAGACAGGTGCGTAGAGAGGAGGAAATAGACAGGTGCTTAGAGAGGAGGAAATAGTCAGATGCTTAGAGAGGGAGAAGTAGACAGATGCTTAGAGAGGGGGAAGTAGACAGATGCTTAGAGAGGGGGAAGTAGACAGGTGCTTAGATAGAGTAGGAAGTAGACAGGTGCTTAGATAGAGTAGGAAGTAGGCAGGTGCTTAGAGAGGGAGAAGTAGACAGGTGCTTAGATAGAGTAGGAAGTAGACAGGTGCTTAGAGAGTAGGAAGTAGACAGGTGCTTAGAGAGGAGGAAATAGACAGGTGCTTAGAGAGGAGGAAATAGTCAGATGCTTGGAGAGGGAGAAGTAGACAGATGCTTAGAGAGGGAGAAGTAGACAGATGCTTAGAGAGGAGGAAGTAGACAGGTGCTACGATAGAGTAGGAAGTAGACAGGTGCTTAGATAGAGTAGGAAGTAGACAGGTGCTTAGATAGGAGGAAGTAGACAGATGCTTAGAGAGTAAGAAGTAGACAGGTGCTTAGAGAGGAGGAAATAGTCAGATGATTAGAGAGGAGGAAGTGGACAGGTGCTAAGATAGAGTAGGAAGTAGACAGATGCTTATATACAGTAGGAAGTAGACAAGTGCTTAGAGAGGAGGAAGTAGACAGGCGCTTAGATAGAGTAGGAAGTAGACATGTGTTTAGATAGAGTAGGACGTAGACAGGTGCTTAGAGAGGAGGAAGTAGACAGGTGCTTAGATAGAGTAGGAAGTAGACAGGTGCTAAGATATAGTAGGACATAGTCAGATGCTTAGAGAGGGAGAAGTAGACAGATGTTTAGAGAGGAGGAAGTAGGCAGGTGCTTAGATAGAGTAGGAAGTAGACAGATGCTTAGAGAGGGAGAAGTAGACAGATGCTTAGAGAGGAGGAAGTAGGCAGGTGCTTAGATAGAGTAGGAAGTAGGCAGGTGCTTAGAGAGGGAGAAGTAGACATGTGCTTAGAGAGTAGGAAGTAGACAGGTGCTTAGATAGAGTAGGAAGTAGACAGGTGCTTAGATAGAGTAGGAAGTAGACAGGTGCTTAGAGAGGAGGAAGTGGACAGGTGCTAAGATAGAGTAGGAAGTAGACAGATGCTTATATACAGTAGGAAGTAGACAAGTGCTTAGAGAGGAGGAAGTAGACAGGCGCTTAGATAGAGTAGGAAGTAGACATGTGTTTAGATAGAGTAGGACGTAGACAGGTGCTTAGAGAGGAGGAAGTAGACAGGTGCTTAGATAGAGTAGGAAGTAGACAGGTGCTAAGATATAGTAGGACATAGTCAGATGCTTAGAGAGGGAGAAGTAGACAGATGTTTAGAGAGGAGGAAGTAGGCAGGTGCTTAGATAGAGTAGGAAGTAGACAGATGCTTAGAGAGGGAGAAGTAGACAGATGCTTAGAGAGGAGGAAGTAGGCAGGTGCTTAGATAGAGTAGGAAGTAGGCAGGTGCTTAGAGAGGGAGAAGTAGACATGTGCTTAGAGAGTAGGAAGTAGACAGGTGCTTAGATAGAGTAGGAAGTAGACAGGTGCTTAGATAGAGTAGGAAGTAGACAGGTGCTTAGAGAGGAGGAAGTAGACAGGTGCTTAGAGAGAAGGAAGTAGACAGATGCTTAGAGAGTAGGAAGTAGACATGTGCTTTGAGAGTAGGAAGTAGACAGGTGCTTAGGTCTCGTTATACAGTTTTTTCCCCCATAGACTCCAATGTTAAATTGCCACCCGTCATTGGCATGTCAGTCCCATACGACTGAATAAGACCACTATCGACCAATACCGGCAGTAAGATGAGCAAATTTCTGATAAAAAAATCAATGAAAAAGTATACCTTCCCCTTGCAGGTAATGAGCTACAGCCAATTAAATATACATCTACAGAAAACCATGCAAGGAAATCCATGTGATTTTGGACCCGGAAGCGACCGAACAGCTTCCCTTGAGTGGGTCACTTGACCTTCCGCAATTGGCGTAGAAATATATGAGTGTTGCAGGCTGACAGACAAGTATATAGGCTATTTCTAAAAGAAAGACTTACTCTAATACCTCAAATAACTTTTCTTTTAGGGGTAAAACACTGTCAGACCTCTATTTGCTATCTGAACTGGGAACTCTTTGGCCCCTGTTCACAATGAAAAAACTGTATAACGAGACCTTAGATAGAGTAGGAAGTAGACAGGTGCTTAGATAGAGTAGGAAGTAGACAGGTGCTTAGAGAGGAGGAAGTAGACAGGTGCTTAGAGAGTAGGAAGTAGACAGGTGCTTAGAGAGGAGGAAATAGACAGGTGCTTAGAGAGGAGGAAATAGTTAGATGATTAGAGAGGGAGAAGTAGACAGATGCTTAAAGAGGGAGAAGTAGACAGATGCTTAGAGAGGAGGAAGTAGACAGGTGCTTAGATAGAGTAGGAAGTAGACAGGTGCTTAGATAGAGTAGGAAGTAGACAGGTGCTTAGATAGAGTAGGAAGTAGACAGGTGCTTAGAGAGGAGGAAGTAGACAGGTGCTTAGATAGAGTAGGAAGTAGGCAGGTGCTTAGATAGAGTAGGAAGTAGGCAGGTGCTTAGAGAGGGAGAAGTAGACAGGTGCTTAGATAGAGTAGGAAGTAGACAGGTGCTTAGAGAGGGAAGAGTAGACAGATGCTTAGATAGAGTAGGAAGTAGACAGGTGCTTAGATAGAGTAGGAAGTAGACAGGTGCTTAGAGAGGAGGAAGTAGACAGGTGCTTAGAGAGGAGGAAATAGACAGGTGCTTAGAGAGGAGGAAATAGTCAGATGCTTAGAGAGGGAGAAGTAGACAGATGCTTTGAGAGGAGGAAGTAGACAGGTGCTTAGATAGAGTAGGAAGTAGACAGGTGCTTAGAGAGGAGGAAGTAGACAGGTGCTTAGAGAGGACGAAATAGACACGTGCTTAGAGAGGAGGAAATAGTCAGATGCTTAGAGAGGGAGAAGTAGACAGATGCTTAGAGAGTGAGAAGTAGACAGATGCTTAGAGAGGAGGAAGTAGACAGGCGCTTAGATAGAGTAGGAAGTAGACATGTTCTTAGATAGAGTAGGAAGTAGACAGGTGCTTAGAGAGGAGGAAGTAGACAGGTGCTTAGATAGAGTAGGAAGTAGACAGGTGCTAAGATAGAGCAGGACATAGTCAGATGCTTAGAGAGGGAGAAGTAGACAGATGTTTAGAGAGGAGGAAGTAGGCAGGTGCTTAGAGAGGAGGAAGTAGACAGATGCTTAGAGAGTAGGAAGTAGACAGGTGCTTAGAGAGTAGGAAATAGTCAGATGCTTAGAGAGGAGGAAGTGGACAGGTGCTTAGATAGAGTAGGAAGTAGACAGGTGCTTATATAGAGTAGGAAGTAGACATGTGCTTAGAGAGGAGGAAGTAGACAGGTGCTTAGATAGAGTAGGAAGTAGGCAGGTGCTTAAATAGAGTAGGAAGTAGGCAGGTGCTTAGAGAGGGAGAAGTAGACAGGTGCTTAGATAGAGTAGGAAGTAGACAGGTGCTTAGAGAGGGAAGAGTAGACAGATGCTTAGATAGAGTAGGAAGTAGACAGGTGCTTAGATAGAGTAGGAAGTAGACAGGTGCTTAGAGAGGAGGAAGTAGACAGGTGCTTAGAGAGGAGGAAATAGACAGGTGCTTAGAGAGGAGGAAATAGTCAGATGCTTAGAGAGGGAGAAGTAGACAGATGCTTTGAGAGGAGGAAGTAGACAGGTGCTTAGATAGAGTAGGAAGTAGACAGGTGCTTAGAGAGGAGGAAGTAGACAGGTGCTTAGAGAGGAGGAAATAGACACGTGCTTAGAGAGGAGGAAATAGTCAGATGCTTAGAGAGGGAGAAGTAGACAGATGCTTAGAGAGTGAGAAGTAGACAGATGCTTAGAGAGGAGGAAGTAGACAGGCGCTTAGATAGAGTAGGAAGTAGACATGTTCTTAGATAGAGTAGGAAGTAGACAGGTGCTTAGAGAGGAGGAAGTAGACAGGTGCTTAGATAGAGTAGGAAGTAGACAGGTGCTAAGATAGAGTAGGACATAGTCAGATGCTTAGAGAGGGAGAAGTAGACAGATGTTTAGAGAGGAGGAAGTAGACAGGTGCTTAGATAGAGTAGGAAGTAGACAGATGCTTAGAGAGGGAGAAGTAGACAGATGCTTAGAGAGGAGGAAGTAGGCAGGTGCTTAGATAGAGTAGGAAGTAGGCAGGTGCTTAGAGAGGGAGAAGTAGGCAGGTGCTTAGAGAGGGAGAAGTAGACATGTGCTTAGAGAGTAGGAAGTAGACAGGTGCTTAGATAGAGTAGGAAGTAGACAGGTGCTTAGATAGAGTAGGAAGTAGACAGGTGCTTAGAGAGGAGGAAGTAGACAGGTGCTTAGAGAGTAGGAAGTAGACAGGTGCTTAGAGAGGAGGAAATAGACAGGTGCTTAGAGAGGAGGAAATAGTTAGATGATTAGAGAGGGAGAAGTAGACAGATGCTTAAAGAGGGAGAAGTAGACAGGTGCTTAGATAGAGTAGGAAGTAGACAGGTGCTTAGATAGAGTAGGAAGTAGACAGATGCTTATATACAGTAGGAAGTAGACAGGTGCTTAGAGAGGAGGAAGTAGACAGATGCTTTGAGAGTAGGAAGTAGACAGGTGCTTAGAGAGTAGGAAATAGTCAGATGCTTAGAGAGGAGGAAGTGGACAGGTGCTTAGATAGAGTAGGAAGTAGACAGGTGCTTATATAGAGTAGGAAGTAGACAGGTGCTTAGAGAGGAGGAAGTAGACAGGTGCTTAGATAGAGTAGGAAGTAGACAGGTGCTTAGATAGAGTAGGAAGTAGACAGGTGCTTAGAGAGTAGGAAGTAGACAGATGCTTAGAGAGTAGGAAGTAGACAGATGCTTAGAGAGTAGGAAGTAGACAGGTGCTTAGAGAGTAGGAAGTAGTCAGATGCTTAGAGAGGAGGAAGTGGACAGGTGCTTAGATAGAGTAGGAAGTAGACAGGTGCTTAGATAGAGTAGGAAGTAGACAGGTGCGTAGAGAGGAGGAAATAGACAGGTGCTTAGAGAGGAGGAAATAGTCAGATGCTTAGAGAGGGAGAAGTAGACAGATGCTTAGAGAGGGGGAAGTAGACAGATGCTTAGAGAGGGGGAAGTAGACAGGTGCTTAGATAGAGTAGGAAGTAGACAGGTGCTTAGATAGAGTAGGAAGTAGGCAGGTGCTTAGAGAGGGAGAAGTAGACAGGTGCTTAGATAGAGTAGGAAGTAGACAGGTGCTTAGAGAGTAGGAAGTAGACAGGTGCTTAGAGAGGAGGAAATAGACAGGTGCTTAGAGAGGAGGAAATAGTCAGATGCTTAGAGAGGGAGAAGTAGACAGATGCTTAGAGAGGGAGAAGTAGACAGATGCTTAGAGAGGAGGAAGTAGACAGGTGCTACGATAGAGTAGGAAGTAGACAGGTGCTTAGATAGAGTAGGAAGTAGACAGGTGCTTAGATAGGAGGAAGTAGACAGATGCTTAGAGAGTAAGAAGTAGACAGGTGCTTAGAGAGGAGGAAATAGTCAGATGATTAGAGAGGAGGAAGTGGACAGGTGCTTAGATAGAGTAGGAAGTAGACAGGTGCTTAGATAGAGTAGGAAGTAGACAGGTGCTTAGATAGAGTAGGAAGTAGACAGGTGCTTAGAGAGTAGGAAGTAGACAGATGCTTAGAGAGTAGGAAGTAGACAGGTGCTTAGAGAGTAGGAAATAGTCAGATGCTTAGAGAGGAGGAAGTAGACAGGTGCTTAGATAGAGTAGGAAGTAGACAGGTGCTTAGATAGAGTAGGAAGTAGGCAGGTGCTTAGAGAGGGAAGAGTAGACAGATGCTTAGATAGAGTAGGAAGTAGACAGGTGCTTAGATAGAGTAGGAAGTAGACAGGTGCTTAGAGAGTAGGAAGTAGACAGATGCTTAGAGAGTAGGAAGTAGACAGGTGCTTAGAGAGTAGGAAATAGTCAGATGCTTAGAGAGGAGGAAGTAGACAGGTGCTTAGATAGAGTAGGAAGTAGGCAGGTGCTTAGATAGAGTAGGAAGTAGGCAGGTGCTTAGAGAGGGACGAGTAGACAGATGCTTAGATAGAGTAGGAAGTAGACAGGTGCTTAGATAGAGTAGGAAGTAGACAGGTGCTTAGAGAGGAGGAAGTAGACAGGTGCTTAGAGAGGAGGAAATAGACAGGTGCTTAGAGAGGAGGAAATAGTCAGATGCTTAGAGAGGGAGAAGTAGACAGATGCTTTGAGAGGAGGAAGTAGACAGGTGCTTAGATAGAGTAGGAAGTAGACAGGTGCTTAGAGAGGAGGAAGTAGACAGGTGCTTCGAGAGGAGGAAATAGACACGTGCTTAGAGAGGAGGAAATAGTCAGATGCTTAGAGAGGGAGAAGTAGACAGATGCTTAGAGAGTGAGAAGTAGACAGATGCTTAGAGAGGAGGAAGTAGACAGGCGCTTAGATAGAGTAGGAAGTAGACATGTGCTTAGATAGAGTAGGAAGTAGACAGGTGCTTAGAGAGGAGGAAGTAGACAGGTGCTTAGATAGAGTAGGAAGTAGACAGGTGCCAAGATAGAGTAGGACATAGTCAGATGCTAAGAGAGGGAGAATTAGACAGATGTTTAGAGAGGAGGAAGTAGGCAGGTGCTTAGATAGAGTAGGAAGTAGACAGATGCTTAGAGAGGGAGAAGTAGACAGATGCTTAGAGAGGAGCAAGTAGGCAGGTGCTTAGATAGAGTAGGAAGTAGGCAGGTGCTTAGAGAGGGAGAAGTAGACATGTGCTTAGAGAGTAGGAAGTAGACAGGTGCTTAGATAGAGTAGGAAGTAGACAGGTGCTTAGATAGAGTAGGAAGTAGACAGGTGCTTAGAGGGGAGGAAGTAGACAGGTGCTTAGAGAGTAGGAAGTAGACAGATGCTTAGAGAGTAGGAAGTAGACAGGTGCTTAGAGAGTAGGAAGTAGACAGGTGCTTAGATAGAGTAGGAAGTAGACAGGTGCTTAGATAGAGTAGGAAGTAGACAGGTGCTTAGAGAGGAGGAAGTAGACAGGTGCTTAGAGAGTAGGAAGTAGACAGGTGCTTAGAGAGGAGGAAATAGACAGGTGCTTAGAGAGGAGGAAATAGTTAGATGATTAGAGAGGGAGAAGTAGACAGATGCTTAAAGAGGGAGAAGTAGACAGGTGCTTAGATAGAGTAGGAAGTAGACAGGTGCTTAGATAGAGTAGGAAGTAGACAGATGCTTATATGCAGTAGGAAGTAGACAGGTGCTTAGAGAGGAGGAAGTAGACAGATGCTTAGAGAGTAGGAAGTAGACAGGTGCTTAGAGAGTAGGAAATAGTCAGATGCTTAGAGAGGAGGAAGTGGACAGGTGCTTAGATAGAGTAGGAAGTAGACAGGTGCTTATATAGAGTAGGAAGTAGACAGGTGCTTAGAGAGGAGCAAGTAGACAGGTGCTTAGATAGAGTAGGAAGTAGGCAGGTGCTTAGATAGAGTAGGAAGTAGGCAGGTGCTTAGAGAGGGAGAAGTAGACAGGTGCTTAGATAGAGTAGGAAGTAGACAGGTGCTTAGAGAGGGAAGAGTAGACAGATGCTTAGATAGAGTAGGAAGTAGACAGGTGCTTAGATAGAGTAGAAAGTAGACAGGTGCTTAGAGAGGAGGAAGTAGACAGGTGCTTAGAGAGGAGGAAATAGACAGGTGCTTAGAGAGGAGGAAATAGTCAGATGCTTAGAGAGGGAGAAGTAGACAGATGCTTTGAGAGGAGGAAGTAGACAGGTGCTTAGATAGAGTAGGAAGTAGACAGGTGCTTAGAGAGGAGGAAGTAGACAGGTGCTTAGAGAGGACGAAATAGACACGTGCTTAGAGAGGAGGAAATAGTCAGATGCTTAGAGAGGGAGAAGTAGACAGATGCTTAGAGAGTGAGAAGTAGACAGATGCTTAGAGAGGAGGAAGTAGACAGGCGCTTAGATAGAGTAGGAAGTAGACAGGTGCTTAGATAGAGTAGGAAGTAGACAGGTGCTTAGAGAGGAGGAAGTAGACAGGTGCTTAGATAGAGTAGGAAGTAGACAGGTGCTAAGATAGAGTAGGACATAGTCAGATGCTTAGAGAGGGAGAAGTAGACAGATGTTTAGAGAGGAGGAAGTAGGCAGGTGCTTAGAGAGGAGGAAGTAGACAGATGCTTAGAGAGTAGGAAGTAGACAGGTGCTTAGAGAGTAGGAAATAGTCAGATGCTTAGAGAGGAGGAAGTGGACAGGTGCTTAGATAGAGTAGGAAGTAGACAGGTGCTTATATAGAGTAGGAAGTAGACAGGTGCTTAGAGAGGAGGAAGTAGACAGGTGCTTAGATAGAGTAGGAAGTAGGCAGGTGCTTAGATAGAGTAGGAAGTAGGCAGGTGCTTAGAGAGGGAGAAGTAGACAGGTGCTTAGATAGAGTAGGAAGTAGACAGGTGCTTAGAGAGGGAAGAGTAGACAGATGCTTAGATAGAGTAGGAAGTAGACAGGTGCTTAGATAGAGTAGGAAGTAGACAGGTGCTTAGAGAGGAGGAAGTAGACAGGTGCTTAGAGAGGAGGAAATAGACAGGTGCTTAGAGAGGAGGAAATAGTCAGATGCTTAGAGAGGGAGAAGTAGACAGATGCTTTGAGAGGAGGAAGTAGACAGGTGCTTAGATAGAGTAGGAAGTAGACAGGTGCTTAGAGAGGAGGAAGTAGACAGGTGCTTAGAGAGGAGGAAATAGACACGTGCTTAGAGAGGAGGAAATAGTCAGATGCTTAGAGAGGGAGAAGTAGACAGATGCTTAGAGAGTGAGAAGTAGACAGATGCTTAGAGAGGAGGAAGTAGACAGGCGCTTAGATAGAGTAGGAAGTAGACATGTTCTTAGATAGAGTAGGAAGTAGACAGGTGCTTAGAGAGGAGGAAGTAGACAGGTGCTTAGATAGAGTAGGAAGTAGACAGGTGCTAAGATAGAGTAGGACATAGTCAGATGCTTAGAGAGGGAGAAGTAGACAGATGTTTAGAGAGGAGGAAGTAGGCAGGTGCTTAGATAGAGTAGGAAGTAGACAGATGCTTAGAGAGGGAGAAGTAGACAGATGCTTAGAGAGGAGGAAGTAGGCAGGTGCTTAGATAGAGTAGGAAGTAGGCAGGTGCTTAGAGAGGGAGAAGTAGGCAGGTGCTTAGAGAGGGAGAAGTAGACATGTGCTTAGAGAGTAGGAAGTAGACAGGTGCTTAGATAGAGTAGGAAGTAGACAGGTGCTTAGATAGAGTAGGAAGTAGACAGGTGCTTAGAGAGGAGGAAGTAGACAGGTGCTTAGAGAGTAGGAAGTAGACAGATGCTTAGAGAGTAGGAAGTAGACATGTGCTTAGAGAGTAGGAAGTAGACAGGTGCTTAGATAGAGTAGGAAGTAGACAGGTGCTTAGATAGAGTAGGAAGTAGACAGGTGCTTAGAGAGGAGGAAGTAGACAGGTGCTTAGAGAGTAGGAAGTAGACAGGTGCTTAGAGAGGAGGAAATAGACAGGTGCTTAGAGAGGAGGAAATAGTTAGATGATTAGAGAGGGAGAAGTAGACAGATGCTTAAAGAGGGAGAAGTAGACAGGTGCTTAGATAGAGTAGGAAGTAGACAGGTGCTTAGATAGAGTAGGAAGTAGACAGATGCTTATATACAGTAGGAAGTAGACAGGTGCTTAGAGAGGAGGAAGTAGACAGATGCTTAGAGAGTAGGAAGTAGACAGGTGCTTAGAGAGTAGGAAATAGTCAGATGCTTAGAGAGGAGGAAGTGGACAGGTGCTTAGATAGAGTAGGAAGTAGACAGGTGCTTAGATAGAGTAGGAAGTAGACAGGTGCGTAGAGAGGAGGAAATAGACAGGTGCTTAGAGAGGAGGAAATAGTCAGATGCTTAGAGAGGGAGAAGTAGACAGATGCTTAGAGAGGGGGAAGTAGACAGATGCTTAGAGAGGGGGAAGTAGACAGGTGCTTAGATAGAGTAGGAAGTAGACAGGTGCTTAGATAGAGTAGGAAGTAGGCAGGTGCTTAGAGAGGGAGAAGTAGACAGGTGCTTAGATAGAGTAGGAAGTAGACAGGTGCTTAGAGAGTAGGAAGTAGACAGGTGTTTAGAGAGGAGGAAATAGACAGGTGCTTAGAGAGGAGGAAATAGTCAGATGCTTGGAGAGGGAGAAGTAGACAGATGCTTAGAGAGGGAGAAGTAGACAGATGCTTAGAGAGGAGGAAGTAGACAGGTGCTACGATAGAGTAGGAAGTAGACAGGTGCTTAGATAGAGTAGGAAGTAGACAGGTGCTTAGATAGGAGGAAGTAGACAGATGCTTAGAGAGTAAGAAGTAGACAGGTGCTTAGAGAGGAGGAAATAGTCAGATGATTAGAGAGGAGGAAGTGGACAGGTGCTAAGATAGAGTAGGAAGTAGACAGATGCTTATATACAGTAGGAAGTAGACAAGTGCTTAGAGAGGAGGAAGTAGACAGGCGCTTAGATAGAGTAGGAAGTAGACATGTGTTTAGATAGAGTAGGAAGTAGACAGGTGCTTAGAGAGGAGGAAGTAGACAGGTGCTTAGATAGAGTAGGAAGTAGACAGGTGCTAAGATATAGTAGGACATAGTCAGATGCTTAGAGAGGGAGAAGTAGACAGATGTTTAGAGAGGAGGAAGTAGGCAGGTGCTTAGATAGAGTAGGAAGTAGACAGATGCTTAGAGAGGGAGAAGTAGACAGATGCTTAGAGAGGAGGAAGTAGGCAGGTGCTTAGATAGAGTAGGAAGTAGGCAGGTGCTTAGAGAGGGAGAAGTAGACATGTGCTTAGAGAGTAGGAAGTAGACAGGTGCTTAGATAGAGTAGGAAGTAGACAGGTGCTTAGATAGACTAGGAAGTAGACAGGTGCTTAGAGAGGAGGAAGTAGACAGGTGCTTAGAGAGAAGGAAGTAGACAGATGCTTAGAGAGTAGGAAGTAGACATGTGCTTAGAGAGTAGGAAGTAGACAGGTGCTTAGGTCTCGTTATACAGTTTTTTCCCCCATAGACTCCAATGTTAAATTGCCACCCGTCATTGGCATGTCAGTCCCATACGACTGAATAAGACCACTATCGACCAATACCGGCAGTAAGATGAGCAAATTTCTGATAAAAAAATCAATGAAAAAGTATACCTTCCCCTTGCAGGTAATGAGCTACAGCCAATTAAATATACATCTACAGAAAACCATGCAAGGAAATCTATGTGATTTTGGACCCGGAAGCGACCGAACAGCTTCCCTTGAGTGGGTCACTTGACCTTCCGCAATTGGCGTAGAAATATATGAGTGTTGCAGGCTGACAGACAAGTATATAGGCTATTTCTAAAAGAAAGACTTACTCTAATACCTCAAATAACTTTTCTTTTAGGGGTAAAACACTGTCAGACCTCTATTTGCTATCTGAACTGGGAACTCTTTGGCCCCTGTTCACAATGAAAAAACTGTATAACGAGACCTTAGATAGAGTAGGAAGTAGACAGGTGCTTAGATAGAGTAGGAAGTAGACAGGTGCTTAGAGAGGAGGAAGTAGACAGGTGCTTAGAGAGTAGGAAGTAGACAGGTGCTTAGAGAGGAGGAAATAGACAGGTGCTTAGAGAGGAGGAAATAGTTAGATGATTAGAGAGGGAGAAGTAGACAGATGCTTAAAGAGGGAGAAGTAGACAGATGCTTAGAGAGGAGGAAGTAGACAGGTGCTTAGATAGAGTAGGAAGTAGACAGGTGCTTAGATAGAGTAGGAAGTAGACAGGTGCTTAGATAGAGTAGGAAGTAGACAGGTGCTTAGAGAGTAGGAAGTAGACAGATGCTTAGAGAGTAGGAAGTAGACAGGTGCTTAGATAGAGTAGGAAGTAGGCAGGTGCTTAGATAGAGTAGGAAGTAGGCAGGTGCTAAGAGAGGGAGAAGTAGACAGGTGCTTAGATAGAGTAGGAAGTAGACAGGTGCTTAGAGAGGGAAGAGTAGACAGATGCTTAGATAGAGTAGGAAGTAGACAGGTGCTTAGATAGAGTAGGAAGTAGACAGGTGCTTAGAGAGGAGGAAATAGACAGGTGCTTAGAGAGGAGGAAATAGACAGGTGCTTAGAGAGGAGGAAATAGTCAGATGCTTAGAGAGGGAGAAGTAGACAGATGCTTTGAGAGGAGGAAGTAGACAAGTGCTTAGATAGAGTAGGAAGTAGACAGGTGCTTAGAGAGGAGGAAGTAGACAGGTGCTTAGAGAGGAGGAAATAGACACGTGCTTAGAGAGGAGGAAATAGTCAGATGCTTAGAGAGGGAGAAGTAGACAGATGCTTAGAGAGTGAGAAGTAGACAGATGCTTAGAGAGGAGGAAGTAGACAGGCGCTTAGATAGAGTAGGAAGTAGACATGTGCTTAGATAGAGTAGGAAGTAGACAGGTGCTTAGAGAGGAGGAAGTAGACAGGTGCTTAGATAGAGTAGGAAGTAGACAGATGCTTAGAGAGTAGGAAGTAGACAGATGCTTAGAGAGTAGGAAGTAGACAGGTGCTTAGAAAATAGGAAATAGTCAGATGCTTAGAGAGTAGGAAATAGTCAGATGCTTAGAGAGGAGGAAGTAGACAGGTGCTTAGATAGAGTAGGAAGTAGGCAGGTGCTTAGATAGAGTAGGAAGTAGGCAGGTGCTTAGAGAGGGAGAAGTAGACAGGTGCTTAGATAGAGTAGGAAGTAGACATGTGCTTAGAGAGGGAAGAGTAGACAGATGCTTAGATAGAGTAGGAAGTAGTACTCCTCCTCAATGTGCCGCCCCCTCTCTCCTTCCTCACTCCTCCTCAATATGCCGCCCCTTCTCTCCTTCCTTACTCCTCCTCAATATGCCGCCTCCTCTCTCCTTCTATACTCCTCCTCAATGTGCCGCCCCCTCTCTCCTTCCATTCTCCTCCTCAATATGCCGCCCCCTCTCTCCTTCCTTACTCCTCCTCAATGTGCCGCCCCTCTCTCCTTCCTTACTCCTCCTCAATATGCCGCCTCCTCTCTCCTTCTATACTCCTCCTCAATGTGCCGCCCCCTCTCTCCTTCCTCACTCCTCCTCAATATGCCGCCCCTTCTCTCCTTCCTTACTCCTCCTCAATATGCCGCCTCCTCTCTCCTTCCATACTCCTCCTCAATGTGCTGCCCTTCTTTCCTTCCATACACTTCCTCAATGTGCCGCCCCCTCTCTCCTTCCTTACTCCTCATCAATATGCCGCCCCTTCTCTCCTTCCTTACTCCTCCTCAATATGCCGCCTCCTCTCTCCTGCCTTACTCCTCCTCAATGTGCCGCCCCCTCTCTCCTTCCTGACTCCTCCTCAATATGCAGCTTCCTCTCTCTTTCCTTACTCCTCCTCAATATGCCGCCTCCTCTTTCCTTCCATACTCCTCCTCAATGTGCTGCCCTTATCTCCTTCGATACTCCTCCTCAATGTGCTGCCCTTCTTTCCTTCTATACTCCTCCTCAATATGCCGCCCCCTCTCTCCTTCCTGACTCCTCCTCAATATGTCGCCTCCTCTCTCCTTCCTTACTCCTCTTCAATGTGCCGCCTCCTCTTTCCTTCCATACTCCTCCTCAATATGCCGCCTCCTCTCTCCTTCCATACTCCTCCTCAATTTGCTGCCCTTCTTTCCTTCCATACTCCTCCTCAATGTGCTGCCCTTCTCTTTCCTTCCATACTCCTCCTCAATATGCTGATCCCTCTCTCCTTCCTTTCTCCTCCTCAATATGCCGCCTCCTCTCTCCTTCCATACTCCTCCTCAATGTGCTGCCCTTCTTTCCTTCCATACTCTTCCTCAATATGCCGCCCCCTCTCTCCTTCCTTACTCCTCCTCAATATGCCGCCCCCTCTCTCCTTCCTGACTCCTCCTCAATATGTCGCCTCCTCTCTCCTTCCATACTTCTCCTCAATGTGCTGCCCTTCTTTCCTTCTATACTCCTCCTCAATGTGCCGCCTCCTCTCTCCTTCCATATTCCTCCTCAATGTGCTGCCCTTCTTTCCTTCTATATTCCTCCTCAATGTGCAGCCCTTCTTTCCTTCCATACTCTTCCTCAATGTTCCGCCTCCTCTTTCCTTCAATACTCCTCCTCAATGTGCTGCCCTTCTTTCCTTCCATACTCCTCCTCAATATGCCGCCACCTCTCTCCTTCCTTACTCCTCCTCAATATGCCGCCTCCTCTTTCCTTCCATACTCCTCCTCAATGTGCTGCCCTTATCTCCTTCGATACTCCTCCTCAATGTGCTGCCCTTCTTTCCTTCTATACTCCTCCTCAATATGACGCATCCTCTCTCCTTCCTGACTCCTCCTCAATATGCCGCCTCCTCTCTCCTTCCTTACTCCTCTTCAATGTGCCGCCTCCTCTTTCCTTCCTTACTCCTCCTCAATATGCCGCCTCCTCTCTCCTTCCATACTCCTCCTCAATTTGCTGCCCTTCTTTCCTTCCATACTCCTCCTCAATGTGCTGCCCTTCTCTTTCCTTCCATACTCCTCCTCAATATGCTGCCCCCTCTCTCCTTCCTTTCTCCTCCTCAATATGCCGCCCCCTCTCTCCTTCCTTTCTCCTCCTCAATATGCCGCCTCCTCTCTCCTTCCATACTCCTCCTCAATGTGCTGCCCTTCTTTCCTTCCATACTCTTCCTCAATATGCCGCCCCCTCTCTCCTTCCTTACTCCTCCTCAATATGCCGCCCCCTCTTTCCTTCCTGACTCCTCCTCAATATGCCGCCTCCTCTCTCCTTCCACACTTCTCCTCAATGTGCTGCCCTTCTTTCCTTCTATACTCCTCCTCAATGTGCCGCCTCCTCTCTCCTTCCATATTCCTCCTCAATGTGCTGCCCTTCTTTCCTTCTATACTCCTCCTCAATGTGCAGCCCTTCTTTCCTTCCATACTCTTCCTCAATGTTCCGCCCCCTCTCTCCTTCCTTACTCCTCCTCAATATGCCGCCCCCCTCTCTCCTGCCTTACTCCTCCTCAATATGCCGCCTCCTCTGTCCTTCCATACTCCTCCTCAATGTGCTGCCCTTCTTTCCTTCCATACTCTTCCTCAATATGCCGCCTCCTCTGTCCTTCCGTACTCCTCCTCAATGTGCTGCCCTTCTTTCCTTCTATACTCCTCCTCAATATGCCGCCCCCTCTCTCCTGCCTTACTCCTCCTCAATATGCCGCCTCCTCTCTCCTTCAATACTCCTCCTCAATGTGCTGCCCTTCTTTCCTTCCATACTCCTCCTCAATATGCCGCCACCTCTCTCCTTCCTTACTCCTCCTCAATATGCCGCCTCCTCTTTCATCCATACTCCTCCTCAATGTGCTGCCCTTATCTCCTTCGATACTCCTCCTCAATGTGCTGCCCTTCTTTCCTTCTATACTCCTCCTCAATATGCCGCATCCTCTCTCCTTCCTGACTCCTCCTCAATATGCCGCCTCCTCTCTCCTTCCTTACTCCTCCTCAATGTGCCGCCTCCTCTTTCCTTCCTTACTCCTCCTCAATATGCCGCCTCCTCTCTCCTTCCATACTCCCCCTCAATTTGCTGCCCTTCTTTCCTTCCATACTCCTCCTCAATGTGCTGCCCTTCTCTTTTCTTCCATAATCCTCCTCAATATGCTGCCCCCTCTCTCCTTCCTTTCTCCTCCTCAATATGCTGCCCCCTCTCTACTTCCTTTCTCCTCCTCAATATGCCGCCTCCTCTCTTCTTCCATACTCCTCCTCAATGTGCTGCCCTTCTTTCCTTCCATACTCTTCCTCAATGTGCCGCCCCCTCTCTCCTTCCTTACTCCTCCTCAATATGCCGCCCCCTCTCTCCTGCCTTACTCCTCCTCAATATGCCGCCTCCTCTGTCCTTCCATACTCCTCCTCAATGTGCTGCCCTTCTTTCCTTCCATACTCCTCCTCAATATGCCGCCTCCTCTCTCCTTCCTTACTCCTCCTCAATGTGCTGCCCTTCTTTCCTTCTATACTCCTCCTCAATGTGCCGCCTCCTCTCTCCTTCCATACTCCTCCTCAATGTGCTGCCCTTCTTTCCTTCTATACTCCTCCTCAATGTGCAGCCCTTCTTTCCTTCCATACTCTTCCTCAATGTTCCGCCCCCTCTCTCCTTCCTTACTCCTCCTCAATATGCCGCCCCCCTCTCTCCTGCCTTACTCCTCCTCAATATGCCGCCTCCTCTGTCCTTCCATACTCCTCCTCAATGTGGCTGCCCTTCTTTCCTTCCATACTCTTCCTCAATATGCCGCCTCCTCTGTCCTTCCGTACTCCTCCTCAATGTGCTGCCCTTCTTTCCTTCCATACTCTTCCTCAATATGCCGCCCCCTCTCTCCTGCCTTACTCCTCCTCAATATGCCGCCTCCTCTTTCCTTCAATACTCCTCCTCAATGTGCTGCCCTTCTTTCCTTCCATACTCCTCCTCAATATGCCGCCACCTCTCTCCTTCCTTACTCCTCCTCAATATGCCGCCCCCTCTCTCCTTCCTTACTCCTCCTCAATATGCCGCCTCCTCTCTCCTGCCTTACTCCTCCTCAATGTGCCGCCCCCTCTCTCCTTCCTGACTCCTCCTCAATATGCAGCTTCCTCTCTCTTTCCTTACTCCTCCTCAATATGCCGCCTCCTCTTTCCTTCCATACTCCTCCTCAATATGCTGATCCCTCTCTCCTTCCTTTCTCCTCCTCAATATGCCGCCCCCTCTCTCCTTCCTTTCTCCTCCTCAATATGCCGCCTCCTCTCTCCTTCCATACTCCTCCTCAATGTGCTGCCCTTCTTTCCTTCCATACTCTTCCTCAATATGCCGCCCCCTCTCTCCTTCCTTACTCCTCCTCAATATGCCGCCCCCTCTCTCCTTCCTGACTCCTCCTCAATATGTCGCCTCCTCTCTCCTTCCATACTTCTCCTCAATGTGCTGCCCTTCTTTCCTTCTATACTCCTCCTCAATGTGCCGCCTCCTCTCTCCTTCCATATTCCTCCTCAATGTGCTGCCCTTCTTTCCTTCTATATTCCTCCTCAATGTGCAGCCCTTCTTTCCTTCCATACTCTTCCTCAATGTTCCGCCCCCTCTCTCCTTCCTTACTCCTCCTCAATATTCCGCCCCCCTCTCTCCTGCCTTACTCCTCCTCAATATGCCGCCTCCTCTGTCCTTCCATACTCCTCCTCAATGTGCTGCCCTTCTTTCCTTCCATACTCTTCCTCAATATGCCGCCTCCTCTGTCCTTCCGTACTCCTCCTCAATGTGCTGCCCTTCTTTCCTTCCATACTCTTCCTCAATATGCCGCCCCCTCTCTCCTGCCTTACTCCTCCTCAATATGCCGCCTCCTCTTTCATTCAATACTCCTCCTCAATGTGCTGCCCTTCTTTCCTTCCATACTCCTCCTCAATATGCCGCCACCTCTCTCCTTCCTTACTCCTCCTCAATATGCCGCCTCCTCTTTCCTTCCATACTCCTCCTCAATGTGCTGCCCTTATCTCCTTCGATACTCCTCCTCAATGTGCTGCCCTTCTTTCCTTCTATACTCCTCCTCAATATGCCGCATCCTCTCTCCTTCCTGACTCCTCCTCAATATGCCGCCTCCTCTCTCCTTCCTTACTCCTCTTCAATGTGCCGCCTCCTCTTTCCTTCCTTACTCCTCCTCAATATGCCGCCTCCTCTCTCCTTCCATACTCCTCCTCAATTTGCTGCCCTTCTTTCCTTCCATACTCCTCCTCAATGTGCTGCCCTTCTCTTTCCTTCCATACTCCTCCTCAATATGCTGCCCCCTCTCTCCTTCCTTTCTCCTCCTCAATATGCCGCCCCCTCTCTCCTTCCTTTCTCCTCCTCAATATGCCGCCTCCTCTCTCCTTCCATACTCCTCCTCAATGTGCTGCCCTTCTTTCCTTCCATACTCTTCCTCAATATGCCGCCCCCTCTCTCCTTCCTTACTCCTCCTCAATATGCCGCCCCCTCTCTCCTTCCTGACTCCTCCTCAATATGCCGCCTCCTCTCTCCTTCCACACTTCTCCTCAATGTGCTGCCCTTCTTTCCTTCTATACTCCTCCTCAATGTGCCGCCTCCTCTCTCCTTCCATATTCCTCCTCAATGTGCTGCCCTTCTTTCCTTCTATACTCCTCCTCAATGTGCAGCCCTTCTTTCCTTCCATACTCTTCCTCAATGTTCCGCCCCCTCTCTCCTTCCTTACTCCTCCTCAATATGCCGCCCCCCTCTCTCCTGCCTTACTCCTCCTCAATATGCCGCCTCCTCTGTCCTTCCATACTCCTCCTCAATGTGCTGCCCTTCTTTCCTTCCATACTCTTCCTCAATATGCCGCCTCCTCTGTCCTTCCGTACTCCTCCTCAATGTGCTGCCCTTCTTTCCTTCTATACTCTTCCTCAATATGCCGCCCCCTCTCTCCTGCCTTACTCCTCCTCAATATGCCGCCTCCTCTCTCCTTCAATACTCCTCCTCAATGTGCTGCCCTTCTTTCCTTCCATACTCCTCCTCAATATGCCGCCACCTCTCTCCTTCCTTACTCCTCCTCAATATGCCGCCTCCTCTTTCCTTCCATACTCCTCCTCAATGTGCTGCCCTTATCTCCTTCGATACTCCTCCTCAATGTGCTGCCCTTCTTTCCTTCTATACTCCTCCTCAATATGCCGCATCCTCTCTCCTTCCTGACTCCTCCTCAATATGCCGCCTCCTCTCTCCTTCCTTACTCCTCTTCAATGTGCCGCCTCCTCTTTCCTTCCTTACTCCTCCTCAATATGCCGCCTCCTCTCTCCTTCCATACTCCCCCTCAATTTGCTGCCCTTCTTTCCTTCCATACTCCTCCTCAATGTGCTGCCCTTCTCTTTTCTTCCATAATCCTCCTCAATATGCTGCCCCCTCTCTCCTTCCTTTCTCCTCCTCAATATGCTGCCCCCTCTCTCCTTCCTTTCTCCTCCTCAATATGCCGCCTCCTCTCTTCTTCCATACTCCTCCTCAATGTGCTGCCCTTCTTTCCTTCCATACTCTTCCTCAATGTGCCGCCCCCTCTCTCCTTCCTTACTCCTCCTCAATATGCCGCCCCCTCTCTCCTGCCTTACTCCTCCTCAATATGCCGCCTCCTCTGTCCTTCCATACTCCTCCTAAATGTGCTGCCCTTCTTTCCTTCCATACTCCTCCTCAATATGCCGCCTCCTCTCTCCTTCCATACTTCTCCTCAATGTGCTGCCCTTCTTTCCTTCTATACTCCTCCTCAATGTGCCGCCTCCTCTCTCCTTCCTTACTCCTCCTCAATGTGCTGCCCTTCTTTCCTTCTATACTCCTCCTCAATGGGTCGCCTCCTCTCTCCTTCCATACTCCTCCTCAATATGCCGCCTCCTCTTTCATCCATACTCCTCCTCAATGTGCTGCCCTTATCTCCTTCGATACTCCTCCTCAATGTGCTGCCCTTTTTTCCTTCTATACTCCTCCTCAATATGCCGCATCCTCTCTCCTTCCTGACTCCTCCTCAATATGCCGCCTCCTCTCTCCTTCCTTACTCCTCTTCAATGTGCCGCCTCCTCTTTCCTTCCTTACTCCTCCTCAATATGCCGCCTCCTCTCTCCTTCCATACTCCCCCTCAATTTGCTGCCCTTCTTTCCTTCCATACTCCTCCTCAATGTGCTGCCCTTCTCTTTTCTTCCATAATCCTCCTCAATTTATGCCCCCTCTCTCCTTCTTTTCTCCTCCTCAATATGCTGCCCCCTCTCTACTTCCTTTCTCCTCCTCAATATGCCGCCTCCTCTCTTCTTCCATACTCCTCCTCAATGTGCTGCCCTTCTTTCCTTCCATACTCTTCCTCAATGTGCCGCCCCCTCTCTCCTTCCTTACTCCTCCTCAATATGCCGCCCCCTCTCTCCTGCCTTACTCCTCCTCAATATGCCGCCTCCTCTGTCCTTCCATACTCCTCCTCAATGTGCTGCCCTTCTTTCCTTCCATACTCCTCCTCAATATGCCGCCTCCTCTCTCCTTCCTTACTCCTCCTCAATGTGCTGCCCTTCTTTCCTTCTATACTCCTCCTCAATGTGCCGCCTCCTCTCTCCTTCCATACTCCTCCTCAATGTGCTGCCCTTCTTTCCTTCTATACTCCTCCTCAATGTGCAGCCCTTCTTTCCTTCCATACTCTTCCTCAATGTTCCGCCCCCTCTCTCCTTCCTTACTCCTCCTCAATATGCCGCCCCCCTCTCTCCTGCCTTACTCCTCCTCAATATGCCGCCTCCTCTGTCCTTCCATACTCCTCCTCAATGTGGCTGCCCTTCTTTCCTTCCATACTCTTCCTCAATATGCCGCCTCCTCTGTCCTTCCGTACTCCTCCTCAATGTGCTGCCCTTCTTTCCTTCCATACTCTTCCTCAATATGCCGCCCCCTCTCTCCTGCCTTACTCCTCCTCAATATGCCGCCTCCTCTTTCCTTCAATACTCCTCCTCAATGTGCTGCCCTTCTTTCCTTCCATACTCCTCCTCAATATGCCGCCACCTCTCTCCTTCCTTACTCCTCCTCAATATGCCGCCCCCTCTCTCCTTCCTTACTCCTCCTCAATATGCCGCCTCCTCTCTCCTGCCTTACTCCTCCTCAATGTGCCGCCCCCTCTCTCCTTCCTGACTCCTCCTCAATATGCAGCTTCCTCTCTCTTTCCTTACTCCTCCTCAATATGCCGCCTCCTCTTTCCTTCCATACTCCTCCTCAATATGCTGATCCCTCTCTCCTTCCTTTCTCCTCCTCAATATGCCGCCCCCTCTCTCCTTCCTTTCTCCTCCTCAATATGCCGCCTCCTCTCTCCTTCCATACTCCTCCTCAATGTGCTGCCCTTCTTTCCTTCCATACTCTTCCTCAATATGCCGCCCCCTCTCTCCTTCCTTACTCCTCCTCAATATGCCGCCCCCTCTCTCCTTCCTGACTCCTCCTCAATATGTCGCCTCCTCTCTCCTTCCATACTTCTCCTCAATGTGCTGCCCTTCTTTCCTTCTATACTCCTCCTTAATGTGCCGCCTCCTCTCTCCTTCCATATTCCTCCTCAATGTGCTGCCCTTCTTTCCTTCTATATTCCTCCTCAATGTGCAGCCCTTCTTTCCTTCCATACTCTTCCTCAATGTTCCGCCCCCTCTCTCCTTCCTTACTCCTCCTCAATATTCCGCCCCCCTCTCTTCTGCCTTACTCCTCCTCAATATGCCGCCTCCTCTGTCCTTCCATACTCCTCCTCAATGTGCTGCCCTTCTTTCCTTCCATACTCTTCCTCAATATGCCGCCTCCTCTGTCCTTCCGTACTCCTCCTCAATGTGCTGCCCTTCTTTCCTTCCATACTCTTCCTCAATATGCCGCCCCCTCTCTCCTGCCTTACTCCTCCTCAATATGCCGCCTCCTCTTTCCTTCAATACTCCTCCTCAATGTGCTGCCCTTCTTTCCTTCCATACTCCTCCTCAATATGCCGCCACCTCTCTCCTTCCTTACTCCTCCTCAATATGCCGCCTCCTCTTTCCTTCCATACTCCTCCTCAATGTGCTGCCCTTATCTCCTTCGATACTCCTCCTCAATGTGCTGCCCTTCTTTCCTTCTATACTCCTTTTCAATATGCCGCATCCTCTCTCCCTCCTGACTCCTCCTCAATATGCCGCCTCCTCTCTCCTTCCTTACTCCTCTTCAATGTGCCGCCTCCTCTTTCCTTCCTTACTCCTCCTCAATATGCCGCCTCCTCTCTCCTTCCATACTCCTCCTCAATTTGCTGCCCTTCTTTCCTTCCATACTCCTCCTCAATGTGCTGCCCTTCTCTTTCCTTCCATACTCCTCCTCAATATGCTGCCCCCTCTCTCCTTCCTTTCTCCTCCTCAATATGCCGCCCCCTCTCTCCTTCCTTTCTCCTCCTCAATATGCCGCCTCCTCTCTCCTTCCATACTCCTCCTCAATGTGCTGCCCTTCTTTCCTTCCATACTCTTCCTCAATATGCCGCCCCCTCTCTCCTTCCTTACTCCTCCTCAATATGCCGCCCCCTCTCTCCTTCCTGACTCCTCCTCAATATGCCGCCTCCTCTCTCCTTCCACACTTCTCCTCAATGTGCTGCCCTTCTTTCCTTCTATACTCCTCCTCAATGTGCCGCCTCCTCTCTCCTTCCATACTCCTCCTCAATGTGCTGCCCTTCTTTCCTTCTATACTCCTCCTCAATGTGCAGCCCTTCTTTCCTTCCATACTCTTCCTCAATGTTCCGCCCCCTCTCTCCTTCCTTACTCCTCCTCAATATGCCGCCCCCCTCTCTCCTGCCTTACTCCTCCTCAATATGCCGCCTCCTCTGTCCTTCCATACTCCTCCTCAATGTGCTGCCCTTCTTTCCTTCTATACTCTTCCTCAATATGCCGCCCCCTCTCTCCTGCCTTACTCCTCCTCAATATGCCGCCTCCTCTCTCCTTCAATTCTCCTCCTCAATGTGCTGCCCTTCTTTCCTTCCATACTCCTCCTCAATATGCCGCCACCTCTCTCCTTCCTTACTCCTCCTCAATATGCCGCCTCCTCTTTCCTTCCATACTCCTCCTCAATGTGCTGCCCTTATCTCCTTCGATACTCCTCCTCAATGTGCTGCCCTTCTTTCCTTCTATACTCCTCCTCAATATGCCGCATCCTCTCTCCTTCCTGACTCCTCCTCAATATGCCGCCTCCTCTCTCCTTCCTTACTCCTCTTCAATGTGCCGCCTCCTCTTTCCTTCCTTACTCCTCCTCAATATGCCGCCTCCTCTCTCCTTCCATACTCCTCCTCAATTTGCTGCCCTTCTTTCCTTCCATACTCCTCCTCAATGTGCTGCCCTTCTCTTTTCTTCCATAATCCTCCTCAATATGCTGCCCCCTCTCTCCTTCCTTTCTCCTCCTCAATATGCTGCCCCCTCTCTCCTTCCTTTCTCCTCCTCAATATGCCGCCTCCTCTCTTCTTCCATACTCCTCCTCAATGTGCTGCCCTTCTTTCCTTCCATACTCTTCCTCAATGTGCCGCCCCCTCTCTCCTTCCTTACTCCTCCTCAATATGCCGCCCCCTCTCTCCTGCCTTACTCCTCCTCAATATGCCGCCTCCTCTGTCCTTCCATACTCCTCCTAAATGTGCTGCCCTTCTTTCCTTCCATACTCCTCCTCAATATGCCGCCTCCTCTCTCCTTCCATACTTCTCCTCAATGTGCTGCCCTTCTTTCCTTCTATACTCCTCCTCAATGTGCCGCCTCCTCTCTCCTTCCTTACTCCTCCTCAATGTGCTGCCCTTCTTTCCTTCTATACTCCTCCTCAATGTGCCGCCTCCTCTCTCCTTCCATACTCCTCCTCAATGTGCTGCCCTTCTTTCCTTCTATACTCCTCCTCAATGTGCAGCCCTTCTTTCCTTCCATACTCTTCCTCAATGTTCCGCCCCCTCTCTCCTTCCTTACTCCTCCTCAATATGCCGCCCCCTCTCTCCTGCCTTACTCCTCCTCAATATGCCGCCTCCTCTGTCCTTCCATACTCCTCCTCAATGTGGCTGCCCTTCTTTCCTTCCATACTCTTCCTCAATATGCCGCCTCCTCTGTCCTTCCGTACTCCTCCTCAATGTGCTGCCCTTCTTTCCTTCCATACTCTTCCTCAATATGCCGCCCCCTCTCTCCTGCCTTACTCCTCCTCAATATGCCGCCTCCTCTCTCCTTCAATACTCCTCCTCAATGTGCTGCCCTTCTTTCCTTCCATACTCCTCCTCAATATGCCGCCACCTCTCTCCTTCCTTACTCCTCCTCAATATGCCGCCTCCTCTTTCCTTCCATACTCCTCCTCAATGTGCTGCCCTTATCTCCTTCGATACTCCTCCTCAATGTGCTGCCCTTCTTTCCTTCTATACTCCTCCTCAATATGCCGGATCCTCGCTCCTTCCTGACTCCTCCTCAATATGCCGCCTCCTCTCTCCTTCCTTACTCCTCTTCAATGTGCCGCCTCCTCTTTCCTTCCTTACTCCTCCTCAATATGCCGCCTCCTCTCTCCTTCCATACTCCTCCTCAATTTGCTGCCCTTCTTTCCTTCCATACTCCTCCTCAATGTGCTGCCCTTCTCTTTTCTTCCATAATCCTCCTCAATATGCTGCCCCCTCTCTCCTTCCTTTCTCCTCCTCAATATGCCGCCCCCTCTCTCCTGCCTTACTCCTCCTCAATATGCCGCCTCCTCTCTCCTTCCTTACTCCTCTTCAATGTGCCGCCTCCTCTTTCCTTCCATACTCCTCCTCAATGTGCTGCCCTTCTTTCCTTCTATACTCCTCCTCAATGTGCTGCCTCCTCTCTCCTTCCTTACTCCTCCTCAATGTGCTGCCCTTCTTTCCTTCTATACTCCTCCTCAATGTGCCGCCTCCTCTCTCCTTCCATACTCCTCCTCAATGTGCTGCCCTTCTTTCCTTCTATACTCCTCCTCAATGTGCAGCCCTTCTTTCCTTCCATACTCTTCCTCAATGTTCCGCCCCCTCTCTCCTTCCTTACTCCTCCTCAATATGCCGCCCCCCTCTCTCCTACCTTACTCCTCCTCAATATGCCGCCTCCTCTGTCCTTCCATACTACTCCTCAATGTGCTGCCCTTCTTTCCTTCCATACTCTTCCTCAATATGCCGCCTCCTCTGTCCTTCCGTACTCCTCCTCAATGTGCTGCCCTTCTTTCCTTCCATACTCCTCCTCAATATGCCGCCCCCTCTCTCCTTCCATACTCCTCCTCAATATGCCGCCTCCTCTCTCCTTCAATACTCCTCCTCAATGTGCTGCCCTTCTTTCCTTCCATACTCCTCCTCAATATGCCGCCACCTCTCTCCTTCCTTACTCCTCCTCAATATGCCGCCTCCTCTTTCCTTCCATACTCCTCCTCAATGTGCTGCCCTTATCTCCTTCGATACTCCTCCTCAATGTGCTGCCCTTCTTTCCTTCTATACTCCTCCTCAATATGCCGCATCCTCTCTCCTTCCTGACTCCTCCTCAATATTCCGCCTCCTCTCTCCTTCCTTACTCCTCTTCAATGTGCCGCCTCCTCTTTCCTTCCTTACTCCTCCTCAATATGCCGCCTCCTCTCTCCTTCCTTACTCCTCTTCAATGTGCCGCCTCCTCTTTCCTTCCTTACTCCTCCTCAATATGCCGCCTCCTCTCTCCTTCCATACTCCTCCTCAATTTGATGCCCTTCTTTCCTTCCATACTCCTCCTGAATGTGCTGCCCTTCTCTTTTCTTTCATAATCCTCCTCAATATGCCGCCCCCTCTCTCCTTCCTTTCTCCTCCTCAATATGCCGCCCCCTCTCTCCTTCCTTTCTCCTCCTCAATATGCCGCCTCCTCTCTTCTTTCATACTCCTCCTCAATGTGCTGCCTTCCTTTCCTTCCATACTCTTCCTCAATGTGCCGCCCCCTCTCTCCTTCCTTACTCCTCCTCAATATGCCGCCCCCTCTCTCCTGCCTTACTCCTCCTCAATATGCCGCCTCCTCTGTCCTTCCATACTCCTCCTCAATGTGCTGCCCTTCTTTCCTTCCATACTCCTCCTCAATATGCCGCCTCCTCTCTCCTTCCATACTCCTCCTCAATGTGCTGCCCTTCTTTCCGTCTATAGTCCTCCTCAATGTGCCGCCTCCTCTCTCCTTCCGTACTCCTCCTCAATGTGCTGCCCTTCTTTCCTTCTATACTCCTCCTCAATGTGCCGCCTCCTCTCTCCTTCCATACTCCTCCTCAATGTGCTGCCCTTCTTTCCTTCTATACTCCTCCTCAATGTGCAGCCCTTCTTTCCTTCCATACTCTTCCTCAATGTTCCGCCCCCTCTCTCCTTCCTTACTCCTCCTCAATATGCCGCCCCCTCTCTCCTGCCTTACTCCTCCTCAATATGCCGCCTCCTCTGTCCTTCCATACTCCTCCTCAATGTGCTGCCCTTCTTTCCTTCCATACTCTTCCTCAATATGCCGCCTCCTCTGTCCTTCCGTACTCCTCCTCAATGTGCTGCCCTTCTTTCCTTCCATACTCTTCCTCAATATGCCGCCCCCTCTCTCCTGCCTTACTCCTCCTCAATATGCCGCCTCCTCTGTCCTTCCATACTCCTCCTCAATGTGCTGCCCTTCTTTCCTTCCATACTCTTCCTCAATATGCCGCCCCCTCTCTCCTTCCGTACTCCTCCTCAATATGCCGCCTCCTCTCTCCTTCAATACTCCTCCTCAATGTGCTGCCCTTCTTTCCTTCCATACTCCTCCTCAATATGCCGCCCCCTCTCTCCTTCCTTACTCCTCCTCAATGTTCCGCCCCCTCTCTCCTTCCTTACTCCTCCTCAATATGCAGCCTCCTCTCTCCTTCCATACTCCTCCTCAATTTGCTGCCCTTCTTTCCTTCCATACTCCTCCTCAATGTGCTGCCCTGCTCTTTCCTTCCATAATCCTCCTCAATATGCCGCCCCCTCTCTCCTTCCTTTCTCCTCCTCAATATGCCGCCCCCTCTCTCCTTCCTTTCTCCTCCTCAATATGCCGCCTCCTCTCTCCTTCCATACTCCTCCTCAATGTGCTGCCCTTATCTCCTTCGATACTCCTCCTCAATGTGCTGCCCTTCTTTCCTTCTATACTCCTCCTCAATATGCCGCATCCTCTCTCCTTCCTGATTCCTCCTCAATATGCCGCCTCCTCTCTCCTTCCTTACTCCTCTTCAATGTGCCGCCTCCTCTTTCCTTCCTTACTCCTCCTCAATATGCCGCCTCCTCTCTCCTTCCATACTCCTCCTCAATTTGCTGCCCTTCTTTCCTTCCATACTCCTCCTCAATGTGCTGCCCTTCTCTTTTCTTCCATAATCCTCCTCAATATGCTGCCCCCTCTCTCCTTACTTTCTCCTCCTCAATATGCCGCCCCCTCTCTCCTTCCTTTCTCCTCCTCAATATGCCGCCTCCTCTCTTCTTCCATACTCCTCCTCAATGTGCTGCCCTTCTTTCCTTCCATACTCCTCCTCAATGTGCCGCCCCCTCTCTCCTTCCTTACTCCTCCTCAATATGCCGCCCCCTCTCTCCTGCCTTACTCCTCCTCAATATGCCGCCTCCTCTGTCCTTCCATACTCCTCCTCAATGTGCTGCCCTTCTTTCCTTCCATACTCCTCCTCAATATGCCGCCTCCTCTCTCCTTCCATACTTCTCCTCAATGTGCTGCCCTTCTTTCCTTCTATACTCCTCCTCAATGTGCTGCCTCCTCTCTCCTTCCTTACTCCTCCTCAATGTGCTGCCCTTCTTTCCTTCTATACTCCTCCTCAATGTGCCGCCTCCTCTCTCCTTCCATACTCCTCCTCAATGTGCTGCCCTTCTTTCCTTCTATACTCCTCCTTAATGTGCAGCCCTTCTTTCCTTCCATACTCTTCCTCAATGTTCCGCCCCCTCTCTCCTTCCTTACTCCTCCTCAATATGCCGCCCCCCTCTCTCCTACCTTACTCCTCCTCAATATGCCGCCTCCTCTGTCCTTCCATACTACTCCTCAATGTGCTGCCCTTCTTTCCTTCCATACTCTTCCTCAATATGCCGCCTCCTCTGTCCTTCCGTACTCCTCCTCAATGTGCTGCCCTTCTTTCCTTCCATACTCTTCCTCAATATGCCGCCCCCTCTCTCCTTCCATACTCCTCCTCAATATGCCGCCTCCTCTCTCCTTCAATACTCCTCCTCAATGTGCTGCCCTTCTTTCCTTCCATACTCCTCCTCAATATGCCGCCACCTCTCTCCTTCCTTACTCCTCCTCAATATGCCGCCTCCTCTTTCCTTCCATACTCCTCCTCAATGTGCTGCCCTTATCTCCTTCGATACTCCTCCTCAATCTGCTGCCCTTCTTTCCTTCTATACTCCTCCTCAATATGCCGCATCCTCTCTCCTTCCTGACTCCTCCTCAATATTCCGCCTCCTCTCTCCTTCCTTACTCCTCTTCAATGTGCCGCCTCCTCTTTCCTTCCATACTCCTCCTCAATATGCCGCCTCCTCTCTCCTTCCTTACTCCTCTTCAATGTGCCGCCTCCTCTTTCCTTCCTTACTCCTCCTCAATATGCCGCCTCCTCTCTCCTTCCATACTCCTCCTCAATTTGCTGCCCTTCTTTCCTTCCATACTCCTCCTCAATGTGCTGCCCTTCTCTTTTCTTTCATAATCCTCCTCAATATGCTGCCCCCTCTCTCCTTCCTTTCTCCTCCTCAATATGCCGCCCCCTCTCTCCTTCCTTTCTCCTCCTCAATATGCCGCCTCCTCTCTTCTTTCATACTCCTCCTCAATGTGCTGCCTTCCTTTCCTTCCATACTCTTCCTCAATGTGCCGCCCCCTCTCTCCTTCCTTACTCCTCCTCAATATGCCGCCCCCTCTCTCCTGCCTTACTCCTCCTCAATATGCCGCCTCCTCTGTCCTTCCATACTCCTCCTCAATGTGCTGCCCTTCTTTCCTTCCATACTCCTCCTCAATATGCCGCCTCCTCTCTCCTTCCATACTTCTCCTCAATGTGCTGCCCTTCTTTCCGTCTATAGTCCTCCTCAATGTGCCGCCTCCTCTCTCCTTCCGTACTCCTCCTCAATGTGCTGCCCTTCTTTCCTTCTATACTCCTCCTCAATGTGCCGCCTCCTCTCTCCTTCCATACTCCTCCTCAATGTGCTGCCCTTCTTTCCTTCTATACTCCTCCTCAATGTGCAGCCCTTCTTTCCTTCCATACTCTTCCTCAATGTTCCGCCCCCTCTCTCCTTCCTTACTCCTCCTCAATATGCCGCCCCCTCTCTCCTGCCTTACTCCTCCTCAATATGCCGCCTCCTCTGTCCTTCCATACTCCTCCTCAATGTGCTGCCCTTCTTTCCTTCCATACTCTTCCTCAATATGCCGCCTCCTCTGTCCTTCCGTACTCCTCCTCAATGTGCTGCCCTTCTTTCCTTCCATACTCTTCCTCAATATGCCGCCCCCTCTCTCCTGCCTTACTCCTCCTCAATATGCCGCCTCCTCTGTCCTTCCATACTCCTCCTCAATGTGCTGCCCTTCTTTCCTTCCATACTCTTCCTCAATATGCCGCCCCCTCTCTCCTTCCGTACTCCTCCTCAATATGCCGCCTCCTCTCTCCTTCAATACTCCTCCTCAATGTGCTGCCCTTCTTTCCTTCCATACTCCTCCTCAATATGCCGCCCCCTCTCTCCTTCCTTTCTCCTCCTCAATGTTCCGCCCCCTCTCTCCTTCCTTACTCCTCCTCAATGTGCCGCCTCCTCTCTCCTTCCATACTCCTCCTCAATTTGCTGCCCTTCTTTCCTTCCATACTCCTCCTCAATGTGCTGCCCTGCTCTTTCCTTCCATAATCCTCCTCAATATGCCGCCTCCTCTGTCCTTCCATACTACTCCTCAATGTGCTGCCCTTCTTTCCTTCCATACTCTTCCTCAATATGCCGCCTCCTCTGTCCTTCCGTACTCCTCCTCAATGTGCTGCCCTTCTTTCCTTCCATACTCTTCCTCAATATGCCGCCCCCTCTCTCCTTCCATACTCCTCCTCAATATGCCGCCTCCTCTCTCCTTCAATACTCCTCCTCAATGTGCTGCCCTTCTTTCCTTCCATACTCCTCCTCAATATGCCGCCACCTCTCTCCTTCCTTACTCCTCCTCAATATGCCGCCTCCTCTTTCCTTCCATACTCCTCCTCAATGTGCTGCCCTTATCTCCTTCGATACTCCTCCTCAATGTGCTGCCCTTCTTTCCTTCTATACTCCTCCTCAATATGCCGCATCCTCTCTCCTTCCTGACTCCTCCTCAATATTCCGCCTCCTCTCTCCTTCCTTACTCCTCTTCAATGTGCCGCCTCCTCTTTCCTTCCTTACTCCTCCTCAATATGCCGCCTCCTCTCTCCTTCCTTACTCCTCTTCAATGTGCCGCCTCCTCTTTCCTTCCTTACTCCTCCTCAATATGCCGCCTCCTCTCTCCTTCCATACTCCTCCTCAATTTGATGCCCTTCTTTCCTTCCATACTCCTCCTCAATGTGCTGCCCTTCTCTTTTCTTTCATAATCCTCCTCAATATGCCGCCCCCTCTCTCCTTCCTTTCTCCTCCTCAATATGCCGCCCCCTCTCTCCTTCCTTTCTCCTCCTCAATATGCCGCCTCCTCTCTTCTTTCATACTCCTCCTCAATGTGCTGCCTTCCTTTCCTTCCATACTCTTCCTCAATGTGCCGCCCCCTCTCTCCTTCCTTACTCCTCCTCAATATGCCGCCTCCTCTGTCCTTCCATACTCCTCCTCAATGTGGCTGCCCTTCTTTCTTTCCATACTCTTCCTCAATATGCCGCCTCCTCTGTCCTTCCGTACTCCTCCTCAATGTGCTGCCCTTCTTTCCTTCCATACTCTTCCTCAATATGCCGCCCCCTCTCTCCTGCCTTACTCCTCCTCAATATGCCGCCTCCTCTTTCCTTCCATACTCCTCCTCAATGTGCTGCCCTGCTCTTTCCTTCCATAATCCTCCTCAATATGCCGCCCCCTCTCTCCTTCCTTTCTCCTCCTCAATATGCCGCCCCCTCTCTCCTTCCTTTCTCCTCCTCAATATGCCGCCTCCTCTCTCCTTCCATACTCCTCCTCAATGTGCTGCCCTTATCTCCTTCGATACTCCTCCTCAATGTGCTGCCCTCCTTTCCTTCTATACTCCTCCTCAATATGCCGCATCCTCTCTCCTTCCTGACTCCTCCTCAATATGCCGCCTCCTCTCTCCTTCCTTACTCCTCTTCAATGTGCCGCCTCCTCTTTCCTTCCTTACTCCTCCTCAATATGCCGCCTCCTCTCTCCTTCCATACTCCTCCTCAATTTGCTGCCCTTCTTTCCTTCCATACTCCTCCTCAATGTGCTGCCCTTCTCTTTTCTTCCATAATCCTCCTCAATATGCTGCCCCCTCTCTCCTTACTTTCTCCTCCTCAATATGCCGCCCCCTCTCTCCTTCCTTTCTCCTCCTCAATATGCCGCCTCCTCTCTTCTTCCATACTCCTCCTCAATGTGCTGCCCTTCTTTCCTTCCATACTCTTCCTCAATGTGCCGCCCCCTCTCTCCTTCCTTACTCCTCCTCAATATGCCGCCCCCTCTCTCCTGCCTTACTCCTCCTCAATATGCCGCCTCCTCTGTCCTTCCATACTCCTCCTCAATGTGCTGCCCTTCTTTCCTTCCATACTCCTCCTCAATATGCCGCCTCCTCTCTCCTTCCATACTCCTCCTCAATGTGCTGCCCTTCTTTCCTTCTATACTCCTCCTCAATGTGCTGCCTCCTCTCTCCTTCCTTACTCCTCCTCAATGTGCTGCCCTTCTTTCCTTCTATACTCCTCCTCAATGTGCCGCCTCCTCTCTCCTTCCATACTCCTCCTCAATGTGCTGCCCTTCTTTCCTTCTATACTCCTCCTTAATGTGCAGCCCTTCTTTCCTTCCATACTCTTCCTCAATGTTCCGCCCCCTCTCTCCTTCCTTACTCCTCCTCAATATGCCGCCCCCCTCTCTCCTACCTTACTCCTCCTCAATATGCCGCCTCCTCTGTCCTTCCATACTACTCCTCAATGTGCTGCCCTTCTTTCCTTCCATACTCTTCCTCAACATGCCGCCTCCTCTGTCCTTCCGTACTCCTCCTCAATGTGCTGCCCTTCTTTCCTTCCATACTCTTCCTCAATATGCCGCCCCCTCTCTCCTTCCATACTCCTCCTCAATATGCCGCCTCCTCTCTCCTTCAATACTCCTCCTCAATGTGCTGCCCTTCTTTCCTTCCATACTCCTCCTCAATATGCCGCCACCTCTCTCCTTCCTTACTCCTCCTCAATATGCCGCCTCCTCTTTCCTTCCATACTCCTCCTCAATGTGCTGCCCTTATCTCCTTCGATACTCCTCCTCAATCTGCTGCCCTTCTTTCCTTCTATACTCCTCCTCAATATGCCGCATCCTCTCTCCTTCCTGACTCCTCCTCAATATTCCGCCTCCTCTCTCCTTCCTTACTCCTCTTCAATGTGCCGCCTCCTCTTTCCTTCCTTACTCCTCCTCAATATGCCGCCTCCTCTCTCCTTCCTTACTCCTCTTCAATGTGCCGCCTCCTCTTTCCTTCCTTACTCCTCCTCAATATGCCGCCTCCTCTCTCCTTCCATACTCCTCCTCAATTTGCTGCCCTTCTTTCCTTCCATACTCCTCCTCAATGTGCTGCCCTTCTCTTTTCTTTCATAATCCTCCTCAATATGCTGCCCCCTCTCTCCTTCCTTTCTCCTCCTCAATATGCCGCCCCCTCTCTCCTTCCTTTCTCCTCCTCAATATGCCGCCTCCTCTCTTCTTTCATACTCCTCCTCAATGTGCTGCCTTCCTTTCCTTCCATACTCTTCCTCAATGTGCCGCCCCCTCTCTCCTTCCTTACTCCTCCTCAATATGCCGCCCCCTCTCTCCTGCCTTACTCCTCCTCAATATGCCGCCTCCTCTGTCCTTCCATACTCCTCCTCAATGTGCTGCCCTTCTTTCCTTCCATACTCCTCCTCAATATGCCGCCTCCTCTCTCCTTCCATACTTCTCCTCAATGTGCTGCCCTTCTTTCCGTCTATAGTCCTCCTCAATGTGCCGCCTCCTCTCTCCTTCCGTACTCCTCCTCAATGTGCTGCCCTTCTTTCCTTCTATACTCCTCCTCAATGTGCCGCCTCCTCTCTCCTTCCATACTCCTCCTCAATGTGCTGCCCTTCTTTCCTTCTATACTCCTCCTCAATGTGCAGCCCTTCTTTCCTTCCATACTCTTCCTCAATGTTCCGCCCCCTCTCTCCTTCCTTACTCCTCCTCAATATGCCGCCCCCTCTCTCCTGCCTTACTCCTCCTCAATATGCCGCCTCCTCTGTCCTTCCATACTCCTCCTCAATGTGCTGCCCTTCTTTCCTTCCATACTCTTCCTCAATATGCCGCCTCCTCTGTCCTTCCGTACTCCTCCTCAATGTGCTGCCCTTCTTTCCTTCCATACTCTTCCTCAATATGCCGCCCCCTCTCTCCTGCCTTACTCCTCCTCAATATGCCGCCTCCTCTGTCCTTCCATACTCCTCCTCAATGTGCTGCCCTTCTTTCCTTCCATACTCTTCCTCAATATGCCGCCCCCTCTCTCCTTCCGTACTCCTCCTCAATATGCCGCCTCCTCTCTCCTTCAATACTCCTCCTCAATGTGCTGCCCTTCTTTCCTTCCATACTCCTCCTCAATATGCCGCCCCCTCTCTCCTTCCTTTCTCCTCCTCAATATGCCGCCCCCTCTCTCCTTCCTTACTCCTCCTCAATATGCCGCCTCCTCTCTCCTTCCATACTCCTCCTCAATTTGCTGCCCTTCTTTCCTTCCATACTCCTCCTCAATGTGCTGCCCTGCTCTTTCCTTCCATAATCCTCCTCAATATGCCGCCCCCTCTTTCCTTCCTTTCTCCTCCTCAATATGCCGCCCCCTCTCTCCTTCCTTTCTCCTCCTCAATATGCCGCCTCCTCTCTCCTTCCATACTCCTCCTCAATGTGCTGCCCTTCTTTCCTTCCATACTCCTCCTCAATGTGCCGCCCCCTCTCTCCTTCCTTACTCCTCCTCAATATACCGCCTCCTATCTCCTTCGGTACTCCTCCTCAATTTGCTGCCCTTCTTTCCTTCCATACTCCTCCTCAATGTGCTGCCCTTCTCTTTCCTTCCATAATCCTCCTCAATATGCTGCCCCCTCTCTCCTTCCTTTCTCCTCCTCAATATGCCGCCTCCTCTCTCCTTCCATACTCCTCCTCAATGTGCTGCCCTTCTTTCCTTCCATACTCTTCCTCAATATGCCGCCCCCTCTCTCCTTCCTTACTCCTCCTCAATATGCCGCCTCCTCTCTCCTTCCATACTTGTCCTCAATAGGCTGCCCTTCTTTCCTTCTATACTCCTCCTCAATGTGCCGCCTCCTCTCTCCTTCCTTATTCCTCCTCAATGTGCAGCCCTTCTTTCCTTCCATACTCTTCCTCAATGTTCCGCCCCCTCTCTCCTTCCTTACTCCTCCTCAATATGCCGCCCCCTCTCTCCTGCCTTACTCCTCCTCAATATGCCACCTCCTCTGTCCTTCCATACTCCTCCTCAATGTGCTGCCCTTCTTTCCTTCCATACTCTTCCTCAATATGCCGCCCCCTCTCTCCTTCCTTTCTCCTCCTCAATATGCCGCCTCCTCTCTCCTTCCATACTCCTCCTCAATGTGCTGCCCTTCTTTCCTTCCATACTCCTCCTCAATGTGCCGCCCCCTCTCTCCTTCCTTACTCCTCCTCAATATGCCGCCTCCTATCTCCTTCGGTACTCCTCCTCAATGTGCTGCCCTTCTTTCCTTCCATACTCCTCCTCAATGTGCTGCCCTTCTCTTTCCTTCCATAATCCTCCTCAATATGCTGCCCCCTCTCTCCTTCCTTTCTCCTCCTCAATATGCCGCCCCCTCTCTCCTTCCTTTCTCCTCCTCAATATGCCGCCTCCTCTCTCCTTCCATACTCCTCCTCAATGTGCTGCCCTTCTTTCCTTCCATACTCTTCCTCAATATGCCGCCCCCTCTCTCCTTCCTTACTCCTCCTCAATATGCCGCCCCCTCTCTCCTTCCTGACTCCTCCTCAATATGCCGCCTCCTCTCTCCTTCCATACTTGTCCTCAATGTGCTGCCCTTCTTTCCTTCTATACTCCTCCTCAATGTGCCGCCTCCTCTCTCCTTCCATATTCCTCCTCAATGTGCTGCCCTTCTTTCCTTCTATACTCCTCCACAATGTGCTGCCCTTCTTTCCTTCCATACTCTTCCTCAATGTTCCGCCCCCTCTCTCCTTCCTTACTCCTCCTCAATATGCCGCCCCCTCTCTCCTGCCTTACTCCTCCTCAATATGCCGCCTCCTCTGTCCTTCCATACTCCTCCTCAATGTGCTGCCCTTCTTTCCTTCCATACTCTTCCTCAATATGCCGCCTCCTCTGTCCTTCCGTACTCCTCCTCAATGTGCTGCCCTTCTTTCCTTCCATACTCTTAATAATAATAATAATAGTCCATTTATATAGCGCATATATCCATGCACATTGCATGCTCAAAGCGCTGAGTGACATATTACCCCTGGTCAACGAGTACAGAACACTCCCTAAGGAGAATACAACCGGTCGCCTGTCAGGCGCTCGAGGTTCAAATTCAGACTACCATCGTATTATACCAGGTACCCAATTACTGCTGGGTGGACAGAGGCACGCTTCGAACTAAGTCACTTACCCAGGGTGACACCACAAGTTTCTCAACTCATGTCTCAGTGTGGGGCAGGGAATCAACCCTTCAAACTCTCAGATTATCCAGCAACGGGTTACCCACCCATCCAGCGAGCTGCGCCCGTTGTTGCTGAACTACTCTGATAGCGGTCGACTGAGCATTGCACAGGACCACGTGCCACCACGTGCTGCCCTTCTTTCCTTCCTCAATATGCCGCCCCCTCTCTCCTGCCTTACTCCTCCACAATATGCCGCCTCCTCTGTCCTTCCATACTCCTCCTCAATGTGCTGCCCTTCTTTCCTTCCATACTCTTCCTCAATATGCCGCCCCCTCTCTCCTTCCGTACTCCTCCTCAATATGCCGCCTCCTCTCTCCTTCAATACTCCTCCTCAATGTGCTGCCCTTCTTTCCTTCCATACTCCTCCTCAATATGCCGCCACCTCTCTCCTTCCTTACTCCTCCTCAATATGCCGCCTCCTCTCTCCTTCCATACTCCTCCTCAATTTGCTGCCCTTTTTTCCCTACATACTCCTCCTCAATGTGCTGCCCTTCTCTTTTCTTCCATAATCCTCCTCAATATGCTGCCCCCTCTCTCCTTCCTTTCTCCTCCTCAATATGCCGCCCCCTCTCTCCTTCCTTTCTCCTCCTCAATATGCCGCCTCCTCTCTTCTTCCATACTCCTCCTCAATGTGCTGCCCTTCTTTCCTTCCATACTCTTCCTCAATGTGCCGCCCCCTCTCTCCTTCCTTACTCCTCCTCAATATGCCGCCCCCTCTCTCCTGCCTTACTCCTCCTCAATATGCCGCCTCCTCTGTCCTTCCATACTCCTCCTCAATGTGCTGCCCTTCTTTCCTTCCATACTCCTCCTCAATATGCCGCCTCCTCTCTCCTTCCATACTTCTCCTCAATGTGCTGCCCTTCTTTCCGTCTATAGTCCTCCTCAATGTGCCGCCTCCTCTCTCCTTCCGTACTCCTCCTCAATGTGCTGCCCTTCTTTCCTTCTATACTCCTCCTCAATGTGCCGCCTCCTCTCTCCTTCCATACTCCTCCTCAATGTGCTGCCCTTCTTTCCTTCTATACTCCTCCTCAATGTGCAGCCCTTCTTTCCTTCCATACTCTTCCTCAATGTTCCGCCCCCTCTCTCCTTCCTTACTCCTCCTCAATATGCCGCCCCCTCTCTCCTGCCTTACTCCTCCTCAATATGCCGCCTCCTCTGTCCTTCCATACTCCTCCTCAATGTGCTGCCCTTCTTTCCTTCCATACTCTTCCTCAATATGCCGCCTCCTCTGTCCTTCCGTACTCCTCCTCAATGTGCTGCCCTTCTTTCCTTCCATACTCTTCCTCAATATGCCGCCCCCTCTCTCCTGCCTTACTCCTCCTCAATATGCCGCCTCCTCTGTCCTTCCATACTCCTCCTCAATGTGCTGCCCTTCTTTCCTTCCATACTCTTCCTCAATATGCCGCCCCCTCTCTCCTTCCGTACTCCTCCTCAATATGCCGCCTCCTCTCTCCTTCAATACTCCTCCTCAATGTGCTGCCCTTCTTTCCTTCCATACTCCTCCTCAATATGCCGCCCCCTCTCTCCTTCCTTTCTCCTCCTCAATGTTCCGCCCCCTCTCTCCTTCCTTACTCCTCCTCAATATGCCGCCTCCTCTCTCCTTCCATACTCCTCCTCAATTTGCTGCCCTTCTTTCCTTCCATACTCCTCCTCAATGTGCTGCCCTGCTCTTTCCTTCCATAATCCTCCTCAATATGCCGCCCCCTCTTTCCTTCCTTTCTCCTCCTCAATATGCCGCCCCCTCTCTCCTTCCTTTCTCCTCCTCAATATGCCGCCTCCTCTCTCCTTCCATACTCCTCCTCAATGTGCTGCCCTTCTTTCCTTCCATACTCCTCCTCAATGTGCCGCCCCCTCTCTCCTTCCTTACTCCTCCTCAATATACCGCCTCCTATCTCCTTCGGTACTCCTCCTCAATTTGCTGCCCTTCTTTCCTTCCATACTCCTCCTCAATGTGCTGCCCTTCTCTTTCCTTCCATAATCCTCCTCAATATGCTGCCCCCTCTCTCCTTCCTTTCTCCTCCTCAATATGCCGCCCCCTCTCTCCTTCCTTTCTCCTCCTCAATATGCCGCCTCCTCTCTCCTTCCATACTCCTCCTCAATGTTCTGCCCTTCTTTCCTTCCATACTCTTCCTCAATATGCCGCCCCCTCTCTCCTTCCTTACTCCTCCTCAATATGCCGCCTCCTCTCTCCTTCCATACTTGTCCTCAATAGGCTGCCCTTCTTTCCTTCTATACTCCTCCTCAATGTGCCGCCTCCTCTCTCCTTCCTTATTCCTCCTCAATGTGCAGCCCTTCTTTCCTTCCATACTCTTCCTCAATGTTCCGCCCCCTCTCTCCTGCCTTACTCCTCCTCAATATGCCACCTCCTCTGTCCTTCCATACTCCTCCTCAATGTGCTGCGCTTCTTTCCTTCCATACTCTTCCTCAATATGCCGCCCCCTCTCTCCTTCCTTTCTCCTCCTCAATATGCCGCCTCCTCTCTCCTTCCATACTCCTCCTCAATGTGCTGCCCTTCTTTCCTTCCATACTCCTCCTCAATGTGCCGCCCCCTCTCTCCTTCCTTACTCCTCCTCAATATGCCGCCTCCTATCTCCTTCGGTACTCCTCCTCAATGTGCTGCCCTTCTTTCCTTCCATACTCCTCCTCAATGTGCTGCCCTTCTCTTTCCTTCCATAATCCTCCTCAATATGCTGCCCCCTCTCTCCTTCCTTTCTCCTCCTCAATATGCCGCCCCCTCTCTCCTTCCTTTCTCCTCCTCAATATGCCGCCTCCTCTCTCCTTCCATACTCCTCCTCAATGTGCTGCCCTTCTTTCCTTCCATACTCTTCCTCAATATGCCGCCCCCTCTCTCCTTCCTTACTCCTCCTCAATATGCCGCCCCCTCTCTCCTTCCTGACTCCTCCTCAATATGCCGCCTCCTCTCTCCTTCCATACTTGTCCTCAATGTGCTGCCCTTCTTTCCTTCTATACTCCTCCTCAATGTGCCGCCTCCTCTCTCCTTCCATATTCCTCCTCAATGTGCTGCCCTTCTTTCCTTCTATACTCCTCCACAATGTGCTGCCCTTCTTTCCTTCCATACTCTTCCTCAATGTTCCGCCCCCTCTCTCCTTCCTTACTCCTCCTCAATATGCCGCCCCCTCTCTCCTGCCTTACTCCTCCTCAATATGCCGCCTCCTCTGTCCTTCCATACTCCTCCTCAATGTGCTGCCCTTCTTTCCTTCCATACTCTTCCTCAATATGCCGCCTCCTCTGTCCTTCCGTACTCCTCCTCAATGTGCTGCCCTTCTTTCCTTCCATACTCTTAATAATAATAATAATAGTCCATTTATATAGCGCATATATCCATGCACATTGCATGCTCAAAGCGCTGAGTGACATATTACCCCTGGTCAACGAGTACAGAACACTCCCTAAGGAGAATACAACCGGTCGCCTGTCAGGCGCTCGAGGTTCAAATTCAGACTACCATCGTATTATACCAGGTACCCAATTACTGCTGGGTGGACAGAGGCACGCTTCGAACTAAGTCACTTACCCAGGGTGACACCACAAGTTTCTCAACTCATGTCTCAGTGTGGGGCAGGGAATCAACCCTTCAAACTCTCAGATTATCCAGCAACGGGTTACCCACCCATCCAGCGAGCTGCGCCCGTTGTTGCTGAACTACTCTGATAGCGGTCGACTGAGCATTGCACAGGACCACGTGCCACCACGTGCTGCCCTTCTTTCCTTCCTCAATATGCCGCCCCCTCTCTCCTGCCTTACTCCTCCACAATATGCCGCCTCCTCTGTCCTTCCATACTCCTCCTCAATGTGCTGCCCTTCTTTCCTTCCATACTCTTCCTCAATGTGCTGCCCTTCTTTCCTTCCATACTCCTCCTCAATATGCCGCCCCCTCTCTCCTTCCTTACTCCTCCTCAATATGCCGCCTCCTCTCTCCTTCCATACTCCTCCTCAATTTGCTGCCCTTTTTTCCCTACATACTCCTCCTCAATGTGCTGCCCTTCTCTTTTCTTCCATAATCCTCCTCAATATGCTGCCCCCTCTCTCCTTCCTTTCTCCTCCTCAATATGCCGCCCCCTCTCTCCTTCCTTTCTCCTCCTCAATATGCCGCCTCCTCTCTTCTTCCATACTCCTCCTCAATGTGCTGCCCTTCTTTCCTTCCATACTCTTCCTCAATGTGCCGCCCCCTCTCTCCTTCCTTACTCCTCCTCAATATGCCGCCCCCTCTCTCCTGCCTTACTCCTCCTCAATATGCCGCCTCCTCTGTCCTTCCATACTCCTCCTCAATGTGCTGCCATTCTTTCCTTCCACACTCCTCCTCAATATGCAGCCTCCTCTCTCCTTCCATACTTCTCCTCAATGTGCTGCCCTTCTTTCCTTCTATACTCCTCCTCAATGTGCCGCCTCCTCTCTCCTTCCTTACTCCTCCTCAATGTGCTGCCCTTCTTTCCTTCTATACTCCTCCTCAATGTGCCGCCTCCTCTCTCCTTCCATACTCCTCCTCAATGTGCTGCCCTTCTTTCCTTCTATACTCCTCCTCAATGTGCAGCACTTCTTTCCTTCCATACTCTTCCTCAATGTTCCGCCCCCTCTCTCCTTCCTTACTCCTCCTCAATATGCCGTCCCCTCTCTCCTGCCTTACTCCTCCTCAATATGCCGCCTCCTCTGTCCTTCCATACTCCTCCTCAATGTGCTGCCCTTCTTTCCTTCCATACTCTTCCTCAATATGCCGCCTCCTCTGTCCTTCCGTACTCCTCCTCAATGTGCTGCCCTTCTTTCCTTCCATACTCCTCCTCAATATGCCGCCCCCTCTCTCCTTCCTTACTCCTCCTCAATGTTCCGCCCCCTCTCTCCTTCCTTACTCCTCCTCAATATGCCGCCTCCTCTCTCCTTCCATACTCCTCCTCAATTTGCTGCCCTTCTTTCCTTCCATACTCCTCCTCAATGTGCTGCCCTGCTCTTTCCTTCCATAATCCTCCTCAATATGCCGCCCCCTCTCTCCTTCCTTTCTCCTCCTCAATATGCCGCCCCCTCTCTCCTTCCTTTCTCCTCCTCAATATGCCGCCTCCTCTCTCCTTCCATACTCCTCCTCAATGTGCTGCCCTTCTTTCCTTCCATACTCCTCCTCAATGTGCCGCCCCCTCTCTCCTTCCTTACTCCTCCTCAATGTGCTGCCCTTCTTTCCTTCTATACTCCTCCTCAATGTGCCGCCTCCTCTCTCCTTCCATACTCCTCCTCAATGTGCTGCCCTTCTTTCCTTCTATACTCCTCCTCAATGTGCAGCACTTCTTTCCTTCCATACTCTTCCTCAATGTTCCGCCCCCTCTCTCCTTCCTTACTCCTCCTCAATATGCCGTCCCCTCTCTCCTGCCTTACTCCTCCTCAATATGCCGCCTCCTCTGTCCTTCCATACTCCTCCTCAATGTGCTGCCCTTCTTTCCTTCCATACTCTTCCTCAATATGCCGCCTCCTCTGTCCTTCCGTACTCCTCCTCAATGTGCTGCCCTTCTTTCCTTCCATACTCCTCCTCAATATGCCGCCCCCTCTCTCCTTCCTTACTCCTCCTCAATGTTCCGCCCCCTCTCTCCTTCCTTACTCCTCCTCAATATGCCGCCTCCTCTCTCCTTCCATAATCCTCCTCAATTTGCTGCCCTTCTTTCCTTCCATACTCCTCCTCAATGTGCTGCCCTGCTCTTTCCTTCCATAATCCTCCTCAATATGCCGCCCCCTCTCTCCTTCCTTTCTCCTCCTCAATATGCCGCCCCCTCTCTCCTTCCTTTCTCCTCCTCAATATGCCGCCTCCTCTCTCCTTCCATACTCCTCCTCAATGTGCTGCCCTTCTTTCCTTCCATACTCCTCCTCAATGTGCCGCCCCCTCTCTCCTTCCTTACTCCTCCTCAATATGCCGCCTCCTATCTCCTTCGGTACTCCTCCTCAATGTGCTGCCCTTCTCTCCTTCCACACTCCTCCTCAATATGCCGCCCCCTCTCTCCTTCCTTACTGCTCCTCAATATGCCGCCTCCTCTCTTCATCCATACTCCTCCTCAATTTGCTGCCCTTCTTTCCTTCCATACTCCTCCTCAATGTGCTGCCCTTCTCTTTCCTTCCATAATCCTCCTCAATATGCTGCCCCCTCTCTCCTTCCTTTCTCCTCCTCAATATGCCGCCCCCTCTCTCCTTCCTTTCTCCTCCTCAATATGCCGCCTCCTCTCTCCTTCCATACTCCTCCTCAATGTGCTGCCCTTCTTTCCTTCCATACTCTTCCTCAATGTGCCGCCCCCTCTCTCCTTCCTTACTCCTCCTCAATATGCCGCCCCCTCTCTCCTGCCTTACTCCTCCTCAATATGCCGCCTCCTCTGTCCTTCCATACTCCTCCTCAATGTGCTGCCCTTCTTTTCTTCCATACTCCTCCTCAATATGCCGCCTCCTCTCTCCTTCCTTACTCCTCCTCAATGTGCTGCCCTTCTTTCCTTCTATACTCCTCCTCAATGTGCCACCTCCTCTCTCCTTCCATACTCCTCCTCAATGTGCTGCCCTTCTTTCCTTCTATACTCCTCCTCAATGTGCAGCCCTTCTTTCCTTCCATACTCTTCCTCAATGTTCCGCCCCCTCTCTCCTTCCTTACTCCTCCTCAATATGCCGCCCCCTCTCTCCTGCCTTACTCCTCCTCAATATGCCGCCTCCTCTGTCCTTCCATACTCCTCCTCAATGTGCTGCCCTTCTTTCCTTCCATACTCTTCCTCAATATGCCGCCTCCTCTGTCCTTCCGTACTCCTCCTCAATGTGCTGCCCTTCTTTCCTTCCAAACTCTTCCTCAATATGCCGCCCCCTCTCTCCTTCCGTACTCCTCCTCAATATGCCGCCTCCTCTCTCCTTCAATACTCCTCCTCAATGTGCTGCCCTTCTTTCCTTCCATACTCCTCCTCAATATGCCGCCCCCTCTCTCCTTCCTTACTCCTCCTCAATGTTCCGCCCCCTCTCTCCTTCCTTACTCCTCCTCAATATGCCGCCTCCTCTCTCCTTCCATACTCCTCCTCAATTTGCTGCCCTTCTTTCCTTCCATACTCCTCCTCAATGTGCTGCCCTGCTCTTTCCTTCCATAATCCTCCTCAATATGCCGCCCCCTCTCTCCTTCCTTTCTCCTCCTCAATATGCCGCCTCCTATCTCCTTCGGTACTCCTCCTCAATGTGCTGCCCTTCTCTCCTTCCACACTCCTCCTCAATATGCCGCCCCCTCTCTCCTTCCTTACTGCTCCTCAATATGCCGCCTCCTCTCTCCATCCATACTCCTCCTCAATGTGCTGCCCTTCTTTCCTTCCATACTCCTCCTCAATGTGCTGCCCTTCTCTTTCCTTCCATAATCCTCCTCAATATGCTGCCCCCTCTCTCCTTCCTTTCTCCTCCTCAATATGCCGCCCCCTCTCTCCTTCCTTTCTCCTCCTCAATATGCCGCCTCCTCTCTCCTTCCATACTCCTCCTCAATGTGCTGCCCTTCTTTCCTTCCATACTCCTCCTCAATGTGCCGCCCCCTCTCTCCTTCCTTACTGCTCCTCAATATGCCGCCTCCTCTCTCCATCCATACTCCTCCTCAATGTGCTGCCCTTCTTTCCTTCCATACTCCTCCTCAATGTGCTGCCCTTCTCTTTCCTTCCATAATCCTCCTCAATATGCCGCCCCCTCTCTCCTTCCTTTCTCCTCCTCAATATGCCGCCCCCTCTCTCCTTCCTTTCTCCTCCTCAATATGCCGCCTCCTCTCTCCTTCCATACTCCTCCTCAATGTGCTGCCCTTCTTTCCTTCCATACTCCTCCTCAATGTGCCGCCCCCTCTCTCCTTCCTTACTCCTCCTCAATATGCCGCCTCCTATCTCCTTCGGTACTCCTCCTCAATGTGCTGCCCTTCTCTCCTTCCACACTCCTCCTCAATATGCCGCCCCCTCTCTCCTTCCTTACTGCTCCTCAATATGCCGCCTCCTCTCTTCATCCATACTCCTCCTCAATTTGCTGCCCTTCTTTCCTTCCATACTCCTCCTCAATGTGCTGCCCTTCTCTTTCCTTCCATAATCCTCCTCAATATGCTGCCCCCTCTCTCCTTCCTTTCTCCTCCTCAATATGCCGCCCCCTCTCTCCTTCCTTACTCCTCCTCAATATGCCGCCTCCTCTCTCCTTCCATACTCCTCCTCAATGTGCTGCCCTTCTTTCCTTCCATACTCTTCCTCAATGTGCCGCCCCCTCTCTCCTTCCTTACTCCTCCTCAATATGCCGCCCCCTCTCTCCTGCCTTACTCCTCCTCAATATGCCGCCTCCTCTGTCCTTCCATACTCCTCCTCAATGTGCTGCCCTTCTTTCCTTCCATACTCCTCCTCAATATGCCGCCTCCTCTCTCCTTCCTTACTCCTCCTCAATGTGCTGCCCTTCTTTCCTTCTATACTCCTCCTCAATGTGCCACCTCCTCTCTCCTTCCATACTCCTCCTCAATGTGCTGCCCTTCTTTCCTTCTATACTCCTCCTCAATGTGCAGCCCTTCTTTCCTTCCATACTCTTCCTCAATGTTCCGCCCCCTCTCTCCTTCCTTACTCCTCCTCAATATGCCGCCCCCTCTCTCCTGCCTTACTCCTCCTCAATATGCCGCCTCCTCTGTCCTTCCATACTCCTCCTCAATGTGCTGCCCTTCTTTCCTTCCATACTCTTCCTCAATATGCCGCCTCCTCTGTCCTTCCGTACTCCTCCTCAATGTGCTGCCCTCCTTTCCTTCCAAACTCTTCCTCAATATGCCGCCCCCTCTCTCCTGCCTTACTCCTCCTCAATATGCCGCCTCCTCTGTCCTTCCATACTCCTCCTCAATGTGCTGCCCTTCTTTCCTTCCATACTCTTCCTCAATATGCCGCCCCCTCTCTCCTTCCGTACTCCTCCTCAATATGCCGCCTCCTCTCTCCTTCAATACTCCTCCTCAATGTGCTGCCCTTCTTTCCTTCCATACTCCTCCTCAATATGCCGCCCCCTCTCTCCTTCCTTACTCCTCCTCAATATGCCGCCCCCTCTCTCCTTCCTTACTCCTCCTCAATATGCCGCCTCCTCTCTCCTTCCATACTCCTCCTCAATTTGCTGCCCTTCTTTCCTTCCATACTCCTCCTCAATGTGCTGCCCTGCTCTTTCCTTCCATAATCCTCCTCAATATGCCGCCCCCTCTCTCCTTCCTTTCTCCTCCTCAATATGCCGCCCCCTCTCTCCTTCCTTTCTCCTCCTCAATATGCCGCCTCCTCTCTCCTTCCATACTCCTTCTCAATGTGCTGCCCTTCTTTCCTTACATACTCCTCCTCAATGTGCCGCCCCCTCTCTCCTTCCTTACTCCTCCTCAATATGCCGCCTCCTATCTCCTTCGGTACTCCTCCTCAATGTGCTGCCCTTCTCTCCTTCCACACTCCTCCTCAATATGCCGCCCCCTCTCTCCTTCCTTACTGCTCCTCAATATGCCGCCTCCTCTCTCCATCCATACTCCTCCTCAATGTGCTGCCCTTCTTTCCTTCCATACTCCTCCTCAATGTGCTGCCCTTCTCTTTCCTTCCATAATCCTCCTCAATATGCTGCCCCCTCTCTCCTTCCTTTCTCCTCCTCAATATGCCGCCCCCTCTCTCCTTCCTTTCTCCTCCTCAATATGCCGCCTCCTCTCTCCTTCCATACTCCTCCTCAATGTGCTGCCCTTCTTTCCTTCTATACTCCTCCTCAATGTGCCGCCTCCTCTCTCCTTCCATATTCCTCCTCAATGTGCTGCCCTTCTTTCCTTCTATACTCCTCCTCAATGTGCCGCCTCCTCTCTCCTTCCATACTCCTCCTCAATGTGCTGCCCTTCTTTCCTTCCATACTCCTCCTCAATATGCCGCCCCCTCTCTCCTTCCTTACTCCTCCTCAATGTTCCGCCCCCTCTCTCCTTCCTTACTCCTCCTCAATATGCCGCCTCCTCTCTCCTTCCACACTCCTCCTCAATGTGCAGCCCTTCTTTCCTTCCATACTCTTCCTCAATGTTCCGCCCCCTCTCTCCTTCCTTACTCCTCCTCAATATGCCGCCCCCTCTCTCCTGCCTTACTCCTCCTCAATATGCCGCCTCCTCTGTCCTTCCATACTCCTCCTCAATGTGCTGCCCTTCTTTCCTTCCATACTCTTCCTCAATATGCCGCCTCCTCTGTCCTTCTGTACTCCTCCTCAATGTGCTGCCCTTCTTTCCTTCCATACTCTTCCTCAATATGCCGCCCCCTCTCTCCTGCCTTACTCCTCCTCAATATGCCGCCTCCTCTGTCCTTCCATACTCCTCCTCAATGTGCTGCCCTTCTTTCCTTCCATACTCTTCCTCAATATGCCGCCCCCTCTCTCCTTCCGTACTCCTCCTCAATATGCCGCCTCCTCTCTCCTTCAATACTCCTCCTCAATGTGCTGCCCTTCTTTCCTTCCATACTCCTCCTCAATATGCCGCCCCCTCTCTCCTTCCTTACTCCTCCTCAATGTTCCGCCCCCTCTCTCCTTCCTTACTCCTCCTCAATATGCCGCCTCCTCTCTCCTTCCATACTCCTCCTCAATGTGCAGCCCTTCTTTCCTTCCATACTCTTCCTCAATGTTCCGCCCCCTCTCTCCTTCCTTACTCCTCCTCAATATGCCGCCCCCTCTCTCCTGCCTTACTCCTCCTCAATATGCCGCCTCCTCTGTCCTTCCATACTCCTCCTCAATGTGCTGCCCTTCTTTCCTTCCATACTCTTCCTCAATATGCCGCCTCCTCTGTCCTTCTGTACTCCTCCTCAATGTGCTGCCCTTCTTTCCTTCCATACTCTTCCTCAATATGCCGCCCCCTCTCTCCTGCCTTACTCCTCCTCAATATGCCGCCTCCTCTGTCCTTCCATACTCCTCCTCAATGTGCTGCCCTTCTTTCCTTCCATACTCTTCCTCAATATGCCGCCCCCTCTCTCCTTCCGTACTCCTCCTCAATATGCCGCCTCCTCTCTCCTTCAATACTCCTCCTCAATGTGCTGCCCTTCTTTCCTTCCATACTCTTCCTCAATGTGCCGCCCCCTCTCTCCTTCCTTACTCCTCCTCAATATGCCGCCCCCTCTCTCCTGCCTTACTCCTCCTCAATATGCCGCCTCCTCTGTCCTTCCATACTCCTCCTCCTCAATGTGCTGCCCTTCTTTCCTTCCATACTCCTCCTCAATATGCCGCCTCCTCTCTCCTTCTATACTTCTCCTCAATGTGCTGCCCTTCAATCCTTCTATACTCCTCCTCAATGTGCCGCCTCCTCTCTCCTTCCTTACTCCTCCTCAATGTGCTGCCCTTCTTTCCTTCTATACTCCTCCTCAATGTTCCGCCTCCTCTCTCCTTCCATACTCCTCCTCAATGTGCTGCCCTTCTTTCCTTCTATACTCCTCCTCAATGTGCAGCCCTTCTTTCCTTCCATACTCTTCCTCAATGTTCCGCCCCCTCTCTCCTTCCTTACTCCTCCTCAATATGCCGCCCCCTCTCTCCTGCCTTACTCCTCCTCAATATGCCGCCTCCTCTGTCCTTCCATACTCCTCCTCAATGTGCTGCCCTTCTTTTCTTCCATACTCTTCCTCAATATGCCGCCTCCTCTGTCCTTCCGTACTCCTCCTCAATGTGCTGCCCTTCTTTCCTTCCATACTCTTCCTCAATATGCCGCCCCCTCTCTCCTGCCTTACTCCTCCTCAATATGCCGCCTCCTCTGTCCTTCCATACTCCTCCTCAATGTGCTGCCCTTCTTTCCTTCCATACTCTTCCTCAATATGCCGCCCCCTCTCTCCTTCCGTACTACTTCTCAATATGCCGCCTCCTCTCTCCTTCAATACTCCTCCTCAATGTGCTGCCCTTCTTTCCTTCCATACTCCTCCTCAATATGCCGCCCCCTCTCTCCTTCCTTACTCCTCCTCAATGTTCCGCCCCCTCTCTCCTTCCTTACTCCTCCTCAATATGCCGCCTCCTCTCTCCTTCCATACTTCTCCTCAATTTGCTGCCCTTCTTTCCTTCCATACTCCTCCTCAATGTGCTGCCCTGCTCTTTCCTTCCATAATCCTCCTCAATATGCCGCCCCCACTCTCCTTCCTTTCTCCTCCTCAATATGCCGCCCCCTCTCTCCTTCCTTTCTCCTCCTCAATATGCCGCCTTCTCTCTCCTTCCATACTCCTCCTCAATGTGCTGCCCTTCTTTCCTTCCATACTCCTCCTCAATGTGCCGCCCCCTCTCTCCTTCCTTACTCCTCCTCAATATGCCGCCTCCTATCTCCTTCGGTACTCCTCCTCAATGTGCTGCCCTTCTCTCCTTCCACACTCCTCCTCAATATGCCGCCCCCTCTCTCCTTCCTTACTGCTCCTCAATATGCCGCCTCCTCTCTCCATCCATACTCCTCCTCAATTTGCTGCCCTTCTTTCCTTCCATACTCCTCCTCAATGTGCTGCCCTTCTCTTTCCTTCCATAATCCTCCTCAATATGCTGCCCCCTCTCTCCTTCCTTTCTCCTCCTCAATATGCCGCCCCCTCTCTCCTTCCTTTCTCTTCCTCAATATGCCGCCCCCTTTCTCCTTCCTTACTCCTCCTCAATATGCCGCCCCCTCTCTCCTTCCTGACTCCTCCTCAATATGCCGCCTCCTCTCTCCTTCCATACTCCTCCTCAGTGTGCTGCCCTTCTTTCCTTCTATACTCCTCCTCAATGTGCCGCCTCCTCTCTCCTTCCATATTCCTCCTCAATGTGCTGCCCTTCTTTCCTTCTATACTCCTCCTCAATGTGCAGCCCTTCTTTCCTTCCATACTCTTCCTCAATGTTCCACCCCCTATCTCCTTCCTTACTCCTCCTCAATATGCCGCCCCCTCTCTCCTGCCTTACTCCTCCTCAATATGCCGCCTCCTCTGTCCTTCCATACTCCTCCTCAATGTGCTGCCCTTCTTTCCTTCCATACTCTTCCTCAATATGCCGCCTCCTCTGTCCTTCCGTACTCCTCCTCAATGTGCTGCCCTTCTTCCCTTCCATACTCTTCCTCAATATGCCGCCCCCTCTCTCCTGCCTTACTCCTCCTCAATATGCCGCCTCCTCTGTCCTTCCATACTCCTCCTCATCGTGCTGCCCTTCTTTCCTTCCATACTTTTCCTCAATATGCCGCCCCCTCTCTCCTTCCGTACTCCTCCTCAATATGCCGCCTCCTCTCTCCTTCAATACTCCTCCTCAATGTGCTGCCCTTCTTTCCTTCCATACTCCTCCTCAATATGCCGCAACCTCTCTCCTTCCTTACTCCTCCTCAATATGCCGCCTCCTCTTTCCTTCCATACTCCTCCTCAATTTGCTGCCCTTATCTCCTTCGATACTCCTCCTCAATGTGCTGCCCTTCTTTCCTTCTATACTCCTCCTCAATATGCCGCATCCTCTCTCCTTCCTGACTCCTCCTCAATATGCCGCCTCCTCTCTCCTTCCTTACTCCTCTTCAATGTGCCGCCTCCTCTTTCCTTCCTTACTCCTCCTCAATATGCCGCCTCCTCTCTCCTTCCATACTCCTCCTCAATTTGCTGCCCTTTTTTCCTTCCATACTCCTCCTCAATGTGCTGCCCTTCTCTTTTCTTCCATAATCCTCCTCAACATGCCGTCTCCTCTCTCCTTCCATACTCCTCCTCAATTTGCTGCCCTTCTTTCCTTCCATACTCCTCCTCAATGTGCTGCCCTGCTCTTTCCTTCCATAATCCTCCTCAATATGCCGCCCCCTCTCTCCTTCCTTTCTCCTCCTCAATATGCCGCCCCCTCTCTCCTTCCTTTCTCCTCCTCAATATGCCGCCTCCTCTCTCCTCCCATACTCCTCCTCAATGTGCTGCCCTTCTTTCCTTCCATACTCCTCCTCAATGTGCCGCCCCCTCTCTCCTTCCTTACTCCTCCTCAATATGCCGCCTCCTATCTCCTTCGGTACTCCTCCTCAATGTGCTGCCCTTTTCTCCTTCCACACTCCTCCTCAATATGCCGCCCCCTCTCTCCTTCCTTACTGCTCCTCAATATGCCGCCTCCTCTCTCCATCCATACTCCTCCTCAATTTGCTGCCCTTCTTTCCTTCCATACTCCTCCTCAATGTGCTGCCCTTCTCTTTCCTTCCATATTCCTCCTCAATATGCTGCCCCCTCTCTCCTTCCTTTCTCCTCCTCAATATGCCGCCCCCTCTCTCCTTCCTTTCTCCTCCTCAGTATGCCGCCTCCTCTCTCCTTCCATACTCCTCCTCAATGTGCTGCCCTTCTTTCCTTCCATACTCTTCCTCAATATGCCGTCCCCTCTCTCCTTCCTTACTCCTCCTCAATATGCCGCCCCCTCTCTCCTTCCTGACTCCTCCTCAATATGCCGCCTCCTCTCTCCTTCCATACTTCTCCTCAATGTGCTGCCCTTCTTTCCTTCTATACTCCTCCTCAATGTGTCGCCTCCTCTCTCCTTCCATATTCCTCCTCAATGTGCTGCCCTTCTTTCCTTCTATACTCCTCCTCAATGTGCAGCCCTTCTTTCCTTCCATACTCTTCCTCAATGTTCCGCCCCCTCTCTCCTTCCTTACTCCTCCTCAATATGCCGCCCCCTCTCTCCTGCCTTACTCCTCCTCAATATGCCGCCTCCTCTGTCCTTCCATACTCCTCCTCAATGTGCTGCCCTTCTTTCCTTCCATACTCTTCCTCAATATGCCGCCTCCTCTGTCCTTCCGTACTCCTCCTCAATGTGCTGCCCTTCTTCCCTTCCATACTCTTCCTCAATATGCCGCCCCCTCTCTCCTGCCTTACTCCTCCTCAATATGCCGCTTCCTCTGTCCTTCCATACTCCTCCTCAATGTGCTGCCCTTCTTTCCTTCCATACTCTTCCTCAATATGCCGCCCCCTCTCTCCTTCCGTACTCCTCCTCAATATGCCGCCTCCTCTCTCCTTCAATACTCCTCCTCAATGTGCTGCCCTTCTTTCCTTCCATACTCCTCCTCAATATGCCGCAACCTCTCTCCTTCCTTACTCCTCCTCAATATGCCGCCTCCTCTTTCCTTCCATACTCCTCCTCAATTTGCTGCCCTTATCTCCTTCGATACTCCTCCTCAATGTGCTGCCCTTCTTTCCTTCTATACTCCTCCTCAATATGCCGCATCCTCTCTCCTTCCTGACTCCTCCTCAATATGCCGCCTCCTCTCTCCTTCCTTACTCCTCTTCAATGTGCCGCCTCCTCTTTCCTTCCTTACTGCTCCTCAATATGCCGCCTCCTCTCTCCTTCCATACTCCTCCTCAATTTGCGCCCTTCTTTCCTTCCATACTCCTCCTCAATATGCTGCCCTGCTCTTTCCTTCCTTTCTCCTCCTCAATATGCCGCCCCCTCTCTCCTTCCTTTCTCCTCCTCAATATGCCGCCTCCTCTCTCCTTCCATACTCCTCCTCAATGTGCTGCCCTTCTTTCCTTCCATACTCCTCCTCAATGTGCCGCCCCCTCTCTCCTTCCTTACTCCTCAATATGCCGCCTCCTATCTCCTTCGGTACTCCTCCTCAATGTGCTGCCCTTCTCTCCTTCCACACTCCTCCTCAATATGCCGCCCCCTCTCTCCTTCCTTACTGCTCCTCAATATGCCGCCTCCTCTCTCCATCCATACTCCTCCTCAATTTGCTGCCCTTCTTTCCTTCCATACTCCTCCTCAATGTGCTGCCCTTCTCTTTCCTTCCATATTCCTCCTCAATATGCTGCCCCCTCTCTCCTTCCTTTCTCCTCCTCAATATGCCGCCCCCTCTCTCCTTCCTTTCTCCTCCTCAATGTGCCGCCTCCTCTCTCCTTCCTTACTCCTCCTCAATGTGCTGCCCTTCTTTCCTTCTATACTCCTCCTCAATGTTCCGCCTCCTCTCTCCTTCCATACTCCTCCTCAATGTGCTGCCCTTCTTTCCTTCTATACTCCTCCTCAATGTGCAGCCCTTCTTTCCTTCCATACTCTTCCTCAATGTTCTGCCCCCTCTCTCCTTCCTTACTCCTCCTCAATATGCCGCCCCCTCTCTCCTGCCTTACTCCTCCTCAATATGCCGCCTCCTCTGTCCTTCCATACTCCTCCTCAATGTGCTGCCCTTCTTTCCTTCCATACTCTTCCTCAATATGCCGCCTCCTCTGTCCTTCCGTACTCCTCCTCAATGTGCTGCCCTTCTTTCCTTCCATACTCTTCCTCAATATGCCGCCCCCTCTCTCCTGCCTTACTCCTCCTCAATATGCCGCCTCCTCTGTCCTTCCATACTCCTCCTCAATGTGCTGCCCTTCTTTCCTTCCATACTCTTCCTCAATATGCCGCCCCCTCTCTCCTTCCGTACTCCTTCTCAATATGCCGCCTCCTCTCTCCTTCAATACTCCTCCTCAATGTGCTGCCCTTCTTTCCTTCCATACTCCTCCTCAATATGCCGCCCCCTCTCTCCTTCCTTACTCCTCCTCAATGTTCCGCCCCCTCTCTCCTTCCTTACTCCTCCTCAATATGCCGCCTCCTCTCTCCTTCCATACTCCTCCTCAATTTGCTGCCCTTCTTTCCTTCCATACTCCTCCTCAATGTGCTGCCCTGCTCTTTCCTTCCATAATCCTCCTCAATATGCCGCCCCCTCTCTCCTTCCTTTCTCCTCCTCAATATGCCGCCCCCTCTCTCCTTCATTTCTCCTCCTCAATATGCCGCCTTCTCTCTCCTTCCATACTCCTCCTCAATGTGCTGCCCTTTTTTCCTTCCATACTCCTCCTCAATGTGCCGCCCCCTCTCTCCTTCCTTACTCCTCCTCAATATGCCGCCTCCTATCTCCTTCGGTACTCCTCCTCAATGTGCTGCCCTTCTCTCCTTCCACACTCCTCCTCAATATGCCGCCCCCTCTCTCCTTCCTTACTGCTCCTCAATATGCCGCCTCCTCTCTCCATCCATACTCCTCCTCAATTTGCTGCCCTTCTTTCCTTCCATACTCCTCCTCAATGTGCTGCCCTTCTCTTTCCTTCCATAATCCTCCTCAATATGCTGCCCCCTCTCTCCTTCCTTTCTCCTCCTCAATATGCCGCCCCCTCTCTCCTTCCTTTCTCCTCCTCAATATGCCGCCTCCTCTCTCCTTCCATACTCCTCCTCAATGTGCTGCCCTTCTTTCCTTCCATACTCTTCCTCAATATGCCGCCCCCTTTCTCCTTCCTTACTCCTCCTCAATATGCCGCCCCCTCTCTCCTTCCTGACTCCTCCTCAATATGCCGCCTCCTCTCTCCTTCCATACTTCTCCTCAATGTGCTGCCCTTCTTTCCTTCTATACTCCTCCTCAATGTGCCGCCTCCTCTCTCCTTCCATATTCCTCCTCAATGTGCTGCCCTTCTTTCCTTCTATACTCCTCCTCAATGTGCAGCCCTTCTTTCCTTCCATACTCTTCCTCAATGTTCCGCCCCCTCTCTCCTTACTTACTCCTCCTCAATATGCCGCCCCCTCTCTCCTGCCTTACTCCTCCTCAATATGCCGCCTCCTCTGTCCTTCCATACTCCTCCTCAATGTGCTGCCCTTCTTTCCTTCCATACTCTTCCTCAATATGCCGCCTCCTCTGTCCTTCCGTACTCCTCCTCAATGTGCTGCCCTTCTTCCCTTCCATACTCTTCCTCAATATGCCGCCCCCTCTCTCCTGCCTTACTCCTCCTCAATATGCCGCTTCCTCTGTCCTTCCATACTCCTCTTCAATGTGCTGCCCTTCTTTCCTTCCATACTCTTCCTCAATATGCCGCCCCCTCTCTCCTTCCGTACTCCTCCTCAATATGCCGCCTCCTCTCTCCTTCAATACTCCTCCTCAATGTGCTGCCCTTCTTTCCTTCCATACTCCTCCTCAATATGCCGCAACCTCTTTCCTTCCATAATCCTCCTCAATATGCTGCCCCCTCTCTCCTTCCTTTCTCCTCCTCACTATGCCGCCCCCTCTCTCCTTCCTTTCTCCTCCTCAATATGCCGCCTCCTCTCTCCTTCCATACTCCTCCTCAATGTGCTGCCCTTCTTTCCTTCCATACTCTTCCTCAATATGCCGCCCCCTTTCTCCTTCCTTACTCCTCCTCAATATGCCGCCCCCTCTCTCCTTCCTGACTCCTCCTCAATATGCCGCCTCCTCTCTCCTTCCATACTTCTCCTCAATGTGCTGCCCTTCTTTCCTTCTATACTCCTCCTCAATGTGCCGCCTCCTCTCTCCTTCCATATTCCTCCTCAATGTGCTGCCCTTCTTTCCTTCTATACTCCTCCTCAATGTGCAGCCCTTCTTTCCTTCCATACTCTTCCTCAATGTTCCGCCCCCTCTCTCCTTACTTACTCCTCCTCAATATGCCGCCCCCTCTCTCCTGCCTTACTCCTCCTCAATATGCCGCCTCCTCTGTCCTTCCATACTCCTCCTCAATGTGCTGCCCTTCTTTCCTTCCATACTCTTCCTCAATATGCCGCCTCCTCTGTCCTTCCGTACTCCTCCTCAATGTGCTGCCCTTCTTCCCTTCCATACTCTTCCTCAATATGCCGCCCCCTCTCTCCTGCCTTACTCCTCCTCAATATGCCGCTTCCTCTGTCCTTCCATACTCCTCCTCAATGTGCTGCCCTTCTTTCCTTCCATACTCTTCCTCAATATGCCGCCCCCTCTCTCCTTCCGTACTCCTCCTCAATATGCCGCCTCCTCTCTCCTTCAATACTCCTCCTCAATGTGCTGCCCTTCTTTCCTTCCATACTCCTCCTCAATATGCCGCAACCTCTCTCCTTCCTTACTCCTCCTCAATATGCCGCCTCCTCTTTCCTTCCATACTCCTCCTCAATTTGCTGCCCTTATCTCCTTCGATACTCCTCCTCAATGTGCTGCCCTTCTTTCCTTCTATACTCCTCCTCAATATGCCGCATCCTCTCTCCTTCCTGACTCCTCCTCAATATGCCGCCTCCTCTCTCCTTCCTTACTCCTCTTCAATGTGCCGCCTCCTCTTTCCTTCCTTACTGCTCCTCAATATGCCGCCTCCTCTCTCCTTCCATACTCCTCCTCAATTTGCTGCCCTTTTTTCCTTCCATACTCCTCCTCAATGTGCTGCCCTTCTCTTTTCTTCCATAATCCTCCTCAACATGCCGCCTCCTCTCTCCTTCCATACTCCTCCTCAATTTGCTGCCCTTCTTTCCTTCCATACTCTTCCTCAATATGCCGCCCCCTCTCTCCTTCCGTACTCCTCCTCAATATGCCGCCTCCTCTCTCCTTCAATACTCCTCCTCAATGTGCTGCCCTTCTTTCCTTCCATACTCCTCCTCAATATGCCGCAACCTCTTTCCTTCCATAATCCTCCTCAATATGCTGCCCCCTCTCTCCTTCCTTTCTCCTCCTCAATATGCCGCCCCCTCTCTCCTTCCTTTCTCCTCCTCAATATGCCGCCTCCTCTCTCCTTCCATACTCCTCCTCAATGTGCTGCCCTTCTTTCCTTCCATACTCTTCCTCAATATGCCGCCCCCTCTCTCCTTCCTTACTCCTCCTCAATATGCCGCCCCCTCTCTCCTTCCTGACTCCTCCTCAATATGCCGCCTCCTCTCTCCTTCCATACTTCTCCTCAATGTGCTGCCCTTCTTTCCTTCTATACTCCTCCTCAATGTGCCGCCTCCTCTCTCCTTCCATATTCCTCCTCAATGTGCTGCCCTTCTTTCCTTCTATACTCCTCCTCAATGTGCAGCCCTTCTTTCCTTCCATACTCTTCCTCAATGTTCCGCCCCCTCTCTCCTTACTTACTCCTCCTCAATATGCCGCCCCCTCTCTCCTGCCTTACTCCTCCTCAATATGCCGCCTCCTCTGTCCTTCCATACTCCTCCTCAATGTGCTGCCCTTCTTTCCTTCCATACTCTTCCTCAATATGCCGCCTCCTCTGTCCTTCCGTACTCCTCCTCAATGTGCTGCCCTTCTTCCCTTCCATACTCTTCCTCAATATGCCGCCCCCTCTCTCCTGCCTTACTCCTCCTCAATATGCCGCTTCCTCTGTCCTTCCATACTCCTCCTCAATGTGCTGCCCTTCTTTCCTTCCATACTCTTCCTCAATATGCCGCCCCCTCTCTCCTTCCGTACTCCTCCTCAATATGCCGCCTCCTCTCTCCTTCAATACTCCTCCTCAATGTGCTGCCCTTCTTTCCTTCCATACTCCTCCTCAATATGCCGCAACCTCTCTCCTTCCTTACTCCTCCTCAATATGCCGCCTCCTCTTTCCTTCCATACTCCTCCTCAATTTGCTGCCCTTATCTCCTTCGATACTCCTCCTCAATGTGCTGCCCTTCTTTCCTTCTATACTCCTCCTCAATATGCCGCCCCCTCTCTCCTTCCTGACTCCTCCTCAATATGCCGCCTCCTCTCTCCTTCCTTACTCCTCTTCAATGTGCCGCCTCCTCTTTCCTTCCTTACTGCTCCTCAATTTGCCGCCTCCTCTCACCTTCCATACTCCTCCTAAATTTGCTGCCCTTTTTTCCTTCCATACTCCTCCTCAATGTGCTGCCCTTCTCTTTTCTTCCATAATCCTCCTCAACATGCCGCCTCCTCTCTCCTTCCATACTCCTCCTCAATTTGCGCCCTTCTTTCCTTCCATACTCCTCCTCAATGTGCTGCCCTGCTCTTTCCTTCCATAATCCTCCTCAATATGCCGCCCCCTCTCTCCTTCCTTTCTCCTCCTCAATATGCCGCCCCCTCTCTCCTTCCTTTCTCCTCCTCAATATGCCGCCTCCTCTCTCCTTCCATACTCCTCCTCAATGTGCTGCCCTTCTTTCCTTCCATACTCCTCCTCAATGTGCCGCCCCCTCTCTCCTTCCTTACTCCTCCTCAATATGCCGCCTCCTATCTCCTTCGGTACTCCTCCTCAATGTGCTGCCCTTCTCTCCTTCCACACTCCTCCTCAATATGCCGCCCCCTCTCTCCTTCCTTACTGCTCCTCAATATGCCGCCTCCTCTCTCCATCCATACTCCTCCTCAATTTGCTGCCCTTCTTTCCTTCCATACTCCTCCTCAATGTGCTGCCCTTCTCTTTCCTTCCATATTCCTCCTCAATATGCTGCCCCCTCTCTCCTTCCTTTCTCCTCCTCAATATGCCGCCCCCTCTCTCCTTCCTTTCTCCTCCTCAATATGCCGCCTCCTCTCTCCTTCCATACTCCTCCTCAATGTGCTGCCCTTCTTTCCTTCCATACTCTTCCTCAATATGCCGCCCCCTCTCTCCTTCCTTACTCCTCCTCAATATGCCGCCCCCTCTCTCCTTCCTGACTCCTCCTCAATATGCCGCCTCCTCTCTCCTTCCATACTCCTCCTCAATGTGCTGCCCTTCTTTCCTTCTATACTCCTCCTCAATGTGCCGCCTCCTCTCTCCTTCCATATTCCTCCTCAATGTGCTGCCCTTCTTTCCTTCTATACTCCTCCTCAATGTGCAGCCCTTCTTTCCTTCCATACTCTTCCTCAATGTTCCGCCCCCTCTCTCCTTCCTTACTCCTCCTCAATATGCCGCCCCCTCTCTCCTGCCTTACTCCTCCTCAATATGCCGCCTCCTCTGTCCTTCCATACTCCTCCTCAATGTGCTGCCCTTCTTTCCTTCCATACTCATCCTCAATATGCCGCCTCCTCTGTCCTTCCGTACTCCTCCTCAATGTGCTGCCCTTCTTCCCTTCCATACTCTTCCTCAATATGCCGCCCCCTCTCTCCTGCCTTACTCCTCCTCAATATGCCGCTTCCTCTGTCCTTCCATACTCCTCCTCAATGTGCTGCCCTTCTTTCCTTCCATACTCTTCCTCAATATGCCGCCCCCTCTCTCCTTCCGTACTCCTCCTCAATATGCCGCCTCCTCTCTCCTTCAATACTCCTCCTCAATGTGCTGCCCTTCTTTCCTTCCATACTCCTCCTCAATATGCCGCAACCTCTCTCCTTCCTTACTCCTCCTCAATATGCCGCCTCCTCTTTCCTTCCATACTCCTCCTCAATTTGCTGCCCTTATCTCCTTCGATACTCCTCCTCAATGTGCTGCCCTTCTTTCCTTCTATACTCCTCCTCAATATGCCGCATCCTCTCTCCTTCCTGACTCCTCCTCAATATGCCGCCTCCTCTCTCCTTCCTTACTCCTCTTCAATGTGCCGCCTCCTCTTTCCTTCCTTACTCCTCCTCAATATGCCGCCTCCTCTCTCCTTCCATACTCCTCCTCAATTTGCTGCCCTTTTTTCCTTCCATACTCCTCCTCAATGTGCTGCCCTTCTCTTTTCTTCCATAATCCTCCTCAACATGCCGCCTCCTCTCTCCTTCCATACTCCTCCTCAATTTGCGCCCTTCTTTCCTTCCATACTCCTCCTCAATGTGCTGCCCTGCTCTTTCCTTCCATAATCCTCCTCAATATGCCGCCCCCTCTCTCCTTCCTTTCTCCTCCTCAATATGCCGCCCCCTCTCTCCTTCCTTTCTCCTCCTCAATATGCCGCCTCCTCTCTCCTTCCATACTCCTCCTCAATGTGCTGCCCTTCTTTCCTTCCATACTCCTCCTCAATGTGCCGCCCCCTCTCTCCTTCCTTACTCCTCCTCAATATGCCGCCTCCTATCTCCTTCGGTACTCCTCCTCAATGTGCTGCCCTTCTCTCCTTCCACACTCCTCCTCAATATGCCGCCCCCTCTCTCCTTCCTTACTGCTCCTCAATATGCCGCCTCCTCTCTCCATCCATACTCCTCCTCAATTTGCTGCCCTTCTTTCCTTCCATACTCCTCCTCAATGTGCTGCCCTTCTCTTTCCTTCCATATTCCTCCTCAATATGCTGCCCCCTCTCTCCTTCCTTTCTCCTCCTCAATATGCCGCCCCCTCTCTCCTTCCTTTCTCCTCCTCAATATGCCGCCTCCTCTCTCCTTCCATACTCCTCCTCAATGTGCTGCCCTTCTTTCCTTCCATACTCTTCCTCAATATGCCGCCCCCTCTCTCCTTCCTTACTCCTCCTCAATACGCCGCCCCCTCTCTCCTTCCTGACTCCTCCTCAATATGCCGCCTCCTCTCTCCTTCCATACTTCTCCTCAATGTGCTGCCCTTCTTTCCTTCTATACTCCTCCTCAATGTGCCGCCTCCTCTCTCCTTCCATATTCCTCCTCAATGTGCTGCCCTTCTTTCCTTCTATACTCCTCCTCAATGTGCAGCCCTTCTTTCCTTCCATACTCTTCCTCAATGTTCCGCCCCCTCTCTCCTTCCTTACTCCTCCTCAATATGCCGCCCCCTCTCTCCTGCCTTACTCCTCCTCAATATGCCGCCTCCTCTGACCTTCCATACTCCTCCTCAATGTGCTGCCCTTCTTTCCTTCCATACTCTTCCTCAATATGCCGCCTCCTCTGTCCTTCCGTACTCCTCCTCAATGTGCTGCCCTTCTTCCCTTCCATACTCTTCCTCAATATGCCGCCCCCTCTCTCCTGCCTTACTCCTCCTCAATATGCCGCTTCCTCTGTCCTTCCATACTCCTCCTCAATGTGCTGCCCTTCTTTCCTTCCATACTCTTCCTCAATATGCCGCCCCCTCTCTCCTTCCGTACTCCTCCTCAATATGCCGCCTCCTCTCTCCTTCAATACTCCTCCTCAATGTGCTGCCTTTCTTTCCTTCCATACTCCTCCTCAATATGCCGCAACCTCTCTCCTTCCTTACTCCTCCTCAATATGCCGCCTCCTCTTTCCTTCCATACTCCTCCTCAATGTGCTGCCCTTATCTCCTTCGATACTCCTCCTCAATGTGCTGCCCTTCTTTACTTCTATACTCCTCCTCAATATGCCGCATCCTCTCTCCTTCCTGACTCCTACTCAATATGCCGCCTCCTCTCTCCTTCAATACTCCTCCTCAATGTGCTGCCCTTCTTTCCTTCCATACTCCTCCTCAATATGCCGCATCCTCTCTCCTTCCTGACTCCTCCTCAATATGCCGCCTCCTCTCTCCTTCCTTACTCCTCTTCAATGTGCCGCCTCCTCTTTCCTTCCTTACTGCTCCTCAATATGCCGCCTCCTCTCTCCTTCCATACTCCTCCTATATTTGCTGCCCTTTTTTCCTTCCATACTCCTCCTCAATGTGCTGCCCTTCTCTTTTCTTCCATAATCCTCCTCAACATGCCGCCTCCTCTCTCCTTCCATACTCCTCCTCAATTTGCGCCCTTCTTTCCTTCCATACTCCTCCTCAATGTGCTGCCCTGCTCTTTCCTTCCATAATCCTCCTCAATATGCCGCCCCCTCTCTCCTTCCTTTCTCCTCCTCAATATGCCGCCCCCTCTCTCCTTCCTTTCTCCTCCTCAATATGCCGCCTCCTCTCTCCTTCCATACTCTTCCTCAATGTGCTGCCCTTCTTTCCTTCCATAATCCTCCTCAATGTGCCGCCCCCTCTCTCCTTCCTTACTCCTCCTCAATATGCCGCCTCCTATCTCCTTCGGTACTCCTCCTCATTGTGCTGCCCTTCTCTCCTTCCACACTCCTCCTCAATATGCCGCCCCCTCTCTCCTTCCTTACTGCTCCTCAATATGCCGCCTCCTCTCTCCATCCATACTCCTCCTCAATTTGCTGCCCTTCTTTCCTTCCATACTCCTCCTCAATGTGCTGCCCTTCTCTTTCCTTCCATATTCCTCCTCAATATGCTGCCCCCTCTCTCCTTCCTTTCTCCTCCTCAATATGCCGCCTCCTCTCTCCTTCCATACTCCTCCTCAATGTGCTGCCCTTCTTTCCTTCCATACTCTTCCTCAATATGCCGCCCCCTCTCTCCTTCCTTACTCCTCCTCAATATGCCGCCCCCTCTCTCCTTCCTGACTCCTCCTCAATATGCCGCCTCCTCTCTCCTTCCATACTTCTCCTCAATGTGCTGCCCTTCTTTCCTTCTATACTCCTCCTCAATGTGCCGCCTCCTCTCTCCTTCCATATTCCTCCTCAATGTGCTGCCCTTCTTTCCTTCTATACTCCTCCTCAATGTGCAGCCCTTCTTTCCTTCCATACTCTTCCTCAATGTTCCGCCCCCTCTCTCCTTCCTTTCTCCTCCTCAATATGCCGCCTCCTCTCTTCTTCCATACTCCTCCTCAATGTGCTGCCCTTCTTTCCTTCCATACTCTTCCTCAATGTGCCACCCCTCTCTCCTTCCTTGCTCCTCCTCAATATGCCGCCCCCTCTCTCCTGCCTTACTCCTCCTCAATATGCCGCCTCCTCTGTCCTTCCATACTCCTCCTCAATGTGCTGCCCTTCTTTCCTTCTATACTCCTCCTCAATGTGCAGCCCTTCTTTCCTTCTATACTCCTCCTCAATGTGCCGCCTCCTCTCTCCTTCCTTACTCCTCCTCAATGTGCTGCCCTTCTTTCCTTCTATACTCCTCCTCAATGTGCCGCCTCCTATCTCCTTCGATACTCCTCCTCAATGTGCTGCCCTTCTTTCCTTCTATACTCCTCCTCAATGTGCAGCCCTTCTTTCCTTCCATACTCTTCCTCAATGTTCCGCCCCCTCTCTCCTTCCTTACTCCTCCTTAATATGCCGCCCCCTCTCTCCTGCCTTACTCCTCCTCAATATGCCGCCTCCTCTGTCCTTCCATACTCCTCCTCAATTTGCTGCCCTTCTTTCCTTCCATACTCTTCCTCAATATGCCGCCTCCTCTGTCCTTCCGTACTCCTCCTCAATGTGCTGCCCTTCTTTCCTTCCATACTCTTCCTCAATATGCCGCCCCCTCTCTCCTGCCTTACTCCTCCTCAATATGCCGCCTCCTCTGTCCTTCCATACTCCTCCTCAATGTGCTGCCCTTCTTTCCTTCCATACTCTTCCTCAATATGCCGCCCCCTCTCTCCTTCCGTACTCCTCCTCAATATGCCGCCTCCTCTCTCCTTCAATACTCCTCCTCAATGTGCTGCCCTTCTTTCCTTCCATACTCCTCCTCAATATGCCGCCCCCTCTCTCCTTCCTTACTCCTCCTCAATGTTCCGCCCCCTCTCTCCTTCCTTACTCCTCCTCAATATGCCGCCTCCTCTCTCCTTCCATACTCCTCCTCAATTTGCTGCCCTTCTTTCCTTCCATACTCCTCCTCAATGTGCTGCCCTGCTCTTTCCTTCCATAATCCTCCTCAATATGCCGCCCCCTCTCTCCTTCCTTTCTCCTCCTCAATATGCCGCCCCCTCTCTCCTTCCTTTCTCCTCCTCAATATGCCGCCTCCTCTCTCCTTCCATACTCCTCCTCAATGTTCTGCCCTTCTTTCCTTCCATACTCCTCCTCAATGTGCCGCCCCCTCTCTCCTTCCTTTCTCCTCCTCAATATGCCGCCTCCTCTCTCCTTCCATACTCCTCCTCAATGTGCTGCCCTTCTTTCCTTCCATACTCTTCCTCAATATGCCGCCCCCTCTCTCCTTCCTTACTCCTCCTCAATATGCCGCCCCCTCTCTCCTTCCTGACTCCTCCTCAATATGCCGCCTCCTCTCTCCTTCCATACTTCTCCTCAATGTGCTGCCCTTCTTTCCTTCTATACTCCTCCTCAATGTGCCGCCTCCTCTCTCCTTCCATATTCCTCCTCAATGTGCTGCCCTTCTTTCCTTCTATACTCCTCCTCAATGTGCAGCCCTTCTTTCCTTCCATACTCTTCCTCAATGTTCCGCCCCCTCTCTCCTTCCTTTCTCCTCCTCAATATGCCGCCTCCTCTCTTCTTCCATACTCCTCCTCAATGTGCTGCCCTTCTTTCCTTCCATACTCTTCCTCAATGTGCCACCCCTCTCTCCTTCCTTACTCCTCCTCAATATGCCGCCCCCTCTCTCCTGCCTTACTCCTCCTCAATATGCCGCCTCCTCTGTCCTTCCATACTCCTCCTCAATGTGCTGCCCTTCTTTCCTTCTATACTCCTCCTCAATGTGCAGCCCTTCTTTCCTTCTATACTCCTCCTCAATGTGCCGCCTCCTCTCTCCTTCCTTACTCCTCCTCAATGTGCTGCCCTTCTTTCCTTCTATACTCCTCCTCAATGTGCCGCCTCCTATCTCCTTCGATACTCCTCCTCAATGTGCTGCCCTTCTTTCCTTCTATACTCCTCCTCAATGTGCAGCCCTTCTTTCCTTCCATACTCTTCCTCAATGTTCCGCCCCCTCTCTCCTTCCTTACTCCTCCTCAATATGCCGCCCCCTCTCTCCTGCCTTACTCCTCCTCAATATGCCGCCTCTTCGTCCTTCCATACTCCTCCTCAATTTGCTGCCCTTCTTTCCTTCCATACTCTTCCTCAATATGCCGCCTCCTCTGTCCTTCCGTACTCCTCCTCAATGTGCTGCCCTTCTTTCCTTCCATACTCTTCCTCAATATGCCGCCCCCTCTCTCCTGCCTTACTCCTCCTCAATATGCCGCCTCCTCTGTCCTTCCATACTCCTCCTCAATGTGCTGCCCTTCTTTCCTTCCATACTCTTCCTCAATATGCCGCCCCCTCTCTCCTTCCGTACTCCTCCTCAATATGCCGCCTCCTCTCTCCTTCAATACTCCTCCTCAATGTGCTGCCCTTCTTTCCTTCCATACTCCTCCTCAATATGCCGCCCCCTCTCTCCTTCCTTACTCCTCCTCAATGTTCCGCCCCCTCTCTCCTTCCTTACTCCTCCTCAATATGCCGCCTCCTCTCTCCTTCCATACTCCTCCTCAATTTGCTGCCCTTCTTTCCTTCCATACTCCTCCTCAATGTGCTGCCCTGCTCTTTCCTTCCATAATCCTCCTCAATATGCCGCCCCCTCTCTCCTTCCTTTCTCCTCCTCAATATGCCGCCCCCTCTCTCCTTCCTTTCTCCTCCTCAATATGCCGCCTCCTCTCTCCTTCCATACTCCTCCTCAATGTTCTGCCCTTCTTTCCTTCCATACTCCTCCTCAATGTGCCGCCCCCTCTCTCCTTCCTTTCTCCTCCTCAATATGCCGCCTCCTATCTCCTTCGGTACTCCTCCTCAATGTGCTGCCCTTCTCTCCTTCCACACTCCTCCTCAATATGCCGCCCCCTCTCTCCTTCCTTACTGCTCCTCAATATGCCGCCTCCTCTCTTCATCCATACTCCTCCTCAATTTGCTGCCCTTCTTTCCTTCCATACTCCTCCGCAATGTGCTGCCCTTCTCTTTCCTTCCATAATCCTCCTCAATATGCTGCCCCCTCTCTCCTTCCTTTCTCCTCCTCAATATGCCGCCTCCTCTCTCCTTCCATACTCCTCCTCAATGTGCTGCCCTTCTTTCCTTCCATACTCTTCCTCAATATGCCGCCCCCTCTCTCCTTCCTGACTCCTCCTCAATATGCCGCCTCCTCTCTCCTTCCATACTTCTCCTCAATGTGCTGCCCTTCTTTCCTTCTATACTCCTCCTCAATGTGCCGCCTCCTCTCTCCTTCCATATTACTCCTCAATGTGCTGCCCTTCTTTCCTTCTATACTCCTCCTCAATGTGCAGCCCTTCTTTCCTTCCATACTCTTCCTCAATGTTCCGCCCCCTCTCTCCTTCCTTACTCCTCCTCAATATGCCGCCCCCTCTCTCCTGCCTTACTCCTCCTCAATATGCCACCTCCTCTGTCCTTCCATACTCCTCCTCAATGTGCTGCCCTTCTTTCCTTCCATACTCTTCCTCAATATGCCGCCTCCTCTGTCCTTCCGTACTCCTCCTCAATGTGCTGCCCTTCTTTCCTTCCATACTCTTCCTCAATATGCCGCCCCCTCTCTCCTGCCTTACTCCTCCTCAATATGCCGCCTCCTCTCTCCTTCAATACTCCTCCTCAATGTGCTGCCCTTCTTTCCTTCCATACTCCTCCTCAATATGCCGCCACCTCTCTCCTTCCTTACTCCTCAATATGCCGCCTCCTCTCTCCTTCCTTACTCCTCTTCAATGTGCCGCCTCCTCTTTCCTTCCTTACTCCTCCTCAATGTGCTGCTCTTATCTCCTTCGATACTCCTCCTCAATGTGCTGCCCTTCTTTCCTTCTATACTCCTCCTCAATATGCCGCATCCTCTCTCCTTCCTGACTCCTCCTCAATATGCCGCCTCCTCTCTCCTTCCTTACTCCTCTTCAATGTGCCGCCTCCTCTTTCCTTCCTTACTCCTCCTCAATATTCCGCCTCCTCTCTCCTTCCATACTCCTCCTCAATTTGCTGCCCTTTTTTCCTTCCATACTCCTCCTCAATGTGCTGCCCTTCTCTTTTCTTCCATAATCCTCCTCAATATGCTGCCCCCTCTCTCCTTCCTTTCTCCTCCTCAATATGCCGCCCCCTCTCTACCCCCTTTCTCCTCCTCAATATGCCGCCTCCTCTCTTCTTCCATACTCCTCCTCAATGTGCTGCCCTTCTTTCCTTCCATACTCTTCCTCAATGTGCCGCCCCCTCTCTCCTTCCTTACTCCTCCTCAATATGCCGCCCCCTTTCTCCTGCCTTACTCCTCCTCAATATGCCGCCTTCTCTGTCCTTCCATACTCCTCCTCAATGTGCTGCCCTTCTTTCCTTCCATACTCCTCCTCAATATGCCGCCTCCTCTCTCCTTCCATACTTCTCCTCAATGTGCTGCCCTTCTTTCCTTCTATACTCCTCCTCAATATGCCGCCTCCTCTCTCCTTCCTTACTCCTCTTTAATGTGCCGCCTCCTCTTTCCTTCCTTACTCCTCCTCAATGTGCTGCTCTTATCTCCTTCGATACTCCTCCTCAATGTGCTGCCCTTCTTTCCTTCTATACTCCTCCTCAATATGCCGCATCCTCTCTCCTTCCTGACTCCTCCTCAATATGCCGCCTCCTCTCTCCTTCCTTACTCCTCTTCAATGTGCCGCCTCCTCTTTCCTTCCTTACTCCTCCTCAATATTCCGCCTCCTCTCTCCTTCCATACTCCTCCTCAATTTGCTGCCCTTTTTTCCTTCCATACTCCTCCTCAATGTGCTGCCCTTCTCTTTTCTTCCATAATCCTCCTCAATATGCTGCCCCCTCTCTCCTTCCTTTCTCCTCCTCAATATGCCGCCCCCTCTCTACTTCCTTTCTCCTCCTCAATATGCCGCCTCCTCTCTTCTTCCATACTCCTCCTCAATGTGCTGCCCTTCTTTCCTTCCATACTCTTCCTCAATGTGCCGCCCCCTCTCTCCTTCCTTACTCCTCCTCAATATGCCGCCCCCTTTCTCCTGCCTTACTCCTCCTCAATATGCCGCCTTCTCTGTCCTTCCATACTCCTCCTCAATGTGCTGCCCTTCTTTCCTTCCATACTCCTCCTCAATATGCCGCCTCCTCTCTCCTTCCATACTTCTCCTCAATGTGCTGCCCTTCTTTCCTTCTATACTCCTCCTCAATGTGCCGCCTCCTCTCTCCTTCCTTACTCCTCCTCAATGTGCTGCCCTTCTTTCCTTCCTGACTCCTCCTCAATGTGCTGCCTCCTCTCTCCTTCCATACTCCTCCTCAATGTGCTGCCCTTCCTTCCTTCTATACTCCTCCTCAATGTGCAGCCCTTCTTTCCTTCCATACTCTTCCTCAATGTTCCGCCCCCTCTCTCCTTCCTTACTCCTCCTCAATATGCCGCCCCCTCTCTCCTGCCTTACTCCTCCTCAATATGCCGCCTCCTCTGTCCTTCCATACTCCTCCTCAATGTGCTGCCCTTCTTTCCTTCCATACTCTTCCTCAATATGCCGCCTCCTCTGTCCTTCCGTACTCCTCCTCAATGTGCTGCCCTTCTTTCCTTCCATACTCTTCCTCAATATGCCGCCCCCTCTCTCCTTCAATACTCCTCCTCAATGTGCTGCCCCCTCTCTCCTTCCGTACTCTTCCTCAATATGCCGCCACCTCTGTCCTTCCATACTCTTCCTCAATATGCCGCCCCCTCTCTCCTTCCGTACTCCTCCTCAATATGCCGCCCCCTCTCTCCTGCCTTACTCCTCCTCAATATGCCGCCTCCTCTGTCCTTCCATACTCCTCCTCAATGTGCTGCCCTTCTTTCCTTCCATACTCTTCCTCAATATGCCGCCGCCTCTGTCCTTCTGTACTCCTCATCAATGTGCTGCCCTTCTTTCCTTCCATACTCTTCCTCAATATGCCGCCCCCTCTCTCCTGCCTTACTCCTCCTCAATATGCCGCCTCCTCTGTCCTTCCATACTCCTCCTCAATGTGCTGCCCTTCTTTCCTTCCATACTCTTCCTCAATATGCCGCCCCCTCTCTCCTGCCTTACTCCTCCTCAATATGCCGCCTCCTCTGTCCTTCCATACTCCTCCTCAATGTGCTGCCCTTCTTTCATTCCATACTCCTCCTCAATATGCTGCCTCCTCTCTCCTTCAATACTCCTCCTCAATGTGCTGCCCTTCTTTCCTTCCATACTCTTCCTCAATGTGCCGCCCCCTCTCTCCTTCCTTACTCCTCCTCAATATGCCGCCCCCTTTCTCCTGCCTTACTCCTCCTCAATATGCCGCCTTCTCTGTCCTTCCATACTCCTCCTCAATGTGCTGCCCTTCTTTCCTTCCATACTCCTCCTCAATATGCCGCCTCCTCTCTCCTTCCATACTTCTCCTCAATGTGCTGCCCTTCTTTCCTTCTATACTCCTCCTCAATGTGCCGCCTCCTCTCTCCTTCCTTACTCCTCCTCAATGTGCTGCCCTTCTTTCCTTCTATACTCCTCCTCAATGTGCCGCCTCCTCTCTCCTTCCATACTCCTCCTCAATGTGCTGCCCTTCCTTCCTTCTATACTCCTCCTCAATGTGCAGCCCTTCTTTCCTTCCATACTCTTCCTCAATGTTCCGCCCCCTCTCTCCTTCCTTACTCCTCCTCAATATGCCGCCCCCTCTCTCCTGCCTTACTCCTCCTCAATATGCCGCCTCCTCTGTCCTTCCATACTCCTCCTCAATGTGCTGCCCTTCTTTCCTTCCATACTCTTCCTCAATATGCCGCCTCCTCTGTCCTTCCGTACTCCTCCTCAATGTGCTGCCCTTCTTTCCTTCCATACTCTTCCTCAATATGCCGCCCCCTCTCTCCTGCCTTACTCCTCCTCAATATGCCGCCTCCTCTGTCCTTCCATACTCCTCCTCAATGTGCTGCCCTTCTTTCCTTCCATACTCTTCCTCAATATGCCGCCTCCTCTGTCCTTCCGTACTCCTCCTCAATGTGCTGCCCTTCTTTCCTTCCATACTCTTCCTCAATATGCCGCCCCCTCTCTCCTGCCTTACTCCTCCTCAATATGCCGCCTCCTCTGTCCTTCCATACTCCTCCTCAATGTGCTGCCCTTCTTTCCTTCCATACTCTTCCTCAATATGCCGCCCCCTCTCTCCTTCCGTACTCCTCCTCAATATGCCGCCCCCTCTCTCCTGCCTTACTCCTCCTCAATATGCCGCCTCCTCTGTCCTTCCATACTCCTCCTCAATGTGCTGCCCTTCTTTCCTTCCATACTCTTCCTCAATATGCCGCCACCTCCGTCCTTCTGTACTCCTCCTCAATGTGCTGCCCTTCTTTCCTTCCATACTCTTCCTCAATATGCCGCCCCCTCTCTCCTGCCTTACTCCTCCTCAATATGCCGCCTCCTCTGTCCTTCCATACTCCTCCTCAATGTGCTGCCCTTCTTTCCTTCCATACTCTTCCTCAATATGCCGCCCCCTCTCTCCTGCCTTACTCCTCCTCAATATGCCGCCTCCTCTGTCCTTCCATACTCCTCCTCAATGTGCTGCCCTTCTTTCATTCCATACTCCTCCTCAATATGCTGCCTCCTCTCTCCTTCAATACTCCTACTCAATGTGCTGCCCTTCTTTCCTTCCATACTCCTCCTCAATATGCTGCCCCCTCTCTCCTTCCTTACTCCTCCTCAATGTTCCGCCCCTCTCTCCTTCCTTACTCCTCCTCAATATGCCGCCTCCTTTCTCCTTCGGTACTCCTCCTCAATGTGCTGCCCTTCTCTCCTTCCATACTCCTCCTCAATATGCCGCCCCCTCTATCCTTCCTTACTGCTCCTCAACATGCCGCCTCCTATCTCCTTCGATACTCCTCCTCAATGTGCTGCCCTTCTCTCCTTCCACACTCCTCCTCAATGTGCTGCCCTTCTCTCCTTCCACACTCCTCCTCAATGTGCTACCCCCTCTCTCCTCCCATACTCCTCCTCAATGTGCCGCCCCCTCTCTCCTTCCTTACTCCTCCACAATATGCCGCCTCCTCTCCCCTTCCATACTCCTCCTCAATGTGCTGCCCTTCTTTCCTTCCATACTCCTCCTCAATGCGCTGCCCTTCTTTCCTTCCTTACTCCTCCTCAATATGCCCCCTCCTCTCTCCTTCCATACTCCTCCTCAATGTGCCGCCCCCTCTCTCCTTCCTTACTCCTCCTCAATGTGCCGCCCCCTATCTCCTTACATACTCCTCCTCAATGTGCCGCCCTCTCTCCTTCCTTACTCCTCCTCAATATGCCGCCTCCTCTCTCCTTCCAGACTCCTCCTCAATGTGCTGCCCTTATCTCCTTCCTTACTCCTCTTCAATGTGCAGCAGCCCCCTCTCTCCTTCCACGCTCCTCAATGTGCCGCCTCCTCTCTCCTGCCTTTTTCCTCCTCAATATGCCGCCCCCTCTCTCCTTCCTTACTCCTCCTCAATGTGCCGCCCCCTCTCTCCTTCCTTACTCCTCCTCAATGTGCCGCCCCCTCTCTCCTTCAATACTCCTCCTCAATATGCCGCCTCCTCTGTCCTTCCATACTCCTCCTCAATTTGCTGCCCTTCTTTCCTTCCATACTCCTCCTCAATTTGCTGCCCTTCTTTCCTTCCATACTCCTCCTCAATGTGATGCCCTTATCTCCTTCGATACTCCTCCTCAATGTGCTGCCCTTCTTTCCTTCTATACTCCTCCTCAATATGCCGCCCCCTCTCTCCTTCCTGACTCCTCCTCAATATGCCGCCTCCTCTCTCCTTCCTTACTCCTCTTCAATGTGCCGCCTCCTCTTTCCTTCCATACTCCTCCTCAATATGCCGCCTCCTCTCTCCTTCCATACTCCTCCTCAATTTGCTGCCCTTCTTTCCTTCCATACTCCTCCTCAATGTGCTGCCCTTCTCTTTCCTTCCATAATCCTCCTCAATATGCTGCCCCCTCTCTCCTTCCTTTCTCCTCCCCAATATGCCGCCCCCTCTCTCCTTCCTTTCTCCTCCTCAATATGCCGCCTCCTCTCTCCTTCCATACTCCTCCTCAATGTGCTGCCCTTCTTACCTTCCATACTCCTCCTCAATATGCCGCCCCCTCTCTCCTTCCTTACTCCTCCTCAAAATGCCGCCCCCTCTCTCCTTCCTGACTCCTCCTCAATATGCCGCCTCCTCTCTCCTTCCATACTTCTCCTCAATGTGATGCCCTTCTTTCCTTCTATACTCCTCCTCAATGTGCCGCCTCCTCTCTCCTTCCTTACTCCTCCTCAATGTGCTGCCCTTCTTTCCTTCTATACTCCTCCTCAATGTGCCGCCTCCTCTCTCCTTCCATACTCCTCCTCAATGTGCTGCCCTTATTTCCTTCTATACTCCTCCTCAATGTGCAGCCCTTCTTTCCTTACATACTCTTCCTCAATGTGCCGCCCCCTCTCTCCTTCCTTACTCCTCCTCAATATGCCGCCCCCTCTCTCCTGCCTTACTCCTCCTCAATATGCCGCCTCCTCTGTCCTTCCATACTCCTCCTCAATGTGCTGCCCTTCTTTCCTTCCATACTCTTCCTCAAAATGCCGCCTCCTCTGTCCTTCCGTACTCCTCCTCAATGTGCTGCCCTTCTTTCCTTCCATACTCTTCCTCAATATGCCGCCCCCTCTCTCCTGCCTTACTCCTCCTCAATATGCCGCCTCCTCTGTCCTTCCATACTCCTCCTCAATGTGCTGCCCTTCTTTCCTTCCATACTCCTCCTCAATATGCCGCCCCCTCTCTCCTTCCGTACTCCTCCTCAATATGCCGCCTCCTCTCTCCTTCAATACTCCTCCTCAATGTGCTGCCCTTCTTTCCTTCCATACTCCTCCTCAATATGCCGCCCCCTCTCTCCTTCCTTACTCCTCCTCAATATACCGCCTCCTCTCTCCTTCCATACTCCTCCTCAATTTGCTGCCCTTCTTTCCTTCCATAATCCTCCTCAATATGCCGCCCCCTCTCTCCTTCCTTTCTCCTCCTCAATATGCCGCCCCCTCTCTCCTTCCTTTCTCCTCCTCAATATGCCGCCTCCTCTCTCCTTTCATACTCCTCCTCAATGTGCTGCCCTTCTTTCCTTCCATACTCCTCCTCAATGTGCCGCCCCCTCTCTCCTTCCTTACTCCTCCTCAATATGCCGCCTCCTCTCTCCTTTCATACTCCTCCTCAATGTGCTGCCCTTTTTTCCTTCCATACTCCTCCTCAATGTGCCGCCCCCTCTCTCCTTCCTTACTGCTCCTCAATATGCCGCCTCCTATCTCCTTCGATACTCCTCCTCAATGTGCTGCCCTTCTCTCCTTCCACACTCCTCCTCAATGTGCTGACCTTCTCTCCTTCCACACTCCTCCTCAATGTGCTACCCCCTCTCTCCTCCCATACTCCTCCTCAATGTGCCGCCCTTCTCTCCTTCCTTACTCCTCCTCAATATGCCGCCTCCTCTCCCCTTCCATACTCCTCCTCAATGTGCTGCCCTTCTTTCCTTCCATACTCCTCCTCAATGCGCTGCCCTTCTTTCCTTCCTTACTCCTCCTCAATGTGCAGCAGCCCCCTCTCTCCTTCCACGCTTCTCAATGTGCCGCCTTCTCTCTCCTTCCTTTCTCCTCCTCAATATGCCGCCCCCTCTCTCCTGCCTTTCTCCTCCTCAATATGCCGCCCCCTCTCTCCTTCCATACTCCTCCTCAATGTGCCGCCCCTCTCTCCTTCCTTACTCCTCAATATGCCGCCTCCTCTCTCCTTCCATTCTCCTCCTCAATGTGCCGCCCCCTCTCTCCTTCCTTACTCCTCCTCAATGTGCCGCCCCCTCTCTCCTTCCATACTCCTCCTCAATGTGCCGCCCCTCTTTCCTTCCTTACTCCTCCTCAATATGCCGCCTCCTCTCTCCTTCCAGACTCCTCCTCAATGTGCTGCCCTTATCTCCTTCCTTACTCCTCTTCAATGTGCAGCAGCCCCCTCTCTCCTTCAACGCTCCTCAATGTGCCGCCTCCTCTCTCCTGCCTTTCTCCTCCTCAATATGCCGACCCTCTCTCCTTCCTTACTCCTCCTCAATGTGCCGCCCCCTCTCTCCTTCCTTACTCTTCCTCAATGTGCCGCCCCCTCTCTCCTTCAATACTCCTCCTCAATGTGCCGCTCCTCTCTCCTTCCTTACTCCTCCTCAATATGCCGCCTCCTCTCTCCTTCCATTCTCCTCCTCAATGTGCCGCCCCCTCTCTCCTTCCTTACTCCTCCTCAATGTGCCGCCCCCTCTCTTCTTCCATACTCCTCCTCAATGTGCCACCCCTCTCTCCTTCTATACTTCTCCTCAATATGCCACCTCCTCTCCCCTTCCAGACTCCTCCTCAATATGCCGCCCCTCTCTCCTTCCTTATTCCTCCTCAATATGCCGCCCCTCTCTCCTTCCTTACTCCTCCTCAATGTGCCGCCCCCTCTACCCCTCCATAGTCCTCCCCAATGTGCCGCCCCTCTCTCCTTCCTTACTCCTCCTCAATATGCCGCCTCCTCTCTCCTTCCAGACTCCTCCTCAATGTGCTGCCCTTATCTCCTTCCTTACTCCTCTTCAATGTGCAGCAGCCCCCTCTCTCCTTCCACGCTCCTCAATGTGCCGCCTCCTCTCTCCTGCCTTTCTCCTCCTCAATATGCCGCCCCCTCTCTCCTTCCTTACTCCTCCCCAATGTGCCGCCCCCTCTCTCCTTCCTTACTCCTCCTCAATATGCCGCCTCCTCTCTCCTTTCATACTCCTCCTCAATGTGCTGCCCTTTTTTCCTTCCATACTCCTCCTCAATGTGCCGCCCCCTCTCTCCTTCCTTACTGCTCCTCAATATGCCGCCTCCTATCTCCTTCGATACTCCTCCTCAATGTGCTGCCCTTCTCTCCTTCCACACTCCTCCTCAATGTGCTGACCTTCTCTCCTTCCACACTCCTCCTCAATGTGCTACCCCCTCTCTCCTCCCATACTCCTCCTCAATGTGCCGCCCTTCTCTCCTTCCTTACTCCTCCTCAATATGCCGCCTCCTCTCCCCTTCCATACTCCTCCTCAATGTGCTGCCCTTCTTTCCTTCCATACTCCTCCTCAATGCGCTGCCCTTCTTTCCTTCCTTACTCCTCCTCAATGTGCAGCAGCCCCCTCTCTCCTTCCACGCTTCTCAATGTGCCGCCTTCTCTCTCCTTCCTTTCTCCTCCTCAATATGCCGCCCCCTCTCTCCTGCCTTTCTCCTCCTCAATATGCCGCCCCCTCTCTCCTTCCATACTCCTCCTCAATGTGCCGCCCCTCTCTCCTTCCTTACTCCTCAATATGCCGCCTCCTCTCTCCTTCCATTCTCCTCCTCAATGTGCCGCCCCCTCTCTCCTTCCTTACTCCTCCTCAATGTGCCGCCCCCTCTCTCCTTCCATACTCCTCCTCAATGTGCCGCCCCTCTTTCCTTCCTTACTCCTCCTCAATATGCCGCCTCCTCTCTCCTTCCAGACTCCTCCTCAATGTGCTGCCCTTATCTCCTTCCTTACTCCTCTTCAATGTGCAGCAGCCCCCTCTCTCCTTCAACGCTCCTCAATGTGCCGCCTCCTCTCTCCTGCCTTTCTCCTCCTCAATATGCCGACCCTCTCTCCTTCCTTACTCCTCCTCAATGTGCCGCCCCCTCTCTCCTTCCTTACTCTTCCTCAATGTGCCGCCCCCTCTCTCCTTCAATACTCCTCCTCAATGTGCCGCTCCTCTCTCCTTCCTTACTCCTCCTCAATATGCCGCCTCCTCTCTCCTTCCATTCTCCTCCTCAATGTGCCGCCCCCTCTCTCCTTCCTTACTCCTCCTCAATGTGCCGCCCCCTCTCTTCTTCCATACTCCTCCTCAATGTGCCACCCCTCTCTCCTTCTATACTTCTCCTCAATATGCCACCTCCTCTCCCCTTCCAGACTCCTCCTCAATATGCCGCCCCTCTCTCCTTCCTTATTCCTCCTCAATATGCCGCCCCTCTCTCCTTCCTTACTCCTCCTCAATGTGCCGCCCCCTCTACCCCTCCATAGTCCTCCCCAATGTGCCGCCCCTCTCTCCTTCCTTACTCCTCCTCAATATGCCGCCTCCTCTCTCCTTCCAGACTCCTCCTCAATGTGCTGCCCTTATCTCCTTCCTTACTCCTCTTCAATGTGCAGCAGCCCCCTCTCTCCTTCCACGCTCCTCAATGTGCCGCCTCCTCTCTCCTGCCTTTCTCCTCCTCAATATGCCGCCCCCTCTCTCCTTCCTTACTCCTCCCCAATGTGCCGCCCCCTCTCTCCTTCCTTACTCCTTCTCAATGTGCCGCCCCCTCTCTCCTTCCATACTCGTCCTCAATGTGCCGCCCCTCTCTCCTTCCTGACTCCTCCTCGATGTGCTGCCCTTATCTCCTTCCTTTCTCCTCTTCAATGTGCAGCAGCCCCCTCTCTCCTTCCTTACTCCTCCTCAATGTGCCGCCCCCTCTCTCCTTCCATACTCCTCCTCAATGTGCCGCCACTCTCTCCTTCCTTACTCCTCCTCAATATGCCGCCTCCTCTCTCCTTCCAGACTCCTCCTCAATGTGCTGCCCTTATCTCCTTCCTTACTCCTCTTCAATGTGCAGCAGCCCCCTCTCTCCTTCCACGCTCCTCAATGTGCCGCCTCCTCTCTCCTGCCTTTCTCCTCCTCAATATGCCGCCCCCTCTCTCCTTCCTTACTCCTCCTCAATGTGCCGCCTCCTCTCTCCTGCCTTTCTCCTCCTCAATATGCCGCCTCCTCTCTCCTTCAATACTCCTCCTAAATGTGCTGCCCTTAACTCCTTCCTTACTCCTCTTCAATGTGCAGCAGCCCCCTCTCTCCTTCCTTACTCCTGAATGTGCCGCCTCCTCTCTCCTTCCATACTCCTCAATGTGCCGCCCACTCTCTCCTTCCATACTCCTCCTCAATGTGCCGCCTCTCTCTCTTTCAACACTCCTCCTCAATGTGCCGCCCCCTCTCGCCTTCCTTACTCCTCTTCAATATGCCGCCTCCTCTCTCCTTCCATACTCCTCCTCAATATGCTGCCCTTCTTTCCTTCCATACTCCTCCTCAATGTGCCGCCCCCTCTCTCCTTCCTTATTCCTCCTCAATATGCCGCCTCCTCTCTCCTTCCATACTCCTCCTAAATGTGCTGCCCTTATCTCCTTCCTGTGCAGCAGCCCCCTCTCTCCTTCCACGCTCCTCAATGTGCCGCCTCTCTCTCTTTCAACACTCCTCCTCAATGTGCCGTCCCCTCTCTCCTTCCTTACTTCTCTTCAATGTGCCGCCTCCTCTCTCCTTCCATACTCCTCCTCAATGTGCTGCTCCTCAATGTGCTCTGTCCTTACACACTCCTTTAATGTGCCGCCCCCATTTTCTTTCAACACTTCTCGGTTTGCAACACTCCTCAATGTGCCGCCCCTCTCTCTTTCAACACATCTCAAAGTGCAACACTCCTCAATGTGCCGCCCTTCCCTCCTTGCAAACTCCTCCTCAATGGGCCGCCAACTCCCCTTCCATACTCCTCCTCAATGTGCCGTCCCCTCTCTCCTTCGACTCCTCAATGTGCCGCCCCTCTCTCCTTCCACACTCCTAAATGTGCCGCTCCTCCTCTCCTTCCACACTCCTCAACACTCCTAAATGTGCCGCCCTTCCATCCCTGCATACTCCTCCTCAATGGGCCGCCCCCTCTCTCCTTCCATACTCCTCCACAATGTGCCGCCCCCTTTCTCCTTCCATACTCCTCCTCAATATGCCGCCTCCTCTCTCCTTCCATACTCCTCCTCAATGTGCCGCCCCCTCTCTCCTTCCATACTCCTCCTCAATGTGCCGCCCCCTCTCTCCTTCCATACTCCTCCACAATGTGCCGCCCCCTCTCTCCTTCCATACTCCTCCACAATGTGCCGCCCCCTCTCTCCTTCCATACTCCTCCTCAATGTGCCGCCTCCCCTCCCCTTCCATACTCCTCCTCAATATGCCGCCTTCTCTTTCCTTCCATACTCCTCCTCAATGTGCCGCCCCCTCTCTCCTTCCACGTTCCTCAATGTGCCGCCTGCTCTCCTTCAACGCTCCTCTATGTGCCGCCACCTCTATCCGTCCCAACCCTTGAGAGGGTGCCGCTCTCTCACCTTCCACCCTGCTAAATGTGCCTTTCCCCCTCCCCTTCCATACTCCTCCTCAATGTGCCGCCCCCTCTCTCCTTCCACACCCCTCAATGTGAAGCAGCTCCCTCTCTCCTGTTACACTCCTCATTATGCAGCAGCGCCCTCTTTCCTTCCACGCTCCTCAATGCGCCGCCCCTCTAACCTTTACAATCCTCAATGTGCTGCATCCTCTCTCCTTCAACACTCCTCAATGTGCCGCCACCACTCTCCCTCCACCCTCCTCTTTGTGCCGCCACCTCTATCCGTCCACACCCCTCAATGTGCCGCCACCTCTATCCGTCCACACCCCTCAATGTGCCGCCACCTCTCTCCCTCAACACTCCTCAATGTGCCGCCACCGCTCTCCTCACTCCGCTCTCCCTTAATTGCTTTTAGTTTCATAACGAAACATTTTAAAGACAATCATCTCACTGTTTTCCGTTCTTTGAATCAGCATTTCTTCAAGAATATTTTTTTCATAAAGTTTATTATTGATTTCACGAGCAATAAATGACTACGCCGGTTTGTCAATCCCTGCAGGCGCGTGACTGACGTTTGCTATTGAGACAAGCTCTCTGACCCCAGAACAGACTGCTCAGTCTTCTTTCGCAGCCGCATCGCACCATCCATATTTTGAAGGTAAAATTTATGTTATTCTAAAAACGTAGTTTTCAAGCATCACTACTCTTTAATACATAAAAGAGTTATCTTACAGAACTAAGACAAGAGTTGTATTCCGATAACAGTCCCCCCTGTTTTTGTTGCTGTTATGTTCTTGTCCAGTGTCCTCACATTCTGGCTGCATTGTGAAAAAACAGCATCAATTAGAATTCACTAACTATGGCGATTCCTCTGAAGTTCATAGGCTATTTGTGAACAGTTGTCAATGATCAGAAGTTACTCAATGTTTTGTGGTCTGTCTCTAGGTGTTTTATGTGTTTTCTCATCAGTGTTGATAACCGTGATTAAAAAGGAGCATATATTTTAGCGTAACGTGAACATGCATCAATAGCAGTGCTACGTGATCTTAACCCGTTTGCATTTCTTTGCGAATTGTGTGAAACTTTTATTCATTACAAGTTAAAAACACAAATTTAGGGATGAGGCGTTTTAATGAGATGTTGACTGTCAATATTCAAATATAATATGTTTATGATTTCAGTTCAAAAAGTGATAACTTATCATGCGAAAAATACTTTTACTATCTACATTTGAACAAATGCATAATGAGTCGTGTGAAAAAGTTGATGAAAAGACTCTGTGCGCTATTTTGAAAAAAAAACAAAACAAAGTCACTTTGCTAAATTCTCAACTGACAAATTAAAACTTTATGATATTTACACTAGTTTATTGATAATCGAGAAAATGTGGAGTTCAATGACCCATCCAAAACTACAAACCGATAGTTTTCGTTTTGCTTTGTATATAAAAGTTTTCACGATAATTTTTAACTCGCCAGTCGCTATATTGTCTGGTTTTCTATCGAAAATCTGAAATCTGTTTATATTCTGTTGACTGAATCAAGTGGAATTAAGATTATTATATTTTTTATAGAATAACGCCTTCTCTGTTCCACCCTTACATAATATTCTATGTACCCATATAAACAGAAGTTCACAGTGATCATGACTCACCTTCTTTGTTTTTCTCTGTTTGATGTTGCCAAACCATCAACTCAATGTAGAACCGGTTTTGTCTTGGGATTCTACAGGAGCATTATAAAGAGTGAATCACATGGGCGTGTGTCGCTAAGACAGCCTTAGAATGAGATATATACCTTTTACATATTTCTCAAACCTGTCCTGTCCATAATAGAAGTAGTTTCAGGTCCATACACAACTTCCCGAGATATTTGAATGTCCCTGTAAACTCTATAGAATGTCCCTACGTCCCACCAGAGAATCTTCCAGGGTCATTCTGATTGGGACAGTTTTATAGGGGTATTTTTTTAAAACGAAGTTTAAAGGGACATTCCAGTTTATACATAAGATGTCATTAGTGCATACAAATAACACAACCTGGTTGAAATCTGTTAATGGATAACTTGATAAGAAATAGCGCACACTCGGTTAATACAAAAACAATGAGAAGTGAAGTCATTCATCGCGCTCAGAGTCTGAAAAACTTTGCTACGGCATTACAAGGCATTGTTGTTAAGTCTAACCAATTGTTAATGTGTTGATATACTATCACCACATAACATTTTAATAAAAAGTAGAATTGGGGAAAATACAGCGTTTTGTGTTACACCCCCCCCCCCCCAAACAAAAAACCAAGAACAAACAAAACCAACAAACAAACAAACAAACAAAAACCCATCGCAGACCGGAAGCCAATAGGACTCGAGCCGATTCAAAGGGCAGCGGACTTCCTTGTCTGTAGCCCCTAAGAACGTTTATCAGCCTTTGCCTAAAGCACATAACGTGATGAAGACGTTCATTGTCAGTATGTTTTTGTACATGTTAAATATTACATAACACATCGGACCGTATTCTTTTTCACAGGATATTATTAATCAAGGGAGACTGGTCGATGAGACAGCGGAAACTATGTAAGACTTACTGAGTGAGAACGGCGCTAAGGATAGTGATCATTTGGGAGAGGCAGATCATTCTTATATGAATAAAATACTCTTCTTATTATTATTCCTCCACACTTAGCTTGGATGGATGGATTGTTGTGCAATAATGACGACCTGGAACCACGGACAGTGGTTTGTTCCGCTTCCTTTCCAATGACCCACGGTTAATGACGGTAGTGACAAGCCACAAGCAATCCCCGCTCCGGGCTACCTTCCCTCATTGCATTCCATCTCTAACCATTTAATGTCATTTCTTCCATGCCGATCAACATATCTGTAAGACCGTGACAAATTTGCGCTGCTGGACCAAAGATAAATCTTCAGATGAAATCTCCATGCTGCAGTCTCGTTAAAAGCCGTCATCATTTATCAGAAAATAAACTTTCGATTTTCTTATCTCAAAGCGCTCTTTAATTGGCGTGTAACAATGCTATTTGCGCCTATGGCGCGAGAGACTGCGGAACTTGCGGCCCATAGCGTTTGAAGTTTTTGTCACGTGACCAGCAGAGGGCGCTGATAAGAGTTAGTTGAGAAGCTTTAAGGCGACTTCAAACCATCCACGGGGCATATCATAGAGCGATCTGGACCCGGGACAAGAAATTGAGCTAGATTAATGCCAACAGGTGACCATGGTCGAATTCCCCTATGTACGGCTGTTGGGCAAGCTCGCGTCTACGGTTACATCCACTTCCTAGTCCATTGGGCCGCTCTGATTGATGGTAGTCAGTATTTTTTGCCCTCAACGTCTACAAAAGGATAAGAAAGCCGTATATCACGCGGAATGTCGGATAAATCTGTTTTGAAAAGTTATCGGGCAGGGTGGTTGAGATAACGAGATCTTGTCTTGCCGTACAAATTACCGCCGATTGATGTCACGATTGTTCCAGGTTTCAAACGCCACCCGCCTGCACGGGTTCTATGAGGGACGCCCGAGTCGTTTTTTTATATATAGTGAGATAACCTCCCTTTCAAATCTTCAGGAGTATTCAACGCTCCATGGTGCTAACTTAAGTGCGACTTATTTGTAAATTCTTTTTGGAAGTTACTTATGTTATTGTGTTTCTTTCAGTGGCATTTAAAGGCCGCTTCACACTTAGCCGAATTTGACAAACGATGGAAACACGAATTTGAAAATGTGCAAATTCACAAAGGATCGTAAGCAATCGGGCCATTCGTAAACGTAACTTTTGGCCGCCGCAAGAGTTTTTCTGGCTTCGGCGGCAACATCGGGGAAGTGAGCAAATTGTTGATCATGCCATTTTCGTGTTGCATCCGTGTCGCCATCTTCCCTTTCGCATGGCTATCGAGGTACCGTCGTGTGAATTCGTACTGTGTTCGTATTGCCTTCGTATATCGATCAGTACGATGATGTCATTCGATTTTATTTGCATGTAAAACTCACCCATTGAACAGATGATCACACGAAGGTAATACGATGACGACACGGATTCGTAGCTATTGTCGTACGAACGGCAAGATGGAGACACGATTGCACCAAGAAAATGTATATTCGCATAGATTATCAGAATATTTTTGACATACCAAAAAACGTCCCTGCACTTCCGATTTTGCTGCCGGAGCTATGAAACCTCTACCGACTGAAATACGAAGCATTAAGATGTATTCACGATAGCCCCGGTAACTTTGCGATTCATTAACGATGCACACGGCACCGGTTAACTAAGTTGATTTTTAAAAGTTCATATGATGCCCAGGAAGAATAAAACAAATATCCAGATGATAAATAGTCGTAAGGTGGTTAAAAACAATCGAATTGTGCAGCCATGATACTCGTTCCAGCTGACTTCCAGAGGTCACGTGATGTTAACCGGCACCTGGTTAGAGGCATCGTACATGCATCGTAGTCCCGTTACGACGTCGTGAAGACTTCGTAAAGGCTGAGTTCGAAAGCTTTGAATCATTTCCAGTTGTTAATGATTGTTATCTAGCAAGTCAGTTGAAAATTATATTATAGGTCCATTGCCTGAATATGTTCCAAGAGGCCACATATTAATAGTCTAACAACATTATACAATTGTTGACTTCAGTTGAGGTGAATCCAATGGTTTATTGACCTCGGTACAGTTATGTTCACCGAGGCGAAAGCCGAGGTGAACATAAGTTTCCGAGGTCAATAAACCATTGGACTCGCCGATAACTGAAGTCAACAACTGTTTTATTATATAATTTATGAAAGTTTCAGTTATTTTGAAAACTAGTAAATTATTTTCAGTTTTTTTGGAAGCAACTGTTTACGGCGCTCCTCGTAGTGACGATCTATTCTTAGCTCCAGGTCATTGGATTGTTATGTTGACCTCGCGTGACGTTTCCCGCTGTCAACATAAGGTTTGATCATTGTCGGTGAACACCTTCCTCGACCAATCAGAAGACAGATCACTCGTCCATCATATAATAATACTGGTTATCTTACGTTGTGCCACAAATACATTCTTAGACTTGGTGGCATTCCACTGCTAGTTCAACCACATAGCCACCTTTCACGCATGGGCAAAAATTCAAATCAAGACCAATTGTTATCAATTCCGGGCCAATCGAACTCGACCTATGCTAAATCTCCTTTACGATCGTGCATCCATTCGCATTGAGTTCGTTTTGTGTTCGTGTGTCATTCTTTCAACATCGTGTTGCCTTCTGTCTTTGTTAGAAGTGCCTCCGATTATGACTGTCTTTTACCCATATTCGGGTCAAATCGTACGAATTTAAAATTTTCTAATTCGTGTTTCTGTCGTTGGTCAAAATCGGGACAGTGTGAAGCCACCCTTAGAAGTTGGTTGATGAAGAAATACAAATATATGGATTTACAACTTCTTTATTGCAAAGAGATGCGACGTTTCGGTGTAGATGCAAACACCGTTTTAAGGCAAACGCAAACGCAAACTAACACCGTTTTAAAGTAAATGCATTTGCTTGAAAACGTGTTAGTATCTACACCGAACGTCTCAGGGGCTGCTATCAGTTTTTGAGAAGTTTCCACCGCCGCCGCCGCACTCGTACTACTAGCTATAACTTTTTTCAAATAAGCTTTCCAGAACTCTTATTCATAACTTACTACTCATACTTTGGGGGAACCATTTTGACATGTTTACTTTCAAGGTCAAAGGTCAAGGTCACGAGCTACATGTATGTAATCACTCTAAGAATTCTTTGTAAACGCGATAACTCGAAAAGTTTTTGTGCTATTAAGCTCTAACTTGGTATATATCATCCTTGGAAAAGTAAAACATTTTGAAAAGGTTTTGACTACAATCCGTCAAAGGTCAAGGTCACAGCATGGTCATGACTTAAAGAGACACAGAGTATGTTGATAGGATCACATATGTCAAATTTTGAAATCGATGTTATTACATCGGGAACCACTAACTATTACTGAAATTAACAAGTTAAAGGTCAATCAGTACATTAGAGCGAAAATACGGCCATTCAAAGTCGGGATTTTGATCGAAAACCGGACAATGTGGCTCGAGTGGCGCGCGCAAATTCGCTAAACGTAATTTTGAAACCTTGTCATAAGCTGACAGGAAGATATATTCGATTCGATAGTGTTTATTAGGTATCGTAACTAATAGGTAGATTAATTGGATGCATAATTTCGAATATTCAACGTATTTGAGATGTTTTCTTGATTTTTCCATAAAATCATGCATTTTAGAGATATTATGCATAAATGGATATATTTGCAAGTCCAGTGATGAGATATGAACTTCAATCAGCATATTATATATTTTGTAGCTTATCAAAACCAAATAAAATTTTAAGAAAGATACTCTGTGTCACTTTAAGCATGTTTAGCGAAAATGCTTATTTTAAAGTATGATCACTTTAAATCAATACATGATTGTTATACTCAATAAAAAGTGTTTAATGATTGTGTGACCTTGAAGGTCAAAGGTCATGAGATTTGAGTTATTGCAATTCCTTGTAAACACGATAACTTGAAACGTTTGTGTGCTATAAAGTTTAGATTTTGTATATATTATCTATATTATATAAAAAGTTTTGAGTACGAACTGTCGAAGGTCAAGGTCAAGTTCATGGCATGGAGAAAATGGATTAAATTAACTTTTAACACCTTATTTCATAACATTAATGTTAAACTCAATGAAATGTGTTCATTGATTGTGTGACCTTGAGTGTCAAAGGTCAAGGTCATGAGAAATTGCCCAATTTGGTGAGGCCTGTAAAAGGAGGAACAGGGTAAGACGAAACCCCAAGTTTCGGGGCTGCGCTACGTTTGCGGTGTCCCGCAAACGCTAATCTAGTTTGTTTCTGGTTTCCATTGAATTTTTTTTAACTTAATGCAAAGAGGGGGAAGGGTCTGTTTCAGGGCCATATCTAACAAACCGTTCAATACTTTTTTTCATAAAACTTGGTATCTGGTTATACCTAATGATAAAGTGGTACCTTTTGGTATTTTGGTTATTCTGATTTTTTTCTGGTTTCCATAGAAACAGTTTAAACTTAGTGCATATGCAGGGTAGGGTCTGTTTCCGGGCCATATCTTCAAAACCTTTCAATATTTTTTTACAAAACTAAGTATGTTGTTAGACCTAATGGTGGTGTGGTGCCTTTAGCTATTTTTGTTATTCTAGATTTTGTTCTGGTTTCCATGATAGCAATTTGGAAGCTTAGTGCATTTAGGGGGTAGGATCTGTTTCCTGACCATAACTCAAAAACTATTCAATATCTTTTTACAAAATTTGATATGAGGTTAGCTCTAGTGCTGATGTGGTGCCTTTAGCTATTTGTCTCCTTCCTCTCGGTTCAGAAACAGAACCGATCCTAGCTCTATATACATTAATTAATCGACACCATTTTCCTGAGATATCGTGTACTTTAGCCTCTCATGACCCACCTGATCGCTCAGATGTTGTCCATGTTGTCTAGAACGCAAGTATTTCAAGTATTTTGAAAATTATTTTCTCCTCTCGATGTAAATGCGTCTTGTCATAAAGGGCCCGTAACTCTCTTCAATATGCTAGATGTAAACTCAATGTACCTGAATTTGAAAGTTTTTGGGAGGTACTTCGCAGCTAGGGAATCCAAGTTTTGTATATTTAGGACTGACCCCCCTTCAAATATTGCCTTAGCAGGGAATCGACTCTCAAACCTTCGGTTAGGAATACGGTGAATTCTCAGTAGAATTATACTGGTTTGGTAATGGACATGTCATAATATAAGAATAATCAACGAGTTGCGAGGAATTACGGATTATCTGTCCTGAGTTAATTATTGTGATAAACTCCGAGCTTCAGAGGGGGCAGATAATCCTTAATTCCAAGCAACGAGTTGGTAATCCTTTTTCTTACCCAAGATGAGTTTGATGCATAAAACGGCGAAAAGGGGAGTAACATTAAAAAACTACGCTCAGCCGGTTCAAATTGTACTCATACGCCATTCATAATTTTGCTCACCACATCAGGATCGGCGGCTTAAGTAGTTCGCATCTTACGCTCTAATTTGAAATGGTTAACTATTTTGATGTCACATTTTATCACAAAAATGATTGACTTATATAATGAAAAAATGTTTTTATTGACCGCGCGAAACCAGAAAGAAAAGTAAGACCTCGCTAGCTTTCGTTGTGTTTGACAAGCCTTGTGTGGAATGTCATGACGTCACGATTAATGACGTCATAGAGCTATGACGTAAATACAGTTGGGCCGGCGTGAATGGGTGCAAAAGTTCCGTCAACCAATCAAAATGCGAGTTATTTTTAGAAAAACTGTAATTCCCATGACCATTATGAAAACTGTTATACCCGGAATAATCATGCCCACTTAAGTAAAAATGATGTATATCGACTTTAGATGAGTGCAGTGACCTGTGACATGAGACCTGCTAAAAGTATTGACGAAAGATTTGATTTTTCATATCAGGGGAAAAAGTAAACGTAACCACTTCAAAGGGCATTTTTTACTTCTTGTCAATCAATTTCTTCCTTCACAGGTGAAAGTATACCATCGGCCCATAATACATTGTATTCATTCAGCCATCAAGAGGCGCTTTCCCATTTTAATTGTATAATATATATACACACAGTATTGTACCAAATAGAAGATATAAGCCAGTAATTGCTGATGAGACTAAACCAGTGCGTATCTTCCATTGGAGGAATGTTAATTCAATAGAAGATATAAGCCAGTAATTTCTGATGAGACTAAATCAGTGATTATCGTCCACAGGGGGATGTTAATTCAATAGAAAATATAAGCCAGTAATTGCTGATGAGACTAAACCAGTGCATATCTTCCATTGGAGGAATGTTAATTCAATAGAAGATATAAGCCAGTAATTGCTGATGAGACTAAACCAGTGCGTATCTTCATTCAGGTATGACTATTATCAAAAATGTAAGCATTTCATTAATAATCGTATAATGAACGATGTATTCGTGTAAATATTGTTTCACCCTTTTCGTGATTTTAGTTTAAGTTTGTTTTGTCATAATATGCATTAGTTTCCAACCTCAAGACCAATTCAGTCAGTCTAGCTTGAACTACTAGTTTCCACTACCAGGGTGACGGGATTGTTTATATATACATAAATACCAAATTTCTACGAGTATTTACACCAAATGTGTATGCACATAAAACAAGTAATCGTGAACATGTGTAAGCAATAGACAACAGTGGGTCTGAAATGTATCTACACAGTTGAAAACAATAAAACCCCGTGTAATAGCTTTCCCATGGAAAACCGCGTCTGCTATAGTGCGAACGTCGCTTATGACATAAGGAAAAACAATGCTGCAGTTTTTGTCAATAGTTTTGCACATTTTCAAAGCAATATTGCTTGTGATTGTTCGACATGAATCCATTTATGAATGTAATGAACTCGTGTGTCAAACAAAAGCCGTATCAAACTGTCGTACTGCCTCTGGGTAGCGTGCAGAGAGTCGAGTTATTACGACACACAAGAAGGCTTTGCCTTTGGATGCCCGTTAGCTCGACTCTAAGACTTGGTAATGTTGCATGCCTCAGCGTGCCACATCAGTTCACGCCTGTTTAACCCCAGGCACACAGCGAGTGATACCCGATGTCGATCGCGCTAGTTAGTTGTACAAATTGTCCTATATAAATGTCAACACCGCCGAGTATCTAAACTGCTGTTCCATACCTTCCCGCAACTTGCAACAGTTAGACGGCCCTTTCGACTTGTTTGTTTATCTAGTTCACATACAAAGATGATAAATCTTTCAGCCTGCCAATTGGTAAGCGATCGTGAGAGCCGCCTCCTCTTTCTCGCCGCGATGAGGCCGTGATGAGGCGTTCACCATCTGTGAGTCGGGCCGAGCCGAGCAGCGGGGGGTGGGAGACTCGCCTCCTTCCGTCACACCCGCCCCTCCCCCTCCCCCTCACGCTCCTCAACATCGCGGGTACAACACTACCTTTAAAACACCAACCATATTCAGCCCTAATGACAATTGCAGACTTGATTGATAAAGTAGTCATAGCAACGGTTTGCTGACAGAAACGTCAAGAAAACGCTCGAGTTGATCCGAGACGAGTTAAAATGGACACGTCACGAGGCGGTAGACGAGTTAATCTTCAGTAATAGGGCCTACATTACACTGGTCGAATCTTAACTAACGTACAATTGTGTGCCATAACTATGTCATATTTGACATTATTCCATAGACTTCCATGTTATTTTATTGTAGAATGAATAATTTTGATGTTTGAATTTTGAAATGAATTCTGCTCGAATGGTTTTCAAACCGTGCACATTTTGTGAGGAATCATTATGGCTTAGTAACGTATTTGTACATTACTTGTATATGGCCTGAAGATGCTCTTAAATCGAGCTGAAAGTACTTGCCAGTAAAATGGATTCATTCAACTTCTGACTTATCTTTTCAATATATAATACCTGAGAGCTGAACAACAATCCCAAGATTGTGAACTTTTTGTATATATAATATTATATAGATAAGAATTGGAAAAGTTTACTAGTATACTGCGCCCTTCGTGTTTTATGCTCTCTGCTATATTTTATTCAACGATAGATGCACACCGACTCGTCTTCTATTTCTTAAATGAGAAAGAGCAAACATCAGATGTTTCTTTTGTTTCAAGACTCAAAGTTGTATTTTATATTTTCCCTTTCTACAAAGTTTATGCAAAGTCAGAAAATACAACTTTGAGTCTTGAAACAAAAGAAAAAATGTTTATAAAAAAATATTGTCCAAAACTAAACAGTGCTATCTAAAACAGTTAGCTCACATAAGGAAGTGATTACCGTTGTGACATTAGTTGAATTACACCTCTCTGTCCATTAAGTGATTGATAAGACAATACAGATTCGTCATTGCTGACTGACTCTATTATGTTCAAACTGCACCCTACAATTAGTGATTTGGTGATTGACAACACATGACTGACTTCCTAACTGTCAATCTGAGCACACAACAATGTGTTGATTATCAGCCAGACAGGAGTGGACAGACCCACACACACGATGATGACGTCATATTTGTTATGACATCAGAGTAGTTGTTACAACATTATAAAGAGGGGGAGGTCAGCTGTGACGTAAACGGCACATGGAGGCATAGTGAATGCCTCATGGCCAATACCCCGTTTGCCGACTCCCATCGAAAATCCACTCTAAAATACATTCTAAAATCCAATGATTAGAATACCGTAACAGCCCTATTTAAAGGGTATATTTGACATTTGATTTTAGAGCCATGAGCAAATAATATGTCAGCATAGGTTGTGATTGACATTCACTTCCTTGCGTCTCAATGATACAATTGCATATTTACCCTTAGTGATTTACAATTAAGCATTTAACAATTACCGAAGCATATACAATGATACTGTTACAGATAGGTGATTGCCTAAGGCAACATCCTTTGACAATTGAACAAGGCAACATCCTAAAACAATGAAACTAAGTTTCTGTTGTGCTTTGACAAAATAACTTGAAATTATGGATTAATTTATGGATAGGAAAATATGAAAATTATGGAGAATATATATACATTTATAAGCACTATGACAATTCATTGGGGAAGCTTGGAATCAAGAAGCTGAAATATGCATATTGGCAAAAAGGATAAAGTCATGCTTTTGAAAGTTGATATACGTCTTCTCTGTATTTCTACAATACTTTAATACATATGCATGATGTATCTGTTTGCGGTTATTTAGCCTTTGCTTGCCGTCGTTGTCATTCAACGTAGGGAAATATTTCGAATTAACCAATCGGAATAATTTTTTATCGATGTCATGGTACTTCAATATACTTATAGACTGGAGATGAGACCACTTATTATACTTCCTATCAATCATAACCTTTCATTCTAACATACTTATGCGCTTTGAGAATACACCTTGTGTATTGTACGCTATACAAATATTCATTATCGTTTTGATTATTACATTGTCATTAATACCTGTTTACCTGTAATAGACCGGATGAAAACAATATTTTTTAATTAAAGAAGTTTTGATAAAGGTTACCTTATATACCTAGGCGATAAACGACATCCATCTAATGATGGTAGAGCCTTTATGAACTTATAGTGGTTACCTTTGGTGCCTACTTCTATAGAGCCTTTATGAACTTTTAGTGGTTACCTTTGGTGCCTACTTCTATAGAGCCTTTATGAACTTATAGTGGTTACCTTTGGTGCCTACTTCTATAGAGCCTTTATGAACTTATAGTGGTTACCTTTGGTGCCTACTTCTATAGAGCCTTTATGAACTTATAGTGCTTACCTTTGGTGCCTACTTCTATAGAGCCTTTATGAACTTATAGTGCTTACCTTTGGTGCCTACTTCTATAGAGCCTTTATGAACTTAAAGTGGTTACCTTTGGTGCCTACATCTATAGAGCCTTTATGAACTTATAGTGCTTACCTTTGGTGCCTACATCTATAGAGCCTTTATGAACTTATAGTGGTTACCTTTGGTGCCTGCTTCTATAGAGCCTTTATGAACTTATAGTGGTTACCTTTGGTGCCTGCTTCTATAGAGCCTTTATGAACTTATAGTGGTTACCTTTGGTGCCTACTTCTATAGAGCCTTTATGAACTTATAGTGGTTACCTTTGGTGCCTACTTCTATAGAGCCTTTATGAACTTATAGTGGTTACCTTTGGTGCCTACTTCTATAGAGCCTTTATGAACTTATAGTGGTTACCTTTGGTGCCTACTTCTATAGAGCCTTTATGAACTTATAGTGCTTACCTTTAGTGCCTACTTCTATAGAGCCTTTATGAACTTATAGTGGTTACCTTTGGTGCCTACTTCTATAGAGCCTTTATGAACTTATAGTGCTTACCTTTGGTGCCTGCTTCTATAGAGCCTTTATGAACTTATAGTGCTTACCTTTGGTGCCTACTTCTATAGAGCCTTTATGAACTTATAGTGGTTACCTTTGGTGCCTACTTCTATAGAGCCTTTATGAACTTATAGTGGTTACCTTTGGTGCCTACTTCTATAGAGCCTTTATGAACTTAAAGTGGTTACCTTTGGTGCCTACTTCTATAGAGCCTTTATGAACTTATAGTGCTTACCTTTGGTGCCTACTTCTATAGAGCCTTTATGAACTTATAGTGGTTACCTTTGGTGCCTGCTTCTATAGAGCCTTTATGAACTTATAGTGGTTACCTTTGGTGCCTGCTTCTATAGAGCCTTTATGAACTTATAGTGCTTACCTTTGGTGCCTACTTCTATAGAGCCTTTATGAACTTATAGTGGTTACCTTTGGTGCCTACTTCTATAGAGCCTTTATGAACTTATAGTGGTTACCTTTGGTGCCTGCTTCTATAGAGCCTTTATTAACTTATAGTGGTTACCTTTGGTGCCTACTTCTATAGAGCCTTTATGAACTTATAGTGGTTACCTTTGGTGCCTACTTCTATAGAGCCTTTATGAACTTATAGTGGTTACCTTTGGTGCCTACTTCTATAGAGCCTTTATGAACTTATAGTGCTTACCTTTGGTGCCTACTTCTATAGGGCCTTTATGAACTTATAGTGGTTACCTTTGGTGCCTACTTCTATAGAGCCTTTATGAACTTATAGTGCTTACCTTTGGTGCCTACTTCTATAGAGCCTTTATGAACTTATAGTGGTTACCTTTGGTGCCTACTTCTATAGAGCCTTTATGAACTTATAGTGGTTACCTTTGGTGCCTACTTCTATAGAGCCTTTATGAACTTATAGTGGTTACCTTTGGTGCCTACTTCTATAGAGCCTTTATGAACTTATAGTGGTTACCTTTGGTGCCTGCTTCTATAGAGCCTTTATGAACTTATAGTGCTTACCTTTGGTGCCTACTTCTATAGAGCCTTTATGAACTTATAGTGCTTACCTTTGGTGCCTACTTCTATAGAGCCTTTATGAACTTAAAGTGGTTACCTTTGGTGCCTACATCTATAGAGCCTTTATGAACTTATAGTGGTTACCTTTGGTGCCTGCTTCTATAGAGCCTTTATGAACTTATAGTGCTTACCTTTGGTGCCTGCTTCTATAGAGCCTTTATGAACTTATAGTGGTTACCTTTGGTGCCTACATCTATATAGCCTTTATGAACTTATAGTGCTTACCTTTGGTGCCTGCTTCTATAGAGCCTTTATGAACTTATAGTGGTTACCTTTGGTGCCTACTTCTATAGAGCCTTTATGAACTTATAGTGCTTACCTTTGGTGCCTGCTTCTATAGAGCCTTTATGAACTTATAGTGCTTACCTTTGGTGCCTACTTCTATAGAGCCTTTATGAACTTATAGTGGTTACCTTTGGTGCCTACTTCTATAGAGCCTTTATGAACTTATAGTGGTTACCTTTGGTGCCTACTTCTATAGAGCCTTTATGAACTTATAGTGGTTACCTTTGGTGCCTACTTCTATAGAGCCTTTATGAACTTATAGTGCTTACCTTTGGTGCCTACTTCTATAGAGCCTTTATGAACTTATAGTGCTTACCTTTAGTGCCTACTTCTATAGAGCCTTTATGAACTTATAGTGGTTACCTTTGGTGCCTGCTTCTATAGAGCCTTTATGAACTTATAGTGGTTACCTTTGGTGCCTACTTCTATAGAGCCTTTATGAACTTATAGTGGTTACCTTTGGTGCCTACTTCTATAGAGCCTTTATGAACTTATAGTGGTTACCTTTGGTGCCTACTTCTATAGAGCCTTTATGAACTTATAGTGCTTACCTTTGGTGCCTACTTCTATAGAGCCTTTATGAACTTATAGTGGTTACCTTTGGTGCCTACTTCTATAGAGCCTTTATGAACTTATAGTGGTTACCTTTGGTGCCTACTTCTATAGAGCCTTTATGAACTTATAGTGGTTACCTTTGGTGCCTGCTTCTATAGAGCCTTTATGAACTTATAGTGGTTACCTTTGGTGCCTACTTCTATAGAGCCTTTATGAACTTATAGTGCTTACCTTTGGTGCCTACTTCTATAGAGCCTTTATGAACTTATAGTGCTTACCTTTGGTGCCTACTTCTATAGAGCCTTTATGAACTTATAGTGCTTACCTTTGGTGCCTGCTTCTATAGAGCCTTTATGAACTTATAGTGGTTACCTTTGGTGCCTGCTTCTATAGAGCCTTTATGAACTTATAGTGGTTACCTTTGGTGCCTGCTTCTATAGAGCCTTTATGAACTTATAGTGGTTACCTTTGGTGCCTACTTCTATAGAGCCTTTATGAACTTATAGTGGTTACCTTTGGTGCCTGCTTCTATAGAGCCTTTATGAACTTATAGTGCTTACCTTTGGTGCCTACTTCTATAGAGCCTTTATGAACTTATAGTGCTTACCTTTGGTGCCTACTTCTACGGCGTTACTTCAATTTGGATGGAACTGGTTTTTAAGAATGTATTCAACTTTCTAAAGAAGCCATATTCGACTATAATGACCAGGGAAATTATAACCATGACTGAGTCACATGAGTTTAAATTATTTTCAACAGTATTGAGATATGGATAGGTATGATTATTTACTGTACTTTTGTTAATGACATGGAATTGAGAACTATTGATGATAACCTGAGATAAGATAAGGGTGTATTGAGTTTATGCCAAATAAATAATTCTTTTTGATACATAAATGCTGTTTGGATACCTTCCAAGTTGACAATATAACATGAAATTAGGGGTAGACATTTTAATTCCCGTAGCTGGTTTTAAAAAAAAGTATGTGTACTATTTCGAGGAAGTAAATAATTATTAGCATAACCCAGATTTCGGATCCATATAAGATAATAGGTAAAATCATGACATCGAACGCTTCAGTAATACAATGAAGAGGTAAATCATTTTTCATTTTCAATAATAAATACGTTCATTTTTTGACTTGTGTTGCTAGCTCTTTCGGTTCGAATTAAATTTTGATTATTTTTGAAAATTATAACCATGCAGGTAAACATAACTACCGACTATTTCACTTTCCTCTGCGGCAAAGTAGAATCACATGTATCACTTCCAATAACAAAGTTTATCACTATTAACGGTCGGATTCCATTTCTCACAATTTACATGAAAACAACCCAATGATTGCTGTAGAGCTGGCGCTCACGCTGCAAATACTGCATATAACAATACAAGCATCACCATTGAAAAAAAACACATATTTTTTTCGATGAACATATTAAAGGGGCAGTATCACGTTTTTAGGGACAATATAAGGTGATGTCAGGAAAATGAAAATTAATGGTTCCAATTGAAGACAATGTGTTAAAGCTAAATGGAACAGTAATAATTCAAATATATAACGTAAACTTTAGCATTGCAATTCCTTTTTCTTTCACAAAATGAATTAAAGGTATTCACATAAAATGGCCGCCAATGGATTTTATGTGAATCTTCATACTTTGTCCTCTGACTGTGGATGATTGGCTTGTGTAATGAGATTTTTGACACTGTCAAATTAATACATTTAGCATTGACTTGCAATTATCAGTGAAAAATTTGAAAGATAAAAATATCAAAAAACGTGCTACTGCCCCTTTAAGACCAATGCAATCAGAAGTTCTCAGTCATGATTCTAGATCGTTTATAAAAACAGAAAATAGGAATGGTGAATGATTTTCACCCTGACGAACCCATGAAAAACTTAGGAAATAAGCTGACTTCTTATGACTGAATTAAATACATGTTTTAATATCCGAGTAAATAGTTTGTACTAATGTTAAGAATTTACCCTGGATACCATAAGTCTACATTTTTGACCAGAGTTTAATCCTCCAAAGAAAGATAAGATCCTGACATATGCCTATAAAGCATTGCATGGCACAGCCCCACGTTACCTCCAGGAGCTTTGAATGATCTTGCAACCCCCCGAACTAACACTAAAATGGGGAAAAGGTGCTTTGCGGTTGCAGCCCCAGTGCTGTGGAATGAACTTCCAGTTGAACTCAAGTTAGTAACATCAAGGGACTCATTCCAGAAAAAGTTGAAAACACATCTTTTCAGACAATATTTTGGTTTTTAATCTTTCTGTCTCAGTTTATGCCTTTTATCTTTAATCCTTGTAAAGCGCCACTGAGCAGGTAGCAACCTTGATATTAGGCGCTATAGAAATTAATTGTCATTCATTCATTCATATATTTTGTATCACTCCAAATCGGCCGTCACGATCCCTTCGGTCCCAAACAGCTTCACTAACCACTAACCATGGCGACAAGCGCTTTGACAAAAAAACATCAACTCTTTGGAACAATTTACCAGCTACCATCAAAGACTCAGAATCATATGTCTCATTCAAGAAGGGCGTCAGTTGCTAATTTACTCTTGTGTTTTAAGATACTTGTTTGTACATTTCTTATATTCTTTAGCTGCATGTCGGAAGTAGATATGATTTAACTGATAACTGCAATGTTGATATTCTTTTTTAGCTTTGTGATAGTGCCTTCGTTTCAGTTTACATTCTGTACCGAACCATGGCTTAATATGTTTGTTACAATTACCAATAAGCCTGAGTGAACCAGTAGAGCTTGTTCCAAATGTACTTCTAGCTGAGTCTGTGAGAGTATCAGAAGAAATATCAGTTGCTTTATTAATGAGCTCATTACTCGTTGAAATATTGTCTCTCACTGGATTTAAACTAACTCTTGTTTCTCTATATCTATATAACGTTTCGGTTTCTACGAACTAGCTACAGGTTTACTTGGCGTTGTATGGGCAAGTTCATACACACTGCTACTTCAATTTGCTATCGAAAATGATATAGGGCAATGTACATCTGAATATAAGGGAGAAAAATCAACAACTTCCAATTTTCCAATGTGTGATTAAAACCTATTAAAGCATATGACATAGTCGACCGTGCTTGTATGTTTACATGATGTAATTTTACCAAGTGTTGCCCCGTTGTCAATTCTACCATTACATATAAACATAATAAAGTTTTTGCAGATCTCGATTGATCTAAATTCATGAATATTTATTCTACTTATGTCCTGTGAATATCTTTTTAGTGGGAGGCCGAGATTATCAAAGTTTGTAAAATAAACTCGATTCATTGTTATTCAACATTCGCAAAATAAGTTTAAAACCGACGGAGGTAAAACGATCGTAAAATACACAGAAACTTTGTCTTTCCTTGACAAATTCCATGCGTGTCTTTATACTTAGGATACTTGATGTAGTTTTCCAAATAACAGGTTTATTTCATAGAGTGTCGTGGGTAAAGTGAAACATAAATTTTACGATGATGAATGTCGCTAGATGAAATAAACCTGATATTTAGAAAACTACATGTACATTAGGTATCCTATCATATATTTTACTATATGTAAATAAAATTACTTTGAAGTAACTGAAAGTAGTAGTGGCGACATAATATATCGTGACTGGTTACAGTGAAAATATAAGATATCGTCATTGTTGCTTGATATACACAGTTTATTTCACTGTTGAACCCATTATCTCATAGCAGATTATACAATAGATAGAGGATACTTGATGTAGTTTTACATATACAGGTTTATTATATCGAGTGTCATGTAAATAGTGAATGGAGATAAACCTATTGTGTTTGAAACTCAGAGACGTGTTGTACCGGATTGATAGCTAGGAAAATTTGCTCCTTCGGCCGTGACATCATCCCAGTAGAAATGTAATTGGAGACCTGTGATCAGAGTCCACCTCCGTGACATCGTCCCAGTAGAAATGTAATGGGAGACCTGTGGTCAGAGTTCACCTCCGTGACATCATCCCAGTAGAAATGTAATGGGAGTCATGTGGTCAGAGTCCACCTTCGTGACATCATCCCAGTAGAAATGTAATGGGAGTCATGTGGTCAGAGTCCACCTTCGTGACATCATCCCAGTAGAAATGTAATGGGAGTCCTGTGGTCAGAGTCCACCTCCGTGACATCATCCCAGTAGAAATGTAATGAGAGGCCTGTGGTGAGAGTCCACCTCCGTGACATCGTCCCAGTAGAAATGTTATGAGAGTCCTGTGGTGAGAGTCCACCTCCGTGACATCATCCCAGTAGAAATGTAATGAGAGTCCTGTGGTCAGAGTCCAGCTCCGTGACATCGTCCCAGTAGAAATGTAATGGAAGACCTGTGGTCAGAGTCCACCTCCGTGACATCATCCCAGAAGAAATGTAATGGGAGTCCTGTGGTGAGACTCCACCTCCGTGACATCGTCCCAGTAGAAATGTAATGAGAGACCTGTGGTCAGAGTCCACCTCCGTGACATCATCCCAGTAGAAATGTAATGGAAGACCTGTGGTCAGAGTCCACCTCCGTGACATCATCCCAGTAGAAATGTAATGGGAGACCTGTGGTCAGAGTCCACCTCCGTGACATCATCCCAGTAGAAATGTAATGGGAGACCTGTGGTCAGAGTTCACCTCCGTGACATCATCCCAGTAGAAATGTGATGGGAGTCCTGTGGTCAGAGTTCACCTCCGTGACATCATCCCAGTAGAAATGTAATGGGAGACCTGTGGTCAGAGTCAACCTCCGTGACATCATCCCAGTAGAAATGTAATGGGAGACCTGTGGTCAGAGTTCACCTCCGTGACATCATCCCAGTAGAAATGTAATGGGAGTCCTGTGGTCAGAGTCCACCTCCGTGACATCATCCCAGTAGAAATGTAGTTGTCTTTTATTTGTAATATCCTTTAGAGCTATTAGAGACACAAAGCTGTGATTCTCGTTTGTTCTTCATACATCGAAAGTAATGAAATATTGATGATTATTAACATGTATTATACCGATAAGACAACAGAACGAAGGAACTGATTCAAGCTACTTAGACTTGGTCGTAAATATATGTTTATATTGGTCGTAAATATATGTTTATATTTAAGAAAACATTTCTCCAAAAAAGTATGTACATAGTTTTAGATCTGCGGACAGGGTGGACGCTCAAGTTCACACTACCGGATACTGGGCGGGATCGCAGCCTGTACACTCAAATCTCATCGCCAGACAAAACATGTAAACTATTTAATTAGATATGATCGTATGTTTGGTATATAAAGGTTTAAAAGGAAAAACATGTCGTTATAAATAAATGTAAAAATGTAACTTTATTGCAGGTACCCTGTAGGCTCAGATAGCTAGTCTCTGCATGGCGGAGATTTAGAGTTGAGTTACGTCTGAAGGTGTGATGAACCCCTCGACACCGCGCCGTGTTTGAGTACCTCGTTAATATCATGTGAGTGACTGGGCGCTTCATGCATGCTCATTTCTTCGCAGGGGTCAAGCAGTGCATGTGCATTCTTTGCACATTCCATGCATGATTTGCGGCGCCGTCAAATGTAGGTACACGAGCATTCGTTGCATTCAACATTAATCTCAAAAGACTCGATTATTTCTTCGACTTGCATGATATTAGTTTAATTTAAAGTATTTTTTTATTTCCTGTAGGTATATCACTGCGCTTTCTACTGCGACGTGACCAATGAATCTTTGCTATTCAAGTATAGACAGGTGTAACCTCCCCCAATATACTAATTATTGAGTCGGTGACATACAACAAACACTTAATTGAAGCGCAGGTCGAATCAACTCTGACATTGTTCTAGATGACAAGAAGCTTTACCGTTAGAAAGTTACTGTCTACTGTACTCGTTTAACAGTTCCTAAACGGCCGGACAGCAACAGCTCCAAGTCCACTTAAATACCCGTACTTTCTCAGTCAGCCCCTCCCATCACTCCCCTTTCACCCTTTCACCCCCCACCCCCTCCCTCCCTTCTCAACCCCGAACCCCGACGACGTCCGCGCCACTGGGGTCAGCCTGTCCGTGTAAATCAGCTCCATAGCGGCGCCGAGCTAGAGCGCAATGCCTGGAACTCCCCGCGTTTGTTCTAGAGGAATACCGCGCACTCCGCACTACAATAACAAAGGCTTGTGACTGGCATTGTACTTGCTCCCCTCTTATCTAACAGAACCTGCCGCCATGGCCTGTCACATCCATCATACACACAAACTTGTAGATAAGAGATTTATAAAGCCCCGCTATTAGCGCAAACTGTGGAAGCCTTCAAACCACCAGACGCCTCACAACTGCATCCTTATACTACATACAGCATAACATTCCATCACATTGTCTTGAAGGCTTCTTATTCTCTTTAAAATTATATCATTCTCATTCCGCCTGTATAGTAAATGTCATACTATATAGCGTTTCACACCAATATCGAACCATACACAGCCGAAATTCCTTGTATTCCGAGGACATGTTCCCCATTGGCTCTGATAAATGTCCACTGCTTTTTATTCTATTCAGTTATAAACTTGGGGAAGATCTTCATGAAAGTGATTCCCATGAATTATTTGTAAACGGATACATTTGAATTATCAAAATATTATTGTTTGCACTCTGAGGAAAAAAAAGATATACATTTTGTGCCAAATGGGGTTTTGAAGTAAATCTTGATAAATCAAGGTTGGTTGTTTTTGGAAATGGTGGATTTTTAAAGTGTGAAAATAGTTTTGTAGAACAATTCCTGTAAAAGCACCTTATCATAGATATTTAGGAATTGCATTTTACCTCGATCATGCTCTAAAACCTGAAACTCCATATTTACAAGCCAAACCGGCATGTTTTCCAGTGTTTAAACAGGTATAGAGAATATTTTTCAGTGAATTATTGCCAATTGTAACGTATGGATTTGGGGCTACATTTATAGAACAATTTTTAATTGTATGAAGATGAATTGTCCATCTTATAAAGCCGGATGCAGATCTATTAGAATACATTCCAGCCTGTTACTACAACCCTCTTTCTAGTTTAAAAAGTACAAGATTTCTTGAGGCTGCAAAATACCATGTACCGGGAATTCCCTTATTTAGGCCCAATGCGAAATTTAGCCAATGCATGGGCTTAAAACGGGATTATTTTCATTTATTAGGCCCATGGGCTTAAATTTGGACATATTCTTTGGTGCTTGTAAGTCATGCCTTTTAAAACTTATGTTAAATTTTGACGGGTTTTTGACGTTTTCAAGCCAGATATTATGGTCTCTTTTTTTTTCAAATTATTTATATTGTTTATAATCTTCACAATCATTTCTTGAAAATGGGATGAAACAAATTGTCAATAAAAAACGCAAGAAATCACACACAATCCATTACAAACAACGAATGTTTGACTTAAGTGATGTTTTGTGGCAATGTTTCGAGCACATGGGATTTTCTACAAGATGTATTTGGATTCTGACAAACTTTCGTTTTATAAAACATGAATAAACATTGGACTTAAATGTCTCAATATCAAAGAATAGAAGAACTTTAGACAATCACCATTTCAGTAACCTCAAAGATCTTACCGCTCATTTCTGCTTGTTTTTAGAAGACTAAAATAAGTACATTATTTCTAATAGATCTAAAATATATTTGTGATACTTTTAAACGATATTTCATGATACTTAAAATTTATCATTTGATTTAACTATGACGGGGTTTGGTATAAAATGCAAATAAGATTAAGGTATAATATCTCTGAAAAGTGACAGTAGATATTCTCTGAATAGTGACAGTAGATATTCTCTGAATAGTGACAGTATATATTCTCTGAATAGTGACAGTAGATATTCTCTGAATAGTGACAGTAGATAGTCTCTGAATAGTGACAGTACATGTTCTCTGAATAGTGACAGTAGATGTTCTCTGAATAATGACAGTATATATTCTCTGAATAGTGACAGTAGATGTTCTCTGAATAGTGACAGTAGATGTTCTCTGAATAGTGACAGTATATATTCTCTGAATAGTGACAGTAGATGTTCTCTGAATAGTGACAGTAGATATTCTTTGAACATTGGCAGTAGATGTTCTCTGAATAGTGACAGTAGATATTCTCTGAATAGTGACAGTAGATGTTCTCTGAATAGTGACAGTAGATATTCTCTGAATAGTGACAGTAGATGTTCTCTGAATAGTGACAGTAGATGTTCTCTGAATAGTAACAGTATATATTCTCTGAATAGTGACAGTAGATATTCTTTGAACATTGGCAGTAGATGTTCTCTGAATAGTGACAGTAGATATTCTCTGAATCGTGACAGTAGATATTCTCTGAATAGTGACAGTAGATGTTCTCTGAATAGTGACAGTAGATATTCTCTGAATAGTGACAGTAGATATTCTCTGAATAGTGACAGTAGATGTTCTCTGAATAGTGACAGTAGATGTTCTCTGAATAGTGACAGTATATATTCTCTGAATAGTGACAGTAGATGTTCTCTGAATAGTGACAGTAGATATTCTCTGAATAGTGACAGTAGATATTCTCTGAATAGTGACAGTATATGAAGTTGAGTTTTGCATCAACAAAACGCTCTTGCAAACTACAGGTTGCATATATTCAAGTAAAGGCTCGCTTTTACGTTATAAGTTGGTGAAATAAAACATTGTACCCTGTGGATATCCCTTTGTTACGCATCAGGACAAAATCCATATTTACAAATACAAAACAGGAAAACATGACTTCAAAAAAATCACAGACAAATTATGGATATCACCTAGTTTGACGCAAGACGCAACTAAACTGTTAAGCGAATGATATAAGTATAGATTGGCAACATCAGAACTAAAAGACTTTGCAGATGGGAACAAAAGTTTTATCAAACTTTGCACAAGATGTTTTCAGAACCAATAGACGATCTATGCCTCAACGGATTTCACAGTATTTATCGTGAAATAGTAAACTGACTTAGTTTTGAGTTATTTTAAACAATAAGGATAATGGATATAATAATGGATTATCTATATCTGTTTCAATTTCCATAAGTTTATGTCAATTATTTCATAAATACGGTGAATCGAAAGTAGTCTCTTTTTTAGCCCGGAGGAATAGTTTACCTTCTTGACACGCTTTGTGTAGCGAACCATTATTTAACGGGAAGTTATGATATTTCCATTCCAAACCTGTCATCAGGGCGAGAACGTCTGAACGTTTATTTAGCAAACGAAGGGCAATATGTGTTGCATTTGAAAGTAATAAACCCCTCAGACAGATCAATGAAAATAATTTAAATCAACACAAAAAAAAGACATGAAACTGAATGCACACGATATGCTTCTACCACCTTGGATCTGAGAGTCGAGTGAAATATACCCAGGAACGTGTGAATTTGTAATGGGGAATATATCATGAAATAAATTACACTAAGCTTATGAAAGATTTAAGGTCATCATATTATGAACTACAGATTGTGCTTATCGTGCCTCGAACAATTTCGGACAAACACTCCAGGGAAATGTTTTAACACGCAAGATAGATTGATTACAACCTTCAATTATGGGCAGTAGATATACCCAAAGTGTTAATTTGAAATGGTTTCAGTATAAAAAAATTCATGATATTTTGACAACAAAAATATTTTTTATAAATAGTAGAGTATATTGATTCACGTTTGTGCTCATTTGCAACCAGTTACCTGAAAGTGTTATCCATTTACTGTGACTGCAAGTATTCATTCTAAACATGTGGGAAGATTTGGCGAAATGGCTCGATAAGTAGGCAAAATGAGATATTGATCATTTATCAGAAAATATTATCCCAGGTTTCCCAGAAGTATTACCAAGTTTTTAAATGTTTTGCCTTTACAAGCAATACCTTGTATGGTATTATAAATAGTTCCACCTACAGCAAAATGTGCAGTCAATGTAACAACTGATGAGAATTAACAACATTAAAAAATGACATAAATACATTTTAGATAAAAAAAAATTCATTTACAGTTGAATTTTTGTATTACCTGAATCATGAATTTAATTCAATGGAATTGTATGTGGATAAAAACACGTCTTTCAAGGCATAATGCTATGTTTCTGTACCGCAACACGACGAAAGCGATAAATAGCTGCGCCCGTAGTTGCTGATCTGATAGCAGGCAACTGAGCATTGGACATGATCCCGTATCTCCCCAGATAACATGGATAAGCATTTCTCTCAACAGCGGATGGAATAAATCCGAATGCCCATAGGTTTAGAAGACCAAAAAATGAAAACGATACTTATCAAACTGTATCTGATACAAAATTTCTTTTTATCTGCATTATTTATTCCTATAGTTAAATGTTATGTTTATGTTTACAATTTGTTTGCTTGTTGAGCGCTACGACGTAGTGGGGTTGCACAGCGTTCCACAGCTCCGAGTGTCCGTCCGTCCGTGCGTCCCAAATCGTTTTCAGAGCGAATTTGAAAACTATTTTACTCAGAAACTTCAAAATTGGTATGGACGTTACCTTTGTGTTTTAGTTGTGTTTTTTGGGGGTTACAATTCTAGGGTACAATTTTAAAAAAATTTCCATTTGGGTATGTTTTTAATTTATCATTGTTTTGTAATGGCGGTCAAATTAAAGCGGGGGTATGTGAGCAATACTCACGTTTGCGTTGTTTAACCCGTGTTGTACACATGCTTACTTTGTAATTATTTTAATTAATTCAATGAACTGTACTGATAAATGTTAAATAAAAATTCGTTCGACAAAATAGCACTTTAGGACCGGTTACTTTTAAAATCGAAAAAAAAGAGATATACTTTATATTTTCAGTACATGAAAACTGCGGTGAGATGACGTGATGTTTGTTTCAATGTCGCTTTACATGAAAACTGCCATTCTAAATTGTTATTTTTAGGACATCTCTTCAATTCACAGTTTTCAGAACTTGCTTATTTCAAAAATAGATAATTCAATTAATTTAGCTAAACACGCATTTATTTTGGCTTTATCTTGGAGTTAGGATTGATTGGGTAACAAAACCATTTTCGGTCTATTAGCAATCTTTAAAACTAAATATTTTGTGAAATTTGGGTAAACCTTTGAAATCTGAGTGCTCAAATATTCTGATGAACGATTTTGAGCTATTGCTTGTCTTGCTCTCATGCATCCTAACACACACTATAAAGTAACACATTAATGCAAATTTTACACAACCATGAACGCAACTGCACACGTGAGTAATATTGAAAAAGGGCTCAATTTACATCCAGCGAGGGGGTGGTGCAATTTTACAAGCAGATTTACCCACCTGTGTAACGACGCTGAACATCTTATATCGCTGCTTTTGGGTTTACCTACAAATGCAAAAAGCCCAGAATGAAGAATGATTCAGCTCCTTGTCAGGCTTGTCAGACCTACTTTAGTAATCACACAGAACAGTGTCAGAAAGTAGTACATTTTATATAGGTGTTTTGCTATCAAAGGTTCATAAAAACAAAATATTATGACGTGCAGATAATATTTATGGATATATTTATTTCTTGAAATGTGAGGACGGGAGAGAAACACATTAGATGATGTTGGTCTTCAATGACATTAAAATTGCACATTTTATAGTTTCTACGCCCTTTTAGTCCAATATAGATACCAGTTTCTACTAACAAATCATGAGAAGAGAGTTGCTCAACTATTCTGAAATGAAACATTTATTTGAAATGGATGACCAAATCCCCAAATTTAACAAACACCTTTACGTTATTATAAATACTCCTTACAATTTTCTTACTGAAACCTGCGCGTTGTGACCTCCGACCTATGAACTATCTAATAATACTCAACCAATGACAGCGTCTGAAAGGCGAGTCGGTATAAGTAAATTTGCGTTGCTAAGAACGCCTTTGTGCTTTGTTTAACTTTAAAACAAATGATCGTTCATGACTCAAAACAACACTGAAGCTAATAGAAACGACATATCAACTCCCACAATTATTTATATAACATTTCACGTTTTAAGATGGTTCTATATAATGTTCCATATAATGTCTCGCTTACCTGTCTGTTAGCTGGGACCCCACTACACCCGTACAACAAAGCGGGGAATTTCTTAAACAACATTTTTTTGGGATATTGTCGATGAATATAATTTACAACAATGTATAATGGTTTTTTGGTACAAATGACCACCTGAATTGATATTTGACAGTAAAGTGACCATTATTTTTAGAATTTGAATAGTTTTGCATGATATTGTGAAACGATTCCATCCTTGAACCTTTGAGATAGAGTGTGTCATAATTGTTCACGCTAATTTACACATTTGAGAAGAAAATGACGAGAAGACACGTGCAGCCTGGAAATGAGTTTATAAGGAGGGGACCACCGATATACAACTTCGCGTCATTCGAAACAACATATTCCGCCGTCATTGTTAAAGCATCATAAATTAGAAACTCTCTTTTCATTACTAGGTGTTAAAACTATTCAGCTTATTTCCATTTAGGCATCAACACTTTCAACTGTGGATCGCTTTTTGGCTTGAGAGTCGTTGAGGTTACATTTTGAAATGGGCGACGAAAGGGGCGTTAGTTTGAGCGGTGATGAGTTTCACCTGCTGCCTAGCTGGGATCAGATCCGTCAGGTTGGGGGATTTGTCAGCCATCCCTCCCCTCATCCCTCCCAGCGCAATCAGTGATCTGTTACAAATGACGAGCGTGATGCGTGCAGACAGCTGCACAGATAGTCAGAAGGAACTCCTCTCAGGCCTGAGTACCACACGTGCTCACTTCCCTCGCCCCGCCAATCACGCGTCCACTGCAAGGGAGGCAACTGGTGACGAGTCATGAGCACGTTGGAGGAGACGTGAAGAACTGCTTTAACAAACTGCTAAGATGACATCTCAACTCCCAATATCGATAAAAATTATGTCGCTCGTGGAGAAAATGATGTCGTTTCGGGCTTTTTGTTGAAATTCTAGTCAACCGTAAAATTGAAACATTTTCTTGCTTCCGATAGGCTAGAGCAGTGCGGGTCTCGTGCGGGCTCTTTGTATTTGCATTGGACAGCCTATCAGATAAACGAAGAGTTTTTAGGATAAACTTCAGGGTAAATTTGTCGTTTCCTGAGGTTTTTGATCTTCGTAATCAAGATGGGTTTCTCGAACGTTGTGCCTTCTTTCAGGAGAGGGTGCTCAACAACATTATTAATCACACGCCGATCGGTGTAACTGGTTGCAAATTAGCCCCGGAAATAGCGTGTGAAACAAGTGTATAAACAGCAGCTGGCCACCTTGCCCGAATATATGGTACTATCAGCGATTCTTGTGGTGTATACTGCAGTTAATATCTCTTCATCCTCTGTCACAGACACGTTTTGTTCATAAAATACTATCACCTACATGACCATGTCAATTTCGACATAGATTTACTCTTAATTGCCTTTAAGATCAAAAGTTTTCATTTATCTTTTCTCCACTGACATGTCATTGTATTCCCACAAGACACCGTATCTTTTCTCCACTGATATGTCATTGCATACACAAGATGCCGTATCTTTTCTTCACTGACATGTCATTGCATACACAAGATACCGTATCTTTTTTCATTAACATATCACTTCATACACAAGATACCGTATCTTTTCTCAACTGATATGTCATTGCATACACAAGATACCGTATCTTCTCTCAACTGATATGTCATTGCATACACAAGATACCGTATCTTTTTCTCCACTGACATGTCAATGCATAAACAAGATACCGTATCTTTTCTCAACTGACATGTCACTGCATAAACAAGATACCGTATCTTTTCTCAACTGATATGTCATTGCATAAGCAAGATATCGCATCTTTTCACCACTGACATGTCACTGCGTACACAAGATACCTATCTTTTTTCAACTCATATGTATTTGCATACACAAGATACCGTATCTTTTCTCAACTGACATGTCACTGCATACACAAGATACCGTATCTTTTCTCAACTGACATGTCACTGCATACACAAGATGCCGTATCTTTTCTTCACTGACATGTCATTGCATACACAAGATACCGTATCTTTTTTCATTAACATATCACTTCATACACAAGATACCGTATCTTTTCTCAACTGATATGTCATTGCATACACAAGATACCGTATCTTTTCTCCACTGACATGTCAATGCATAAACAAGATACCGTATCTTTTCTCAACTGACATGTCACTGCATACACAAGACACCGTATCTTTTCTCAACTCATATGTCATTACATACACAAGATACCGTATCTTTTCTCAACTGACATGTCACTGCATACACAAGATACCGTATCTTTTCTCAACTGATATGTCATTGCATAAACAAGATATCGCATCTTTTCACCACTGAAATGTCATTGCATACACAAGATACCGTATCTTTTCTCAACTGATATGTCATTGCATACACAAGATGCCGTATCTTTTCTCCACTGACATGTCAATGCATAAACAAGATACCGTATCTTTTCTCAACTGACATGTCACTGCGTACACAAGATACCTATCTTTTTTCAACTCATATGTATTTGCATACACAAGATACCGTATCTTTTCTCAACTGACATGTCACTGCATACACAAGATACCGTATCTTTTCTCAACTGACATGTCACTGCATACACAAGATACCGTATCTTTTCTCAACTGACATGTCATTGCATACACAAGATACTGTCTCTTTTCTCAACTGATATGTCACTGCATACACAAGATGCCGTACCTTTTCTCCACTGACATGTCATTGCATACACAAGATACCTTATCTTTTCTCCACTGATATGTCATTGCATACACAAGATACCTTATCTTTTCTCAACTGATATGTCATTGCATACACAAGATGCCGTATCTTTTCTCCACTGACATGTCACTGCATGCACAAGATACCGTATCTTTTCTCAATTGATATGTCATTGCATACACAAGATACCGTATCTTTTCTACACTGACATGTCACTGCATACACAAGATACCGTATCTTTTCTCAACTGACATGTCATTGCATACACAAGATACTGTCTCTTTACTCAACTGATATGTCACTGCATACACAAGATGCCGTACCTTTTCTCCACTGACATCTCATTGCATACACAAGATGCCGTATCTTTTCTCAAATTAAATGTCACTGCATGCACAAGGTACCGTATCTTTTCTCAACTGATATGTCATTGCATACACAAGATACCGTATCTTTTCTCCACTGACATGTCATTGCATACACAAGATACCGTATCTCATCTCAACTGATATGTCATTGCATACACAAGATATTGACTCTTTTCCCACTGATATGTCACTGCATACACAAGATGCCGTATCTTTTCTCAACTGACATGTCACTGCATACACAAAATACCGTATCTTTTCTCCACTGACATGTCATTGCATACACAAGATACCGTATCTTTTCTCAACTTACATGTCACTGCATGCACAAGATACCGTATCTTTTCTTACTGACATGTCATTGCATACACAAGATACCGTATCTTTTCTCAACTTACATGTCATTGCATGCACAAGATACCGTATCTTTTCTTACTGACATGTCATTGCATACACAAGATACCGTATCTTTTCTCCACTGACATGTCATTGCATGCACAAGATACCGTATCTTTTCTCAACTGACATGTCACTGCATACACAAGATACCTTATCTTTTCTCCACTGATATGTCATTGCATACACAAGATACCTTATCTTTTCTCAACTGAGATGTCATTGCATACACAAGATGCCGTATCTTTTCTCCACTGACATGTCACTGCATGCACAAGATACCGTATCTTTTCTCAATTGATATGTCATTGCATACACAAGATACCGTATCTTTTCTCCACTGACATGTCACTGCATACACAAGATGCCGTATCTTTTCTCAACTGACATGTCACTTCATACACAAGATACCGTATCTTTTCTCAACTGATATGTCATTGCATACACAAGATACCGTATCTTTTCTCCACTGACATGTCACTGCATACACAAGATACAGTATCTTTTCTCAACTGATATGTCATTGCATACACAAGATACCGTATCTTTTCTCAACTGACATGTCACTGCATACACAAGATATCGTATCTTTTCTCAACTGACATGTCACTGCATACACAAGATACCGTATCTTTTCTCAACTGACATGTCATTGCATACACAAGATACTGTCTCTTTTCTCAACTGATATGTCACTGCATACACAAGATGCCGTACCTTTTCTCCACTGACATGTCATTGCATACACAAGATGCCGTATCTTTTCTCAAATTAAATGTCACTGCATGCACAAGATACCGTATCTTTTCTCAACTGATATGTCATTGCATACACAAGATACCGTATCTTTTCTCCACTGACATGTCATTGCATACACAAGATACCGTATCTCATCTCAACTGATATGTCATTGCATACACAAGATATTGTCTCTTTTCTCCACTGATATGTCACTGCATACACAAGATGCCGTATCTTTTCTCAACTGACATGTCACTGCATACACAAAATACCGTATCTTTTCTCCACTGACATGTCATTGCATACACAAGATACCGTATCTTTTCTCAACTTACATGTCACTGCATGCACAAGATACCGTATCTTTTCTTACTGACATGTCATTGCATAGACAAGATACCGTATCTTTTCTCAACTTACATGTCATTGCATGCACAAGATACCGTATCTTTTCTTACTGACATGTCATTGCATACACAAGATACCGTATCTTTTCTCCACTGACATGTCATTGCATACACAAGATACCGTATCTTTTCTCAACTGACATGTCACTGCATACACAAGATACCTTATCTTTTCTCAACTGACATGTCACTGCATACACAAGATACCTTATCTTTTCTCCACTGATATGTCATTGCATACACAAGATACCTTATCTTTTCTCAACTGATATGTCATTGCATACACAAGATGCCGTATCTTTTCTCCACTGACATGTCACTGCATGCACAAGATACCGTATCTTTTCTCAATTGATATGTCATTGCATACACAAGATACCGTATCTTTTCTACACTGACATGTCACTGCATACACAAGATACCGTATCTTTTCTCAACTGACATGTCATTGCATACACAAGATACTGTCTCTTTTCTCAACTGATATGTCACTGCATACACAAGATGCCGTACCTTTTCTCCACTGACATGTCATTGCATACACAAGATGCCGTATCTTTTCTCAAATTAAATGTCACTGCATGCACAAGGTACCGTATCTTTTCTCAACTGATATGTCATTGCATACACAAGATACCGTATCTTTTCTCCACTGACATGTCATTGCATACACAAGATACCGTATCTCATCTCAACTGATATGTCATTGCATACACAAGATATTGACTCTTTTCCCACTGATATGTCACTGCATACACAAGATGCCGTATCTTTTCTCAACTGACATGTCACTGCATACACAAAATACCGTATCTTTTCTCCACTGACATGTCATTGCATACACAAGATACCGTATCTTTTCTCAACTTACATGTCACTGCATGCACAAGATACCGTATCTTTTCTTACTGACATGTCATTGCATACACAAGATACCGTATCTTTTCTCAACTTACATGTCATTGCATGCACAAGATACCGTATCTTTTCTTACTGACATGTCATTGCATACACAAGATACCGTATCTTTTCTCCACTGACATGTCATTGCATACACAAGATACCGTATCTTTTCTCAACTGACATGTCACTGCATACACAAGATACCTTATCTTTTCTCCACTGATATGTCATTGCATACACAAGATACCTTATCTTTTCTCAACTGATATGTCATTGCATACACAAGATGCCGTATCTTTTCTCCACTGACATGTCACTGCATGCACAAGATACCGTATCTTTTCTCAATTGATATGTCATTGCATACACAAGATACCGTATCTTTTCTCCACTGACATGTCACTGCATACACAAGATGCCGTATCTTTTCTCAACTGACATGTCACTTCATACACAAGATACCGTATCTTTTCTCAACTGATATGTCATTGCATACACAAGATACCGTATCTTTTCTCAAATGACATGTCACTGCATACACAAGATACAGTATCTTTTCTCAACTGATATGTCATTGCATACACAAGATACCGTATCTTTTCTCAACTGACATGTCACTGCATACACAAGATATCGTATCTTTTCTCAACTGACATGTCACTGCATACACAAGATACCGTATCTTTTCTCCACTGACATGTCATTGCATACACAAGATGCCGTATCTTTTCTCAACTTATATGTCATTGCATACAAAATATACCGTATCTTTTCTCAACTTATATGTCATTGCATACAACAGATACCGTATCTTTTCTCAACTTATATGTCATTGCATACACAAGATACCGTATCTTTTCTCCACTGACATGTCATTTCATACACAAGATACCGTATCTTTTTTCAACTCATTTGTCATTGCATACACAAGATGCCGTATCTTTTCTCAACTGACATGTCACTGCATACAGAAGATACCGTATCTTTTCTCAACTGATAAATGTCGATGTATATTTGAAATGGTTGTTTAAAACACATTTGAAATAGAAACGTACTTGTATGGGAATACATAAAATACTCTCAGGTAATAATCTCACGTCATCAATAAGGTAATGATCGTTAAATCCCAATGGTCGCATGTCCTGTCTTGTACTAGCTCGAGACGGCGAGAACACAGGCAGCAACGAGACAGGCCAGGCATATATCCAACAGTAGCTCGAGACGGCGAGAACACAGGCAGCAACGAGACAGGCCAGGCATATATCCAACAGTAGCCTAAACAGCCGTACTATATTTTAAACTTCAAACTTTTATTATCATTTTTGGGGTTTTTTTTGAGTGAAAAGTATATCTGAGACAGGATTATGAGCAAAGGTTTCTTTGAGATGACCCCGATAACTGTGGCTTAGACTAACATATTTATCTTGTTTCTTGAAGCAATCACTTCCCTACAATCGTCTCCCGTAAATAAGCGTCCTTTATCGTAGTAAAAAGTCTCCTTTGACTTGAGATTTACCACCCCATGAAGAGGAAGACGCTTGCATTCCTATACCGTAAACACGGACTGACGCGGTTACTGTTTATAAGTGCATTGATACCAAATTTTGAATATATTTGACCGTCAACCGTTTGACTGCTACAATTACTACTACTACTACTACTACTGTACCACTGCTTCTACTACTACTACTACTACTGCTACTACTACTATTGCTGCTGCTACTGCTACTACTACTACTACTACTACTATTTTTAATAAAAATACTTATGATAGTAATAATAATACTAATACTACTGATAATGATATATTTATATAGCGAGTTAACGAGTACAGAACTCTCCCTGAGAAGAATACCACCGGTTGCCTGTCAGGCGCTCGAGGTTCATATTCAGACTACCATCGTATCATACCAGGTACCCAATCACTGCTGGGTGGACAGAGGCACGCTTCGAACTAAGTCACTTACCCAGGGTGACATCCCAAGACTTGCACTTATATCTCAGCGTGTGGCAGGGAATTAGAGCGGGTTACCCAACAATTAAGCGAGCTGCGCCCGTTGTCTCTGAACTACTCTGATAGAGATCGACTGAGCTCTGCTCTAGACCACATGCCGCCACGGTGGTCAGAGACTTACGAAATTTTTCGGCATGGAATATTTGACTGGAACAGACTTGTTTTGGGAAGACGGAGTGACATGGCCAGGGGTAGTTCAAAACAAGAAACGAGAGAGTCACACTAGGACGAAAAGGAAGTGCATCGATCGAGTCAGATGATGGCAGCGCTTTGCTTGGTCGTGAAAGGATTAAGATATTATGCATGAATGCTTTTGTTTAGGGAAACCCAAAGGGAGAGATCATGGTTTTTTTCTCTGGAGTATCCCGAAGTAGGGACTAACAGGGGGTCGGAGATGAGTCCCTTGGATAGTTGTCTGAGAAGAAACCCACAGGAGCTAAAGTTGTGGGGGTAGAGTGTCCAAGTCTCTGGGGATGGGTAAGGTATCCTCTTGAAGTGACGCGGCCCGAGACATCAGAGCGCTTCGCCGCCGTTTCTGCCACTACAGAACAGTGTTCATGTCCGAACAGATGAAACCTTATCTCTTAAATATGACCACCATCATAAACTCAGTGTCAAGCGGGTTTAGCACACCTGTTCTTAGATCAGTCTCAGGAGATTCAGGAATTTGAACAACCATCTAACATCTCCCTTGAAACAATATCGACACAGCCAGTAAACCAATACACAATTTCATCTCAAAGAACTGTATCATCTAATTTATGGAGCCATCTGGGCAGTCTGATAGATCCGGAAAGAAGGTTACGGGTTAAGGATCTATGTCTGATTCTCTTTATGCGACAAACCCGACAAAAAGTGCAACCGATACTGTATACAACACTTTACATGGTAAACATTTTCTCATGCCAGCCGACGGATGGTCTTGTCGTAAAACTGTGATAAAATCTGCATTACACATTACAAGCAAACAAAAATATTTTCGCAAAGTTATCTAATGACAGAGTCTCTTAAATGAATATTTTCCTCCCACGGTAGCAGCGAAGTGGCCCCTCCAAACGGAGCAAGAGACTCCCATCCCCTATATTCCCCGTCTCACATGCGCTTCCCCATGCATCAGTACCCTCCCCTCTCCTCCCCCACCCCCTGTCACATCAAAGCTCCGACCGACACCGAGCCACGGCTAGAGACGGCAACATGTGGAGAAACCATCCACTAACACGACGACGTAGCAACAGCAGTGAAATTGCCTCAGCTTTCGTTGTGTTTGTTTTGAAAATAGCGATAGCAGCGAGATAAATTACACCCGTGTCAAAGAAGGGGAGACGGATGGAGAAGTGAGAAGGGGAGTAGCGACTACACGCAGAGAGGAGGGGAGATTCTGCCCCGCACATCATCTCGTCCGGCTGTCCGCCTTCAGCGTGGTGAAGTACGTCCCAATATCCATCCTCCTAAACGAGCAAAGGAGGATGGACTGTGCGACTCTCAGCAAGTATGGGCGCACAGGTTCGACGGGTATGCTAGCATTTCTCGCGTAGTTATGACAATACGAGATAGCAAGAGCTGACCCGCGCCTGCATATGTAAAGACCGCGCTTATGATACGGTCGTGTTCTTGTTGAGCACCATTTCCGAGGCAATACGCATCACTCTCTAGTGACTGGTGCCCAATGAGGGATGACAAGTGAGGCAGGAGCTCGCTCCCTGAAGTTATATTTGTGTATTCACACAGTATGCGATTGAGCGGGCCCATCCGAGACTGACATTGATCACAACACGGTGGATGTATTAATATACACGCAGTATTGCCTCAAATGCCGACTTATTCGTCTTGGAAGTCTTCTGTATGATGATAGCATTTCTTCACTGTAGCGCAAATTAAGCTTCATGATTCTTATCTTATTTAAGTGACTTGTTTGTACAGTGTACGCGTAGTTGGAATGATTTTTATTGAACAGAGATTTTCCAGATAGACATTTAAAAGTGGTGTTAGTTTTTTTTGTCTTCACTACGGACCTCAAGTTTGTGCTTAGTGACCTTGTATGTAAGAATCAATTGTTTGTCATTAATGTTTAAAGTCCATAAAGCGTGGTAGTTTGTTTTAAAGCTAAAATTAAAGTGTTCTTTAAATAACTTGTGAAAGAAGATAACATCAAACTATAAATCTAATGTTTACGCTTCATGTTTTCAAACAGCTGAAGAAATGAGGGCTGAATTGTCCATGAACAAAGTTATCCGTATGCGTCATTTGCACGAGGTAATCAAGGATAAATTAGATAATTTTGTTAATCCACGCGACTTTCAAATTGATTTTACATAACATGACAATCAACTTTAGAAAAGAAGAGAAGTCTGAAGAATATATATATATACATATATATATTCTTTAAAAATAACAAACTGAAGATTGGTCTTCATATAAGTTCATTACCAACCGGTTTCACAACAAAGTGATCATCAGGGTAACTTATACATATATATATATATATACTCCCTGAAGATTACAATGAAACTAGTAGGAATCTATTGGTGTTGTGTTTTTTTAAACTTTTGAATATATATATATATATATATATATATATTGAATATATATATTCAAAAATGGGATTGTGTGTTCATGTACATGTATATATATGTATGGCGTTGTAGTTTAGTGGATTAGCGGCTACATTACCTTTGTAAACAAGGAGTTTCTACATAATTTCAGTTTACTGCAGTTCTGTTCCGGTGCATACACGCCGCTGATGTATGTTGTAAGAGACGATGTGAGATTTAGCCGCTCAACTTGGATTTACGATATTTGTCATGGGAGCAAAGGTGTATGCTACTCGCTGAATGGTGAAAACAGCTTGGCCTCGAAGAGTAAGCAACACAACACATGTTTTCGCTCGTTTCAGTTTTGGTCGAACTGTCAGAAAAACCTAAAATGATTAAATGCAAAAGTGAGCCTCTTCGTTTATGTTAATTTTTTTATATGCCATTTTCCTACGTGTGCTATGGTCGATAGAGATACATTTCAACGATGTTTTTTATACACTGGCACTCGAAAATGTCTTCGAGCTCAATGGGTATTTTATGCCATCCTCACTTCAGTGTTATCTTTCCCGACCCCTCCTCAGACTGACAGATGAAACCTAATCCAACCAGACTTCAGCTAAGACTGACAGATGAAACCTAATCCAACCAGACTTCAGCTAAGACTGACAGATGAAACCTAATCCACTCAGACTTCAGCCAAGACTGACAGATGAAACCTGCTCTTACCCGACATATGCGACTTCAGCTAAGACTGACAGATGAAATCTAATCCAACCCGACTTCAGCTAAGACTGACAGATGAAACCTAATTCAACCCGACTTCAGCTAAGACTGACAGATGAAGCCTGCTCCTATTTGACTTCAGCTAAGACTGACAGATGAAGCCTGCTCCTATTCGACTTCAGCTAAGACTGAGATGAAACCTGCTCCTATTCGACTTCAGCTAAGACTGAGATGAAACCTCATCCTACCCGACTTCAGCTAAGACTGAGATGAAACCTAATCCTATTCGACTTCAGCTAAAACTGAGATGAAACCTGCTCCTATTCGACTTCAGCTAAGACTGACAGATGAAACCTAATCCTACCCGACTTCAGCTAAGACTGACAGATGAAACCTAATTCAACCAGACTTCAGCTAAGACTGACAGATGAAACCTGCCCCTATCCGACTTCAGCTAAGACTGACAGATGAAACCTGCTCCTATTCGACTTCAGCTAAGACTGAGATGAAACCTGCTCCTATTCGACTTCAGCTAAGACTGAGATGAAACCTAATCCTACCCGACTTCAGCTAAGACTGAGATGAAACCTGCTCCTATTCGACTTCAGCTAAGACTGAGATGAAACCTGCTCCTATTCGACTTCAGCTAAGACTGACAGATGAAACCTAATCCTACCCGACTTCAGCTAAGACTGACAGATGAAACCTAATCCTATTCGACTTCAGCTAAGACTGACAGATGAAACCTACTCCAACCCGACTTCAGCTAAGACTGAGATGAAACCTGTTCCTATCCGACTTCAGCTAAGACTGAGATGAAACTTTATCCAACCCGACTTCAGCTATGACTGACAGATGAAACCTACTCCAACCCAACTTCAGCGAAAACTGACAGATGACTCTCTGCATGTAACTGAGTTACAGACTGGTAAATAAAACCAACTTTCCCTGTTTGAATTTGTCGGTGGGATGATCCGATTCGACGCATTCCCAATACCGTTCCATGTTCCCGGCAATTACTACTCGACAAGGTATCGCCTCGTTACAAGCATCTCTTGTACAGAAGCAGCACTCTTGTAACCATTGTTTTACACAACTATTTACATATCTCTATCACAGTATACCATTCTTATAGACGTTAGGAAAGGCTTGCGATAAAAAAACATATTTGAAATAGGATTAGAAAGCTATTAGTCGGAGCTAGGTGAACGAAAAGCTTAATTGGGCGTAGTTTGGTTGCTGATGAGTATTGCATGCCATGCGCAGATAAAGAGAACAAGCTTCACACATACACAGATCTTGAGGAAGGAACACGCGCACTCACAGAGAACTAGATGGAACAAGCTACACACATACACAGATCTTGAGGAAGGAACACGCGCACTCGCAGAGAACTAGATAGAACAAGTTACACACATACACAGATCTAGAGAAAGGAACACGCGCACTCACAGAGAACTAGATGGAACAAGCTACACACATACACAGATCTTGAGGAAGGAACACGCGCACTCGCAGAGAACTAGATAGAACAAGTTACACACATACACAGATCTTGAGAAAGGAACACGCGCACTCACAGAGAACTAGATAGAACAAATTACACACATACACACATCTAGAGAAAGGAACACGCGCACTCACAGAGAACTAGATAGAACAAGCTACCCACATACGCACATCTAGAGAAAGGAACACGCGCACTCACAGAGAACTAGATAGAACAAACTACACACGAAAAAAAGAGTACACATGCAAAAGTGCAGGACTTTTGAACAAATACATGTATTAACAAAGAACGAAAGAATGATCACACGTGCAAATAGATCTAGTGAAAAGCAACACTCGTACAAAGATCTGGAGAAAAAGCAACACACGTACAAACAGATCTACAGAAAAGCAACACACAGAACTATAACGATTATGCAGAGATCAAGCAGAAAGCAACACACGAAGCCTCGCAAAGCTAGAAAATGCTTCAACTCATATTTATTTAAGTATACTTGCGTTTCCTTTTAAGTATTTGATATCTTATATAAGATCAGATTGTAGTTCGTCTCCTTATAAAGTTGTGTATCAATAAGAATTTTCAGTAGTTCTCTAAAAGCCCTATCAAGTTAATGAAGAAGTCGGGTTATTATACATGAAAAGAAAATGAATTACATATAATTTAACGCATCGACGAAATAAGTATCTTTGAAATACATTGCCAATGATTTGGTCTGCAATTCAAATGAGGAAGATTGGCGACTGAAGCAAGTAAATGTGCGAATTTGTCATATTGCTGAGGTAGTCTTGATGGCAACGACAGGTGCAAGTCTCCTACAACTCATCTGTCTTCACGCTTCACCGACAAACTTCTACAGTCTTGTGTAACTTCTACATACTCTTACGTCTACAAACTCCTGCCTTCTACATTCTCATGCGGTCTTCAGACTCCTGCCTTTAACATTCTCATATGGTCTTCAGACTCCTGCCTTCTACATTCTCATATGGTCTTCAGACTCCTGCCTTCTACATTCTCATGCGGTCTTCAGACTCCTGCCTTCTACATTCTCATATGGTCTTCAGACTCCTGCCTTCTACATTCTCATATGGTCTTCAGACTCCTGCCTTCTACATTCTCATATGGTCTTCAGACTCCTGCCTTCTACATTCTCATGCGGTCTACAAACTCCTGTCTTCTTCAGTCTCATACGTTAAAAAAACTCCTGCTTTCTACATTCTCATTCGGTTGAAGATTCTGCGCTAGCTTTACATTATTCCTTCATAGACCCCTGCCTACATGTACTCTTATTTCCAATGATGTATTAGATCTGTATATAGTGGCCTTGGTGGCAAGAAAATATCCTGACGCCAGTTTTATGTAACGATAAAATAAAAGTTTTCAGATATCAGCTTGTCATAAACAAAATCGGAATGACTGTTAATTTTTTGATAATTTAAAAAAAATATATATTGATTTTCCACCTCTAATTTCCCTTTAGATTCTAAAAGAAACAAAATTTTGATACAAATATGAAATTATATGTTTGTACCAGATATCATTGTCCCTTGTGATGATGCATCGATGTATCATGTACCTTTGCATTATAGAAGATGGTGCGTTTTACATCGATGAACTTCTTATGCAACCATTCATTGCGAACATTGAAGGTCAATAAAACATGTTTAAAGGCAGCCTACCGTGCCCCAACTCCTTAATCCTCTCTTTTGGTTTCTGGAGATTAAATCACACGTGGCAAACAGATGTGGGAAGCTGATTAGAGTGTTGACATTACATGTTCATTCATTTTGTAAATCTGTACAATGTCTATTGAAATGTACTTGTAAGTTTTATACCCATCCCAAGTCAGGGGAGCTACCAAATCTTCCTGTCCATATATCGAAGGATGGCATTTTAAATGCTTCTCTGGCCAAGTTCGTCATATAAGTTCGGAAAATAAACATGGTCTTTTCTTTAAAATTCAATTAGAGACATGAAATTTCAAAAAAGAATGATGCGCAATAACAATACAAACAAAACAAAATCATGACGATGACGTAGTACTCGTGGTTTTGGAGCAATTCTGATTTTAGCCCGACCCATTCACATTTGAGGAATTGACGTCCTTCAACTTATCAACCTTATCAACCCACTGTGTATAACCGTACACCGGAACTAGCGAGGTGTACGGCGGAGAAATGTTGCTAGCGAGGAGCCGAAATCGATATTTTACTTCATAACTTTCAAATAATCAACATCATGTAGTAATTTTAGCACACATACTTAGTAAAATGTATATGCTTTGTCATCTGTATCCAAGGGACAGTAACAATGACAGTTGCGACTAATGCTGTTTTTAGTAACATATTTGCTATCTCTGACTATGAACTGGATATGACATTAAATAGTTATGTCTCGGAAAGCTATTGACATGATAATAACATAGAAAAGTTGATGAAACGGCGTTGATTGCTTTTTAAGTGATCCCGTTTGCGATCACGCTCCTCGCTAGCAAAATTTCTCCGCCGTACACCTCGCTAGTTCCGGTGTACGGTTATACACAGTGCAACCTTAGAAGTGAGAAATTCGTTATACATGTTGCAGGATGAGAAGTGACGAAGTATTAAAAGCCATACACTGCTTTGTGCGTCAGGCCCCACCACCCCCCTTCATTTCATTGAACATTGCGTGTTATAAAGGATCTACAGGTGGAAACTGCAAATTTGATATTGGTTTTGCCTGGTTTTATATGATGGTAATTTGAAAATTTATGCCTTTACTTGTCGTAAATTCTACTCAGCAGGTATGTTTGGCTTGGCTTTTAAAAGTTGGTTTGAAAATGCATACTTTTACCTGCGGCAGATTCAGCTCTGCAGACTTGCTTAGCTTTTGATTATTTTCCATAAAAAGGTTTGATAGTTTTTGCCTTTACATGAAGCAGCTTCAACTCATCATCAGTATTAGTAGCAGCAGCAGCAGCAGCAGCATCAGTAGTAGTAGTAGTAGCAAAGACCATATATATATATATATATATATATGGTATCTGGTAGTACTAGTAGTACTAGTAGTAGCAGTAGCAGTAGTACAAAACTGCCTGGTTAAAGACCGCGAATGCTCGATCATTTCTTGTTAGAAAACAATTGGGAGGGCAAACCATGACATAATGACCCGTAAATACGTGTTTGATTGACTTGTAGAATCTTATCTCGCCACGCGGGCCTCGTGAGTTAGACGCTGATCACGTGACCTGGAGACGGAGGCAGGCAGGCGTGACGAATTGCTCCAGCTATGCTTTGCGATTCTGGTTCACCTTTCACATCAGAGATATTGCTTGGCTGAACTATTTCACACATTTCGACCCTTCAAATAGTTTGTTTAAGCGTATTTCTTTGTTGCTCTCATACGATCACGAGATCTCAACATTTTGTTACTTTTCCCAGCATTTTGAAATGAACTTACTACTGAACATAGAAGGCATCCGTAAATAAAGTCAATTCATCATTAGAGAAAGTTGGATAAAGCAAACTGTGACAAGAATGTAATGTTCTCACTTCGCCCACGAATAATATGACATATTTTCTGATTGGTGTAAATCAAACTTTTTATTTTTGAATGTGCAAAAAAACAAAATAAATGGCCATAGATTTTAGAAAAATCAAGTCTACAATTAATGCTGTTACTATTGATGATAGTGATATTGAAAGAGTAACTGAATATAAATATTTGGGTACTGTGTTGGATTCAAAAATTTCTTGGAATGAAAATACTGACAAGATTTATAAGAACAATACATAAACAAGATGCCCTTCGTCTTAAATCTTAACTAAAAAACAAAATGGTTTCAATATTCCATTCTCCATAGAATTCTCCCGACAAACAAACTTTTGCATAAGATGAAATTCAAAGATGAAAATAAATGCAGCTTTTTCGATTGTCCAATTGTTAAAGATATATGAAAAAGCTTAAGGAATGGATAGAGACATGTACCCAAGCTGACATTGATCTGTCCAAACGTAACAATTGCTTAGGATATCCTGAAAACAGAAACAGAGTACTGAATACGATAATCACAACTGTAAAGTACAACCTATTCAAAACAAAACAATATGAAATAACACCAAATTTAAACTCCATTAAAATGACATTAAGAAAACATACAATATTGATAAGTTTAATGCTTTCTCAACATGCAGTTACTCAAAATTTACGAAATTTTGGTCAACCTGCCACTTGCTGTTTAATGACTAACAAAACTCTCTTCGCATATACCTTTGTTTTCACTTAATTATGAAAAAGAACCAAGTTTGGAAGTTCATACCTTTTCCTATGTTACCAATTCTATCAAGTTGTCCATATCAAACTATCAAGTTGTCCATTTCAAACTGTCTACTGTATCCTGTTACTACTATCATGTTGTATCTTAACGAAAATCGCATGTAACCATATGTACCACAAAAAGGAATAAAAAAAAGATTTATAAGAAAAGACAACAACGTTTGCATTTTCTGTGGAAACTAAAGCATTTAAAAAGCGAGATTGTTTTATAGAAAATTTATTCTGAGTGTGGTGACCTTTAATTTCTTAAGTTGGTACGGAAACCTGTCTGTTCAGAATAAACACAAACTCTCAAAAATTGTCAACACGGCTTCAAAGATTATTGGACTTCCTATTGATAGTCTCTGCAGTTATCATGAGCAGCAACTTTAAAAAAAAACTGACAAAATTCTAAGTGATTCAACTCACTCACTCATTTTGTTTTCGGAATACCCTTCAATACCGTCTGAACGTAGGCTACGCATGTCGACTTGCAGAACAAACAGGTTTCGCCAATCATTTGTAGCGAGTAGTATACGTTATTTTAATGGAAAATTCTTTTTCTCACAAAAATCTTGGAATAATATTCGCATCTGATTGTAAATGGAAGAACCACATGGAGAGTATCGTTAAAACAACTTGCTCAATGTTTTCATCTATGAGAGAATTAAGGTTTATGTTCAACAGAGAAAAACTAAATAATATATACACATAGTGTTTGTAAGACCTCATCTTGAATATGCCTGTGAACTGTGGGATGGTTGTTCGTTTGACTTTTCCGATTAAATTGAAAATGTTCAGTTTGAGGCGGCCAGAATAGTAACTTGCCTTCCTAAATATGCTGCTAGAGAATCTTTATCTTATTAAACAGGATGGCAATATTTAGGGGAAAGAAGAATACATAGTAAATTGTATTTATTTTATAATATTTACAACGACAGTGCCTTACCATTGTGACCTTATGCCTAAAGCTGTTGAAAATAAATCCAGTTATAGCCAGAGAAATGTGCGTGATGTTTCCTTGTTCTACTCACGTGATGTTTCCTTGTTCTACTCACGTGATGTTTCCTTGTTCTACTCACGTGATGTTTCCTTGTTCTACTCACGTGATGTTTCCTTGTTCTACTCACGCACAGCTCCTTATATACAGCCAATCAGTTTTCAATCATGCATGTTCTCAACTCTGGAATAATCTGCCAATGCACACAAGAGAAGCTGATTCCATTACAAGTTTCAAATCGTATATAGCTCCACGTAAGTTTCAAGAACCCTCATATTTTTCATTTGGTAAAAGAAAAATCAATATAGTCTATACACAGTAACGATATTCAAATAGTAGATTAAACGATGACCTATATAAAACTTGTCTTGTAAACAATCCGGGAGGCAATTGCAAATCTGCTTGTGAAAACCCTAATAATTATTTCATGTTATGTACTAGATATTCAAACATAAGATATCAAATGCTTTGTTATATTAGCAAAATATGCAGTAGTAGAGTTATTGTAGATGTGGACTTAAATTTTATTAAAGGGGCAGTAGCGCGTTTTTGGATAATTTTATATTTTAAATATTTCACTGATTATTGTACGTTTATGCTAAATGTATTAATTTGACACTGTCAAAATTCTCATTACACAAGCCAATCATCCGTAGTCAGAGGAAAAGTATGAAGATTCACATAAAATCCATTTTATGTGAACACCTTTTATTCATTTTGTGTAGGATAAAGGAATCGCATGGATAAACTTTACGTTATATATTTGCATTATTACTGCTCCATTTAGTTTAAATCCATTGTCTTTCAATTGGAACCATATATTTTCATTTTCCTGACATCACCTTATTTCCCCCCTAAAAAGTGCAGATCTTTCAAGAAGTTTATAGATATATATCACTCGCAATAAGATTTGATAATCAGAAATATATTTTTTGATATTCTGATAAGCTGATACTAGACATTTCAATTGTTGATTTTATCGGTATTTTCCTTGTCTGTACTTTTGTATTATCTTTTGTATTCATACCAACCCGAGAAATAAAGACATATCCAAATAATAAACCTTGGGTCACAAAAGAATTAAAACTTCTTCTGAATTAAAAGAAGCGTGCGTTTATGTCTAAAGACACCGTTCATTTGTTAAATGTACAAAAAGATATCAATAACAAAATTCGAGAATGCAAAGAACAATTCAAGAATAAAGTTGAAGAGGAATTCAGACGGAATAACAGCAGAAAAGCCTGGCAAGGGGTGAAGACTATGATTGGTTGTGATAAGCCAAGGGAAACAGTTCCGCTCTATGATGCATCAACATTTGTCAATGCACTAAATGAATTCTATAGCAGATTTTACAACAAAGATTTTTCGAAATAATTAAAGAACTTGTTAGATAGTATACAAGATGACGATAATAAACCTTGTATATCAGAAGAAGAAGTTTTATTTAGATTTTCAAAAATCAATATAAGGAAATCATCAGGCCCGGACTGTTTGAGTGGTATCATCTTGAAAGAGTGTAGAGAACAACTATCATCAATCTTTTGTAAAATCTATCAACTCTCCCTGGACACTAACATCATACCCCGTTCATGGAAATTATCCGAAGTGATACCAGTACATAAGAAGGATAAGCCTAAAGTTAATAATGACTATAGATCTGTCGCTTTAACATCAATTGCTATGAAGTGTTTCGAACGGATTGTGCTGAGTATGCTATTGAACTATGTTAACCCACATTTAGATCCTTTGCAATTTGCTTACAGGGCGAGGCGCGGGGTTGAAGATGCTACTGTCTCTTTGTTGAATTCTGTCTATCAACATCTTGAAAAACCTTCTGCCTATGTTAGAATTTTGTTTGTTGACTTCTCATCAGCCTTGAACACAATCCAGCCTCACCTTTTGATATGAAAACTTATTGATTTGGTCAAATGGATAGCCTCTTTCTTGGGTAACAGATACCAATATGTTAAACTGAAAGGAACTCGTTCCAGTACTGTGTCAATTAACAACGGGGCTCCTCAAGGATGTGTATTGTCTCCTATACTTTTCACTCTGTATACTAATGATTGTGTAAGTTCTCAACCAAACTGTTCTAGGTTTAAGTTCGCCGATGACACAGCTATTAGTAGTTTTTGGACAGTGAAATTTCATACACAGAAGAAATTAATGATTTCCTAAAGTGGCGTCGTGTAAACGTTTTAGAACTTAATGTATCAAAAACAAAGGAACTTATCATAGATTTTCGAAGAAATAAAACAGCAGTTAATCCAGTCAGTATTAATGGAGATGTTGTCGAGGTAGTGAGTAGTTATGAATATCTTGGAACTGTAATTGACAATAAGTTAAATTTCTCTGAAAATAGAGACCGCATTTATAGTAAGTGCCAATCTCGCTCTCATTTTCTCAGGAAACTACGATCCTTTCACATTGACTCAACTATTTTGGACCTTTTCTATAAAACTTGTATACAGTGTGTCCTCATGTTCTCCATACAGTGTTGGTTTGGCTCTCTGTCATTGACAAATAGAAATAAATTAAATAAGATAATCAAACAGGGTGAAAAAAATGCTAATCGTATCTTTAAGAGATTAGATGAACTTCATGAAAAACTGGGTAGAAATTTAGCTTCAAAATTATTAGTGACCCTTCTTATGAATTGCATGAATGTTTTGAAATTTTGCCATCTGGGAGTCGGTATAATGTGCCGTCGTGCAAAAGCAAACGCTATAAAATGTCATTTGTGCCCTTGTCCATTTCAATTCTTAATCATCGTTAATTGCCAACTATAACACTATTTGTTCATTTGTAAATATGTGTATATTTCATCTGTATATATTTGTATATATGTTTTTGTATTTATTTAGAATATTGTGTATATATTTTGAATTTCATGCTCACTTAAATGTAACACAAATTCCTTATCGGGCAATAAAGAATTATCTTATCTTATCTTATCTTATCTATTTACCTCATCCCTCAGTTTTTCTCTCTTTATATATCCTTGTACATAACATGCATTATTACGTCTCAATATTGTGCGTAAGCAATGTACATAGGACAGGGTTTCACTAAGTTGGATTACTTGTACCCAATCCTTTCTTTTGAATAAATATATTAAGATTAAATTCATTGTTTATACCAAACTTCCGGTCTCGTTACTATGGTTTCCTTTGTTCTAATTGTAGGTGTATTTACCGATACACTATTCATATCTGATACAACTACAATTACGCTGACGAACTGTGATACATGTACAGCTGCGTACCGTAAGTTTGTTCACTTACCTGCGTTTTTAGTGCAAATATCATGTATTTTGGGTTGTCTTTGGTGCATCCAAGTATTGCAAATACGAAACGGATAATTTAAAAATTTGAGTACAAAAGTTAACATTCAGTTTGCGTTAATATATTCGTATGTCATACCTTTAAGATAACCGTAACTAATTTGAAATGACCAGGGGTCACAATTTCGAAAACACTATTTTGTATTTTCCTCTACAAAATCCTTCATTAGTGATCAATAGCTTTAGACCTAAGTCAGATTTTTTCCTTTGCATTAATGCAATGTAATTGTACCGATTTAATTCTTACAAAGTTTATATGGAATAGTTAAATCGAAATTTAAGAAAATCTGAATTTCACAAATATGACCCCATCTGTCTATTTAATCATGCCAAATGTATAAATTCAGTACCAGTGACAAGACGATCCCGAAATATGGTTTGGGAATGATTATTTTACTAATGGACAATTAGTTGTCGTTTGTAGGTGCTCCTGGAGTTATTTATGGACGTCAAAATTGAACCCAATTTACATAATATTTGCATTAAGATACACGAGCAAGTGAACAAACTTAAGGTACGCAGCTGTTGCGGACAGAAAGTTGCAAAGCTAAAACAACAAACGATATTTCTTTTATTAGAAAACAACTTTTACATAACAAGTCAACAATTTGTTGAAATATGATATATGTGTAATAAATGTTCCTGGATAAAGACATCGTTTATGAAAGGACAGGCGGTTGTCGAAAGTTGCAAATCTTTCCGTTGTATCAATTACTTCATTTTGGAATTAACATACATTCAGAAACAGTCTAATTAACCAACAACAAACATAAACCATAGTCCAATAACAATAACGATTCTACTTGCTAGAATTTCAGGTGCCATTTTCCTATATGACAAGCATTTGTTTCGCTTGCTTCGGTAGTATCATAATGTTTCGTTTGACTGCGATCTGCCATCTTCCAACACGTGGTTTACAATGTGTCTGACATGTATGTCAGCTGCCTTTGATTCTGGACAGATTGAGGGCCACGAAACACGATTCTTATTCCCTAAAATGCATAGTTTAATCGATCACGTAAATTGTTTATTCACGCTCATGGGCTGCACGTGATTTTCATGAAATGCATGTTGATATTGATAGTGTCAGGGATAAACCTTGTGAGAGATTCAGGGTCTCAACCACTGGGTGCCAGTGACACGTTAAAGGATAAACAGTAAATTACCATTGTCCTTTTCTAAGAATATTTGTTTAAAAACGAACTTGACTTGAGTTTGGTTTGGTATAAGGTAAATGTAGCAACTCTTTTCTCGGTGTATCGGCCATTAACCCTCCTATTGTCGAGAATCGAAAGAAAACGAAATCCAAGGGGACATTTCAGTGATTTGTAAACATAATGTTATTAATACATGAATATAACATAACCCAGTTGAAACATATTACTGGGTTTAACGAGTGTGTCTATATATATATATATAGGCTATTTGACTCATTTCTGATAACAAAAGGATGATAAACAATCTTGAAAAAAATAAAATTTCTTGCATTTAAACTGCGGAATAAGTTTCTATCACCATACTCATTGCATTTGACTAGGATAATTTTTTTCAACAACATAATTATGTCATTCGCTGCCTCATGTCTTCCAGGCGCTCCATGGTGTGCTTTACTTTACGGAATAAACCATCTATCTATAGGCTATTTGACAACATAGTAAAGAAGAGCGAACATTCGATCAAAGTATAGCGATAAGAAGGGAAGCCAAACATCGCCGCTGCGGGTGTGAAGAGCCTTGCTACAGTAAAAAGGCATCATTGTTTAGTTTAATCGTAAATTAATGTAAAATTTAGATTTTTTAAATTAATACTTATAGTTTGGTAGAAATGGTAACAATACAGTGTTTTTGTGACATTCTTTCAATCTATCACGACCGTGGACCAAAGGTCGATATGTCAGGGACTTTAAAGGGGCAGTAGCACGTTTTTTGATAATTTTATATTTTAAATTTTTTACTGAAAATTGTAAGTTAATGTTAAATATATTATTTTGACAGTGTCTAAAATCTCATTACATAAGCCAATCATCCATAATCAGAGGACAAAGTATGAAGATTAACATAAAATCCATTGGCGGCCATTTTGTGTGAACACCTTTAATTCATTTTGTGTAAGAAAAAGGAATCGCATTGCTAAACTTTACGTTATATATTTGAATTATTACTGCTCCATTTAGCTTAAATACATTGTCTTTCAATTGGAACCATATATTTTCATTTTCCTGACATCACCTTATATTCCCCCTAAAAACGTGCTTTTCCCCTTTAAAAGGTTTAACGTAGAGTTAATGGAATGACGATTCTGATTCGCTCTGTGATGAGGCATCAACTTGTGGACTTGTGCCAGACGCCATGAATTATGACTTATCTTTAACAATGATGGTTTACCGTTATCTCCCCATTGATCTTGAACGGTAGATGCCTGTGAAGATTGCCTGAATATCTCAATTCAATTGTGATAAATATTTCCAACTCGCTGCCCTTCTTTCAAACTGCAAAAAATTGTTTCCTTTTCTTTTCTTTGCAGCCTGTGACAGATGTTAATTGAGCGTGCAGAGGGAGGTTTGCCACTTGGTGCTCTCACCCTTTCTACCAGTGACTACATGACCAAACCTGGAAGACTAACCTTCGTGCTCTCACCCTTTCTACCAGTGACTACATGATCTAACCTGGAAGACTAACCTTCGTGCTCTCACCCTTTCTACCAGTGACTACATAATCTAACCTGGAAGACAAACTTTGGTGCTCTCACCCTTTCTACCAGTGACTACATGACCTAACCTGGAAGACTAACCTGGGTGCTCTCACCCTTTCTACCAGTGACTACATGATCTAACCTGGAAGACTAACCTTCGTGCTCTCACCCTTTCTACCAGTGACTACATGACCTAACCTGGAAGACTAACCTGGGTGCTCTCACCCTTTCTACCAGTGACTACATGACCTAACCTGGAAGACTAACCTGGGTGCTCTCACCCTTTCTACCAGTGACTACATGACCTAACCTGGAAGACTGACCTTCGTGCTCTCACCCTTTCTACCAGTGACTACATGATCTAACCTGGAAGACTAACCTGGGTGCTCTCACCCTTTCTACCAGTGACTACATGATCTAACCTGGAAGACTAACCTGGGTGCTCTCACCCTTTCTATCAGTGACTACATGATCTAACCTGGAAGACTGACCTTCGTGCTCTCACCCTTTCTACCAGTGACTACATGATCTAACCTGGAAGACTAACCTTCGTGCTCTCACCCTTTCTACCAGTGACTACATGACCTAACCTGGAAGACTGACCTTCGTGCTCTCACCCTTTCTACCAGTGACTACATGATCTAACCTGGAAGACTAACCTGGGTGCTCTCACCCTTTCTACCAGTGACTACATGATCTAACCTGGAAGACTAACCTTCGTGCTCTCACCCTTTCTACCAGTGACTACATGACCTAACCTGGAAGACTGACCTTCGTGCTCTCACCCTTTCTACCAGTGACTACATGATCTAACCTGGAAGACTAACCTGGGTGCTCTCACCCTTTCTACCAGTGACTACATGATCTTACCTGGAAGACTAACCTGGGTGCTCTCACTCTTTCTACCAGTGACTACATGATCTAACCTGGAAGACTAACTTGGGTGCTCTCACCCTTTCTACCAGTGACTACATAATCTAACCTGGAAGACTAACCTGGGTGCTCTCACCTTTTCTACCAGTGGCTACATGATCTAACCTGGAAGACTAACCTGGGTGCTCTCACCCTTTCTACCAGTGACTACATGACCTAACCTGGAAGACTGATCTTGGTGCTCTCACCCTTTCTACCAGTGACTACATGATCTAACCTGGAAGACTAACCTGGGTGCTCTCACCCTTTCTACCAGTGACTACATGACCTAACCTGGAAGACTGATCTTGGTGCTCTCACCCTTTCTACCAGTGACTACATGACCTAACCTGGAAGACTGACCTTCGTGCTCTCACCCTTTCTACCAGTGACTACATGATCTAACCTGGAAGACTAACCTGGGTGCTCTCACCCTTTCTACCAGTGACTACATGACCTAACCTGGAAGACTGATCTTGGTGCTCTCACCCTTTCTACCAGTGGCTACATGATCTAACCTGGAAGACTAACCTGGGTGCTCTCACCCTTTCTACCAGTGACTACATGACCTAACCTGGAAGACTGATCTTGGTGCTCTCACCCTTTCTACCAGTGACTACATGACCTAACCTGGAAGACTGACCTTCGTGCTCTCACCCTTTCTACCAGTGACTACATGATCTAACCTGGAAGACTAACCTGGGTGCTCTCACCCTTTCTACCAGTGACTACATGACCTAACCTGGAAGACTGATCTTGGTGCTCTCACCCTTTCTACCAGTGACTACATGATCTAACCTGGAAGACTGATCTTGGTGCTCTCACCCTTTCTACCAGTGGCTACATGATCTAACCTGGAAGACTAACCTGGGTGCTCTCACCCTTTCTACCAGTGACTACATGATCTAACCTGGAAGACAAACTTTGGTGCTCTTACCCTTTCTACCAGTGACTACATGACCAAACCTGGAAGACTAACCTGGGTGCTCTCACCCTTTCTACCAGTGACTACATGATCTAACCTGGAAGACTAACCTGGGTGCTCTCACCCTTTCTACCAGTGACTACATGACCTAACCTGGAAGACTAACCTGGGTGCTCTCACCCTTTCTACCAGTGACTACATGACCTAGCCTGGAAGACTAACCTTCGTGCTCTCACCCTTTCTACCAGTGACTACATGATCTAACCTGGAAGACTAACCTGGGTGCTCTCACCCTTTCTACCAGTGACTACATGACCTAACCTGGAAGACTAACCTTCGTGCTCTCACCCTTTCTGCCAGTGACTACATGATCTAACCTGGAAGACTAACCTTCGTGCTCTCACCCTTTCGACCAGTGACTACATGATCTAACCTGGAAGACTAACCTTCGTGCCCTCACGCTTTCTACCAGTGACTACATGATCTAACCTGGAAGACTAACCTGGGTGCTCTCACCCTTTCTACCAGTGACTACATGACCTAACCTGGAAGACTAACCTTCGTGCTCTCACCCTTTCTACCAGTGACTACATGATCTAACCTGGAAGACAAACCTTCGTGCTCTCACCCTTTCGACCAGTGACTACATGATCTAACCTGGAAGACTAACCTGGGTGCTCTCACCCTTTCTACCAGTGACTACATGACCTAACCTGGAAGACTGACCTTCGTGCTCTCACCCTTTCTACCAGTGACTACATGATCTAACCTGGAAGACTAACCTTCGTGCCCTCACGCTTTCTACCAGTGACTACGTGACCTAACCTGGAAGACTTACCCTGGTGCTCTCACCCTTTCTACCAGTGACTACATGACCTAACCTGGAAGACTAACCTTCGTGCTCTCACCCTTTCTACCAGTGACTACATGACCTAGCCTGGAAGACTAACCTGGGTGCTCTCACCCTTTCTACCAGTGACTACATGATCTAACCTGGAAGACTAACCTTCGTGCTCTCACCCTTTCTACCAGTGACTACATGATCTAACCTGGAAGACTAACCTGGGTGCTCTCACCCTTTCTACCAGTGACTACATGACCTAACCTGGAAGACTAGGTGGTAATCTAGACACTTGTAGTAAGGGCGAGAGCACCAAGAGGCAAACCTCCATCACTAAAGGTTAGTCATCTAAGTTTGGTCATCTAGACACTTGTAGTGAGGGCGAGAGCACCAAGAGGCAAACCTCCATCACTAAAGGTAAGTCATCTAGGTTTGGTCATCTAGACACTTGTAGTGAGGGCGAGAGCACCAAGAGGCAAACCTCCTTCACTAAAGGTTAGTCATCTACGTTTGGTCATCTAGACACTTGTAGTGAGGGCGAGAGCACCAAGAGGCAAACCTCTATCACTAAAGGTTAGTCATCTAGATTTGGTCATCTAGACAACTTGTAGTAAGGGCGAGAGCACCAAGAGGCAAACCTCCATCACCAAAGGTTAGTCATCTAGGTTTGGTCTTGTAGACAACTTAGGCAAACCTCCATCACCAAAGGTTACCGTTCTTGCAGACAGACAATGGTAAAGAAGGCGAGAACACCCAGGTTAGTCTTCCGGGTTAGATCATGTAGTCAATGGTAGAAAGGGTGAGAGCACCAATGTTAGTCTTCCGGGTTAGTAGTAAGTTCCCTTCCATCCTAGTTCCCCTCTATCCCAGTTCCCTTCCATCCCAGTTCCCCTCTTCCCCAGTTCCCTTCCATCCTAGTTCCCCTCTATCCCAGTTCTCTTCCATCCTAGTTCCCTTCCATCCTAGTTCCCCTCTTCCCCAGTTCCCTTCCATCCTAGTTCCCCTCTATCCTAGTTCCCCTCTATCCCAGTTCCCTTCCATCCCAGTTCCCCTCTTCCCCAGTTCCCTTCCATCCTAGTTCCCCTCTATCCCAGTTCTCTTCCATCCTAGTTCCCTTCCATCCTAGTTCCCCTCTATCCCAGTTCCCTTCCATCCCAGTTCCCCTCTATCCCAGTTCCCTTCCATCCTAGTTCCCCTCTATCCCAGTTCTCTTCCATCCTAGTTCCCTTCCATCCTAGTTCCCCTCTATCCCAGTTCCCTTCCATCCTAGTTCCCCTCTATCCCAGTTCTCTTCCATCCTAGTTCCCTTCCATCCTAGTTCCCCTCTATCCCAGTTCCCTTCCATCCTAGTTCCCCTCTATCCTAGTTCCCCTCTATCCCAGTTCCCTTCCATCCCAGTTCCCCTCTTCCCCAGTTCCCTTCCATCCTAGTTCCCCTCTATCCCAGTTCTCTTCCATCCTAGTTCCCTTCCATCCTAGTTCCCCTCTATCCCAGTTCCCTTCCATCCCAGTTCCCCTCTATCCCAGTTCCCTTCCATCCTAGTTCCCCTCTATCCCAGTTCTCTTCCATCCTAGTTCCCTTCCATCCTAGTTCCCCTCTATCCCAGTTCTCTTCCATCCTAGTTCCCTTCCATCCTAGTTCCCCTCTATCCCAGTTCCCTTCCATCCTAGTTCCCCTCTATCCCAGTTCTCTTCCATCCTAGTTCCCTTCTATCCTAGTTCCCCTCTATCCCAGTTCCCCTCTATCCCAGTTGCCTTCCATCAGTATGGATGCTGCGTAAACCTGATCGCCTATCATATCTCACCGACTTGAAAAATCAAGACCAAACGATCAAACTAACATAATTTAACATTATACTCAATGTATCAACTTATCATAATTGCAAAAAAATAAAAAACAATTTTCATTAATAAAAGTGTTAATATAATGTTACTATGAGATGAATCGCAGGTTTTGCCGTCATCAGCTTTTGATAAAATAAATAGTGAAATTACAAGATACAATGATTATTAGAATTTATAAAGTTTTTTTCAGGATGAAGGGAAACTTTTTAATGAATATCAGAATTATAAATAATATCCAGTAGTGGGGATACCAGCCAGTTAAGAAATGAATGTCATAATATAGTTGTCAACGCGGTTAAAACCTGTTTGAAACTTGTAATATAAACTTGTATAACTGGTGAGCTTGCGAAGCCAGTTATGCTAAAGTTTATATTACGAGTTTCAAACAGGTTATAACCGTGTGGACAACTATATTATGACATTCATTTCTTATAAATTCTCACTTTGTATTTAAAGCCAGAAGTTGTTTTTATATCATTCGAAATGCGATTCTTTAGTAACTTCATTCAACAATTGACAACATATTCATTTTACAATCCTTGATTCAGAAATATATCACCCGTTAAGGTAGCCGATTTTACTGTGTCTTCGTAGACTTTAAGAAGGCCTTTGATTTTGTGAACAGAAAAAAGTTAATTTATGTTCAACTTAATTATGGAATCCATGGACAAATTTATAAAGTTCTAGAAAGTTTATATCATAATGTTAAATCAGCAGTTGTTATCAATGGCGGTAAGAAACTCTTTGACTATTTCAACTGTACTGTCGGTGTACGACAAGGCTGCACTTTAAGTCCTATTCTGTTCTCTTTATTTATAAAAGAACTAGTGGAAGGTCTACAACTTGAATTTGATAATGGTGTGTTTGTGTCAGTAACTATGTACAACATTTTAGCTTTATTATTTGCTGATGATTTAGTATTATTCAATGATTCCCCATTGAAGCTACAGAAGCAACTTGATTTTCTCCATCGATATTGTCGCACTGACCTAGATATCAGTTTGACCCAGGCGGATCTCTACCGGGTTCAAGCGCATGCAAAAATAGTTCATAACAAAAAAAGAAAAGATACACTTTTTTATTCTACAAATAATCCTTTATGTTATCATGTTAATAACAATAAAATGTTTTGGGAAAACTAAAAAATATATGTAAAGTTTAATTCAAATATTCCAAAATTAACAATTTGCACTCGCGTATTGATACTGTCCTGTATCGAGTGTAGAGTATTAAGATAAAATTATGAGCTTCAATAGGCCTACCGCTTGAATTGAAACAGAAATTCCTTAAACTGTAAATAATAATGCGCAGGCAACAAAACTGATGAAATTGCATTTAAACGAATTTAAACGAAAATATTTTAAAAGTATTAGTAAATAGGAAAACCGTCTTCTGAACAATTAATTAACTACCTGAAACGGTTAACTCATATTTTGTCCATATAAGCCTACATTAACGGCTAAGCATGGGTATCGTTCCTCATTTCTGTATTGCAATATATTGCGATACATAAAAGCGTATTGCAATACGTATTGCAATATATTGGTACTTCCTTAAGTCAAGAATGAATCTTTTCTTAATATGATCATGAGCCGTTTTGAAAAGGGATATTTTTTCAATCATTGTTTATTATCTGTATACATATTAAAGCTATTTTCTCAACACAATTTCAAACTTTGTAAAGAACTCAATCATGTTTCGTTTAGTTGTGTTTTTTTGCAATCTGAGATGGAAATAGCTCGTTTTAAAACGTTCGATATATTGAATATTTTCAGAAGTGTGTACCGATTCGTACCACGTTGTTTCTGTATTGCAACATACCAATATATCGATAATACCGCGCATCCGTATTATCGGCTAATACCAAATAAGTTACACTGTAAAGTTTAAGAAATATATATTTCATTATTCGGCATAAATAAGTCGTATAGAATGGATGAACGCTAAAATATTAATTCTCAGAAGGAACTTTTAAATATCGGATTATTGACAAAAAAGCCAGAAAAAGAGTGAGTTATTAAAGGGCCAGTAGCACGTTTTTAGGGGGATATAAGGTGATGTAAGGAAAGTGAAAATAAATGGTTCTAATTGGAAGACAATGTATTTGAACCAGATTCAGCAGTAATATATCAAATATATAATGTAAAGTTCAGCCATGCGATTCCTTTTTCTTACACAAAATGAATTAAAGGTGTTCACACAAAAATGGCCCCCAATTGACTTAATGTGAATCTTTATAATTTGTCCTCTGACTACGGATGATTGGCTCGTATAATGAGATTGTTGACACTATCAAAATAATACCTTTAGCATTAACATTCAGTTATGAGTGGAAAAATTAAAATATAGAATTTTCTAAAAACATGCTACCGCCCCTTTAATAACACTTATGATTATACTTTTATAGTCATAAAAAGCATATGATGAAATGAGAATTGTCTTGTTTATATGTTTATTATTTAGGAATTTATTATTTTTTCATGGTTTTGGTTTCATATGGTTTCATATGGTTGTGGGGACGTTAACAGATTTATTAATGAGTTTCGTCTTCGAGCAATAAATATGTTCAGTCAAGATTGGCATTCCACTTAAGATTCAAGTTCACGATATGAATATCACAGGACCTTCAAAACCTTACTTCAGCCTGAAAAATATTAATCAATAATAACTTCATATCATTTAAGAAAAATATTTGTAAAATATCGCTTGGATTTGCTAAATTTAATGATCAATGAGGGAAGGAAAACAGCTATCGAGAAAGAAAAAACATATTGTCCATTATGTAACCAAGGAGTAGAAAATGAAATGCATTTTACATTTTCATGCCCTTGTTATTTTGAATTAAGACAGAAATATGTACCACTCCACTTTCTAGATAAACAACCAAGGGATGCTTATACTTCTTTATTGCAAACTAATAACGAAGCTATTATAGTTCAATTAGCATTATATATAAAACATGCATTAGAAAAGAGAGATTTTCTCATAAAGCAATTGGTAAAACCTTAGGTATTGTAGTAGAATGTTGTTTTACGTAACTATGTATTAGTTAACTTTCATGTAATAAACTGTAACTCTTTTGTATATGGGCCGGAGGCCTTTCATACAATAAACATTTTTGACTTTGACTATATGATATGGCATTCATCATTGGCTATCAAAATATCGGATACGAATGGATGGATCTGTGTAGACTTTCATTTGGCGCAAAAGTTATAAGGTAAAAACCATGCTTATATTGTTGTTCAGACCAGTTAAAATTAATCATCAAAAGAATCGGTAACAATTATCATCAATGATCGGACACCAAGCGCCCGAAGTCGCGTGAGCTTCAAACACTTTTATTTAATCAGTAAATATCAATGAGCGCAATTTCTGCAATCAGTTAGTTTCAAAATGTTATATTGCCGACTTTTATTATGCTTATTCACTATTTTGTGCATAGAAACGTTGTCATCCTATATATTGTCCGACAAACTGTGGCAGAGAGCTTCATGAAAGAAATCTACGATGTGTATTTGTTTGTATGTAAATGTCTCTCTCTCTCTCTCTCTCTCTCTCTCTCTCTCTCTCTCTCTCTCTCTCTCTCTCTCTCTCTCTCTCTCTCTCTCTCTCTCTCTCTCTCTCTCTCTCTCTCTCTCTCTCTCTCTCTCTCTCTCTGTATTGATATGATAAAGTATAGTTCATGTCGTTGCTCCTATGTAACCAGTAATTAATGACACGAAGCAGAGATTACGTCCACAGTGAGGGTGCTTCCTGCTCATAACATGCTACAGCAGTCTCCTCGTACTGGCCGCTTGACAGTTGACATCCATCTCTCTTCCTCCTTATCGGTGATATTCAGTTCAAATCAGTCAATCAACAATCACTTGTCGGCATTTTAATGGAAAATAGCTCCGTGACAAATTTCCATGTATTAAGTTGCGTGGCGATACCGCGCCGTATTGGGGCGGGTCTACAGTTGGGGCGGGCCATGAGGAGATAGGCGGGAAGAAGGAGGGAGAACAGCATTTCACGTGACCTTACCCACCTCCCGTGACCTCTCGCTTATCATTCACGCCAATACAGAGAGTAGTCGATACGCACCTCAGCACGAGGGCTGTTTTCGTAAGCCTACTCACAACAGTACCACACCACAGTGTAACCCAAGTTCTAACAAATTGGAAATATTGTCAAACAAAAACGTGTCGCTGCCCCGCCGTAAATCTCATGGCGTAATTATAGGGGGTTGTTAAGGTGATACATCCGGCGAGCGGAGGGAAGCGGAGAGCTGTAGCGTCGTGCACTCACACATATGCTCTTTAATGGCCCGACTTCGCTCACCCCGACAACCTCAGTTCAAAGGCTGATTGATTTACCTTCCCTCTATACTTCCTTCACCTACACTCTACCCAAAACAAACTCGCGCTACTCGCGCTATCCTACAGAAAGGAGATGCTGTTTCCCACAGTTCACAGCTCGCATAATAAAAGCAGGCCACAAGTGCAGCATATGCTGTTACATAAGTGAGGTGGTCAGCGGGTTAGCGTTTATTGGAGGCCTGCAGCACCGGGACACACAACCATCATCTCGTTGAAGAGACTCGGCTCACACAAGCAGAACATGTTGCTGCTTACACTCGCTTAGATCTGTGTCCACAAAGCAGTTTGATGTATCGCTTATTAGTAGTCATCAGAGTTATTATCCCCCCACTTACACCCTCTCCTCAGTGCACTTCAATGATAGTGTAAACATTCACTGTGTAATTGACTTTCTCTGTCCACCTTCTACTGTAATGTGGTCACATTTATATTACGCTATCAATGTACTTTGACTATCTGCTTTCTTTAGATGTTCCCTTCAACTAACTATCTGTTTCAGCAAAACATAGACACGTGGAATTGCTTACGGTTAACTTATGTCAAACAAACCAGTCTTCGCTACAGTCACAACGTCGAGCTATTTTTATCCAATGTATAAAATCTAGCAATACGCCTAGACATCAGCATATTGTAAATTTAATGCAATTACTTTGACATGAAACTGTATACATGAATTTATTTGAATTACATATATTTTATCTAGCAGTTAAGGATTCGTGATTAATTATCCAAATGGTTCGGAAAACGATCGATATACAGATCTTTTCTCAAACCATTTGAGCAGCTTTCCTGCAACACCGTGACAACTGAAGTGAAAGTGGAAGATCAATGAAATGTTTATGATTGTCCAATGAAAACCATGAAAACCATGAAAACCAATGAAATAGTACAAGTGGTATAATGTCCTGGAAACTTTTACCCCGATCTGATATAAACTAGCCGTTATATGAGACGTCCTCAATCAGAGATGCATTAGGGTGTAAAGATTTGTACCTGTACTATACTTACAAGGTAACTACAGAAAACTAAGTAATTGGACTCTATCATACATATGCTACTCTTCAGCAATGTGTTTATATGATAAAAATAACGATTTTAGAAATTGATTCGATGATAAATAATATCTATATGTCATATCTTCATTAGACCTCATTTTGAATATGTATGCAAGGTACGGGATGGATGCGCTCAATATCAGGCAAACAAATTAGAACAACTACAATTTGAAGCAGCAAGAATTATAACCGGTTTACCAAGATATACTCATCATGAATATTTGTATTATGAAACTGGTTGTTAAACATTGGCTAAACGCAGGAGAAAGCGCAAACTTTGTTTATTTTACAAAATATAAAATGATATGACACCATCGTACTTAAAAGATATTTTACCTAACAATGTTGCATCAAAAAGTAACTATCATCTGCGTAATTCCAATGATGTTTTGCTCCCTTTCGCTAGAGTAATTTTTTTTACAAAATTCCTATTTTCCATCCACAACAACTTGGACTGTCGAACGAAGTTCTCTTGGAGGTGAGAAATAGCACATCAATCAATTCTTTAAAATCCATTTTAAAAATCAACAATCGTTACACTGAAACACCAACATTATTCTCACAAAACTACGTTATATGCTTAGTCCTTTAAATTATGATCTATTTCGTGTCGGTATTTTGGATAACCTTAGTTTCTCAGGTGGAAATAATTGTTAGAATTCTTATCATTACTTATTTGATTGTTAATGATATATTTTAGAAAGAACTGTCTTGATTTCAAACTTACGCAGTGTTATCAGTTACATTACTTTGAGTTACTTTTGCATGGCAATGTTTATCTGAATATTGATATAACTCAGAATATATTCAGAATTGTTCAAACCTACATCTGTCAAACAAAAAGATGCGTTTAATCATTGTACCATTAGTTATTTCTATCTGTTCACATCTGTCAATCTTGTTTGACGAATGTAAATAATATCAAATGTTCATCTTAGGGAGAGGGTTTTCGTAATTGCATAACTTGTACCAAATTCTTTTCTGTTGAATAAAATATGTTTAAAACTCCAATGGTAAATAGTATAGTCTCCAGTAGTATTTAATGGGATAAATATTGTCATCCACATATTTTATTTTAGAAATACTCTTCATCATCTTCTGTTATGCTTATATTATGCATTTATGATTTAAGCAACCACTATTTGCTAAATATCATACTAACCCTAAAAATATTCTTTATGATAAATGATGATAATATCAGATTGGTCTATTGGCAATCCCTCTTGCACTTGCACTTGCACACTTGCACAACTCAAAAGTTAAATTTCCCAGTCTTTGCATATAGTACCAAAGACATTATTTGCGTCTACAACATGTCTGATGTGCATAAGCTCGTGTCAATGTTCTACAACGTGTCTGATTTGCATTAGCTCGTGTCAATGTTCTACAACGTGTTTGATGTGCATTTGTTCGTGTCAATGTTCTACAACGTGTCTGATGTGCATTAGGTCGTGTCAATGTTCTACAACGTGTCTGTTGTGCATTAGCTCGTGTCAATGTTCTACAACGTGTCTGATGTGCATTAGCCTGTGTCAATGTTCTACAACGTGTCTGTTGTGCATCAGCTCGTGTCAATGTTCCATAACGTGTCTGATGTGCATTAGCCCGTGTCAATGTTCTACAACGTGTCTGATGTGCATTAGCTCGTGTCAATGTTCTACAACGTGTCTGATGTGCATTAGCCCGTGTCAATGTTCTACAACGTGTCTGATGTGCATTAGCCTGTGTCAATGTTCTACAACGTGTCTGATGTGCATTAGCTCGTGTCAATGTTCTACAACGTGTCTGTTGTGCATCAGCTCGTGTCAATGTTCCATAACGTGTCTGATGTGCATTAGCCCGTGTCAATGTTCTACAACGTGTCTGATGTGCATTAGCTCGTGTCAATGTTCTACAACGTGTCTGATGTGCATTAGCCCGTGTCAATGTTCTACAACGTGTCTGATGTGCATTAGCCTGTGTCAATGTTCCATAACGTGTCTGATGTGCATTAGCCCGTGTCAATGTTCTACAACGTGTCTGATGTGCATTAGCCTGTGTCAATGTTCTACAACGTGTCTGATGTGCATTAGCCCGTGTCAATGTTCTACAACGTGTCTGATGTGCATTAGCCCGTGTCAGTGGTTTATAAGGTGCCATGACACAACAGAACTGATGTTTGCACAACTTTTTAACAAGTCCTGTTATTGTCCGCTCCACAACTGAATTTCAAAATCTATGAAACATACTTGTACACAATCTCAATTGCTTTATAATTGGTCAATAGTATCCACTTTATTTAATGTTACAGGTGATTAAATGAAACAATTAAATTCGATAAACTATACACATAGGCAGTAAACGAAAACATAACTTAATAAAAATCCTATCTTAGTGAGCATGTGCCGTGTAAATAATGAGCCCGATGAATTACGTTATTTCTTCTCTGGCGAGTTGAGAGGAGTGACAGTTACTTCATAAATGGTAGACTGACTACATAATGGATGCGGATAGAATTTTGTTCATTCGTTGCAATGAAACTTATTTATTCGTCTTTGAACAATGAAGCTGTCAGGTATTTAACGTGCTAGATATCATACCTTTAGTGATATAAGTATGTGGTCAATATCATACCTTTCAGGTAAATATCCAAATATCAATTACTATGTGATAGAAAGGCAGGTGTTTGCAGACACGTAGCCTAGTGTTGCCGGGGTGCACTAGGAATCGCTGCAGTCAAACAGATTCTTCAAATCAGCGTTAGCCTGTACAAATACATCTGAGATCTATACAGAATAGGTGATGTCGGCCAAAGCATGTTTAAATATGCAAAATATTCATGCAATGACATTAATTTCCATATTATTCCATTTTTAAAAATGCCCACCTGGTTATGAAATCGTTATGCGTTGAAACATCTTATTTGTTTGTAAGTTACAAGTGATATGAATATCGAAAACGAAATCAGAAATTCCTCTTTTTACTGCTTGTATATACATATCCTGCTTAAACAAACCCAAAACACTCCTATAATCATAGTTTAAATAAGAAGTTTCCATCTTCCTCCATCTATTCACACGACATAGATAAGTCGGTCGTCACATCTGAAATGAATAAAGGCATAGTATGTGTAAAGATTGCACGTAGCAGTGTAATCCCCCTGCACACTCGATGCAAACAACTGGCCTCTCTCGCATCTGAAAACTATTTAAACATGTGAATTATGTTTGAATGTTTTAGTCATGGATACATGCAATTTTGAGGAGAAAACCATTTCAGATCGGAATATGGGAGTAATTTGAAAAAGAGCTTTAACTCCAGCAAATCCAGAGCCTTCTTTGAAGAAGTTAGCTCAGTTTTTAGAGCTCTCTCGCCAGCTTGTTTATTTGACAAGTCTAATAGCTAATTAACTTTGAATTACCATCAAGTTTCTTTCAGATCTATACCCCATCTTGATGTGTGGATGTGGAATGGGCAATTTGCTGTGTTTCTTTATTACAGGCTTTTTCTCTGCAAACAGATTCAGTTCAGTTCCCCAATGAAAATGGCCCACATGAGCAGGGGAGCGAGACGGAGAGATGGAGCGTCCTGCTGACAGTGACCCCCTCGCCCTCCCGCTCCCTTCAACTACCTCCCTCTTTCCCTCCCTCCCCAAATCAGCGCCCGCCTGCCTGGCCAGGTGATATTCTCATTGCCCCACTAGCATCTCTCTCCCTCCCTCCCTCCCTCCCTCCCTGCTAGTGTCCTCCAAGTGTCGTCCTTGTGCAACCCAAACTTGGGCATGGTATGTTTGTATACGAGCTGCGTGCTCGTTATATTGAACAATACATAGAGGATACTAAATGTAGTTTTCCAAATACCAGGTTTATTTCTTCGAGTGACATTGGTAAAGTTGATATTCCACTATTGGCGCAGCACGAGATGAATTAAACCTGGTATTTTGAAAACTACATTAATTGTTCTATTTATTATATGATTTTTAATGAAATATGTAATAAATATTACTTTAAATCTAGAAAGTTAGGCTCCATTTGTCAACATAGCTGAGAGTAGTTCCGGCACCTAGCCTATGGCGATATAATATATCGTCACCAGTCACGGTGAAAATATAATATATCGTCACTGTTGCCTGATAGACAGTATATTTCACTGATAAACCCCAGTATTCCATTGCTGAATATAAAATAAAATTCTCTACTATAGACAAAAATTAATGTACCAGTTTATTATCACAAATAATAACATCACAATAGAATGTTGATAACCTGGTGTTCATCATACTAAACGCGTAGATAACATCAATCAAATTAATTTACCTTGAGGACAGCGTTCACATCAAAACTATTGTTTTTATTGTGTTTATATAGAATGTATTTTAAGTCATTTTACTGTGTTGACGTATATTTTATTTCCGTTTTATACTATTTAATATCAAATCATTACAATGTTTACATAACGCATATGATAAGAAGCCATATTTTGTATATCATACGTTTTTATCACACATTTTAAGGTTTCTCAAAACCATAAATATGGACTTTACTTGCTGTTATTCTGGACGCAAAATTCTCTTATGTTGAACATGGTGTGTTTCATTCTCACGCTAAATGTACAAAGCCTTGGATGTATAGAACGCAAAAGGTTCACCCCCCCAAATGAGTAAGGAAACAAAACATTTTGATGACACCTTTTTATATACATTGGGAAAAGAAGAGTTGGTTCGCTCAAACCTTTCCTTTTATGTATTAATGAGCTATTAGGACTTCCCTTTTTCTTTTTACATCGTAAAAAAATCGTATTTTCCCTCATCGGTAATTGAATAAATGGTGATGAGTATTTTCTCTATCAATGGAGGCAAGCAATGTTGTCAACAAAAAAATCTCTTCAATGACTTTGTTTGAGTTGTATGCTATATCACAAAACAAATAACTTTGTATCATCTCAAGCATTTAATACCAATTTATCTTCAAATCAATAGAAAAAACATTAAAACATAGATTGCTTATCCATGTAATGTTATACATGTGTCAATTTGAATTACTTCAGTCAAAGGTATGAAGGATCATCATGCTATAGCTAGTTCAACAACTTACACTCTCCAATCATTCAGCGCTTTACTGAGGTATGTAAATTGTTATCAGTGTAGTGAAAGCAGTTTAGTACTGTCAGTTGTCAGTGTAGTGTAAGCAGTATAGTGTTGTCAGTTGTCGGTGTAGAGTAATCAGTATGGTGCTGTCAGTTGTCAGTGTAGTGTAAGCAGCATAGTGTTGTCAGTTGTCAGTGTAGTGTAAGCAGTATAGTGTTGTCAGTTGTCGGTGTAGTGTAAGCAGCATAGTTTTGTCAGTTGTCGGTGTAGTGTAAGCTGTATAGTGTTGTCAGTTGTCAGTGTAATGTAAGCAGTATAGTGTTGTCAGTTGTCGGTGTAGTGTAAGCAGTATTGTGCTGTCAGTTGTCGGTGAAGTGTGAGCAGTATGGTGCTGTCAGTTGTCGGTGTAGTGTAAGCAATATGGTGTTGTCAGTTGTCGGTGTAGAGTAAGCAGTATAGTGCTGTCAGTTGTCGGTGTAGTGTAAGCAGTATAATGTTGTCAGTTGTCAGTGTAATGTAAGCAGTATAGTGTTGTCAGTTGTCAGTGTAATGTAAGCAGTATAGTGTTGTCAGTTGTCGGTGTAGTGTAAGCAGTATTGTGCTGTCAGTTGTCGGTGAAGTGTGAGCAGTATGGTGCTGTCAGTTGTCGGTGTAGTGTAAGCAATATGGTGTTGTCAGTTGTCGGTGTAGAGTAAGCAGTATAGTGCTGTCAGTTGTCAGTGTAGTGTAAGCAGTATGGTGCTGTCAGTTGTCGGTGTAATGTAAGCAGTTTAGTACTGTCAGTTGTCAGTGTAGTGTAAGCAGTATAGTGCTGTCAGTTGTCGGTGTAGAGTAAGCAGTTTAGTACTGTCAGTTGTCAGTGTAGTGTAAGCAGTATAGTGCTGTCAGTTGTCGGTGTAGTGTAAGCAATATGGTGTTGTCAGTTGTCGGTGTAGAGTAAGCAGTATAGTGCTGTCAGTTGTCAGTGTAGTGTAAGCAGTATAATGTTGTCAGTTGTCAGTGTAATGTAAGCAGTATAGTGTTGTCAGTTGTCAGTGTAATGTAAGCAGTATAGTGTTGTCAGTTGTCGGTGTAGTGTAAGCAGTATTGTGCTGTCAGTTGTCGGTGAAGTGTGAGCAGTATGGTGCTGTCAGTTGTCGGTGTAGTGTAAGCAATATGGTGTTGTCAGTTGTCGGTGTAGAGTAAGCAGTATAGTGCTGTCAGTTGTCAGTGTAGTGTAAGCAGTATGGTGCTGTCAGTTGTCGGTGTAATGTAAGCAGTGTAGTGTTGTCAGTTGTCAGTGTAGTGTAAGCCATATAGTGCTGTCAGTTGTCGGTGTAGAGTAAGCAGTATGGTGCTGTCAGTTGTCGGTGTAGAGTAAGCAGTATAGAGTTGTCAGTTGGCAGTGTAGTGTAAGCAGTATAGTGTTGTCAGTTGTCGGTGTAGTGTAAGCAGTATAGTTTTGTCAGTTGTCGGTGTAGTGTAAGCAGTATAGTGTTGTCAGTTGTCAGTATAGAGTAAGCAGTATAGTACTGTCAGTTGTCGGTGTAATGTAAGCAGTATAGTGCTGTCAGTTGTCAGTGTAGTGTAAGCAGTATAGTGTTGTCAGTTGTCAGTGTAGTGTAAGCAGTATAGTGTTGTCAGTTGTCAGTGTAGTGTAAGCAGTATAGTGTTGTCAGTTGTCGGTGTAGTGTAAGCAGTACAGTGTTGTCAGTTGTCAGTGTAGTGTAAGCAGTATAGTGTTGTCAGTTGTCGGTGTAGTGTAAGCAGTATAGTGTTGTCAGTTGTCGGTGTAGTGTAAGCAGTATAGTGTTGTCAGTTGTCAGTATAGAGTAAGCAGTATAGTGTTGTCAGTTGTCGGTGTAATGTAAGCAGTATAGTGCTGTCAGTTGTCAGTGTAGTGTAAGCAGTATAGTGTTGTCAGTTGTCAGTGTAGTGTAAGCAGTATAGTGTTGTCAGTTGTCAGTGTAGTGTAAGCAGTATAGTGTTGTCAGTTGTCGGTGTAATGTAAGCAGTACAGTGTTGTCAGTTGTCAGTGTAGTGTAAGCAGTATAGTGTTGTCAGTTGTCAGTGTAGTGTAAGCAGTATAGTGCTGTCAGTTGTCGGTGTAATGTAAGCAGTGTAGTGTTGTCAGTTGTCAGTGTAGTGTAAGCAGTATAGTGTTGTCAGTTGTCAGTGTAGAGTAAGCAGTATAGTGTTGTCAGTTGTCGGTGTAGAGTAAGCAGTTTATTGTTGTCAGTTGTCGGTGTAGTGTAAGCAGTATTGTGCTGTCAGTTGTCGGTGTAGAGTAAGCAGTATAGTGTTGTCAGTTGTCGGTGTAGTGTAAGCAGTATTGTGCTGTCAGTTGTCAGTGTAGTGTAAGCAGTATAGTGTTGTCAGTTGTCGATGTAGTGTAAGCAGTATAGTGTTGTCAGTTGTCGGTGTAGAGTAAGCAGTTTAGTGTTGTCAGTTGTCAGTGAAGTGTAAGCAGTATGGTGCTGTCAGTTGTCGGTATAATGTAAGCAGTATAGTGTTGTCAGTTGTCAGTGTAGTGTAAGCAGCATAGTTTTGTCAGTTGTCAGTGTAGTGTAAGCGGTATAGTGCTGTCAGTTGTCGGTGTAGTGTAAGCAGTATAGTGTTGTCAGTTGTCGGTGTAGTGTAAGCAGTATATTGCTGTCAGTTGTCGGTGTAGTGTAAGCAGTATGGTGCTGTCAGTTGTCGGTGTAGTGTAAGCAGTGTAGTGCTGTCAGTTGTCGGTGTAGTGTAAGCTGTATAGTGTTGTCAGTTGTCGGTGTAGTGTAAGCAGTATAGTGCTGTCAGTTGTCGGTGTAGTGTAAGCAGTATAGTGTTGTCAGTTGTCGATGTAGAGGAAGCAGTATGGTGCTGTCAGTTGTCAGTGTAGTGTAAGCAGTATAGTGTTGTCAGTTGTCAGTGTAGTGTAAGCAGTATGGTGCTGTCAGTTGTCAGTGTAGTGTAAGCAGTATAGTGTTGTCAGTTGTCGATGTAGAGTAAGCAGTATAGTGTTGTCAGTTGTCAGTGTTGTGTAAGCAGTATGGTGTTGTCAGTTGTCAGTGTAGTGTAAGCAGTCTAGTGTTGTCAGTTGTCGGTGTAATGTAAGCAGTATAGCGCTGTCAGTTGTCAGTATAGAGTAATCAGTATAGTGTTTTTCAGTTTTGAGTGTAGCGTAAGCAGTATAGTGTTGTTAGTTGTCGGTGTAGTGTAAGCAGTATAGAGTTGTCAGTTGTCGGTGTAGTGTAAGCAGTATAGTGTTGTCAGTTGTCGGTACAATGTTAGCAGTATTGTGTTGTCAATTGTCAGTGTAGTGTAAGCAGTATAGTGTTGTCAGTTGTCAGTGTAGTGTAAGCAGTATAGTGCTGTCAGTTGTCGGTGTAGAGTAAGCAGTATAGTGTTGTCAGTTGTCGGTGTAGAGTAAGCAGTATGGTGCTGTCAGTTGTCAGTGAAGTGTAAGCAGTATGGTGCTGTCAGTTGTCGGTGTAGTGTAAGCAGTATAGTGTTGTCAGTTGTCGGTGTAGTGTAAGCAATATGGTGTTGTCAGTTGTCGGTGTAGAGTAAGCAGTATAGTGTTGTCAGTTGTCGGTGTAATGTAAGCAGTATAATGTTGTCAGTTGTCGGTGTAGTGTAAGCAGTATGGTGCTGTCAGTTGTCAGTGTAGTGTAAGTAGTATGGTGCTGTCAGTTGTCAGTGTAATGTAAGCAGTATGGTGCTGTCAGTTGTCAGTGTAGTCCAAGCAGTATAGTGTTGTCAGTTGTCGGTGTAGTGTAAGCAGTATAATGTTGTCAGTTGTGAGTGTAGTGTAAGAAGTATAGTGTTGTCAGTTGTCGGTGTAGTGTAAGCAGCATAGTGTTGTCAGTTGTCGGTGTACTGTGAGCAGTATGGTGCTGTCAGTTGTCAGTGTAGTGTAAGCAGTATGGTGCTGTCAGTTGTCAGTGTAGAGTAAGCAGTATGGTGCCGTCACTTGTCAGTGTAGAGTAAGCAGTATCGTGTTCTCAGTTGTCGGTGTAGTGTAAGCAGTATAATGTTGTCAGTTGTGAGTGTAGTGTAAGCAGTATAATGTTGTCAGTTGTCAGTGTAATGTAAGCAGTATAGTGTTGTCAGTTGTCAGTGTAATGTAAGCAGCATAGTGTTGTCAGTTGTCGGTGTACTGTGAGCAGTATGGTGCTGTCAGTTGTCAGTGTAGAGTAAGCAGTATGGTGCTTTCAGTTGTTGGTGTAGTGTAAGCAGTAAAGTGTTGTCAGTTGTCAGTGTAGTGTAAGCAGTATTGTGTTGTCAGTTGTCAGTGTAGTGTAAGCAGTATCGTGTTCTCAGTTGTCAGTGTAGAGTAAGCAGTATAGTGTTGTCAGTTGTCAGTGTAGAGTAAGCAGTATAGTGTTGTCAGTTGTCAGTGTAGTGTAAGCAGTATAGTGTTGTCAGTTGTCGGTGTAGTGTAAGCAGTATAGTGCTGTCAGTTGTCAGTGTAGTCCAAGCAGTATGGTGCTGTCAGTTGTCAGTATAGAGTAATCAGTATAGTGTTTTTCAGTTTTGAGTGTATCGTAAGCAGTATAGTGTTGTTAGTTGTCGGTGTAGTGTAAGCAGTATAGAGTTGTCAGTTGTCGGTGTAGTGTAAGCAGTATAGTGTTGTCAGTTGTCGGTACAATGTTAGCAGTATTGTGTTGTCAGTTGTCAGTGTAGTGTAAGCAGTATGGTGTTGTCAGTTGTCAGTGTAGTGTAAGCAGTATAGTGCTGTCAGTTGTCGGTGTAGAGTAAGCAGTATAGTGTTGTCAGTTGTCGGTGTAGAGTAAGCAGTATGGTGCTGTCAGTTTTCAGTGTAGTGTAAGCAGTATAGTGTTGTCAGTTGTCGGTGTAGTGTAAGCAGTAAAGTGTTGTCAGTTGTCGGTGTAGTGTAAGTAATATGGTGTTGTCAGTTGTCGGTGTAGAGTAAGCAGTATAGTGTTGTCAGTTGTCGGTGTAATGTAAGCAGTATAATGTTGTCAGTTGTCGGTGTAGTGTAAGCAGTATGGTGCTGTCAGTTGTCAGTGTAGTGTAAGTAGTATGGTGCTGTCAGTTGTCAGTGTAATGTAAGCAGTATGGTGCTGTCAGTTGTCGGTGTAGTGTAAGCAGTATCGTGTTCTCAGTTGTCGGTGTAGTGTAAGCAGTATAATGTTGTCAGTTGTGAGTGTAGTGTAAGCAGTATAGTGTTGTCAGTTGTCGGTGTAGTGTAAGCAGCATAGTGTTGTCAGTTGTCGGTGTACTGTGAGCAGTATGGTGCTGTCAGTTGTCAGTGTAGAGTAAGCAGTATGGTGCCGTCAGTTGTCAGTGTAGAGTAAGCAGTATAGGGGATTCTCAATATTTATGCATGCATACGACCTATGACCTTTTAAGATCCGAAACGAGGCTAAGGCCGCTTCTGACTTCCTGGTTTGCGTAATGGCTATGTGTCTATTTTATTAAATCAACTATTTCAAGTAAATCCATAACCAACCTTTGGTTTGGATAGTTATATTCGTGGTAAATTCTAAAGACCGACGAGTTTTGCAAACGAGATTATTGTTTTTAATTGCTTATACCTCAGTTGAAATTTATGATAATTATACGAAAAAATGCAATTTATGTTTATTATCTCGATTTTCACTGTCAATTTTGAACAAAATGCAGTAACTGCCCAGATGCAACTTATTCAAGAGCATGTTTAAACAATTTCATTGTGATTTACAATGTTGATTGTGCTGCAAAACGGCCAAAAAGACACATCATAGATTGAAAACAAGAAGCTTCATGTACAGAATATTTAAAAACAAAAACAATTGGAAACTATTAATCATTATACATGAATGTAGAATTATTGATATTGTGGTGGTAATAAATAATCCTTTCATTGATATCTTAATACATGCAATTGGAATAAATAAATGTGATTTTGTTTTGCTATATGGACCATTTGAAAATTGAAATTCGATTAAAATGAAGAAAATTCATTATTTGTTATTGTTTAACTGTAAACATACTCTCTTATTAGAATTGATATGATATTTAATAATATTTCAATGAATATTTGATTAGTTTATAAGGAGTAGTAACTTCAATTAAAGCCAGAACTTATGGCAATGTATCTATGATTGGTTAATGCTTTATTTAAACTGGGTCATTGATTCTAGACACTGAAGATAAATAATTGAAACAATCTGAAATATCAACTGAATTGCTTGAATATAACACAAATAAAAATACTTAAAATATTTATGAATTTCAGCATTGTGAAAAATAACTCTTTAGCTAGGTATAAATAATAAAATTTGAAATATGTATCAAGGCCTTTAAAATAAATTGACAGTTTCAACAATCTATTTTGGTGGATATTTATCAAAAAATTATAAATCTTTCTTTTGTAAAAATCATTCTTTTAATATTCTTTTTCCAAATAATTTGTTGAGATTTCCCTTATTTATCTTATAAAGTACATGCAGTTGCTTCTAATATATACAACATGTTTTTATAATCTATGTAAAATAATTCACAGTGGTTATTAGATCAATTCTAGTGATTAATTTTCTTAACATAATGGGTTCTTAGTCAAGGAAAGGACATAAAAAAACAGTAAAGGTATCAACAGAACTTAAACACAGACCAAATTAAACATTTTAAGAATATCAGTATTTAAAATTTACTATTGACTATTTAGATTTGTTTGTAGCATTGATTGAATATGTTCTTATGCCTCCAAATCTATTTGTCAGTTCTAATGATGAAAACAAGACTTAGTTTTATGCCATATTTTGTTTTTTAAAAAGAGAATTACGATCCATTTTTTTCCTATCTAAAGCCTGCAATGGTTTTTTTTTCAATATACTATTCCCAATAATATGTAAGGATCTTCCTCATTATACAGTCGCATCTCATATAATAAACAAAACATTTATAGATTTTTTATTAAATTTTACAACTACAAAAATATTTTACATTCATAACTGATTTTTTTGAAAAACTGAGAAGAATAATTTATATATGTACATAAATTTTCTATACATGATTCTATTTACTGTAGAGATATGCAAGAGTAGACTCTATTACTTTTTATTCATGTAAAATATATTAAAGGGGCAGTAGCACGATTTTTGATAATTTTATATTCTAAATTTTTCAATGATAATTGTAAGTTAATGCTAAATGTTTTATTTTGATAGTGTCAGAAATATCATAACACAAGCTAATCATCCATAGTCAGAGGACAAAGTAAGAAGATTCACATAAAATCCATTGGCGGCCATTTTTGTTGAATACCTTTATTTCATTTTGTGTGAGAAAAAGGAATCGCATGGCTAAACTTTACGTTGTATACTTGAATTATTACTGCTCCATTTAGTTTAAATACTTTGTCTTTCAATTGGAACCATAAATTTTCATTTTCCTGACATCACCTTTTAGTCCCCCATAAACGTGCTACTTCCCCTTTAAATTTGCAATCAATATTTCTCATATAGGATTATTCTTGATGTGGGCATTTGCAGAAACATAGAAAACGTTAAAATATAATTATGAAAAATTTCAAAAGTATAATTTATTGTGATATAACTCAGAAATATATTATATAAGAATTAATATTAAGTTCATGCAGTTTGGTTAAACACGGCCTGGACTCGATGACCTGAAGGTAACTCCGCGAAGATATTGAAGACTAGAGAAGGCTTTTCTATTGTTTTTTTTTACCCCAATAAATTATGTATGTGGGTAATAATTGAAATATTCTCGAAATGGAGGATATGTGTAAAGTACATTTAATTTATAAAGCTTATAATATTAGCAACACTGTGACCGGAATCAAAATGACGGTGCACACAACGTGGTAACAGCCCTGTGAATCAGTCAATAAAACTCGCTCAGCGAGTCAAATACTATTATCGTCTGTGTTACCTGAAGATATATTTAATTACTGCATCGTTTCTTGGCTTTTGGCAATTGTAAATAGCTCATTATTTACCAAAACAAATCGGTTTTAGGAAAGGCTACTGGCATGTCAATGCTATTGAATGTTACTTCCGGGTGTAGAAGTTGCCTTAGCCTCGTTTTCGATTACGTGCACTCCATTTTGCGTGGCTCATAAATATTCAGGCAATATTAAGAATCCCCTATTGTGTTGTCATGTGTCAGTGTAGTGTCAGCAGTTAATTGTTGTCAGTTGTCAGTGTAGCGTCAGTAGTTTAGTGTTGTCAGTTGTCACGTACTTAGTGTTGTCAGTGTAGCGTCAGTAGTTTAGTGTTGTCAGTTGCCACTTACTTAGTGCTGTCAGTGTAGCGTCAGCAGTATGGTGTTGTCAGTTGTCACTTACTTAGTGCTGTCAGTGTAGCGTCAGCAGTTTAGTATTGTCAGTTGTCACTTACTTAGTGTTGTCAGTGTAGCGTCAGCAGTATGGTGTTGTCAGTTGTCACTTACTTAGTGCTGTCAGTGTAACGTCAGTAGTTTAGTGTTGTCAGTTGTCACTTACTTAGTGCTGTCAGTGTAACGTCAGCAGTATGGTGTTGTCAGTTGTCACTTACTTAGTGCTGTCAGTGTAGCGTCAGCAGTATGGTGTTGTCAGTTGTCACTTACTTAGTGCTGTCAGTGTAACGTCAGCAGTATGGTGTTGTCAGTTGTCACTTACTTAGTGCTGTCAGTGTAACGTCAGCAGTATGGTGTTGTCAGTTGTCACTTACTTAGTGCTGTCAGTGTAGCGTCAGCAGTTTAGTATTGTCAGTTGTCACTTACTTAGTGTTGTCAGTGTAGCGTCAGCAGTATGGTGCTGTCAGTTGTCACTTACTTAGTGCTGTCAGTGTAACGTCAGTAGTTTAGTGTTGTCAGTTGTCACTTACTTAGTGCTGTCAGTGTAGCGTCAGCAGTTTAGTGTTGTCAATTGTCACTTACTTAGTGTTGTCAGTGTAGCGTCAGTAGTTTAGTGTTGTCAATTGTCACTTACTTAGTGTTGTCAGTGTAGCGTCAGTAGTTTAGTGCTGTCAGTTGTCACTTACTTAGTGCTGTCAGTGTAGCGTCAGTAGTTTAGTGCTGTCAGTTGTCACTTACTTAGTGCTGTCAGTGTAGCGTCAGCAATTAGCGGTGTCAGTTGTCACTTACTTAGTGCTGTCAGTGTAGCGTCAGCAGCTTAGTGTTGTCAGTTGTCACGTACTTAGTGCTGTCAGTGTAGCGTCAGCAGTTAGCGGTGTCAGTTGTCACTTACTTAGTGTTGTCAGTTGTCACTTACTTAGTGCTGTCAGTGTAGCGTCAGCAGTTAGCGGTGTCTGTTGTCACGTACTTAGTGCTGTCAGTGTAGCGTCAGCAGTTAGCGGTGTCAGTTGTCACTAACTTAGTGTTGTCAGTGTAGCGTCAGTAGTTTAGTGTTGTCAGTTGTCACTTACTTAGTGGTGTCAGTGTAGCGTCAGCATTTAGCGGTGTCTGTTGTCACTTACTTAGTGCTGTCAGTGTAGCGTAAGTAGTTTAGTGTTGTCAGTTGTCACTTACTTAGTGCTGTCAGTGTAGCGTCAGTAGTTTAGTGTTGTCAGGTGTCACTTACTTAGTGCTGTCAGTGTAGCGTCAGTAGTTTAGTGTTGTCAGTTGTCACTTACTTAGTGTTGTCAGTGTAGCGTCAGCAGTTTAGTGTTGTCAGTTGTCACTTACTTAGTGCTGTCAGTGTAGCGTCAGTAGTTTAGTGCTGTCAGTTGTCACTTACTTAGTGTTGTCAGTGTAGCGTCAGTAGTTTAGTGTTGTCAGTTGTCACTTACTTAGTGTTGTCAGTGTAGCGTCAGCAGTTAGCGGTGTCAGTTGTCACTTACTTATCACTTGTCACTTTCAAATCATTTTACTTATACTTTGGCATTACTTCCAAGTTTTTACCACTTTCTAACTTCCATTAAATTTGATGATGTCCATGACCTCTTAAAATATTATGCCCATACCATTTGGCTATAATTGAGGCATGGCCCTCACGTTTTATATTGATAATGTTATTTACTCTATCAATCTATCTTTATTTCTTTGTGCACAGTGGAGGCCATAGGCCCAGTCTACATTTCAGATTCATAGAGCGATTTATATGTAGATAATCACAAGATTTTGAATTTACATAAAAAAAACAATACTATTGACAAGTGACGTGTACCATTCTTCTTCATAAGTCTAAACACAAATTCTGACAAAAAATTATGCTATTTATTAAAATTTTGCTGTTGTTCCCAAATATAGCTAAATCCAAAAGTGTAGATAATATTTTATATTTTTTTTAATATATTTACTCATTATATACAACATCGCATCATCTTATCTTCAAGTGATCAAAATAAATGAATGAGAGACCAAACACCCCCTTTGTCTTATTTTGGAACGTTCCAACGTAATGTAAGTCAATCAACAGCTAAAATCACAGTACCGATCCGTCGAATGGATTTTTCTATTCTAAAACTAGAAATTCGACGAATCGGTATGGGACCGTCTTACCGAGGGGTAAAAAGAGTAAACTCCTGAAGAGAGGTAGTTACGAGTTATGGTGTAAATGTTATCAATGTTGTGTAATTCATATCTGATACACTGTACGTACTGTACATCATCTGTAGCAAGGTCAAATGAAAACGAGCGACTGAGTGAACATCACCAGTTCAATCTAGCAGTCTTAACTGTAAAAACACAGCAGCGTGCCTTTCATGATAGAATAAGGAATTTGTTTTTGAAAACAGGCTAGATATTCTCCGGGCTAATTATGAGGGTAGAAGTATTTCTTTCCACATCTATAAAAATAGAGTGAGGCAATTAGCTGGGAAACGTCTGTGTGTTTTACATGTCTCTGAAACAGATATGGCCAGTTGTTCCTAAACGATGAAAGTTATATCCATCCTCGATACAAACATTTTGTATTTATTTACATCAGGTCTAAAACAAATAGGAACTCTCAAAATAATCTCAAGTAGAAATATGTATCTACAAGTAGCACTCAGTGTTCTCTGAGCCAAACATAAAACTGATTAATTGTTTCCCACGTCATAAAAAAGATGACGCTTTCGAGACGCAAGCCAGAGTCTGTCTGTCTGCTAATCATTAGGCAAAACATGGCACGGACTTCAAAAGGCAGCGGTAAATGTATTAGCAATGAGAGTTTGATGGATGCTATTTAATTAAGAGGTGTCTCAGACCCTGAGCTAGGCGAGCATGAAGCGGCCAGGAGAGAGAGAGAGAGAGAGAGGGAGGGAGAGAAAGCGAGTGTGGACCGAGTTCGGTCTAGATCAACCCTGCCCCTCCCTCACATCATTTAGGAGCCGGAGGGGGCGGGGCTTCTCCATGCGCTTTCACTCACTGCCTCAGATGCACAACACATACAGCGTCGACATTCAAATACGTTATATTAGAAAAGGTTCTCGAGAATCCCTAAGCTGATACATCGATTGGAGAAAAACAAAAACAAACTTTTTTGCCTAATATTATTTTCTTAAGCATTTGATTAAGTTTTGGAGATTGGACTGTGGAAAATATTACGACACAGTGTTATCAAAGGGAAAATATTGACTTTGATGATGTAAGAAATGTTTGATGGAATAAAATCTTGCGTTATGGTAGAGTCAGAACATTCATATTTCTTTGATGTCGAGGTAGACAAGAGGAAAAAATGTCTCTCATCTAGCCAATCAAGAACTTGTTTGTGTTGAAACAGAAATGGGGATTTTCCTATTAATTTCAAACTACTAGTTCTACTATATATCCTTTTCGAAACAAATGATGATATTCAACATTCCTGTAAAAGGTTTGCTGAATATTGTGACAGATGGAACTTCAACTACGTAATACTACCAAAACAAAGATCATTGTATTTGGTAACCTGCTGCTAATAACAAAAGTCGTTCTCACCATATGATAAGACAAGAAAATTTAGGTTTTTCTACACTAATCAATACCTTGGCTACATAGAAATAGTATTTTTCCAATCAAATTGCAAATTAACAGCTTTTATCCCCAAATATATAACAAATGAAAGCAAAGCGGTAATTGATCATGCCTGGTTAAAACATTTCAAACAAATTCTTTTAAAAAGCGGACTGCCGAATAATGGATCATTTCTAAAAACGTAAAACAAAACAAAAGACCAATTTCTACAATCATGGATGAGCGATTTTAACAATTCTTCAATCATACAACTTCGAGACGCTCATCAAGACGTTAACAATAGCTACTCCTATCAACAGTTTACAACTTGCAGTCACAAACTTCCAATAGAAACTGACAGGTGGCAAAATACCCGGAGAAAAAGTTTGTAATTTCTGAATTTACATCTGATTAGCGAGGAGTTTCATTATATATCTAACTTGAAATGTTTTACAGACTTTTCAAAGTCCTTGTGTCGAGACTATTTTTTCGTTTCGTCAACTTTTCACTAGTTAAATTTTTAATCTAAAAAACTTCTTAAAGATTGCTTATGAAGTTCATAAATATTATTTACAACAAGTTTGGTTGTCATGTCTAACGAATGCAATTGTCTTGCGTATAAGTAAAAATCTAATTGTAATATTTGTATATATCGTGTAGCACAGAAGGTGGATCATGTTTGAGTAATAAACGAGCGAAGATGGTTAGTTGCCAACAGTGGCGCTACACCTGTAATATACATGACATCGTGTTGGGAGGGGACAAAGGACACATACCACCATCAGGTTATACCGACGTCTTTAATCTGTCAAGGGCATGAACTGAATTATATTACATGAATCTATTGTATCATACCATAACATCAAGTCAATATTTCTTTATCACTATACTTCAAACAAATCATAATTTTAGGTCAATTGCTATACACAACAATTATATTGAGTATCAAATTCTATAATTAAAACTCGAATTCGCAAAGTATTGGTAAATTGTCTCATGATTTCATTGAAAACCAGCGTTCAAAAACAAACTTGACCATTTGAATCATGGAAACTTTACTTTAGCCCAACAAGTACATTCCTTATCTGCGAGCATCATCAAGACCTGCTGTAGCAACCTATATAGCAGCATATATACTTATATTTACAGGAATACATATGTGAATGATTTGCGTATTTGATACCATCATCATGTGTTGTAGAACTGTCATAGCATAATTGTCATATGTTGAAATCAGTTATTTCACATAATAATAGCAATCTTCTAAAATTTTCACCATTCAGCGGTTAACTTAAAAGGTACCAACAGATCAAATTAGCGTCTCAAACAAATATTTGATATATTTCAGATAATTCGACTGAAGTAAGCAGAGCAGCGGATGTACATTACTGCGCTTTCAGGTGGTTAATTGTAAATGTGCAGGTTTTCGAAAAGAAAACATTTTTTGAAATCTTTTCTTTATTGATACTGTTTCCAACAGCATTGCTGTAGCGGCTAAAATTATTACCAGGTATACCGGATATAACGGATATGCCAAAGTGAAAGATCTTCTCGAGATACCGTGATACAGGTACCGAACCGAAAGTAGGTTTCATACCCGTCCCAGGTGGTTATATGATATGCCACCCCTTTGTTGGGCATTTTAACACGATAAACAACCCACGTGGTATATTTTACATACACAGACTTAAGAATATGATGTCTATGTTACTGCCACATTCTTTCAATGATTATTTTAGTGTGGCATCCTAGAAACTCCAATGAAAACAAGAATGAGCTTAAGGATAAACGACTTACTCATTTTCTAATCTTTGGAGGTAAATTGTCAAGTATGACTTGATAAATGAGAACAACCCATAAAGAAAAAAATGCTCAACATAAAAGAAAGATATATATAATATCTTGGCTCCCCAAAACTTGGATTTTGTGATAAGCCGCTATGTCTGCTCGATACTTCTTAAATCTAAATTAGATTAGCTTCCTTTTCACGGTTAGAAAAGGGAGGTCAAAGAATGCGGAGAAAGTAGAAACGTGGACTGATACCTCCCCTGTCTGGTGTATATCAGCACCTTTGTAGAAGCTTAATGACCACATGCCCATTAATCCATTATCCCAATTAATCTGAAGTCATAAAACCCACTGGGGAAGAGCCCTGTGTCGGGTCGGTAGGATTGAGTTGCTGCACCGGCGCCCTGCTGTCCTAGTTAACCATGTCCTACCCCTGTACTACACGTGAGTTGCTGCACCAGCGCCCTGCTGTCCTAGCTAACCATGTCCTACCCCTGTACTACACGTGAGTTGCTGCACAAGCGCCCTGCTGTCCTAGTTAACCATGTCCTACTCCTGTACTACACGTGAGTTGCTGCACCAGCACCCTGCTGTCCTAGCTAACCATGTCCTACCCCTGTACTACACGTGAGTTGCTGCACCAGCGCCCTGCTGTCCTAGTTAATCATGTCCTTCCCCTGTACTACACGTGAGTTGCTGCACCAGCGCCCTGCTGTCCTAGCTAACGATGTCCTACCCCTGTACTACACGTGAGTTGCTGCACCAGCGCCCTGCTGTCCTAGCTAACCATGTCCTACCCCTGTACTACACGTTAGTTGCTGCACCAGCGCCCTGCTGTCCTAGTTAACCATGTCCTACCCCTGTACTACACGTGAGTTGCTGCACCAGCGCCCTGCTGTCCTAGCTAACTATGTCCTACCCCTGTACTACACGTGAGTTGCTGCACCAGCGCCCTGCTGTCCTAGTTAACCATGTCCTACCCCTGTACTACACGTGAGTTGCTGCACCAGCGCCCTGCTGTCCTAGCTAACTATGTCCTACCCCTGTACTACACGTGAGTTGCTGCACCAGCGCCCTGCTGTCCTAGCTAACTATGTCCTACCCCTCTACTACACGTGAGTTGCTGCACCAGCGCCCTGCTGTCCTAGCTAACCATGTCCTTCCCCTGTACTACACGTGAGTTGCTGCACCAGCGCCCTGCTGTCCTAGCTAACTATGTCCTACCCCTCTACTACACGTGAGTTGCTGCACCAGCACCCTGCTGTCCTAGCTAACTATGTCCTACCCCTGTACTACACGTGAGTTGCTGCACCAGCGCCCTGCTGTCCTAGCTAACCATGTCCTACCCCTGTACTACACGTGAGTTGCTGCACCAGCGCCCTGCTGTCCTAGCTAATCATGTCCTACCCCTGTACTACACGTGAGTTGCTGCACCAGCGCCCTGCTGTCCTAGCTAATCATGTCCTACCCCTGTACTACACGTGAGTTGCTGCACCAGCGCCCTGCTGTCCTAGTTAACCATGTCCTACCCCTGTACTACACGTGAGTTGCTGCACCAGCACCCTGCTGTCCTAGCTAATCATGTCCTACCCCTGTACTACACGTGAGTTGCTGCACCAGCGCCCTGCTGTCCTAGCTAACCATGTCCTACCCCTGTTGAACACGTTCACGTCGCCTGTAGGGATATCTTCATTCATCTTCTCCATGCAGTCATATCCATTTGTAATAAACTATCAACATTATAGAAATAATACTTTGTTTCTCAAAATTAACAGACACTTTGTCAAGAGTTCAACAATTTAATACAGTATCTAGGAATAAATTGTTACAAGAATGATAGATTGTAATATACAGCCGGACAAAGTGAAGCAACACCAGATATTCAAAACTACCTTGTGGTAATATACCTGTTTTCATCATATCGACATGTAAAACTTTGATTAAGTGAATTTTTAATGTTTATTTTTAATTCTCAACTCAAGACAAGACATACCACATGATCAGTTTAGAAAAAAAAAACATTTTCAAAAATAAAATGATTTATAATGAAAAAAAAAATAAATATAAGCACATAGGTGGTACATGGAATACAATTGACGTGAAATAATTCCAAATTTTCAGAATTTCATACTGACTAGACTTTGAAAAAGCTTTTCATATTTGGTTGAATAGATATTATAGAGATCAACATAGAATTGTGCTTGACTTTAAGTCTTTTGATACATGTTTCAAATGTGGCATCTTCTCTCGCTGTTCCATTTTGGTTGTATTGTATTAAATGACAGTCATTATGAAATCAATGACACGGCTTCTAACATTACCTTAAATACTACGTTTCCTAGATAAAGTAATGATAGTTCCTGTTTTGTCAAAAATCCATTCTTCAAAAGATTCTGTGTATTTCATTTTGATAGCAGGTTATTTGTTGACATAGATCAAAAATTTATTAAACTGTATTGGAACCAAGGGATTTTTACATTGTCGTGAGGATTATATGTTTTGTCTATCATATCCTATGTATTATCATCAGTGGATTCGTTGAATAGTTTTCTTTTACAGTTTATTTTTATTTTTTGGTCGGTAATAAGTAAATCTAGAACCCTTTGGTTTTCCAGCTATGTTTTGTGACAGATGACATGATGGTAGGTGAATGGATATAAACTAAACAGATATCGTCACAAAGGAACTTGTATCGATTTGTCTTTTCCCAAGAATGTAACGGTTTCGAGCTGCTGTTACCAGTACTTATGTTGAGGGTCGTTACTCAAAATTGGATCAGTTCACTTGACAGAATATAATTAGCACTTTACAACAAGCAATATTGACGTTCATCACGCGCTATAACTATACATGTTACTTGAGACCACAGTTCACTTATACTTATATAAAATACCATACTTATAATCTGACAACATTTACCTGCTGGTGGCTGTCCAGGTGTACATCAATACAATGTGACTAGTATTTCACAAAACAAAATGTCCTTTTATACAACTTAAAAAGGCATTCAAACATATCATTTTCACCATTCATACATATTTGGCACATAAATAAACGAGTTGGCGTTGACAGCAGACAAACGTTGATGAGGAAATGATATCCATTCATACAGTGAGCAAATAATCAGTTGATTGCTCTGGCGCAGTGCAATCACCGCCAGCAAACGTACAACTCGCCAACTGGAATTGGTGACGAGTTCATAAGGAGATAGCAGACACATCCTGGAGTCGCATCCTGTGCTGGTGTGTCTGCATGGACACATGTTTTCCTTCTGGTCTACAGTGACACCTTTGCACATATCTTCGAGAGCGATACGTTCACTTAAATACTGTTTGCACATATACATTCAGTAGCTCCTTCTGACATCGCCCGGGATCAACTCTGCAGGTACATTGGTGACATAGCAGGTTTCATAGCGTAGTAGTTCGTCATGTTATAGTTGGTCACGTTATAGTTTTGCATGGAGGTGTTCTCGGGAGGCATGGCGTGTCCAGCCTGCCCCATGGCCTGCTGGTAGCGGAATCCCAGTATATCGTTGACGGAATGCGATGAAGGCCAGGCCCGCATCATACAGGGGGACACGCAGCTGGACACGGGGGGCTTATTAAGGGGGAGGCTCGGTGGCTGGGCCGGGATCTGGTGCGGGGTAGGGATTGACGTCATGGGGGGCGCCGGACAGGAATAGGGGTAGAACTGGTTGTGATATATGGGGCCTGCCGGCGTGGGTGCGATGGGGGTAGATGGTTTGCTGTCGTACTGCGAGGCCTGAGGAGTTTGAGAGCCGACCGAACCTCCGGAGCCAATCTTATTGCGGAGGATTCTACTGATTGAGCTGACGGAAGGCACGTTGTATTTGTCGCATACACCGTCAGCCAGCAGCTTGTCGCGGATCTCCCAGGCAAAGATACCCGGGTCTCTCTCCTTGTACATCTTGATGTGCTTCACCACGTTGGGTGTGGTTACCCGTGGCTTACTGCCCCCGATAGCCCCGGGAAGGATGGAGCCAGTCTCGTTGTAGCGGGCCAAGATCTTGCTCACACACCCGTGAGATACCCTGAGTTGGCGGCTGATGTCACAGGGTCTGACCCCAAGCTGAGCCAACTCAACGATACGCAGACGGATGGCGTTAGGAAGAGGTCGGCCGTTCACGAAGACACCCCCTAGCTGATTCACCTCGCCGTACGTCTGGTGCTCTGCACAACACAATACAACAAATCATTCCATATACCTACTAACGTCAGTTTTCAAGAACACATTTGAGTGAGTTAACATACACAAGTCTATAAAATAACATACGTATACAATTTTGTCAATGTTAAACATTTTGTAAAACGGTTACAATTTCTTTAGGGACAACTATTTCGACATTTATGTTTTATATCTTTTTATAAATGCAGTTTGCATTGACATATCTGCTAACATGAATTAGTAATAAGAATGATAATGATAATTATAATGGTGATAATAATGATAAATATTCAGCCAACGTGGCCAACGTCAGCAATGACATTATTAAACAGAGAGGTTTTCTAGCAGTAGAAAAATATTGGTGGAATTATCTGTCACCATTTTTCCGATGCAGAAGTTTGAATTCTTTCATTTTAAGTGTTTTTTTCAGACCCCTGTGTGATTTAATTGACCTTAACACTGTAACTTTTTATATTTTGTTGATAAGGTATATACATTTTTATGGATTGATCATACGCATACATTGATGCATAATTTGTTTAGTAAACTTGAATATCAAATGAGTAATGGTTCTATGATCTTTAATGAAAAGACTCAATTTCATATTTTAGACCGCCATTCGATGTTTGTCTTTCCAGTTCCTTAACTATATTTTATGATAAAGCATAAATAGCAAACGTTGAAATAGCGTGTGTGTAGCTGTAATCAATTAGAATAGATTAATTAGTAAAGGAATCTTTAAGGTTCTCAAAATGAATATTTGAATAAATAGCAATACTTAAAGCTTTCTTATTCAACGTTAATGGACATAAATGATTTTTTGGTGAAATTTCTCAAGTTCTTTAATCTTTTAGCTGTCTGGTGATATATATAAAACATTGTTAATGAGCTACGATTGTTTCATCTCTCCAGTTCATATATTTGAAAAAACGAATCTCCAAAGGTGCATGGTGTCATGGAGTTTTTTGGTAAAGTGACAAAAAACAAGCTGGCACTGAAACCACGTGACATACGAATAGGTCATGATTTACTTTTTTTGCAGTATTGTTGTTGCGCATCTATTAAAAGTTTCAGATCTCTATATTTATTTGGAAAATATGCCCATGTTAATATTTCGATTTTGGATTCGAAATGGACCTTTTATTTATTGACCGATTTTGATAAACGTTGTTCTTCGTCTCAGTAAGGGCTTTCAGCACAGCAAGTTTGACTGCGATAGCATTAACGGTTTTCGCTAAACTGTGTTCACAAATTCGGAAGAATAAAAATAATAATCAAGCACGCCAATAACAATAAGGATTCAGTCGCGAAAGGCTGAATTCTTTATAATAAATATTGTAAGAAGTCTAGAGTAGCATGGTGTCAGCATTAGGTTAGAACTAACTTACACTTCTAATTTTGCTTGTACGGGGAGCCAGTCCGGGCTGGTCAATAAAGGGTTGCTTCTGTTTATTTGTGTGTGATACATTCTGCACTTTCTGCTGTGCAAAACTACTCATTCTCCTGGGAACTATGTGCTTTGCTGCCTATTGAATAGATTTAGAATCACTCCTCACATCGAAGGTTTAATATGTCAAATATTAGGTCATTGTCAATGTGTTCATTATCATTATTCTTGACGGTCATCATATTCTTAAATACAAAAATCTACATGTTTCTTTTTATGTGTTCACAAAATAACGCAGAACATCACAAATGTGAGACCCTTGTATCAAATAACACAAGCGCCAAATAGAAACTCGTGGCGGAATTTTTAAGGGAAATTCTCTGTTATATGAGAAATAAAAAAATCAATATTTGTCATGTTTTGATCTGTTCGATTGCAAGGAATATTAATTTCATATAAACACAATGCACGTCAATGTCAAGAATATAGAAAATTTCTTTTAGTTTGTTATTTAAAGTATCATTACAGTTTATCTATTTTTATTTTCTAAGACGATAAGGAATAATTTGAATGTGATTAAGGTTATCTTTATTCGCGACACATTCAGTTATATCAAATGTTTGGGTAATATGTGTCGCGTATATTAAAGCTTATATTTATTCTGTACATTAAAAGTCTTTCATTAAGCTTTAAAGGATAACTCATTGTATGTTGCTATGTTATACAGTAAAGAACCTGTATATTGGAGCTGGGTGTTATTGCTCCTCGACCTGCCGTCACACATTTCTCGCCTGACTTTGCGTTAAACAGTTCAATTTTGCTGAGATCTTTATATTCCATTTCTTTTCTTGACTGGAACTGACATCGAGAGGTATGTGTACTTTGGATCCTATGGTGATAGAATTTTAGGTCATACATAGAATTGGAAACTTTTATCTATATTGGACATATAATTAGGGTATTTGAATATTTTGAAATTATTAATAATTGTCATAAAATTATAATATCCCTTAGTTATTGAATGGAGAACCCTAACAATCATCCACGATACAATATATCAAGTTAAACATATTTATATAACCGGTATCCATCACGGCTAAATCTACACGTACGATAGAAACTACCTCGCGGCCTAGCTCTTGGTACGGGCTGGGCGAGCCGCCTTTATAACTCGCCAGCACTGTCTGAACAACTGCACCACAGGACTGAACCCAACAGTGTTCATGTGAAAATCATTCAACATGTAATCTTGAAACGAGAACTTCTCAAAATTATTTCTTCAATTATTCATTGAAATAAAGTAAAAAGATAAATGAATTCTTGTTATGAACTAACTATGTACACCGCGGTAATTAGATATGAATAACTTACATGACGGGTTGTTGATATATTACAAGAATATCTCTCCTGATCACCATTCTCGATTTATGATCTCAAAATGTTGTCAACAAACCTGAGGAAAGCGAAGGTCGTAAAATTTGTATTAATTACTTTTGAAATTATGTAAAAAAATATATTAACGTTCTATAAAACCTAATGGTTTCGAAAAATAATAGATAAAAACGTTTTATATTTTAAAAATCCGTATGAATTATATTTTCAAAATAAAAGAAAAAGTAAAGGTTTCTTCCTTATTACAGTAACTATGACTGGTATTTATCATATATAAAAGTATTTCCATACACACATTTCTTTGATCTATATATAAAAATAAGTTAGGATAAATATGTAAATTATATGATCAATGTTTTTGGTAATATGTATGTTAAAATGTTAAAATAGATAGATCATTGATATTTATTTCAAATTTTACATACACACATATATTTATATACGAACACGAATATAAATAGATATATATGTTCTGAACTAATTGATTAAAATTCTGTAACTAATGTATATGTAAATAAGAAACAACAAAAAATTTCATTCATTGTATGTAAGATTTTCTGGTTCAGTTGTTTCTCTCAGAAACGTTCTCTCCCCTTCTCTTGTTATTCCCATAAGCTTGCATCATATCATAATAGTGCCCTTATTCACTCGGTATTAGAGCAATATCTTCATAAATGTGAAAACTGAAATGATTAAATCCTCTGTTTGCATTTGAAGGTGAAACTGTTAGATCGCTCTAGACGTTTATAACATTTCTCAAATATACTGATATACTAAGACTACTCTGTAGGATTTCCATGTAATATTAACAATGGATAACTCTTGCAAAGACACACATATAAGTTTGAATGAGCGAAGTCGTGCACTAGTGCCGCTTTTCCACTATCCTTTCCCTTTCACACTGTCAATCAGTCAGTAAAACATCATTTTTAAAGTATCTTTCCTTTTTAATACAGAAAGGCCGTTTAACTTTTGGTTGAATTGAACATTGCGTTACCTGTATCAAAAGAAAAATAAGAAAGTAAAATATTTGGACTTATTATTGATTGCTTTATGTATATATAATATTGACCAAATCTAATGTTTACACCCGGGGCGGGCAAGTCGGAGGTCCTGTTTCCCAAGAACCATTAGTTTTCATCTTACATTACAAAAACTTTCAAGCGGCTACCGAATCCTTGAAACAATTTGTGTAGTTAAATTGGCTTTGACAGGAATGCAGGGCGGCTTGATGACAATCAGCTGTGGGGTGGGGTGGGGAAGGTGGTGAGGGGTAATGGTGGATATGGAGGAGGCAATACGCTACAACAAACATCAACCGTACACAAACATCGAAGTAAACCCAAAATTGTAGAAATTCCCATAATTTTAGTTTTAACACTAAGTCGGGAGGAGGCTTCCTTGAAGGTTCAATACAATTTCTTTATTAGGATTATGTATTTAGGCGGTTAAAGCGGTCTAATATCGTTAACGCATAGCCGTATTGAATTGAGTGTATTTTGAACAATCAAGCGAGGAATACGGAATGACCGCTGTAAGAGGTTACGGGAGAAGTAACACAATATAATTGTTTACTTCTAAAGATTAAAAAATATCTAATATATATCATTATATTGCCAGAAGAAATTCAATGTGTAATGGTTTATACAGACGGACTTATACCCACCCATAGAGGATCGCCTGAGGGAAGATGAGTTGAGTTGTACAGCATAGTTAATCGATTTGCTTGTGTGCTGCACCTGACATGAGACACTCATTACTCAATACCCGCCCGACTTCAGGTGCCTAGTGCGGCAGATATGTCCAGCACTCTCGAGTGGAGGATAAACAATACCGAACCATCTTAAGATCAGTGGAAGGTTGCAGTTAAATGGGACTTCAACAGTTTGTCTACAACGCGCTCAGATCTAGCAATCCCTAAAGCCAAAAGCGCGTGCATGGCGTGGCTAATAGTGTCCAGCAGGACGATACTCACTTCTTTGGAACTTTGCCTTAACATTATAATGCCTCAGAAGTCATTAACCGTACTTTTATATCATATCATACACTTGAAATGTTTGTAATGACATTAAAGCGCTAGGACCATGGTTGTAAGTTTGTAGAATCACGACAAACCTCACCATCCTCTGTCCTACATCCCTGAACGGTTCTGCTTCCATTCACTTCTTTACAAGTTCACGTAAAAATATGCATAGACTTTAAAAGTGAATATAATTTTATGGGCTTCAAGCTGGGGATATGGTCTAAAGTCGTATGAAGGTAGCTAAACGGTAGGAAAGTCAGATCTGGTTTGGGTCTCAGTGTTAGTGCTGATAAGTGTATATAACGTCACAAAGCTTACTAGTTACAAACTTTTACCTACTCACTAACGAGAGTGTTTGAATAAAAGGTCAAGGCGATGGAACTTAAATGAGATATCGTGCTTGACATGTCCTTATCAAGGTATACGTGATAACCGTTAATTTCTCGTCCGAATCAATTAGCACCAGCCCAGGTAAATTATGAAGCCACGTGATGGGCCGCCTCCTGCTTCAACCCTGATACTGTTTTCTGAAAGGCATTATTTAACAAATGTGCCAGTCAAGGAAACCCGCAGAATACGATCCAATATAAGAAACAAGTTCCGCCCATGTTTTATTATTCTCTTAAAAATGGAATGATAAAAAAATCTGTGATAAACGTCAAAAATTGCATTAGAATAATGTAGCAATTGATTTCAACATATTTTAAAATATTTCTAGTTTTAGTAGCGAAATACTTGAAATAAATATTTTACGATTTCAATATTTCATTGGTACATTTAAGATATATAAGATATTTCAATATGTATATATATCTGATAAATAGTCTTCGTCTAGCGAACATATAAATAGAGGGTAATTGACAATAATTCGTCAGAATACATTAAAATACACCAGAGTCTTGCTATTATTTCGTAATGCGTCTCGCGAATAATTTCCAAACATTCTAATAATATCAAAATTATCGAAATGATTTTTTTCAAATGATTCTGAAACTAAAATCTCTTTTTGATCCCAAAACTTGGAACTAAATTGTTATCTGTGATAAATGTGTTGAAAATGTTTACGAAAGTTAACGTAAAAAATTGTTGAAACCTTAAAACATTTAATGCTGCAGAGATTTGAATAACTTATGATTACCATTTAATATTTTAGAAATTTGAATGTTGATAAGAATACGCATATGAGATACAAGAGGGGTGAATGTGAAGGCTTATTGAGGACTCCGAGCTGATCACCGTTATCGGATCTCGCTCTACTTGCAGACGGGAAGTATTCCTGGTGCTCAAAGTTAATCTTAAATCCGCATTCTCTCCGTGCTTAGCTGTCAAAATGCTAGGTTTATGCCTTCTCTCAAGACGGGAGTTTGCTGTTGTAGCAACTAAGCCCCATATGGAAGCGATATATGAGTGTGTTTGTACCTTGGCCAGTTTTGGAGGGCGTGATGGAGAAGCACACGGCACCGCGGGTGGGTGATGTCGCACTTACCCCGAGCATGTGAGGGTCAGCAGTCACTTCTCGAGTACCCCTCGTCTAATGGAATATCTGAAAGCGGGTGTGTACACCAGGTACATGAAATGTTGTCAGAGGAGCGTGTGTGCTACCCACTCACTTACCCATAACTGAAGCGCCGTAATCCAGAGAAAGTCCGTTTTGAGAGTGATTGGCGTCCAGTTTGGCGTGTGTCAACAAGAAAGCAAAGACGAGTAGATGACGGTGACGGCCGCTAATCGCCAACAGTGCTCTCTTCTCTCATATTGCGCGGCGTCCACTTGGAGAAACGTTATGCATGACTGTGGCACCACGACGTGACTTTTACTGTCCCCCTGAGCGCCTGTCGCTTCCATTTTACAAAACCACCCGTTTAATTGAGCCAAAAGACGTCTCATTGGTTCCTCCGCGTGCTCTGCCAATCAGCGGTCTGAGAGTCCGCCTGCTGGAAATCTGGAGCAGCGAGTGAGCAGTGCTAGACCTACTGACGGAAAGAATACGCCCCGCCCACATCTCCCCCTCCCTCTCCCCCGTCATATCCCCTTACCAGCGTCTCCCTCTCAACGTCGCTGTGACTAGTATCATCTAGAAATATTAGTTTTAGATTCAGAAATATCACGTCTATATACATATCTAGGTTTTTGTACAGAAATATTCTTCACGAACAAATGAAAACGGTTAGAAATAAATATTTCTTTTCATTCATCCAAAAATCTAATCCGGAAAATTCTGACAGTTTTAAATATTCAGTTATATCTAAATGACACACCATTCTTAAAAGATAATACGAATTGAAGGAATATTACAGACGAAGCACATGACGAGAAGACGATGGTTGGAGGAGGGGAGTATACAGTGTAACGTCTTGTTCTACTCCTGGAGCACACGAGGGGTGCTGCTCACTGCGCTCGGATGCCAGCAATTTGCAGTGCAACACAGCGTGTAGAGGGGACTCGCATCACTGCCTGCCTCCTGCCCTCCTGATCTTCCTGCCGAGCTGCTCATCCATGCTGCGTCCTTCTCATGTCTAGTCATATCTGTAAACATGCCCCTCAAACCCGCACCGCCAGCTAGTATTTTGACGTTTCTATCGGTGTATATACGATTGTTTACAACTGGATTTGATGTAATCTTCATGTACTTACAGTCTTCATCTTCATTGTAGCTTCTGCTTACTGTGAACATTTATAAAGCATCTGAATGTATTTGGCACGTCCGTCCACATCGTGCACCGACAGCAATACTTCTACGCAAAGAATGGATATCTCATTGAGCAGTATGCAAGTTGATGATTGTCGTTTGACAGTTTGAAACCATCTTCCCATGTGAGTATTGTACAGCATTGAGAAACTCTCCTTTTCATTGAATGAATTCTCTTTCTCAGAAGCGCAACTTCTATAACTTCCACCAAAGAACTGAAACTACTACTCAAAAACGAACCCATAATAATACATATACACGTACCAATAATTATTCTCAAAGGTAATTATACCTAGAGTCTTATTTAGATGAATACAGTGAACGACAATTTTTACTGATAAGCAACTTTTGTAAATGCAACGATGTAACGATTTAGACTTACGATGCTGACAACAAACTGAGAAACTTCAGGCTAATTTCGAAAAATAAAAATAGTTCTAGAGGAGAAGCCTAAATGAAAACTAGTGTTTAAGGTATATGTATGCAAATGGTCCTGCGATGAGATAAAGAATGAAAATTGATTTTGGTATATTTACAGGTATAGTTGAGAGGAAAATTGCTTTCTGGGAGTTTTACTCTGCATTGTACAAGGAGGAATTATTTCAAATAAATATGTCCATGAAGCACGATAACAAACGAATGGCACACAGGCATCACTTACATGCTTCCATATGTATTTTGTATATGAACAAGTATCAACAACATAGATTATTATAACAGTGAATATTTTGATAATGTACGTGATTACAAATGCGCTAGAAAGGGTTTGAATATGGCTGGACTGCATCCACTGAACATGTCTAGATAATCTAGGTAAAGGGGGAAACTGTAAAGTTCTGACAGGAAATTAGAGTGGGAACTTAGAGATTTGAGAAACCTTGTGTTAACCATATTTCGCGGACATTCCACACCTCACGCAAATTAAAAATTCAGTTATAGACACAAAACATGTTAATGCACCTTAACACATTATTGACTGAATCATTTTTTCACTGATTCAAGGGTTAATCTAATCATAACCTGTCTGTCTTACAAAAAATACTTCATTTGCGTAATTATGTCAAAGGAAGAAGCTCATCACTCGCTGAGGCATCGCTGGTCCTGCCTTCTTTCATAGACGTCCCGTTAAAGTCAACATACAACCTATTTTCAGTTTCCGAAAACTTTCTTTTAGAAAGGCTTAATGCAACATAACAAGGATAAATTGAGCTAGACTCAGTAGAAGTCTGTTTGTTGCCCCAGATAAAAAACCCGAATATCAATGCTTCATTAATCGATACAATTAATTGATACTGATTTGACGGAGATTGGAAAATATTACGAGCTACACATCAAGCGAACATTCGAAATATTGGTTTAGAAAGATAAAAACTAAGATAACATATTATTCGAATTTGTATATGTAACTTTTTTTAGGCAAAATAGTTATTGACAATCATATGAAAATCCTATGTTTGACTTATGGCCACTTTCAATATTTGAGTTCAGCACACAAAGTTGTATTGATTCTTGTAAACACAAATCAAAACATGTAGAAGTGCTGTAGTAGTGTCGGGATATATGCATTATCTCTGCGTGAGTAATATTTATGAAACATTGGTTCTGTCAGGGCCTTTCATTTCGCTTGCTTTTGTAAACCGTTACGCTGTTACAATATTGCCTTATCACGTGTTAAAAACGTTTTAACAGTTGATGTTATGTCGACACTTTTCATGGATTTTTTCTGTTGCCTTTCGATATATTCTTTGGTAGGGGTTTGACACTCGATCATTTAGTTTAACACGACGGTGTTCTGCACACTGTATTCAGCAGTCGACGGAGGAGCGGAGGGGAGGGTATATCGGCATTTACATCATTTCAAAGTCGTGCATTTTTGCTTGTTTTGGACTCTGATCACGGAGTCCGGCACTATTAAGAACTGTAGGTGCACAAGTCCAATGAGGACGATGATTGTCTAAAGAGGCTACAGCTGTCATATCAAAACAAAGAAGAACGTTAACATGTTAGCCAGGCTCTGTGAGCTTTACTGTTTACTGTATGTTTTTATGTATTGTATCTTATTTAAAGTACGTGACACTTAAATAAACATTTTCCCTCTTTTCTCTTGTTGTGATGTCAGTGACTATTATTTTCTGTTCTCGACTGTAATTTTAATAGACTGAATAACTGTTTTGTAAATAAAACAATTTTATTAAGTGTCAATTAGTCGGTCTCTGTAATTTTCTCTTTGGTTAGGAAAATAATACGACATTTATACTTTTCTTTATTTTGTAATATGTGTGTTTATTCAATCTGAGAAGGAGAGGGTTCAATTTGAACAGGTGTGGTTACTCATAAAGTCTCACCATCAAGGAAGTCAAAGTTGTATTACAACTGTCTACCCTTAGTTTACGCACCTGCGTTTCCTAATAAAATTATGTGTAATCTAACATGTGGCATTGTCATAACTTACATTAAACGTAACAGTTATGGCAGATCATTGAAGTGACCACATGTCAAAATTTTGAAAACACAATTTAAGTTTTCATGTACAAATCCTGAGATGGACATCATTCAGTGTCACATATGTTCCTCTGAACTAATTCCAATGTAAGTCGAAGTCAGTTTTTTTCTCACAGAGTCGAAATGAAATATCTTAATCCATTTTTTTTTGAAAATCCAAATTTTAAAAATATGACCCACATGTCTACATAGTTATGCCACAGTTCGAATTTTTGCTTAGGAGACCAGACGATCCCAATTTAAATTAAAAGAACGATTATTTTGCACATTGACAGTGCTTGGTCTCGTTTAAGTTGCTTCCAATTTTCAAGCAAATTCAAATCAAGCTACTCTACAAAGAGTTGTTAAATTAAGTTGGAACTTAGTCCAAATATTCATGAATTCAGGTGATCTTTTTTAAAGTTGGACTCGTGCAATCATCATTGTGCCAAAAGAATTTCAGCCAAAATTTCTCATCACTTACTTACAAATGATAGAATTACAGAAACATAATTGGCAGTGATTTATGCAACACTTGGTTCTCAAATGCTACAACTAAAATGTCTATCTTATAAAATTCTCATTTGAAAATATGTTTTGTGCAAAAAATGAAGACATATTTATTATTATGACCAAAATAGACTATTTTGACTAGTTTGCCAATAAATTAATGCAGATTGTCAAAATTTGACCTCTCTCTATTTAGAGGATTGCCATCTCTGTCCCTTATATATTCACAAATTGATCCAAACTTTTCATTATAAAGTATGATAAGAAACGATTACACATTAAAGATTTCCCCAACATAATGATATGAAAAAAACTGTTCCACAGTTCAACAAACTTTTGTTAAGCCTCTGTAAAACTAATATAAGAAAATGCATTTCATGCATAATTGATATGTTAAACGTTGGATCTTTGTATTATTTCTGCAAAGAAAAAGTGTCAAGTTGAAATACAAATAAATTATGTCAGAAGTTTTAGTGATAATAATTTAATACGCAAAACACTTTTAGTCTTGTGTCAGAACTATGCGATAAACTTTGGTTTTTATTATAAATTACCACGTTGTAGTTTGTGGATCGAAATTTCATCCTTTTTTAAGCAATTATTGACAAAAACATTATGATCATTTAATTAAGGAATACTGAATGGTTTCCTTTGGATTCCGTAAATTATAATTGTTCTCTTTGATTTAGAGTGATCTATACTGCAAATACTGCATAAATTTCGTCATTTTGCAACTTTTATTAAATTTGCCTCTTTCCAAAATTAGAAATTTTGAGGGTTCATACCGCCGTTACAAGAGACTTTTGTTAAAAAGCATTTATAGCAAGTATGATCAGTTCACTTGACAGAAATGAAATATTCATATAATATATTTTATTTATAACAATATTGACTTTGATTTTTCATAATAATTATGGTTTTTGACATGGTTTAAGCATGGTTTATATATTCAATAATCGAATTGTAGTGACACGTTATTGGAATGGTTTTCCCCTGTCATACTATGAGATAATAACACTATCATTTAATACAAATATTTTTCGGAGGCATTGTCTTCTTTCTAAGCAGATAATTTTTGCAGGTAGAGAATTGGAAGTGCTTAAATTTTTATTCGCTATGTACTTTTAAAACAAATTTTAACAGTTGATATGTACAAGAAACTACGGTCTATGAGTACTTGATGGTGTGAATGACGGGTTATCAAAACGACCCCCAAACTAAAGATTTCTCGATGTAATGAATTTTATCCAAACTGTAAACGAATTCAATTATTCCATATATCTATTCATTTGACAGTCATTTTTTTTCAGATACCAAACAATACCATAACGAATCATCGGCAATACATTGATGAGGACACCTGTAAAAAAATAGTCAACTCCCTTGTCACATCCCGACTGGACTATGGGAATGCTCGGCTGGTTGGATTACCTCAGAATCTCTTACGAAGACTACAGAGAGTCCAGAACGCCTCTACGAGACTCATCACGCGTTCTCGGAAACATGTCCACATGACTGAGGTTCAAAAGGCGCTGCACTGGCTGCCTGTACACCGACGATGCCAATATAAGGTGTTAACATATACCTACAAGGCATTACATGGTACCGCTCCTGCATACCTACAGGAACTTATCACAGCGTACCAACCAGCTCGATCCCTACGATGAGAATCTGTTCCCTGGTCAGGGTACCCGGTATCCAGAACACGGACAGTTAGGTATGGGGATAGATGCTTTATGGATTAGCCTTCCTTCCTTTAAGTGATTTATTGCTATTTCAAAAAGGGCGCTATATAAATGCTGTATATTATTATTATTATTATTATTTTCTAAGGCTTAGTTTTCATTATAGGCGATTTTGATACCCGGTCATTCGGACCCTTCAATTACTCTAAGGCCAGAACAACAATTCTTGAACTTGAGATGATCGTGAATGTCCCTCCTCAATGTCTTCACAATCTCTGGTAAGTTCTCGTAGTCGTGGTTTGTCCTTCACTTGACTCGTCCTAGGTAACATGGCCTAACACAGGGCTCTCCGCCCACTATACCTGTTTGCTACAGATTGGGGAAAAACGAGTTTCCAGTCACAAGCAAGTGAAAAAACTTATGGTACGAAACTGTGGATAATTCCCTTTGAAGTTTCCATACGTATAACAGCATTGTTCAACTGTTCGAACACAGAGGGAATCAAGGCACCAACAGCTCTCACTTGAAGTCAGAACGAATAAGTCTCAAAAGTTTGGAAATGGTTTTGAGGTAAACACTACGAGTGCTACAAGTGTCAACATTTCGAATGACACCTTTAGGTACCATGTCGTAGCTTGAAACTGAGTCCACTCGCGACGTGACCACAACATGGGGGAAACAAACAGTGGGGGCAATAAACACTATGTTTATGTGTTTTACTTTAATAAACAATGCTTGATTCCTTTGTTGATATTTATTATCATTTTATATTTGTTATAATCTTTTCATGGACGCCTATGAGGAAGATGAGATAAACAAAAACAAATTGGAAAATATGTTACGATATAGTAAATAATGTAAGGTTACTTTATAAATCTTAATCCGTGTATTATGATATAGAAAATATTGAAAGGTTACTTTGTGAATTCTGATCAGTGTTTGAGATATGGAAAATACTGAAAAGTTACTTCATAAATCTTGATCAAAGTGTAACGATATCGAAAATACTGAAAGAATACTTCATAAATCTTGATCAAAGTGTAATGATATCGAAAATACTGAAAGGTTACTGATGTATAAATCTTGATCACTCTGTTTCGATATGATGAATACTGAAAGACCACTGTTGTTATATTATTTATTGCTTTATCAGATGGTTAAGCCTGAAATGAAAATTGTTAAAATGATAGAATAAATATGTGTGTCTGTTTTGAGCAAATAATATTGTCTTGGTTTAGTTTTAAGAATGCCTCTAAATTTCAAGCAAATTCAAATCTTATACAGCTACCCTACAAATTAAGTTTGAGTCCAAATATTCATGAATTCAGGTGATCCTCTTTAAAGTTTAAAGTTATGCCACAGTTCGAATTTTTGCTTAGGAGACCAGACGATCCCAATTTAAATTTAAAGAACGATTATTTTGCACATTGACAGTGCTTGGTCTCGTTTAAGTTGCTTCCAATTTTCAAGCAAATTCAAATCAAGCTACTCTACAAAGAGTTGTTAAATTAAGTTGGAACTTAGTCCAATTATTCATGAATTCAGGTGATCTTTTTTAAAGTTGGACTCGTGCAATCATCATTGTACCAAAAGAATTTCAGCCAAAATCATTTCTAATCACTTACTTACAAATGATAGAATTACAGAAACACATTTGGCAGTGATTTATGCAACACTTGGTTCTCAAATGCTACAACTAAAATGTCTATCTTGTAATTTTCTCATTTGAAAATATGTTTTGTACAAAAATGAAGACATATCATTATTATGACCAAAATAGACTATTTTGACAATTTTTCCAATAAATTAATGCAGATAGAGAAAAATCGAAATTGTCTAATTTTTACCTCTCTCCATTTAAGGATTGCCATTATCGGTCCCTTATATATGTAGTGTAAATATGATATATCTACAAATTGATCCACACTTTTTATTATGAAGTATGATAAGAAATTATTACAATTCAAAGATTTCCCAGATATGATGATATGAAAAAAAACCGGTTTCACAGTTCAATAAACTTTTGTTAAGTATCTGTAAAACTAACTAAAGAACATGTTTTAGCTTACAATGCACGAGCAAGTTTAGAACGTATTCAACAACCAACAACAGGAGCACAAATATCGTGACAAAGTTGGCTATACTTTATAAAGGAATATTTTACTTTCTAGGAACAAATTCGCATAGATGTTTCTACATAGGGCAACTTGCTAGTTGTAAGGGAAAGTAATGTCCAATATATATCTAATGTCTTGTTTTATTCACTGTTCTACATAGGGCAGCTTGCTAGTTATAAGGGAAAGTAATGTCCAATGCGTGCCTAATGTCTTGTTTTATTCACCGTTCTACATAGGGCAGCTTGCTAGTTATAAGGGAAGGTAATGTCCAATACATGTCTAATGTCTTGTTTTATTCACTGTTCTACATAGGGCAGCTTGCTAGTTATAAGGGAAGGTAATGTCCAATACATGTCTAATGTCTTGTTTTATTCACTGTTCTACATAGGGCAGCTTGCTAGTTATAAGGGAAAGTAATGTCCAATACATGTCTAATGTCTTGTTTTATTCACTGTTCTACATGGGGCAGCTTGCTAGTTATAAGGGAAAGTAATGTCCAATACATGTCTAATGTCTTGTTTTATTCACTGTTCTACATGGGGCAGCTTGCTAGTTATAAGGGAAAGTAATGTCCAATACATGTCTAATGTCTTGTTTTATTCACTGTTCTACATAGGGTAGCTTGCTAGTTATAAGGGAAAGTAATGTCCAATACATGTCTAATGTCTTGTTTTATTCACTGTTCTACATAGGGCAGCTTGCTAGTTATAAGGGGGAAGTAATGTCCAATACATGTCTAATGTCTTGTTTTATTCACTGTTCTACATAGGGCAGCTTGCTAGTTATAAGGGAAAGTAATGTCCAATACATGTCTAATGTCTTGTTTTATTCACTGTTCTACATAGGGTAGCTTGCTAGTTATAAGGGAAAGTAATGTCCAATACATGTCTAATGTCTTGTTTTCTTCACTGTTCTACATAGGGCAGCTTGCTAGTTATAAGGGAAAGTAATGTCCAATACATGTCTAATGTCTTGTTTTATTCACTGTTCTACACAGGGCAGCTCATATTCTTCTCAAACCTTAGGTCCAAGAAACTAGTGCGGGAGGCTGTGGGTCGTCACTGTACATGCCACTCGTTCGATGCTCAGACAAATCGTAACAATGTCCCGTTTATTGCTTCTCCACTCTTTATGATTATACCTGAAATAAGCTTGTGATGAATTGTTGACCTGTTTTCCAGTTGGATATGGAAGTGCGGATATCAAGCATTCTTAGACACACAGGCCAGTGCTGCAATAAATCCACACACACAATGTGACCCTTTATAAAATGAATATCTCAAGCTCAAGCGACATGGTCACAGCAACAAAATACCTGACCTTAAGTCCAGTCTCAGCACGACCCTTCCAAAATACTAGAGGATCGGTAACTTACAATAAATCATTTCCTCTATACAAATGAGAATTACTCAGGAGCGAGTGAGTGAAACAGCAGGATCAGCGCTCTCAGGCCACGAACTGGTGATTTTACAAACGCTTCCAATTCACTCGATTTAGTCCCCAGTCCCATGAACAGGGATTTCATTTCATCTGTGGAAACGAGATCTAAATCGACTTAGAAAACAACTTCACGAAAAAAAGTTCGTTTCACATGGTCTTTCAAGATTGTATTGCAATTGCAATTGCGATACTAATTTAATACGCAAAACACTTTTAATCTTGTGTTAAATGTATGCGTTTAACTTTGGTTTTCATAAGTCATTACCACGTTGTAGTTCGTGGATCGAACTTATTGACAAAAGCATTAAGATAATTTAATTTAAGAATACTAAATGTTTCCTTTTGGATTCAATCGGTTGAATAAACGAAAACTTAATATAAAAAGTTTCAAAGTAATTATTAAACTATCTCTGTAAAACAATTGACTACAAAATGTTGCCCCGTTTCCGAGCTGTCGTTCCTAAAGGACGGACCCCATCAAATTCCTAAAAACACTATTTCAGAACACGGATTTGTCATGGTGAACCATTTTTTTTTTTGGTAGTGAACAATTCGTCCGTTGCCACAAAAAAATATACCAAGATAAATGTATTCCTTAACAACTTCTGATGGTCGATTAAATAATGTCAGTTGAAATGTTTTACGTACGTGATCTTTAAAAAAATATAACGATCTTTGTTTTATCTATATGTACATTGAGCTTCCACAGTTTACAGAAATTTTCAAAGTGACTTTAACATTGTTGTAAACCTTCCGAAGTTTCGGCAAACAAAACCGTTTCATCAGCATACAATACAATCATCAGCTTAACATATACATTTAAATAATTTTCCAAAAGGGAATTTACAGTAGTAAATCAATTTACATTGTGGTCTTGTAAGAAAGATTCAAGATCGTTTAAATAAATGGCAAAAAAAATGGTGACAGATTTTCACCTTGTCTTACTCCTATTTTACAGGGAAATAATCCCAGGATGTGTCATTGTGCAGAATACATGACTTTATTTGATGGTACACATTATAAATTACCTTAAAACATTTTCCACTTATATTACTTCTTAACATTTTAAGCCAAAGTCCATGTCTCCAAACTGTATCAAAAGCTTTACTATAATCAATTAAAGCACAAAACAGTGTTTTATTCTAATTTTAGTATATATATCAATTAGTGCTTTAAGTGTATATACATGGTCAATTGTCGAATATTTATGACGAAAGCCAGCTTGCGTTTCACTCAAAAGCTAAGTGATATCAGAGAAGTGTTGTAAGTCACTACAAGCTCTTGGTATGTGCCTACCGATCAAAACAGCTTAAATAAAGTGAATCAGTGTTTCAAGAATCACAAAACATCAGTAACGAGTGGTGCCACCACGTCCGCGAATAACTGCAGCCACTCTTCTTGGCATACCCTTAATAGTCCGGCAGCCAAACCCCGATTTTTACCCTAGGTGGGAAAGTGCGTCCATAGAATTTCTTTTTGCAGATTTTGAACCCCTAAGGTATATACTAAAGGAAACTGAATGATGACACTTTGTCATCATTGAGCATTTTGAGTAATTAGTGTTTTAATTGGATAGGGTGAGGTCGGATTTCAGTTATCCAGTCACATCAGGTAATTATAGTTTTTTTAGTGTAATAAAGAACAACTTTGATAAAATACAATTCCTTATCATCATTCTATCAATTTTGTAAAAATATATACAATTTTTGTAGGAAAAACATCGAAAAGGTCATTTTTTTATCAATGTCTGGATAAATGAGGTTTAAGCTCAAGTTACATTATCATACAGGTGAATTTGGTTTATTGGTGTCATAATTTTCTATTTATAATGAAATAGAAGATATTCAATGAATATATCCATAACATATCATGCTGAAGCCACGAGTACATTATCATTAGCATTTTTTTCCTCATATCGTTAGCGAGGGAGATACTGATATAATATCACAAGTTTCACAAACATAGTGTGCATTTGACACAGACATGATATTCTATTGAGTAACCAAGTCGCAATATTCAAGAACAATAAATCTACCTCCAATTGAGGCAGACAATATGTTGACAGCGCCCGGGTTAGCGGCAAATACATCCAAATTTTCGTTTTCTAAAAGTCAGTGGGGAGGGGTGGTGTGTTAGCGGAAGAAAAGGGAATATCTTGTAACTGGCAAGTGACAGTTAAATAAAATATTTCTCTCTGTCTATGATTGATGTATAGGAGGTTATAATGAGGATTATTAAATCATAACCAAAGGAAATAGTAGTTAGCTTTCAGTAAGTCTTATTCTTTTCATCAAATTTTAAAATTAACCTGTCACTTGATATGGAAACTTTTATAAAGCAGCTAGGGTAAATAAGTTTAATAAGTATTAATGGTTTTAGGTATTCACGTGAATTGGAAGTGTGATTTCTGCCTCTGCATATTTTCTTTTAGACGTTTATTGAAAACAGTAATTACATATATCGTATACGTATATCCTTGTCACTTTGGGGTGATTATTGATTACCAATTTTAACGATGCTTTTTTTAAAACATCAGAGTTATCATGCATACCTATAATACAGTGTCTGTTCCAATCACCTCTAAAAAAACTTTTTTCACTTAAAAAAGCATACACAATTTTGTCAAAATATAACTAGTATCTCATATAATATTAGGAACATATTAATCATTTAGTTGTAAGCATACTAACTTGGCAAACGTGCATTTATGAAATGGATTTTGCATATCGTGATGCCAAATGTCGCTAAATCCTAGTTCTAGAAGATGCATCAAGGCCTATTACAAATTGGTCAAAGAAGAAAATAGGCCTATCTATAAATACGACCTGAATTTTCACCTTAATTTCGATCTGGGCTTGCTTGATTATGAATCAACAATCTAAATTATTATCAGAACAAATGAAAACAAATTTGATTGTGAGATCATGAAATTCGATTGAACCTCGTTTATTTAATTTCATCGTGATAAAAGATATCATATTACAAACATAAGAGACAAACGCTTTTGTAGCTCCTTAGGCTATTTGAACAATGTGTCCCCGGGGCGGGGGGAAGATTTATTTTTCATTGTCATGCGATTGGTTGTTACATGTATGTGTGCCAATGCCATACTATACCCCCGTGCCAGTATATCAGTAGCTCCCTCGCTAACGCTCTGTAAATACTAATAATATGGTACTCGGGTCGTCAACAGGGTATGATATGGATATATCCATGTAATATCTTGTATATCATCATCAATAGAAAATTGTGACACCAATAAATCAAATTCACCTGTAAGATAATGAAAATGAAAATGAAACCTCGTTTATCCAGACAATGATCAAAATGTTGGCTTTTGGGGATTTTTTCTTACAAAAACATTATGTATTTTCATAAACTTGATAGGATGATGATAAGGAATCGCATTTTATCAAAGTTGTTCATTATTATCTAAAAACTATAATTACCTGATGTGACTGGATAACTGAAATCCCGACCTCGCCCTATCCAATTAAAACACTAATTACTCAAAATGCTCAATGAAGACAAAGTGTCATCATTCAGTTTACTTTAGTAGATATACCTTAGGGGTTCAAAATCTGCAAAAAGAAATTCTATGGACGCACTTTCCCGGTCATGATGGCTGGCTGCCGGACTATAACCAGGTTCTTTACGTTGTTCCATCGGTATCCGCTGCAACTCATCGTGAAGAGCGGCCTCCAGTTCCCTCAGGTTGTGTACAGGAGGATCCCTTCTTAGTATCCGATGACCCAAAATGTCCCAAACATGCTCGATTTGGATCAAATCAGGTCACATTGCTGGCCATGGAACTCGTGTTACACCATTATTTTCCAGATGTTGATTTTCAGCAAGAGAACGATAGGGTCTGGCATTGTCGTCCACGAACAAGGGTCTTTAGGCAAGTCTGAAGTCATCGAAATGATCAATAATTACAGGATCCAGGAGCTCCTGAATGTAGCGAACTCCTGTGAGTGAACCCTAAATAGTCACCAAATCGAGTCTACAGTCGAAGGATAAGCCTCCCCGAACCATCACGGATCCCCTGCCATATGGTTCCCTTGCCAAAATGCTCCTTGAGACAAGACGTGTATTCCTGTTCCTCCATACGAGGGCTCGGCCAACAACAGCATATAGGAAGAAACGACTTTCGTCGGCCCAGTGTACTCTCCTCCATGATCTCAGGTTCCAAGTCTGCCTGTCCACACACCATAACCTACGCTCACGCCTGTGGTGATTTGTGAGCATTGGACGCCTGATGAACCTTTTGGCCCTTATTCCGGCAGCTTTGAGGCGATTTCTTAGCGTTTGGTTGCTCAAGCGGCGATAAGGTAATCATACCCGTTTCAGATGGGTGCTGTCGTAACAGGGCTCTATCCTCCTAGTGCGTGGTAGCTTTTAGTCTTCCTGATCGTGGAAGGTCCCTCACATCATTTGTTCGGGCATGCTTCCTGACCAGACCTCTTATGGCGGTGTAGTGGAAGTGAGTTCTTCTCGCAATTTTTCCTTGTAAGAAAATCTTGCCCGATGAAGCCCAATGATCTGCCATCTCGATGCATTTGCAATTCTTCTTCGTGCCATTGTCAATGAGAAGTGAAACAATTGGAAATGAAGTCGGAACCGATCCTTAAAGATGCTGTTTCATACTGAATTACATCACTTTGTAGAAAAATCTTTCGTCGAAATTTTGATATCACATTTAGATTGTTTAATCAACAATAACATACTTATTTCGACGTCGAAAGCACGGTACCCCTTGTAGAAAGGGCATAGCATTTAACGAACCCTTTTTCGGTGACGTAATCATTACGCGTGTAGGATTTACACCGTGTCACAACTAGCGTATTTGCGTTCGATGGGTATCAACTTTGGCAGCAACGAATACCTTATTCGGAGAAAAAGAAAAGAAAATCTAGTCGTGCGCGACAAAGACGGTTTTCAAGCGTATATTTAGAGACCGGAAGTTGTGAGATGGCCACACGTTGATTCGCCTTTATCTTTGCTGCCGTTTCCGTAATTTTGGTAAATTATCTCATATTTAATGAATTTTGGTCCGATTTTCCCTAGGTTGGTCGCTAAATTTTTCAAAAATACAACGAATACATTAAAAATATTTTTAAAAATATTGCAAGTATGATACAGCATCCTTAAAAACTCAATACTTGTGATTGTTTGAAACTTTGGTTTGTGCAACACATGGGTGGTGGCATTCACGTGCATGTGATTGCGTTCGTGAGACACGTTTTTTTTGAAACGTAAAACCTTATTTTATCACCAATAGAACACACCTTGATTTGCAATACTGAGGGTTAAATTTTGGTTTTAGAATATACTGAAAATTCAACTTTATTTGGGGGATGCTTTTGTGCGTGTGTACAGTTCACTGGGAGTTTGATGGTGTCGGTCTTCTTTTCAGATCGACTCGAAGAACTCGAAAACAGGACAACTTTGTAATCAAATATGGCATAGAGATAGTTTGATAATTACTCTTAAGTTTGGTTTATTTAAAATATTACACTGAAAATAATCTGTTATCCCGTTAGATGTTCTAACACAAGATGAAAGAGCATTATACGTGGAAATAAAAAAGTCAAAGGCTTTTAAAAATCAATGAATAAGCAATAAAACCTTCCATTCGTTTTAGAATCATTGATTGTAACACAAACAGTTGAATACCCTGGTCAAAAAACAAGTTTGTGTTTCGTGGATTTTATTATTGTCGTCACATCAAGTCTGAAGTTGTGAGTTGAGTATAGAGGTGGACACCTTACACAGAGTTAATAATGAGATGCCTCGGTTGTTACCTGGGTTTGTTTCATCACGTGATTTATGAAGTGGACCTTTAATAATTTAATGCTTTTCACCATCGACGAGAAAATATTCCGGAATCATACAGTTTATTAAAAAATCTTGTCAATAATGGTGTCACTTAATTTTTCGTTGATTGTAGAAATTCCCAGACTATAAAATCTTCACCAGGAGATTTATTTCTTTTCAGTCTGTTTACACTGATAAAAACTTCATTCTCTGAGATTAATTTATTCACCTCTTCTTATAAAGGGAAATTTTCGTTAACAGAAGTTGTTGGTTTGGTATACTATAATAATCCAGTGAGTAGTCACAATGTTAAAGAGCACTAAAGTGAACTATCCGTTTGTTTGCTGAAACTGAGTTGCTGCATGGTGTTGTTTTCTTTATTCCTTTTACAGTTTTCCAGAAGAGTTTCGGTTTGTTTCTGCATTCTATGAGTTGACGTTGTTTACATTTAACAAGTTGTTTCTTTTCGTTCAATGTCCTTTTCTAAAATGAGCGTAAATGTCGGAATACGATATATATTTTCAATAATCCCTATGCTGTGTGAGGGCTATCGTATTTATCTTGCTTTATCTTCTCGGTATCCGAGGTCCACCAATATGACCAAGTGGGTACGTCAATTTTGATTGGTCTACTTTTCGAGTACATGTACTTACCATGCAGATTCTATGGTATATATCGATGAAACGATTAAAGTTATATTGTATATCGTGAGAATATGTTTTTACAATATCTTCATATGTATGTACAGAAAACCTTTCTGAAAGCGAATAAGAAACTCTGTTACTTTGATCCCGCAAGTACTTTGTATATTTTACGTGCGCATCACTCGCTTGTTACTCGTCACCTGAATGTGAACACTGCAGCACAGTGGAAAGTGAACTGACTCGTCTCGGTGATGAACTCCAAAATGACAGAAGTAGCTAAAATATCGCTACTGACAATGCTAGGTTCATTGTGGGACACACATGTAAAATGTCAAATTGAAAAGTCGACCCTTCAAAGCATGTATACCAATAAGTACAACAAATATCTGCAAGTTTCTTTCCGTAGTTGTTGTAAAATCCAAAATCCATAGTAGATCTTGGCATATCGAAATAATCAGATTGATACTCTTCAGACCCGGACATAATAAATTCAAGAAAATCTTCTGGAATATAACGAAGAATTCTAGTCTAAGTAAACCAAGCCTCAATAATACCCGTTCACTCCATAATCGAGTCTAGCGAGATCTAGTAGCGGGTCGCGTCAGCCGATCTATGACCCTCCAACGTTATATGTGCGAATGTAGACTAATGGGGCTTGGTAAGACGATCCCTGATTGGTCAATTCGATAGATCGACAAACGTATGCTTCCCATTACTAAGTCTCGCTAGACTCGATATCGGAGTCAAATGGGTATTATTGAGGCTAGGTTTACTAAGACTCATTCTCTCCCCACAGAGGCAACTCAGTCATACCTGAATTAGCCTCTGTTCTATTACGGCTAACATACGGGATAGAAAGGTAGAAATCTGATTGGAGGCAATCGAAGTTAGTTGTGCAATCAGCGACGCCGTTTCAAAAGTGGTCATTCGCAAAAGTTCGGATATTCCCCTGTGGATCCGCATCAAAGGTAGTTAACTCTTCCTTCTACAAAACAATCGCTTTTGACCTTCTCATTGGTTTTTATTTGGTGAATTATTAAAATAAAATTGATCATAAAACGAAGAACAATTTACACAATTATAAAACAATATGTTTCTAATGAAAAACCCTATACATATCTGATTTTGAAATAGTTTCCCTCTCTGAGACTCACACTGTTAATGAAAAAGAAACCTAAAGGCATGATTCTTTTGAAAGTCACTGAGCGACCGTTGAGTATTCCCGAAGTCGTGGACATCCAAAAGGTGTTTTCATTGGCTGCAAATAAGGGAGATATCTCAAGTTACAACTTTTTGCCGCTAGGGCGATCTGTCGGAACCCCAGGATTTTGGCGTAATGGAACAGAGGCTAACTGGGGTTTGACTGAGTTGCCTCTGTGGGGAGAGAATGACTTAGACTGGGAGAAATCCTTTCTTTCTAGGGCCGAAATCACAAGCAGAGAATATGTCAACTTCAGAAAAATCTATCACAATATGTTTAAGTTGAATTTCAAATACTGACAAACTATTCATATTAATTGAATTATAAACAGGAATTGTTCTGGTGAAGGTGAGTGAGTGAGTTATTGTTTAGCGCCGCTTTGGCAATATTGCAGCCATTAGCGGCTGGTGAAAGGTAAACAAACGTAATTATACATCCTTTGATAAACCGAGCAGTGACGTTTTGAAGTAACGAACAACACAGTCTGGGAAGTTATCATACAAGCGATAAATGTGATTGTTTTCAATAAGCCCGATGATTCTTAATGTTGACTACCGACATGTAAACAATAACATTCATGCACCTGCATTTGTGGTGAACGTGTCATGTCCACCTTGATTGGATCTATCATTAAATACAAATATTTTTCTGAAACATTGTCTTCTTTTTAAGCAGACAATTATTGCAGGTAAAAAGATTGGAGGTGTTTAACTTTTTATTCGCTTTGTACTTCTAAAATAAAATCTTAACAGTTGATATGTACGAGAAACTACGGTCTATGATTACTTGAAGGGTGTGAATGACAGGTTATCAAAAAACGACCCCGAAACTAAAGATTTCTTGATGAATTGAATTTTATCCAAATTTTAATGTTACTCAGTGATTCCTTATATCACTTCATTTGACAATCTATTTCTTTTCAGTTACCAGAATGCACAATATCGAATCATTTTCAAAGGCTTAGTTGCCATTATAGGCGGTTTTGATACAACAATCCTTTACATACATCCTCACTGCTGCAAAACTTGATGCTACAGGTCATCGGTGGCTGGCAGCTCTATTACTGCTCAAACAAAGTTAAGGATCACTTATTTTGAACTTTTTTATTCCTCAAGGAAAGTAAAGATTCAACATTTCATTTCATTTCTGAAGCGTTTAACAAACAATTGATCAAATGACGTCGTCAAAGCATGATAAAGAATACCAATGAAACTAGAAGCTGGTCACCCCTTAACATCGTGAGAAACTGGGCATCATGGGCGCAACTCTGGAATCATGTCACTTCACAAATCATAGTCAATATTGTGTATGAACTACGTGTGCGTTAAACACGGCTTGACATCAACGTTGCATGCCATTAATCAGTGTTTGAAAATTGTTTTGAGGAATATTGGCCCATTCCTGGACAAGAACATTTTCAAGTTCATTGAGAGTCTGTGGAGGTCGTGCAAGGTGTGAAATCCGAACCTGCAGTTGGTCCAAGACATATCCGATAGCATTAAGGTCCGGGGACACTGATGGCCATGGCATCCTTGTGATTGTTTCGAGTTGCAGATACTCATTGACAATCCTTGCACGGTGGAGACGAGCATTGTCGTCCATCAGAACAAAATTTGTTCCCATGGCTCCCGCAAAAGGCCTGACAATTGGATGCAGGATAGTGTCCCTGTAACGCTGACTAGTCAAAGTGCCCCTGAGAACCACCAAGTCTTAAGACCACCATGGCAAATGCCGCAAACACATCTCCTGCCATCATGGAAGTGGAGGCAAAATCGTGACTCGTCCGTGAATAAGACATTACGCCAGTGACGTCTTTGCCATTAAACATGATTTTGACACCACTTGACTCTGGCTCTTCTGTGTCTTGGAAGGAGATATGACCGTACAGCTGGACGATGTGCATGTAGACCCATTCTGTGAAGACAGATTGAGGTGTGATATTGACACCAGTGGCTTGTTGAAAGGATCTATTCAGTCTGACAGCATCTTTGAAACGATTTCGGCGTGTCAGAACACCGAGATAACGATCCTGTTGGGCTGTCCTAGCACGTGGTCTCCCACTTCTAGGGAGTTCCTGGATGTTATTGTTTGTCTGGTATTGTGTCCACAACCGGGAAATGATGCTTTGGGAGACACCCATCAAGATAGTGTTTGTGAAGTGTTGCTAATGCTACCAGAAGCTCCTTTAATGGATGTGTCCCCAGTACATGGTACCAATGCAATTGATTCCCAGGAGATACAAGTAATACTCGTCTCGAGAAAGTTGGATCAGTAGCATATATCGTGCATTACCTGTTCCTTGACGTAGGCATTTTCAAATACGCCACTTTATGTCACACCATGGCAGAGTTGAGTTGTCATACCCCTCTGCCCCATAAGAATCATGTAATTGATAAGGTTCGCGATTCTAAAGTATCGCGCTGCACTAGTCACTAATTCATAATACTAGCACCATAACGTATGTAAGTGTGAGTGAGATGTGCTTAATGGTAACTTTCCAATATTTTATTTGCAAGTGCAATAATATATCATTCTCTTACCGTAAATGCCATTTTATACATAATGGAACAATAGTTTCATTAATGGTATATGGCGGAGGTGAGTTGTCATACCCCTCAGCCACATATCATCTTTTATTGATGTATATCTTATATGTTATACAGAATAAATTATTTTAAACTGAACCGCCTCAGTCCGATCACTCAGCGGCCAGGACCTGTGACACGACCTTTAGTAATAGTTGGAAATGTTAATATGTGATATACATGAGCAAATCAAATCTGGGTATCCTCAAGAGATCCACCAACAAGCTTAAACAGCAATCTACAGATGATCTGGGAATTCCAGGCTTAGCAATAATGTCAGCTTATAAATAATGTTTAATAGAATAGATTAATATGTATACCCTCTAAATTGTTTTTATCATCAATTAACATTTGTGCAATGGTTGATAATATTTTCTTGTTTTTCTCATTGTTTACAGTTGAAAATTGCCATCCCTAAAAGATAATGTTTTGTCTTTACACAACACAGGGCAGAAGACAATCAACCATAGAAGGACAATGTTCTGAATTATTGTAAGGATTTTAGATGACTATTTCTGATTTCAATTGAAATATATCATGAAATGTGTGTCATGCATCAATTCAAACTTCAACCTTTGATAATGAGAACATGTTCAATTGCTTCATAAATTTATTGACATGGTACAATAACATAAATACATGTGATTTGTAAATGTTATCCCTTTAAAGTTCACATTACCACAAACATATATCACTATTTTCTTTGAAATATATTAAAATCTGATAACAATATTGTATAGTGTGTCAAAGATCGCTACTCAAATATGTTCAGTTTGGTAATTAAAGCCTTTTTTGAATGCCACTTTTGATGAATTAGACCTATCTGGCCACAAACCAGTGAATGCATGACTGCCTGTCACTGGTCACACCCCTTTTTGTGACATCATAAACAGAATCAGCCTCGTATCTATACATCTATCATAACAATACCACAGAAAAAACCCAATAATTAACGATTTCAGAAAATGTTTTCCATTAAGTTATATAAATCATTTGACTATGTAACACAACTTAGCATTTGGTTTATAAAAGATATCTACATCAATGGTAATTAAACAATTATTTAGGCATTATTTCAGTTGAAATAATAATATGTTAATCTGTAAAGTCTGTTTATTACACTGTACGTCACGTGAGTTTTATGGCCCGTTACCCAGGTGAGTATTTCATAGCCGATAATTACGTTGTCTTTATGAAAGGCTAATTAAAGCCAAGTTTTTCTTTTGTTGAAAAATCTTTGAACAAAAATAGAGAAGTGATAAAGTGGAGGTTAGTGAATGTTGAACTGAATATATAACTGTAGGTACAGATGAGGTAACTGATTTATTCACCGCTAACACAATACAGAACTTACAATACTCAAGCAGGTAGGGAAACACAAAATTTTGGATGATTCATCACATGAAATTGAATCCATTTTGTTTCATAATTTATATAACAAGTTCAATTCTATGAGGACCAGTGAAAAATTTGCCCTGATGACATTTACACATTTAATTCCTTTTGGGTAATAAAGTGTTATCTTATCTTAACTTGTCTTCAGTTTCCATCCTACACAGCTGACATTCTATAAATGTAACATTCCTAGCAATCATGATTTCTAGCAAAATAATAAAACCAGGTACGAAGATGCACACCCTGCCATGCCAATACTTATAAAAGCCTCAATGCCAAATCTACAAACTAAAGCAACAAGTTTACAAAGGACTTTATTCTGTTAACTCAAGCTGTTGAGGATGAATTGTCTAAAAGTTTATGGAAAAATACCTGCCGTTCCCATATTACAGAATATTTGGATGCATATGTTAGAGAGAGATGACGGATCGATGCAGGACATGTGATTATAGGGCGTGAGCCATATTCTGCATTGTTTGCCACTGATTACATCCAAGTCTACTGATTACAACTGATACATTGACCTTCCCATTGACAGAGATGGGAGACTAGTTTGTGCACACCTTTAATGTGGACCAGACTTATATTCAAGCATGTTTATCATCCGACTCTTTAAAGGTGCACACCTCCCGGTATCCATACTCATGGCAAGAACTTCTTCATTCATTATTATGTTTAATTTGTACATGTTATTCTTAATAGATGCCTTTTTAAGTTTTATTCAATCAAGTTAAAATCAAACAGGCTTAGAGCAGCAATCTTTTTGTAAAAGATTGGTTGTTTATATGAATACCTAAAGATTGTCTTTCATCCAGTCAAATGCAGTTTCGTAAACCAACAGCATGATGGCGCCACCTGCAACAGTTACATTCAGCACTCCTTTTAATTCAAGTCCAAATAAAGCAGTTTCAACAAAATATGAAAACTATATTCATGATTCATAATGAAAACAAATTAAATGACTTTTTTCACTGTCTGCATTTTACCCAAGTTTGATTTAAAGAGACAGTCCTATTGGGGAATATATAAGCAAAATAAATAAATAAAAAATACTTTCCTATTATTCTTTTATATAATTTTCACATGATTATTTCAACTTAATTCAAAGTAATTTGTTAGTGAGGTTAACATTTTATAGTTTTAAAAGTTGTTTAAGAATTAACAATTTGACCAGGAATACAGCACATCACTCAAAAAGATAATCATTGTGAAATGAAGTCAATCGTTGGAGCAATGAGTGTGACACATTACTATGGCAAAAAAATGTCATACTTGATATTTTTATCGTGAAAATATATGCTCATTGTATCATGTATCATTGTAAATATGCTCATATTCCATCAAACTATACATAATTTCTAAACTTTGTTAATAAGTCACCATAATAAAAAAAAAAATTTTTCTCGTAATGCTAAAATCAAAATGGCATTTGAAAGCCTTTAGATAGGTGTCTTTATTGCTATTATATGTGAATTGAAAAAAATAGAGCCATTGGCTCTGTAGCTCATCAGGCTTCATCTTCAATTTTCCTTTAGGCCACAGGGCCACCAAAGCTACAATTTATAATCCTCACTTGTCAAGGAGTCTGTACACAAAGTTTCAGCTTTCTAGACCTTATGCTTCTGGAGAGGAATTGAAAATAGGTTTTTTGGGCGTGGCCCCTGTGGCCCTTATTAGGGGCTAAAGGGCCACCAAAGCTACAATTATTAATCCTCACTAGCCAAGGAGTCTGTACACAAAGTTTCAGCTTTAAAGGCCTTATGGTTCTGGAGAAGAAGATGAAAATAGGTTTTAAGGTCGTAGCCCCTGTGGCCCTTATTTGGGGCCACAGGGCCACCAAAGCTACAATTTTTAATCCTCACTTGTCAAGGAGTCTGTACACAAAGTTTCAGCTTTCTAGGCCTTATGCTTCCGGAGAATAAGTCGAAATTCCACAAAGTTTACGGACAGACAGACGAACGGATGGACGGACGGACGCCAGACACCATGCCATGCCATAAGCCCATCGGGCCTTACAGGCCAGATGAGCTAAAAATTATGGATTCTGTGTCTTGAGTTATTTCCAGTTATTGAAATAAACTCTGAGCTTCAAAACTCCACAAATAATCTGGAATTCCAAGCGCAAAATTGGTTATTAGCACAGGAGGAGTGGCTATCACCCTCGTCCTACTGGTTAAAACTTTTTCCCAATAAGCTTTCCAGAATTCTTATTCATAACATACTGCCTATACCACGAGGGAACTATTTTGACACTTCCATTTTCAAGGTCAAAGGTTACAAGTCATGTAATCACTGTAAGAATTCCTTGTAAACACGATAACTTGAAAAGTTCGTGTGTCATGAAGCTTTAACTAAGTAGTATATATCATCTTCATTTGGAGAAGTAGAAAATTCTGAAATTTGTTCTGCTACAACCCATCCAAGGTCAAGGTCACAGCAAGGTCATGACTTAAGCATGGTTTAGCAAAACAAATGCTTTATTCTAACTATTTATGCTTTTATTCATTATATGAAGGTTTACTCAATAACAAGTGTTCATTGATTGTGTGACTTGTGTGAATGTCAAGGGTCAAAGTCACGAGAAAATGCCCAATTGTAATTGCAATGTGCACCATTTGGGTATAACTCTGTCCCATTAAGCTTTTCAGAACTCATGTGTTACTGTTTTGACATGTTCCCTTTCAAAGTCAAAGGTCAAGTTCATGAGTTATGAAATCACAAAATAAAATCCTTGTAAACACGATAACTTTGGTGCTATGAAGCTTTAATTTGGTATATATCATCTTTGGAGAGGTACAAAATTGTTAAAAGGTTTTGGTTTAAATCTGTCAAAGGTCAAGGTCACAGCAAGGTCGCAACATAAACATGGTATCACCAAATTTCTGTAGTTTAACTATTAACACTTTTATTCATTACATTTTTGTTATGGTCAATGAAAAGTGTTCATTGATTGCGTGACCTTGAATGTCAATAGTCAAGGTGACGACAAAATGCCCAATTTGCTTAGGCCTGTAGAAAGTGGAACAGGGGAAGGCAAAACTGCCAGTTGCGGGGCTGCTCTGCTTTTGCGTTGTCCTGCAAAGTCTTATCTACTTTTTCTGATTTATATGCCAGCTCTAGACCATGCTTGCAATATTTTCAGGAATTTTGTGGGGCTTAACTTGAGGTTAGATAAAAAGAAATAAGCAAGAGAAAACATGATGGTTATAGTTTTCTTACAAAGTTCTCATTTTAGGTTTGAAAGGTTCTCTTAAAACATGAATATCAAAATCACCCTTCATGTATTTTTGGATCTCCATGGTGTATTTTATTATTAACAAGCTAAAAGATTCATGATACAGAAATGACTCACTCAATTTTCTTACAAACTACCGGTACAATTGTCTCTGGAGGTCTCCAAGCAATTTCTGCCACATGTGGCACCAACTTTTAACAATACCGAACAATTGGACAAGGGAGATAACTCTTGGCACTTTGTTCCTACATGTTACTTTGGAAGCAAAAGTAACCAATAGTAGTAAAATATATCATGACTGGTTTTGATCAATGGTAAGTTGGCAAGTGGAGATAGAGGTAACAATACCACACCTACAGCTGGAGTCTGATAGATGCTGTCAACTTGTACAAGGCTTAATACCAAATTTGATCAAAATAAATTATTAAATATATCTAGGCTGGACAGGATTTAATGCAGTTTTCTAACAGTCACAACCTTTGCCAAAATATGCAAACTGTACAATGATTTTTTTAAATTGTAAATCATGACACACCTTCAGTATTATGTATTTCTCATATATTCATTATTTTTATTACCGATCAACTTCATTGTTTGTACCAGGGTGGTAACCTCCTTACACACCTCTTATTTGCTCGTGCTCAGGTGGTATACACTGGAATACCACCTGCGCACATGACCGAGTCTCGTGCAAACGAATCTTTGCAAAAAAAATGACATAACACATTCAAAATGATAGGGAAAGATATTTGTTTATTGTTCTTATCGTAAAAGTAGACATAAACACGACAGATGTACAATCATGTAAGCTGTTTTATCAGCAACACTATGGTTTATAGTAGACAGATTTTGAAACTGGCTGCCACTCAGGTACTTGTATTCGAATACAGCGTTACACTTGTGTCCTTTGTCCTGGGGTCAATTTTACGATATTTTATCCCTCCACGATATTTTTTCCATACACACTCCGTATACTCAAAATTTGGCTCCAAAATCAACGTTCACTGTGAAGTTTGAAAAAGTTATATACTGCTGCTCTTCCCCAACGTAATCCAGTATTTACAACCAACAGCATAATAGACACATCGTCTCCTAATATTCTCTCCTGCCAGAGCACATCCCCCTGATCAACGCAAATGACACCTTCCGACATGCAGCCTGCATGACTTTGGCTAAAGCACTTTTCACAACAATAAATTCCGGGTCGTCAAGGAAAGACACAATGTTTAACTCCAAATGGCGCTTGAAGCCATATATCATTTTAACAAATTATTCCCTTTATATTATCCTCCGTCGTTCTTTTACAGAAAGCACACATACAGACACAAACATTGCATCCTTTATTGGTCATTGTCACCATATCCTCATTTCTTTCAAGGGTGTCCATTATCCCCTCGAACTGACCAAAGTGTGATATATAGAGAATCTCACCCAAATGTCTTCTGATATCAAATATATCAACACAAGTTGATATATTTGATATCAGAAGACATGAGGGTGAGATTCTATTTATCATTCAAAATCATTTATCATCACATTTGCATGAAAAATGTTCAACTTTGAACACTGCATAGCCCTAAAACTCCTAAACTAGTGATGTCATAGCATTGTGACGTCATGGTGTTTATGGCGTCATAGCATTGTGACTTCATTGTGTTCATGACGTCATAACATTGTGATGTCATTATTGATGATGCAAAATGATTGTGATGTCATGTCCCTTCTGATGACAGGGCATTGTTCAAAATCTACTGTCGAAGCGATTTCTCCGAGGAGATATTGCTTGATCTTCCATAAGCGATATCTCCTGTGGAACACAGTTTTGGATGATAAATCATCTCTTCCCTACATTTCAGAAATGTACACACAGCCCACTGTTTTTCCTTAAAGTATTATTCACACATGTTGGTCAGATTTTCTCAGCGCATTCATTTTCGGAAATAGACAAGAATCTTTGTTTCCCTGGAAAAGAAAAGTGAACTTCATAAACAGGGTGAAATATACCTCAACATAATCTTGTGTAAATCAACAGTAGCTCTGCAAGAAACAATTATCATAGATTTGTTACCACTGTATTCCATATTTCATACATATTTCAGATACATTCAAGAAGTTATATCAACCGGTGTAGAGACAAGTTGATAATGAATTTGCCACCTCCCTGACCGCGATGTTTGGCTTTACAATGTATAATTGGCAATGAAGATGGGCATGCATTTTTCATTCGGAAAACTGTATGACATACGTTCATGAACAGTATTTAATACTACTAACCTGCATGCAAATATCGGCGGTCTTTGACGATCCTTGTAGGTGTCGTTTTCCTGCACCTCGGCATTAGACACATCTATATATTGAAATCAAAGGACTTGAATTAAAAGATTTTCATTTTTCATATGCAAGTTTTTATTATTCCTTCCTTCGCCCCATATACAGTTACAAGTTAGATCCTAAATTGTTTACATCATCATATACTTAAATGAGAAAGGATTCCTGTATTATCTGCATTCGTGCAATCTCATTTATCTATTAAGATATTTTTCAACTTATATGATGACTATTGTAGACAAGATAACTCTTTCGTCAATCCACTGGAATCAGTTACAACTAATAGGACCTCAAGATTTTGTGAGATCGTAACGCTAGTTCAGTTACAATGTGCCTTTACATAAAAAAATAGAGCCATTGGCTCTGTGGCTCATCAGGCATCATATCAAGTTTGCTTTATACAGGCCAGATGAGCTAAAAATGAAACTGATGTTATCTATTGCAAGAAAACCTATAAAAAGATTACAAGACAAATGTAACGATTTCAGAATAAATTTCCTTACCCAAATGATTTATTATTATTCAACACTTTCTAGATTGCCAATATTAGACAGTGAAAGAAGTCCACACTAAAATATCCAAGGAGAAATAAATTTGCCATAGACTGTCATCTAATGGAGAAAAATAGATTTTTAAGATTGTGACCCCTGTGACCCTATTTGGGGTCATGGGGTCACGAAACCTAGAGTTTAGAATCCCAATTGGCCAAGGAGTCTACATGCAGTCTTTCAGCTCAATAGACCTTTTGGAACTGAAGATGATGATGAAAATAAGTTTTTAAGGTTGTGACTCATGTGACCCTAATTTGGGTCATGGGGTCACAAAATCTACAGTTTAGAATCCCCATTGGCCAAGGAGTATGCACATATAATTTCAGCTCTCTAGACCTTTTGGAACTTAAGAAGAAGATGAAAATAGGTTTTAAAGGTTGTGACCCCTGTGACCCTATTTGGGTACATGGGGTCAACAAAGTTACAAATTAGAATCCACATTATCCAAGGAGTCTGCACATATCATTTTTAACTCTCTACTCCTTTTGGAACTGGAGAAGATGATGAAAATAGGTTTTAAAGGTTGTGACCCCTGTGACCCTATTTGGGGTCACAGGGTCACAAAAGTTACAAATTAGAATCCACATTGTCCAAGGAGTCTGCACATATCATTTTTAACTCTCTACTTCTTTTGGAACTTAAGAAGAAGATGAAAATAGGTTTTTAAGGTTGTGACCCCTGTGACCCTATTTGGGGTCATGGGGTCAACAAAGTTACAAATTAGAATCCCCATTGTCCAAGGAGTCTGCACATATCATTTTTAACTCTCTACTCCTTTTGGAACTGGAGAAGAAGATGAGAATTGTTTTTTACGGTTGTGACCCCTGTGACCCTATTTGGGGTCACAGGGTCAACAAAGTTACAAATTAGAATCTCCATTGGCCAAGGAGTCTTCACATATCATTATTAACTCTCTAGACCTTTTGGAACTGGAGAAGAAGATGAAAATAGGTTTTTAATGTTGTGACCCCTGTGACCCTATTTGGGGTCATGGGGTCACAAAATCTACAATTAAGGATCCACATTGGCCAAGGAGTCTGCACATATCATTTTTAACTCTCTAGTCCTTTTAGAACTGGAGAAGAAGATGAAAAAAGGTTTTAAAGGTTGTGACCCCTGTTTCCCTATTTGGGGTCACAGGGTCACCAAAGTTACAAATTAGAATCCACATTGTCCAAGGAGTCTGCACATATCATTTTTAACTCTCTACTCCTTTTGGAACTGGAGACGAAGATGAAAATAGGTTTATAAGGTTGTGACCCCTGTGACCCTATTTGGGGTCATGGGGTCACCAAAGTTACAAATTAGAATCCCCATTGGCCTAGGAGTCTGCACATATCATTTTTTACTCTCTAGACCTTTTGGAACTGGAGAAGAAGATGAAAATAGGTTTTTAAAGTTGTGACCCCTGTGACCCTATTTGGGGTCACAGGGTCACCAAAGTTACAAATTAGAATCTCCATATGCTAAGGTATCTGTACAAAAAATTTCAGCTCTCTAATGAGTATGGTTCATGAGGAGAAGTCGAAAGTGTCAAAAGTTTACGGACGGACGGACGGACGGACAACGGACGACGGACGACGGATGACGGGCCATGCCATAAGCCCATCTGGACATTCAGTCCTGATGACCTAAAAATTAATGATTAACTTATGCTATGATAATTTAATCTATATTACTTTGACATAAATCAGCAAATGTCAATTAAAAATCGGAAACATATTATGTTTTGAAAAAGCACACAAAGTTTTACATACATACCTGTTATCACGTGGTATCTAGACTTTTTCTCGTCTTGAAACTACGTCCTTCCAACTCGACGTCTTGTCATCAAATGCATCAAATGACTTGTTGATCGGTAAGACGGTTACCAGCCTCGTTTTGAGTGGATATGAATTGTAACACTGATGCATGTGCAGTGCGTAACACCGAGCCGCGAACGCACTGCACATGCATCGGTGTTACAATTCATACCCACTCAAAACTCGACTGGTAACCTTTACTTACCATCCACTTGCATTTAGTATAAATTCATACATTCCCATACACACATTCAGTACATGTTTTACCTTTTACATGAAGCTTGTACTAAGCTCAATTACAGCCAAAGCATTCAATTTAACCAGCTTACACTATACCTTTAATGAATGACCCTAGCCAGCTTACTCTTACATAACACAATTCAATACAAGCCTTGGAACTCCTTAAGATAGCCTAATTTCTAAGTTATTATTCAGTCTAAGTTTTACAACACAAATGATCACATAGTGACTTTGAAAGTGTTTCCCATGTCGGGACTTTAGCCATGTCGGCCCTTGTTCTATTGGATTATACTAGCCATGTCGGCTGTTGGATTTTACTGTGCATATTATGTAATTCATGGATTGTGATAAAGTAAGCTTTAGTGATATTTGCTACTATGCTGTGATATTTTGTTAGACTGCCAAACCATTTGTATCTATATGTTCATGTGTTATTTGTAATTAAATCTGTATATATACTTTACTTGTTGTGTCTTACCCGTTCTTTGTTATGGTTGGTTCGCCACTCGTAACAATATCCTAATAATAATTTCCATAAAATGAAACAAATAGTGTAGAAGTTTTGAGTTTAACAGGACAACTAACAGTTTTCATTATTTCTCATTATAAATATATTTTTAAAATCAAAACTTTTATTGAAAGACTTAAGGTCATTTTTTGCTCTAACAGACATCTTGCCACGCCCATATTGAAAGATGGTCATCACCATATTTACAATTTTCACTCTCAACTAAACAAAATTGCTATTGTGACAGGGTGCAAAGTCAAAGTTTCCCCCATGTTCAAACAATGATTGTTTTGTTTGTATATATTTCAAATCTAATTGATTGGCTTAGGGGAATTGTTATATTCAGAAATTCTTATATAAAGAACAAGGGGGAAATTCGGACCTAGCTAGTCTCTTTCTTCCCCACCCTTGGTTATGTTGTACAAGGGGGAAATTCTGGCCGAGCTAGTCTATTTCTTCCCCACCCTTTGTTTTGGTGTACAAAGATGAATTTCTCTTTATGTGCCTAACCCTTTATTCCATGTATCAGAAAATAACAAATGCAGTGCTCTAAATCAAACACTTGTTAATTGAGATTGCTCATTTGGAAGAGGTGATGTGGTCATTTTAACTTGGTGAATACAAATTATGACAATTGTAAATGACCTGTATTTAAACGGCCAGATGCATCACAATTTATTACCACTCCGATCATCAACTCAGCGTCACTGTCACAAATAATCGTGATTTTTTCTGTTGCAATTTTAAAACCACTAGACAGTGTACAGTAATAGTACGCAAGGAGTGCAATCTATGGGTTTTTTTTCTGAAAAGACGTATTTGGGTTTTTTCAATCAATGGATTCAAATATTATCGATTAGACATTTACGACCCTTTGTCACTCCTGAGTTTATGAGTTTATATCATTATTTGAAACAGAACTCCCCTCAATATCTTGAAATTGCATACTAAAATGAAAGGTTATAGTAACTCAAACTATAAAAGAGTTTGCGGGACACCCAAAAGCAGAGCAGCCCTGAACCTGGGGCTTTTGCCTTTCCCTGTTTCGCTCTCTACAGGCCTCAGCAAATTGGGCATTTTCTCCAGACCATGACCTTTGACATTCAAGGTCACACAATCAATGAACACTTTTCATTGAGTTTAACAACACAGTCAGGACTTGCTTACGACTGGTTGATCTGTGTCAGTGTTTACATTATAGATTCCAGTCACCAAAGATATTAAAATCAATACATCGACATATTCTGTTGGACTTTACATAACTGTTGTTGTTATTTGTTTGGGTTGTTAATCTCCGAAAATGCTGATTGTGTGTACTCAAGCTGATATCTAATGCCATTGTGACTGCTTTTTGTTTGAACACCTTAGCAAATCAACTATCCTCCTGTGTACATGTAGCTGGTGACCATTGTGTATGTAGAATATTTGTTACTACTTTGTGCTATTTTAAATTGTCGACTCAATATCGTAACTCATAGTTTCTGCTTTACATGACTAACAATGAGATCTCGCTTGCGATGGACTGCCTCTAGGCAACTTGCGGATCTGGTGACAATTACACTGCATGTATAGATTATCATCATTGTTTCCATGCAGACTGTAGTAGTGCTGTCAATAATTGAAATGGACTTTCTAACATGATAAATGATTTTATTTTACATTCTGTATTTGCTATATCAAGTCTCCCAATTATTTAATAATTGCATCTTCAATGTATAGACAATTTTTCCTTTGTGATATTCATGTGTTCATTCATAACTTTTATTGTCAATTTCAGTCACTATGGCAACACAAATGCATTGTTGCATGCTTCGATTGTAATTTATTGTTGATTGTGATGCAAGTTAAAACCTGCTTGGTATGTTTTGCAAATATGAACTTCTTTTTCAGTTTTAACTTTTTCAACCAAATACAAATATTAACGCTGAAAAGCATTTTATTTCTATTTCCTTCAGTACTTTTGAGGTTTCCCTACAAGGAGATTGCAGGATACAAGTAGGCACAACTTGATTGAAAAGGAGATTGCAGGATACAAGCACAAGTAGGCACAACTTGATTGAAAAGGAGATTGCAGGATACAAGCACAAGTAGGCACAACTTGATTGAAAAGGAGATTGCAGGATACAGGTAAGCACAACTTGATTGAAAAGGAGATTGCAGGATACAAGTACAAGTAGGCACAACTTGATTGAAAAGGAGATTGCAGGATACAAGTAAAAGTAGGCACAACTTGATTGAAAAGGAGATTGCAGGATACAAGCACAAGTAGGCACAACTTTGATTGAAAAGGAGATTGCAGGATACAAGTAAAAGTAGGCACAACTTGATTGAAAAGGAGATTGCAGGATACAAGCACAAGTAGGCACAACTTGATTGAAAAGGAGATTGCAGGATACAAGCACAAGTAGGCACAATTTGATTGAAAAGGAGATTGCAGGATACAAGTAGGCACAACTTGATTGAAAAGGAGATTGCAGGATACAAGTAAAGTAGGCACAACTTGATTGAAAAGGAGATTGCAGGATACAAGTAAAAGTAGGCACAACTTGATTGAAAAGGAGATTGCAGGATACAAGTACAAGTAGGCACAACTTGATTGAAAAGGAGATTGCAGGATACAAGTACAAGTATGCACAACTTGATTGAAAAGGAGATTGCAGGATACAAGTACAAGTAGGCACAACTTGATTGAAAAGGAGATTGCAGGATACAAGCACAAGTAGGCACAACTTGATTGAAAAGGAGATTGCAGGATACAAGTACAAGTATGCACAACTTGATTGAAAAGGAGATTGCAGGATACAAGCACAAGTAGGCACAACTTGATTGAAAAGGAGATTGCAGGATACAAGCACAAGTAGGCACAACTTGATTGAAAAGGAGATTGCAGGATACAAGCACAAGTAGGCACAACTTGATTGAAAAGGAGATTGCAGGATACAAGCACAAGTAGGCACAACTTGATTGAAAAGGAGATTGCAGGATACAAGTTCCCGGTATGCACAACTTGATTGAAAAGAACACAAGCAATTGCTTCAGGATACAGATATAATTTAATATCACATTTCAATGTATTTACTTTTACCTTCAATACCACTGCAGTTGAATTATTCAGAACTATACCTAGCTACAGAAACATATCTATAGAATAACTACACATGTAATTTTGTGAGGTATATATATGAAAAATAGTTACACAAGACACAAAATACACACTTTTATGTGGCCATGTGAAAATTTACTTCTCAGACAATATATACAATTATTATATAAATGATTTTACATTGATCTTACAAAAGCCTGCAGAGAAAACATGATATTATTTCCTGTACTGTACATAAACTTCATGCAGCTTTTAGCATTATTTTCCATGACATGCATGTCCCAGCACTGTTAGAAAATATCATCATAAACCATACATTTATCATGTTTCATATACGCCAGTAAATATCATCATAAAGCATACATTTATCATGTTTCATATACGCCAGTAAATGGCATAAACACTATATCATCATAAAGCATACATTTATCATGTTTCATATACGCCAGTAAATGGCATAAACACTATATCATCATAAAGCATACATTTATCATGTTTCATATACGCCAGTAATAAGGCATAAACACTATATCATCATAAACCCTACATTTATCATGTTTCATATACGCCAGTAAATGGCATAAACCCTATATCATCATAAAGCATACATTTATCATGTTTCATATACGCCAGTAAATGGCATAAACCCTACATTTATCATGTTTAGCCTTTAACAATGAATATCATGTGAAATTTGGTCATTTTGATAATGTATGAGTTACTGTTTACAAAAATGCATTTGAAGGTCAAACACTGTGTGAAGGTCAAAGAGGAAGTCTTGAAGGCCTAAGCATGAAGGGGTGGGGAGCAGGACAAAAGCCACCCGGACAAAAGCCAACCTTACTTCATGATAGTCTCTAACATGTTGAATTAACTATTTAGTTCAATCCGATTAATTTCTACACAATATACATCAAATACTAAAAATAGAGCCACTGCCTCTGTAGCTCATCAGGCTTTACATTTAATTTTGCTTTAGGGTGTGGTCAATTTGGTTCCGCCCTTAGTAGGGGCCACAGGGTCACAGAATTTACAATTATTAATCCTCACTAACCAAGGAGTCTGTACAAAGAGTTTCAGCATTCTAAGCGTTATGGTTCTAGAGAAGCAGATCGAAATTGGTTTTAAGGGGCCACAGGGCCACCATCTTCCTACGCAGAGCCTAAAAGGCCAGTTTCCAAACTGTTATTTTATGCCTTGCTGCATAGCCTTGAGTTTTCTGTGCTTGCTCTCTACTCTGTAGGGGCACTATAGCAGCACAGAAAAGTAAAGTCTCTGCAGCAAGGCATAAAATGACAGTTTGGAAACTGGCCTTTTAGGCTCTGCGTAGGAAGATGCAGGGCCACCAAAGCTACAATTTATAATCCTCACTAGTCATGGAGTCTGTACACAAAGTTTCAGCTTTCTTGGCCTTATGGTTCTGGGTGAGAAGATGAACATAGGTTTAAGGGCGTGGCCCCTGTGATAGGGCCCACAAAGATACAACTTATAATCCTCACTAGTCAAGGATTCTGTACACCAAGTTTTAGCTTTCAAGGCCTTCTCCTTCTGAAGAAGAAGATGAAAATAGGTTTTTAGAGCGTGGCCCCTGTGATAGGGCCACTAAAGCTACAATTTATAATCCTCACTAGTCAAGTAGTCTGCACCACTGAGTGTATTTAGCGATATGCCGGACTCTGCTGTGGCGGTTACCTCCCTTGGACTGGTTCCCTTGGCGTGTCACTCTCGCTTGTGTGCTCGTTGGTCGCGGTCATGTTATTGTACATCATCTTGAATAAAACACAAGAGAAACTATTCTTTTTCCTACGTCTACCGAAGAAGACAAGATATTAGGCAAGCGCAACACAGCTTGTACCACACATGGTCGTACATGTACACAGAATTTTGTACAAAAATGGCCACCCAATGAGCACCCAAGCAATGGACACTCACGAAAAACTAAACTATTAACTCGTTCAAGAGTTGGCGGCAGAACTTACTATACACACTGGCTCTGGACACAAATTTCACTACATTTCTGCAAGAGGGTGCTACTTGGGGTTAGAAAACCAGGACTACACCACTGCGGGGTTTCGTCGACGATAGTGAAGACGTTGCTGAGGCTCGGAGACAGACTGCTGCACAAAAGGTTGGAACTCTTGAATTAATGTTAGGCCAAATTGCGAACTTTTGCCCAGTTATTTCTCGCAATACTATCATAAAATCATCAACTTCTATGCTTTCTATGCTATCAGACTTCACTATGGTTTTCAAGCTACAGGTGCTCATTTCATTGACTTTGTAGACTTCCATTTAGAAATGGATGAATACCCTGAAGACTTATACCAACTTCTAATGGCATTCATAGAAGACAATCTCCTCAAGAGAGACGGCAACATCACTCATCATGGCAACGCACCCAGAGAGGATGAAGACCTGTCCGCATCATTGGAGAATATCGTCGTATTGACATGGTTGAGGTTAGTACACCCAGACTTGCCTAAACTAGTTAAACAGAGATATGGAACTTATCTCAGAACAAAAACCATTTCCTCACTTAAACCTGAAATTTCACAAACTCTTGATTCCCTACTAGAAGAGATAAGAACTAATGAAGATGCTAGAGTAATGAGAACACCATTTCAAAAATATTCCACATTTAAGAGAAAATCATCCTGCAGGAAAGCAAAGAAAACATTGTCCATTGTGCAATTCATGTAATAGACCAGACAATCATTTCTTAAGCCAGTGCAAGTTTCTTCCGGAACAAGACCGCAAGTTTATGGTCAAAGCCAAACACAACGTATACAGGTGAGACCATCCCCAAAAATTGACTTATTTTATGGTCACAGATCTGTGCGAGTTACTATTGATAGTGGTGCAGAGGGCAACATGATGAGAGTGTCAACAGCCGTAAGTTTAGGGTTGCAGGAGATGTTTGATAGTCTTGAGCAGATGGGTGTGTTCGTCAGACCGGAGGATGTTGATATATCCAAGTTGAGTATCTAAACCCATCCTTTTTAGTCAAGAAACCACATGGTGGTCATAGACTTTCACAGAAGTAGGGAGATACAGTAAACCCCAACCGTCTTTGATGCCGGATGTTGATTCAACATTACGCCAAATTGCTAAGTGGAAATATCTCATTACTACACACCTTAGTAGTGCATTTTATCAAATTCCAATTGCAAAAGAGTCAATGAAGTTTTGTGGTGTTGTGACCCCCTTCAGGGGTGTAAGAGTATACGCAAGGTCAGCGATGGGCATGCCTGGCTCGGAAACCCCCCCGAAGAATTGATGTGTAGAGTTTTTGGTGATTTGTTACAGGAAGGTTCTGTTGTAAAATTGGCTGACGACCTTTACTGCGGAGGAGACACACCTGAGGCTCTCTACGCTACATGGGAGAGAGTATTGCAGTCCTTAAAGAGTAATGGCCTGAAGCTTTCAGCTCACAAAACTAATATTACACCCAAGAACACCACTATCCTTGGATGGCATTGGAATCAGGGACCCATAACAGCAAGCCAACATAAGATCTCCTCTCTCGCATTCTGTTCCATCCCAGACACTGTACATGGTATGAGGTCATTCCTTGGTGCTTAGAAGGTGATGTCGCGTGTCATCCCTGGATGCTCGACTCTACTCTCACCATTAGAAAATGCAGTGGCCGGCAAGCAAAGTAAGGAAAAATTAGAATTATCTGACACTCTCACTGAAGCTTTCCATTTAGCTCAATTGGGTCTCGCCTCCAATCAAGCCATCACATTGCTGTGCCAAAATGATCAGCTTTGTATTGTGACTGATGCTGCCGTGAGAAAACCGGGTATAGGTGCCACCTTATACATCACAAGAGAAGACAACCTACACATTGCTGGATTCTTCAGTGCTAAACTCAGGTGGAAGCTTTAGCAATCTCTGCTGCTGTTAAGCACTTTAGTCCATATATCATTCAGTCAAACCATAAAGCATGCATTCTGACAGACAGCCGTCCCTGTGTGTTAGCGTATGAAAAACTTTGTAGGGGAGAATTCTCAGCGAGCCCTAGAGTTTCAACTTTTCTTTCAACGGTTAGCCGTTTTCAATCATCTGTGCGCCACTTGGCAGGTGTCGCCAATAGTTTATCAGATTTGCAAGTTGTAATCCTCCTTCATGTGATAATGATTGTTGACAGATGTATCGGTTTATCAAAGAGACTGAGGATTCAGTTGTCAGGAAGGTTGAGATATCCATGCAAGATCTTGTCGATGGGAAGAGTCGTCTACCGTATACGAACAGAGCTGTGTGGCAATCACTTCAGGAGGACTGTGCTGACCTCCTGAGGACACGTGCCCACCTATTTCAAGGTACAAAACCCTCTAAGAAGGTAACAAATATCAGGGACGTTAAGCGATATCTTCACTCTGTGACAATCGCCAAGGATGGCCTGCTCGTAGTTCAACGTTCGGAACCCTTGTGTGCAGTGAAGGGGCGCATTGTGGTTCCAAGGCAGGTACTTAATGGCCTGCTGACCTCTTTACACATTCAGTTGCAGCACCCAACACCACACCAGATGAAGCAAGTCTGTCATAGGGTTTTTTTTGCTCTTGATTTAGACAAGTGTATTGAAACAACATGTAAAGCCTGTCATCATTGTGTGTCATTGATCCATGCATAAAAGTTTGTTGTAGAACAGTCAACTGAGGATGCTCCAGAAACTGTTGGTGCCACGTTTGCAACAGATGTTATGCGAAGGGAGAGACAGGCTATCTTGGTCGCTAGAGAGTGTGTTACTTCATTCACAACAGCATGCATCGTTGAAGACGAGCAAGGAACAACACTGAAAAATGCACTTGTGAGGCTTTTAATTGATGTTATACCATTAGATGGTCCAATGTCTTTAGTTCGAACTGACCCGTCGCCTGGTTTCAGTTCTATTAGAAATGACAAAGTCCTTTCTTAACACAGACTTACTATTGAAATTGGTCGCGTTAAGAACCCCAACAAAAATCCAGTAGCAGAGAAAGCCATTCAAGAGTTAGAAACAGAAATAGTCAAACAAAATCCTGTCAGGGGCCCAGTTTCATCTACTGAACTATCCCTTGCACTTGCCAGCCTAAACTCCAGGATTCGTTCGTGTGGTTTGTCAGCAAGAGAGCTGCTAACACAACGTGACCAGTTTTCAGGTTCCAAATTACCCGTCAATGACCAAGATATCATGACCCGCCAACATGAGGACAGAATTCGCAACCACAAGTACAGCAAAGTCTCCAAGGCACCAGTTGGTCATCTACCTGCCCAACAACACCTTGAAGTAGGGGAAATCGTGTATCTGCACAGTGACAGGAACAAGACCTGCGCAAGAAATCAGTACATCGTTGTATCAGTCATTGGTCAATGGTGTAATATAAGAAAGTTTATTGGCTCACAGTTAAGAAGTACTTCATATAAGGTTAAGCTAACTGAATGTTATAAGGTAACTGCTACAGTAGTTTCTCGGAGCTCACTAGAAAGTAACCATACATTGGATGATAAGGTTTGTGAAAATGACTCTGAATTGCCAGTTGACCCCCGTAGTTCCCAACTACAATCAGAAGGCTCAACTTCATCTGTACATCAACCTCAAGTACCAAGCATTCCAGAAGCTATATCTTGCCCCGTTGAGAATGGGTATGAATTTGATACCAATGTGGATATTGATGATTCCCATACAGTTAGCGAGTCGAACACTCAGGATACTCCTGTTCTCCCTGAAAGGCCTCGGAGGCAAAGGAAGTTGCCAACAAGGTTCAGTGATTATATTATGTAGGTCAAAAGTAGAAAGTTTCCAGTGTCTGTGTGTGTATGTGCTCTTATATTTGGGGCAGAATAATCCCCTAGAGATGGAAGGTAGTATACCTTGTGTTAGCTCTGTAGTTTTGAGTCTCTTGTGTTTTAATCAACTATATATTTATAATATTTCTGGAATGTTGCCATGATTACCCATAGAATGGGGCAGAATTATCCCCGTGAACTAGAGGGTAGAATACCCTATGACAGTTCACCTTTTGTATTTGAGATCATAATGGGATAATTTCGAATATGTTCATATCTATTTATATTGACACTAAGTTTATTCATTTACATGTGAAAAGAAAGAGGCCACGCCACTGACTGTATTTAGCGATATGCTGGACTCCCTTGGACTGGTTCCCTTGGCGTGTCACTCTCGCTTGTGTGCTCGTTGGTCGCGGTCATGTTATTGTACATCATCTTGAATAAAACACGAGAGAAACTATTCTACATGTTGTAAGCTGTTTATTGCGTTATAGTGGCACTGTACACAAAGTTTCAGCTTTCTAGGCCTTATGGTTCTGGAGAAAAAGATGAAAACAGGTTTTAAGGGCGTGGCCCCAGTGGCCCTTATTTGGGGCCACAGGCCACCAAAGCTACAATTTATAATCCTAACTAGTCAAGGAGTCTGTACACCAAGTTTCAGCTTTCTAGGCCTTATGCTTCTGAAGAAGAAGATGAAAATAGGTTTTAAGGGTGTGGCCTCTATGGCCCTTATTAGGGACCACGGGCCACCAAAGCTACAATTTATAATCCTCACTAGTCAAGGAGTCTGTACACAAACTTTCTAGGCCTAATGGTTCTTGAGAAGAAGACGAAATTCCACAAAGTTTAAGGATGGACAGACGGACGGATGCCGGACACCATGCCATGCCATAAGCCCATCGGGCCTTACAGGCCGATGAGCTAAAAATGAAAAATGAAGAATAACCAAAATAGCAAAAGACACCAGCCCAACACTAGATCTAACCACATATCAAGTTTTGTTAAAAAACATTGAACACTTTTCGAGATATGGTCCGGAAACAAAAGTGTTAAGGAATAACAAAACCACGGAATTACGGAACCAAATTTCTTACCCACTTTCGTTCCCTTTTCTCAAACTATTTTCTTTTCTGATAAACAAACTTTGTCCACTTTGCAAATTTGGAAACCGATGCAGTAGAATGTCTCCTGATTTCTTATTAGTAACGCAGGAAGAAGGCATGTCTCTTTCGCAATGAAAACGTAGACGAATGCGACCCATTTCTGCATTTGGTATAAATACTTGTTTACAAACAAACGAGGAGTGACTCCTGTCTATGATGTCACATCCGCAGAAGGAGAGCTCTAGGGAAAATTTTACGCACTTTGAACAGTCATATCTTTTTAATTAAAGGACGCATCGAAGCGCTGTTTCGTGTTTTATTTACTTGAATGAATTATCTATATGAAAATGGGGATTGAAGTCGGATAAAACACCGGGATATTTTATCTTTAAGTCGTGACCTTGCTGTGACCTTAAGCTTTGACAAATTGAAACCAAAACCTTTGTAAACCAAAAAAAATTATTTCTCCAAAGATTATATATACTAAGTAAGAGCTTCATACCACTTAAAGGTTACAACAAATTATGTTTACAAAGAATTCTTTAGTTATTTAATAACTTGTGACCTTGACCTTTGACCTTGAAAGTGAACATGTCAAAATAATTTCTAAACGGCGTAAATACTTACACAAGTACATGAGTTTAGGGATAAAGTTACAACAAGATTTGGTGTACATTGCAATAACTCATATCTCGTGACCTTCACCTTTGACATTCGGCTGAGCTATGATTATTGTCAGTTTTATTGCTTTTTTTTGCAAAGAGAGCATGCAAAATCATACATTTCAGAAGCACCAATCTATTGCAATACATATTGAAATATGCTCTTCTGTGTGGCAGTATTTTGCAATAATGCAAAAAGGAAGAAAACCCATCCATAGATGAACCAATCTGTGACACTGCTATTTATACTATAGTACTGAGTGTACATACTAATCTATTGCCCATGACAAAACTTTTTAAAACTATACATTTTAATAAAAAGAATTTCGTCAGCTGAAAGAACCTCCAATTCTTGAAGGAAACACACGAGAGATTCTCATGGAAAGAAAAGTACCGTTCAATGCTAAACATGCCTACCTGGACCAAGTCGAAGAACCTTTGGCAGGAGCCCTTTGTATAAGGCCAGGAACCTGAAATGACCAGCCGTTCTTATTATCATGATATTGACATTTTGCAATTATCTTCTATTACTCTTATTTTGGGCACTACAAACATAATATTTAGCACATATATATTTAGTATATATTAGGCTGCCCAATACAACAAAACCAAACACTCTTTCAGAATACTTTTTCTATTCAAGCACCTGCTATGCATTCCAGATCTCTTCATTTGAGATATTTTAACCTTCAGCATTATTTATCTGTAAATAAACTTAAGTTTGAACAAAATTACTGTTATTTCTCCATTATTTGACATCTCTAATATTTTAACCCAAAATGCACCTGCAATCACTATTGATCAATTAATCTTTTGCTTGAAGATCAGATGAATCTGTCCGATCCATGTTCCAGGACACAGTGGCTGAACTCCAAGAGGAGATGAGGCCAAGGTCCCCCGAGCTCATCTGGAGGGGGGTAGTGGGTCCCCACTCGGCTTCGGTCACAGTCGACCTAAACTGCCAGGGGCAACGTCCAAACCTGGTTTAGGCCGAACGAGATCCGTTCGTCCAGAGGTTTTATCCTGTCCTGGCGTACACTTGGCTACGGCTCAAAACCTCGACGCTGCTGTCCCAGGAACTGTCCTGGTGCTGGCTAGTGTCTTCGCCTAAGGGCCATTGGTTATTTGTGGTCCTAAACCAGGGGTCACCACAGTTCAGTGTCAGCTGAACAGTACTTCCCAAGTACTTCCCCTGGGATCGCGTCTCAGAACCAATGTCTTGTCAAACCAGGTTTTGACCACCTCCTTTGTGCCAGGTCGTCAGGAGAGTCAGGTTCCTCTCGACCCTTCTTTAGACGAGGCGATGAAAGATGGTCTGGAAGACCAAGATTTTGGCTCTTGAGTCTGAGGAGGATAGGGAGGATGCCCAGGTGATACTGATCCACCGAACTCGATAGCGGCTTCCCTGCTTCAGGTGCCTGATAAGATCATGTTTGCCCTGCTGCAGGCGGTAATGTGTGAGGAAACTACAGACTCGACTGCGTTCCCAACGATGCTATCGCCGTGGTGTAAGTATCTGTGACTCGGCTCCGCATCTTGCCCACTCTGAACTCTGACGTGATTGATCCTCTCCTATCGGGTACTTGGAAGAAATTTGATCTTCCTGACATCATTAAGAAGTATCCGATGGGACAGGATTGGTTGTTCAGGTGCTGAAGGTGGATGAATGTGTTGTGTCCTCGGTCACCCTGCATGGGTCTTCGACCAAGCAGGGCCATTTCCGCAGTGCGGGCCAACGCTGAAGACTGTGTTCCAATGCTTTTAGGAGCAGTTCAGGAAAGCTAGTGATCAGCTTAGGATCTGTGTTTATTCAGAATATCTGACTGCTATGCAGCAGAAACCAAGCGGTAACGCAGATTCTTCGGCACTTAGCGGGCAGCTGGCTGATGATCAGAGTTTCCTGGTCAAGGGCAGCTTGCATAGCTGCTCCAGCAATTTAATGAGTGCAGTTATGGTCATGCACCACCTGTGGCTTTCGGTGTCAAAGTGTTCGAAATCCACAAAAGACAAGGTACTTGTCTTGCCTTTTCAGCTGGGGGACTCTCTTTTTGCTGGGGCAAAACAAGTGGTGAAGGATGCTGCAGAGACGGCCAATAACCTACACGAGACCAAGGTTCTTTGGGATAAACCGAAACCAAAAAGGCAGCTCTCCAATATCTTTGCAAATCTGTATCCTGAAGCGCCTGCTCGGTGCAAGGGGGAGGGTTCAAAGGGTCCGATCCATCCACCTTTCAGGCAGAGGCAAGAAGAACAAGCAGAAGGGTGGTTCTCAACAGCCTTTTCCCCTGCCAGTTGCCGAAGGATCGCAGAGGACCGGAACTCTCTGCCGCTTGAACCTGTTTATCAGGGAGTGGGAGGACGCCACGGCAAATCCCTGGGTACTGTCTGGGTACATACTCCGGTCCCTGCTTCATCAGAAAAAGCCAAATTCTAAGAGATGAGGTCAACACGTTGTTGAACAAGGCTGCGATCAAGTTGGTACCAGAAGGTCAAGAATACGTAGGTCATTACTCGATGTACTTCATTTTGACAAAGAAGGATTGGGGTTTCAGACGCATTCTCAATCTGAGAGGGTTCAACAAACTCATTCAGGTCCCATCCTTCAGGATGGAGACACTGCATTCAGTGGTCTCCTCCGTGGAGACAAACAATTGACTGTCATCAGTCGATCTAAAAGATGCTTACCTGCACGTGCCCATGCACCTCAAATTAAGGAAGTTTCTCTGTTTTCCTTCGACAGGAGGTTCTACCAGTTTTGAGTATTACCCCTCGGCATCTCTACTGTATTGCCAAGGAGGCTCCCTCCCTTCCAGCACTGGCTTGGCTCCAGCTGCTTGGGAATGTGGCATCGACGATAGACCCAACCTGCTTGATGTCTACTGGTTCTCGCACCTCTGTGGCCGTCACAGAGCTGGTTTCCGGTTATGATGGGAACTTTAGGATTCATTGGGTGGCCTGGCCTTTGTCAGGAATCGCCTCCAGAAGAGTGGAATTTCTGCACCAGTTGCACATATAATTCTGGCTTCATGGAGGGATTCGACAGGGGTTACTCTACGGCCATTTCAGCTTTCCATATCCCTGTAGATGGGATGGTGATAGGACCTCATCCCTTAGTACAGGGATTTTTGGCAGGCATGGACAGAATTCGTCCTTCAGTTAGGAAGATAAGTCCAGTTTGAGATCTATCAGTGGTCCGCGAATGGCTTTCGGGGCCAGCTTTTTGCACCCCTTCCTCCCTCTCCATTCAGTTACTGAGCTGGAAGACAGCCTTTTTGGTGGCAGTAACTTCCAGCAGGCGGGTCAGAGATATACATGCTATTTCTTCGGATCCCAAGCTGACTGGCTTTCACAAAGACAGAGTCAGCATTAGACTGCCGGATTCTTACCGTCAGAAGGTTGATCACAATTTTCACGTGACAGCTCCCATTGAGCTTCCCGTCCTTCACCAGGCCACCTCGGCCTTGGCCTGAGTTAATTCTGAAACCCATATCCTTTATGTATGTAGAGCACTTAAAGTGTACCTCAAGCGTACAAGAGGCATTTGTAAAGATAAGCAACTGTTCTGTTGCTGTGGAGGCAGAAAGGTGGGCCTGCAAGCAAGTAAACAGACTATTTCAAGATGGCTAGTGTCCACCATTTACATGGCGTATGTTCACAAGGGCAAGATGCCACCAGAGGATTTGAAGGCTCATTCAATTAGGGCAGTAGCAACGTCTAGCTTGCCTTGGGGTGGGGGGGCTGGGGGTTTGGGTTAGGTTTTTCCTTATTTAGCCTAATCGCTATTTTTTAGCTTGGCATATTTGACTCACTTACTCCTCTCTCTCGCCTGTGTTGGCTGTCAAGTAGACACGGTGAGGGAAGTCTGCTCTTAAATTTTATTTTAGCTTAAAGGATTCCACTTCCATTGTTTATCTTAAGGAGTCTGTATTTTGCAATAAGGTACCGAATGGAAGTTTTACCCTGAAAAAGAATGGCACCAACCTGTAGAGGTTGCTGATTCTTTGAAGGGAAAACTTCCATTGTAGCCCAGCAGATAAGTGAAATAATTGTGCACATCGTGATGCAAGCATGAAATTTGGCATGATTGTAGTTTATACCTGTCTTATAACATACAGATCGAGAGGCCTCGCAAATTGTTCATATTTTTAATTTTTTGGGTAAAAAAGTGAAAAAAAGTAATTTTTTCACTTACTTTGCTCTAAACAAAATTCTGAACACTTAAATACTTACTTATCATAAATAAAAGTGTTGGAAATTCAAAACTGATCATTTTTCTCTCTATGCATGTATTTCTATCTTCAACGGTTAGGTCTACAGAAGTCATAACGCTAAAACTAGGACTGCCGCAACAGTAGTTAGGTCTTCAAGACTCTGCTTGAACTACAAACCAATGGTTTGTCATCAATTTCCATCCAGTCTTTTTACGACTAGTATATAATAAAAGAATATCCACATTATATTTGAATTTAATGAGTTTTATAGAGTTTAATATGCAAACCAGGGCTGTTAAAATGTATGTTTTGGGTCAATCCCTTGTTAGATGCCAACAACTAAATAGCGCTAATTGGGTCTGGCATGGACGCTTAACTTGGAAGCTGGGGCAACTTTTCGAGAGGCATCATTAAGTTGCTAAGAATTAAAGTTTGTTTAAGATGTTAATGAAAATTAATGAGTTTTTAAGATTAAGCAGCAGATGTGTCATGATGACTACCCTCCTTACTGATCAATATCAGCAATATTGAGAATGTTGAAGAAAATGTATGTATAAGCTTTTTATGTAATATAGGTTTGAAGTTTTTATAACTTCTAAATTATTTTCATATCATATGAAACTTAATTGCTAATTTTTGGAGGATAACATTTGCACCAAATAAGTTGTACTTATGCTGGAGGTGACATAAATGTATACATATTACAGTTGCTTATTTAGTTCAGGAGTTATGAAAGAACACAGCCATTTGTCCTGTAGCATACTTCATGAAATCAATTAGATAGGCATTATACCTATGCAATCTCTTAAGGTGTGAACAGTTAACAAATATACAATTATTGTATATATTCATAGTGGACACATTTTCAGAATGCTATAGCTTTTTATTATTGAGAAATTGACCAAAAAAATGTAACTTCTAGCCGTCATGTGCCTTATAAGGGGACCCAAAGTAAAAAAATCGACACTCATAATCTCCCTTAGCTAAGCAATCTTTAAGCAAGCCTTCCATGGTAGTTGTGTTTGTACGTTGAGAGAAAAATGGTCAAATAAGCAACTTATCACCCGTTATTTAAGAAATAATATTTATGAGAGATGCCAGATTTCTTATACTTTTGAGATTTGGAGATATTCTTGGGCATAAGTTTCTGGATGTTTTGTTTTTTTGTAAGTAAAAAGATTTTTAGGGCATGGTCACTGTGTTCCTTATCAAGAGTCATGCCATGACAATTGCCAAAATGTATTGTTCCTGAAAAGGAAATATTCACTGCCTTTTATATTCATAAAGTGCTAGACCATTTGGTACCTTGTAAACTATCCTAACCCCTTTTTAAAATTGGCGTGAAAGGGTGTCCACCTTCTTTTGATTTATCTCAAGAAACAAGAAGCACTAGCAAACTCAAGATAAACAGATATTTTTTATCAGAGGCTTGGATTTGAATTCTTATCATCTTACTCCTAAACCTAAGTGTACAATTGAAACGGGTACAATAGAATATTTGAGGTAGTTGATCATATCTGTCTGTTTATCTGCATTCAAATTTTGTGTCTGTGACACCAACTAGTCTTTGGGTCAGCTTATTTAATGTCGGCCTTAACCAAGTACACCTGCCAGTGATCATTGGCAAACAGATGGTAATTATTGCGAAAACGGTTACCTCTAAACCAACATTGACTTATTTCTCTCTTTCAGAGAGATCGTACAGAGTGAGAGAATAAAGAAATTTTTTAGTGGTATTCTTGTTCTTCCTTGATTATCTCCCTTTGAATTGTCTCCCCTTGAAATTCAAACTCAGCTGTCATTCTTTTCTCTGTACGCCTAGAGATAGGTCGTATTGTTGTGAGAGAAATTTCTTCTTGAGTTTTCTCAAGTTTTGGATACGTTTTCACTCTTCTGGATTATCACTGTGCCTTCCTACGGATTACTGTGATTCTCTTAGGATTACTGTGTGATTCTTGTGGATTTACTGTGCTTATCAGTGTCTCCAGTTTTGAGTGAGTTATCCTTGTGTTTTCTTTGTTCTTCCCATCATGGCCTCTGTGCAAAGGAAGTGCCTGGAGTGTCAACGTTTTCTTAGCAAAGGCGATCCCCATTCCCTTTGTTATGGATGTAGTGACAAGATTCCCTGCTCTTATGAAGATCGTTGTCTTTTGTGTCACCATTTGACTCTTGATGAATGGCAAGTGATGCATGAGAATCGTACGAAAGTCAAGACTCCCAAGCGCAAGGCCACTCCTAAATCAACCCCTGCTAAGAGGATTAAACAGTCACCTCCTGCTAACACTCCTGCTAAACCATCGGAATTGGAAGAGATTAAGCAAATGCTCTCTGCTCTTACTTCCAACATGGCCTCCTTGAAGAAGGACACTTACGAGCGCTTCTCAGCGCTAGAGACTTCTAGGGCTAACCCCGCGGCCGTGGGCTGCACGGGTGACCCGTCCTCTAACTCTTCGAACCGTATGCAGCCTGTCTCCCCGGCGCCCGTGCTGAGGGAGGGGGCGGTCGGTTCAGCTCCTCTGACTGGCCAAGGAGACACGGGACATGGCTTTCCCAGTGATCTCCGCGGCAAGCATGAGCAATCTGAGCAAGCCAGCTCTGTTAGCCGTGGCAAGCTGTCGAATACCACGGCGCCCAGCGGCGCACGGGATTCACAGGGAGCCAGGGGCAAGCAGACGGATTCCGTTAAGCCTACCGTTAGCACGGGCGGCTCGGGTCTGACGGCTTCAGTGAAGAGTGAGGCGAGTTCCCGCGTGCCCGCACGTGCGGCTGGGGACGCCCAAGCCAAATTCATTAGCATTGACAATCCACCGTTGATTCCCGTGCTTCACGACCCAAGCACATTGCCTACATTGTGCTCTTCAGCCACGGACACGGACTCCTTGGACTTTTCTATTTCCGAATGTCAGGGACAATTGGTGATTTTACCGGATGAGTCTTCACGGCCGATGGACCCCGAGTGGACTTTGTCAGACAAACTGGAGTATCTGCATCGTCTGAAACCGTGTACAGCTCCACTACCATCAGATGAGCCATCCTCTCCTAGGCCTCAGGAGTTAGGAGATTCGGGGTCGCTTCCCCCTTCCCGTCCTTCCAAGCTCTCTCTGCCTCACTCCTCGGTCATTAAGTCATCATGTAATGACATTAATACTAAACTTGCCAATCAGACGGGACAGCTTTTCGTTCCCAAGCTTAGGACTGGTGCGACTTATGTGATTCACAACAGATTTATTTCTCCGGAGTTACCTTCCTTGGATAAGGATTTTTCTAGACTTAATCCTCGGGCAGGTTCAGCAAATCAAATCAACATTTCCAGATCGGATTTACTTGAAATGGATCACAATGCACGGCTTTCTCAGGACATTCTATCCTACATTAACTGGTTTTGTGCTGGGATTAGGGAGATGCTTCCTCCCAAGTTCGACTCCTATGACAACATTGATCCAGGTACGCTCCAAACCATGAGGGCTGATGACGTGGCCATGGCACATGGTTTTCTGAATTCCATTTTCATGGCCTCTCAGGAATTGGCTAACGCTTCATCGAATACATCGGCCCGCGTCTTACTTGCGGAAAGACAGCAGTACGTGTCGAGGATCAGTGATCTGCCGTTGGATGTTAAGGACTCTCTGCTTACTCAACCCGTCCAAGCTCCAACTCTTTTCAATGGGAAATGCACGCAAGCTAGTGAATCGCAGAATGCAATGACTAGCAAATCTCTCAACCTCAAACTTACGCAAGCCTTGTTGTCAAGAGGGTCATTCCAAGGAAATCGCCGTGGCAATGCTAATCCTAGACCAACCCCACAGAACAAGCAATCCAACCAGTTGCCTCCGCCCCACTCGTTTACTCGGGGTGCCCCCCGCGGGCGCAGGGACTTTCACCCCCCTCAATCCAAGGATCATTCCAGACCCTCAGGGAAAGACCAGGGCAAGTCTTTTCGTGGATCGAGAGGAGGTTTTAAACGATGACTGCCACATTCCTCCGTCTCCTCATCCTCAAACCTGTCGACCGCTTCCGCCCCCCGACTTGGATTTGATGACGCCCTTTCCCCAGTCGACTTCCCCCTCTCCCGTGGGGGGTCGTCTGGGGAGATATCTTTTAAACTGGAAGGTAGTGACCAGCGATACCTGGATTCTAGCCATTATAGCCGCGGGATACAGACTTCAGTGGGATCACATTCCGCCATTGGCAGTCCATCCTCAGGGAAAAAGATTTTTTCTGCAAGGCCCCAAGCTCCAAGCAGCGCTCACCGCCATCGAGCAACTGTTAGCCAAAGACGCCGTTTCGGAGTTAGACCCCACAGACGTCTCCCTAGGTTTTTATTCACCCGTGTTCCTTGTGCCGAAGAAGGATACACCAGAAATGAGGATGATAATAGATCTCAATCCTCAACAAATCCTTCCTGTGCAGACCGCCAAAGTTCACAATGGAATCGCTAAACAAGATCCCCAAGCTGATTCTTCCTCTATCAGTCTTTGCCAGTCTGGACTTGAAGGATGCCTACCTGCATGTTCCCATCCATGTCAAATCCCGCAAGTTCCTCCGGTTTGCAGTCAACGGTCGCCGATTCGAGTTCAAGGTGCTTCCCTTCGGCATCTCCATCGCCCCTTGGCTCTTCACCATGATCACGGCTCCCATGCTTCATTTTCTTCATCTCCATCAAGTGTTTATCCATGGTTACCTGGACGATTTTTTGCTCCGTCATCAGAGCCGCACCCTCTTACTCCATCATCTAAAGCTTGTCAACCATGTGTTCACTCACCTGGGTTGGATAGTGCACCCGGAAAAATCACAATTTATCCCGTCTCCACGGATCAAGTTCTTGGGAGCCATGTTGGATGCGACCACCTCCACCATCGCCCCGTCAGAGAGCCGTTGGGCTTCCATCCAATCCGCCATCCAATTGATGTTGGACAACAGCAGACCTCAACCTCTCAGGGCATGGATGTCCCTTCTAGGGTCGCTTACCTCAATTCAAGCCTTTACTACTCGCGGCCGTCTGAATCTGCGCCACGTCCAGGCATGGGTCAACAGCTGTCGCCACCTTCCGTTAGATTGCAAGATCTTACCAACAGGCGTGGTTTGCCGAGAGCTCCGATGGTGGACCTTACGCACGCATGTCATGGAAGGTTGTCCGTTCACTCTGCCAACCCCCCAACATACGATCTACACAGATGCTTCAAATGCGGGCTGGGGAGCTCATTGGAATCATCACATGTTGAGCGGGACCTGGAGTCATGCGGAATCCAGTCTTCACATCAACCTGTTAGAATTGAAGGCGGTTCTCCTAGCCATATCAAACTGGAAGTCCCTTCTACAAGCATCAAGCATAATGATTGCAACGGACAACTCCACAGTAGTTGCCTACATCAACAAGCTAGGAGGCACCAGATCAGCTCCTCTAATGCAACTGATAAGAGACCTGTTCTCCCTAGCAGACCTTTGGTCGATAACCCTGCAGGCCAGGCACATTCCGGGGAAACTAAACTTTCTAGCGGACTCGCTATCCAGAAGGAAGCTGATTGTCTCATCGGAGTGGACGATTCATCCCCAAGTGATGGATCTCATCGCCGAGAAATGGGAAAGACCTCAAGTGGATCTGTTTGCTACGGCACTAAACCACAGACTCCCGTGTTATGTCAGTCCAGTCCCGGATCCTCAAGCCCTAGCGGTCGATGCTCTGTCAATCTCCTGGGAGAATCTGATAGCGTACGCATTTCCTCCCTTCAAGTTAATCCGAGATGTGCTCAACAAAGTCAGACAACACAAGTGCGTAGTGTATCTACTAGCCCCGGCGTGGCCCACGAGGGCATGGTTTCCATCGTTACTGAGCCTGCTCAAGGAACCTCCGTTGAAACTTCCCCAGTGGTGGAACCTACTGCAACAGCCATCCTGGCAGCCGGACAATCTGAATCTCCAGACCTTCAACCTTCACGTCTGGAAAATATCCAGAGAGCACTCCGAGAACGAGGTTATGCACAAGAGACTTCAGACGCTATTGCAAGATCCATTAGACCTAGCACCTCTGCTCTCTACGATAACAAGTGGATCAGGTTCCAGCAGTGGAGGACAGACAGAGGATTAGACAAGCGCCCTTTGTCTATGGCTGTTATTGCAGATTTTTTGAATCACCTTCGTCTGGATCGCAAGCTGAAGGCGGGAACGATTGAAGGCTACAGGTCTGCGATAGCTTCAGTGGCTGAGCTACAGGGCCTAAATGTTGGTTCGGATGTGACCCTCACAAGACTCATAAAATCCTTCAAACTGCAAGATATTAAGTCTCCAAATACTTTTCCAAAATGGGATCTCTTACTTGTGCTGCAATCTCTACAACGAGCTCCCTACGAACACTTGAGTGAAACTTCTCTAAAATTCCTTGCTTGGAAGACAGCTTTTCTGATAGCGTTCGCATCAGCTGCCAGAGTGTCGGAGATTCATGCTATTGATGTCTCTTCTATTAACTTCGCCCATAACTATACATCAGTGTCATTCAGAGCTATCCCTGAATTTCTGGCAAAAAATCAATCTACTGCCTCTGGCCCTTTGGGAACTAGGGTTTACTCCTTCCCGGCACTGCCTACGCCCAAGGACTCTAAGGATCAAGCTCGCTCTCTATGTCCGATTAGAGCTCTCCGTTGGTACCTGGTCAGAACACATTCTATCAGACAAGGTAGAAGACGACTGTTTATCCCATGCAAGCCGGGTCTGTCATCAGAGATATCAAAAAACACTATTGCTTCATGGCTCCGTAAGACCATCACCTTCGCCTATTCTACAGCCGATCAGGATACAGTTAATGCCAAGTTCTCACCTCATGAGATTCGTGCCTTATCCACTTCTTTAGCTGCCTGGAAGTCGGTCTCCATTGACCAGATAGTAGCCTCTTGTCAGTGGAAATCTTCGAGTGCTTTTACCAGAGCCTATCTCCGAGACATCGCGCCAATTCTGGAAGGCCTATCGTCACTAGGTCCCCTGGTGGCGGCTCAACATCTCTCTGCCTGACCCACCCCCCTTTGGGGAAAAAAAGGGGGGGGGGGGGGGGGGGGAAGTCCGAGGTCTATGTGAGTTCCAGTCTCGTCCTATCAACGTAGATGGTGGACTTCAACCACGAGTTAAGGTGGGCATTATCCCCTATTACTTCCCGCACAATACTAACGGCTGAGGAAGTTTATGTTCACCCCTAAGTTTCGTGTTTCATTATTTGAGGATTGGCGTGACGTGGTATAATCGCGCTTTGATCCCCAACAGTTATTCGAGTTTCAACACTAATCTTCCCCAGCACATCCCCACCTGAAAATAGTACGGAGTGCAGAAGATGAATTGCGTATTTTATCATTTCCAGTGTCAACTCCATTTTAGACCTCTCTATTTACGTCCCGAATTTATCGCGAATTACGTTCGTTTTACGTAATTTTCGAGTGATAGCGGCAATTTCCTTGTTTTTTCACCATTTCTTAAGGAAAATTTGGCCGATAATACGATATTTTGGGAAATTAAATGAATAATATTCCCGAAAATTCAAGTTTTCCCTATAGAATTGTGGAAAATTTACCATTATTCGGATAAGTTTGGGACGAGATTTTGAAATTTTAACGTTATTCTTACGATTATCTCCCTTGATGTCGTGGGTTTTGATATTGAAATTCATGATTTCCTAGAGATTAAATTTCTCTATATTAAGAATCTTAAAAGGTCTGGATACCCTCCTCCTTATGTGGGATTCTGTCAATGTTGGTTTAGAGGTAACCGTTTTCGCAATAATTATGAAACAATCACAATTATTGTTAGTAATTATAAAAAATCTTACCTCTAAACCAACGAATTACTCCCACCCTCCTCCCTGTTATCCAACCATCTCTACTTCGAAAAGAATGACAGCTGAGTTTGAATTTCAAGGGGAGACAATTCAAAGGGAGATAATCAAGAAAGAACAAGAATACCACTAAAAAATTTCTTTATTCTCTCACTCTGTACGATCTCTCTGAAAGAGAGAAATAAGTCAATGTTGGTTTAGAGGTAAGTTTTCTTATAATTACTAACAATAATTGTGATTGTTTCATAATTATAAAGTAAATAAAAGGGTTCAACTCATGAAGATTTAGATAGACATGCAGATGACTTGAGTCTCACTTCAACATCACAATTACATGTACAACATACATGATCAAATAAAATCATTTTGTGCCAATATGAACAGATAGTTGAAAGCAGATATTAATGTATAAGTAGAATTGAATCACAAAATTCAACTCATGGCAATAACTTCCTAAAACAAATTTCTTCTTCTTCTAATTGAAATCTTGTGCAGCAGAAAAGTGAAAATCTAATATTTTTTCACGTCCAGCACAATTCAACCAGACCGGTCGACCTCCAGGTTGTACCTGTTGGACTTATGAAAAAAAGCATGTAGGAATGCTTTTGACCTCACCAGCAGAATATTGATGCTTGATTGATGTAGATCCTTTATATCTTAATATATAGTTTTATTTGTAAAGTTTATCTTCTGATGACAAATCCTAGAGAGATGATCAGCTACAGAGTCGGTGTCTGGTTTTTTTTCAAAATAACATACTACCGGTAATCTATTTTCATGGCATAATTCCTCTATGGTTTAAATCAAAGAATACAACTATTTCTGACATGCATAAATGTTAATAAAAATTTTTGTTACAGTTTGTTTACATGCAATCTTCTGTGTTAGTTATAAGCGCAACTTCAAGGGGATATTATTCATGAAAATGTATCTGGCTCATTATTTATGAAAGGAGATCATACATTGAACTATCGTCCTTTCATTTTGACATAGCCTGTTCAGATGTTGAATCAAAAAGTGTTAAAAAAAGGGCAAAGTTACTTAAATTAGAAAGCAAAAATAATTTCGAAATGGTCGTCAGACTATTAAAAGTAATACCCAATCATGATCTTACACACACCATTTTTCATTGAAAGTTGATTTCAGCAATGCATCATCACATGTACGTTGCATGTAGCAGTCTCTTCCACAATTGCAAAGACTTTAAAGATTTGCTTTTACATACTTGTTACATCATCTTAAAGCTGCATTTCATCAATTGCTGCCAACTCTTGTTCAAGCTCTCCAGCAGAGTTATCACAAACCCTATTTGGAAGGTTGGTAGTTCAAGAAATCATATTGAGTATTCTATACCCAAATATGAATTCAACTGTTCTGGTTTGTTTTTTCAAACTTAAAACATAATGATATGCTTGTTTTAAAAGAGATGCCTCTTTGAGATTGCCCCAGTTTCCAAGTTAAACGTCCATGCCAGACCCAATTAGCGCTATTTAGTTGTTGGCATCTAACCAGGGATTGACCCAAAACATACATTTAACAGCCCTGGTTTGCATATTAAACTCTATAAAACCCATTAAATTAAAATATATTGTGGATATTCTTTTATTATATACTAGTCGTAAAAAGACTGGATGGAAATTGATGACAAACCATTGGTTTGTAGTTCAAGCAGAGTCTTGAAGACCTAAATATTGTTGCGGCAGTCCTAGTTTTAGCGTTATGACTTCTGTAGATCTAACCGTTAAAGATAGAAATACATGCATAGAGAGAAAAATGATCAGTTTTGAATTTCCAACACTGTCATTTATGATAAGTAAGTATTTAAGTGTTCAGAATTTTTTTTAGAGCAAAATAAGTGAAAAAATTACTTTTTTTCACTTTTTTACCCAAAAAATGAAAAATATGAACAATTTGCGAGGCCTCTCGATCTGTATGTTATAAGACAGGTATAAACTACAATCATGCCAAATTTCATGCTTGCATCACGATGTGCACAATTCAGCTAAAAAATGGCACTTATCCGCTGTACTATTGGGTATATGCCTCCCTCCTCCCGCCTAATTCTGACTAATTATTCTTAATTAGCTATGAAAGTGAAGGTTGGGTAGAGATTACTTCCCCTTGTAAGGTAGTATGAAAGGGGCGAGTAGTGGGCAGGCGGAAGTACGATCAGGATTTTTTTCTCGGTTTTATCGTAATATTTTCAATATTTCTACAACTTTCATGTTATTTTCATTTGATATATGAAATTGCAATAAGGTACCAAATGGAAGTTTTCCCTTCAAAGAATCAGCATCTTCTACAGGTTGGTACAAATTTTTATGAACAGCAGATAGTATTTAAAACCCCTGAAGCAAGTTGTAGGTTGTCACCTACTAGGGTCAGGCTACAGTGTCTACCAATCTAAACGTTACTTCAAACTCCATTCTTGTGGCCACAACCTGTTTTCAAAGACCATACATAACAGGCAAGGACTCCAATTCTAGCAATATCGTCCCCAGGCTGATCAAGTATCAGCTGGGTTTACATCTGTTACAAGTGAAGTAGCAAGCAGAGCTCACATACCCCGATCCCCACTTTGTTCAAAGAATTTCAAACAGTAATATTGATAAACATTGGTTAAAGTTTAGTTTAGTATACAGTTTTAAAGATAAGTCACTGTGTAACTCATGTTTCCACTGAAACCACAAAACTAAGTTCATAGGTTTTACCATTAAAAGGGTACATTTAGGAATAATGGTCAATCTAAGTTTCAAATTTTAAGTAGTTATCATGAATATTCTATGAGATATGCTGAGAACAACATAAAAGAAAATCCACATATTTGTTTAACCCTTAAAAGGCATATCCAGCGATCATAATGGATGAGTTGATGGACGGACCGAGGGACAGACAGACTGAATGCTTTTGCCCCTTGATTCTTAAGGGTGTGGCCGATGTGGTTCCTCCCTTAGTAGGGGCCACAGAGCCACCAAAGCTACAATTAATAATCCTCACTAGTCAAGGAGTGTGTACACAAAGTTCCAGCTTTCTTGGCCTTATGGTTCTGGAGAAGAAGTAAAAATTCCACAAAGTTTACGGACGGATGGACAGACAGACAGATGGGGGAATTCACAGACAGATAAATGGACAGACGAACACCGGAAAGGATGCCATTCTGTGTGCCCATCGGACGTTTCAGGCCTCATGATCTAAAAATGTAAACAAATTCATTCTGTTTCTGAGGCCTAATTAAGTTCACAGATTATCATTCTAATGGTGAGCCTTACCCTTCCTCTTTGTATATTGTTCTGATGGATCCATGGCAAGTGCGATATTTTATTTCACCTTCAACGGGCTGAGGACCTTGAATTCTGCTCTTGGCAACGTCATATGGAATATTGATACATGAAGCCAAGATACCAGCGCAGAGTCCAATTGAAAATCTTCGCAGGAGATCATATTGTGCATCCTGAAATCATACCCAACAAAGATAGACAATATTGCTACCGGTATATACAAAATGGCATTTAAGCCATGATCAAGAACAAAATCTAACCATGAGTATAGAAATCTTTCTTTAACATTTTCTTTAGGACTATAGAAAATGATTGAATCAATATCATATAATCTTTTATCTTTTTATCTTCATACACCTTCCAGTTCATTGTTCAACTCAACTGCTTAATTTGTCAAGTCAATAAAAATTATCTATCTCCATGATGAATTTGATCATTTATAAGCCAAAAGAGAACATTCCATTATTAAGACATAACTCACTTGTATTTTCTTAATTAATAATATTAATAATAATGAGGATATTTATATCGCACTATTTTCAGGTATTTGTACCAGTAAAATAAAGTGCTCCTACATTATTACCCTGAAGGAATTGTACTTTCAAAGCTGATATCAAGTGTTAAGTGCGACCATGTAGATACGTAAAACTTTTTTCCAGGTATAATTTTACAGATTCAACACTTTTTACCCATGTACACCAATATGTTCAAAATTGTTAATTATATCATACCCCCATTAAATTCAGCATATAAAATCTTAATCAGAACACTACTTATACTGTTGGAACTCTGAGATGCAACAGGTTTGAAACAATAAATAAACAGTCTCCCCTCTTGCAAAGAAAAAAGAAGAATATTTAAAAAAGATTTACATGTCTAAATTATTAGTCACGACACACCATCATACCATTATATATATATCAACACCAAGTTTGACTGACCTATGCATAATTTAGAAGTTCTGGGCCTAACAGAATTCATAGTCTGTATCTAAATTCCACATTTGATCAAAATATGACACTAAGTTCAGAAAACTAAGTTCAGAAATCCTTGGCATATAAATGGACAGACTGACGCCGGACATGATGTGATTCTTTGATTTGCTGCGAAAAACACATTTTACAATTATTGTTTAGATTGTTAACCATGACACACCTTCATGTAATTATGTTTTTCAATACCAAGTTTGGTCAACCTATGACACATAGTTTAGAAGATCTGGCCCAGTTTTCTAAAATTGTACAAAAAATGTTTATTTTTTTTCAGAATTGTTAATCATGACACAACTTCATATGATTATATGTCCTGATATTGAAATTGATCAAAATAAAAGATTTACCAGTAATTTGACAGTTGTGAGCTGGACAGGGCTTGTAACAGTTTTCTAACAAATTTATCACTTTTCACTTTAAATCACTGAAGTGGTTATGCAAAATCTTCTTACTCGGACCACACCATTTAAATCTATTTTCATCTTATTTAAAAGGCATTTAAAGCCGATTTGTTGTATACAGACTACTATAAAAAAAATAGGATGCGATTTAAGAGGCATATAAAGCCGATGGCACATAAAGCCAATTTGTTGCATACAGAGTACTTACCAAAAATAGAATATGCCATTTAACAGGCACGTAAAACCGATTTGTTGTATACAGACTACTTACCAAAAATAGGATGCCATTTAACCCTTATAAACCTCCAGTGACGTCACTCTATTGTTCTATTAGGTTCTTCTTTAACCGGATAAACCTCTTTGCCGGGCATTCTCCAAGAATGCCCAGGGCTTTCTCTAGGAAAGCCCGGGGCTTACTCTAGAATTTATCGGAAATTTATTTTGATTGGGATTATACAAGTTTTGAAATATTTTGTTTCAAAGTCCTTCTTCGAATGAATACCATCACAAAATATCACATTTTTGACAAATCACAAATATAATGTTCGCATGCCTGGTTTCGAACTCTGCACCACTCGCTTACTAAACTGGCGACTTTGACAACTCGGCTATAAAGGCCCACGAGAACAATGATGTATTTTCCACAGTGACAATCATGTGAACTTCACGAGGCAGATAGCGCATGCATTTCACGTTCACGGCTTGGGTAGCGAGCGCAAAGCACGTGCAGGGCGCGGATGTGCTCTCCGTTTGCTCATGGTGATTCCCTACCAGTAAAATTCAATGAATCCATTTTTATTCTTATTATTATTGAAATTATTTTGTAACTACGGTTTATCTCGGTTCATAAGTTAGATCAAAACCTCGCCCTCGGTGTTGTTTGATAATGTAAGCCCTCAGCCTCGGGAAATTGGGGCGGGCCTGTCGGCCCTTTCCAATTTCCCTCTGCCGCGCTTACATTATCAACAACACCTTTGGCTCGGTTTTGATCCTACACTTACGATGCTAAGGACGGAATATTCCGGTCGAGGATAACATTGCCTGTGAGCCCTCTAGTCGAACCCCGGATAGAGGAAACTAACTTTCCTTATGATGCTATAATTGACTGAAAGCACTCTAGGCGAATCGCGGAATTTTCTGCACCAAGACTATTCTCTGTTCAAGGCTCGTAATTATTTTCCTCGCATCACTAAAAGCCGTCTTTTTATGAAAAGTGGTCTAAATGGTGGATCAAACGGTGTACGAAGTTTCACAACATTATGTCACCTGTAGCACAATGAAAAACGCTCATGAAAACGCCTAATTTTTCTCGTTCTATCCCGAGAGCGAGAATAACGATGCGTCACTAATTGCCCACGGGCGCACAGGATTACATTGTTTGCACAGATTAGAGAAGCACACCTTATCTCTCACACGCCGTGGCAAACTAATCTTGAGCGGATTTCAATGAAAAAGCATTGTTGAAAAGGGCATTGAATTGTCGTCATTTTGATGTGTAATATTTACATGCGCTATAAGAATTAAATGATGAAACTACAAGCAGTGAAAAAACAGTGATTTTCAGGTATTTTCAGCTATGTACCACTTTTCACACTAAGTTATTTCATGAAATACGTAGCACATTTTGACAATTTATAAGTCAGAAGGAAGAGGGAAAAATGCCCTTTTATTCAATGTAAAATTCATGCATATGCAATGAATACTTTTCACACAGCCAGCCCCTCACAAACAGGTATTTTCTCTGTTGAATTGTTGATAAAACACATGCTTTCGCACTTGATATTTCAATAACCAAGTGGCACGCTCTAACACATGATATATCGATGGAAAGAGCATAAAATCGCCTTCAATTTGGTATATCATTTGTATATGCGCACAGAGAAAAAAAGATGCAAGAAGTCCCATGACAAAACTTACACGATCGCGTTGATGAAGTACGAGGTTTGTTACCACTTCCGGGCATCACCTTGATGTATGTTTTTTTTTCGATAAAAAATCGAGTGTGATCGGAATTTTGTTTTGAGAATTTTGAATATTTTTATTGCGGCCCTCACCATGAGAAATACATGTAGGCTGAATTTACCCTTAGCCCCCAAACTTCAACATTCAGTATCAGGTTTACTGAAATTCAAAAATAATGTTTGGTGTTATTCCAAGGTGTGAAACATTTAGCATATATGTCGGGCGAGGTGTTCCTTTCGAGAACACCCTATGTCATGGCTTATGTTGCCCAGCACCTGGGACGTCCCGGCGGGTAGGTCCGTGGAACCTATCAAAAGTTGCAAAACTTTTGTAATCCACAAATGACAATCAAAACGTCCCTGACGTAGATTGTATTTGCGTTCGCAACTCGCCACCTCATCGCCTAGGAAGTAAGAAAACGCATTAAGGTGAAAAAAAGTTTGGAAAAATTCTTGGGCTGGGGTTGCCGTCGGCCAATGAATGTCCATGAAGCTCACATTGGATTTCTCTGTAAAATGCTCTTGAGTTGTCGTTCTTTGTTGCATATGTCTAAATCTTTTTTAATCTATTACAGATGATTAAGAGGATGCCAAGAACGAAACCTAGAAGGCCGAGGACTCGGGAGTTTTGAGGGGCCGTTTACCTCCAGCGACGACGAGTTTATTGCCGAAGTCCATGCTGACGAAGCCTCTGATATGGAGACTACAGATGAGAGTGATAGTGATGATAGTGACGGTTTGGTATCGGACATGGACAGTGATCCAGATATAAGAAACATTGCAAGAAATATACTAGCTGCTACGGGCGGAGCTGCTAGGGCTGGTGGTACTTCCACAGAAGATAATTTCAGTGGCTTTGATGAGCAATACAATGACATATGGCCACACATAGTACTGAAGAGGGTGATTTCATGTCTAAATTAATGGAAGGAAGGGTCGAGGCCATGTGGACGTATTGATTTGCCTTTCAGTGGCAAGACTGGTTTGGGACAGTTCAGAGAAATGCCAGAACAAGCACAACCTATTGACTATTTCAAACTGAAGAGGACTACGGAATGATGGCAACAGAAACCAATTACATATTTTCACCAAGAATGTGACGGCAAGGTTCTTCCCCTCCTGTTTGAGGTTGCACCAGTGAAGGATACGAATGTGGAGGAGATGAAAGTACTCATAGCAATGACTATCACCATGTCCTTAGTTGTACAGAGAAACTTTTCAGAGTATTGGACTACCAGTGATGTGACGTTGACGCCTTTCTTTCCAAAGTGTATGCCCAGGGAAAGGTTTTGGCTCTTGCTCACATACCATCACCTATCTGGTAACAGTACAATGGCGGGACGAAACACACCTCAGTTTTCCCCAATAAATAAACTTGGCTTCTTGTATAACCGCATCATACATCGGTTTTCCAGAGTTTACATACAGCTTCAACATATCTATTGATGAGGGATTGGTGCCTTGGAAAGGCAACCTCAGCTTCAAGGTTTACACCCCTGACAAAACCAAAGAAGTATGGAATAAAAGCTTACATGTTGTGCGACTCGCACAATGGATATGTCTTTAAATTCAAACTCTACACTGGAAGAAGCAACGAAGCTGTCTCTTTAGGTGGGAAAACGTATGATTTGGTCATGGATTTGGTCAAGGAATAATCCGGTAAAGGATATCATGTTTACATAGACAATTTTTATTCATCTGTGACATTGTACATAAACTTGTGGGAGTGTGGTTTTGGGGCGACGGGGATGTTGAGAGGTTGTCATAAAGGAATTCCAGAGAAAATGAAAAGAAAACAAAAGAATGCAAAGAAGGGTTCCGTGCTGCAACAGCACAATCAAGACCTTCTACTCGTCAGGTATGAGGACAGAAAATGAGTCTTGCTTATGTCCACTGTTGAAGACGCACAAGCTATTGACACAGGCAAAAAGAACAGGGTGACTGGCGAACCACATACAAAACCTTGTATTGTGCATGAGTACAATAAGTACATGGGTGGTGTCGATCGCGCTGATCAAATGTTGTCGTACACTCCGTTCAAACTGAAAACTCTCAAGTGGTGGAAGCGTGTTTGGTTTCATATCCTCAACATTGCTCTTTTGAATGCCTACGTTCTGTACAAAGAACTTTCAAAAGATAAAACTTTCAATAATAAAAGCCGTCAATTCAGGAAAGAAATAGTTCAACACATTATAACCTTTGCGGACACAGATAAGGTTGTAAGTCTGCACAGACGTCTCCGGGGTCGGCCAAGTACGAGCGACGATAGTTATGTCTTCATGTTCGTCACTTTCCGTCAAAGATTGAGCCTGTCGGAAGGAAGAAGAATTTATCACGCGCCTGTGTGGTATGTGCCAAAGCCAGATGTGAACTTCAGCGACGTGCAGCACAAGCTACCAACCAGCCAGTTCGAAAAAAGAAAAGAATAGGAAAGGAATCTTTATTCAAATGTGTAGAATGCAGTGTCTGTCTGTGTGTAACGCCATGTTTCCGACTATACCACACATCAGGAGATTACTGTAAAGCTTAAATCAGTCTCACAGAGAAGGATGATGATAATGGACAGGAAGAAGATAATTAAAGAAAGAAGAAAGAGGTGGAGGTGTGGACAGTGTTCTCTCGACCATGTTAGGTCCCAAAAGATTGTTCTTCCATTATTGTTATATGCTGTTGTCTTATCTTGTAAAGCTATTTCTAAAAATATATTATTTCTTTTTTTTTTCGTAAAAGAGAAAGAGAAGATCAATGTGAGCTGTCCGTGGAAGTTCAACTAGAGCCGCATCATGAACCCCCATGCACCCTTCTTTGGCACTTTATATCTTTTGAACGGGGTGGCGAAATTTCAAATCAAATTATATCATTGTAAAGGTCGAAGAACGAGCTTCAATCCAATGTCATTTGTACATGCGCACGAAAAAGTAAAGAAACTGCAAGTGCGCAACATCTGTCGCAAATATCAAACTTTTTCTGAAAAATGATTGAGGGTACCCACCTAGCGGCATTCATATCTCACGAACCATTTTTTAATTTTTTCACTGTCGTGTGTGTAGAGGAGAGAATTGTCTTTATTTACATGTATCATTTGTATATGCGCGCACAAAAATAAAGAAGCCGCAAGCGGTGCGCGGTGTAATGAATGTTATCGACTAGCATGTGTCTTTATCGACTGGTACTGCATTATCGGTTGGTATGCCTTCAATGAAACGTAACGTCAACTCATCAACGTGTTGTTGATACGCTACATGGTGTCAAAAAATGGGTTTAAAAGCTATCAAACTAAACATTTGAAGTTTTACGCGACCTGTAAGTGGAGTCAAGACCTCCAAGAGTTGAAACGGCAAGTGTTTTATGAAGTGACATTGTCAATTTTAATGAAAATTAGCGAAAATTCGCTACCGCATGTTCACGAAATTAGGTGACTATCGCCGATACAGTGATAAGAAGTTGATGTGTAGACTTTCATTATGGCAAGTACAGTAGTGACAGTAATACGCCTCGCATGAATTGGGAGGCACTTGATCTCAAGCGAGAATTGAAACGTTTCAAACAACACTGTCAATTTACATTCCGGGGCCCCTTGTCTGCCAAATCACAAATTCAGAAAGTGAACTATTTAATGACTTACATTGGTGACAAAGGGAGAGAAGTGTATGAGACATTTACATGTGCCCCTGGTGAAGGTGAGAATCCTGCTGAGAATGAAACATTGAATATGACCGTTATGTGGCTCCTAAAAAGAACCAAATTAGGTCAACAGTGATATTCAACAGGCATAGGCAGAACAGAACGAGATATTTGACAATTTCGTAACAGACTTGAAGCTTTTGGTGAAAGATTGTGGTTATGTTGAACCGGATACAATGCTTAGAGATGCAATTGTTTTTAGATCATACCATGATTCAGTCAGGGAGAAGTGTCTTGACAAAGGTGATGAACTTACCCTCGATGCTGCAATTCAAATAGGGCAGAATTATGAGGCTTCACTCCAGAGTATGGCAACCATTGGTGATAAAGACCCATAGGTAAACAGGGTTTTTGTGAAGAAAAAGTCAAGTTTCAAAACAAAACAGTCAAGTCAAACTCAAGTCAGTTACATGTCAGAAGACATGAAAGATATGGTGCAAACAGACCAAAGAAAGTTGATAAGCAATCTAAATCTGATATTTGTACTAGATGTGGATACCAAACATCTCACAAGAAGTGCCCTGCAAAAAGCGCACAATGTGCCAAATGTAAACTGTTTGGACACTTAGCTAGAATGTGAAAAACTAAGCTTAATGAAATTGACATAGTTGATTGTTCCACATGGGCTAATAGTTTCTCGTCTAAAACGAGACAGGATGAAGATAATGAGTATTCTTCAGATGAATATTCACATCTTGTGCACACTGTTGAGATGCCCGGACATAGAAACTGGTGGATAGATGTCAAAGTTTGTGGCAAGAAACTAGGTGTACAGATTGACACAGGAGCAGACAAGTCACTCCTGCCATATCACACATACATTGGAATGGGACTGAAGTTTCCTGTAAAGAGGACTGACAAGTGCTTCAAAAGTTAAACTCTCCATGCTCTAGACGTTGAAGGAATGGTCACCCTACCTGTGACCTACATGGACAGAACTGTTAATGTTCCATTCTACATTATTCACCTGAATCAGAAGCCATTGTTGTCAGGAGATGTGTGTGAGGAACTAGGTTTAATCGAGAGAACCTATGCTGTCACTCCGGATATTGACAAGTACCCAGAGTTAAAGTCAACTACAGGCTCACTTCCAGGCACTTACCACCTAAAGATTGACCCTACGGTACCACCTGTCATTCATGGTCCTAGACGTCAACCGAAGGCATTGGTGGAGAAAATCACAAGCAAGTTACAGAAAATGGAAGAACATGAGCAGAATGCCAGAGTGACTAGGCTGACGGATTGGGTTAGCTCAATGGTGACTGTCATTAAAGGTGACAAGGTGAGGATATGCCTCGATCCTAAAGACATGAATGTTGCAATATGTAGAGAGCATTACCCAATTCCAACGGTTGAGGAAGTGGTTTCCTCATTTCCTGAAGCAAAAATATTCTCTGTCCTAGATGCGAAGTCGGGATTACTCCAGATTCGTCTTGACTATGAGTCTAGTCTACTGACTACCTTCAACAGTCCAATTGGAAAGTTTCGTTGGCTAAGTTTGCATTTTGGAATCAAATCAGCACCTGAAATCTTTCAGCGTATCATGGACACTATGCTGGATGGAGTAATTGGAGCCATGGCAATAATGGATGACATCCTCATTGGTGGAAAGTCTGAGGCAGATCATGATAACATCATGATAGAAGTCACCAAAAGGGCAACAGATTTCAATCTCAAGTTGAACTTTGAGAAATGCCAGGTGAAACAGACGAGAGTGAAGTATGCTGGTCATATCGTCACTGAGAATGGCTTGGAAGAAGATCCAGGTAAAGTGAGGGCTTTGACTGAGATGCCCGTACCAGAGTCCAAAGGAGACGTAAGACATTTTCTTGGCATGACACAGTATTTGGCCAAGTTTCTGCCAAATCTCAGTGAAGCAGATGCACCACTACGTGATGTCATTAAGAAAGATGTTGACTTCTTTTGGAAAAGACCACAACAGAAGTCCTTTGAGAAACTGAAAGAACTATGTAGTACAGCCCCTGTGTTGACAAGATTTGACAACAAGAAAACAGTTGTGATTCAATGTGATGCTAGCAGCTTTGCCGTTGGAATGGTTCTCCTTCAAGATGGACATCCAGTTGCTTTATCCTCAAGAGCTCTTACAGACACTGAAAAGCGATATGCCCAAATTGAGAAGGAGATGTTAGCGATTGTGCACAGCTGCAGAAAGTTTAATTACTACATATTTGGCCGCCCAGTATCTGTAGAGACTGATCACACGCCCCTGCAGGCTATCTTCAGTAAGCCGCTGCTTGTTGCTCCAATGCGACTGCAGTCCATGCTCTTAAAACTGCAACCATATGATCTGAGTGTGATGTACAAACCAGGGAAGGACATTCCTGTGGGAGACATGCTGAGCTGTGCCAATCTACCAGACCAGGAGGTTGACATTCAGCCCATGTTGGTTAACATGGTTGACTACATTGCAGTTGCACCAACCAGATATCAGCAGTTTCAGAGATGTACAGCTGAGGAGTTGAACGAGCTACATTCAATCATCAAGAAAGGCTAGCCAGACACTAGAAATGAGGTACCCCATTGTCTCAGGGACTACTGGAACCAGAGAGATGAACTGTCAATATCAGATGGTGTTGTATACAAGGGTGTGTGGATCGTCGTACCTCCAAGTATGAGAGCTGATGTGCTGAAACAGATCCATGCTTCTCACCTCGGTATCAGCAAATGCAAACAAAGAGCTCGAGAAGCCTTGTTCTGGCCTGGTATGACAGCTCAAGTTGAAAGTTTGGTGAGAGACTGTGTCAAATGTAGTGAGTTCCAGAACAAACAGAAGTCAGAGACTTTGATGCCAAGTAAAACCCCTGCTTATCCGTGGTGCGAAATTGCATCTGACATCTTTGACTTTGAGGGTAAACAATACCTTCTCACTGTGGACTACTTCTACAGGTTCATAGAAGTTGATCGACTTCCAGATATGGGCTGCAAATCAACCATAGAGACTCTGAAAAGTCAGATATGCAGACACGGAATTCCAGAGAATCAGATAATGGACCGCAATTCTCCTCGAGAGAATTTACACAGTTCTGTGAAGACTATGGTATTCAGCACTTCACATCTTCACCCAACTACCCCCAGTCAAATGGTGAAGCAGAGCGAGCTATCCAGACCGTCAAAAGACTATGGAAGAAAGCCAGTGATAAACAACTTGCTTTACTTGATTATCGCTCAACGCCACTAGAGTCATGTGGACTCTCACCTGCTCAATTGAGAATGGGTAGAAGGCCCAGGAATAAAATACCTGTGTCCAGAGAACTGTTGGTACCTCAATCTTATGACAGAAAGTAAGTCACAGTCGGTCTTGACGAAGAGAAGGAAAGGCAGCAGAGGTATCACAATCAGAAAGCAAGCTCTGATCTTCAAGCGCTTTCACCAGGTGATCCAGTCAGGATGTCTCCTCTACCGGGTACTAGTACGTGGCTTCCAGCAAGAGTTGTTGCTCATCATGCCACTCCACGATCCTACATTGTGGAGCACAACAGTCGGAAGTATCGCAGAAACAGAGGTCATCTCAGACGCTCAACTGAGACGGCCCATGCACAGGGTACAAGGCTCTATCAACGTCCAACTAATGAACCACCTCCTGACGTTCGAACAGACACAACTGTGAGAGTGTCTCCCCTAAAGAGTTCTGAGACAACACCAAGTCAGACGGATGTGTCATGTGAGACATCTGTGAAATCCCCTATCAAGTCACCAGTGACTGTACCAAGCGTTGTCACTCGAAGTGGTCGAGTCAGCAAACCACCGAAGCGTTTGCACTTGTAATTTCCTTGATGACTTTAGCATATGTAAAAGTAATGCATTTGTTCAGTTGATATCTCTTAACCAGAGAATGGGTTTAGTTGTGTGCAGATCGTCCACATGATGACAGAGACATGTCTTTTAAATTGTTCTCAAGATTAATTGGATGTCTGAAGAAGGACTTTAAATTTATCAGTTTATTCCAATGATCTTCAAGTAAGGATACTGTGTTGTTAAGTTGGTTTGCATGTTAGTTTATCATTTCAGATATAGTTGTCATTGCACTTTAACAGCTCTAAACAAAGATAAGATAAGATAAGATAAGATAACACTTTATTACCCAGAAGGGAATTCTTCTTACATCAGACAGAGCATGACATGATACATGTAAAACTTAACAATAAGAATTCAATACTATGGAAGGATAACTATACAATACAATATAGATACAAAAATCAACACACATACATATTTATATAATTACACAAGCCGCACAAAGATATCATTAAACATGTTCAGAACTCGTGTTTAGAATTGAAATACTCGAGGGTATGAATGATTTCCTGGTTCGATTTGACCTATGGTAAGGAACATTAAAACGTTTTCCAGATGGCAAAAGAGAATATTCTGAGTGTAAGACATGTGTTGGATCAGAAATAATTTTCCGTGCATGTGTTCACATTTTTTCATCATATATTGACTTAGGATGTTCAAGTATGGTGCCAGCAATCTTTGAGCTTATATTTACAATCTTGATTATCTTGTTTCTATTTTGAAGACTGAGAGAACCATACCAACACTGAATGCCATAAGAAAGAACGCTTTGCACAAAGCAAGTGTAGAATATTTTCATCAATTTCAAATCAACATCAAAAGATCTTAATTTCCTCATAAAGTAGAGTCTCTGTTGGCATTTCTTGTACAAGGCTGTTGTATTGCTATTCCAAGGTAACTTATTGTCAATGATTGTACCTAGATATTTATATTCTGATACGACTTCAACCGGAGTATTGTTCATATTCACAGGTTCCAACAACTTTTCCCCGGTTCTAAAATCAAAAATCATTTCCTTTGTTTTGAGGGATGTAATGAATGTTATCGACTAGCATGTGTCTTTATCGACTGGTACTGCATTATCGATTGGTATGCCTTCAATAAAACATAACGTCAACTCATCGACGTGTTGTTGATACGCTACACGTGGCATAAAGACATCGCTCACAAGCGCTAGTTGCACTATCACTCCGGCTATCGCTTATTGAACTAGCATGTTTCTCGCGCACTGGCACCCCCCGGCATAACGGTACCAAGGTGCCTGTCGATTCTACTGTGCATGCCAGGTGATATGTTCCCCTAAAAATCTGTTGCGTTAGGAAGTTTTTGTGTATACTTATGAAGTTTTCATCCTTTGTATCTTTTGCGCCGTTAAGCGTATTATCATGATTCTTTGCAATCATAAAAACAAACATATCCTCTAAAGTTCCATATAAAAATCGTGTATGCGCGTCAAGTATTCTGTATTTTATCAACTGGAAATAAAGACTTTCTTTTGATGACTGTGGAAAACTAACTATGAGGCGCATTGTAATATTTTTTATATATTTATAAAGAGGAATAGTGTATCTAGAAGTCCATGTAAAAAGAATTATTGCACGTTCGTAAATAAAGATTTTACAAGACTCTAAATAAAGACAATATTTAGATTGTTATAAAAAATTTTACAGACACGCTACAAATTTCATTCAAAGTCGCAGTTATGTATCAACTATTCGACTACTTGACCCGCTAGGTCTTTTTGTTTTGAGCACGATATAACGTCCAGACTTTTCACACAAAAAACAAGAAATCAAAAACTATTCTTCAAATTGTTAACACATTTTCATATGATAATGTATCTCAATGTCAAATTTGACTTAAATATGATGATTAGATAAGAAGTTGTAAGCCGGACAGGACTTGTAACAGTTTTCGAACAGAGTCGTAACTTTTAGCAAAATATATCAATAAAATTTTATAAAAATATTTTTCACAATTTTTTTCATGACACACCTTAACATGATTATTATCTCAATATCAAACTTGATAAAAATTTGATGATTAGATTAGAAGTTGTGAGTCAGATTGGATCTTCACGACCTAATATTTTATGTAGATTTTCTCAAAATTGTTGTTATGACACATTATTACATGTTTCTTCATTCCTACTAGGAATTTGAGTTGAAAAGGTTGATAAGTTACAAAGTCATGAGCCGGACACAAAGTGTATCGGACAGACGGTGCCCATTTAAATACCCCCGCAACTTGGTCAAAAAGCCACATGAGGAACTCAGCTAAGGCTATACAGTATATTTTTATATTATTTTTACCTGGGAGACATGTTTGATAATTTTAGCTTTGCATTTCATGTTCATCATTCATCATTCACTACTACTACTGATTATTTGTAGCGCCAATATCCAGCTCAGAGAGCGCTACTCAAAGGCTTTGGTTTTGCCTTGATCAATGAATATGAGTCTTCATAATCATGACACATCTGTCACTATCTCAACTCTGGCAACAAAACGCCAATTGAAATAGTTCATTACAGTCCAACCTCGTTTAATTAGATGTTTTAGTTACAAGTGAAAATTGTCGTCCGGTTACCTAATTCAAAAATGTTTTTGTATTTTGTATGTATATATAGTGAAACTTTATTCCGACACTAGGAGATATTCTCACTTTCAATGTCAATGAATTAATGATAGTCAATATTAGAAGAGAATTTTATAAACTATCACATTTACACACACTTACAAAAAGTCTAGCTGCTATCAGAGTTTCATGTAGCATCTGTTTGAAATGTAGAGGCTTCTTCTGTAGGATATCAGTACTCAGTAATATTGACTAGATATGTGCTCCCGTGTTAATCCAAAAGTAAAAAGTCTCAAATGAAGTGATGCGGGTGCATTGTGCTAATTGATCAATCAAGCGATTGCTGAATGGATTAAAGAGACACAGAGTATGTTGATAGGATCATATATCAAATTTTGAAATCGATGTTATTACATCAGGAACCACTAAGTGTTACTGAAAATAACAAGTTAAAGGTCAATCAGTACATTAGAGAGAAAATACGGCCATTCAAAGTTCGGGATTTTGATCGAAAACCGGACAATGTGGCTGAGTGGCGCGCGCAAATTCGCCAAACGTACGTAATTTTGAAACCCTGTCATAAGCTGACAGGAAGATATATTCAATTCGATAGTGTATTGTAACCAATAGTTAGATTTATTGGATGCATAATTTTGAATATTAAACATATTTGAGATGTTTTCTTGAATTTTCCATAAAATCAAGCATTTTAGAGATATTATGCATAAATGGATTTATTTGCAAGTCCAGTGATGAGATATGAACTTCAATCAGGATATGAGATATTTTGTAGCTTATCAAAACCAAATAAAATTTTAAGAAATATACTCTGTGTCACTTTAATAATTAACGCAACGAGTCCCTTAGAAAACAGTTTTGATGGTCGGTATGTTGATCAGTGATTGGACACTCCAGATATCTGAATCAGAGTTCAGACATGGATTGAAAAATTAGCGTCCCAATCCAGAGCACGAGGTCAGGATATGTGAGTACAATTTCTTAGGGAAATATTCCTTTCACTCTAAAATGGTCCAAAAAATGTGGTTTCCAACTATCTATGGTCCAGTAGCCCGTTTCACAAAGACCTCTTACCGCTACGACCTCGTAAAGCAGGTCGTAGCCCACCTCTTACAATTTTTACCCGTTTCACAAAGAGCCCCTAAATTTACACGGCCCAAAATTTAGTACCCCGATTGACCTGTCCTAAATCATTTAGGACGTCGTAAATTAAAAAAAAACATGGCGGCAAGCTCCCGCTTGGACTAAAAAAATCATAGTTTATCTGCGTTTCCGAACATCTCGTCAGAACTTCAATCTTTTCATTCATTGACGGATGGATTCACCCCTCACTCAACTAAACTCCTGTAGTTGCAAATAAGTCAGTCATATGGTATTGAGTTATGTGTGGGTCACAAACAATAGTTTTCTCAACTGTAGTTAGAGGGTCCGACATGCCTGACAATGTGTAATTTTCACGAAAGCATACTCATGCAACAAGCCGTCTAAAACTGCGGCGACTGCCGGTTCTGTGACCTTCACCTTTCCATGTCAACAATTACTAGTAACATGCAAGGATTTCTATTCAGTACAATGCTTCCTAACTTTAATGTACCGAGCACTTTAATAATATTCGAAGATAATTAGTACGTTTTTCGTTAGTGAATGATTGGCAAATGGCAAGGGGAACAAAAGAATTAATAGCAAACAAACTGGTAGCTATTAGCCTTTAATTCGTAGATAGTAGGGTAGATATTTGTGAAGAAGCGTCACTTTGCTGGTCACTTTTCTAGACTTTATATAGGCTCTTGTTTTCAAAAATATAATTTTATGACGATTTGTCGTTTATAATTGCATTGTATTAGTGTAAATTATATTTCTTCAATGAAATTTAGTAGTTCTTGTACTTTCTTTTTTACATATTCTCGGTGAAATAAGTTCATCTATTTTTAGATAATAAAAAAAAGGTCAGTTTATATATTAAAATGACTACATATAAAAAGCCACAAATGTTTTTAGATTAAAAGTTCTATGCATATTCAAGCTCAGCTGTATAAAATCAAAATTTACAATAAAATAGTGATATGATTAAGAGAAAATGTAGAAAAATATTTGGAATTAAATTCATATATAATATATACTTTGTCTATTTGTGTATTTATTTATGTTTTATGTTTTAGCAACTGTTGTTTAGCATTTACTATGATTATTTGATTAAATTTCTATCAGTGTAGTTGAAATAGACTGGAAACCTTGCCTGATCTTAAAATAAATTGGTCAATTTCTTAAAGAAAACATTGGAAAAATTACCAGTCCTGACCAAAAAGTAGCCAGTTGAAGGACTGACAGACAAGCTTTATTTTTAAAAAATGGTAATATCCCTAAAAGATCCTACCTCAAGAAACTACACCAGCACAGGAGTTTGAAAATAATCAAATAACATTTTTTGTAATATAAAGACTAAAATAGTCCATCCACTGTACTCATCATTCAATACATATTTTATTACTCAATTTTAATGTGTTATTCTGTAATATTGATTATCTTTCCTTATTTCCACATATGGTGGCAGATAAACATGATTTAGATATCAACAAACTGCACTTGATGATAAGATATAGTCTTTAATATTCATAAGCTGTGAATAAACTTACCTGTTATTGCCACACAGAATATTATTGATTGCCTATTTTGTTGGAATCACTGATGTGTTAGTACAAGTAACTCTATTAGGTTTACTTTATAATCAGAAACATTTTAAATCATGTAACAATGATTTGTATTAATCTTCCAACAATGAAATTTTTATTCCTGGATCATGTTACTGGCCCAAAACAATGTCTCAAAGATAATCACTGTTAGCTTATGCTTTAGGAACTCAGCTTGTAATTGGAGCCTGTTGAGCTTATGGCACAAATTATATGTGCAAATATCAGTAATAAGTACATTTAGAAGGATTCATTTTCTATTTCATTTAAAAAAAAACCATATTCTTATTTTAATCCTATATAGTATAAAATGTATTACTTATGCAAAACATGTGCATATTATAATCTTGAAACAATATTGTTTGAAATTCATGGATTTTGTGCAGCATTTTTCCCCCCCATTTGTTTAGTGTGTAATAGGCTGAGAAGTCATTATAACTAGATTCTAGATTCACTAAGAATATCTATGATTGACTGAAGAGTGCCCCAGTATAGTTAACTTACTCATATGAACATGTAATCATAATATACACTATTCCTTTCCTTTTGTTGGTGAATGTTTTTTCGTCACTGGGATTGATAAATTAAAATGAAAACTCCAAAAGATTACTGATTTGAAAAAACTATTATTATCCTTGTTTGAAAAATTCTGATTAAAATCAAATTACTTTTCTTGCACTTTACATGCAAAACAGAATATCATAATTGGAATAGTCTTGTTTACAAGACTAATCTTATAGAAATGCTTGAAATTAGGCAAATCTGTATACTACAGTACAAATCATACAGTTCAAGCAAAGGATTATGTTGTATTCATGAACAATTGTGACTCAGACTTGGAAATTATTTTACAGTTGGAAGCATGAGTTATCAATTTATATGCTATTGACTAAGATTAAAATGTTGAAATCCCTAAAGTAGATATATTACTAACGCTTAATTTTTTACCTGAAATAAGACAGTGACAATCTTGACCTACCTAATTTTTCAATGAGGCAGAGTTTTACCAAAGTATCCGTTGACAGATGATTCATATTTTCAAAACACTTCAACCATGTTTAACAGGCTCATGTTGACCGATCAAGGATCTTTTAAGTGTTTTGACATGATTTACCGTCAGCATTCACGTCACGCGACAGAAGGAAAGTAAGGGAATTAACTCATGCTTTCTATGTTATTGTTGTCAGACGAAAGTGTTTCAAGTTCAAATCTCATAGATTTAATCCGAAAATCTTTTATTTTGTCTTATTTACATTTAGTGCTAGAACTAAATGTCTTTATTGACGGTGGGCACCCCACCCTTGCCATTCCCATTCCGGTTTATTCAACCTCATCTTTTACTTCATTTCCGCTTTCCTTTACGTCACTTCCACTACGTCATATTATGACGTCACATCTTCATTCCTTCTTCACTCATTCAGACAGCCTCCCCATTTCTCTACTTGTAAGTTTTCTTTCCCTCCCACCCGCCCTGTCCGTGATGGTCTTCTCTTGTACATATCTTATATCTGACTTTGTCCAGCCACCAGGGTAAGTTGTATTTATTTTTCTTCAATAAAATCAAGTGTCAGAGGGGGGGCATGGTTCTTGCGGGCTACCTTCAAATTTATTATGGTTATTACCCCTGCTTTTCAGCAGCGAACTACCTTGGCGGGTCATTTCTCAATGGCCTCCTATTTCCAGCTTCTCAGCTGGGCTCTACAGAGCAGGTTGGAAGCGGTAGCTTCAACTTTGCTGGCAGCGGTAGTTGTCGTGCATTGACAGCGGTAGTTGTCCGACCCAGGCAGCGGTAGTTGCCATCTTTCATTTTCGATTGGTAGTCCGCAAGTACCTTCACCCCCTCGGCCATTTAACCCAATCCTGTTTTCCTTCTTTTATGGTGTACATCTGACAATAATTTGTTATTATTTCAATTTTGGTATTCAAATTTTATTATTTTGGTGAATTAAAACTTTTTTATAGAACAACATGCATTAAACAAGTGAATTATTTGATGAAAATTTATCAAATTGTCACATTGTTGAGACAGAGAGGTGAAATATATACAAAATTGAGGAAACAGGTGCGCGTCGTGACGAAATCATGTGTTGCTATGCAACCAAGTACCTCTTACTGGATATACGACATGGAATTACGACCCCGTTGTACGAAATGGATACGACCCCGTTGTGAAACGGTCGTAAGGCATGTCGTAAGAGGGTCGTAAACAAGGTCGTATATGCTACGACCTCCTAAATTTAGGAGGCCTTTGTGAAACGGCAAACAGGTTAGCAAGGTTCGACTGTAGTTTTACAAAGTTATGAGCCAGAGACAATGGGAAACAGACAGATCGACAGACAGTGCTTATCTTATACCTTCCACAACCTTGTTGCTGTGGGGATCATATAAGTTTGTATCGTAAGATCGTATAACAAATTTATCTTACCGAATGTTTAAACAAAACGCATATAATATAAAGATAAAGAGTAAGAAAAACATTAACTGCGTAAGTTCTTTGACTCTTGTTTAGTTCAAAGCGATACATATCGGTTGATCAAAACTATCCAGCTTGATCATGTGATCGAGGTAACATCCATTGTACATTTCAAGACGCTCAATCTGCACGCTTTTTTCATGCTTTGTATGTGCCGGGGTATAAATTATTTATCACCCCGCTCAAGAGGGTGATATCAGTATTTATCCAGGGTCACTGGACCAATCAGAGAAAGAGAATCTTACATGAGGTAGGATAATGTAGCTTATCTGATTATGTATAATAAATCATACAAGTTATTACAGGAAATGAAAAAGTATAATCTCACTATCAGAAAGTGTAATTTTAGCGGAAAAAGTGTCATGGCACTGGGAATTTGCTTATATTATGCACATGACCATGTCCCCCGTCGCAAGAGAAAAATTGACTAAAAGGGATTGCTGGTTGGTGTCTCATAGTTACACTAAAAACAATGTCAGGGTTACCATAAGCAACTGGTGTGTGCATATCCAATGAACAATGACAATGACTGAAACAAAGGTTTTTGGTTATATCACACTAAAAAAGTTTTCTGTTTTGGTCAAAATCCTGTTAGGCCAAAGTCACCAAAACAAAACAAAACTGGTGTCTGCATAACCACCCAATGAAGATGGATACTAACTTTGAAGGCTCTAGGTGTACTTTTGTAAGATATCAGGATAACTATGTTTCCCTGTTGTGACCTTGAAAGGTCACAATAACTAAATGGCGTCTGCATATCCACCAGATGAAGACTTATACCAAGTTTGCAGGCTCTTAGTGCAAGAGTTTGATATATTGAGGAATTAGATATCACGCTAACAAGATGTCATGTACTCGTCATAGTCCAGCTGTGACCTTGAAAATAAGGTCAAGGTCATGAACACCAAATTGTGTCTGCATATAGTTTGAAGACTCTAGGTGCAAGTGTTTGTGAGATATTGAGCAAGGTTTAACATACATGTCAAAGTTCTGTTTTCACATTGAAACTTAGGTCAAGGTCACCAAAACCAACTGGTGTTGAGTAGTCATCCATTTCAAGACAGATACCAAGTTCAAAGGCTCTAGATGGAAGGGTTTGTGAGATATTGCACTAACAAGTCTTTACGCACTGGTCAATGTCCTGTCGTGACCTTGAAAATTAGGTCAAGGTCATGAACACCCATTGGTGTCTGTGTATTTACCCAATGAAGAGTGATACCAAGTTTGAAGGCTCTAGGTGGAAGGGTTTGTGAGATATCGCGCTAACAAGAAGCGGGACGGACGGACAGACGTACAGAGCTGAATACTATGTCTCCGCTTCGTGCTATGTGCGGCAGGAGACAAAAAGATCATCTTATTTCATGGCTTGTAAAATAGATATTTGGTATATTTTGTCAATTTTAACTTTATGTCCAACTTAGTCATCTTATCCTTATTACTAAGATTTGTCAGAGACAATCCAAGATAGACCACCCAAAATGTAAATCTTTGAGAATAAACCATAGGAAATAATCAAAGTAACGAGGCAGTAATCCATCAATGAGTCAAACCACATTCTGACTCTCATAAAGTAACGCTAAATACTTTGAGAAAGAAGTCATCAAAATAGCTCTACCCCTCCATGTGCAAAAGATTCAAATTGTTTCCACAGAAACCAGATGTTATGTACAGGGAACAAGGTTAAACCTGATCTACCTCTATGACAGATATACCAAGTGATCTGACTGAAGCTGAAGAAGATTTGGAAGATGGTAAAGTTTAGTCATATGTGCAGTGACGCGTGCTATGGCATCACATTGGAGTAGATGATCGAAAGCAAAAGGAATCCGATGCACTTGGTGATCTACAACCCACAACAGCAAAGTACTGCAATTATGATTCCAATGATAAGTGTTCAAGGCAGAAACTTATTGAGGAACTAAAGAATTGTTCAGAAATACAGTTGCTTAGAAGCAAGGCTCTTAGTGAAGAGGATAGTGATTCAGAAGCAGTGTGTTACAATCTTAAGTCTGACATACTGATGAGGAAGTGGAGACCTCCAGACTGTTATCATAAGGCTGAGGCAGGGTTCCTGGAAATCCTCATCTGCCCCAACTTTTGATATTCCGGGTTGATGGTCTAACTGTCCAGTTTTAACGGGGAATTAACACTAGGCAGAGGAAATCCAAAGTCCATGGAATAGATATGCACACTTTTATTTACAGGAATGACTTACATAACAACAAAGATACAATATGTAGATAACAGTTGGTTTCCACTCCAGGGGCATGAAAGTCCAAGTAGTAAGTCAGCCCCCGGAGTAGTCCTGAGATGTGTAAGGTTTTGATTCCCAAACTGCAACTGCTTTGGATCACTCCAGCTCCAAGCCAGAGCTAGGATGAGAGATCCAACCTCGATGAGGTCCCAAATGGAATCTACTTGCTTTATCATTTGGTCAGTTTATATAGCTGATATATGAATGATTAAATTGGCAGTAGATAAACAGTAGTTGACAATGCATTGTTATTATGTGTTGACATGTCTAGAAGCTTGAGGATTAACGAAGTTAAACTAATCAAAGTGTCTAAATGAGTTGTCCTAATTTTGCCTTAGGGCTTAAAGCTTGCCATAAGAAAGATAATAAAAGAATATGTGTATAAGATGTCTGCTAATGCATAAAGATAATCTATGTGACTGAGTATCAAGTCTTTTTTTTACTTATTCCAGATAACTTGAAGCGTTTTACTTCACAATAAATAAATATATCTTATGAAATGTACTAATATGTATGATATGAATTTGCTTATCAATATTGGTAATTTCTATCCTATGATACTGTCCTGCAGATCAAGATTGGAGAGTGCTGCATCAGCTGCTTGTTCCACCTGTGTATAGGAATGAGGTAATGAGTTTGGCTCATGATAGTTTACTAGCAGGACACTCAGGTGTGAACAAGACTTATCAGAAGATACTTTCTCACTTTTTTTGGCTGGGTATACAGAATGATGTTAGACATTATTGTGGAACTTGCCACACTTGCCAGATGGTTGGCAAGCCAAACCAGAAGATTGTCAGTTTTCCACTTCAGCCAATACCTGCATTTGAGGAACCATTTAGCAGAGTTATTATAGACTGTGTTGGACCACTCCCTAGCACTCGTTCAGACAATGAGTACTTGTTAACTATCATTTGTAGTACAACCAGATTTCCTGAAGCAATTCCACTTAGAAACATCAAATCACATACTATTTGCAAGGCATTAGTCAAGTACTTTACTTTGGTAGGCTTGCCAAAGTCTATCCAAAGTGACCAAGGTTCTAATTTTATGTCAAAGGTCTTCCAACATGTTTGAACTAGGCATCAAACAGTTTAAGTCCACAGCTTCCCACCCAGAAAGTCAAGGTGCCTTGGAACGGTTTCCCCAAACTCTGAAGAACATGCTCAGTGACTATTGTGAAGAACATCAAAAAGGTTGGGATGATGGTATTCCTTTTGTTTTGGTGAGGTGACACCAGTACAGGCAAAAGTTGAAGCTGTCCAGAACTTTCCAGAACCAACAACAAAACGTGAAGTGATGCGGTTTCTCGGTATGGTTGGATATTACCGCCGATTGCAAGCAGTCTTGGCTGCTCCCGGATTGTTCGTAATTAATTTCTGTGCCTCGCTAAACGCTGTTGTTTTATGAAAATTGGTTTAACTGGCGCACACAGCGAGCCCCGTACAAACAGGTATTTTCTCTGTTGAATTGTTAATAAAACACATGCTTTCGCGCTTGATATTTCACTAACCAAGTGTAGCGCTCTAACACATGATATATCGATGGAAAGAGAATAAAATTGCCATCATTTTGGTATATCATATGTATATGCGCAAAGAGAGAAATAAAGAAGCAAGAAGCCCCGCAAAATGTGTTGATGTCTTTTTTTGACATCAGCAATTTTGTTCGGGTTTCGCCGTGACGTTGCGGCGGTTAGGTCCGTGGAACCTATCAAAAGTTGCAAAACTTTTGTAATCCACAACTGACAATCAGAGCTTCCCTGACGTAAATGGTAGTTTCGTTCGCGATTCGCCAACTCGTCGCCTAGGAAGTATCAAGGTGAACAAAATTGGAAGAAATTCCACGGCTGGCGATGCCATCTGCAACGGCGGCTTGTCAGGTGCAAAGACGCCCGAGTGTGTGTCTTGGAATTTAGAAAAAGTCTGATTTTGGGGGAGTCGTATGAAAAAAAGAACCGGGGTTAGCCGGGACAGTTATAAAAAGGTCCAAATATGTGAATTTTACCATTGCCTTTGGCGCCGTCGGCGCCGATGGTGTAATTGTTTCAAATACTTTTGAATGACGGCAAATGAATGTCCATGAAGCTCACACTGGTTTTCTCTATAAAGTGCTCTTGAGTTGTTCTTTCTTGCACATGTCTAAATCTGTTTCAATCAATTACAGATGATGTAAAAGATGCCGAGAGCTAAAGTAAGGAGACCGAGGACTCGGAAGACGACAAGTTCTCTGCCGAAGTCCACGCTGATGAAACTTCTGATATGGAAACTACTGATGATAGTGACAGTGAGAGTGACAGTGATGGATTGGTATCGGACATGGACACTGATCCAGATATAAGAAACAGTGCAAGACGTATACTAGTTGCTACAGGTGGAGCCGCTAGTGCTGGTGGTACTTCCACAGATGAGTTCGGTGACTTGGATGAGCAAGACAGTGACACAGAAACACATGATACAGAGGAGGGGGATTTCATGGCGAACTGGAGGGAAGGGCCGAGGCCAGGTGGACGTGTTGATCTGCCTTTCAGGGGCAAGAGTGGGCTGGGACAGTTCAAAGAATTGCCTGAGCAACCAAAACCTATTGACTATTTCGAATTGTTCATACATGAAGAGGATTACGGATTGATGGCAGCGGAAACCAATAGATACTTTCACCAAGAATGTGACAACGAGGTTCTTCCACCCCGTTCGAGAATGCGCCAGTGGAAGGATACGAATGCTGAGGAGATGAAAGTATTCATAGCAATGACTATCGCAATGTCCTTAGTTGTACAGAGAAACTTTTCAGAGTATTGTTCTACTAGTGATGTGACCTCAACGCCTTTCTTCCCAAAGTGTATGCCTAGAGACAGGTTTTGGCTGTTGCTCGCGTTCCTTCACCTATCTGATAACAGTACAATGCCAGGACGAAACACACCTCAGTTTTCCCCACTCAATAAACTTGGCATAACGTATAACCGCATCATACATTGTTTTTTTCAGAGTTTACATACCGCATCAACATATCTCCATTGATGAGGGATTGGTGCCTTGGAAAGGCAACCTCAGCTTCAAGGTTTACAACCCTGACAAACCTAAGAAGAATGGAATCAAGGCTTACATGTTGTGCGACTCGCACAATGGATATGTTTGTAAATTCGAACTCTACACTGGAAGAACCAACAAAGAAGTTTCTTTAGGTGGGAAAACGTATGATTTGGTCATGGATTTGGTCAAAGATTATGCTGGAAAAGGATATCATTTTACATGGACAATTTCTATTCGTCTGTGACATTGTACATAAACTTGTGGAAGTGTGGTTTCGGGGCGATGGGGATGTTGAGAGGTAATAGGAAGGGAATTATAGTAAAACTGAAAAGAAAACAGAAGAAAACAGAGAAAGGTTCTATGTTGCAGCAACACAAACAAGAACTTCTGCTCGTCAGGTATGAGGACAGAAAATCAGTCTTGCTTATGTCCACTGTTGAAGATACAGAAGATGTGGAAGGAGACGGGAAGGAAGAACAGGGTGACTGGAGAACCAACCACAAAACCTTGTATTGTTCATCAATACAACAAGTACATAGGAGGCGTCGACCGTGCGGGTCAGATGTTGTCGTACACTCCGTTCAAAATGAAAACCCTAAAGTGGTGGAAGCATGTGTGGTTTCATATCCTCAACGTTGCTCTTTTGAAAGCCTACGTTCTGTACAAAGAACTCTCAAAAGATAAAAGTTTGAAGACAAACCGTGAATTCAGGAAAGAAATAGTTCAACACATTATAACCTTTGCGGACACAGACAAGGTTGCAAGTCTCTGCAGACGTCCCCGGGGTCGACCAAGTACGAGCGACGATAGTATTGTACGTCTTCATGGTCGTCACTTTCCGTCAAAGATTGAGCCTGTAGGAAGGAAGAAGAATTTATCCCGTACCTGTGTTGTATGTTCTAAAGCCAGACGTGAACTCATGCGACGTGGAGCGGAAGCTACCAACCAGCCAGTTCGAAAGAAGAAAAGAGTAGGAAGAGAATCTTCATTCGAGTGTCTAGACTGCAATGTTTGTCTGTGTGTAGAGCCATGTTTCCGACTATACCACACGTCACAAGACTACTGTAAAGCCTACATCAGTCTGATAGAGAAGGATGCTAATGATGGGATGGAAGAAGATAATTGAAGAAAGAAGAAAGAGGTGGAAGTGTGGACAGTGTACTCTCGACCTTGTTAGGTCCTAAAAGACTGTTATTCGCACCATTGAAGGTGATTATTGTTATATTTGCTGTTGCTAAATATGTTGTAAAAGTATTGAAACGAGCTTCAATCCAATGTCATTTGTAAATGCGCACGAAAAAGTAACGAAACTGCAAGCGCCGCGACATGTGTCGCAAATATCAAACCTTTTCTCAAAAATGATTGAGGGTACCCACCTTGCGGCATTCATATCTCACAAACCATTAGAGATAATTTTATAATTTTTACATCATCGTGTAGAAAAGAGAATTGTCTTTATTTCCATGTATCATATGTATATGCGTTCACAGAAATAAAGAAGCGGCAAGCTGGAAATAAAGTCTTTCTTTTGATGACTGTGAAAAAATAACTACGAGGCGCATTGTAATATTTTTTATATATTATAGCGAGGCATAGTGTATCTAGAAGTCCATGTAAAAGGAATTATTGTGCGTGCATAAATAAAGATTTTACAAGGCTCTAAATAAAAATCCGGGATCTGCGAAATAGATACCCCAATTGTTGTAAAAGGCACGGGACTCGCTACATAAAAACATTCAGTGAGCGGTGCAAATCAGGATATAACGGTGGCTGGCACCGGACAAAACAATTCAGCCACGTGGGCTTGTAGAGCAAAAATATATATACACATCGTAAGGGTTAGATTTGTATATACTTTACTTGTTGTGTCTTACCCGTTCTTTGTTATGGTTGGGTCGCCACTCGTAACAAAGAAAATATAGACTTAAGAAAAATAGAGCCATGAGCTCTGTAGCTCATCAATTGGGGTCAAGGGGTAATTTTGGCCTAGGAGTCTACTCACAACTTTTCAGCTCTCTAGACCTTTTGGAACTGGAGAAGAAGATGAAAATAGGATTTTAAGGTTTTGACCCTGTGACCCTATTTTGGGTCATGGGGTCACGAAATCTACAACTTAGAATCGCCATTGGCCAAGGAGTCTACACACAACTTTTCAGCTCTCTAGACCTTTTGGAACTGGAGAAGAAGATGAAAATAGGATTTTAAGGTTTTGACCCCTGTGACTCTATTTTATTTTGGGGTCATGGGGTCACGAAATCTACAATTTAGAATCGCTATTGGCCAAGGAGTCTACTCACAACTTTTCAGCTCTCTAGACCTTTTGGAACTGGAGAAGAAGATGAAAATAGGATTTTAAGGTTTTGACCCCTGTGACCCTATTTTGGGTCATGGGGTCACGAAATCTACAACTTAGAATCGCCATTGGCCGAGGAGTCTACACACAACTTTTCAGCTCTCTAGACCTTTTGGAACTGGAGAAGAAGATGAAAATAGGATTTTAAGGTTTTGACCTCTGTGACCCCGTTTGGGGTCATGGGATCACGAAATCTACAATTTAGAATCGCTATTGGCCAAGGAGTCTACTCAGAACTTTTCAGCTCTCTAGACCTTTTGGAACAGTGAAGAAGATGAAAATAGGTTTTAAAAGTTTTGACCCCTGTGACCCCATTTGGGGTCATGGGGTCATGAAATCTACAATTTAGAATGCCCATTGGCCAAGGTGTCTGCACATCAAATTTCAGCTCTCTAGAGTCATTGATTCTGGAGAAGAAGTCGAAAATGTGAAAAGTTTACGGACGGACGGACCCACGGACGGACGGACGCCTGAGGCCTTTGCCATGCCATAAGCCCATCGGGTCTTTCAGACCTGATAAGCTAAAAATTCAAGTACCAAAACACACCATTGCACCACTAGTTTGATCCATATACCAAGGGTCATAAAATAATACTGATAGTGGGGCGGTTAAGGAAGAATTTTAGCTAGAATCGTGCACTTTGGTTTTAAAGAACTAATCTTAGCACTTACATAGTATAAACCATATTGATTATTTTGGGATGAGGATCCACCTCAGCAATCCCATGGTGGTTGTTATGGCTATTTTTCAAATAGCCGCCAATCCATTGAAATGTAGGTAACTTTAGAATCATACACTGTAGAATCTCGATTTGTGTGTCTAAATTGATAATTCTGATGTCAACATAACCAATTGACATAAACAAATTGATATGACCTATAACACTTAAGAGTGCATCCAAAATGGATAACTCTTAATGATAAAACAAGGTCCCTCTTTCAACAAAGGACACAACCAAAATTATTGCAATATATTGCAATACAGAAGAGCGTATAGCAATGCGTATTGCAATGTATTGGTGGTGTGGCAGATGTAATTTATTGTAAATAAAGTATTTTAATATATTGTGAATATACTCTCTCTTTTTATTTATCAAGCACTTTAAGGGTTAAGCCTTTCGAGTTTGGCCTTAGTATAAAACCCCTTATATAACTACCCAAGCCATGATGCTTTTCAGCTGAGTGGTCTCACTAACCTCATGACCATTTCAAATCGTTCTGCACTGCTTTTTCCAACTGACAAGACAGAATTGATAGACAACGAATTATGTAGTATTTGAGGTTAGTATAAATATTTAGTTTGAAGTATTATTGCATTTAACCTTTGCAGTATATATATTTATCATTAAAATTTATCTATTTATCATAATCTAAATAGTTATTTATTAAATATAGCATGTTAGTGTGCTATGCATTATCTCTTAAATGTAATGCTCAAATCACAAATAAGTATTACTAATATAATCTTAACTTTTCTATCCTGTTGATGAGTGTTTGAGATAAGAGAGTGTGTTTTAACAGCAGTTGCCATATTTTAACTATGATAGGTTTAGTAATGAGTGATGTGGAATAAATGCTAAATGAATGTATATTTTACAAATGCATTCCACATAACCCTTACTTATCATTATACCACTTTTAACTACAACAAAGTCCACATTCCGACGGCAGGTGCTGTATCAGTGTGTAAGCACACCTCTGTCTCATCCACAGGGTATGTGTATTGAGTATATATATATATTTCTATGTTTCATTATCATTACATATGTGTAATGGTCTATCAGTATATTATTTATATATTATTGTAAATAGTATCATCACAGAATGTGTGATGATGTGTCCTTTCAATGCCATATCTTACCCATATGGATTATCATGATTTCATGTGTGTAATGTAACAGCACATCATATTTCATAAGTATGTGCTCATGAGTGTTATTCATGTAATGAGTAACTATGGTTTTACAATTAATCACTATATGCATATCTAAATGTACTGAGTTATATGTATTGCTTATCAATATATGTACTGTGTGTTATGTATGATGTATATTATAATATTACATTTGTTGTTACAGGGTGTCGAATTACATATCGTCAATCCAAACGAAATAAACGTTGTCATCCTTGTATAAGCCCTGCTACAGTGGTACTTTAATTCAAGAATGTGCATGCTAGTTTGTCTAAAAATTAACATTACAAACGATTATCACTGCTCAGCTATGAGCCATTTTGGACAAAAAAAAAGATTTTTCAATCACTGTTTATGATCTGTAAACATATTTGAGCTATTTTCACAACACAACTTCACACTTTGTAAAGAACTTTCTGTCAATCATGATTTTTTTGGTTGTGTTATTTTTCAATTTTAAATAGAAATAGCTCGTTTTAAAATGTTCATATATTGGATATTTTCAGAAGTGTGCACCGATTCTTACCACATTGTTCCTGTATTGCAATATACAAATATATCGATAATACCAAGCATCTTTAATTCTAAATAACTAACAGTCAAAATGGCGTCAATACGATCCTCATATTCAATGGAAGAAATTATCAAAGCCTTCGAGTTACGACTCTCAGAACTGATGTTTAAAGTACAAATGAACTTAAAGACTCAATCATTGATGTTAAATCTGAATTACCGAACTCAAGACAAAAGTAGAAAGTGTTGACATGACGTAAGGGACAGGGAAGTGAAATATCAACCCTTTGCTCGGAAATGGCTGACCTCAAAGTCCTACACAACACTAGAAGCCAGCGTATACGCAACACTAGAAGCCAGCGTATACGCAACACTAGAAGCCAGCGTATACGCAACACTTGAAGCCAGCGTATACGCAACACTGGAAGCCAGCGTATACTCAACACTAGAAGCCAGCGTATACTCAACACTGGAAGCCAGCGTATACGCAACACTAGAAGCCAGCGTATACTCAACACTAGAAGCCAGCATATACTCAACACTAGAAGCCAACGTATACGCAACACTAGAAGCCAACGTATACGCAACACTAGAAGCCAGCATATACTCAACACTAGGAGCCAACGTATACGCAACACTAGAAGCCAACGTATACTCAACACTAGAAGCCAGCGTATACTCAACACTGGAAGCCAGCGTATACTCAACACTAGAAGCCAGCGTATACGCAACACTAGAAGCCAGCGTATACGCAACACTTGAAGCCAGCGTATAGGCAACACTGGAAGCCAGCGTATACTCAACACTAGAAGCCAGCGTATACTCAACACTAGGAGCCAGCGTATACGCAACACTAGGAGCCAGCGTATACGCAACACTAGAAGCCAGCGTATACTCAACACTAGGAGCCAGCGTATACTCAACACTAGAAGCCAGCGTATACTCAAGGAGTACAAGACCGCAAACCAAACCTTCATCAGTGTTAGCATATATTTTGATATACTTATTGTGTGAAAAATGTTGTATGCATACATGTAGCTTATTTTGTTTGACTTTAATAACCATCATAACACTATGATAAATCACATCTAGGTATTTTAATATAGTAAATGCTTATGTTATGCCATCGTCATGTTCCTAATGTGAAGAGAGAGCAAAACAACCATCCTGTTTAATTAAATATGCTGTTTGATTAAAACATCTTCATACCTTGGTGAGTCACAGTTTCGAAAATTAAATGGTAATGTTGGAATGGAGAATGTGTTTAAACTCCCTGCAATTTGAAGTACCAAAAGGCACATTTGTAAACAGTTTCATTGAGCCAGCCCTTATAGTTTGTCTCCGGAAATGTAATTCTAAATTGCGGTTCCATGGAAAACTGAAAAAATGACAAATGGCAGAAAGTTGAAAATCCCAAAGGCACAACTACATGTCATGATTAATCAATATACTAAGTTTCATTGAGCTAGCTTATACAGTGGAACCTCGTTATAAGGCGAACCACTGCTACGCGATTCGCTATACAACACGGTAAGGATGTGTCCCCCCAAAATTTTTATCACGATACAGCGGTTAATGAGTTACAATATCTGTTGTGAATAATTTTCTATTTTCTATTTCAGCCACAATCCTTACTAATATCAGAAAGAAAAATTGTCAATAAAAAATAACAATCACAAAACGTATCGATTTTTTGTTGTTCATATTCAGTAAAAATTTCCATAATCAAAAGTAAATATTAACTTTATTTCATGGGTGACTTGTGTTCCATAGCAAATCTTAATTCACATCAGCACCATAAAAAAGAAATGCTTCACAAATCATCGGAACATCTGTGAAAAATCACACGTGGTTGCTAAACTGCCCGCCATATTTGTTTACTAAAGACCATACCATTATTTTACAAGGGTTGAACTTTAAGAACTAGAACAAATAATTTAAGCCCATTAACAAATTCAATGAGAGAAACATTATTAAATATATCAAAAATTCTGTATCAGCACAATCAAAATAAAAAAAACTTTTTTTAGGTTATAAAGTGAAAATCCTATCGTCCTATCATAATATCCATCACCCCTTGCCCTTATCATGATGGTCACATCCAAAATCCGTGATGCAGATTAATTTTATTTATTAGGTCTAATAAAAGTTTGAAACTAACCTAAATAAAAAGTATACACAATCTCTTAGGTAGAATTGTCGTAAAAAAATCCAGATGTTTAATTTCTTTTGGTATATTGTATCTATATATCCCCTCTGTAGAAATGAAATATTTATCTTGAACATCGCGGCGCATTTGAGTATACCTTCCCTGGCATACGTTGTGTGACAAATGCTTATCTTTGGTGTCATAGATATCGCACCAATGTTATGATATTGATAACAGCCTTCGTAACAAGTATTTATTTCTCTCTTAAAATACTTATGATATTTATGTTATATTTCATATGATGTTTGTGTGTTTAATGTAACTGTTAAAAACTCTGATCTCGAATAATCTCGCGAGATTTCTTAAAGGGGTTGTCGATGAAAGTGCCTGTTTTGATTTTATCTTGACGATCGCGCTTCACTCACAGCGCGGAATGAAAACATGTCTCCCATGTTCCGCGGTATATCGAGGTTCCACTGTAATTGTTTTCAAAGTCTGCAACGGAAACACAATTCTAAATTTCGTTTCCATGGAATCTTGAAAAATAAAAAAATTCCAAAAAGTTAAAAAGGTCCCAAAAGGTATAACTACATGTCATGATTGGTAAATATACTTAACTTCATTGATCTAGGCCAAAGTGTTTTGAAGTTCTTCTCCAGAAACACATTTCCATGAAAACCGGAAAACTAACAAATTTAGAAAAATGAAAATCCCAAAGGGCACAACTACATGTGATGATAAGTCAACATACCAAGTTTCGTTAACCTAGGCCAAACCGGTTTTGAGTTCTGTTCCAGAAACACATTTCGAAGTTGTGTTTCCGTGGAAACCGCAAAAATAAAAAACTCCAGAAAGTTTAATACCCCAAAAGGCACAACTACATGCGATGATTAGTCAATATACCAAGTTTCGTTAACGTAGGCCAAACTGTTTTTGATTTCTGCTCCGGAAACAATGCGATCAAGATGGACAGACGGACAGACGGACAACGACTGCATCGGAGGACTTCTTATGCGACATGCCGCCATGGCTGACAGCCACAAAATTTTTGTCATTATGTATCAACCTTGATGCAGTTTTATGACTTTCAAGGCGTTGAGGTGAAATGTGCCTTCAACGTCAGAGGCTACAGGGCCACCAAAGCTATGAATTATAATACTCACTAGTCAAGGAGTCTGTACACAAAATTTCAGCTCTCTACTCCTATTGCTTCTGGAGAAGAAGATGAAAATAGGTTTTGAAAGGCGTGGCCCCTGTGGCCCTTATCAAATCTATCGACACCCCAGAACATTCTGGCACCCGCAAGTTAACAGCCAGTTTTGTTATGGAAAGCAAAAACCACATGATACTGGTCAAATTCAAAATTGGGAGAGCTGACTTGTATAGCTTTGAAGACATATTCTTCATACAGACACTTTTCAAGTCACAGTTCTAGGTAATGCATGACTAATTGTTATTCACAGTTTAGTCTGACCCAAAAGGAATCTGCTACGGGTTATTCATATGCAAATGCATGAAGTTCTTAAAGACAGCCCTTGTAAGTCATGTAGTGGATACAGTTCTATAAATTAACCCTGACTTCTGCACTTAATCGGTGCAGCTTACATGTAAAGTACGGGAGATATATATATATATACTCCAGTTGGGGACAGATGGACTTAGTCACCCTGGACAGGCTAGGATAATGAATATGCATGAATTGGATTTCACCGAGAGGTTCTAAAATGGATTTAAAGTAAATGATACATTTACCTCCATTTCAGGGACAAGGGCCTTGATGTTGTGGTAGAAGCTGAAGTAGACCATGTTGAAGATTCCATGTCGGCCTAGGGTTGCTGTCAGCCCCTTGTTGAGGCCTCTCAGTCCAAATCCATCTTTTTCAACGATCTCACGCGCCGTAGCTAAAGTACTCTTTTGCTTGAAGAAATAATGTGCCCATTTTGTACATACACATTGGAAATAAACAAAGCACACTATATCAAGCAGATATCTATATTCCTGCCATTATGAATATTCTTAAAAGGAACAATTACATGAATTGTTAGTAATTATTAGTAAACTTATTAGTAAAACTCATCCTGGAGTTATCTCCCTTGAGCAGACCATGCTCTCTTCATATTCTGTTCTGCCTGGTCCAACATCCCCTGGAACACACGTGGGGAGGAATTAGTAAACCTTGGATTGGATTATATGTTTGTCCCAGAGGTAAGTTTACTAATAATTACTAACAATACATTTAATTGTTCCTAATTATTTGCGTAAACTCTACCTCTGGGCAAATCTGATTCTCGAATTACCAATAAAGGATGGAGGGATCCAGGGGTGTCCCTTCACATAACTCACCAATAATTAGTCTACAATTACATAATCTTATCTTCTTCTGTGTGGACATGTCATAACTCTTTTACTGAAAACTTCAACTAGTAATATAACAAGACCACATGCCAAACTCCAATGATTTATTGTTCCATCACCAGTACATTCCTGTTAATTGTGAGTGCATACCACTTGCATTGGTTAATATGTTAGGTTTTCTGTCCGAATATGATGTTTCCTTATAAAATAATCAACCTCAACATTCGGTTGTGACTTCACCTCCGGTTTCTGACGTCATTATGATGTCACTTACGGTTTCTGATGACGTCAATTCCGGTTCTTACGTCAATTCCGGTTACACCTTGAACTATGTCATATTCGACCACTTGTTAGATAGTGACCAAGTTTGGTGGATATACCAGTCCACAACAAGTGTTCATAATACACAACATTGTCTTGTCTACCACCATCAAACCATCACCATGACTCCAGTCACAGTATGGCCTCACCTTGTATAGATTCAGATGACTCTAGAAGAGGCCTGTCGTCCCTCCGACGACCCCTGTCGGTAAGTCAGTAAGGCAGGAATCTTGTAAGTTCTAACTCCAAGAGGGTCCGAAGAAGACGCTTGATTCTTGGCTATAAACTCTGGAAGGGCAGGACAAGTAACCTCCTTAAATCCATCAGAAAATCTGATCCATGAATTATCTATGGCATGTATTTCTGAGACACATGCAGCCGAAGCAAAGGCAAACAGGAAGGCCGTTTTAAAAGACAAAAACTGTAAAGACGCTGAGCTTAATGGTTCATACGGAGCTCTGAGAAAAGACTGTAAAACAACACAAGGAAATACTGAAGGAGAAGTAATGTCCTTGAGTTGAAAGGATCTGATCATCTTGTGGAGGGAGCTGTCCGCACCCACTGTCATACCTTGGATATCCAAGACTGAAGCGATGCCAGATCTATATCCTTCTATAGTACCATGTTTTAACTTCCTCACAGCAAAAACAAATATATCAGCAATAACAACTTATCATAACCTCCATAACTTGCAACCTAATACAAACCATTTCCTTGTTCAGTAAGCCTTGTCAGGGATGATGCGTCTTTCACAACGGCAGGACGTCAGACAACCAATTACAGTACAAATGCTGGCAGACATCACCTCCGTCTTGGGTACAGTATGCACTAATGATTATGAAAAATTGCTTTTCAGGGCAGCAAACTTACTAACATTTTTTGGGTTTTTCAGAGTTGGTAAAATGGTGGCGTCATCTAACAAGGACAGTTCTAATCGGGCCTGTCTGCTGTCAGACATTAGGCTACCAGCGAACAAAGCAAGCATCATAATCAACTTGAGGCAGTCCAAAACAGATCAGCGTGGCAAGGGGACAAACATTATAATTCAAGCAGCGCCAAATTCTACACAATGTCTGGTCAAGGCACTTGACACTTACCTTGAGGTTTATTGTTTGTGCATTTTAATGGCTCACCACTAACAAGATTTCAGTTTCAGGCTGTACTGAAGCGGGCCATTGCATCACTGCCCGGCCGCACGCAAACTAATAATTTTTCGTCTCATTCCTTTTGTATAGGGGCGGCTAAGACAGCTGCTATGCATAGTCTGGCGCTTATTTGTCATTTATTCGCATTCCTCAAATTATTTAACTCCTACACTACTTAATAATTACTCTAGGCTTCAGCCTGGTTCATCAGGGACAGCTACTTGGCCCGACTCCAGACATCTAGTTAGACAGACAATGGCAGAGCAGCGATTACCTGGTCAGCAAAAGGCTGGATGAGGTGGTCCGGATTGCATCATCAGGTCGATACACAGTTTATCCTCACCCATCTGGGATCGAACGACCTCTGCACCACCAAGTCCTTGAACCTGTTCGACGCTGTTAATTTGGACCTCCTATACATCAAACTACGATGCCCGAAGTCAGTGCTGGTCTGGTCATCGATGCTGCCTAGGCTGGTCTGGAGAGGGGCTGACAACCACACCACTATCGACAACAACCGGAAGAAGCTGAACTGGAGGATCTCAAACCTGGTGCGAAGCTTGAAGGGAAAGGTCGTCACGTATGACATACCTGAGGACATGTACAGAAGGGACGGGGTCCATCTAAGCAACAGCGGCATGTCAGTGTTTTGGGAGAGGATTGCTCGTGTTGTATGTTGACTTCCGCATACACAGCATAACTCTCCAAGCGTGTCGCTCACCTTTCCTGTTGTACAGGCGCTACATAAACAAGCTATCATGCTAACCATTTTCATCTGCTCATATCAATAATATTTAGGTATGCCAGATTCTATTGTGTGTAAAACCAAATTTATCACTACAGGATTAATGTTACATGCTAATCAATCTCACTGCTCTTTTCCATATTCAAGATGTGCAACTCAGGCCTACACACTTGCTTATGTTTAAATCCAACTACAGGACTTCTTCTCCTTTATAGTGTTTTGTTTAAAGGATATTCAATATAGGACATAATCATCAGCTATATGTGTATAAACTTTGAAGAGACAAAGTGCTAATTTCTATGTCACATAGATAAATCATATGTTTCATAAAACTGTGTGATAACTTTAGGACATCATCTCCTTTATGTTGATTCCGCGTAAAGGACATCCAATAGGATAAATTCATCGTCACCTACATGTGCTACTGTGAAGAGACAAAATGCTAATTTCTATGTGACATAGATAGATCATTTTCATGTAACCGTGTGATAACATTTTTGCCTGTGATATTCTCCTCCATTCAAGGCAAGTGATTCTTCAAGTCTCGGATGGGCCTATTGATATACCTCTCATGATATAATATATGAACTGTGTAGACTGATTCACTCCAACCGGAGCAATGCAACCTTCAGTTGGTGATGTGACATCACTACAGGTTAATCAAAACAGTGACTGTGCTGTGCTAATTCAAAGCCTGGAAAAGCTGACAATCCTGCCAGGGAAGGAAATGCTCATTGTGAACTTTAATCTTATTAAAATTTAACATTCTGGCATCAAGCAATTTATAAACCTGTAATGCAGGTTCCTCATGCCATATGTCTAATGTGTATGTGTAACTTTCATGTGATGATCCCTTTCCTCTGCTGTTTTGTCCAAGACATCCTCTTCTTCTATTTTCTAATTTTCAGCTTCTTTCCCACATAAACTCCCTTTCCCAAAACCAAATCCATAACACACACTTCATTTAATCACTTCCATCCATACACCTCAGCATTCACCAACTCAGCAACTCCCACAGCTAGACATTCCAACAAACACAATACTTAGATTCATTAACCGCACAGTGTGGCTGACGGGCCTGCCTCATCAACACCTATGGGTGAGGGTGACCCGTTTGGCTTGGCATTGATGGGGTCTCACAATAGGCGGCTGGCCTTGGTATGGTTTTGGGGGCAACCCATTAGTCCAAAGCTGCCCCTGCTGACATCCGCTGGGGTCATGAAATATATCTTGGCTTGCTCTCGCCCGCGTTTGGGCAAATGCTTCTCCACGCTGCTCCCATGCTTCAGGAAATAGGCTGCTTAGTGTGGAACCTCGCCACTGTCACCCTCACTGTGCCCTTTTTAATCCACAACAAGTGTTTGCCACTAATGTGGCAATGTCCCCCGCCGCTTGGATATTGCGATAGAATTGTCACCAGCAATACTATATTCCCACTGACAATAAGTGCAATGGTTCAAGAGATATGGCGGTAACAAGAGTTTCAAAAGTGGTCAAAGTGGCATTGTGACCTTGAAAATAAGGTCAAGGTCATCCAAATTGACAGGTGTCTGCCTTATCCCTCAATGTAGTTTCTAACCAAATTTGAAGACATTTGGTGCAGTGGTTTATGAGATATCAAGTAAACAAGAGTTTCAAAAATGGCGAAAGTGGTGACCTAGAAAGGTCACCCAAAGGGACTGGTGTCTACGTAATCCCTCAATGCAGGCTGTGACCAAATTTGAGGACATTTCACGAATTGGTACATAAGATATAAGATGTTTTACAAGTAAACAAGAGTTTCAAAAATAGCGAAATGATGACCTAGAAATTAAGGTCAAGGTCACCCAAAGTGACTGGTGTCTACGTAATCCCTAAATGCAGGCTGTGACCAAATTTGAGGACATTTCATGAATCGGTTCATAAGATATAAGATGTTTCAAAAGTTTTCAAGGAACTGTGGTGACCTTGAAAATTAAGGTCAAGGTCATCCAAAATATTTGGTATCTGCATAGTCTCACAGGCTGTGACTAAACTTGAAGACATTTTGTAAAACGGTTCTTGAGATATCACGTTAACAAGAGTTTCAAGGGTGGTCAAAGTGCCGTTGTGACCTTGAAAATAAGGTCAAGGTCACCAAAAGTGACTGGTGTCTGCGTAATCTCCCTAGTGAGGCTGTGACCAAATTTGAAGACTTTGGGGGCAATGGTTCTTGAGATATCGCGTTAACAAGGATCCGGACGTACGTACGTATGGACAGACGGACGGACGGACGGACGCCGCTGAATACAATGTCCCCCGTTCCGCGTTGCGGCGGGGAACAATTATCCTTTCCTTTATTTTCTAATACTTACCCCTCCGACTCGGGGTGGCGGGTTGCGGCGGCTCGCGGTTCCCAGACTTAGTATTATCACATAATTTCCTTATATATATAAGGTTTGGGTTCCTCATGCTGCTGCCGCCCCGCACCGGTGGGGCTCCTTTAAACACACTCCAGGTACGTCTCCACATAATTACATTTAGCGATCTTCACTAAATGGGGTTATGTGGAGCTTTACCGCAACACACACCAGACATAAACAATCACAACAAACAACTTCCTTCCTGCCTCACTTTAACAATCTTTACGTCACTTCCTACAAGTCACTTCCTCTCTCTCTTTTTCACCCCCCTTTACCGCACATGTTTTCTTGCAGCTCTTTCCCACCCACCCTCCCAATTTTCAAATTAGGTGACCGGCCTTGGTATGGTTTTTGGGGCAACCCATTAGCCCAAAGCTGCCCCTGCTGACATCCGTTGGGGTCATGAAATATATCTTGGCTTGCTCTCGCCCGCATTTGGGCAAATGCTTTTGCACGCTGCTCCCATGCTTTGGGAAATGCGGCCTAGAGTGCTTACGGGCGATTTGATCTTTGTCCCGGAATATTAAGGGTTTAGATGGGGATAAACGGCGGATCACTGACGTTGACATAATCAAGTGGAGCCTGATCATTGTTATTGTTATGACTATCACCTGAGCCGTGACATAGTTTCGTCGCGAGTCCCGTGCCGTCCATGGTAAGCCATCTCGAATGTGTAGCAGGGCGCGGATGTCACACTGTCGGACCGTCGACAGGCTTGCCGTCTCTCACGTACGACACGGCCTAAATCGTCCCAGTCTGGATGTGACGGAGCAGGTTATCGGCGTAATCACTGTAAGTCCTCTGTGACAAAAGAGTCACCAGACTGGGTTAGGGATCAAGTCACACGGTCACCATGACCATCACCAGACAGGTCCTTGACCGGCAAACACTGTCGCTTAGAATCACCCGCCGTAACTGACGTACCGACCTGGTCAGCAGCCCGCTTAGACAATTTGGACTTGGTACTACAGCCGGACTCGGAGCCGGACAGCCCCTTACGTGAAGAGCTGTCGCTGGCCGAAAAACTCGAGGGCAACTTAGCAAGAGCCAATCTTCTCAAGTTTCCTTAGCGCCAGACCGGGTGGTCAAGGTCTCTCAGACCGCAGGTCGTTTCCTGCAGTGTCCTGCGCATCCCGCACGCATGTGGCTTCGGCTGCTGGGGAACATGGCGGCGACAGTGGATGTAGTCTGGCGAGCTCGGCTGCGCATGAGACCGGTTCAACAGGCGTTAGCCCAGCTGTAGTCGCACCCAGTCCCGTGTGGGTGGACAGAGGAGGACAATTTGAACAGGGGTATTCCCTTGGACAAGCCTCAGCCGACGGTCACGGTTCAGACGGACGCTTCCCTCTCAGGCTGGGGGGGGGGGGGGGGGGGGGGAGGGGAGAGAGTCTTCGGAGACCACTCAGCTTCGGGCCTGTGGTGAGTCCAAGAGGCACATCAACGTGCTGGAGTTACGTGCTGTCAGGAGAGTCTTCAGTCAGTTCCTCCAGTTGCTGACAGGCCAAATGGTTCGTCTAGAAATGGACAAGCAGACAGCCTTGACCTACATCCTCAAGCAGGGCGGAACAGCATCCCCAGCGTGGGAGTTCCTGCTCTGGTGCAATCGGTACAACATTCAGGTTATTCCAGTGTACCTTCCGGGGGTGGACAATGTCCGGGCGGACGCCTTGTCGCGTCGAATCCTCCCACCTGCTCCACCAGGGGACATTCAAGTTATCTCCCAGTTGTACGGGTCATTCCAGGTGGATCTGTTTGCGTCCGGGAGGACACACCAGACACCTGTCTTCTGCTCCAGAATTCCAGACCCTCACGCTCTGGCAGTCGACGCCTTCGCGATAGACTGGACCCGGCAAGGTTCTGTGGCCTTTCCCACCAGTTCCCTTGATTCCCAGAGTTCTGTCGCAGTTGGCCGACCAGCCTGCACAGTTACTGGTGCTGCTGGCTCCGCTTTGGACGACCCAGACGTGGTTTCCGTTGGTCCTCAGGTTTCTTGTACGGCCTCCTGTACTGTTACCCTGTCGGCCGGGTCTGCTGACGCAGGAAGGGGCGCCACACCCGAATCCCAGCATTCAGTGGGTGGCTTTGGCCTCCAGGAGAGCGGAATTCCTGCACGAGTTGCAGATACAATTCTGGCTTCGAGGAGGGATTCCACAAACGTTCAGTACGAGATAGATGGGCCTGCTATGCGCGCTGGTGTGCAAATAGAGGGCTACTCGATCCCTTTTCTGCGGGTCTGCGGGTCTGCGGGTCTGCGGGTGCTTGAGTTTTTGCAGTCCAGGCTCGATGACGGCCTGGCTGCCTCGACCGTGCGAGACTACTCGACGGCTATCTCAGCATTTCACATTCCAGTGGACGGCACCATTCTCGGTAGCCATCCCATGGTCCAGCGTTTCCTAGCGGGCGTGGACAGGATCCGTCCGCCTTTGCGGCGAGTCAGCCCGACTTGGGATCTTTGTACGTACTGGATTGGTTGTCGGGTCCATCTTTTGGGACCTTGATAAAGCCTCTCTTCAGTTGTTGACTTGGAAGGCGGCCTTCTTAGTGGCGGTTGCGTCAGGCAGGCGGGTGGGGGACATCAACGCGATGTCTTCCGATCCTGAGCTGACTGTCTTCCATAAGGACAGAGTCAGCATAAGACTGCCGGACTCATACCGCCCGAAGGTGGCGCATTCTTTTCACGTGTCTGCTCCTATCGAGGTTCCGGCCTTGCTCCAACCGGCTACGTCGGGGGCAAGGGCTTCGGCGCCGCACATCTTGGATGTGTGCCGGACACTGAAGAAATACGTCCAAAGGACAAAAGACTTGCGTAAAGACAAGCAGCTTTAGGGGTAAGGGGCTGAAGGCTCACTCGGTTAGGGCGGTAGCGACCTCTAAGGCCTACGCTGCGTCCCTGCCCATTGAAGAGATCTGTTCGGCCGCTATTTTGAGGAGGGACATTTGATTTAAACCTTTATATGTGCCGAGCTCTGGGAGTCTTCTTATGCAGTAAGTACCCCAAGGAGGATACCCTTCTGAAAAAGAATCGAACAAACCTGTAGAGGTTTCAGATTCTTTGAAGGGGATCCTCCTTGGGGTACGGCCACCCACCTCCCCTTATTCTGTCTGGCGATGTCTAGATTGATAAGAGGCAGGTTTAGAGTTATCTGCCCCTGTTGCTAGGGACGCCGCTAGGGCTAGGGCTGGATACAGGGTGGTAACAACAGATAACAAAACACGTTTTAACTATGTTTTTTTGTATTTTTATTTTAAAAATAGTCACAACCTGTCATATAGCAAAAAATACAGATTTTATGCAGTAAGTACCACAAGGAGGATCCCCTTCAATGAATTTGAAACCTCTACAGGTTTGTTTGAATTTTCTGAGTCAGCCATCTTGCCTGCTACTATATAATATCGGGATGTGACCGGATGTCTTTAGTTTAACTCTAAAAACTTTTCAATGAAAGTATATAAATTTATTTCAATAACATGCAGTAAATGTTGAATGATTTTGGGGTGTAGACAAGCAAGTTAAAAAGTTTTAAAATTTTACAACATGTACGAGTGCTTGTAACTGGAGCTCGGATTATTATTACTGGTAATTTTGAGCCCGTACACTATTAAGTGAAACGCTCGGACTGTACCCAGTCCCGTGTGGGTTGGACCGTGACGGGACAAAGCCTGTAGTAGAAATAGTGATATGCTGATTATAAGTTACTGGTCTCTGTATATAGGGTCTCTGCTTAAAAGAAGGATAAAAAAGCTGTGATATCCACCGTGGAAGATGATTGATCGGCCACTGTACCCGAAGAGGGAAGCTGAGAAGCATTATCGTCCGAAATAGAGAAGGTGAATTGATGCCATCTCTACGATTTTCACACAACTTAGAAAAAAATTTCATTATCCAGATCAGGACAGAGTAAACAACATGCATCCGTGAAGCAAATAGGGTTTTTAATACACAGAGAAAACAAGGAGTGCGGATCTTTATCAGAAATAAACCGTTGACATTGGACACATTTACGTTGAGAAGCCATCGTGACGTCACAGGAAAAGGTTACTTCGCGGAAATCGCCAATAGCACAGAAGAAAATCGTCACAAGTTCACAAAAACACAGTTCAAAACACACAAAAATAGAATGCGATTGTCTCTGAAGACCTTATGTCGACAACACATACCAATATAACAAGTTGAGCTTGCTAGAAGAAGACTAGAGATAGAAAATAATCTAGACTTCTGAAAGCACATCTATGCAGTGAAACTGCAGAAGAGAAAATGAAGAGAACATGGTCTGCTCAAGGGACATAACTCCAGGATGAAGTAGAGAAGCTGCATACCACTAATGGTGAAGATGGTTTTTACTCTATTTTTAATTTAGACTTCTGCATGCATGTTCTGTGGAAAGAAGAGAGGGGCTCAGATTTGTCCCAGAGGTAATTACATAGACTGACAACGTATCTTTTCTATTTGTTCATCATTACCGATACACATTATTGTTAATAATTGTATTCTGCACAAGATAATTGTTCCCAAATGGGTTTATACAAAATATAAATACCAAGAAGTTGAAAATTTACAAATTTAGGGTATGTTTCCAAGAAAACTACGAAAAATGATAACCAAAAGAAGTTGAAAACTCCAAAAGTTTATCTACACATATTCACATATCCAAATATCAAGTTTCATTTAGCTAAGTTTTACAGTTTTTGAATTTTGTTCTGGCATTGAAATTCTAAGTTACATATCCATGGAAACTTCAAAAATAATAACCAAAAGAAGTTGAAAACCCCCAAGGGCAGACCTACACATAAGGAATGATCTAAATACCAAGTTTCTTTTACACTGATAACAGAGAATTTCCATGCTGGGTAGTAAAAAATGGTTAAAGAAGTGAAAGTGCTGTTATTAGTTATAGAAAAATGCACTCTGGTTTTTGCTTGTGTGACCTCATCTTGATGTTGATCAGCAAATCTGAATCAAGTTTTCAATGAAGCCAAGTTACAATCAACAGTAGCAACTGTGTACACATACCGGTAATAGGTAACAGTAAAATTGATGAGATCAACCGTTGAAAAAGTATTTGAAAGAAACCTGCTGCATGGAACAAAGCGTCAAATAAGAGAAACTTAAATCAATGTGTGGCATCAATGGGAATGTGCAAGTAAGAACATGATAAAAACATCTCTCTAAGTTGCGTAGTGCGCAAATTTATGGAAAATCACGATCAGAACAATTAAATACTGAGTCGATTGAATCTAGTAGATAATGATATAGATGATTTTGTGGTGATTTGCCAAAGCCATTCAACAAAGAGAAATATTTCTTATCAGAATCAAATGTTAACCAAAGTCATGATACAATAAATAATATCCTTAGCTAAGGAGTGATTATACAAGATTACAGCTTTCAAGGTCTTTTGCTTCTGGAGAAAATGGAAATAAGTTTGAAGGACATGACCATTGTGGCCCTGACAAGGTCACCAAAAACCTAAATCAAACACCAAATTAATCAAGGGGTCTATTCAGAAAATTTATGATTTCTTTGGTCAATGATCCCAGAGAAGATTCATTAGTCGAAATCATTAGGGAAACGTTTACAGACAGATGAAAGTGAGACAAATATATTTGAGATGACATAATATTGCTCAACATTCATGATAAATTAAGCATTATCAGATTTGACTTCATCAACTGAGGCATAGCCAAGAAGGAATTGTCACAAACGTTCAAAGGTGCATTCTGCAACTCGCTGTTAACATATGAGTAAGTGATAAAAAGAGTCTTGTCATTGTTTCTGGAGATATCCCGCTGATAAGCTTGATGTGCATGTTCAATTCTAAAATTTTCAAAGCATCGTTTAGACCTTGAAGCGCGGCAAGGGATAATATATAGAGAATCTCATCCAAGTGTCTTCTGATATCAAATATATCAACACAAGTTGATAAAAGTAATAAATATCCGAGGCTTGCCGAGGATATTTTACTTTTATCAACGAGTGTTGATATATTTGATATCAGAAGACACGAGGGTGAGATTCTATTTATCATCCAAAATCATTTTTCATCGTATAAGCATGAAAAATGTACATCTTTGAACACTGCATAACCCTTAAACTTCTAAACCAGTGATGTCATAGCATTGTGACGTCATTGTGTTAATGACGTCATAGCATTGTGATGACGTTGTGTTTATGCCGTCATAGCACTGTGAAATCATTTCTGATGATGTAAAACCTTTGTGATGTCATATATTTTCTGATTACAAGGCATTGTTCAAAATCTACTGTCAAAGTGATATCTCCGAGGAGATATAGCTTGATCTTCCACAAGCGATATATCCTGTGGAACACAGTTTTGGATGATAAAACCATCTACCTTCACAAATGTATCTCTCTCAGCTTGAAGTTTGACTTTGACCACCTCAAAAGGATTAATGACCACCGCTTCTGTCAACCCTGAACATAAACCAGCCAGGGTCAGCACCTGAAACAAAGGAGTGACGTACCCGGATGAATGAAGGGGCCAGTCATTTCAAAGCGAAATATTCATTACGATATTTGATCACAAAAAAATTAAACAGTAAGATCAGAAGATTAAAGAGACACAGAGTATGTTGATAGGATCACATATGTCAAATTTTGAAATCGATGTTATGACATCGGGAACCACTGACTGTTACTGAAAATGACAACTTAAAGTTGAATCAGTACATTAGAGCGAAAATACGGCCATTCAAAGTCGGGATTTTGATCGAAAACCGGACAATGTGACTCGAGTGGCGTGCGCAAATTCGTCAAACGTTACTTTAAAAACCTTGTCATAACCTGACAGGAAGATATGTTTGATTCGATAGGGTTTATTAGGTATTGTAACTAATAGGTAGATTAAATGGATGCATAATTTCGAATATTAAACATATTTGAGATGTTTTCTTTATTTTTTCATAAAATCAAGCATTTTAGAGATATTAAGCATAAATGGACATATTTGCAAGTCCAGTGATGAGATATGAACTTCAATCAGCATATTAGATATTTTGTAGCTTATCAAAACCAAATAAAATTTGAAGAAAGATACTCTGTGTCACTTTAAGTAATAACTGTGATTTCTACCTTGTGGCACTCAAATGCGTCATAAATGTTCTCTGTAGTTCAATTCATTAATGCCATACATTAAATTGGATCAGGGATACAAAATGCCACAAGCAACAATTGTTTAAACTTAATTGCCAATAAATGATTGATTAGCAATCTAAAATGAATATGGTTTACATAAGATTGTATATTTTGCTGCACTGCGTTAAACGTTACAGATGGCAAGGGGGTAAATGTTGAGATAAATTCCATCTGATTATTTACACAGGTCATAAATGTAAGCATTATGTTCATTTTCCTGTGGCCGGAGAAATGTATTTCAAATTTTTCTAACAATTTTGATAGAAATTCTTATAACTATTCGATAATTTATAGAACAAGTTTGAGTAATTTGCAAATGTCGATTCCCACTGATAACAATGTCGAATTCAGTTATAACATCTCGGCCTTTGATGAAAAGACGAACTTTCTAATTTGCATATAAATTTTTACAGTGTGGGAAATGTCATCTTCAAGAATTGTTTTGATTGTTTTTCTTTCACCTTTTATATTCTCTTAGTCACAACATAGTTGTGGAAAAAAGACTTTTCACAATTTCGAAGGGGATACATAGAATATTCGAAATTGGTCCCTATCCCATAATATTCAATGCTGCTCACAAGTTATAACATAAATGTTAAATACATCATTATATGAAATGATAACCCTAAAGTTTCCCATACTATCTATCCAATGTGTCATGTAAAATGGCTCGATCGCTTTGTTTACAAACAACAGTCACAATCGCCTTTGGATACAACAGTTCTCATAATCATTTAGATGGTGTAAAACATTAATTTCAAATGCACACAAAGAATATTCACCCAGCGAACGGTGAAGCACATAAACACGTTTAGGAGAGTATTGTATATCATTAGGTCACGTCATCTGGATCAAATTTCATATGACAATGGGAGTCGGCATAAATACTCCGAACTACCTACATAAGGGAGTGGATTTTTTCTTTCCCACCCTTATTCTTCCAGATGCTGGACTAGCCAGTCTATTTCTTCCCCAACCTTCTTCTTCCAGATGCTGGACTAGCCATTCTATTTCTTCCCCAACTTTCATTTCATCCGTAAAAGGGAGACACTTGCCTAGCCTGGCTATTTCTTCCCCACCTCTTATTACCCAGCGCAACAGCAAAGTTGCAGGGTTTTTAAAATTGACAATGCCCGTCTGTCTGTCCGTTCATTACACCTTGTGTCAATCTGATCAAAAATGTTTAGTTTATCAACCATTTCAATTCAAATTCATAGCTGAAAAGCAGACACATGTAGCAATATTTCATAAGTGACAATTTTTAGAATGTCTACATAAAATATAAAGATTTTGGAGAATTTAGAGTGGAAAATCCTGTCCTGTCCTGTCCCCCTCACATGATGCACAATTCTTCTGGCTTCACAAACATGTTACCGGTTCTTTAAAACAAGCAGATCCCTAAACATGAGAAGAAATAAACGGACAATAGTTGGTGGGTTTTGTGAAGAATTAGCATCGAGTAAATATTTGCATGAGGTTTTGATAACAAACACTCATGACTTGTCAAATAAATGGGTCAAATACCTCTGAGCGCTGGTGACATTACATACTGGAGTGCTTACAACAAAAATGAACAAAGGGCTTGAGAATTTCATCATATGCATCAAAATTCCCAGCATTTCCAGGCCAAGACACAATAACGCATGGCGACTCCTGAGCTCATATTTTTGATACTTTTGAGTACGCTTTGGACACTCCTTCAGAGAAAATACCCTGGCGTTTAGAAAGCCACAAAAATGATACATTTGAGTAAGCTTTATATATATTCATTGATCAAGTTTCTAGTATTGATGATATCCTCCTACAGTAATTTGTATCTAAAAGTAAGAAGTCAAAATTCAAATAACATAATTTGGCTACCCAACTGAAATATACAAAAGGCACATCTAGTGATCATAGTGAATACATATGTCAAGTTTCATAACATTTGAACAATTACTAATTGAGCTATAACTGAAACAAAAATGACTCTCAAACAGTGAATTTTTAAAGAAAGAAATGGAAAATTTAAAACAATAACAAGTGTTTGCCACTTATGTGGCAATGTCCCCGCCGCATGGATATTGCGATAGAATTGTCACAATAAGTAAATGCTATATTCACATTGACAATAAGTGCAATGGTTCAAGAGATATGGTGTTAACAAGAGTTTCAAAAGTGGTCAAAGTGCAGTTGTGACCTTGAAAATAAGGTCAAGGTCATCCAAAGTGACTGATGTCTGCGTAAAACCCCAATGTAGTCTCTGCCCAAATTTGAAGACATTTGGTTCTGTGGTTTATGAGATATCAAGTAAACAAGAGGTTCAAAAGTGGCCAAAGTGGTGACCTAGAAATTAAGGTCTAGGTCACCCAAAGTGACTGGTGTCTGTGTAATCCCTCAATGTAACCTGTGACCAAATTTGAAGACATTTCATGAATCGTTTCACAAGATATAAGAAGTTTTAAAAGTGTTAAAAGAACTGTGGTGACCATGAAAATTAAGGTCAAGGTCATCCAAAGTATTTGGTATCTGCGTAGTCCCACAATGTAGACTGTGACTACATTTGAAGACATTTTGTAATACGGTTCATGAGATATTGTGTTTCAAAAGTTTCAAGAGTTTCAAAAGTGGCCAAAGTGCCGTAGTGACCTTGAAAATAATGTCAAGGTCACCAAAAGTGACTGGTGTCTTCGTAATTTCCTAAGGAAGGCTCTGACCAAATTTGAAGACCTTGGATGCCACGGTTCATGAGCTACCGCGTTAACAAGAGTTTCAAGAGTGGTCAAAGTGCCGTTGTGACCTTGAAAATAAGGTCAAGGTCAGCAAAAGTGACTGGTGTCTGCGTAATCCCCCAAGTGAGGCTGTGACCAAATTTGAAGACTTTGGGTGCAACGGTTCTTGAGATATCGCGTTAACAAGGATCCGGACGTACGTACGGACAGACGGACGCCGCTGAATACAATGAGGGCATGAGACCAAACCATAGGCATAACTACGGACAATTTTGATAACATATATGGAGTTTCGTAACATTTGAACAAATAGTATTTGAGTTATGTGGGGAACAAATAGTGTGAGGGATGGATGGACGCGCTGACTGTAATATATGGAAGATACCAAGCATGGAAGGTTAAACCGGAGGTCTTTATTGTGATATAAGCGACACAAGACGATAGCTACAACTTGCAAGCCGCTAACAATAACTGGCATTGGTGGTGACAATTACCATATTTTATGAACGCTTCTTTAGCGTAACACTATACATGACATCCCTCTTCTTTTTTTTTAAAACATAAACATAAGTCACTATTATTACAACTGCATAAAACTATCCTGTTTTATATTACTTTTTACATTAAGAAATTTTAACTTAAAAATATTAACAAATAATGATTTCAATGATTGATTTTGTTTTCTTAAACATTCATTCTTCTTAACTTATCATATACATGATAAAACACTATTTTTGCAAACCTTTTGGAAAATGACATTTAAACAAATTAAACCTTTTCCAATATGCAAGTTGAATATAAAAAAGAGTTCAAAATCTGAAATAAAACACTGTTCACATGATATAACACTCATTTATAAACTTTATATCACAGTAGATTTTACTGTAAAGAGTCACTAATTTCTGAAAATCTGAAATAAAAACACTGTTCACATAATTTTAAGAAGTTACAAAGTCATTCAATCTCTGGGGCGGTTTGACAATCCGACCAGACCTGGTGACAGTAACAGGTTCGTCAGATGGAGGTGTCACCTTTGATCCTGTCTGGTTGGCGTCAACTGGTGTCGTCATTGTTGTAGTGACGTCAGTTTGTTGATGTAGGGGGCTTGACACATTCGGGTTTGAATATCCAGTCTGAATATCCAGTTGCGAATGCTCACTAAAAGACGCTTTCGTCTTTTTGCACTGAGACCTATTTCTTCTGTACCGTTTCCCACATGACGTCTCCACGACATAGGATCTGGGAGAGGAATGCTTTGCCGTAACTGTCGCTGGAACCCACTTTTGTTGATGTCGAAACACAACTTGATCACCAGGAGTTAAGGGAGGTAACTCCTTGCATCTTCCATGATCATAGTACATTTTCTCATTCTGTTGCTTTTGTAGGAGCCTTTTCCTGACATCCGTGGCGAATCCAGGTTTCAGAAGCGGTGCTGAGGTCGGCAGAGAAGTTTTCAATCGCCGTCTTAAGAACATTTGTGCAGGTGACATGCCGATTGCTTCAATAGGAGTGTTTCTGTAAGCCAGTAAGGCCATGTGTGGATCACTTGCCTTTTTGATAAGGTTTTTAACAGTTTGAACTGCTCTTTCCTCCTGTGCATTTCCATGGGGGTAGTAAGGGCTGCTGGTTGTATGTGTGAAACCATACTTCTTACTGAACTGATGGAATTTCGCACTGGAATATTGGGGACCATTGTCACTGATAATTTCATCTGGAACACCATACTTGGATATCTGCTTTTTCATGTAAGAAATCACATTTGCAGTTCCTAAATTATCTAACTTTTCCATTTCAGGCCATTTTGAATAGTTATCTAGAGTCAGCAGATAATGTTCTCCTTGAAATTCAAAGAGGTCAGTTGACACCTTTGACCATGGCCTGTCAGGTAGATCTGGTGTGACCATTGGTTCTTTTGGATTGGCCTTTTGATGCACAGCACATTTCTCACATTTAGAAACAATTTCTTCAATCTGAGATGTCATTCCAGGCCAATACAACACATCACGGGCCCTAGATTTGCTCCTGACTATTCCCATGTGTGGCTGATGGATTTTATCTAACATTTCCTTTCTCATAGTTGTAGGCACTATCAACTTGTGAGATTTGAACAGTAGACCATTCAAGCTTGAGATTTCATCCCTGAATGTCCAATATTCACCGAGTCCAGGGGGTAGACTTTCTTTTGAGTTTGGCCAGCCTGAGAGCACAACACTCTGTAGACTTTGAAGAACAGCGTCTTCTTTAGTTGCTTGTTGGAGTTGTGTCTGTTTTTCTTCTGAAACAGGTAAGTATGCCAGCAGATTGATGGCATTTATCTCTATTTCAGGCACTAGTGGTTCGGAAATGTCCGGTAAGTATAGCCTACTCAATGCATCCGAGACCATTTCTTTTCCTGGCTTGTATATCACTTTGATGTCGTACTTCTGTAAAGCCATTAGGAGTCGTTGAAGACGCGCTGGAGCATCTAGCAGAGGTTTCTTGAAGATCGACTCGAGAGGTTTATGGTCCGTCTCAATAGTGATTTGTCGTCAAAACACATAGTGATGAAATTTCTTGCAACCGAATACCATTGCTAGTGTCTCCTTCTCAATCTGGGCGTACGACTGTTGAGATTGAGTTAGTGCTCTAGAACCATATGCAACTGGTTTACTGTTTTGAAGTAGAACGGCACCGAGTCCCTTTGAACTTGCATCTACGTTCATGACTATAGGTTCCTTCTCATCATAGAAACTGAGAATTGGAGTGTTTGTTGCCATTTCTTTTAACTTCTGGAAACTTCTTTCTTGAGATTGTTCCCAATGCCAATCTGTCGTTTTCTCAAGTAACCGGCGAAGTGGCGCACTGACTTCGGACATGTTCTCAAGAAACTTACTCAGATAATTGATAAATCCAAGAAATGTTTGTACTTCAGCTTTGTTCTGTGGTCTTGACATTTCTTCTACTGCCCTGATTTTTTCTGGATCAGGTCGAACGCCTTTGTTTGTCAGCAAGTGTCCGACATATGTGACTTCGGACTTTCGAAATTCACATTTTGTTGCACTCAGCTTCACATTGTCCATTTCAGCACGATCCAGAACATTCTTGAGGGCTTCATCATGCTCTGCTAGGTTAGGTCCCCATATTAGAATGTCGTCCATGATCACTTCAGCATTATTGATGTCCTGAACCATCTCTGACATGACTCTCTGGAATACTTCGGGTGCACTCTTTATCCCAAATGGCAGCCTTGTGAAACAATATCTCCCAAAAGGAGTATTGAACGTACACAATTTTGAGCTCTCTTCACTCAATCGAATTTGCCAGAAGCCAGAGGTTGCGTCTAATTTTGTAAACACCTTAGCATCGGGCATTGTTGAGATTACTTCTTCAACAGTTTTCAACGGAAAGTGTTCTCGTAGAATTGCTTGATTCAGGTCTTTAGGATCAATGCAAATTCTTATCTTCTTGTTTGCTTTGATGATTGTTACCATTGAGTTGACCCATGGTGTAGGTTCTTCTTGCTTGACTATCACTCCAAGTTGTTGCATTCTGTCTAATTCTTCTTTTATTTTGTTTTTCAGAGAAACAGGAATGGATCTTGGAGGATGGACCACTGGAGGAATCATCGGATCTATCTTGATTGTATGCTCCCCAGGTAAGCATCCTAAACCTTCGAACAATTTGGGATGTCCCTTTAGCACATCTTCTGGAATGAATGATTCTATTACAGCATGGTTCACCCTTGCCACCAGTCTCATTTGACTGCATGTCTTTGAGCCTAATATTGATTCATGGCTCCCATCTACAACTTGGAATTTCACATTGGATTTGATGTCTTTGTATTCAAGTGGTAATATGACTGCTCCAACTACCTTTAGAATATGTCCGGAATAAGACCGAAGTCTTACATTTGATTTTTCCAATGCTGTTTTTACCTCTAGGGTTTTCAGAGTTTCTGTGGAAATGACATTGCACTTGGCTCCGGTGTCCAACTCAAAGATCACTGTCTTGTTGAACACTTTAAAGTTATCTTGCCACTCGTCAGTGTCAAATTCTGTGTCAGCATCAGTGTCTATGGCTCCAACAAAGAAAGTTTCGTCAGTGTCTGAAGCTTCTTCTTCATCTACTACGTTGACTCTACGATTGTGCTTCTTTCTTTTGTGTTTTTGATCTTCAAACCTACGTCTTCTGTTTCTGCACACAGAAGCAAAGTGGTTGAATTTGTTACACTCTGAACACTGTTTGCCTTTAGCTGGACACACTTGCTTTTTAAAATGTTCATAACCACATTTACCACAAGCACTCTGTCTTTGTGGTTGTTTATCCACAGAATTATGGAAGGATTTCTGTCTTGATTTGTCTCTTCTGCCCTGATATTGATTAAGGACATTGATATTTGCATCTTCACCACTCATCACTTTCAGTTGCTCTTGAGAAAGTTCATGTGTGCTTGCAATTTCTATTGCTTTCTCTAGGGTAAGATCAGACCCTTCATTAATCAACTTTTCACGCACTTTAGGTGAATTTGTTCCAAAGACAATTCTATCTTGCACCATCTCATCAGAATCGGTGTATGAACAGTCTTTCACTAGAGTTTTTAAGTCTGTGATGAACTGCACCACTTTTTCTGACTGATTTTGGGTTCTGCATTGAAATTTGTATCTTGCAAACACTTGATTCGATTTTGGCTTCACATAATTTTCAAAGTTTGTGTAATGAACATCTAACTTCTTTTTGTCTTCTTCAGTTAAAGTCCACGTTTCATAGACGTTTCTACCTGGTTCTCCAAACCAGAGCATTAAGAAATTACACTTTTCTGCTTCTGTTTTTCCTTTCAGTGGACCACCAAACATGAAATCCACGTGAGAACAAAAACTCTTCCATGCGCCCGGTAAATCTCCACTGTCCCAATTCATAGTCGGCACTGATCCAACTAGTTGCCATCTCGCCCGTTTAGCATTGATATTTGATGACCAACGTATTAAATTCGTCCTACTCAATATCTTGCAACTTCTAAGTATACTTATTTGTGGAGGATGTTGGCTGTGGAGTCGGATTTCTGACACCATGTAATATATGGAAGATACCAAGCGTGGAAGGTTAAACCGTAAGTCTTTATTGTGATATAAGCGACACAAGACGATAGCTACAACTTGCAAGCCGCTAACAATAACTGGCATTGGTGGTGACAATTACCATATTTTATGAACGCTTCTTTAGCGTAACACTATACATGACACTAACCACTAAATACACATTGCACAAGATAAGAAAGTAAAGATCTTAGCGTTGGACTGACATCCAAACACTAATCTTGTATAACAATGATATAGATTTTCCCATTTAACTCTTTGTAGGGGCCACAAAGTAATAGTAATAAGATGCACAGGAATGTTTTTGAAAGCATCCTTATTGTCAAATTAACATAACAGTGATCCTTTGTCATTAATTATAATGTATCTGATAGCGTTGTCAATGCGCACATATGCCAAGAGTTGCATAGAGCTGATGTCTGCCAAGTAACATTGCAATTCACATCGACGTGCCTCATCATCTTCACAGGTAAGTCCGAGAAAGATAATGTTGTCTGCATTCTAGAATCTCTATTACTGGAAACTTGTATGGTGTAAAAACCATCATGTGGGGACATCAACAAGCTGGTCAGATTTATGTAAAGACCCTCTTATACATAGATTTCCAAAGACTAGAGGAAACTGAGACAAGGGATGTCATGAGACACCACACAATTTCCTATGAGAGAGGATTGCCTACCTTCTGCCAGGAAGCTTGAGTCTTGTAATACTGGCATTACTGGGTGATTCTGGCTTGTTTGTGTGTCTCTTCTAACCAGTGTGTACACAGTGTCTGTCACCTTTGTGATGGAATTTTTGAGTTCCAAAATCTGATGGGCATGGCCATCTTTAATGTCATGAGATCTCGGAAAGTCTATCTATCAACTCGAAGAGACTGGAACCTGATCACTTGAAGGCATCAACTTTACTTTCTCCCCTTGCTCCTGAACTGCCAATGTTAATGTCGATGAACATCTAGGGCGTTCTCTTCTTAAGTAACTAGTCGGCATAAGTTCTTGAACTTAGGAGACAGAATCAGTTGGGTGTCAAGATTTGTTTACGTCACAAATTTTCAAAAGTTCTTTCCTTGAAAAAGATGTTGGAACAATTATTCCTCAGTCAAAGAGAGCTAAGATAACATCTTGAAACATTGTTGTCATGATTTACCAACAAGTGTGACCCAGGACATTCTTCTGTTCCACCCGCCATGATGGAATTGCTAGACAAACTCAACAACCGATTGTCTCTACAGTAGTTGCCTTGCTTTCAGTCGTGGCGGCATCGTTGTACGGATTCACATCAATCACAATGACATCATGTAACAAATAAATCGGTTCAAGAGTAAATTTTCAACGTTTAACATATATATGCCAAAAATTGGTGTTATTGGATTTAAGTTTCATTTTTGAGGACATCAGTAATCATTTATTTTTTAGAGTTGTGAATGTGAAATGTGAATCCTATGAGTTTGGAGTTTTCGAGCACGACAGCGTTCACCGGTTCCACATGTGGTGTTAGAGCTTTTCCATTCGTAAAATTTCTGATCTAATCGCTATCTGGAGCTAGAGACAAAGGAGGTGATTGACTTCTTGCATTTCTGCAAGATTCTGTAATATCTTGTTGAGAAACAGCCACTGGTTTCCTTCCTCGAGGCATAATGACCAAATAACATGTGTTGTTAATCACAAATGATTAAAATACAAGATAAGACATATCTTTAACTTTAAAATGAAGAACACTGGATGCCAACTATGGTAAGAAAGTGCTGGGCTGGAGTAAGTTTGTGCATGACATGAATGAGAAATCATCACCGTGACTCAAAATGTCTTTTTTCTGCCAGTTTTTTTGGGTTTTTTTACCGTCCAGACTTGATAAAATAATTGTGTCCAGGTAATTTTTAAATTCTTTTTTTTTTCGACCACTGACCTCTGTTTTTCTTGAAAAACAATCTGTAAACCATTTATTAAAAAAATGGCCTTAGATTAATACCTTGTTTAAGTTAAAGAAAATGACCTTTAAAAAAACTTTGTTTATGAAATGTTTTGAAATTTAAAGGGTCACATTAATAAATGAAATAAATAAAAAGGATTGCGTGTTGAGTTAAGGGGAAATAATATAGGACACAAATTTAACCCTTACGCAGTATCATGGGGCCTTTAAGGCCTGGTTACATGTTTGACATTACCAAGAATCAACACATTTGAAATGAGCAACTTCTTACTTCATGCATAGTATGTTTTCTAAGGCTACATATGACGTCATAACTGTATACAAGATATTTATTTTTTAATTGATGTTTTAAGAAAATACATAAGTTTGCTGTAAGCTTGGGCCCCAAAGACCCAGGGTACACCCTTGTTTCAGTACAAAATATACAGAATCGCAATAAATAATAAATAGATAATACCCCTTGAGATTACTTCCTGATGTAGATAAACCAAAATCTGAAAGAAGCTTACATAGCAAAAATAATATACTCTCCCTAAACTGAAACGCGTATGTAATTTTTCAGAGAATCTTTGCCTTAAAAATCAAAAATGTTGCATCATTTCAATGATATCAAAGCAAAAATTACATGTCAAAAGTAAAAGAGTAAGCCAAAACAAGAACACTAGTTTTAGGTTTGTTATTCTGTTAACCACAAGATGGCGTTGAAATCAGTCTTATGAATCCAGGGCTTTTGCAAAAATGCTTGCTTCATTTTCCTTTGGAAATGAATGGACAAATTGATGGAGTCCCCATTATGCAATTCTACCAATTCTATGCAATTCTGTTGGTGTGTCTCGGGCGTATTGTGGCGTTGACGTACATGCTTATTAAATTCATACGGTTGGTGTTTTATTTGGCTTTGAATCTAGTGTTTGAGAAGGCATTAACAACTTCTTTACTTTAAAAAGTTCTATAGGACTACCTTTGTTGGTCAATAATCTAATGCAAGTGACGTTCATGGACGTTATCAAAATTTTGATTTGCCTCTAAACAACTTAAAAACCATCAATTAACAACACCTTTGTGTGCTAAATATTGTATCCAACCCAATCACACTGTCTCAACCGAATCTGTTGACTTGTGGCATAAATTATGGGAAACATTTTCCTTTTTCCAACTGAAAACAAGTAGGTGTTTTTACTCGTAAAAACAGATGTCTCTCCCATACACCATTTCAGCTGAATTTTCTTTTTGAAAATACCCTAAAGTTTTTTTAAACTCACATGAAAACCATATTCTTTATATAAAACAACATGAACTGTAAGTTTTTGTTATATTTAATTTTTATTTATGGGAATCATTAGGCTATTGCAGATTGTCATAAAAACTAACCTTTCCCTTCAAAATCACAATACATAATCTGAAAGAAATTGAAACCCCCAAATAGCACATCTACATCATATGAAGAGGATGTACACCAAATTTGGTGCAGGTTGGTCACATAGTTTCAGTCTGTGCTCCGTAAACTAACCCTTCCCTTAAAATGACGAATTCCAAACTGTTACCATGGAAACAAAAAATATTAAATTGAAAAGAAGTTGTAACCCCCAAAAGGCACATCTACATGATATGGAGAGGATGTATACCAAATTTGGTGAACATTTGTCATATAGTTTCAGATCGAGTTATGCCATGGGAACTAACCCAACCCTTCAAAATCAGGAAGTCCAAACTGTTGCCATGGAAACAAAAAAATACAAAATTGAAAAGAAGTTGAACCCCCCAAAAGGCACATCTATATAATATGGAGAGTATGAATACCAAATTTGGTGAAGATTGGTCAGGTAGTTTCAGAGTTATGCTCCGGAAACAAATTGGAACGCCAACGCCGACGCAGACGCAGATGCAGACGCAGTCGGGAACTCAACCAAAACCGATGTCTCCCGACCCTTAGGGGGGAGACATAACTATCCAAAGTAACTTTATTTTTAATTTTTTTTACTTTCTTTTTTTAAAAAATCTCCATCATACAATGCATTCAATCAGTTAATTTCATAACAATATTTCATACATGATTTGCATAACAGTATTTACATATACACACTTAATGGATTCTATTATGCCTTGAAGTTCTAAAAACTTTACTTTTTGTTATTGACGAAACCAAACTCTCCTGAAGTTTTAAGGTTCAAGATCATGATCGTAAAACACCAGTTCATATGATTGAGTTCTTTGAAGCCAACAAAAACAGGGGCGATAACTGGCCTTCATAGTTAAATACCCCATTCATGCAAATGCTTTCGTAAAGTTTAAATTTGGTGGACTTTTTAACCCAAATCAGTGATAATGTGAATAATCTTTACCCTGTGGCAAGAGAATGAAGAAAAATTGTAATCCGGATACTACATGTAGAGATTTTTGGTGTTGGTGGCAACTCTTTAATGCTCTTTAAAGTCCTTTTGGCCGGAATTGGCCTAAATAAACGAACCAATGATGCGTAATATGACGAAAATGAATATTATAATGCCAGACTACTGTGAATCATAAAATCATAAAATCATAAAATCAAAAGAATGACAAATTTGGAAAATTTAAATGACGAATCAATATGGTTAAAGATATTTCTTCCTCAAAAGACTCTTCTATTATGTGTAGCTTATAGACCAGAGAACAACTCAGTACAATTTTGGAGTCGCCTAGACGAAAGTATTGAGAGAGCAATGGACATATCCAGCAAAATTGCAATTGTTGGCGATTTGAATGTGAACTTGTTATCTGTAAAGAGTCGCCATCTGAAGAATATATTTGAAAGAAAACAGTTAAGGAATATAATTAAAGAACCCACAAGAGTAACAGCAACTACCAGCACTCTGTTAGACCCAATTATTATAAATGAAGAAGTAAATGTCGATGATTGTGGAGTGATCGACTTTGACAGTAATATATCTGACCACAAGGGAACATACATCTCGCTCAATGTAAATATAAATACAAAAAAGTCTTACAAACGAGATATATGGTGTGACAATCAGGCAGATTTTCCTTATCTGAACAGTCTTATTGAAAGTATAGATTGGGCTGAGTTATTTAGCCATTTTTATGATATAGATGACATGTGCAATGCTTTCTATGACAGACTGAATGAGTTAATTAAAAGGTGCATTCCAACAAAAGAAGTTACTATACGCCCTAACGACAAACCATGGTTTAACTCAGAACTTAGACGTGAATGCAGACGACGAGATAGATTAAGGAAAAAAGCAAAAAGAACTGGTAATGAAAAAGATGTCATTTCATACAAAAAGCAGCGTAACAAAGTAAATAATATGAAGTACTTTGCTAAAGAAACATTTTATGCAAATCTTGACGAATATCTTACTGAATTATATATAGTAAATAAATCATCATACTGGAAAATTCTGCGTCATGTTGTAAGAAAGTCTGAAATATCGTCAGATATACCGCCCCTTAAAATAAATGACACTAATGACGGACCAACTTTGTTTACTGATATAGATAAAGCCACAAAGTTAAATGAATATTTCAAATCTGTGTCTACGTTGGAAGGTGGCAACAAGCATTTACCATACTTTGGGAAACGCACAAATAAGGAAATTAGTGATATCAATATAACTCCAAAGGAAATATCTGATATTATTAAATGTTTGCCGGAGAAAAAGGCATGTGGCCCAGATAGAATAAGTCACAAGCTCCTAAAGAACACAGTTAATTCCATAAGCAAAGTTTTGTGTCTCCTATTTAATTATTCACTACAATCATCAACTTATCCCAATGTTTGGAAAGTGGCACATGTATTACCATTGTTTAAAAAAGGTGATCATTCAATTGCTTCAAATTATAGACCCATTTCTCTCATAAGTTGTGTTGGAAAAGTGTTTGAGAGAGTTGTTTATAAGCATTTGTATAATTATTTTCATTGTAATGATTTACTTTATAAGTACCAAGCTGGTTTTCAGAAAGGTCACTCAACTGTACATCAATTGCTTGAATTGTACAATCAAGTATGCCTATCGTTAGATAATAAGGAAATGTTTTGCATGGTGTTTTGTGATGTTTCGAAAGCTTTTGATCGTGTCTGGCATAGAGGGCTTATGAGTAAATTGGAAATGTATGGTTTAAAAGGCTGTATACTTCAGTGGTTATCAAGTTATATAACCAATCGAAGTCAATCTGTTTTTGTAAATGGAGCATTGTCAAAGCCTGTATACTTGACAGCCGGTGTTCCCCAGGGCTCAGTATTGGGTCCCTTTCTTTTTATTGTATTTATAAATGACATTGCTGATGAACTTAATTGTTTAACAAGGTTATTTGCCGATGATACATCACTTGGCTTTTCATCAATTGACCATAGATTACTTGAATATACTTTAAACTCGAACCTTGAAAAGCTTAGTTCTTGGGCAAAGCGTTGGCTAGTCAAATATAATCCAAATAAAACAGAAGCTATCATTTTTACTCTTAAGAAAGAAAGTAAAAACATAACACTGTATCTTGACGGGTGCGAAATCAGAAATGTAAATGAACATAAACACTTAGGTGTGATACTTTCAGCCGATGGGAAATGGAATAAACATATTGATAAATTAGTATTGTCGATTTCTAAAATGATAAATTCAATGCGAAAACTTAAATTCATATTAAGCAAGCAAATTTTAGATAAGATTTATATTATGTTTATTAGACCACATTTTGAATATGCTTGTGAAGTTTGGGATGGGTGTAACTCAGAACAGTCATTTCGACTTGAACAATTACAGTTAGAAGCGGCTCGTGTTATTACTGGTCTACCAAAATACACTTCACTGAAACATCTCTATTTAGAAACTGGTTGGGAAAAATTATCAGAACGGAGAGAAAGGAGAAAGTTAACACTTTATCATAAATTACAGTGCGGTAATGCACCATCATATCTTGTAGATTTACTCCCACCGACTGTTGGAGACACTACTTCTTATGATCTTAGAAATGCAAATAATTTTGTTATTCCATCATATAGATTGAAACATTCATGTATGTCTTTTATTCCTTCAACCACAGTGTTATGGAACGATATCCCATTAGATAAGCGAAATGTAACATCAACAGAAAAGTTCAAATCATATTTGAAGAAGCCAATTGTTTCGGCACCATCTTATTTTTCATCAGGTATGCGTAGGTTAAATATTTATCATACACGTTTAAGATATCACGTAAGTGAGTTGAAATATGATTTATTTAAAGTTGGCATTAAGGCGGATTCAACATGTGAATGTGGTTATTTATGCGAAGATGTTTTTCACTTTATGTTTGAGTGTCCTTTATATGATGAACACAGATTAAGAATGTTAAATGTATTAAAATCATTTGTTAATGAAGATGCCGTAAATTTAGATTTAGTTTTATGTGGCAGTAAAAGCCTTTCAATTTTACAAAATCAGGTCATTTTCAAGGCAGTCCAACAATATATTTTAAACAGCAAGCGCTTCTGTTGACTGCAGCATGTACATATTTACTTTTGTAAATATCTTTCTACCATTCTGTATTATACTATTTTCCATGTTTTCATGTATGTCACTATATATCTATCATTTTGTAAATACTTGGGAGAAGGTTACCTAAGTTTGATAACTTGTTCCTAATCCCTTTCTTTATTGAATAAAATATGTTTAAATCAATCATAAAACCTCGGTTTCAATTTCACGTTCGACAGCATTTTAGTTTCTGACACTCTGTTGATGCATAATGGTAACCTTTGTTCCATGTAGAATTGAATATAAAAATTTTAAACAATTATTGCCTTCACTTGGTCAAAGGTACCACATGATCTAGCGTTTACTCTTACCTGAATTCTGCTTTACATTTTTTCCAAAAAATGATTTACCAAAAAAGCCTTCAAATGAGTCTTAAATAAACATATCACCGAACAGTTTGTGACGATTGGAACACATAGGTATCACCATAAATAATATTGACCCTTTTGCCATAATAGCGTTCCTGAGTTGCATGAGCATGTGCATGTGCATATGGTTGGGCCTCTGCGGCCCTCAATGCCGCAAAGGTGGTGTCATTAACGATACCGCGTGAGGGTTAAAGGTGATGTCATCAACATAAAAAATACCAAAATTGGCTGAAGGCAAGAATCTAAAATTGCAGTATAAGAGTTATTGTCAATCAGCGATAGCAGTGTGAATTGCAAATATATACTTTATATTCAATGACTGAGTGATCATCTGTTGAAAGAAAAGAGCTATTCTACTATTCAATATGACATACATACATGTGGCAAGTTATGAAACTTATATGTCACCTATACTACAGTCACCCAGCAAAATTAAGCACAGCTAGTTGAACTAGTCCATTTCTTCTTAAAGGAACCAAACTGAAGGCAGTATTTTCAAACTACTTTTGTGTGATGTTAGAATTGTCAATTTGATATACCCGGTAAGAGGAGTGTACTCTCATTATAGTCTGTTTGTATTGAAAATATATTGATGACTTTGCATATAAAGAACAAAATACTTAAAATATAGTAATTTTTGAACTTCCAATCCTCATTATTTCACCTTGCCAATTGAGAATTTTTAGTTTTAAAAACTTAATTCATCTTAAATAAAAAGTTGTTTAACAAATGATCATCATTTCAACTCACTATTTTTTATTTTGTTACGAGGGGGTATGTATTGCCATTGGAACAGCGCGAACAGGAGGAAAGAATGTATGACAGCAGTGGCACTGACAGGTTCGTCAATAGTGAATTTAAATGAAATATTTGAAAAGTATTTATTCGTGTGAGGAACGTCTGAAAGTATGAATGTGCCGCATGCGGTTTGCGCATTGAGTTCCCTAAATTCATGTGTAGGCCCTGTTTGCTGACTATCAATCTACACCAGTTTGCCAAATAGACCTAGTATCATACGCAAAGAAATAGAATACATGTAATTAATTCAGCTAGGAAAATATGACTCAACTTATCGTCATATTTGGTTTTGATCGAAAAATCCAAACATTTTTTACTAATTAATCTAAAATCATTTCTATCAACAGATATCTAAAAAAAAATCAGAATTTCAGTTTTAGAACCTATGGGAAATGACTGAATTACATCTTCTATATGCTGGGTTTTTTTTTTTTAAATCGACAAAATTGAAGGTTTAAATATAAATAATCTTTCATTACATCTTACATTTTTTTTATTTGTGAAAAGACATAAAAACAATATTTTGAACTTTTTCTATATAGAAAAGAAATCCACATACTGTATATCTTTTTAGAGTAATTTTGCAATGAAATTAAAAACTTAAAAACTTAAAACTTCAGATCAATCTTCAATCTTTAGACAGCAAATGGGCCATTCTGTTTTCCTGACAGGATTTCAACATCACATAAGTTGCTTCTTATTGGACATCAAACTTTTTGAAAATAAATTTATATATACCGGTATATATATATATATATATATATATATACTTGATAATTATGACTTTGTTGTATTGATTCAGTATTTGCATTTACAAATCCCATGATATCAACCTCAGCACCTGTAATTATTTAGTTTCATTCTAGTATCTGTTTGATTAGGGATCAGTTTACAGATTATGTAGCTTTAAATAAAATTCTTGTTTTGTTAGTTTCCAAATTTCAAAACAATCTTACAAAAATATCAAACAATCAAACTTTCTTCCATGAAAGTGTATTCTTTATAACATGCTTCCATAAGAAGAGGCAAACTTAGATTGAATTCTTGCAATCAATTAAGATTCAGAAATTCAACATAGCCTTGCATTCATATTCCTATCACATTTGGGGAAATTGGGGAACTTTCTTTCTGTTTATCTTTTTTTAAATTTGAAAAACAATCTTGTTTTTGTTATTGAGTTTGATGTCAATGAATAATGGTCCACTCATCAATATTCTCACAACTTGTACATACATTATCTCTAACATTATTTCAAAATTAAGTGTTGATAAAAATTTACATATGTAAAATTTCACTAAAAAGCGAACAATTAGATATATTGTTAGTAATTATTAGTAAACTTACCTCTGGGACGAAACGTTAGCCCCTCTCTACGTTCCTTGAACGTGTCTGCAGAAGTCTTTAAAAATAAAAATAAAGAGAAAAAACCTAAGTTATATTCACCATTAGTGGTATGCAGCTCCTGACTTCTATCCTGGAGTTCTCTCCCTTGTCACTACCATGTGCTCCTTCATATTCTCGATCTGCCGATCATCATCACCTGGAACACACGCGGGGAGGAATTAATAACCTACTGGGCGGGCGTTGATCGTTCGTCCCAGAGGTAAGTTTACTAATAATTACTAACAATATATCTAATTGTTCGCTAATTATTGGCGTAAATTTCCCTCTGGGACGAAACGTTAGTCCCGAATTGTCCATAAAGGAGGAGGGCTCCAGGGGATGATGCCCCTTTACTTTACTCGCCAATATTACTTATACTAGATATATTAGACAATTATATCGGATAGAATTACTCCTAATCTTACTAATTGATTCACAATAAACAAACCACATAAACACCACATGCGAGAACCCATGGTTTATTGACCCATTCACCTGAATATTAGGGTTAGGAGTGAGTACATACCACTTGGTTAATAGTTAGACAATTTGTCTGAATATGACGTAATTTAAGTGGTTTCCACTTATTTCACTGAAACTATACTCTTAAATCGTTAAAACCTCTGACGTCACTTCCGGTCATTATGACGTCACTTCCGGTCTACTTTTCTCTTACGTCATATTCAGACCCTTCACCTTAGTGATTGAGTTTGGTGGATATACCAGTCCACAATCTAAGTGCACGTAAAACATATAACACACCTTCACCTGGAAAACCATCACCATAACTCAACTCAGTATGGTCTCACCTCTGAAGGAATAAGATGACTTTAGAAGAGGTCAGTCGTCCATCTTCCTGACGACCCCGACCCCCCCCCCCTTTCTTTTTTCCCCCTTGAACTTTAGGCTTTTAGGCAGACGTAACGTGTTGAGCCGCGACCAGCGGACCCAAGTCACAGATTCCATCCAAAGATTGGTATATGTCACGTAAATAAGAGGAGATGAAGGTATTCGAACCTTTCCATTGGCAAGCTGATACAAGTTGGTCAATTGATACAGATTTCCAAGCTGACACGGAAGATGCAAGCGCTCTTATCTCGTGAGGCGAGAACTTAACATTCACAGATTCTTGATCCACTGATTGATAGGCTAGAACTATAGTTTTTCTCAACCAGGAAGAAATAGTGTTTTTGGATATTTCCGAATCCACCGCCGTTTTGCAGGATAAAAACAAACGTCTCCTATTCCTCCGAAAGGTAGCCGTTCTCTGAAGGTACCACCTGAGAGCTCTCACTGGACACAAAAGTCTCTCCTTATCCGAACGAGAAGTCGAGGTGGGAAGAGCCGGTATCTTATAAACACGAGCGCCTAGTGGTCCTAACGAAGTAGCTTGGTTCTTGGCAAGAAACTCAGGAATAGCGCGACAAGAGACTTCCTTGTAACCATCCGAGAACTTAATGGACGCATTATCAATAGCATGGAGTTCAGATACTCTGGCTGCCGAGGCAAAGGCTAACAAAAACGCTGTCTTGTATGAGAGAAACTTTAGAGAAGTAGCACTCAGAGGCTCGTAGGGAGCTCTAACGAGAGACTGTAACACGATCCTGAGATCCCATTTTGGAAAAACTGAAGGCGAAGAAATATCTTTAATCTGGAACGATCTGAGCATTCTATGGAGAGCTTGATCCGATCCCACGGATATCACACACAGAGGCAATCGCTGATCTATACCCCTCGATGGTACCATGTTTTAATTTCTTCACTACTCTCAAAAATAAAAGAAAATCCGCTATCATTGGGATGGATATCTCAGAGTCTAGTAATTCTTTATCTCGTCGCCAGTTGGAGAAGATTTTCCACTTGGCATCATACAATCTAGCTGTGGATGGTCGGATAGATTGGATAATAGCTTGCGTAGAGTCTCGGCCGAAACCTTTAGATGCAAGAGATTCCTGGATAGTCTCCACACGTGAAGATTCATTGTTGACAGATTCCCGTGAGTCTTGCGAGAGTGAGGCTGATATAAAAGGTTGTCCCACAACGGAAGCTTCAGAGGATAATCCGTCAGGAGGTCCAGAAGATTGGGGAACCAGGGCCTTGTGGGCCAAGCCGGAGCTACTAAATAGATGAGGCAATCCTGCGATGCTATCTTTGCCAACACGTCTGGAATTATCTTTGTCGGGGGGAAGGCGTATGCTGTCATTCCTTCCCATGAAATGGAGAGTGCGTCCACTGCCCAGGCGTTCGGGTCCGGAATTGGGCTGATGTAATTTGGAAGTTGGTGATTTTGACTTGTTGCAAATAGATCGAACAAGGGTGACTCCCATCTGTTCACGATTAACTGAAACGCCTCCTCGTGAAGTGTCCACTCCGTCTGAATCACTTGACCGCTCCTGGAAAGAGCGTCCGCTAGTACATTCAACTTGCCTGGGATGTGCCTCGCCCTGATGTTTAACTTGAATTGGTCCGCGAGAGAAAAGAGCTTTCGAGTGAGATTCATGAGTTCCTGGGACCTGGTCCCACCCTGCTTGTTGATATAAGCAACGACTGTAGCGTTGTCCGTGGCGATCATCAAGCTCGATTGGTACAGGTGACGCCACCAAACTTGGAGTGCCTTCATTACAGCAAGGAGTTCTAGCGAGTTTATGTGAAAACGGACTTCCTGTTCCGACCACTTGCCTTGAGTTTCCAACAGGTTCATATGTGCTCCCCAACCTACCCGTGATGCATCTGTGAATATGGTGAAATTCGGAGGAGGATCCATGAACCGAGTTCCCGACATTACATTGGATTCCGATGTCCACCACGTCAGTTCCTGGCATACATGAGGAGGACATACAATGACGAAGTCCAAATCCTTATTCCTGTTCGCGTTTATCCACGCCTGAGTGTGTCTTAGATTGAGGCGACCCCTGTAAGTAAACGCCTGGATTGAAGTTAACGATCCGAGAAGAGACATCCACTTCCTGAGTGTGGCCACTCGAACGGCAAGAAGAGATAGGATAAGATCTCGAGACTTGATCCAACGATCCTGTATGGGAAAGATGTAACAGATCTCCGCGTCCAAGATGGCACCTAGAAACTTTATCTTGGGCACTGGCGTTAACTCGGACTTCACTGGGTGAATGATCCATCCTAGGTGAGTGAAAACATGAATGGCGAACCTTGTCTGCTTGATTAGGATCTCCTTGGAAATGTGCCTCCCCAGGAAGTCGTCCAAGTATCCGTGAATCGCAAATCCTCTCAGATGAAGAAAGTTTAGCACGGGTTTCATGACCATCGTAAAGAGCCAGGGGGCTATTGAGACACCGAAGGGAAGAACTTTGAACTGAAATCTTCTTCCGTTTACGCCGAATCTTAGGAATTTCTGAGAGTGTTTGTGAATAGGGATATGCAAGTAGGCATCTTTCAGGTCCATGCTGATAAACTTGCTGTTTGGTTGGACAAGTTTTCTCACATTCTTTAGTGACTCCATGGTGAACGTGGGAGGAAGATGAAGAAAGTCCTTGTTGAGGATCTTGAGGTCTATAATCATCCTCATTTCGCCTGTATCGCGCTTCGGTACTAGAAAAACCGGAGAGTAGAAACCTCGAGTCGTGTCGAGCGGGGAGAGTTCTACAATTGCCTCCTTCAGCAGGAGCTGCTCTATTGCCAGTAGAGCAGCGTCCCTTGTAAGATGAATCTTCTTCCCACCGGGTGGACAGCTAGGGGCGGGCGCGTCTGGAATTGGAGCTGGTACCCGTCGGATATCACTGAGTTGATCCAAGGATCCGGGGTGATGAGTTGCCAGTTCCGGGAATATCGTTGCAGACGACCCCCCACCGGCGAGGGATCGACTGGCGTTACAAAATCGAAATCTAGAGAGGAGTCCGTGGGCATAGCAAGATCGAAAGGGTTCTGAGCAAACTGGACGGCCGGGAAAGAGTCAACGGCGGGAGTTGGTCTTGTTTCCTCTGTTACCTCGGCCACGAAAATTAAACTTGGGAGGCGGCCCCTGATTATCCCTGGGGGGCGGAAGAAGAGAAGAGGACGAACGAGAGCGGTCGAAAGGTCTAGAAGCACGATCGAAGGCGGAGCGATGGAGGGGGGGTCGGGGTGTAGAGGAAGATTGTCTTCTTCCACGGAAGGATCCACGCTGTCTTGTCTGGGCTAGGAGAGCCGATGCCAATTGTTGGTTCAGATGGCGGTTTGTCTGGGCCTCCTGAGAAGCTATAGCCTGCGCACATTGCCCGTTGAACATGGATTCCGAGTCCAAGGGTTGACGGAAGAGATCCTCTTTAGAATCGACTGGGAGATTCCTAACCGAACCTAACAACTGTGACCTCTCCAAGTCAGTGATGCGGGCCACAGAGGCAATCTGAGCTTGGGTGGCGTCCCCCGCCGCTTGATATATTACGTCCCGTAAGTATGGGGATCAACGGCGGATTAGAAACGTTCACATAATCAAGTGGCTCCTTCTTGTTGACAGTATCACCTGACCCGTGACCCAGTCCCGCCGAGGGGTCCGTGCCGTCCGTGGCAAGTTGCTGCGACCGTGCACCAGGGCATGAGTCGCGCGTGCTACCCGTGTCAGTGGCATTCTGGCCTGACCCAGTAGCCTTGGCAAATGAGCCGCTGACGGGCTTATCGCCCAGCACGCGTGACCCGTCCCGAACCGTCCCAGATGAGGGTACGGACAGGTTATCGGCGTCAACTACGTGTAACCCGCCCGAATCTGGGACAGAATAGTCACCAGAACGGGCTAAGGTGTTCACAATCTGGTCACCATGACCGTCAGCAGGCAGGCCCGATCCCGGTAAACACTGCCGCTTGTTAGTCTCACCCGCCGTACCTGCCGTGTCCTTAGGGTCGGCGGCCCGTTTGGACGGCTTACGCTTGTCGCCACGAGACGATTCAGAAACCGGGGGAGTCTTACTTGAAGAAGGGACCTTGGCCGAACTATTTGAACGAGACTTAGTGGATGAGAGAGATTTTTTGAGAGAGGCAATTTTGGCATCATTTCTACGATCCAATTCTTGAAAATTTGATTGAAACGAAGCGAACATTTCCTGTTTAAAGGCCGTGAGGAAAGCAGTGAGATCGTTAGGATCCCCCGTGGAAGTAGCTACCGTACCCGAAGGGGGAATAGGGGATTCAGAAACTTTATCATCCAACGGTGGGGTAGGGGAAGTAGGAGCATTAGAATTTGCGCGGGCTTTCTTAGCACGTAATTCAGACAATTTACTCCACGTTTCCTGATCCAAATCTCGACATAAAAGACATCGTGCATCCGGTAAACAAATAGGATTTTTGTCACAAGCAACACACAAGGAATGAGGATCACGATCCGACATAAATCTTTGACAAGACACACATTTACGTTGAGACATGACGATCACACACACAGTACTTCGCGGAAAACAAACGTCGACAGCACAGAAAAAAAAATTTCACAAGTCACAGAAAAACACAGTCAAAACACACAAAAGGAATGCGGTTGTCTTCAAGAGACCTAATGTCGATATCACATACCAGAATTCCTTTGGAAAAGTTCACAGAAGTGAAGCAAGTTGAAAAAATTTTCTCAGACTTCTAGAGACATCCATTCATCAGGACAGCAGTAGAGAATATGAAGGAGCACATGGTAGTGACAAGGGAGAGAACTCCAGGATAGAAGTCAGGAGCTGCATACCACTAATGGTGAATATGACTTAGGTTTTTTCTCTTTATTTTTATTTTTAAAGACTTCTGCAGACACGTTCAAGGAACGTAGAGAGGGGCTAACGTTTCGTCCCAGAGGGAAATTTACGCCAATAATTACAATATTATTCCAAACTGGCTTTTTCACAAATACATGTATACAAATGTATTTTTACACTGAAGTTGATTAAGCCATGTATAGGAGAACAAAGATTTAAAACATATATATGAAATTATAACCAAAGTAATAATGTCACAAATATTTTGTTCATAAATCAAAACAAATGACACTTTTGAGACAGTAAACTAATACCTAGGCTTCACTCAAAACTGTGTAAATTTCATTGTTGGCATTGATTAATTTTATTTGATGACCACTCACATTTATCTATAATTTTCTTAATATGGCTCCATTAAATTATTTCCATTCCTCGATCATCTATTTTTTAATTGGAAAATTTATTGGAAAACATATTGCAGGGTCACGTAAAGAGATGAAATTCAGAAAAAATATTTCCATTGCCCCACTTATGGAATCGCTAATGCAGTAGGGTACATATATGTACGATTTGCTGAAAATATATTTCTATCATACACGATTAATCAAGATCTCAAGTGCGTTGATTATATCGGCATGTTGACATTGAAGTGCTCTCCCTTCCCTTCAGGTAGACTTGCCACGGCTCCTGGCCGGCTGATCGTTTTCGTTGATTTTTTTGCCAAACGAAACTTTAGCTCGTAATCAAAAACATTCTAAGCATTGATCAAATATCTGGCTGGTTTGAGTGTCTCGATTTCAATTTATTTTCATTAAATTTATTGCCAATGAGGTTAAATCTACATTAATAAATTTAGAAAACAATCATCTCAGCATGACAAGTACCCGGCTCAGTTGTTGATGCTGACTGGTTGCTAACAAGTGATTGTTGCTACGGTCATCGATGACGTCATAAATCAGGGGGAGATAAGCCATGGGTTGTTTTCATTTGAAATGGAACGTTTTGAATTGATGAAATTTTATTAAGTAAAAATGCATATTTTAATTTTGGTTTTCCAAAATATAACTATTCACATCATTTCCAAATCACAAATAAATCTGTAATTTTGGTCCTTTCCCTCTTATAAAATTAGTTCCATTTTTGTGTTACTTTAACCTTTAAGTATGTGATTCATATGGACTACAGTTAAGCCATAAGGTTCACAAAAGAAGTGAAATCAATCATCTTCCGTGTATATACGATTTCTGTAAGAATGAAAGCAAAAGACAGAGAGTTTATTGTTCCATTGCAAAATATAGTAAGAGGACAGCACTAGCCATCTTTCTGAAACCAAGCTGAAATATCTTGTACAAAATAGATAGATGACGACAACTGACAATGCAAGAAAGGTTAATAAATTGGACAGCTTTCAAAGCAAACTTGTGAGGAACACATTAGACGTTTTATACCAACAATAAGTTTGTATCATTGAGAATTTTAAAGAAATACATTGAAACAGAACACAACTCTGGGAATAATGGCAGAAATCTTGGGAGATCTGGTAATTTGATACACCCAGCTTATCTTGTGTGAAGAATAGCTATCTTCTCCTTACATGTGATTCTGTCACTGGTCATTTAGATAAGGAGCTTCATTATGACCATATGGCTGACCAACACAACACACTACATGCTTGACAGAGTATCTAAAAATAGCCCAGTCCAGAGAGGAACCCCAGTCCAGCAATTTCACTGTGGAGGCTAGTCTGTTATCCAGACCCTAAAGCACAAAAGGAGCCTTCTTAAGTCTAGAAAATATTGGCAAATCTAGATGCCTCAGCTTTAGGAAATTAAGTATTGTTCAGGGCCAATTTTTAGCTCATCAGGACTGAAAGTGGCCCGTCGTCCGGCGTCCGTCTGTCGTCCGTCCGTCCATAAACTTTTTACACTTTCGACTTCTCCTCATGAACCATACACATTAGAGAGCTGAAATTTTTTGTACCTTAGCATATGGAGATTCTAATTTGTAACTTTGGTGACCCTGTGACCCCAAATAGGGTCACAGGGGTCACAACTTTTAAAACCTATTTTCATCTTCTTCTCCAGTTCCAGAAGGACTAGAGAGTTAAAAATGATATGTGCAGACTCCTTGGACATTGGGGATTCTAATTTGTAACTTTGGTGACCCTGTGACCCCAAATAGGGTCACAGGGGTCACAACTTTTAAAACCTATTTTCATCTTCTTCTCCAGTTCCAGAAGGACTAGAGAGTTAAAAATGATATGTGCAGACTCCTTGGACATTGGGGATTCTAATTTGTAACTTTGGTGACCCTGTGACCCCAAATAGGGTCACAGGGGTCACAACCTTAAAAACCTATTTTCATCTTCTTCTCCAGTTCCAAAAGGAGTAGAGAGTTAAAAATGATATGTGCAGACTCCTTGGACATTGGGGATTCTAATTTGTAACTTTGGTGACCCCAAATAGGGTCACAGGGGTCACAACCTTAAAAACCAATTCTCATCTTCTTCTCCAGTTCCAAAAAGTCTACAGAGTTAATATTGATATGTGCAGACTCCTTGGACAATGGGGATTCTAATTTGTAACTTTGTTGACCCTGTGACCCCAAATAGGGTCACAGGGGTCACAACCTAAAAAAACTATTTTCATCTTCTTCTCAAGTTCCAAAAGGTCTAGAGAGCTGAAATTATATGTGCAGACTCCTTGGCCAATGGGGATTCTAAACTGTAGGTTTTGTGACCCCATGACCCCAAATAGGGTCACAATCTTAAAAACCTATTTTTCTCCATTAGATGACAGTCTATGGCAAATTTATTTCTCCTTGGATATTTTATTGTGGACTTCTTTCACTGTCTGATATTGGCGATCTAGAAAGTGTTGAATAATAATCAATCATTTGGGTAAGGAAATTTATTCCGAAATCGTTACATTTGTTTTGTAATTTTTGTATAGGTTTTCTTGCAATAGGTTACCATCAGTTTCATTTTTAGCTCATCTTGCCTGTATAAAGCAAACTTGATATGATAGGCCATAGGCCGAACCAGCATATTGTGACAAAGTGCTTCAGGCTGAAGGGTGAATAGTAGAACTTGACATAGTAATTAAGATTTTAATGTATTTAAGCTATTTTGACAAAGTTCTCCTAAAATTATGTGGTCATTAATGAAATTAAAGCAAATTAGTAACCAAGCTGTAATGAGAATCATTGACCAATCAGAACGCAGCACAGGCAGTTTGTCCTGAGCAACAAAATGGCGGCCCCCATGAAGAAGTGTTTCTGTCACTTGCATGAAATAGTGACAAGGAGCCACTTTTATTGTGCAAACACGTATCTTGGACAAAGCTGTTTGATAGTGCTGGAGTCAGGGCATCCATAGATGGTTTAGAGGAGCTGTTTGCAGTCAAGTTACCAAATAACAGTGAACTTGTAGCAGCTGGCATTGCCGGTTACAAGACCTGAAGATAGCTAGACAATGTTATCAGAAATATTTACAAACATGAAGAGAGGAAGACAGGGCATTACAAGGATGGAAAGAGATAGTTTGGACCACTGAATCTTCCTGAGGTCAGTGATTTTTTGGCTTTCTTATTTAAAGGTAGAAAATGTATAAGATTAAAGCTTTATTTAATTATTTCACTTAATTGTTATTGTTTATTTTCAATCGTTTTTAGCAACAATAGCAAGTCTATAATTTCAGCTTACATCTGCATTTTTTCTTAAGTCGATAAACTATTAGCTTTTTGATATCTGACTGCTTAGAAAGTATTTGATAAATTTGTAAACATTGGATGTGCTATTGTTCAGTTTTTTATTATCATTTTCATCCCACAACAAAATTTGGGAATGCACATTTTGTATCTGCAATAATTTAGGCAAATAGAATGCTGTAACACTATTATATCTTAAGATTTAGTTTTCATGCATTTTGATGCTGGTTGAGTCAAAATTATTGTATACATACATGTATATCTAAATTGTGATAATAATCTTTTTCATTGCATATAAATATTTTTGCAGTTATTGCCCCTAGACCTGGCAGGTAGCAAGACACGGGTTATAGTCAAAACGGCGACAAACCAAAACGGCGACAGGCCGTTAGTCAAAACGGCGACAAATTAGACGGAACGGCGACAAAAATAATTAGTCAAAACGGCGACAGCATAGAATTTGTAAAAATAAAGGACAACAGGATTTATCTTTCCGTTGTTTACCATGACATTGTATATTTAGATTATTTCTCAACGCACTTGAGTCAGTATCAATTAGACTGAGTCCAAATCGCTGGTTTCGTAGAATAATAATTCATATTGGAACATAACCGCCCATAAAAGGCCACAAGAAAGTACAATGAAATATATATATTATGATATTTAGATACAAATAGATATAACATTGGGTAAGTATAGGATGGTCAGAGTATTTATAAAATAGTTATGTTAGACGCAACCTATTATAATAAATATTCTTACTAAAGGGTTCAAACCTGACTTCATCAAGGATAAAAGTGCTATGTTATCAGCATAAAGTATTTAGCGCATTGCATACTGCCGTCTGACTGAAAACCATGATTTAAACACATCCCTGACGGACACCAAACTGAACTTGAGAGTAATTAGTTTCATTATTATTTATACATTGACAATGACGATTGACTTTATCAAGTCAAGTCAAAGTTTATTTCTCGAAAAACCACCCACGGAGGTACAAGAGAATACGACAATACATATATACATAATAAACAAACAAGAATGGTTACATTAAATATACCATCATTTTAACTTGTTATAAACAATGTGTAGTTATCTCGATAGGTTTTTAACTTCTGAAAGTTATGTTGTATATAGCAAATTCGGTACTTATACATACTATCAAAAGCCTTCATGGTCGTGTACTATTATAAAGTGATAATAATCACGGCCACGGCCCCTCCGATATCAATCAGTGTCATAGTAATTAGTCGTAATGAATTAATCGAATCGATGCTTAATTGGAAGGAAAAGGTTATTGTTCTATTGTTACTAATATTGTGATTGTTTATTCATTCCGTTCTTTCTTTTACAGTTCTTCTCAGCAGTTAAGCTGTATGATCTTAGTTAGGCCTATTTAGTTTGTTTAGAATCAATATCTAATCTACTGAGTGGAATGTTTTTTCAAGTGTATTAAAAATGTAATTTAGGTATAGATTTAACTTTCTTTTTTTGGTACGCATAAAATAATCAAAACGATAAGATCACCTTTACTTTATAAATACAACATTACATGACAAACATCGATAACAAAATTGATCACATCGTGCATGGTCGCCATTGAAGTGCTATCTTGAGTGATTTTCAAATGTATTTTAATAAATGAATAAAAATACTGTCGCCTTTCCGTCCAAATGTTGTCGCCGTTACGTCCATCGAATTTGACATATATTTTATTGATAAATGTATTTCGCCGTTTTGACTAGGCATTTGTCGCCGTTTTGACCAAATTGTCGCCATTTTGGTCTGTCGCCGTTTTGGCTTGTCGCCGTTTTGACCGTATCCCGCAAGACACATATACCTGATTTTTAAAAGATATACCCCGGTATATAATTGTTTTAGTTGAAAAGAAATTTCATTGCTACAGATGAGAGTTATTAATAATAACAATAGTTACCTGGTAGACACAGATTTTCATGTTATATAAGAAGGAATTATGTATAAATATTGAATGAAAAAAATATCAGCAGCTACATTTCTACATCTGAGTATCACAGTGCTCCAGACAAGCAGTGTATCTGCGTATTTGGGTGCAGACTGTGCAGGTGTTTTCGTAGACAGAAATATTGGTGGGTTCGTAGACACTCGAAAAAGGGGACATTTCAAATGTACACTATCAAAATAGATAATACTCAATTGTTACCAAAACAGAGAGTAAATACTCAATAGCTCAAAAATTTTCTTAGCACTGATATCAATTGATAATTTTGTTTTCAGACCTGCAGAGCCACCTGCACCACCTTCATCTGTCACATACTACACACAGAGTTCAGAACAGAGGTTTTTTCAAAGATGCATACTGAACATTATAAAAGTAACAAGAAGAGGAAATTTGGACTGCACTTGTCCTGTGTGAGAGAAATGATTCCAACATTTTCGGGGGTGTGATAGCGCAGTGGTTGGCGTGTTCGGCTTCGGATCAGAAGGTCCTGGGTTCTAATCCCGCCAGGGGCTTGGTAAATGTGTCTGCAGTAGAGAACTGTTCTACACACAGTCAGGTTTGGGTGCAATTCTACACTGAATTTCAGCGCAGTACCACCCATCGTTCGCTAGTTCCAGCAGATGCTCGCAGGTTTCACCGCAATACATAACCACAATAGTGTTGCAGGCTTTCTCCCTGCAATAATACTAGCATCCACGATATAAGTGAAATACTCTTCAGTCTTGAAAGCGACGATAAACCCCATATCACCTCACCCAACATTTTCTTGTACAGAAGAATGAATTTCTCCAGTGATCTTCTTGTATACTACTTTGAAATGACTATCAATCATAACCGGTGTTATCAATATCTTACAATTTGTGCATGTCCTAAAGATGGAAATTTTGCTGTGAAGAGACATGATGATAAAGAAAGTTAAATCTTGTGTTCAAACTCAACTGATGAGAATAAATATTTTATATTAATAAAACATATGCTGACTCTGTGATTATTTAAAAAATAAGTGCCACTTGTAAAAATATCAACTTCGACCCCACCATTCGATGTGATAAACATTGTATTTGACAAACTTCACTAAATATACATTAGTGATAATGCAGTAGTTTTCAAATTCTGCTTCAATACAAGAGGTCTGTAGTTCGAATCCCACCAGGGGTTTAGCAACTTTCTCTGCAAGGTTTGGGTGCAATGTTATACTGAATTTCAGCGCAATACCACCCATTGTTTGTTAGTTCACAGGTTTCACTGCTATGCATACCAAACTCAGGTTGCAGGCTTTGCCCCTGCACTAGTACTAGCAGCAGTGATGTAAGTGAAATATGCCAAATAACCATCTCACCTTGTACATATTGTTCGTCTGTCAGTCTGAATATTTGTCTTAAAAGAATTTAACCTTACTCATAACTTTAGATTGCTTGGGGTTAGACCATTTTTTTTAGCTCCTCTGGCCTGTAAGGCCCGATGGGCTTATGGCATGGCATGGTGTCCGGCGTCCGTCGTCCATCCGTCCGTAAACTTTGTGTACAGACTCCTTGACTAGTGAGGATTATAAAGTGTAGCTTTGGTGGCTCTGTGGCCACTAATAAGGACCACAGGGGCCACGCCCTTAAAACCTATTTTCATCTTCTTCTCCAGAACCATAAGGCCTAGAAAGCTTAGACTTGGTGTACAGACTCCTTGACTAGTGAGGATTAAAAACTATAGCTTTGGTGGCCCTGTGACCCCGAAAAAGGGCCACAGGGGCCACGCCCTAAAAACCTATTTTTATCTATTCTCCAGAACCATAAGGCCTAGAAAGCTGAAACTTTGCGTACAGACTTCTTGACTTGAGGATTAAAAAGGATTGACCCTTATTAAGGGCCAGAGGGACCACACCCTTAAAACTATTTTCATCTCCTTCTCCAGAAGCAATAGGCCCAGAAAGCTGAAACCTTGTGAATATTCTCTTTGACTAGTGAGGATTATGATTTATAGCTTTTGTGGCCCTGTGGCCCTGTGGCCCCTAATAAGGGCCTCAGGGTTCACACCCTTTAACCTAATTTCATCTTTTTCTAAAGGGGCATCAGGCCTAGAAAGCTTGAACTTTATGTGCAAACTCCTAAGTTAGATAAGGAGGAATCCACATTGTACATTTGATGACCCTGTGGTCCAAAGTAAGGGAAGAACCACATTTGCCACACCCTAAAGCAAAATTGATATGAAGCCTGATGAGCTACTGGCTCTATTTTTCACATGTGCATCTATCATAATAAGACCTTTCAGATAGGATCATAACTCTTGACCTTGTGACCATGACCTTGACCTTGGCACAGGGGCTTTAATGTTTCACAAAAACAGCTTGTTTATGTCACAGTATATTTCACCAAACTATTGTAAATTTATTTTCATAAGCTGTTCTAAAGCACAGATTAACATGTTTAATGCGTTTTGTGCATCAATATGTGTTTGGCTGTATAAACTGTAGATAAATTTTCTATATGCCATCAATATTTACTTCGAAAATTAGTAAATATTATTTTCTAAAGATCTGAAAGGCATATTATCAACTATTCAAACTATTTGAAAGAGGTAATAAACAATTGAATGAGATCTATATTGTAATATCCATGGATTGAAATATGAAATTAGGTGCAATTCTCAAACCTAGTTACCAGGTACTTCTGGTGTGTTGAATTAAGATAAATATAAAAAATAGTGGGTTTCTGGTTCATATCAGTTTCCCAAAATATTAAGAGTTCATATTTGTTTTCTTATATTGAAAGAAAAGGTATTGTTAATAAATATTTAGCCATAGCCATTGTTTGTTTACTTTAACATGCAATTCAAATTGCGGCCACGCCCACTGCAAAAATGATATTTTCAAAATTAGTTTATTCTGTAGTGACCAAAGATTTTAAGGAGAACATTGTATTTTTTGGATTGGAGGTTGGTAGAGATCATTTTGGCATAAAGTTCTTTTATTCACCCCTGGGCCTGAAACACTTTTAATTTTGAGCCCTTATGTGGGTCCTCGGCCCACGGCCTATGATGCCTGATGAGCTACAGAGCCAATGGCTCTATTTTTATATCTTTTAAATCATCCTTTTTTCAGGGACTAAATGTTTATGTTGAGACTTGAAGTGTGTAAGCGGGCGGTCATAGAACGCACTCCAGTTATCTTACTCCTGTCATCTTGCTTGAAAGTTGATATATCAAATTTAACATTATTTTATATTTCAAATGTTAAACACTAATTGATTTTATTGTGAACTTTAATATTAAATTATCATATATCATTAGGTCCTTCTGAACGAGGAGTTATTTATTGATAAGCAAGTTATTTATTGATAAGCAAGTTATTTATTAATAAGCAACTTATTTATTCATTTTGTTAAGGAAATGTTTGGACTTGGATACCAATGTCGGTGTCAAGCAAGTGATCCATTGTTAAATTTGACCTTATCATTATCCAAAATAACTTCTAGAATGCCAAAAATGAACTCATAGGTTCTTTTGAAATTGACAAAAAAAATTCTGTTCTTCTTTTCAAAAATTTAATAAAAGGGCTCAAATAAAAAGATAGATATGAAACGAAAATACATTTTTGACATGAGTTAGTTGTCATGAGTCATCAAAAATAAATAATTTTACATTGTTTTCTGTTGATAGAATTACGCTAGGTACGAATCAGTTAGTACTTCACTCATGGTCTATCAGTAAGTTAACTTGTGAAGAAAATATCTTTTAAAATGAAAAAGTTGAAAAACACATCCTCAATAAAATAATTTGTTTAAATTGCCAATCTAGTGTTTTCTGATAAACAGACAGTTAATAAAAATACTTTGAATTACCAATATGATTTAACAACAGGCTCAAATAGGAGAGACAACGGACAAGACTCGGGCTCAAACATTTAATCAAAACATGGCATGTCAATACGAACCTGACAGTCATGAAACATCTTAAGAATGAATACAAGTGCTTTGTATAACTAACAATAATAACGTAAGCACTGCCTTGCAATTTACAGCACATTTCACACAATCCCCAATCCAAATGTTGTGAGTTATGTTGAGTGTTGTGTGGAATGTTCTTGAGATTGCATGTCAGTGAATATTCGTAACAGAACTTGGGAGAAGAGCTAAACGCTGGCCGCCCGAAGGCTTAAGATATTTGAAAACACAGTCTGACTTCCAGTCTCCAAGAGTTTTGATTGTGTCCACTGGAACGCCCTGAGAGAGGAGCCATGTGGCCCCGCCTCGCCGAAGGCTGTGGGTATTGTACAGTCCTTTATCATAACCAAGAGTCTGAAGATGGGTAGAGAGTTGGCTTCTGAACCGGTGGACAGAGGGGAGTACCCCCGGACTTATAGCAAACAGAGGGGAGTCAGAGGGAACATGTTTAGTCAAGAGACACTAGCGCACTAATGCGGATGTTGGACACAATGAGACACCTTTATACAAAGGCAGGGCTGTTACATGGCAAAGTTGAGCGAATTGTATTGTCTTAGTTTTACTAACACTTAGGAGGCATCCCTGACTTGTGAAGGTTACATCACCACGTGTGATGCCTTGTGGAGCAAGAGTTGTCACTGAACTTACACGTAATAGTCCAAAGAAACAGGTCAGTGTCATGCACCAAAATCGCAGGTCCTCCATGACGAGTAGATCCAGACGACGATGTAGTTGCCACAGTATGTCAAAAGTTAAAGGCTGCTTGTAGTTGGGAGCAGCTCCTTTGCTCCTCTTGATACCTTGGAGGATCGAAGTAAGTGCAAAGTTTTCCACAGGGTTGGAAAAGCCTAAAGCCATGTGTATCAATCGTACAACGTTCAAATACTGCGGGATGGAGTTGTAACATTTGTCCCTAGCCAGGAAGGCTGCATATCTACAGATTACATTAGGTGATGCTGGGAGTGGCGTACAATCACACGTGTAACAAAACCGCAGGTAACACAAAACCTGTGAGCGATAAGTGCGCTTAGTAGAGTCAGCAAAGCACTGTTTCAACCAGTTAACGATTTCCCTGTCCAGGTTACCAGCCAACGACAAATCTGTGGGTAGAGGAACTTTATGGCATTAACCGACATATGTTTGAATAAATGGTAAACACTAGGGGCATCATAGGAACCATACCACTCTCTAATTCCCTGCATCAATCTGACAAACATACATGGCTCTGAAAGGCGTGAGATGGTGTCCGCAATCACATTATGCACACCCGGTATATGCACCGCAATAATACTAAATTCATAACACATGCACAAGTAGCTTAACTCCCTGAGAATACACAATCCTTCAGATGATGTGGTGGTGCCTTTATTTAGTGCTGCTACAGTCATTTGATTATCCGAGAAAATCACCAAACGATGATTACTAAAAATATGACGCCACCTGTGTACTGCTAGCCTTACTGCAGCTAGTTCTTTGACGTTGATGTGACTGGAGGAAAACTCTGGCTGGTCTAGATCCCAGTTCACATACGACCAGTCACCCTCGTGAAAGGCTCCACCTGCAGTAGCGCTGGCACACTGCGATAGGCTGCTTTGAGGTCTACTTTTGCCATAAACTGTCCTCTCTGTAGGACAGACACTGCATCATTCACTGTCTGATAGGAGAAACAATCCTTAACAGCATAAGAGTTTACCGATTTACCAATAGGACGACTAAAGTCATGTATGAGGCGAATGTCATCTTCATCTTTAGGGACAACACTAAGCGCACTGATAATTGTTGGCTTTTCCTGCACAATACGGTAGTTACCGATACTCAGCTCGTCAAGAATGCGATGTTCTAGTAATTCTGCATTTTTCCCCTTGAAACACACTGCACTATTTTCTACTTCTGTAGGCACTATATCTGAAAGTTTCTCACGATCAATAATATCAAAACCATATTTTAAACCATTGATGACCCAGTCCTTATCGGAATCATCCTCTAACATGTCTTCCCAACAATGTAACTTAGCTGAGAGATCACTGATTGGTTCATATGAATCGGGCGGCCTTACTGAAAATTCTGAAAAGCTGGCTGAGGAACGTGCATAGCTTGCTGTGGTTGAGTGAAACCTGTGAGTGTCGGATGCGTACTTCCCTGGGAGAGGGGGCCATTATATTGATGCACCGCTGGTGATGGACGAGTACCTGACGACTGGCTATGTGACCACTGGTTGTGATTTGGAGAGAGACAGGTGAGGCAAACATGGGCATACTTGCATTGTTGATAATCGCCACCCCCCCTGGAGTTTCACTTAAGACAAACAGGCTGAGGCCGTGTGTTAGGGTTTAAACGTTGTCCCTGGGGTTGTCTCGGTGAGATAAAGGATTGCCCACTCTTATTTTCCCGCCTTGTCAAAAGCAACTGCATGACATATGCATTATCGGCCCCCCACTCAAAGTCAAGTTCATTTTGCTTCTGCCTGTATTGCCTGTCGTACGACAGGACACTCTGCCAAGTGAAGGCCTGTCCTAAGGTAGCTATTTTCACACAATACCCGACGTACTGCAATATTTCTGCCGTATCCACATGATCTGTTAGGATCATTTCTCTCAGAATCTTGTACGATGCCTCCATATATTGCAACGGTGATATCTTATCTGGGTCTGGCTTTTCCCCTGATTTATCACCCTTGTCAGATTGATGCAGTATATAATTTGTCAGGTCGCGATATGGTCCCTTTGACATCGTAGAAGGGGCATCAAAGGGGTCAAACACTTTACCTTGTTTGGATTTTGTCTTTTCCTCAAAGTTTGGGATGTCCAACATCGATGCTAGCTCATTTACCGTAACGTTGTTGTTATTATCGGAAGTCCCCGCATTGCGCATGCGTGTGGAGGGGGTTGTGGGTAGACCCGATTGACCGACTGAGCTATGACTGGATAACTGGGGTTGTACTTCGGAACGATCTTCTTTGAGGTTTCTGACGACTTTTTTTCAATAATAAAAGTTGCTCCAACGGTAAGTTAGCCTTGAAATGTTCGTCAATAAGAGGATTATCCAGTAGTTTGACAGCTTCTGTTAAGTTAAACCCTTTATCAGTTAGTTCAGCTATCGTGCCAATGCTGAGACCTCCATTGTCACACCAGTCCGTGAACCTATCCGACTGAGAATCCTCAAAGCTGACCGATGAAGCATCTTCAAGCAGCGACTGGTTTTTCTTCCTGAGCTTCTTTAGTTCTTTCTTACGCCCCATGCTTGAATAGGGGAGCCAAGCCAAAAAACTTTGTATTAAAAGGGGAAACAAACCCCGTAAGCAAAAACGTGCTTGTGCAAAGTCGTCTGCTAAATTCAAAACTGCCAGGAAGTTAAAACTACGCATGCGCAGAGTCCGAGCCTTGGCCCGTGTTAAATATAGATTACTCAATACTTCCGTAATCTATCACAAAAATTAGAGTTATTTCCTATCACAGCAGGAATTCACAATTCAACCCACAGCAATCTGTAAATATAAAGTAAATAAGTCTTTCAAGTTTGAATTTACTCAATAGTTAAGTAAAACAACTTGGGAAAGCATGTCATGCATTATATTTTTTACTTATCGTGGTCATATAATTTGCATAAGCTAGTAACATTTTGATTGTGAATTGGGTATGGCAGATAAGTTTAATGTGACACATCAACAACTTCTCTTGGATTCTCCTCCTATAGAAATATCTGACCTATGACTATCTTTCTGAGTTGTGTGCATATAGAAATGACTTCACATGTACCTATATACAGGATTGAATTATTGAGGATGCTACCAGATTTCAGATGTGTTTGTTTATTGTAACATGACACCGACTCACACAGGTCTCTCCCCAGAGACTCCCCGATGACTTGGGTGCTGAAATGTTATCTTGCTAGGGCTAATTGAGTTGATGACAGATTTGCAAAGATACTTTCTGCTGCACCACAGCAACATTTGAGCCATTTTACTCTAGACTGAACATTCTTTGATGGTCTCTAAACATTGTCTTTGGAAGCTTCTTCATTCATTTGGATATAGGTATAAGAAAGTTCGTGGAGAAAGCAGACATGTTCTTTGTGAAAGAAAGGACATTATTCATTTGAGGAACAATCATCTTCGAGCAATACGACAGAAGCATGAAGAGGGATTCAAGGTGATCTACCTGAATAAGACGTGGGTAAACGCCAGCCACACAGCACAGCAGCAGTGTGAAAGAAAGGACATTATTCATTTGAGGAACAGTCATCTTCGAGCAATACAACAGAAGCATGAAGAGGGATTCAAGGTGATCTACCTGAATAAGACGTGGGTAAACGCCAGCCACACAGCACAGCAGCAGTGGGTGTCATCAGCTTCCCGGAAACTACCCATTGGTAAAGCGAGAGACTTATCATCTTACATGCTGGTTGTAACACTACAGGTACCGGTGTTCTGCCAGGATGTGCTTTAGTTTTCAAGGCAAAGGCGAGGGATAATCATGACTACCACACAGAAATGAATGGTGAAGTTTTTCTTCAGTGGATACTTGAACAGTTGCTTCCAGCTTTGCCATAAAAGTCTCTTATAGTAATGGACAATGCCTCCTACCATAGTGTACAAGACCCAGCAAGCAAGGTACCAATGAAATCGTAAAAGCCAACAAAACAAGACAAGTTTATAAAGTGGAAAAACTCATAAGATCACATGGACATGAAGTTTTGAGGTTACCGACATACCATTGTGATCTAAATCCCATTGAAATGATCTGGGGAGTTGTGAAAATGAAGTTGGGAGACGGAACCATACATTCAAACTCTCTGACGTTAAAACCCTTGTTTTGGAATGTTTGGACGAAGTTACCATTGAAACATTGGAGAGATGTGTCCAGAAAGTGGTAGGTGTAGTTGAACATTCCTATTGGGAACGTGACGGTTTTAACAAAGCAACAGTGAACCCAGTCATCATATCTGTTGACAGTGACAGTAGTAACAGTGACATCAAGATTGATGAGAAATCAAATTGAACTTTTGAAACCAACCCAGTTTGTTCTTGCTGTTCCAATGGCAATACATACATACACCCTCATAACAAGTGAAGAAGCGAGCAAAGCTCACATACCCCCGCTCCCCACTTTGTTCAAAGAATTTCAAATAGTAAAACTGATTAATATTGGTTAAAGTTGTCTGATAGTTGAGTATACAGTAAGTCATTGTGTAAGTCTTCTTTCCACTGAAACACCAATACCAAATTCATTAACAGGTTTTACAATTAAAAGGGTACATCTAGGGATAATGGTTGATCTTTGTTTCAAATTTGAGGTAGTTATCATGAATATTCTACGAGATGCACTGAGGACAAAATTATTTTTGTTGAGTCTCTTTGTAAGTTATGTTTTCCAAAGAAACCACAGAGAAGAAAATCCATATATATATTGTTTAACTCTCACAAGGCATATCCAGCAATCACGATTGACATATGTAGCAAATTTGGTGAAGCTGAGATGTATATTTCAGGAAATATGTTCAGGACAAAGTAATTTATCATGGAATCACTTTTTAGTCATATATCCATGGAAACTGCAAGAAATGAAAATAATTTGTTGGTCTAACCTTCAAAAGGCACATCTATGGATCATGGGTCATAAGTGCATGAAGTTTGGTGAAGCTAGCATGTATAGTTTAGGAGATATGCTCTGGATAAGGAATTGGTCATAGAGTCACTGTTTAAGTCTTGTTTCCATGGAAACCGCACCAAAAATTCATAATTTGTTGGTCTTACCTTCAAAAGATACATGTAGGGATCTTGGTTGATAAGTTTATGAAGTTTGGTGAACCTAGCATGTATAGTTTTTGAGATATGCTCCGGGCAAAAGACATCGTCATAGAGTCACTGTTTTAGTCATGTTTCCATGGAAAACCGCAAAAAATAAAAATAATTTGTTGGGGTAACCCTCAAAAGGCACATCTATGGATCATGGTTGATAAGTGTATGAAGTTTGGTGAAGCTAGCTTGAATACTTTAGGAGATATGCTCCGGACAAAAGACTTGGTCATAGAGTCAGTGTTTTAGTCATGTTTCCATGGAAACCGCAAAAGACATTTTTAAATTGTGGATCTAACCCTCAAAAGGCACATCTAGGGATCATGGTTGACATGTGTATGAAGTTTGATGAAGCTAGCATGCATAGTTTTGGAGATCTGCTCCGCACAAAACGACTTACTCAAAGAGTCACTTTTTAGTCATGTTTCCATGGATACCGCAAAAATGAAAATTCAGAAATAGTTCTAACCCTCAAAAGGCACAACTAGGGATCATGGTTGACATGTGTATGAAGTTTGATGAAGCTAGCATGCATAGTTTTGGAGATCTGCTCCGCACAAAGTTTTGGGACGGACGGACAGACAGACGGACGGACGGAAAGAATGAACGCTATATACCCCCGCTTGCGCTGTAAGGCGGGGGTATAATAAAATCAACAAGCAGCTGACATGGTTGAGCTATATGCCCTGCAAATTGCACAATATGTAAAAGTACATGTTTTTTTGTCTCACATGCTGATTACATCTAGGTTCAGTCTTAGATTTTTACACTTCAGTATTTTCCAATGTGCTGAAAATTTTGATCAGACCAATATCATGAAATAAATATTAAGTGTTTCAGTCTACTAAGAAAAAGTTGTTATAAGCCAAATACTCACCACTGGTTGACTGAGGAAGTCAGTGCAAGAAAAGAGATTTTTGTAGCGTTCAAAAGTAAAGAATTTCACAGCTCTTTTTGGGGTTTCTGCCAAAAGGGGTGGTAGAATTCCTTTGTAGAATGACAGAGCTCTGAAAATTAAGAGAGAATAGAAATTACATGGTGCAGGCGCTCTGAACATGGTCTAGGCCACCTATTCTGTATGTCTGTTCAGTCACAACACAACACCAGCCAAGGTTCAACACCTACTCCCTATCACATGTAATGAACTTGTATCTGATTATCCACACTGGTTCCCGAAGTGTTTAAAGATTTGCTTCCCAGGGTAATATCATAAATCAACAAATATTTATTTGAAAGAAGAAGGTTCATTTTTTAAATTCTCAGAGTTTTGCGAAACGTATATAGTGAAAACAAACCTCTTGGAATACATGGGATAGATTCACTGCAAAAATGTAAACAAAATACATGATTCCTTACTTATTCATAGAAAAATAAATATATTAATCTTGATAAATTGAAAATATTATTGAAGGAAAACATAGTCCGTAAAGAATTTTATTCTCAAGCAACCAAAACAAAACAATTAGGCAGGTGAACTTTAAACCAAACAAAAATGAGAAACTAACATTGGTTCAAGTAAACTTATATCTAATGCCTGAGTCACACCAAGGTAGTTTTTACTACGTTCTACCCCGTCTTAAAATACTCACAAAATGGCCTCCAACAGGATAGACACGATTCAATTTTGATAATATTTTATCAAACTAAGATGCCAGAACATTTATCAGTTTACTTTTTCATGATATACATTGTGAAATCAGCTCAAACATAGATTTTTTCAAATCCTCTGTTAGTTCTGAAAACAACTTCTGCAAAGTTAAATGAAACTTTTGTTTCAAATCTGCAAAATATTTTGATTCTATTGTTACAAATTTACACGTAATCATTCGCTTGACAACTATAGTTGTGTCTTGATCTTTTGAAACTACAAGAAATACATAATATGTATCTGAACGCCAGGAAGTCATTTTTTCGGGTTTTTTAATGTGTAAATTTGGTCATCAGCCTGTTGCATAACATAAATATTTCCACTTTCTCTAATAATTGTGTTCAGCAACCCATCACATAAAAACTAAGAGTCTTTACTTGAATAAATAAAACCCGTGATTTACAAAAGCGTCGATAATCAATTTTTTTCATTTTTTCCGGCACCATTTTGGACCCTGAGAAATTAGACTTCGACTTGCACAGTAAAACCCCTGCAACTCGAAATCTCGCCAAAATTGGTTCAAAGATACCCCAAGGTATACCCTTTATTTCCAACAATTTCTTATCTCATTACCACACTGCATGATAAAAAACGCGAGGTCTTTGTTTTGCTTTGTTTTTCTACATCGCGGCAGTCACTAGGAAGTCGTCTGCTACAGCGTCGTCACGTGACCCGACCCAGCGACAAAGCAATGTCACAGCGGCTAAAAATTTCCAAACCATGTCCGAAATTTTCAAATGGCAACCGAAAAACAAATTTTGAGAATTGTCTCATTTTTTTTGCTCGGAGCTATACTTAGCTTTCAGTAAGTCAACCTCGTGTTTGTCCTTCAGCCCTTCCCAATTTCGCTCTGCGGTGGCTATTTTAACAATCAAATCCTAAGGGTCGGTTTTGATCTTTAACATCATAACCAAGGATGGGAAAGAAACAAGCAGCTCACATAATCAGGCAAATTGCACAAAATACATAGGTTTTTCACTTATTTTATTTTACTTGTTAAAAAAAACTTAGCCAATCTAATAATGCAGATCAACAAAAAAGTTAATAAAAACAAAAATGATTGCGTTAAATTTCTAGCCAAACAATTTGGAAAAGGTTTCAAACAAAGTCATCTATTCACCAAAAATGCTATGCTATGTTAAACATTCATACCCTCATGTTAATATGAATCTCAATACCAATTTTGATCAACCCTTGAGTTTTAAAGGACTCATATACCAGTTTTATACAGCAAGCCTCCTTTTTTGCCAATTTACCCTCATGGCGCTGAATACTTTATATGCTCTACAAGGCACCGTGGCTGAATTTTCTTGTATGGTGCCAGCCACTGTTATCTGCTGATTAGCCCCGCTGGCTGAATTATTTTCTGTAGCGAGTCTTGTGCGTTTTTTCAACAACTAGTGTATCTATTTCGCGAATCCCGGTCGGAATATCGTGCTCCAAACAAAAATACCTAGCGGGTCACGTAGTCAAATAGTTGATACATAACTGCGACTTTGAATGAAACGTTTTTTATAACAATCTTAATATTGTCTTCATTTAGAGCCTTGTAAAATCTTTATTTACGAACGCGCAATAATTCTTTATACATGGACTTCTAGATACACTATTCCTCTTTATAGATATATAAAAAATCTTACGATATGCCTCATAGTTAGTTTTCCACAGTCATCAAAAGAAAGTCTTTATTTCCAGTTGATGAAATACAGAATACTCAACACACCTACACGATTTTTATATGGAATTGTAGAGGATAGGTTCGTTTTTTATGATTGCAAAGAATTATGATAATACGCGTAACGGCGCAAAAGATACAAAGGATGAAAACTGCATAAATATACACGAAAACTTCCGAACGCACCAGATTTTTAGGGGGAACATATCCGATATCCCCTCGCATGCACAGTGGAACCGACAGGCACCTCGGTACCGTTATGCCCAGGGGTGCCAGTGCGCGAGAAACATGCAAATTGAATTAGCAATAGCCGGAGTGATAGCGCAACGTGTAAATAAAGACAATTCTCTCCTCTACACGACAGTATAGATAATATAAAATTATCTCTAATGGTTCGTGAGATATGAATGCCGCTAGGTGGGTACCCTCAATCATTTTTCAGAAAAAGTTTGATATTTGCGACAGATGTCGCAGAGCTTGCAGTTTCTTTACTTTTTCGTGCGCATGTACAAATGACATTGGATTGAAGCTCGTTCTTCGCCCTTTACAATGATATAAATGATTTGAAATTTTGAAGTGTTTGGTCAATAAAGTAAACTCAAAGAATATCAAATTTACTCACAGATTTTAAGTTTGTAGGCATTTCTCAATTATTGATTAACAAAGAACTAAAAAATCAATGTCCTACTACCCTCTCATCACACATGATAAAAAGGGCTTTTGTGTATGCATGTCAACAATAATTCCAACGATTATTTTGTAGGTTCTCCCCAATGACAATGAAGAAAGCGGGTGCTTAATTAAGTTCTTTGTGTATATTAATAGGGTATCTATAGCTTGATTTATTTCCATTTTCAGTGTAGTTTTTTACTCTGTTCGCGAGTATCTTAAAAACGGACAACTTGTCTCAGTTCTAAACTCTGTAATAGGATATCAAAAACTGTCGATTGTCTTCAGGGTATCAATACCTTGATGGAGTTTTAAAATTAGATTTATGCAATTACATTTTAAAGAATTATGATCAATGTAACAATATGTTTGCATGTAGCTAAAATGAAAACTAACTTGGTGAGTGTTGTAATGAATGTGTCTCCTTGTTTTATCAAAACCCCGTTTTTCTCTCTTTACCTTTATTTTCACAAATTTTATTTCAATTTGGAAGGGTTTGTTGTTAAACAAATTCGAATTCTATTTCATAAAGTCACTGATTAATTGTGACATGCCGAAGTGCATATGGTTAATTTAAGATGACTCTAATGTGAAACAATTGTCTCAAAGTAAAGGTGATCATTTCACTTTTATAATATTCATTCTATATTCCATTACCATTTCATCTGATTCCACTTGGGTGCTTGTCTTTCACCATTGCAATTAAATGAAGCGAGATGAACTGTTACACAAGATTGCATCGATGACATGCACACTTCTATTCAATAGCTATCCCAAGTTTTTTTCAATCATTGTCATTGAAACTTTTTGGGAATTCTTTTCAACATATTTTAGTTGATCTGTTGTCTCACTGAAACGAATTTTTTATACAATTTTCCTGTCTCTGTAAATTTCATTGCAGCGAAATATTATCCAACTGAAGTCACAAAATGTTCAGAACAATAACAGCAACATACGGTCTATATTCTAAACACCGCATCCGAGGAATAACATATCAGAAAAGTTGAGAAAATGCTGTAAATGTGATAAGATGACGAGAATAGATTGACAACAAATAGTTCACTACCTAAAAATGAAATAGTTCACCAGGACAAATTGTGCGTGGTATGAAAAGTTCACTGGGACTTCGATGGTATCAGTCTTTTAAGGACGACAGCTCGAAAACAGGACAACGTTTTGCATTCAAATTTGCCATAAAGAGAGATTGATAATTGTTCTACAGTTTGGTATATTCAGTTTTTTGTTTATTCAACAATGATACCTTAAATTTTGGAAAATTGGCGAGTCTAAGCGGACATTTCGCTGCAACCAGACATTGTTTTAGAGGCTCATGCGCTGGTATCAAAACAGAATTTGGCGGTATTTGGTAGTATTACGCATAAATGTCTTCTATTTTACAGCCTGAATTTTGGTGACAATCTGGCTTCTAAATATGAAAATATTGACAATTTTCCTACACCTGAAATATAAAACGTGCTCCTCTCTCGTGTGGCAATTAGTTCACTTCCGGACATGAAATATTCCCTGCTGTTCACCGCCCCTACGGGGTGACGTGTCCAAATTGGAGCATCAGACTAGTCATTTGCACCAAGTTCAAACTCAAACTCAAGGGCCATAACTGCGAATCGGTAACAGCTTTCAAACTCAATGAAAAGTATCATCAGGTGGATCCATTTTCATTCATCTAGGTGTCATCGTGTCTGAGAAAACTTGTCCCCATTGTGCAATCAGACCTGCTAATCGCCCCAAGTCCAATTTCAGAAACAAGGGCCATAACTCTGTGAAAACTAAAATTTCGGGAATGGCTTTCTAACTCGATCAAGAGTATCATCAGGTGTATCCATAACCAAAATTTCACTCATCTAGGTGTAATAGTTTCTGCGGAAATCTGTCCCCACTGCAGCATCAGACCTGTTAATCGCTCCAAGTCAAATTGCGCAATCAAGGGCCATAATATTATTTGGAAATGGCTTTACAATTTCGATCAAGAGTATCATCAGGTGTATCCATGACCAAAATTTCACTCATCTAGGTGTAATAGTTTGTGAGAAAATCTGTTCCCATTGTACACCATATAACTAAGTCCAAAAAGTGACGTTTCCATGGAAACGAACAGAAAAAAAATTCCAGAAAATTAAAAAGTGGTCAACATTGTAGACAAGGTTATGATTAACATGTGTGCAAAGTTTGATTGATCTAGACATAAAGGTTTTTGAGATAATTGACCAGACGGAAGGACGGAGGGAAGGAAGGACGGAAAGACCGCTTCGTAGCGGGGGTATACCAAAATAGATTGGAAATCTATCGAAGGACTATAATCAGCATGTTGATTGACACTGTTGATTTAAGGACATGCTAGCCAGCACTTGGGTGACCTTTTTAAAATAACATAAAATCAATTAAAATAGGTTGTCAATGATCTATCTGTAAGTCTGCAAGTTTGCAATTGATACAACCATAAAAATTCTTTAATGTGAAATAAAATGTAAATATACTGAAAATAATAAAACCTACTTTATCTAATACTTCATTTGTATATTTTTTTATTTAATTGGAAACAAAATTTATGAAAGCGGCTTACCCTCTGCTATTAGTGAAAAGATTTCTATAATTGCGACAGTTGTCGCATCGTTTACCATTCTTTTAGTTTAGCGTGCTAAAATACAAATTTTATATGGCAATAACGACAATTCTTTTGTGTTCATTGTGACATAATAATCATAAAAAGTGCTGAGTGGTTAAAAAAATATCGATCAAGAAAGGAAGGGATGTAATAAAATCGCTGCACAGTTCAACTTGAATATGAACACAGAAAGTAACTGTTTGTGCAGCGCTCACTAGTTGAAAAGTTTTTCTTTGCATGTGCACACGTCCTTGGAAGACCGATGAGAGGTATGTCCAGACAACTGCTGGCGTACAGGGGACGCAGAAGTGGAGCCTCTGGAGCCCTGGTCGGACGACCTCGACGAGGAGCGTACAGTAAGGTTCGGACAGTTCAGGAGAGTCAGAGGGCGAGGGTCTGACATGTGAGCAATACGAGTCACAGCTGTGGGTGGCACAGTGGATGGCACCAGTAGGTCCGAGAAGCCACTAGGGGTATTGGGGGCTCACCCCAGGAGGTGACTGTCCTGGCTGGGACAGAGACCGTGTAAATTCTGAGAATTGCAGTGTTGACAGAACAATCTTATATAAATCATCTAACAAAAGCCAAAAATACACATAGACATTTCAGATGTATATGAAAAGCTAAGGGATGATATACATGTATGATAAATTATCCTCCTTGGAGTACTTACTGCATAAAATCTGTATTTTTGCTGTATGACGGGTTGTGATTTATTTTTAAAATAAAAATATACAAAACATTGTATATAATGATTAATTTTAATCAGGGTTATCCCCAAGCGGTTGCCCTGGCAACAAGGAAAGATAAATCTAAACCTTACTCTTATCAATCTGTCATCATAGTGAACAGATATGTCACTAACTAGAAGATCTTTTGCTATAAGTTTTCTAAGTTGAAAATGTCAGACAAGGAAATACAGAATGTATGGTGACCTTTTATATTCTGTTTGTTGTAGAATAGGCTTCCTTTTATTGCTTTTCTTTGCGTCGTGCCTTAGATTTGTTCAAAACTGTGCGGCGTAAAAATGACAAACATGGCAAATTCCCAAAATATTCTCTCAGACTAGAGGAAAAGTTCCCATCTTTTGTATTAACTTTGGTTTGCTATATGTTTGGCACTAGCTTATACTTATATTTATATTAAACTACATTAGTGTTTGCGTAAAAATAATTATCATACAATGGATAGTGTTCTTAGCATAAGAAAGACAACGGATAGAGATGCAATTTCAAAGGTCAAGGTCGGAAGTTCTTTTGAAAATTTGGATGATGTCACAAGCGTTAATATTTTAAACGCCTTTGGTAACCGGGAGAGACATGAAAATATAAATGACACAATGCATAGATATTTATTTAAGAAAAAGCAACAAAACTGTATGGTTCTTTAGACATATATGTATGACTTAGCAGTGCAAAAACACTGACATCGTGAGCTGAATGAACCTACCGAACAATATTTACTCACAGGTACCAAAGGCAGTTCAAGATTCATGTTTAAACACTTCATTTACCGGTCTTCAGTGTTTCTTTACTTTAGGCTTATTTAGTTTGGATTATAGACTGCACAGCCTATCCTTCAGTTTAGCTCTCCGTTCGTTATTTCAACGCAACCTGCCATTGCAACTTAGCCAAAGGGAAGCAACTCTTGCCTCTAAGTGAGATAGGATACACCCTATTTTTTACTGGAAGGTGATAGAACGTGTGTTCAATCCCGTCAAAGACACCTTTAAATGTTTTCAATTTGAAAATGTTTTCTTAATAGTTTTATAAATTGTTAAACTTTGGAGGTGTGATTAAATAACTTACCGGGGTAAACGGTATTCATTTCAAATCACAAATCATAATTTCCTTATGAAACAAAAAACAAAAATTGTTGTGCTTCAGGTCACAAGCCATAGAAATAGATTTAATATGTAATTTAAATAGATGATTTAAATCTAGAAAGATATGTGAATAATTTAAATTTTAAGAAGGTTTCTTTAGTTGCCTTGTCAGGTTGTTGTTTGCTGAAATTGTTGTCCTCATAAAGATATTTCCTCTTGCACAAGAAATTAGGGATTGTTGAGTTACCTGAAACACAACAGATTTGTGTTTGGCCTTACAATAGAATTAAAGACAATGCATGTCTATATTCAGAATAATTCTTATGGAACCTTTGACTTTAGGCCAAATAAACTATGTTTAATTATATAAGTCAGCAATTTGTATCAGGGTACCAAAATTGTATGTTGATTGTCATGATTCTCAATACCCAACTCCAGAATGTACAATTCCATTAAATAACATGGTTTATTGTCAGGCTTTGGGGCTATAAATCCTGTTTTAGAAATCTGAAATGTTGTTGTGAAAGTGAGTATTTCTTCTTCATATCCGTGCAACCTCCCTCAGATGAATTTATTTATAATCTGTAGAATATACACATTTAAGTTTTAAGGTTCTGGCCTGCATTTAAGCACGTCTCGCTCTTACACATAAAACAACACACGTTTGAAGCTGCCACGCTTTCACTGCTTGCTTTAATCGGGTAGACAGGATACATACTACTGCGCATGCGTCGGCGCAGGGTTGTCACAATTCAGGATTCCAATGCGAAATACGGATCGCGATGTCATTAGAGACATTGTGATATTACAAACACTACATCCCTTTTTACCTTTTAATAAAAATGGAATATAGACTCACATTTTTATAAACAAAAATTACTTTTCAAAATTCCAAAAAAATAATAATATTTTTGTTTAAAATGGAAAATGGAAAATAAGATCATTACTTGAATTAAAATAATATTTTAATTCCCACTACTGAGAAAATATTAGTTCTCACTTTTCAAAATATTCCAAACAAGAAAATTACTAAGTTATTTACTTGTTTTAATAAATTCAAAAGCTTTTATCTTTATAAAAAGAAATAATTATTTTCTGTGATAAGAAAACATTTACCATTAATAAACATGGCAATAAACACCATAAATAAAAACCTCATTCTTTGGCTAGGTCAAAGTAAACTAATCAGGTCATGGTGACCTTATGTCATAGTGGCCTTATCATTATTCCAATAACCTGAAAAATTATGAAATAAAATATAAAACTGGGATGTCCCTACACAAACATGTTTATAATACCGCCATCATGTCAGGAACAGACTTAGTTCCAAACATTATCAAAATTCAACATTTAGAGTTCATATGTTTTGGTGCCATTCCTGAAACAAACATTTAAGAGTCCATAAAACCAAGTACAAAATCTTTGTACTTAGTTGGCACAGTTCTTTCACGTTGTGGTCTCGAACCATTTATGTTCTCAGCATCGACAGTCACAGACCTATCAGCATGGCCCTTGGTAGCATCGTGTACATCAGCCTTACTGACATAGTTCTTCACATGTGTCACATTTCTCTTGTAGAGCTGGCCATCTTCAGTTTCAACTTCTACCATGTTCCCATACTTATTCACAACAGTATATGGCACTTTGTGAAAATTTGTAGAGAACTTGTCCTCGCGTATTTGCTTCTTCACGAGTACTTTGTCACCAGTTCCAACTGCTGACGGCTTAGCATTTCTCTTACAGTCTATATAATCTTTTCCTTTCCTCTTTAGTTCACTGTCATGATCGCGAACTTCGACGTCACAGCCGAAGTCATCAATGCCTGGTAACTTCGTCCTTATTGTTCTACCGAACAACAATCCACTTGGCGTCTTTCCTGTAGTGGTGTGAGGTGTACTTCTGTACATCATGAGGAATGGATCCATTTCAGTTTTCCAGTTCTTCCCCTCGACTTGAGCTATACGGATTCTCTTCAGAATTGTCCTGTTCTGTCTTTCGACTTCCCCATTTGCTTGTGGCCAATAGGGCGTACTAGTGGTATGCTTTATTCCATTGTGTTTCAGATAGTTCCTAAACTTCTCGCTGACGAACTGTCTTCCGTTATCTGTCTGCAGACTAAGTGGTAGTCCATGAGTCAAGAACATATGTGACAAACAGTCTATGATAGTCTCTGACGTAGTACTCTTGATGACATCAAGTTCAAAGTACCGACTGTAGTAGTCTATCACAACTAACACATGTTCACCCGTTGGTAGTGGACCCATCAGATCTGCGGCGAGATGTTGCCATGGTGACGTTGGCAACGGCGTTCTGTATACTGGTGGTGGTGAGTTTTCTGAGGAGACTACCTGGCATCCATGACACGATTTGCAGTATTTCTCTACATCTAAGTCGATTCCAGGCCACCATACTTTGGATCTGAGTCGCTGTTTCATCTTTACAATCCCAGGGTGTCCTTCATGTGCTAACTCTAACACTTTTACTCTAAGTTCACATGGAATCACAATTCTGGTACCTCTCAGCACTAGTTTTCCCACTGCAGAAAGCTCATTCCTCATTGGCAAATACTTTGTGTTCTTCAGTGTATACCATTTCCCTGACAGCAAACAACTTCTCAACTCGTTCAATTCTTCATCGCGGTCAGATGCTCGTTCGATGTCTCGTGTCATCATAGCTACAGGTGAAGATTCAGTTGCAACGAATCGAATATACTGTTCTGCTTCTTGAGATGCAGGTGCACTCTCGTTGCTTGTATTTCCAAGTCTTGACAGACAATCAGCGATATTGTTGGTTCCTTTGATATACTTCACTCTGTAGTCATAGCCTTGCATTCTCAGTACCCATCTTTCGATACGTGCACATGGTTTTGATCTAGGCGCATAGATGAACTGTAACGGTCGATGATCTGTGAGGAGTTCGAACGGCGCCCCATAGAGATACTTATGGAAATGTTCACAGGCCCAGACAAGAGCAAGAGCTTCTTTTTCTGTCTGAGAATAACGTTTCTCAATGTCTGACAGACTCTTACTGGCGTAGGAGATCACTTTGTGCACACCTTTCTGAACTTGGACAAGTACTGCTCCAATTCCAACTGGACTGGCATCTGCTATCACTTGCGTGGTTGAGTGTTTATCGAAATACCCCAAGACTTCAGCACTGGCTAGACACTCTTTCAGCATGTCGAACGATTTCTGTTGTTCTGGTCCCCAATCGAACTTCGTGGTTTTCCTTGTCAATCTTCTTAAGGGCTCAGATATTGTTGCCAGATTTTCGATGAACCTGCCGTTGAAGTTGACAAGACCGAGGAAACTCCTGACTTCCTTGGCGTTTGTCGGCTCTCTTGTCTCCAGCACCGCTTTCACTTTGGCTTCAGCAGGACTTACTCCCTCTTCAGACAGTACATGTCCTAGAAACTTCAACTTTTCCATCCGGAACTGACATTTTTCTGCATTCAAGGTTAATCCCTTCTTCATCAATACACTCAGAACTTCTGCCATTCTCAGGTCGTGTTCTTCAACAGTTGCCCCATGTACTATGATATCGTCCATGATATTTCTGACACCTTCACATCCTTGCAACACCTGTTGTAGTATTTTCTGGTACATCTCTGGTGCACAACAAATGCCGAACATCAGACGCTTGTATCTGTAGAGACCCTTCGGTGAACTGAATGTAGTGATATGCCTCGATTCAGGTGAGAGTTCAATCTGGTGATATGCCCATCTCACATCTAACTTGCTGAACACAGAACTTTTGTTGAGATCCTGCAGCACATCATCAATCGTTGGCATTTGATGTCTAACACGTTGCACTGCTCCGTTGGCTGATCTCATATCCACGCACACGCGAATGTCCTTACCTCCAGGCTTTGGGACTATTACAAGTGGAGAAACCCAATCACTTGGTCCAGATACTTTCTCTATGATATCCAAAGTTTCCAACTCCTCAAGTTTCTTGTCAAGTTTATCTTGCAAATGATATGGAATTCTTCGGAGTGGCTGAATTACTGGCGTCACCTCATCAACAATTGGAACAGTCAACTGATAATCTTTGAGTTTACCAAATCCAGTGAACAGTTTGGGAAATTCTTTCACAAAGTCTCTGGGAGAGTGTAGAAGATTCATGTTAGGTCCGAGCACCAGTATTCCAAGTTTCTGAGAAAGAATACGTCCCAGAAGTGGAGGTCCATCATGTTTCACTACAACAAATTCAGCATTTTTCACGGTCACTTCTCCTGCAGTAATGTCACAGTTAAACGTACCAAGCACTGGCAAAGGTTCATTACTGCCATATGGAAAAATGTCTCTCGTTTCCCTCTGGGAAGTACATTTGATACCCGCATTTTTCAAATTGTTCCAGTCATGACAACCAATCACATTACAGGTTGACCCACTGTCAATCAACACTGTAAGTGAAATTCCACCAATATTTGCCTCAATCTTCCCATCATGCAACTCAGTAGCATGTTTTTCTTTCACCATAAATGCAAAGTCTGTATCATGGTCATTATCACACTTATCATCACCACAATTAGTCATCTGTCTGACCTTCCCATGACCTTTACCTCTTCTTCCAGTCTGTGGTTTTCTTGTATGGTCTGACTTCATCTTCGTACGACACATTCTTTCAAAATGTCCCTTTATCTTGCACTTAATGCATGTCTTCTTTCTTGCTGGGCAACTTTCATCCTTGGAAATATGTCCCTTGTTGCCACACCTGTAACATGTAATGTCACTTTTGAAATTCTTCCCGAAATTTCCTCTATTTTCAAACTTCTTAAAGCCTGTCTGTGTACTGTTCCTCATTGCATTAACTTCCAAAGGCTTTTCAATACTTCTAGCTTGACTTTCTGATTCTTCCTGGGCTCTTGACACAGTCAGTAAATTATCCAAAGACAAAGCACCTCCTTTTTCCAACAACTTCATCCTCAGCGTGTGTGAAGTACATTTCTCAATTACTTGGTCACGAATCCTCTCTTCTATCTGCCCGATATCACCGAATTCACAATTGTCCGCTTGTTGTCGAAGACGAGTGATGAACTGCGAAACTGTCTCGTTTGTCTGGCACATGGCACGAAACATGTGACGTTCATACGGCACATTAACACGTGGTTGGAAGTAGTCGTTGAGTGCGGTCTTCGTTTTCTCGTATGCGTCTCCGTCTGCCGGTAACACCAACGTGAAGAAAATATCCTGCACTGATAATCCAGCTGTGTGTAGTAACAAGGCTTTCTTCTGTTCCGCATTCCTTATTCCCTTTCCATCTGAATAAAGTTCGAAAGAACGTAGCCATCTTTTCCAGCGAGGAGCGAGACTGGCAGTGTCCGAACAGTCGAACGTTTGCAAATTGTTAATGTCAATTAACTTCATTCCAGCCATAGTTCACACTACCTTGAATCCTCGTCGCCAATGTAGAATATACACATTTAAGTTTTAAGGTTCTGGCCTGCATTTAAGCACGTCTCGCTCTTACACATAAAACAACACACGTTTGAAGCTGCCACGCTTTCACTGCTTGCTTTAATCGGGTAGACAGGATACATACTACTGCGCATGCGTCGGCGCAGGGTTGTCACAATTCAGGATTCCAATGCGAAATACGGATCGCGATGTCATTAGAGACATTGTGATATTACAAACACTACATAATCAAAATGTTTGTTTTGATGATTTGAAAGATTTAGTATATTGTTTTTCTTTTCCAGAGGATTTAATCAGTTGCGCCTTATGAGCTGTTGAATTTTCAATCCATCCCCTCCTGCAAAATTAATGAAATGATTTCTTTAATTCTACTAATTTCATCTTACCAGCTAAAGAAATAGGCCTATTAAAAATATTTCTTACTTTTAGCTGTTTGATTTTTATCTTACTCTTTTGCTGTTTTTCAGGTTTAAATAATTAGGTGTTGTTTTTCAATTGGAATAATATTTTTGTCTGATAATTTATCAAATAATTTAATTTTTTTCAAAATTATCAATTCATGTAGGAAGGTAATCATAAGTAAATATCTGTTTTTATTTTTCTGCTCTTTATTGTAGTAATTCAGTTATGCAATATTTCATATACTTTCAGACTGGTTTTATTTGTGGGCTTGAATATTGAATATGCCATTGATGAAAATTTTATAAAGTGGGTAAGTTTACTGTGAGATATGAAGTCATTTTTAGAAATAAAATAGATTGGTCTATTCCTCTCTTCCTTGTTGTTTTAGTTATTTACAATGTGTGTGTGTTTGTGGTAGGCACATGTGGAGGTTAACCAAGGGTACATGTTTTGTGTTATATTGAGGTTAACCAAGGGTACATGTTTTGTGTTATATTGAGGTTAACCAAGGGTACATGTTTTGTGTTATATTGAGCTTAACCAAGGGTACATGTTTTGTGTTATATTGAGGTTAACCAAGGGTACATGTTTTGTGTTATATTGAGGTTAACCAAGGGTACATGTTTTGTGTTAAATTGAAACAATACAATGCAAAGTTGAAAGTTATTTACCTAATTACAAAAATAATGCATTATATCATATCAAAGATAAGTTTTAGTTTAATTTTGAGATTGATTTAAGATGTCAAGACAAAATGTTCACAATAGTCATGATTGTATATATGCTTAGATCAAAGTCTAACTGATTTTGACATATCCTGTTTATGATATTCTAGTATCTAAGAATATGTGTGGAGGAAATGAAAGTTTTCATCTAGGTACATGAAATGATATACCTTTGCAATAGTCAACCACAATATTGATTAATCATCTAACAAGTTCCTTGATAATTCTTTCATGACATATCATATCATCTCACTCTTTTACTATTGGGGGATTTATGACATACCGTAATTTCTCTATTAATTCGACATCTCTGATAATTCGACCACGTACGTTAATCGGAGGTTAAAAAGTTCAAATCATCCCTAACATTTCAACCATGCACCAAATGGTCATTTTCACTTTCCAATAAATCGACCACAGTCGTCAAATTATCAGTTATATATACATATCTATGCTATTTCAGCCCTACAACTTACAAATCAAGAAAGAAATTGTCACTGAAAAAAAAATAATCACGAAACGTTTCGGCTTTTTTTTTGTTTAATCAAATATCTACTTTATTTCATGAGTGACTCGGGTTTCATAGCAAATCTCAATTAAAATCAGCAACATATATAAGAAATATGCTTCACAAATTATCATAACATCTGTCACATCTGTGGACAATCACTCACGTGGTTGCTTAACTTCCCGCCATATTTATTTACAAATGACCAAACCATTATTTTACAGGGGTTGCAATGATGAACTTGTAAAAATTTGACCTAATAATCCCACATTAACAAAACATTCAATGACAGAAAGATAATCAAATATATAAGGAATTCTGTATCAGCTAAACAAATACATTTTTATTTAGGTTATCATGAAGAATAAATTCTATCATCCTATCAAAATATCCATCACCCCATGCCCTTATAATGGTGGACTCGTCCAAACTGTGCTACAAATAATATTTATTTTGTCTTGTAAACGTAAGCTTTGAAACCGACACAATTAAATGGTATACACAACTATTTTTAGTAGAATTGTTGTGAAACAAAATCTAAATCTTTTATTTCATTTGGTTGATTGATTCCATATCTGCAATCCCATCTCATCTGTGGAAGTGAAATATTTATCTTGAACATCGCGGCGAAAGTTACAGGCATTCGTCATGACTGACAAATGCTTATCTTTGGTGTCCGACTCTAATGATAACAGCCTTTGTATGAAGTTTATATTTCTCTCTTGAAATACTAATGATATTTAGGTGGCTTGCGGAAAACCCGTACCCAAAACAAACCCGTACCCACGTCAAACCCCTACCCACGGCTAACCCGTACCCAAAAAAACAAGAAAACCCGTACCCACACTTTTTTAAAGTTATCAGTAAGTTATAACACAATACAAATGTTTTCTTTATGTATTTATTACATTGTTTCGTATATGAAATGAGACAGACATAGTTTCGTACTACAAACGGCAACCATGGTTTCGTATTATACATGCACAAACATATTCATTGTTTCGTACTTTACATATTTTCACTTTTTATTATTAAAAACGTACATACATTATACACAGCACTACAACATTTTATTTTCACATCAGCACTACAACATTTCATTTTCACATCAGCACTACATCATGGTTTTTATTATTAAAAACGTACATACATTGTACACAGCACTACAACATTTTATTTTCACATCAGCACTACAACATTTCATTTTCACTTTTTATTATTAAAAACGTACATACATTGTACACAGCACTACAACATTTTATTTTCACATCAGCACTACAACATTTCATTTTCACATCACATCATCAATGTCACACAAACTTATTCAATGTCTGGAAGGGCGATGGGTCCATTTATTTTTGCAACCTCCCGCAACAGGTTGCAGGGGGTCAATTCTCCTTCTGTGTACTTCTCCCAGAGATCGAAGTACCTCTCATTTTTTAACTTCTGGGCCCCTGTTTGTTTGCGGTTGAGTTGTCCGTCGGTGATTAGACGCAGTTGCATAGGCAGCAACTCTGCCTCTCTGTGCAGAAAGGGAACGAGAGAGTAGAAGGGGAGGTTCTTCCTCCCGGCCTTTTGATTTAGGCGCTTGTGCCATGCTTCAACGTCATTGTTTGTACGGACTGAATCCCCGAACACACTCCAACTTGGAATTTTCCAAACTGCGTGGTGCATCCACGTTTGGTCCATGTAAGTACATAGGTCTCATAGGTGTTGTTATAATACAGTGGATATTCTCTGATTAAGTGGATCTCCTCAAGTAAATTCACCATCCTGTTAATCGTGTTGTTTTAGTGAATTGGATAAACTTAAAAGATAAACTCAGTTTGTGTTGTTATAATACATTGGATATTCTCTGATTAAGTGGATCTCCTCAAGTGAATTCACCATCCTGTTAATCGTGTTGTTTTAGTGAAGTGGATAAACTCAAAGGATAAACTCAAAGATTATATTATTTTAGTAAATTACTGAATTCACTTCAGTTATTAACAACTCTTTAGTTTATTTGTATATGTATTGTTGAATACAGTTTCTTGAAATATTACATGTTTCTTGAAATATTACATGTTTCTTGAAATATTACATGTTTCTTGAAATATTACATGTTTCTTGAAATATTACATGTTTCTTGAAATATATGAAATATTACATGTTTCTTGAAATATATGAAATATTACACGTTTCGTCCCGCCAGGACTCATCAGTGCAGCTTGGCTTTCCTTTAGGAAAACTGCAGACGTGTTCATAATTCTAAATATCTTATTAATCTATTATTTCAAACTAAAAAATAATAAGTGGGTACGGGTTTTCTTCCCGATTTGGGTACGGGTTTGCTGATTTTTGTGGGTACGGGTTTGTTTTGGGTACGGGTTTGCCGCCTCCCATTTAGGTTATATTTCATATGCTGTTTATATTAATGTAACTGTAAAAAGCTCTGACTTGAATAATTCTTGTCGATGTAAACTGTGCCTAGTTTTGATTGTGTCTTGACGATCGCGCTTCACTCACATCTTGGAATGAAAACATAACGAAATAACATAATGAAAAATATACTTATAGCGTCAATGTCAATATTATTCCTTACCACTCACAAATTATTTACGTTGAAATTCTTCAAGCAAGCTATCAGTCGTATTTTTACACTTATGTTTACACTTGTATACAGGTTTAGGGCACAGCTCAAACACTGCGGGCCCCTAAATGGATAATCTAATTAATATCGAAGCTAAGCCGACGATCTCCAGCCTGGTACAAACAATAATATTTTTATCATAAAAACAATTAATTCATCACGATATTAAAATATTTTGGTATAAGCCCAAAATATCAATGTGAACAGATAAATGTGCAGTAACAGTCTGTAAGCACATCATAGATCTAAAACAATAATAAAATCATTTCTCACAGCGAGAAATTGTCCGATGCATAGCGTGGTTCCATCGTGTCTTAGAATAACAACAAAATGAAAGTAATAAACAGGTAATATCATTGGCCCTTACGGGGAAATCCGTGTGTCTTATCCAATCAGAACATGTTATGCAGATAGGTTATGACGTCACAGTAATGGCTGTCGATCTCTTACAACTTGATCATTCAGATTAAAGATTAGATAAACGAACGGAGTTGTTTTAAAATTATATTTTATTATTCTCCTCTTTCCTGTGACACCAGTGGCCTACTTGATGCGTCCTAATATAGTCAAGAACACATGTTTTTACATTTTAAATAATCTTAACTTGACTTGATTTTTGCCGACAGAAGAAAGTCAGGAATTTTATTTTGATATTTATTTTGAGTATTATCATCATTTATTTTAAAACGTATCTCGATTTACTCGGTTTGAAGACATTAAGGTGGTCCCTCGATATACAGCAATTACAGGGTGGGCCCCTAAATCCATAATGAAATTTATATCAAAACTCAAAGCATCATTTTTTCCAACATGAAATCCCCGAAGGCTTTGAAGCGGGTTCTATATTCTGTGCAAGGAGTACAGCTAAAACGTGGCTTCTTGTATCGAGTCATATTTCTTCTAAACTTCTAATTTTATCGAAGTATTTATAGGTGGACCTGTTCTTGTTTTTCAATAATTGAATTGGAATTATGATCACCATACGTAAACAGTCGCCATTTGGAAAATTAATTCGTGAGAATGAAAAACAAGGAAAAATACTTTGGATGAAAATCAACACGTGCTTCTAGTTTTAGTTATGGGACAACATCTAATGGCCGGAGAAAGGTATTTATGTAAATCCCATCTAATATTTCGACGATCCTACCGAACAAACAAACATTTGGGAGAAATAATTTGACCATGGGCGTGATCTGAATATGTTTTGAAATTTTGAGGGTCGAATTGATAGAGAAATTACAATTTTGGATCAAGCGACCCATGAATGTTTTATTGCAGTAGATGTGCACCAGTTTCATGTCAATGTCATGATGATGATGTTGCTGGAACTTCCCTGTTATGATGCTAGCCACAATGATATATGAGTCATTCTCAAAAGATGCAGCTTTTTTGTGTATAAAAGACAACAAAAATTAAATAAGGATTCTAGATTTTTTCTTTCACAAATGGTAAGGTACATTTTTAAACATAAGATTTCAAATGTATTTGAGGCTTAATTATGTATGATATCTTAATTAACACTTATTACACTAATGAGGATGCAGAGACAATGTCTTTCCAGTAACGTTAGTTATGCTTGTGTGTTTTCTTTAAAAAACATTTGTATGTAAAGATGTTGCATTGTAGTATCTACCTTAGCATATGTGTTGTTGCTCAAATGTAAAAAAGAAAAATATCAAGTAATATTTTCATATGATAAACACTTGTACACCAAGTTGGTTGAAAACATTAAGCATGTTGATTCTTACAAATTCTCTTCATATCCTATCAATTGACCTCAACATAAAGAATAAAATGAAGATAGCTATAAGAGATCATGTGATCACGTTTTAAGTTGTTTTGACATTTAATGACAAGCATTTTTACCTTTAAGGTAATAAATCAATTACGTTTTGGTCATGTTACATGAAAGACAGTTCTGTTATTCCAAAGACACAAATTGTTATTGGAAAGAAAATGCTTCAAATAAGTAAGAATGTTTGTTTAATGAAACATAAAATGTGACCTCTTTGCACAATGTAGGTAGGGTTTATGTTTCTCACATCAGATCCTCAGAAAATTTTACTTATTATTTATCTAATACTTTACTAAAACAGGACCAAGACATTTTTCTGTTTGTTATGTTAAAGACATTGACTGTTACAGGAAAGACAAAATATTATCACTTGTTGGAGTAAAGAAATCTTGCCAATTTTGAAAAGTTTCATCAAAATCTTATGTTTTTGGTTTTTTTTCCTTCCATAGTCATGCCACATAAATGATGTACAAATAAATACCATTGCTTATATTGCAATATTTAAAAAAAATAAAATTATCTGGCTATATGCCATATTTCAGCATTGTTCACCAATGGCGTCTTTCAAATAACAGTCTTAAGAAATAAATTTGATGATATGTGGCTAAAACACAGACCTCTTAGTAGAGCAAAAGGCATAGTTATTCCATACATTTAATGAAAATTTTAATGCACAGACAAATAAATTCCCAAATTAAGTATTAGTTTCTTGGATGTCTTTTACAGTAACACAGTATGTCTTTCATGTAACATCTATATACCATAGACTTAAAATATACATATAGTTGCAGAAAAAAATGAAAATGTTTTACAAAATATGATTCTCAAAAACAAGTCATGAGTTCAGTACAAATTTAGAAGGAAGAAACAACCAAGTATAATGTTTATTTTCGAGTAAATATTCAATTGTCTTTACAGTAACGATAATGTCTTTTAAATAACAACCCTTGACAAGAACTTGTCTGATTGACTGCAGAAAAGGATGCTTTCATCCCCTCTGGTAAAGAAGCTAATGGGACATCCTACATTGTAACTGTCAATCAAATTCTTGTTGAAACAAACAAGTAAGATGCAAATATCTATTCATATGTCTTTGCAGTAACAATAATGGTCTTTCCAATAACAAACACATCTGTTACAGAAAAGACTGTTATATGAAAGACAAATTCCAATTGTTCATCAATTGAAAAGTAATGAACAGTCCTTGTCCCATTTCATACACCATCATTGTGTAGTGCTTTTGGTGCAGCATGCATAGAGAAAGAGGCATCTCTTGAAATATGGTTATTTTTTTGATAATTTGCGTTATCTGAAAGACGCCAATAAAAAATACTCAACATTTTTACACTTTTCTATCAACATTTTCAGCAAGCAAGTTGTTTTGGAGTCAACAAGGCATCTTCAATACTCTAAACCTATGGTTGATGATCAGCATGACAGAAGTGTTTTCTTTCAAAAGATAATGGATCTTTTTTTTTCTGAATTTTATATACCTGTTACAGGAAAGACATTTTTCTCGTATACAAGATAGTAATTCAAATTTTCACATAAAATTTTCACAAAAAAGTTGTAAAAATCTATCAGGAATGAGGAAAAGCACTACATTTTAGAATACCTGCAGAAAAAAATATATTCAAATTAGGATAAGAAAAACATAGACATCCGATTCCTGGACTTTGCACCTAGATACAAGCCAAAAAGCATATTTTTGGTTACAAAAATAACTGAAAAAAAATTATTTGGTCATTTAGGTTACAATTTAACTACCTGCCAGTTAGATTGTAAGTTAGAAGTTAACAAGAAATGAACTCTGACAAAGTTCTGTCAATATTTTACCGATTTCTATTCCGGTATGTGAAAAAGCTGCAACTTTTGAGAATGACTCATATACCATACTACTTGTCTTGATAACAGCGTTTGTAAAAGATCACCTTACTTTCCTTACATTCTCTCATCATAATCTTTGGTAATCTGTTGTAATTGGTGAAATAGTATTGAGGTAAGTTCTTAAAAAAACATAGATCAAATGGTTATGTGAATTGATGAAAAGATTTCGCTTTATTTGGAAACAAAAACAATTATTTTCCAAAAAACGTTTGCTTTAACATATTCATTTGTTTCATTTCTGCTGTTGTCAATTTAGTTTAGAATATAGGTAATATATATATCATCAATCAGTAGTGTGAACAGGTAATTCAACATAAATGTGCACATTTTAAATTATCATGTTAAATTCAACATCTTTGTTTTCTGAAAGGATGATTCACAGTGCTTGCTTATTGGTTTGATTTTTCACAGGGCTCAAATTCACTTGTCATTCGATTAAAAGGGACGCAACTCCAAATATTCACAGTCAACTGAAAATTGATGTTTAATGAAGTTTTTTATAAGATAACTAAGTGTTTTATAGTTGTTTGTAAAGCCATTTATACTCCACTTTCGGTCTCGTTGCTATGGTTTCCTTTGTTCTAACTGTAGGTGTATTGACAGATACACCTCTCCTTTCTCTGTTGTAACTGTAGTTTATCCACTGATACACCTCTACTTTTCTAATACACCTACTCTTTATTGTTAATCTACACTTAGTCAGGAGAAGAGATCTCCAACTTTGGCAAATAAACAGACTTGTAAAATTTAGAATTACAAGTTTTTGAGAGTTATAATCAAAGATGGTGGGAATCGAACCAGGGACCTTTATGTTGTTGAGCAGTGACTCTATCGACTGAGCTAATGAGGATTGATACAAGCAGGGGTATTTTCTGTTGTTTTATGTATATATATATTTTCTATATATATATGCCTATGTATATAAGTACTAGTCTGTACCACTTTTAATGTAATGAAGTTATTTTATGGTTTTAAACCGCAATTAGATGAGTATTGTTAATATTCTATTGTTTTAGTAAGGTCAAGAGCTGTATACTTAAAGAATGATGGAATGCTCTTTTCGTCAAATATGACTCGACCGGAGTGGGGTATAAGTCAGATATATCCACACTGCCCTCGGTGTATCGCTCAATAACCTCCTGTTTCAAACAGGAGGTTATTGAGAGATACACCTCGGGAAGTGTGGGTATATCTATAACTTATCAACCTGAAATATCATTATCGGCCAGATAAGCCTATAAATTTGAACATAGTGTCACATTCCACTGAAAGAGTTACCGGAATCAAACTGACACGTCACCAGTCACTCCGACACTCGTACGGAAGTTTTTCTCCCAAAATAAACAAAATGTACATATCTGCATGTGCTGGAAATACCCAGGACCAAGGACTTACGAGTGGGAAAGAGCACCCCTAGATTTACGACTGTTATCGCTACTAATTAACACCTTCACTTTTTTGTGAAACTGAGAAAATCATAGATTTACGTTTAAGTGTGAAAGTTACACATAACTTAAGTTACGATATTTTGTGAAACTGGGTCTAGTTTCAATACAGCAGCAGGCATGGCTGCTCTCGCGCCAGACTGGGTGTCCAAAGTTTCCCAGATCATTCATCGATTCATTCACACACACCCAGCACAGTCACCTGGCTACAACGGTGGATGTGATCTGAAGGGCCTGGTAGCACATGAGATCAGTTGAGCAGGCGTTGAGCAAGATTTGGTCGCATGCAGCAAGCCTTGAACAGGAAGTGACCATTCCTGAGTGGCATGTAAGCCATCTTAGGCGGTGGACAGTTGAGAGCAATGTCGTAAGAAGTGCCAGCCCGCAAGACGAAGGAGTTACCATCCTGCAGGGTGGCACTGGTCTTGACTTTATCCCAGGGAATTAGCTTGATGCTATAGGATCCAACCTTAGAGGAGAGCATCTTATGAGACAGGCAGGACTGGACAGAGACACACAAGATGAGGACGTCATAGACATGATGGTTTATTCGTTATGACATCAGAGTAGTTGTTACAAAAGTAAAGAGGGTGAGGTCAGCTGTGACGTTGACGGCACATGGAGGCATAGTGAATGCCTCATGGCCCATACCCCACTTGCTGACTCCACTCCTACTTCCACTCATAAGGATTCTGTGCTTTTAGGTTTGTGTGTATTTATCAGCCAGCTCAAAACATTTCTATAACTTTATTATTTATGCAAAGGGTGAACATGTTTCAATTATCACCTTTAAGTTTATGGTATCAGTTATTTATTATTATTATTTACGCCAACATACGGCTTTGGTTTTGAGTAACACCACCAAGCTGGACTCCTGAGCTCAATTACTTATATGATACTTGTAACAATTATTTACCCTTGACTTTCAAAATTATGCTGCAATATTTTGACTCAAATTAACTTTTCATTTCATCATTGGACAACTACATGCTATGAAGTATCCTTCGATGCAAACAGTCTAATCATGATTAACGCATTACATATGCTCATAGTCAACAAAAGGTATTCTTTAATGATGAAATGCATCCAAATTATATCTACCTTGATGTTGTCATACCTTGTTAATGATGTTAGTAGGATATATACACATTCAGCTTTCTCAAGTTATCTTATTAGCCTTGCCGAGTCTGGGCTCACCAATACAAGACTCCTGACATCATTCACATTTATGGTAACTCCAATTGTAGTATAATTATTTACCATAGTAACAATAATTTTTATGTTACTGTTTATTTAAAAACACTGGCTGTAAATAACACAACCAAACAAACCTTATTACTTTCATTCATATTATGATGTATCAACTGTGCGTGTACATATCATGTATATCATACTATTTACTCATTCATACTTTTCAAAACCTCACTATCAACAAGAAAAACATTTCGAAGACAAAATTTACAAAATGAGGGAGAAACTATCATAGTGCTTATATATGTATATATATTATAATTGAAATATCATATTCATCATATCTTTAAAATAGAGATTAATACCCAAGCAGAGATGTCATATTGTTTTTACAACACGAGTGACTGTAAAAGGATATTTTCTCGAGCGAGAGCGAGGGAAATATCGTTTTACTGGCACGAGTGTTGTAAAAACAATATGACATCTCGCGAGTGTATTAATTTCTTTATTATCCATAATGCCAGAAAGCCAAAATTCCGATTATTAGAATTTTCAAAACATCGCCAATGGTTAAACTAATCAGGTCAACGCGAATGGATACATCTGTAACTCGGTCAGGGTGTTAAAAGACTTATTGTGTAGCGCCAGTTTCAAACAGCAATACTCAAACGGAAATATCACTATTTTGATGTTAAATATCAATCACATATGAAGTAAAGCAGAATCTACATTCTGCTTTATTCAAAATCGCGTCTTTAGTGTCAAAGACAGGCAGATGAAATGACACGTTTGCACTGATTCACCCGCCCGCTGTGTCGATGAACATGATGTTGCTCGTGCTGCACGCTTTTCGCGTGCTGCCCGGAAGCACACGGCCGCGCTAAAGCAAAAAGTCGAATAGCTCCTACATTCCGATGTCACGAGGTCTTCTTCACTAACCAATGGAATTACCGCTAGTGTTTATTACACATGTGCAAAATATCGTTTTTTATGTCATGACTTATTTCATCACATATGGATAATAACCAATATTAAAACCATACTTTGAGTCCAAACTTCACAAGCGAGGGGAAGATATCATGGACTTTACATTACATTAAAATTATTTTATAGAAATTAGGAAAATATATCATTACCTTTAAAGAATATCAAAGTAACAATAACAATTCAAAACATACAAGTAAATGTCATTCATGACATACAATGTAATTATTTCAAATATTTTAGAAATAAGACAACTTTTCACATGTTCACATTCACCTCAAGCTACAAAATGTCAGAGATAATCTTCATATAAAAGGTAGACATCTTGGCTACCTCTAGTTCTTTATCTTTTGATAAAGTGTTGACACCGACAGTGATTTTATTAGATAGAGCCTTAGGCTAATTATAGATAATCCACTTAAGAAACTTAATTGATGACACTTATTTAATCTTCCAATAACTCAGACATGTCATAAACTGTCTGGAGAATGTAAAACAACAAACAACAAATCTGATCAATGAGAAACACTTACAATTTAGTATAAAACTCTGAGAAGAATATTTCAACAGCAGTTCAATATGACCATACAACAGTAAACTGCAAAAATGCCAAACACTGCTCTAGATGTCACAACTCAGGGCACGACTTTGACACGTGCAGATACAAAATGTATTGTGGTAACAGCAGGCAGGCAGGACACAGCACACTGTCACAAACATGTCCCTATAAATTGAAGCAGTTGCAACAACTAAACAACATCATTTTAAAACAACTGACAACAAAACCAACAAAACAACCAAAGAGGACTACAACCAATCTGTAGCATTCAACCCCTCAAATCACTCTTCACCCAGACAATCACCAATCAATGAAGAAATTCTTTACTCTGGGAAAGTAGTACCAAGACCACACCTACACAACTCATAAGAAAAACACAAAAGATTAGAGGAAACACTGAGAAAAGTTGAAGAAAGACTTCTTGAAGACATATGGTCTACCCACAAGGAATCAGGGCAACAAAACAAAGTTGGCAAAAACAAAAAACAAAACAAATCAGAAAAATACATGTGTATCTACCGCCAATGATGAGGAAAAAACTCGCCTACCCTCACAATTGTCAAAAAAGCACTACCAAAAAGTCACAACAACAAAGACAACAGGACCTTAGGGAAACACTTAATCGTAGAAACACTAAAGCACAACCAAAAATTAAAACACACAAACAGTGTAGTGGATAGGATCATTCTATTCATAACCCAAGCAATTATCAACTCAACACCAACATACTCTGACAAAGAACACCAAAGAGATGTCAAGAGAATGTACTCAAACGCTATGAAACTATATGGTTTTGTAGCTTAAGCTGGGAACACTTCTTTGGGAAAATCCACCAAAACAACCCATCAAATGTCACCTCTCACTACCCAGTAAGAAACAATTACTAAATCACACACGCTGAAACAATCAAGCCTCCCTCATTTGTAATGACAGACTTCACTGTACTACAACAAAATGTCAACGGACTAGACACCAATGGTGCCAAGATTAAAGTATTACTACAAAACAAGTCAATACAACCAAGCGTAATACTTCTACAGGAAATAAAATTATCTAAAAGAAGGGATTATAAAATCCCAGGTTATAACATACTTAGAAAGGATCGTGTTACGGAGATAAGAAAAATCCCACAAGGTGGACTAATAATTGCCATAAAACATGGTATTGATTACAAACCCCTAGATATAACCATTGAAGGCATAGAAATCAATGGCATAACAGTTAACATAAATGGTAATAAACCAACAAATGTTATCAATGTCTATTTACCCCACAGCACAAAAATTACAGTTGATATACTCAACAAATTACTACCCTATCTCGCCAACTCAGCCTATTTGGGTGGTGATTTTAATGCACACCATAGCCTCTGGGAGGCAGACGATAGAACCGATACCAGAGGTTCAGTCATACAAAAATGGTTAGAGGATAACAAACTTATTGTTCTCAACAATGGCGAACCTACTTTTCACAGGCTAACACAAGGTATATACACCACAATAGATCTTAGCATTATTACACCATACCTAGTTGATGATGCTAGTTTATATGTTCATGACGACAGTTGATCACTTCCCACTATTCACCACATTAAAGAATAACAACGAATACACAACAGGCACACAAAAACAATACCCATAACAGTTGGAATTTTAACAAACCAAATTGGGAAATATTTCAAAATATTTGTGAGCAAAACCTAAACAATGATGTAAAAGATGAAGATGTTAACACATACAACAAAAATATCACCGAGGTAATTATAAATGCTGCTAATGTAGCCATTCCAACCAAAAAAATTCACAATCATATATCTGTACCATGGTGGAATGTAGAAATTATGCAAGCAAGAAAAGAAAGAAAACTTCTCAGGAAAAAGCTAAAAAGGATAAGAAATTAATACAACAAGCGGCAGCAGCTAGAAATAGGGTCAAAACTTCAATAAGTAAGGCAAAAATCCAATCATGGAAAAAAATGTGTAGTTCATTAGATATCAAACCTAACTCAAGGCAAGTCTGGAAAAAGATAAATGCCTTTAGAGGTAAAAGCACTAAATCTCATATTCCAAGTATCAACAACAGCAAAAACAAACAGGAAAAAAAAAAAATTATGCAAACAATTCTCACAAGCAAGTTCAACCAATAACTTCAAAACTGCTTTTCAAGATAAAGTATAAAATACACAACCTTGTCTGAAGGTCATAAGTCAAACTTATGGTACAATAAGCCATTCACAATATCAGAACTTAACAATATTGTAAATAATAAAAAAGGAACAGCATCTTGAATTGATCAAACCAGTTCCACAATGCTTAAACATCTCCACTATAAATGTAAACAAGTGTTATTAGATTTCTACAATAAGTTATGGAAAGACGGCAAATTACCAACAGATTGGAAAGAAAGTCTTATTATACCATTACACAAACAGGGAAAAGACCCTACCAAATCCGATTCGTATAGGCCAGCCTCCTTAACATCTAATCTATGTAAAACACTCAAAGCTATGGCAACGAAAAGACTACAACACTATCTAGAAACTAACGAATTGATCACACAAAATCAATCAGGATATAGAAAATTAATCCTATAGCACCACTGACCATATTATTAGATTACCACACTCTATCAGACAAGCTCAACAAAATAATAAATTCACTACAGCAGTCTTTCTAGACTTTAGTAAAGCACTTGACATGGTCTGGAACATAGGCTTGATACAAAAAGTTAAGAAAAAGGGCATACAAGGCGAAATGTTAAACTTTATAAACGAATTTATGTCAGACAGAACTTTTCGTCTTAAAACAGATGATCAAATATCAGACAACTACAATCTAGAAAATGAAACCCCACAAGGAAGTATCATATCACCAACCTTGTTCAATATTATGATAGATGATCTATTCCACAAACTACCCAAACAAGTGAATACCTCACAATTCGCTGACGACGGGGCCCTTTGGGTCAGTCACAAACATCAACATGTAGCTGCAGAAATATTACAAAAAGCCTTAATCAAAGTAAATGAATGGACCCAAACTGGGGATTTCAATTATCCACAAGCAAAACTGTATCAATTCTCTTTCGGCCAACACCCAGAGCCGACTGCAGACCACTGAGATTATACATTAATGTAGAACCATTAAACCAAGTTAAGAATGTCAAATTCTTAGGCATTATCTTTGATGAATATCTAACATGGAATCAACATATTGTTGAACTGTCACAAAGATGCAAAAAAGATCTCAATATATTACGAATGCTTTCTCACACCACATGGGGCAGCAGCAAGGAAATGTTACTCTTACTTTATAAATCTCTGATTAAATCCAAACTGCACTATGGAGCAGAAGCTTGGTGCGACACTAGTCAAACCAACATACAAAAGCTAAAAACCATACAAAATCAAGCTTACAGATATATATCAGGATGCTTAAGTGGCAAATCAATGGAACTAGTTAGACATGAAGTAGGTGAACTCCCGCTAGAAAAAGAATGGGAAGTTAATATTACCAACTTTATTGCTAGATCAAAGCATAAGCCATGTTTACAAAATATTATCACACGAAAAAAGCAAATAATGACTAAAAGAGTAAAAAAAATACCAACACCATTTGGTGTTACCATGAAAAAACACATAGACAAATATGACCTTGATACAATAGACGTTATTTCTGACCCATACACCAAGCATATCCTAAAACCTCCAGACATCCCCGATATCCAAGTTAATATCAACTTGAAAGACCTCATAGACAAAAATAATCCAAAACCTAGTGACCTCAGTAACACTCAAGTCTATATAGAACAAAACTACAATCAAACTGATTACATTCAAATCTTTACTGACGGTTCTAAAGATGAAAAAGGAAGAGTAGGCTCTGGGATAGCCTTCACTCACACAGGTGATGAAGATTTATCCCTTAAACTACCAGACAAAACCTCTATCTTCACAGCTGAACTTGTAGCTTTTCGACAAGCACTCATTATCAGTAAAGGCTACAAACACAGATATATAGCTATATTTACAGATTCACTCAGCTCACTGCAAGCTATACAAAACAAAACGAAAAAAATAGTCATGAACTTGTACATCAAATTTACCAGGGGTATAATTATCTAACTCAGGATAACAACAATGTTAGATTTATATGGGTGCCATCCCACATAGGCCTAACAGGCAATGAAAGAGCCGACCGAGCATCAAAAGCAGGTCTAACCCACAGCAATAATGTCAACATACCATTTACTAAAAAAGAAATTAAGAGCATTGTTAAATCAATTACAACGGATGAATACAACACAAACTTTAAAGGCAACTGGGGACATACCCAGTACTATCATGTACAACCTACCAAAATTACAAAGGTTAAAAACTTCCACAACTTTAGAAGGGTTGATGTAGCCATAACTAGACTTAGGCTCAACAATGTTTGCAACGGGGTTTATCTCCACAAAATAGGGAATGCACCAAATAATCTATGCAATCAATGTAATGTCGAAGACACCATACATCACATTCTGTTTCAATGTGATAAATACCAAAAACACAGTGGAGAACTCCTGGAAAATGTAAGCGCTAACAACCCACAAGAACTGTTAGCCAATTCCAAAAATTACCAGTACCTTTCAGTATTCCTACTACAAACTAAATTATATAAAACATTATAATTAATAACCACCTAGCCTTACACCCAAACGCCTATCATTCCCTACCCAAATTAAGGGTCACCAAACCCTAACAACTACCCCACGGGTAAAACTCCCAGAAGGACCCTACGCAAGCGAGACTGATCTCTGAAACCTCCTTCGACTGGTAAGTGTGGTCATGGCGACCTACGACCAGAGCTGGTTGGTGAGATGTGTTCACGAGATCCATTATTTCGGGACCACTCGCGCAAGCCTATGCAGACAGGCATGTAGGCTCCCAATGGGAGATTTCCACCTATCACCTGAAATAATATTTATCACTCCCATATTTGGGATAACTGGTAGGACTTGAGCACAGGGCAAATGGTTAAAACTCTTCATTAAAAGTGCACGATGTGGCTACCCCCGGCTCTTTACTAAAGTATAACTGGTAATTTTCTCAGTACCAAACCTCAAAACCCTCACTGCCAGGTTCTGAACCGGGTTTAGTGGGGAGGACAGGTATTGTACCTTAAGTGTATGGTGTGACTACCCCCTGCACTTTGCATAGGTACAATACCAATCGGATGACCTTCAAGAAAGAAAAAAACAACATTGCGAAGATACCAACGCTGGAAACAACGGCAAATAACGGACTAAGTATATCAAACCAAAAAGATAAGTATTACTCCATTCATTCACTTATCAATAAATTTAAATATAAAACATCACCAATTTCAATTACCTATAAACACAATTCAATCACAATTATTCAACCACCATTTTATTTCAAATACTACTTTAAATTGTTTTATCTCAATAAAATTTCCCATACACAATATTATCTTTCTATCTTTCTATCATTACCGGTACTTGGGTGTCTATGACCTATTCTAAATTTCATGTCCCCTTTTTTTGGAAATAACTAAGGCATATCCCCATGTCGGCGACATCACCTTATGGTGAAAGAAGACGTTAAACTCCAACCAAACAACAACTTCAACAGCAGATTGGGATTTGGACCTCAAACCTTACACATCTCAGGACTACTCCCGGGGCTGACTTACTATTTGGACTTTCATACCCCTGGAGTATTTGTTCGTCCCATATCTCTTGGAGTGCTCGTCGCAAATTAAAAACTTGTCGACACAATTAGTAATATTATGATTTTTGTTATATACTTGCAAACTTTTTAAAACTTTTTAATCGTAACTTCAATAATGTAATGTATGTGATAATTTAATTATTTGTACATGTGACTTATTGGTGCGTGGCTTACACTCATTATTAGCGCGTACTTCAGTTATCATTTATATCAATTATTTTCTTCTCAATGATATATATCTGGTTTTGTAATGTTTCAATAAAGTGCAATGTCTGTGCAAACCAGGGATGCAGATTCAAATTTTTGCCAATCGGACATTCCACGTATAAGCCGACCCGGAAGTAAAATATTAACACGTGGGAAAATATGCATTGGTTCAAGATTAATCATGAAATTGAGACCCCAATCAAGAAAATCATTGATGCGAGTTGCATTGATCTTGACATCGATACTTTTGACTATGTTGGTCAGGTCTTCTTAAACATCAATTAACACTTTTCCAGACGTATATTATTAAAAAGAATCATAAAGAAATTGCAAATGCTAACTTACATAGTTTGTTGTTTGTTTTAATCAGATTACATGATATCATTCTCATGAAAAAGAAACGTGAATAATCAGTCGACAGCTTTTGCTGCATGTGTTTACGAGTAGAGATATATTTGTTACAAGCCTTTTCATTGGCCTAGAAAAGTAGGTCAACCAATCAGCAAGTCGATTTGAAAACGATGTGTGAAACTGAAACGTGGTTGTAATAAATTCATGACAACACATTGTCGATACAATAATACATGTCTAAATATTCAAATATTTGTTAAATATTTTCGATATATATCATTTTAAAAAAATACATGCAGTTAGTTGAAATATTTACGTAAATAAATTTTGAAGAAAAATTTGCCAAATTATGATAATGACCACGAAAGAATATTGATAGTTATTTGTCGTCAAGAAATTACGATTGAGATTCCAAGTGCAGTAAAACAACGTGCTTTCGCGAAAGTATATTTGACAAAGATTTCTTTGAACTTCGTCGATTAAATATGATAAATAAGTTTGGAAATATGTTATATAAAACATTTAGAATGGATAACAAGCCTCATAAAGCGTTAGTTCTTGATAATATTTTGGGAATCAAATATTCCAATTCCCGATCGCTGATGCAAGTGAAGCCACATACATCGTGATTTCTGCTGGAATTTAACAGTACGTGAATGATGCGTGAATATTTAATATTATATTTCATAACAATTATGACCGACACAAGCGGGGCATTTGGCCTTTATTGATTGCTTGTTGGTCAACTCAGGCTTGTTTATCTGTTTGTTTAATAATTCTTTGATTATTTTCGATCGGTCAAATGACTTCTTGAATGTCCGACAGGTCACTTTTTCAATCGGTCAAACTGGATTCCCAGTCGGACATGTCCGGCAAATAGACCGATTTCTGCATCCCTGGTGCAAACTGTAAACAATATTTCTTTATAAATGCAGGAGAAAGCTATCAAAAAGTATCCAATAAGAATTGATACGATTATAAATGTTTTGTTGGTCGATTAACGTGTACGGCACATACACACCATTGAACACCGTGCCTGATTTTGGCACTGAGGGAGTTCTTTACAAAATACAAACGACACTGTACCTCATCATAGACTGATATTCGAGTCCATAACTATTTTTTAACCGATAAGCTACTTTTATTAGAAATATATTATCTTTTTTCATCTGTATCAAACAGTTTCATATAAAAATTAAAGAGTTCCTAACTATCAATAAGAAACGTTTATTATTGTTTAGGTCTATGGGAAAAAAAGTAATTGTGACAATTTTGAATTATGTACTACTACCGTATTCGCCGTAATAAGCGCCCTGCTCCAATAAGCGCCCCCTAAAGGGTTTTGCAATTAACTCTAATACCCGCCCATCTACCAGCGGTACTCAATAATAAATTCAACTTACCTAAATTCAATCCAACAACCCCTTCAGACGAGAAACTAGTCGCTGAGAGCCCTTGAACTTTAGTTTACAGGGAATTTCCAACCCGCCTGCTACTGTCGAGTGTCTATATTTATCATCTGTCACCACGCACGTGATCGCTCCTTCGTGTTTGAGGAAACAAGAAAGCACCTTACTTTTTTGTCTTGGTAATTGTCCTACAATAGCTTCATTTTTAACCACTGCAACTGCAAATCTACCATGAGGGTTAGTTGGTTCCCGAATTGATGTTAATTCTACGTTAAAAATTGGATCTCAGATATCACGATAAATATGGTAACCTCGGATTGAACTCTCGCATGTGTAAGTGGCCGCCATGCTTGGAGGAAGTGACGTTTTGGACATCATGTGACCTACATGTGTTACTGCTGAATTTAGAAACTTTGACCCCGTGACTATAAGACAGGCATGTAAATGGGAACGTAGAATTTCTGTCAATAGTATACCAATATGGAGGCATCATCGTCACAGGGTCAGCGTGTAAAATCATATGATATTGCATTCAAACTGAAGGTTTTTGAATTTGCAAAGACATCGACGAATTCAGCTCCATCGAGACAGTTTGAAGTAGATCGTAAGCGTGTACGTGAATGGAGAAAAGTAGAGGCACATTTACAACATATTTTTCAAAAATCAAAACACAAAAGAAAGTCTGGCGGCGGCAGAAAGGTTGTTTATAGGGATATTGAACAGAAACTCATAAAATGGCTTGAAGACCGCAGAGAACTGGGGACAAGAGTCACTGGGAAGGCCCTGAAACGTGAAGCACTTCGATTACATAAGCAGGAAGGCAACCAATCATTTAAAGCAAGCTGTGGTTGGTTAAGGTCATTCATGAAGCGGCATCAGATTTCATTTCGACGGGCAACTCATGTTTCACAAAAAAACAAAGAAGTATTAGGTGACAAAATGATGTTGTTTCTTCAGTACATCATCAGAATGAGAAGACACCAGAACTACCCATTGTCAGCAATAGGAAACATGGACGAAAACCCCAATTTGGATTGACATGCCTGGAAACTATACCTTGGAGCAGCGTGGCACGAAAACGATCACTATGGCAAGTACAGGCCATGAGAAATCTAGAATGACTTTTTGTCTAGCAGCCATGGCTGATGGTACAAAGTTGCCTCCCTTGGTACTTCTGAAAGGCGTCAGGCCACCCAAGAACATTCCGTTAGGCGTCATGAAACGAAGAGGTGATTCAATACTGGCTCTAGTACGTGTGGAGGAAGAATTCCCAAGAGAGACGTTTGCTGATATGGGATGCATTTTCTGCCCATCGGACCCCCGCAGTCAAAAAATCTCTGTCGACAGTTTACAATACTGACTTCGCAATTATCCCAGGTGGATGTACTTCAAAACTGCAACCTTGCGATGTAAGCTGGAATAAGCCCATGAAAAATGCTTACCGTTGCATGTATGATGATTGGCTCTGTAACGGGAAAGTAGAAATGACCAAAGGGAACAACAGAAAGCCCCCGGAGAAGTCCACAATTATGACATGGATTCGCGATGCTTGGAGAACAGTGACACCTGATGTGATTCGGAAATCGTATCTCACATGTGGCATTGTAAATGGTTTCGATGGGAGCGAGGATCACCTGCTCTTCAATGTACCCGAGTCTGATGACGATGACCCATTTGACGGATTTGATGAGCCAACGTCAGGTGAAATCGAATGTCGTGTCCAACAGTCTGAGAACATGCGTCTTGAAATTGACGCTGTCAATGAATGGATCGACGAGGAAGAAGACACCTCAGAAAGCGACGATGAATACGTTTCACCTGACTCACCCTCCAACTGATGATTTACCAGTTTACACCTGAACTTTTAATTGACAGAACTTTGTTTACAGTTTACTTGTTTATGTGTTGTGTTTACTTCCGGGAAAATGGCCGCCGCCATAGGCAATGTGGTTTCTGTTTCACTTTGAGGAATTAAAGGATACATTGAGCAGCAATATGTGTTATTTTCAACTCGATAATGTGTAAGTACGTTTTGAACGTCTGTATCAATTATGAAAGACAACCTAAACACAGTTCCACGTGACATCGATCTTAGTATAATGGTGTTCAATTTTATCGCGCTTATCTGTTACAACTGCTATCCTTCTCAATGCAATGTATAATTGGTTGACGGCCCCCTTACAAATAAACTATGGATACAGTTAAATGCACCGAAAAATAACAAAACAATATAAAATCACAAAAGAAAACAAAATCAAAAGAAATTTCTAGAATAAGTTCTTGATATGAATGATTATTTATTCCATTGTGTTATAACAATGAAATTTACTAAATTTTCATGTCTCCTTTACAAATTTATATCGGAGGAAAAGGTAAAAAAAATGTATAGATTTAACATAGTAATTTTATTCAAAAGCACCTATATTTGAACATATCTACGTTTTTTTAAGCCAAGCGTGTAGTCAGATTTGGGAAATGTCAAAAGCATTAGGAATAGGATAATGGAACGGACTATAGCCTGTGACCTCACAGGTCAAGATGGCGACTGCCATGGACGAAAATAGCGATGTTTTAGAATAGAGACGAAAATAGGCCGTACTTATAGTGAAATATGCGATTTATGCACAATCCAAAGGGTATATTATGACACGCTAGCTAACATATCTAAAACTGCCTTGGAAGTGGGTTGGGGTCTATCGCCATCTCCACCAGACGTCGTTTCTACAGGGCTGTTAAGTGGCTAGGGCAGATGAGGATTTCCTGGAACCCTGCCTCAGCCATATGATAGCAACCTGGCCAAGGGTATTCCCTTGGACAGGCCTCAACCTACAGTAAAGGTTCCGATTGATGCTTCCCTCTCAGGTTTTGGGGATGGGAGAGAGTCTTGGGAGACAACTCAGCTTTGGGGCTGTGGTCTTTAGATGAATCCAAAATAAACAACAATGTGCTGGAGCTTCTTGGAGTCAGAAAGGTTTTCACCCACTTCCTGCACCTGCTGAGGGGTTAGGTGGTGACCAAACAGAACGCCATGACCTACATTCTCAAACAGAGCAAATAGTGTCATCGACACTCCTGTTATTTTCTGGTGCAATCGGTTCAACGGCTGAATCTTTGTCTCTGCGCATTCTAGCACCTCACGAATTGATGCTCCACCGGGAGATATTCGAGTTTATCTCCCAGTTTTACGGGTTGTACCGGTTGTTCCAGGTGAAACATTTGCAACCGTAGTAACGAATCAGACACCAGTGTTCTGCTCCAGAATTCCAGACCCAAATGTACTGGCCACCGATGCCTTCGTGATAAACTTGACCTGCAGGGTTCTGTGGGCTTTCCCACCAGTTCCCCGGATTCCCAGGGTTCTGTCGCAGTTAGGCATCCAGAAAGCACAGTTGCAGGAGCTATTGGCTCCGTTGTGGGCGTCCCAGATGTGGTTCCTGTTGGTTCTCAAAAAAAATTTTTAACGCCATCCTGTACTTTTGCCCTGTCAACCGGGTTGTTTGACAAAAGAAGGGACAGCCCCATCTGAATCCGCCTAAAAGTACATTCATAGAAATAAAGATATCCATTGGGGTAAGCAGCTATTTCTTGTTATGGCGAGGGGAAGCCGGATTCGCCAACTTACAAGCAAACTATCTCCAGATGGTTAGTTGCCATTTGTATGGGCTATATTCACAAGGGGCATCAACCCCATGAAGGTCTGAAAGCTCATTCTGTTAGGGCGGTAGTGACATCTAAGGCTTACACTACAGTCCTGTCCATTGAAGATATTTGCTCAGCCGCTATATGGAGCTGCCTGAGCATGTGACTTCCTTAAAAAAGGTTATAACTATAATCCAATGAATGACTCTCGAGAAATCACACTAACAGGATTAAGATGCAGGTAACAATGCTGATAGTTTAAAAGTTCTTGGGTGACCTTGAAAATACTCTGGAGGTCAAATGAATTGACTGGGCCCAGCATCTTCCCAATAAGAAGTTATGAGTAATATATATATGAAGAGAGTCTTGTCAATTTTTGGAGATATTCCGCTGACAGCCTTATTATGCAGATTTTAAATGTTGAAATTTTCGAAACCTTGTAGGTGATATTCCGCTGACAAGCCTGATATGCAGGTTTGAAATGCTGAAATTTTCAAATCCTTACAGAGGGACCTTGAATATAAAATGAAATTCACCATAATTGACTGGGCCCAGCGTCTTTCCAATAAGAAGTTTTGTGTATGTTGTAAAGAGAATCTAGTGAAACGTTCTTGAGATATCCCGCTGCCAAGAGTAAACAACAAGACATCCATACAACATGGATCAAAGGAAAAAAGTGTGAGTTTTTGGTATCACCCAATTGCATATCATCTTCCTGTATTTGTGTAGCCATATTGATGGCTCACTCTCTGTCCTGCTACTTGGTATCTTATAAAATAACGTACCCATCAACATGAGTCTCAATCTTGGTCGGTAATCATGCACATCTAAGGCAAGGTAAGTTTAAAACTCTAAATACAAACCTTAATGATAAAATATAACTAACAATACATATAATTCCATCATAACTATTTAGCTTATTCCAATTATCAAACAATTAAAAATTCCATTCAAAAACTACAATTCTACTTTCTATAAATCCTCAACTATTCATAAATAAATACTAAAACTATTAATACTAATAAGTTTAAACAATATCTTCACATACACTTAAAAGGTTTTTCAATATTTTTAGGTACCATGCCAGATAACTTAATTTCCATATTTTATCATCATAATCTTTCTTTTTTTTTTAATTATTTATTACTTTTTCAAATATATATATCCCTTCCTAGTCAAAATTATTTTGATCATCCTCTGTCATCACTTCCAAATTTGTATCACTTTAGAACTCCATCTAAATTGTAAAACCCTGTTAACTGTCTATATTTAAAGGCACTCTTGGCCAAAGCCCTTTCCTGATAATTGACCGCCTCTGATGAGCCGGTTACGAACATATATAGAACGTCATTCTAGTGCATTTTTTCGTTTGTATTGAACTCGTAGATTTTACAAAGAGTAAAGAAAAACGAGTTTGCAGAACGAGTTGTTTCTTTGCTCTTTGTGACATTTACGAGTTCAATACAAACGAAAAAATGCACTAGAATGACGTTCTATATTTATTACATACCCTTTTTTCGTTTAATTTACTTCAAATAAATCCGTAAACCGAAGAATGTTTACGTGTTGTCTTGACCTAAATAAATTACTCCGCTATCCCTTTCACGAAATATTACGTCATCACATTCCTCCACCTATTACGTCACATGGAAATAGAGTGCATACAAAACTGTGATGAATATTTGAAAAAAACAGACGCAAGATATTTGTCCTATGCTTAATATTTATTTGAGATGAAAAGTTGAAGTTACCGTTATATGAAACGATCCCCGTAAATGTTGCTGTCACTGAGTAGAACGGAAGTCATACTTTGACCCCATTGAAACGATGTCACTTGAACGTATGGCAGAACTGACAGCGCCGGGTTTTGTGCGATGAGAATCACAAGATAGGGACCAGGGATACCTTTAACTCTACGCTCTTCATTGTTTTCCCTCAGGTAAATTGCAAAATTTGTGATTAAACTTGTTTTCTTGACGGTATTGTCGATGTAGTTTTTGAGATCGGTATAAATATCGGTGTAAATACTTTAATTTGTTAATATTTTTATCTATAACTGTGAACAATGTAAATTTATCAGGAATGTCTGAATCACATAATGTGCGTTTGTTCACATTATTGATATGGGGTTTCCCCTGCCATAAACTCTAAAAATAGCTGACATGACACCTCCCTTGCTGAGAAAGTAGTTACAAGAGAAGTGGAATACGGGGTGCAATACGCAATTGAGGCGTGCAATACAGAATTCATTGTATTTGTTGTGAACCTGGGGTTTACAAGAAAGTACTTACTTCCCAAGAGCCTGGGCAGGGATAAGTCCCTGGGGTACAGCGGGATAATTCCGGTATATCACTTCTGGGGGCAGGGATAGGTCCCTGGGGTACAGCGGGATAAGTCCTGTATACCACTTGCTTCAGGTTAATAGTTCTCCGCAGTCTATCATATCGGCGTCAGAGGCCTCGTATCGGTGGTATGGTCCGTCACTCAATAAAGACACGTGTTGACACTTCAAAAGATACTGCTAAACTCCCTGGGTGATCGAGCAGGGGTCCTGAGGTCGTGACCTGTCCCCGGATGTACTTTCCGGAAACCGCCGATCACAACACTCCTCCCGGTTTTATAAGGCCCCCCTTACAGGTGGCAGGGTCTCATTAATACCTGGAGAAGTGTAGGTCTGGTCCTTTAAGAATGTTCAGATGTGATTTTCTTTTTCAGGTTTGTATTTGGAGATCTTTTAAAAACGTTTGACTTGAAACGTTTTATGCCTCGCGAGAAATTTACCTGCGAGGCAGCAAGATCCTTGATATTCCCGACAAAAACAGCTGGGAAGCAACATAGCAAATTTATTGTCACCACATCACATCCACGTTTGACCTGAAACGTTTAATGCCTCGCGAGAAATTTACCTGCGAGGCAGCAAGATATGCTGCTAAGAAGCAACATAGCAAATTAATTATCACAACATCTCCCGTCCCTCTTCTCAAAAAGAGCAAGATGTCCATACCACGCATCATGGTCAACGATAAAAGCAAAATCATCAGGTGGCCACGGGGGTGGTCCTTCCAGCTTAAGACCGTTTAGAGGAAAGGGTGGGCCAGCAGACTCTCCCCCGCCCAGTTTAAAGACTTGTCAATCATGCTTCCCGATGTGCATCCAGAAGACCAACTTGACTGACTTGTTGGTGAAGGTCTGTCTTCATCCTCCAAGTCCGATAACAGTGTTACATTATCAGCAGGATGATCACTAGATGACAAGTTAAACTGTTGATAATGTTGGATTTTGTTTATTGCGTCTTCCAAGTTTGCTGGTCCCAAATTGTAAACAAAAGTACCAGCGTCCGTATCATGACATCCCACACAAAAGAGATCCACAATTTCCTGCTCAACAAAGTCTTCGGGAAAATTGGGATAAGCTATGTGAGCAGTTGACGACACTCTGTCACCCCATGCTTCCAACGACTCGTTTGGTTTTTGTGTCATACTGGTAAAGGGATGTCTTGCAGATGATGCCGACTCCCTGACATCAAACCTTTTCTTTAATTTGTGTAACAGGATAACCGATGTGATGTTCTCATCAATCCTCATGCAGGATGTGTAGAATGTGCTGGCCTCATCCTTCAAAGCTAAGCATAGATTCAGTAGCTTTTCATCTTCTGTCCAGTCATATAAATATGCAAGTAATGAGAACTTTAGTTCAAATGCCAACCATGAACTTTTGCCATCATATGCAATTGTGTCTATTGGTATCTTGAATTTGTTACCCTTAAGCAGAGTTTGAGGTTGGTGGCTCTGACTATTCCTGTTATGGTCAGTGTCCTCTTCTGAAGGTGGGTCGTCATTGATTTGTCTGTCACACGCACTGTGTCTGTCTGGGATAGTGTAGCTTCCGTTGACATCATGACAACTCCCAGCATCAGGAGTTGCATGGTCTTCGTCATTAGGGTCATGATGTCCCACGAGTGTCTTAGAGTTGCTGGCAAAGTCATTTCCAGCAGGAAGCAGTGTTGGTTTGGGCTCACTATCCTGAACACTCAACTGTATCAAAGGTTCAGGAAGGATTACTTCAGGCTCCCTCCACAGATGCTTTGGCTTGGAATCCTCAACTAAGTTGCTGTCTGAGTGCTTCAATGTCATCTGATAACTGGCCAATTTTACCAGTCATGTAAATATCCAAATCTTCAACTCTGTTCTCTATTCTTGTGACAACCTCAGTCATATTATCTGACAAATCTGACACTTTCTCTGTTAACTTGGTCATTGTTTCTGTCAAGACTGCTATGTCTGTGTGGACTGATTCTGTCACTGATTTGATGGATTCCCCCATAAAGCCTGCTAAAACATCCTGAAGTACCTGACCAAGCATGTGTACATCTATTGGGGCCTGCTGACACTGTCCACCAAGCTGATTAGACAATCTGCTTCTTTCCCTGGTGGCTCCGGATAACTTCTCCGGAGAGACATCGCCGACTGATTCTCCTTCCACCCTCCTTTCTGTCAGGGAAGGATGGGATGCTCGCTTCTCAGATGGGTTGAAGCTCAGACGGTCGTAGCAATTCTCTGGAAAATAACAGTTGCCTGCAATGTCATCAAGCATAATATTATGTCCCTTCTTCCTGAGATCTTGAATAGCACGAATTTGTGATTTTGTCATGCCCTTATTCTTCATCTCTTGAACATTATCAAAGATAACATGAATAACTTGACCTTCCGTTGTTGGGTTGTTGATGAGAATTGAGCTCATGTTTGTTGTCTTTTACAATCAGTATTGGTGAAACTATACTAAATGTCACTTTCTCATACCTGATTTATCAAAGTGAAAGTCGAGTATTTCATTTCAAATCAATTCATAGATATTGTCATCAGAAATCGTTCATTTCAATAAGGATGCTTATCATTGAAAACGTTCATGAAGATTTGCATAAAAACACTCAATTCATGTTGTTAGTTATGATGATCCTCAATTTCAGATTGTTTATCACATGTCAGCAATTCAGTACAATAATGTAAAATGTTCCAGAGTAATCACGCGAGATTAATCACAGTGATAACAAAAGACAAACTAGTGCAATGCTTGATATTACCTTCCACGCTTTCACATGCTGTTCACATGTAAACACTGTTCCGGATGTAAACAATATCGGTGCACAATGCTTCTGCGCCAAGGTAACTTCCGCTGAATTGTCAAATTGGAAAGCGAGTTGATAATATTTATCGAAGTTCACCCACACAATGACAGCGTGTGTAATTCCATCACATGAATTTTGAATGCATGTCCAAATGAATTAAAGCAAATAAATTCACTTACTTCTCGTACTTCACAGCGTGGCAGGAACGTCCACTCATCTGTGCGCAGATTGCACGTGCTTCCCAACACGTGTTTCACAATCACAAAATTACATGGAAAATATACGCAAAACCATTTTGGATGTAGTACATTCAAACACAATCAATGAAAGACAGTGTCAGAGAATTTCCGTAGTTGTCGCGGTTGATATATCACCTTGAAAACTTCGTGAAATTCCCAAACGAGACAATTTCGCCGGCAGAATTGACAGGTTGATATGTCACCATGAAAACCTGCCAGGCGAAGGATGAATGCGATAAATGCGATATCTGAATGACAGTGGAGAAAAGTCTCAAAGTCTTTTACTCACCCTCAACTCCCTTTCGAAAAATGAAGTTTGTGACCGGTAACAGGAAAGTTTTCCCTTCCGTTGTTTGTCACAGCGCCATTGTTGTGAACCTGGGGTTCACAAGAAAGTACTTACTTCCCAAGAGCCTGGGCAGGGATAAGTCCCTGGGGTACAGCGGGATAAGTCACGGTATATCACTTCTTGGGGGCAGGGATAGGTCCCTGGGGTACAGCGGGATAAGTCCCGATATACCACTTGCTTCAGGTTAATAGTTCTCCAGAGTCTATCATATCGGCGTCAGAGGCCTCATATCGGTGGTATGTCACTCGATAAAGACACGTGTTGACACTTCAAAAGATACTGCTAAACTCCCTGGGTGATCGAGCAGGGGTCCCGAGGTCGTGACCTGTCCCCGGATGTACTTTCCGGAAACCGCCGATCACAACAATTTCATTACGTATTACTATCGTAAGATTACATGGGTATGTAATAATGGATTTTACAGTTAACAAGGTTCAGCGAGTCAGACCTAGCACCTTAATTAACAAGGCAATGCCCAGACAATCAGCGGTCACTGTCATGTACAAATTCGTTGGTCACCTAGCTAGACATAGTTATATTGTCGCCGATTGGGATGACAAGTTAGTCAGGGTCTAGACCACTGGACAGTTAGTGCATCTGATTGAGTATCGCACTATTACAGCAAGTAGTGGCGAGTTGCGCAAAGCAAATATCGCTGAGTAGGGATAACGCTAATTTAGATTGCAGACTCGATGTGACCTAATTAATTCCCGCTTTCCATTGTTTTATTCAGCCACCCAGAGTGCCTTTAAGGCATGGGCCCCAAGTAGACGAAAACCCCGAGAGGTTTAAAGAGACACTCCGTGAGTTAACAATCCTTTATGAAAATAACAAAAAACTCAACGAACGTACGAAGAGCATAATACAATTTCTTTGAAAACATTCTGATCATGATTTTTGATGATACAGGCAAAATCTGGAAACGAATTTACATGTCTAAAAATAGATCGAACCAAGAGGATGATAGGGCAATGCATTGTGGGATCGTGGTGTGTTTATACAAAGGCTCTAATGCCGTTAACAGTCAATCGGATTCTCGAGTGTCACAAGATGTTGGGATAGAGAAAATGGAACAACATAAACAGATTATTAATTTGATATAAATTCATTACATCAATTTGATTAATGTTGTATCAAAGTTATCATATCATCGTGGCAAAATAATTCAAGTTTAAATGTCTAAGTTTTATCGTAATGACTAACAAATGAATATTTAGGTCTAAGAGATTTAAAGAGGGTCTAGAACCCCTAATTTTTAACTTCCAGATATTTATCAGCGAGGCCCCAAAAGAGTCGTAAACCTCGATTAGCGCGCTCCCTACTCTGCGCTGCTTTATTTGTGCAGTACCCTTCTCGCTGCGAGTTCTAGGAACGAATTACGTAGCAAGGTACAAATTGAAAGACTATAAACTGTTATGGTTGCTTCTCTGTCATCGACTCATTTTTTAACAAATCATTGAATGAGAACGGGACAACGGGGGTGGTAATTATATGTACACACTATAGTCCTAAACTCGTATGAACATGAAAAAACAAACCTGATAGAAGCATCCATGTATATGATCCGCTGCATTTGTTAACATCCTACATGACCCATCAAGGTTAACACAAAGTGATGAAGGGGAGTCCTATGAAATATATTTACATTCTTTTTCTTCTTTTCATTGGTTGGATAATGTTCTACAATATCATTGGTTAACTTTTAGACATTTTGTCTGCAGAAAGATGCCAATACTGCCATGTACGAATTCGTTAGTCACTTGTCTAGACATTCTGTCTGCAGTAAGATACCAAGACAGTCGGCGGTCACTGTCATGTACAAATTCGTTGGTCACTGGGCAAGACAATCTGTCGCCTATTTTGATGACAAGTTAGCCGGGGCCCGGACAGTTATGTCACTGGTTACATCATATGACTGGACATTTCTCACTTTCATTGCTATAGATATACACAACGTATAAAATGACAGGTGTCCGGTCGTCATAAAAGACAATTACAGAGAGAGATAAGTTGGTACTAACAAGATGTTTATTTTATCAATGTATTGGGTGTGATTACAGTGATTCGGCTTACCAAATATCAATGATGTATTTCATTATCTTCACAATTAAACAAAGTAAATAATTTTCTGTTTAATTCACGGCATGAAATCGAGGAGACATTTCTGTTTATTTCTGTTAAAAGATACATGATAAATATTTGATCTATTTGAAACATTTAGATAATGATTAAATTTTGACAACAGCAGCGCACATTCATAAAAAAAACCCATTTCTTTTTGAAAGGTTATAATCAACCTTCTATCCTCAACGGACATTTTTCATCGACTTAGTATGATAATATTGAACTAGATAGAGCTCTAGAGAGAAGGATAAATATGTTTAAACCAAGTTATTCACTACTGTACTGTGGTGATGTTATTTAAGCATAATTAAGACTGTATAAAATAGTTTTGTTACAAAACTATGCTAGACAGAATTTGAAAATCTGAAGCTACACGACATAGAATGTTAATTTTGTTTTATTTGTTGATTAATTCATCTCTTTCGCTCATAATGCTCATAAACTGGAACACTGATGTGTGATGAGATAAAAATGTTTCATGTTATTCAAATTCGTGGTTTGGTAGTTTGTCTTAAAACAAGAACAATTGTTAATGTGCTTTCTCTTGTCGTTTAACTTTTTATCCTTTGGCATATAATGCGGGGGGATATAGTCGTTGGCTCCGTCTGTCCGTCCGTCTGTCTGTCTGTCTGTCTGTCTGTCTGTCTGTGATCACATTGTTTCCGGAGCAGAACTCGAAAACGGTTTGGCCTAGCTTAACGAAACTTGGTATGTTGACTAATCATCACATGTAGTTGTGCCTTTTGGGATTTTCAACTTTCTGGAGTTTTCATTTTTGTGGTTTCCATAAAAACGCATCTTAGAAATGTGTTTCCGCAGCAGAACTCGAAAACGGTTTGGACTAGCTTAAGGAAACTTGGTGTGTTGACTAATCATCACATATAGTTGTGCCTATTGGGATTTTCAACTTTCTGGAATTTTTTGTTTTTCAAGTTTCCACGGAAACGCAATTTAGAAATTGCATTTTCAGAGCAGAATTTGAAAACCATTAGGGTTGGCTCAATGAAACTAAGTATATTGACTAACCTTGACATGTAGTTGTGTCTTTTGGGATTTTCAACTTTCTGGAATTTGTTATTTTTTTGGTTTCCTGGAAAACGCACTTTAGAAATGCGTTTTCCGAAGCCGAATTTGAAAACCATTAGGTTTAGCTCAATGAAACTGTTTACAATGTGCCTTCTGGTGTTTTCAAATTGCAGGGAGTTTAAACTCGATGGCATTCTTTATTCAAACATTACCATTAATTTCTAAACTGTGTCTCATCAAGAAATGAAGATGTTCTAATCAAACAACATATTCAATTAAACAGGATAGTTGTTTTGCTCTCTCTTCACATTAACATGAGGAACTTGACAATTGCATAACATATGCATTTACTAATTAAAAACATCTAGATATGGTTGATAAAAGTTCTATGATGGATATTAAAAGTCAAACAAAATTAGCTGCATGTATGAATACAACATTATTCACACAATCAGTATATCAAAATATATGCTAAAACTGATCACTCAATTTCAGTCAGGCCGGCAGGCTCTTGTTTCTTCAGCTCAAAGGTTTGAATAGCGAAAAGGTTTAGAAAACTAAACTAAAAAAAGAGTGAATTGTCTAGATAGTGGTTTAGTATGACAAGTTAATTATTATTGAAGATAGCTATTATATCATTGTTAAACAATATTTAGAAGCTTCATTTGATTTAATGTTCTGAATTTATCAAGCGGCTGATTAAGTTTCTTTTCCTATAGAATGTTCTTTGTTTACAAAGCTAAAAGTTTCTGCTGCTTACAGATCAATTAGAATGGTTGGCTTTCTCGAGGGCTGTTCATAAATTATCCATATGCAGATCATATGGCAGACATGGCTTGTTAACGATGTGTGTGATTTTTTGTTTATTTGAAAAAGTTTATTTACGAAATAAAAATATGTATCGTATCAAATATGTCAAATATGTTAAATGTAGTGACTGTCATGAGGGTTATTTATTTGAAATTCCCCAATTTGTTTCTGAATTTTTTTGATCATACTCGCTAGGGAAAAAGCTTATATGAGGCCCTAAAAATTGGGAACTTATTGTTTCAATAAATAGACTGTTTGGTTTTTACTTTAATTGTGATTATTTGTAACTGAAAAAAGTGTTAGATCTAATGTTTTTTATATAATTTCCTGTTGTACGATTCGTTGTCTGAAATGACAGCTATTTACGTATTTGTCACATATATGTGTTTGCAAATATCATATTCAATATGGATAAAAATAATTAAAACACTAAGTTATGTGGTTTGCGGTGATTATTCCTTTGCAATTTCAATAATATGAGGCTTCTAATAAAATAAAATTCTATAGACAAGAAAATGTCCTGCCAGGTCTAAAGATGTTTGCAGATAACAGTTCAGTTTTAAGATTCTTAGGAACAATTCTAATGAATTAAAACGATTATCTATGCTATAATGCAGTAATTTTGATGATATAATTTCAGTATATGCGTTTAAATCGGAAAATGAAAGTTCATGTCTTTATTGCTTATGAAAGATTTGATGGAGTAATCTGCAGTTTATAAATGCGTCAACCCGACCAGTGTGTTGTTCGAGCAAACGCAACTTTTGGAAAACCCAGCTACTAAATATAGGATTTTGCGTAGCGCGCACTCCTTGACAAATAATCCATACCCTTGGTGCCTTTAAGCACTAAATAGAGACACTTTCTATGTTATCAAATAGAGACACTTCCAATGTTATCAAATAGAGACACTTACCATGTTATCAAATAGAGACACTTCCCATGTTATCAAATAGAGACACTTTCCATGTTATCAAATAGAGACACTTTCCATGTTATCAAAGCATATTTGATAGTATTAGCATATAGAGGAAAGATATTACTCTAGAGTGATGGTACTTTTAGATGTTCAAGGAATATTTCTCATATACGAACACTAACTCGTCACTAACTACAATAAAGAAGGTGGTCATTCATAATAAGCTTACCCTTCATTTTTATATATCCTTTTGAAGCAGTCAACCAACGATGTGTAACGATGGAGATCCTCGGGTCCACGCTGAATTTGAAACCTTGTCTTTATTAAATCCAAAGGATGCATTATGGAGACTTCAACAAAACCTGCAATTATTAAAAAATTAAATTTAATGGGGTTATTGTTGATGATTGGTAGTTTAAAACTTCTTTGGATTCATATACAATTCTAAAATTTCAGGAATCAAAATCCTTTCATGCATACAGAAGTTACTTATTGTTTTATTTTAATTAAATGTGTGCTCTTTCAAGCCATAGTCATCTACTCCTTTTCTTTCAGCATACATTCACCATTATATTATTTTTTTAAATGTATTACATGTGAGGTGACATATTCAACAATCAAAAACCATGACAAGTGTAAAATAGAATGTTATTGATCAATGAATATTAGCTCCAATTTCGCTTTATATCATAGCAGCTATATTATATCAATCAATCTGAATATAACTACAGTAAGCCTATATACAATAGAAATAGATTACAACAATGAATACAATATATATACAACATTGCTTACATCTCTTCTTCTTGTATGACTTAACAGGGTCAATTGAACTCCAGCTATTGTAATATTTTTATATATAATACTGCCAGACCTTGATAATTTGAACGCTTCCATTTTTCATCAAAGGTTCGAAAAAAGAGTCTTGAATAAGTCAGATATACCGAAATCCAGGAAAAAAATACCATTTGAAATCGTCACTTAACGATACGGAATTTCTGAAGTACAAGAACACAAACACTTATTCTACAAGATGACGGGAAATGGCAGAAACAGATTGATAGCATACTACGCAAAGCAAGTCCGCTAATAAATTGCTTGAGAAGCTTGAAATATAGACTGAATAAAGTATCCCTTGAAACCATGTATAGATATTTTAATATGCCCATTTTTGACTACTGTGATACCATCTGGGACAACTATACAAACGAGCAGGCGCATTTAATAGAGAAATTACATTTAGACGCTCTGAGGACTATTACCGGTGCTGAACAGTAAGGAAAATTCTTGTGCAAGTGATGACAATACTTACAATGACATTAGAATCTATGTCGAAACGTCGCTTACACAGAATAAAAAAGTTGTTTATCCAAAAGAATTGTCCCTATTGTTTATCACACTAACTTCTGGAATGCCAATCAAAGAACTATTACCGGTGCTGTTAGAGGTACCAGACGGGTTTTTGTTCGTTAGGATCAAGGCGTCGGTTTCATAAATTATGTTTGTTCTACAAAATGGTAAATGGACTAACTCCGAAATATCTTTCAATAGCGGTACCACCAAATGTTTCTAGTGTAAGCAGCTATAACTTTCCGAAATTCCGATAACCTGAGATGCTACACGGGGCGATTATATCCCAATTAATATAAACATTCTGTTCTCCCATCCACTGTTGAGAATTAAGACTTGGAATTCATTAGATATAAATGTAGAAATGCTAAATCACAAACAGAATATAAAATGTTTGTTTCATGCAAACGAAATTTATCTCCAACACTATAGAGGTATACATTGTACGGTTCAAGGCGAAATCTTCTTTGTCGCATTCCACTTGGGTGCAGTGACCTTAATTCTCATTTGATTGATAGAGGTTTGTCAAATTGTCATCTCTGTTCTTGTGGAAACACTCAAATAGACCCTTTTCATTATTTTCTAAAATGCCCAATATATGATTCTCTTAGATTAAATGAATACTTTTTCCAAAATCATTATCAGCTTACAAACTATTTTAAGTGGCGACGAATCTTTGTCAAAGAATGAAAACGAAACTTTAATAAAATCAGTCTACCATTACATGAATGATACCAATCGTGTTTCTTAGCTTCCAATATCAATACGGTACCAAATGCAAATGTATTTTAATTTATCATGTTATTACCAGCTTAGTTACATTTTCTTGTATTTTCAATAAATGTAGTCACATAATTGTTCTTTAAGTGTATCTTAGGAGAAGCATTTATATAGGCTACTTAAGCCTGTTTGCAGAACATTTTTCCTCTTAATTTGTATATGTCACATTTCATTTTGTAAATAACTGTTGTGGAAATAAAATACCGTTTAAATCAAAGATTTGTCCTACAGATTAAAGTTTTTATCTTAGAGCTATTTCTCAGGTTATATTGACTACTTTCAGAGACATTTTGTGGAAGTAAGTGGCATAAGTAATCCGGAGCGAGGTGTTTGTACATTTTGAAAAAATTTATCAGCTTGATATTGCGCCTTCTTTCAATTAAAGTTTTAAAGTTAGTTTCAAAGTATTATTTACACCGCATATGGTTCGTAGCGCATCTAAATGTAGTCTTTCAAGGAGAAGATTTTGATCCTTTGTACAGTTGTCCCAAATGTGACAACAATAGTCAAATATCAGCATCACATATATGATTTGTACATTGTTTCAAGCATTTTTCTAGAAAGACGATGTTTGAAACTTCGCAGACAGTTGATCAACAATTTCATCTATTTGACTTTTCCAAGAACAATTACTCTGAAGAGTTATGCCAGGATGTTTACGTTTTTTCTTGTATCGGAGTCTAATAATGTACAAGGTTGGAATATGGTTACTTTTATGTTTGTAGAGAAGTTTACAGTTTCTGTTTTCTGAGGATTAAAGTTAACCTGCCACTTTTTCGCCCAGGTTGAGATATGGTCTAAATAGTCATGAAGACAAAATGCGGCCTCGTCGCGATCGTCTACTATAACATTTATCGATGTGTCATCTGCAAAGATACAAATACGACTTCTAATGCCATCAACTATATCGTTGATAAATATTATGAAAAGTAGCGGTCCTAATACGGAGCCTTGTGGGACGCCAGCAAGTACAGTTTTACCATCAAAACAGAATCCATCTACGACAACCTTTTGTAATCAATTTCTAAATAACTTTCAAACCATTCAAAAGTGATCTATTGATGCCATAATTTCTCAGTTTTAATATTATGCCTTTATGCCAGACTATGTCAAACGCTTTGCTGATTTCACAAAGTATAGCTCTAACTTCTTCACCTGCGTCAAGATCTTTTGCGATGAAATCGTACAAATATGTTAATAGATTAGATGTAAAATCTCCAGGCATAAATCCTGATTGCAAACTAGATTAGCAGTTTGTGGGACACCGCAAAAGCAGAGCAGCCAACTTGGGGTTTCGCCTTACTCTGTATAACATTAATGTATAAATTAAAGTGTTAAAAGTTAAAATAATCCATTCTCTCCATATATGTTGACCTTGACCTTCAACAGTTCGTACCCAAAACTTTTTGAAAATGATGTACTTCTCAAGAGATAATATATACAAAATCTAAACTTCATAGCACAAAAACTTTTCAAGTTATCACGTTTACAAGGAATTTTGTAGTGACTTTATTACTCGTAACCTTAAAGTTTGACCTTGAAAGTGAACATGTCATAATGATTCCCTGGAAGTGTTAACATTTAGACATGTTCATGAGTTCTGAAAAGCTAAATGGGATAAAGTTATATCCAAATAACGTGCACATTGCAATAACTCATATCTCATGACCTTGACCTTTGGCCTTCAAGGTCACACTATCATTGAACACTTTTTATTGAGTGTAACAATCATGTATTGATTAAAAGTGTTCATATTTAGAATAAAGCATTTTCGCTAAACCATGCTAAAGTCATGACCTTGCTATGGCCTTGAACTTCGACGGATTGTAGTCAAAACCTTTTAAAAAAAGTTTACTTTTCCAAAGATGATATATACCAAGTTAGAGCTTCATAGCACAACAACTTTTCAAGTTATCGCGTTTATACGGAATTCTTAGAGTGATTACATAGCTCGTGACCTTGACCTTTGACCTTGAAAGTGAACACGTCAAAATCGTTCCCCGAGGTATGAGTAGTAAGTTATGAATAAGAGTTCTGGAAAGCCTACTGGAAAAAAGTTATAGCTAGTGATACGAGTGCGGCGGCGGCGGCGGCGGTGGAAACCTCACAAAAACTGATAGCAGCCCCGTCCTTAGACCTTAGACGGGGCTGCTAATTAGTAAGTATATCATTAATATGACAAAGAGTAGGATGGATTACAACTTCTTTATTGTATTTACATACAAGTATATCATTATTTCTTAAGAAATTGAAGACATATTTAAACACACATTTGTCAAAAACTATTGACAAACAACTAGTAAGTGCCACAGGTCGATAGTTGGAACACTCATTAACACTATTCTTTTTATGGAGTGGTATTACTGATGCTTCTTTCCAAATGGGTGGAAATATAGAATTTTCAAGAGAACAGTTAAATAATTTAGTTAGTAAGGGAGATAAGGTTATTGCATAATGTCTATGTAATCTATTTCCTATTCCATCTGGCCTTGTTGCTTTTGATGGATCGATTGAGAGGAGAATATCTTGAACTTCGTTACATGTAATACTAATAGTTTCTGATTGCATTTCAGGCAGTTGTAAATTTGGGTCGGCTACTGTAGCTTGACTTACAAAGAAGTCATTAAGGACATTAGCGATGTCTTCGGGATTATCGTGTATAACGCCATTTGATATGATCGGTGGAAAGTAATTGCATTCACTTTTTCTTTGGACATATCGCTTGACGATACGCCTTACAACTAAATTAAAACATATTCATGAGTTCTGAAAAGCTAAATGGGACAGACATGATATACTCCCTGGCTATAGGCCTACTGCATTATGTCGACAGACATGATATACTCCCTGGCTATAGGCCTACTGCATTATGTCGACAGACATGATATACTCCCTGGCTATAGGCCTACTGCATTATGTCGACGGACATGATATACTCCCTGGCTATAGGCCTACTGCATTAAGTCGACGGACATGATATACTCCCTGGCTATAGGCCTACTGCATTATGTCGACAGACATGATATACTCCCTGGCTATAGGCCTACTGCATTATGTCGACAGACATGATATACTCCCTGGCTATAGGCCTACTGCATTAAGTCGACAGACATGATATACTCCCTGGCTATAGGCCTACTGCATTAAGTCGACAGACATGATATACTCCCTGGCTATAGGCCTACTGCATTAAGTCGACAGACATGATATACTCCCTGGCTATAGGCCTACTGCATTAAGTCGACAGACATGATATACTCCCTGGCTATAGGCCTACTGCATTATGTCGACAGACATGATATACTCCCTGGCTATAGGCCTACTGCATTATGTCGACAGACATGATATACTCCCTGGCTATAGGCCTACTGCATTATGTCGACGGACATGATATACTCCCTGGCTATAGGCCTACTGCATTAAGTCGACGGACATGATATACTCCCTGGCTATAGGCCTACTGCATTATGTCGACAGACATGATATACTCCCTGGCTATAGGCCTACTGCATTATGTCGACAGACATGATATACTCCCTGGCTATAGGACTACTGCATTAAGTCGACAGACATGATATACTCCCTGGCTATAGGCCTACTGCATTAAGTCGACAGACATGATATACTCCCTGGCTATAGGCCTACTGCATTATGTCGACAGACATGATATACTCCCTGGCTATAGGCCTACTGCATTATGTCGACAGACATGATATACTCCCTGGCTATAGGCCTACTGCATTATGTCGACAGACATGATATAATCTCTGGCTATAGGCCTACTGCATTATGTCGACGGACATGATATACTCCCTGGCTATAGGCCTACTGCATTAAGTCGACGGACATGATATACTCCCTGGCTATAGGCCTACTGCATTAAGTCGACAGACATGATATACTCCCTGGCTATAGGCCTACTGCATTAAGTCGACAGACATGATATACTCCCTGGCTATAGGCCTACTGCATTATGTCGACAGACATGATATACTCCCTGGCTATAGGCCTACTGCATTATGTCGACAGACATGATATAATCCCTGGCTATAGGCCTACTGCATTATGTCGACAGACATGATATAATTACTTTTGCAAAACAATGAGCGAGGCTTGCAGTGGGAATAAATGTCACATACAAGAAATCACTAAACACATATTCATGTACAGATATCAATTGAAATGAGTAAGAAGAATTCTGTGAATTTCCTAAACCATCAACAAAGAAAAGTTATCGAACATGAAAAAAAAGAAGAAAATACTCATTGAGTTTATGAAAGAAAAATAAACAGAAAATAAACAAAACCAGAAAAGCAAAAATGCGGAAATAATGCATGAAGAAAAAAACTATGTTTCAAGAATGCATTTTTTTGGTAAGAAAATTGAATAAGTAATGTCAATAAAAGAAAATGTAAAAAAAAGATACCATATTCCTCATTACTTAGAAACAATTCCAATATGTCATTTTTGTTCCCGTTTCCATGATCAATAAATTATACACAATGTCTCAGTTTGCTTGTGAAAAGTTACACATAGATACTCATCGATATCATCGATGAGTATGATTTTAAAAACAATTATTAAACTTACACATACAATTACAAACTTGATGATAGATGATTATTCTTAGTTTTTTTATATTAATGATTGACAGTAAGGTTTCTGTTACATGTGTCACATGCATGTACAATGTCCCCGTTTGCTTGTGAAAATATACACGTACATACTTATCATAGGGAAATGGTTTATCAGACTTAGTATGACGGCCTGGATGCAATGACTTTGAAGCATACACATTTATCCTTTTTGTATACAAAAGGGGTGCTGGCTAAAACGGCGAAGAACCAAAACGGCGAAGGAATATCTGGCGAAAACGGCGAAAATTGGCGAAAACGTCTAAACTATCTGACGAAAACGTCTATACTATTTTTCAATAGATAAATAACATAAAACAATGTTGTCATTCATGATTTTATTTACACACATTTATTTATCTGATTTCAGGTCAGATGGCCAAGCACTCGTCTAGCACTTGTAGGGGTCTGTTCATCTTATTTCACTTTCTAGGCCTTATGGTTCTAGAGGAGAAGATGAAAAAATGTTTTTAGGGTGTGGCCCCTGTGGCCCTTATTAGGGGTCACAGGGCCACCAAAGCTACAATTTATAATCCTCACTAGTCAAGGAGTCTGTACACAAAGTTTCAGCTTTCCAGGCCTTATGGTTCTGGAGAAGAAGTCGAAATTCCGCAAAGTTGACGGACGGACGGACGCTGGACACCATGCCATGCAATAAGCTCATCGGGCCTTACAGGCACAGTGATAAAAGTTCATAATCGTTGAAATGTATTCTGAAATGCCAGTAAGTGTTGAGAACTAACACGTATGGCAAGGGAAGTAACTCGTGTGAGAGATATGGCTGTAGCTCAGCTAGAAAACATTTCCCCCGTTGCCCGTGTATTTTAGTGTCCCCGTTTGCCACCTTTAACATCAATGTGTGTGTGTGTGTGAGAGAGAGAGAGAGAGTTATAGATATAGTCATAGTTATAGTCATACCTGCACACCCCCCGGCTGCAAACTGCATAGCCATAAGGGCCACATGTCCGTGTCTGTCGGCTGACTCGTCACAGGTCGCCATTGGTGTGTTGGCTGTATATAATATGGTACTGAGTGAAGATAGATCTAGGTTGAACACAACGTACAGCTCTACACGCTCACACTCACAGCTGGCCTCATCACGCGCCGCCAGGTCATCTCAGGAGAGTTCAAACTTCACCCTGTCACTGTGTAGTGGATTCAAAATCCACGAACTATATATAGAACAAAAACGGGGAAATCCCTGACATCGCAAAGTCTAAGGGGTGTTCATTTATTTCTGAAAAAAACCTTGAACATGTTATCGTTAACAATTGTTCTATCAATGGGAAAAAGTCTCAATGATGTGGGTGATGAAAATGAATCCCCTACCTCATGTCTTCCGATATCAAATATGTCAACACGCGGTCCTTGGCAAGTATTCTGGCAAGAACAAACTCTACATGAGTTCCAATGCTCCTAGAAAAGTAGATCAACTGAATTGATAGCTTTTCGGTTTTTGTTGCTGTTTGCTGTATAACCCTGATATTGAATTTTTAGAAGATAATAAGTTAAACCCATTGTATTTTAATGAATATATAAGCCTGTCTCTAACTGACAATTAATAAGATAACATAACAAATTATGACACCTTTTAAGGGGGTCTCCAACTTCTAATTTTTAACTTCCAGTGTTTTATTAGCGAGGCCCTCTCCGACCCTCTCGGGGCCTCGCTAATAAAACACTGGAAGTTAAAAAAATAAAGGGGGTCTCCAACTTCTAATTTTTAACGTCCAGTGTTTTATTAGCTAGGCCCTCTCCGACCCTCTCGGGGCCTCGCTAATAAAACACTGGAAGTTAAAAATTAGAAGTTGGAGCCCCCCTTTAACTGGATGACTATTTGACAATTTCATACTTGAATTCTGTATAATTATACATAAATATCTTAAAGTCAAATATTCAAAATTCTCATAAGTCAGATATAGTATGAATTTAAAACGTTTTTCCATTTCGTAAGGGTTGATCGAGGGGTGTTTGGAAGGAGAACTTTTGACAGAAATAGCTTTCTACGATTGCATAATAAACACAAGACATACGATGTATAAGTTCTTTGACCTGCAAAAGAAGATATCATTAAAGGGGGACTGAAATGGTTTATGGCCACTTTCAGGATTCAATAAAAGGGGGTTGCAATTTGAATTTGATTCAACTTTGAATTTTCGAAATCGGACCGTAACCTGCCTAAATACGGCCTAATTAGCCTCGGCGAACAGAACCTGTGATCACTGAAGCGTGTCCCGAGCGTGTCTACCTTCTATGACGTAGCAGGGGGGAGTTTCACTTAATGATAATTTTTCAACGTGTAATGAAAACTTTTTCATCGTTCATTAACATACAAATAGTCACAAAGTACACTCAAGTTTTGTATATTCCGAAACTTAGATATCCGACGGCTCAATAATAGTTTATTCAAGCTAATTATTATTGTATAAGCATGTCGCATTGTACATTTCAAAACTCTATACACGACGCAACAAGGCTTCATCATAAGACTGCCTTGTTCAATTGGCGCCGTTGTGGCTAGATAATCTGATGGTCTGTTGTTTGCTGAATCTTACATAACATACACTGACTATTATTTCCGACGGAGACAAATAATAAATCGTTTATCTTTTCAGTGAACAAACCGAATATTTTATACAATCAAATACCTACATAATGTTAAGTTTTTGTGAGTTTATTGCAATATAAAGATATATTTTAAAGAGGCCATTAGACGGTGGATTATTTTACCATGGTGGTTTGAAAGGAAAGGAAAAGTGTGAACGGTTATATGTTATTTATTATGATATTTTTTCTATTATGAAAAGATACGCCACAGTGAATCATCTATAGTATGTTATGATCAATCTCCGTATATTCACAACACATATCAAAAATTTAAACCTAAATAAAGTGTCACTATGTGTATTTTGCTTATGTAATCGTAAAATTACAGTCCAATATATGTGCCCTATTGGCGACCTTCCTTGCATACTGGTGTCTTCATTCTGCATATTGGCGTCCTAGTTTTTCATATTGGCGTCGTAGTTGTACATATTGGCGTCCTGGCGACCTATAGTTTTGTGTAAACATGCCTCACACTTGCACGTGCGATGCTGTGATACAAAAGAATACAACAAAAACTATGTTAAACTGTTTTGGACCTAAAATGGGAAAACCCTTGTTGTAATCTTTGCAACATGTTGAGAATTGGTTGAACAGCTCCGAGACGTATAGGCGCTGGTGAATTCTGTATTCTTTGAGAATCCATGTAACGATGTGAATCTCTCAAATCTGAAATGAAATAAAAACGTTTTAAAACGTTGTTTCTTGTACACCTACCAAACAGTAATAAAAACACAGTTGTAGAATAAAGTTGTAACTTGTGGTATATATTTCTGTTAAATTTTCAAGATAATTTGAGTCGATACGTTTATCGTAAGATTATTTTATAACTTCAGTTTGTTCGGATACAAAATGGTTACAAATTTCCTTAACTGTTGCCGTATGATTTCTAAGTAAAAGTGACATAGGTATGTTGTTCGAATCACATATGCTAAACGGTAAAAAATCCAGTTTTTCTTATCTAATTTCACTAAGTGCGAACTTTTGCTGCAAACTCTTCAAATGCTATTCGGTATTGTATAGTAGATGGTAGGGAATTGGTTCAAAATGTCTTTCATAAAAAACATTTTGTATTATTTTTTAATTGTTTTATACATTTTGGCGAAAAGTGGTATTAACAATGTTGCTAACAATCATTAAATAAAATCTGATGGATATTTAGTGTTTAGGAATCGAAACGGTTCATGGTTTCAAACAAGCTGGAATTAGTTTTTAAAGGGACAGTAGCACGTTTTTTGATAATCATTTTATATTTTTAATTATTCACTGACAATTGTAAGGTTATGCTAAATGTATTACTTTGACAATGTCAAAAATCTCATTACATAAGCCAATCATCCAGAGTCAGAAACAAAGAATGAAGATTCTGTGAACACTTTTAATTCACTTTGTAAGAAAAAGGAATCGCATGTCTAAACTTTACGTTATATATTTGAATAATTTCTGCTCCAATTAGTTTTAATACATTGTCTTTCTATTGGAACCATTAATTTTCATTTTCCTGACATCACCTTATATTCCCCTATAAACGTGCTACTGCCCCTGTAATCAGTGTGTTTCAAATCAGCTTTTTAGATCTAATATGGTAAACTTTTTAGTGGGACAGTAGCATGTTGGTAGGAAAATAAGGGATTTAATCGAAAAAGAAAAGAACGAAAAGTAATATGACACGACATAATATTGCAATTGATGTTTTTCAATCACAGAGAGAATTTATAAAATAAACTAAACTCTTCAGAAAAGTTACTTGAATATTTTTCTTTGGATGTCAATTAATGTACAGTGTGATAGTAAATGAGGGAGCCCAGTCCAAATGATCAATTAAGGGAGAGTATTATGTTGATATAATTGAGCAGGTGAGAAGGAAACAGTTAATACCAATGTAATTATGTTGTTTTAAGTAACAAGTGTACCTTTGACGTTAAATGGGATGTAAGTGTGATACTCTTCTTTAATAACAAGATTATCAACACTAATCCTTATATAATTCAAACTCAATTCCCTACTAAAGTGTTTCTTTATATAAGAAGTGTTACTTTTTTTCCTGTTACTTTTTTTCCGTTACTTTTTTTCCTGTTACTTTTTTTCCTGTTACTTTTTTTCCTACATTCGAAATGGCCGCCTGCAGTTTTCGCGCAAAACGTTACAACTTTGTCTTCCAGTGTCTGATAATCGGATTGAGTAATGAGAAGGTTGAGTCTGGTTGACCCTTTACGAGATTATACATTTTGTATGAACTAATATAAACTGGGGAAAATTCATAGTTTAAAGACTTTTATAAAAACGTGTCAGCGTCTATGAAAGGAGCGATGCAGTGAATGCTATATAGCTATAGAATGTTTACATGATATTCAAGCGAGATATATCATAAAGGAAATGCGAGCAATATGCGAGTATTTATACCTGTCCAATACTCCTTGAGCTCATGGACCTCGTGCACTTGTTACGATGCACGCGCTTCATCATGCAGCAATCAGATGTAGGACGCCAGTATTTGTAGATGCGGTAATCATAAAACTAGCACGAATTTAGGTTTAAAGATGGACTGAAATGCTATATGGCAACTTTCGGGATTCATGAAATAGTGATAACAATTTCACATGGACTCAACTTTAAATTTCTGAAATCGACCTAGAAACGGCTTAATTACGACTGTATAAATAACACCGCTTAATTAGGCCGGCGAACAGAATAAAACGCACTGACTGACTCGTGACGTGTTAGTAGGTGATGTGATACCCCGTTGTGTGCCCTCGTTATGTAAAACAACACAAGCTAACAGTACAGCTCGATGTTTAACCGTCGATTAAACACCCTAAACAACATCCAAACATCTCAAACCTTCAATAAATCGGTAGTTTATTTATTCAACTGGCAATTTGTATTGATGAAAATGTAAGACCCTGATTAAAAACGAAGTTGTGCGCATAATGCTACAGCATGTAGATGGTCTCGCTTTGCGCAATGTTGTCATAAGACTGCACGTGAGAACCCGGAAGAAATTTCGTCATAAACAATTGCTCAAGTGTGAACCGTTATATCTACGTGCACAGTTGTTTGTTGTTATTGAATATTACTTTAGTAGCACAGCAGAAGGATGTTATTATACAATACTATTTTTCATACATTTAAACCAATTTTTTTAAAATGCCTTTGACTTCATGTTGTAACAGGATAAAAAAATATACGTTTTTCTTAGTTATTTCATTAAGTAATGGATAAGTTACAATTCTCAATGAAAGGCATGTATTGGATGATGACTGATGTCTTGTTTAAAACATTATTTTAATAGGGTATTTCACTGACAATCTTAATGTTTTCACTCTTGTACATAGAAGAGATATTTTCACAACAATACCCGATACATGGCCCAACAGAATGAAGTATTAAAGGAACCTTATTCAAAATAATTATCAGATAGAGCAAAAAAAGTATTCCTAATTTCAACAGGTTATAATTTACCAATCGGAGAAAAAAGGGACGTTAAGGAATACAATTGCTATTTGATGTTACCTAATTAGCTGATGTCATAAAATAGCCAGGTGTTGATGATTATGCATTATATAACCTACCTGCTATAGTCATCATTTGATAGCTTTTAATTAGGAAACATACAGGAAGTACGATAGACAGTAAAGTAATTGTGTAATAAGTGAGTATCTGATCTAAAGAAAGTAAATAACACCTGCAGACCAATGTCATTGTTTATTCATTCTTTTTACACAACCTTCAAATCTGAATGTGAGCATTATAAATTCGGATTATTACCATAAATCAGCCAAAAACTTTGTGCTATGTTTTATATTTTACTAATCTCTTTTTTCTCTGCATGCCTAACTGTTCATTCAGTGAAAATGCGAGCTCGAAACAGAAAATTGGTGTAGTGATCGGAACACGTGAGTTCGATGTAGATTGTCACATTGCTCTGTTTGACCTAACACAGCGGGTCAATTTGGCGTGAAACGATCAATGTGATGGGAATTTGTCTACGGAAACTTCATCAGGGGTTATTCTAGGACAGTTGACAGCAACACAATGATATGACATACTGTTAACTGCTTGGAAAACGCAGAACTACGGATTTATAAATAAAGTATCTGTCTGTCTGTCCTTGTTACGCAATGTTTACTTAGCTGTAGCTTCATTGAGAAACTGTGTATCGTTGCTTTTTGGCCTAATATTTATGTTATTTGACCAATATCTTATGAAAAATATATTTAAAAAAAGGTAATACAGCTCCTCTTTAAGTGGAATAAACTCCTCAAACTCGCCAATATTTGCGCGTCAGGTATCATCGTCGGCCTAACGGCCTCCGACGAGTTTATTACATATACAAGGTTTCGATTTGTATTGAAAATACAACAATGTTATATTTTGGATCACACAGTTTTGCATACCAGTCGAATCTGCAAACAAAATGGACTCACCGTTTCATAAAGTTCAAGTATAACGTGTTTCTTAGATTGTACTTTCAGGCCTTTTCTGGAGTTTTCAAAGTATTCGCCTGTTAATTTCGAATTCGTTCTAAAAATCCAACATAAAGCGCTGATTAAAAGTCTAATGTATATTTATATTGTCTCAATTATATGTTCATTGCATTCCCATAGATAATGGTACTGGCGATAACGATCTATCATTCTTAGAAAAAATACACTGCACAACCTCTTTAAGGCCCTTTGTGGCTGAAACCTTATTGTTATTGGCGGGTTTTAAGGAATTCAGCCATCATGCTGAGTTCTTATTGTTATCTGTGTTTTTTTTTTGTCATGATTTTTTAACAAGATTCAGCAAAACGGCTGACGCTATGATAGCCAAATTTGACATGCTGGTCACATCATAGGAACGTGTACGCCTGGAATTTGTTACACAACGGGAAGTGGACAAATTACTCTGCATTCGGTGTAGGACTTTGCTCAATATTTTGGTTTTCATGTACTTATGAGAAAAATTATCTCTGGCTGTAAAAAAAGAATATATTTGCACATAAAAAGGATAGGTAAATTGCTTTTAAACTAATAAATAAGTACTTTCCAATCATATTTCATAAAACACTGATACACATTTTTGTTGTTGTTAAAATCCAACTTATAGTCGCTGAGAAATTAACATTCGAAGATAGCTGATATGAAATTGTGGTGTATACGTTCCTAAAGAGGCATTTATGAAGTGGTGAACGAATTATGTTTTCTTGAGTGAGCGAATTACAGGGTCAACTTTTAGTAAAGTTCCTTATTAAAAACACTATAAAATGCTATGATCTGTTCTGAATGTTTCAGAAAACTCTTCCAAACGGAGCTGTACGTGTGACTATTGGTAGCAATTACACGGGAGCAGGACAAAAGCCACCCACTCATTTATTGTACTATACTAATAATATGCAATAATAATACTATATTATGATACCATACTATATTATTTAGTCTTATGATTCATCATCATCTTATTGATTTGAAAACCCAATTTTTACCAATATCGAAGAAGCAGTGGACTTGGGTCTGATTGCTTAATCAGAAGTTAATCTTGATGTAGTTAAAATATGTTAATATTTTGTCAAAATATTTTTAAAAAATGTTTTCAACATATTTTTATTTCAAATAATGAAACAAAGATTGGCGAACAAGCTATGATGGCTTATTTGAACGCCGCTCTTATACATGATACATAAAACTGGAAATAAACACAAGAAAATGTGAAACTTCAAAGCTAAGAAAAAAATTTGTAAATGTTGACAAGTAGGTTCGATATAAGATTTCAAATGTTGCTGGTTATGCTTAGATTTGAAGTTGGCTGAAGCCTCAAAGTCAAAATGATTAATGGATAATTGCAATATGTTAAGAATCTATAACTCTTATTTCTAAACTGGTGCAATGTTTAAAGAATGTTGCTGTTTTAAAATGTTGTGTTAGAAATACATATTAATTATTAAATTTTGATGTTTCCGACAAATAAACAGATAGTGAATCACGTCTTCATAAGAGTGACCACAAGAGCACCCGGGGTTCTCAGATATATATCTAAGATATTTATATACCTTTAGATACATACCTTTCATGGTAGAAAGCGGAGCACAGGAATCGTTCACATTTTTTTTAAATGACTACAGTATCTGTGTTGTTTGTTGAAAACTTTTCAAAAATTGGGTGGGTTTTGTCCTAGGTGGCTTTTGTCCGGGTGGCTTTTGTCCTTGAGTAGATGTAAAAAGGGGGTTTCTGGACCAAAATATTATTTTACCCTATTTTATACATTAAAATACGTTAAGCCTAAGCCTTAAGAGTGATCTAATAAGTCAAACTGCTTCTAGAGACAGGTTGTACTTAGAACGTAACAAAAAGCTTATGCTTCGAAAAAGGCTTTTAGATACCCAACGTAAACAGAAACAGCGAATTCATAAAATGATGAGAGACTTTAATACAACATGTGCACAACTTATTTCAATAAATGAAGAGCTGCAACTTTTGGATCGACAAATGGAACACGCCACGTTTGATGAGTGAATAAACTTTAATGTTTTATATAGTCCCAAGGGCTATAGCTGCCTGCAAGGTAGCCTGATGAGGTTTAATAAACCGAAATAGCCGAAATGACTGGGATAGAAGGTAAGTTCACTTTTTTGAAGAACCTATAAAGCCATTTGGGGGTAGAACTGTATCCGATTAATAATTCTTCTCTAACAAAGCCTCCATCTTGCAAGTATGTACCTTTTTTAGAAACATATCATTCATATACAATTTGTACATGAAATATATAAAAGAACTTTAGCATCTAAATAGTTGTAATATGCTTTCTTTGGAGACAGTTGATTCTTTAATCTTATGTTCTAATTCGTAATAATCGGATATCTCTTTAGAAATTAAAGTAAACTCTACATCGCTTATTTTTTTGTCCTCTGTTTTGGAAATGAGATGAGAAATGTTCGTTAACTTAAGAGTTTGATAAAAGACGAATTTCTTGGTATTTCTTATATTTAACCCTTAACAGAATAAAACGCACTGAAGCGTTACTGACTCGTGACGTGTTAGTAGGTGATGTGATACCCCGTTGTGTGCCCTCGTTATGTAAAACAACACAAGCTAACAGTACAGCTCGATGTTTAACCGTCGATTAAACACCTTAAACAACATCTAAACATCTCAAACCTTCAATAAATCGGTAGTTTATTTATTCAACTGGCAATTTGTATTGATGAAAATGTAAGACCCTGATTAAAAACGAAGTTGTGCGCATAATGCTACAGCATGTAGATGGTCTCGCTTTGCGCAATGTTGTCATAAGACTGCACGTGAGAACCCGGAAGAATTTTCGTCATAAACAATTGCTCACGTGTGAACCGTTATATCTACGTGCACAGTTGTTTGTTATTGAATATTACTTTAGTAGCACAGCAGAAAGGATGTTATTATACAATACTATTTTTTATACATTTAAACAAATTTTTTTAAATGCCTTTGACTTCATTTTGTAACAGGATAAAAAAATAAATGTTTTTCTTAGTTATTTCATTTAGTGATGGATAAGTTACAATTCTCAATGAAAGGCATGTATTGGATGATGACTGATGTCTTGTTTAAAACATTATTTTAATAGGGTATTTCACTGACAATCTTAATGTTTTCACTCTTGTACATAGAAGAGATATTTTCACAACAATACCCGATACATGGCCCAACAGAATGAAGATTTATTAAAGGAACCTTATTAAAAAATTATCAGATAGAGCAAAAAAAAGTATTCCTAATTTCAACAGGTTATAATTTACCAATCGGAGAAAAAAGGGACGTTAAGTAATACAATTGCTATTTGATGTTACCTAATTAGCTGAGGTCATAAAATAGCCAGGTGTTGATGAGTATGCATTATATAACCTACCTGCTATAGTCATCATTTGATAGCTTTTAATTAGGAAACATACAGGAAGTATGATAGACAGTAAAGTAAGTGAGTATCTGATCTAAAGAAAGTAAATAACACCTGCAGACCAATGTCATTGTTTATTCAACCTTTTTTACACAACCTTCAAATCTAAATGTGAGCATTGTAAATTCGGATTATTACCATAAATCAGCCAAAAACTTTGTGCTATGTTTTATATTTTACTAATCTCTTTTTTCTCTGCATGCCTAACTGTTCATTCAGTGAAAATGCGAGCTCGAAACAGAAAATTGGTGTAGTGATCGGAACACGTGAGTTCGATGTAGATTGTCAAATTGCTCTGTTTGACCTAACACAGCGGGTCAATTTGGCGTGAAACGATCAATGTGATGGGAATTTGTCTATGGAAACTTCATCAGGAGATATTCTAGGACAGTTGACAGCAACACAATGATATGACATACTGTTAACCGCTTGGAAAATATTTTCAATTAGGTCAATACCAGGGGATTTACCTCGCTTTAAACCTTGCTTCCTTACACTAAGTGTTGAACTATGGTTTGTTTTTTCGCACTGTGTAGTCATATTTGTACTAGTTTATGGACGTTTTCTTACTCCAAATGTATCACGTGCAGACTGTCAGCAGGTGCGCAATTTCAACTGCTGTGATGTTGATCATTTTTTAGTCTACCTCACATGTTGATGTGTTGTAAGAGCTATTGACCTGATTCTTTTCATTTTTTGTATATAGCTTCATCACCATGAGAGCAAGGTCCCTCTAGAGGTTCATGACCTTGACCTTCATTTCAAGGTCATTACGAGACTTTGACATTTTACCCTTGTCAGCGGGATATATCAAGAACCATTCACTGGATTCTCTTCACAACTTACACAATGCATCTTATTGGGTAGGCGCCGGGCCAAGTCGATTTTGGTGACCTTCACATTATTTTCAAGGTCACAGCGAGACTGAAAATTTCAGCATTGAAACCTGCATTTTAGGCTTAACTGGATTCTCTTCATAATTTACACAAAGCATCTTATTGGGGAGGCGCCGGGCCCAGTCGATTTTGGTGACCTTCACATTATTTTCAAGGTCACAGCGAGACTGAAAATTTCAGCATTGAAACCTGCCTTTTAGGCTTGTCAGCTGGATATCTCAAAAACCATTCACTGAATTTCTCTTCATAACTCACACAATGCATCTTATTGGGAAGGCGCCGGGGCCAGTCGATTTTGGTGACTTTTACATTATTTTCAAGGTCACAGTGAGGCTTATATGGAAGACACAGGGGCCAGTTGATTTGTTGTGGTCTAAATGACATCTAGTAGCATGACAAGTGTAGACAAGTGTTTCTATGTATACAGTATGCATTTTGTTCACATCAATTTGCGGCGTGGGATCTTGTCACCTTTGTGACAAATACTTGTTTAATCTGTCTTAATCTATATTCTCACAGAAGCCTTTATATTTATTCCTGTCATAAGGTTTTGGTACATTATTTTGGATACCAGTGTTTGCTTCATTAGTGCATGCAGAGGATGTATGTGTGGCTGAGACAGCTCCGAGTCTGAAGTGTATAGGACAGTGTACGTCTGAATAAATTAGAATGGTGAGTAATCAAGTATTTGAAAATCATTTATAAGTGATAGTGTTTTTGACGACGAAATAACATAGTCTATTATTGATTTATTTTTAGAGGTTAGGTTACCTATTCCTTTATCATGACCGACTCTACCGTTACAAATAAACATTGTCAAACTTTTGCACATGTCAATTAGTCTATAACCAAAATTGTTTGCATTATCTCTATCTTGTGTAGTCTTTGTCCAATATTCCCTCTGGAATTACATCATTTTGTATTCCTTGAGAGTCCAAATTAAATTCTTCTATCAAATGTTCATCAATAGTATGAAAATCACATAGCTACTTGTACGAGCATTAAAGTCTCCAAATACATTGACATAATCACTTTGCATTCGGTAGTGTAAGATGGACTGCTCTAAATCATAAAATGCATCATTATCAACATATTTAGATCCTTCTGGTGGGAGATAAACAATACCCATATATACATTGTAGGTCTTGGTCAATTTCTAGGAGTTCTTTCGATATCTTAAACCATAGAGTATAGTTATTAGTTTTTTCTTTGTCTAGAATTGTTATGTACCTACTATACTTATCTTTGAATAATATTCCAATTTCACCAGACCTTCAATACTTCTTTGTTCTATGTTTCATATACACTTGATAGCCAGGAATGACTATATCATCTAATGGGTCTGTCTTAGTCTCCTGTAAACCTATAATGTCGTGTTGGTCTAATAGTTGAAGAAACTCTGGATAATTACACCTACTTCTGATTCCACAAACATTTAAACTAAGAATAGCAACATAAAAAACTACATCATCAACATTATCATAGTTTTCATCTTCATCATCACTGTCACCATCATCATCGACGGAATTGAAGGATTGTGAAACAACATTGAAATTTCCATTCATAGTATCATGATTACACTTACCAAATGCATTCACATTCATAGTTGCAGAAGTATAGTTAAGTCTTTGAGCTCACCTTGCAACTGTTGATCTAAGTAATAAAGCCTGTCAGCATCATTGTCCGTGTGTGGAACGATACGAGAATCAAATGCCATCATGAACGCTGCAAACTCCGTTGGATCTCCTCTAAATTTGGGGACCCCTGGTTGAGGTAAAAACATAGCATTCGCCATTTGATGCTGTGTTGCAAGAAACTGATGATTTGCAACAGAAAATGGATAATGAAGATTGCTATGATGTTTTTCTATCTAATCATGTCTCTTTCAGTACTGACCTGGAATGTGCGTGGTATTCTATATGACACCCAATATAAACTGAAGTACAAAAGATAGTACACACCCACAGATTTTCATGTTATTTCATATTCATTTACAAAGTAGCATTTTTTTATGCTCTATCCTAATGTTACGAACGGAAACAGTGAAATTATATCGTCAAAACGCATCCGAGGCATGTCAGTTCAGGTAAAAGTGATTTTTTTGAAAATCACGATTTTTTCAATTTCTACATGACTTGGGCGCGTTAAGAGTATAAAAACCACTGAATTCTACCATTCACTACTAGTGTTCCGAAAACAGCACGAGAAAATGCCACGTTTAACAGCAGCAGAGCGAGAAAGAGTCGTTGGAATGTCTGTAGTTGGAGTTTCAAACAGCCAAATTGCCAGAAGGTTTGGCTACACCAGACAAACGGTCATTCGACTGCTTCAACGTCATAACCAGACTGGCCAGACATCGGACCGTCCTAGAAGTGGAGAACCGAGGGTGACGACCCCCGCTGAAGACAGTTATCTGCGCACACTGCATCTGCGCATCAGATTCGTCACAATGGCGACAACGGCATCGACGGCGTTAGGACACCCCATCATCAGAAACACTGTCATGAGACATCTTCGAGCTGCCGGTATTCGAGCTTACCGACCGTTCCTCGGAATGACCCTGACTCGCGAACATCGCCTGAACCGTCTGGGCAAGGAGAGTGAGACGCTGGCAACGTCGTGATTGGGCAAGAGTGATCTTCAGCAACGAAAGTCGATTCAACCTCTTCACAGCAGACGGAAGAGTGAGGATTTACAGGCGTGGAGGCGAGAGACAGGCTACAGCGTGTGTCCAAGAAGTGGTACCCTATGGCAGTGGCAGCGTCATGGTCTGGGGCGGGATCTGTGGCGACCAGAAGACCGATTTGGTGACAATTCGTCAAAAACTTACAGCACAGACATACAGGGATCAAGTGTTGCAGCCTGTGGTTGTCCCCTTCATACAGAGGCAGCACCAAGAGATGATTTACCAACACGATAACGTCAGACAACAAACTGCCAGGATCACCATGGACTTCCTCAACCAACAAAACATCCAGGTTTTGCCTTGGCCATCTCGCTCCCCTGATTTATACCCCATCGAGCATCTTTTGGACCATTTGGGAAGACGCCTTAGACGTCGCCCAGAGCAACCAGTCAACCTACAACAGCTGGAACAGGGACTACATGAACAGTGGCAACGTATCCCTAATAACGTCATCCGACGTCTGACTTTCTCAATGAGGAGACGTGTTTTTGCTTGCATTCAGTAATGGGGTCACACCCGATACTAACTCCTCATTTATGGACATCAGACCAGGGAATGTTGCAGAAACAATGAGTGTAAATTTCAAATTATACCCCTAGTGGACACTATGAGAAGTAGAGAAGTGATGTGTGAAGTGAGAAGTAAATACCTGTCCTTGCCATGTTTGAAAATGGTTCACTATTAATATTATACCTTTGAAATGCTGGAAATATTTTCTTGTTGTCTTTTATTAACAAATTACTTGGATGTGTACTTTCTTTTGTACTTCAGTTTATATATATTATGTACTCTCAAAACCAATGGAGTTATTGCCTTGCAAGAACATTGGTTATCATGGGACTATGCTCATATTCTAAATAATTTTGACAAACGACTTGGATTGCATACAATTGTGTTAGTAACAACAGTTACTCTCGTGGTTCCGATGGGCTAGCGATTCTTTTACATGATAGGAGGCCATGGAAAGCTTGTCCAATTAGTGCAAACTGTAACTTTGCAATATCTGTTAAACTTACACAGAGAGGTTTCTCTGATGTGTATATTATCTGCTGTCGTCTTCCATCTACAAATGTTTTACTTGGTGCATACTGCCAAGCACTTACCGAAATCACTGATTTATTTGATAGAATTCATAGAATTAGGGATAACTTGTATTTTGGGAGATATCAATGCCGTTGTACGTAAACAGAATCTTTCAAAGAGAGATAAACTAATATCGGAATTCGTGTATGAACGAGATTTATTGCACACTCTGGGATTGCTCAGTGACCCTTCTCCAGGCTTTACATGTCGCTCTGAAAACTCATCCCACTACAGTATGATTGACTACATTTTATTTCCATCTCGGATGCGACCACACATCACAAGCTGCTCTATTACAGTCTCTGACCATTTTCCCTGTCAACTCTCAGTCACCATACCGCGAGCAAATGACAGTAAATGTGCGACTGGTCATGTACTGAAGTGGATAAAGGCGTCGGGAACTGATATTACAATGTATCAGTCTCAGATTACAAATGAAGTAGACTTGCCTACTATCCATACTGATATTTTCAGCTGTGAAGATGTTGACAAATATTTCGAACACATTAAGAAAACACTTATTGAAGCTGGCATAAAATATATCCCCAAATCGAAATATAATCCTAACTAAAAACCATACATGAAGCGTGATGGACTGCATGACCTACACTACCAAATGAGGACAACACGACGGCAATGGCTTGCTAACGGTAAACCCAGAGAAGTTTCTGCCTATACAGACAACAAAAGGGAATTCCGACGGATTTTACGTAATTCAAACCGTTCAGCCAAACGGAAAGCGCTTCAAGAACTTCAAACATCAGCTGAACTTGATATCAACACCTTTTATAAAACTGTTAGGAAGCAAAGAGACACGAGAACAGATATCACCAATCTTAATTATGAAGAAACTAATGCCACGCCAGCAAGTGATATATGTAAATTATGGGGCAAGTACTATTCTGACCTAGCAAAACCTTACCAATCGGAGAACTTTGACAATGCATTTCATGCCCACATAAGTAACTATGTGCAACAACTCGCTATCGAGGAGACTTAAAGTGATCAAGATCTTGAGAAAAAATTCAAAGAGGTCAAAGAATTAATAAAGTCCCTTAATAAAGGTAAATCTCCGGGCCCTGACAACATTACTAATGAACATATTATTATACCCCCGCAACGAAGTAGTCGGGGGTATATAGCGCTCCGCGTGTCCGTCCGTCCGTCCGAAATCGTTTCCGGAGCATTACTCTAAAACTATACCACTTACAAACTTCAAATTTGGTATGGCAGTAGCCTATATGATGCTGTTGTGCCTTTTAGGGGTTTCATCTCAATGGTTCAAATAATTTTTGAAATTTTGACCAAAAACCATCCGATTTCTGGATTTTGTCTCGTTTCCGGAGCATAATTTAAAAACAATACCACTCGGAATTTTCAAATTTGGTATGGCAGTAGCCTTCATGATGCTGTTGTGCCTTTTAGGGGTTTCACCTCCAACGTTCAAATAATTTTTTACATTTTGACCAAAAACCGTCCGATTTCTGGACTTTGTCTCGTTTCCTGAGTATAATTAAAAAACTATACCACTTGGAAACTTCAAATTTGGTATGGCAGTAGCCTATATGATGCTGTTGTGCCTTTTAAGGATTTCACCTCCAACGTTCAAATAATTTTTGAATTTTGACCAAAAACGGTTAGATATTCGGACTTTGTGTCGTTTCCGGATCATAATTTAAAAACTTTACCACTTGGAATTTTCAAACTTGGTATGGCAGTAACCTATATGATGCTGTTGTGCCTGGGGTTTTAATTCCAAAGTTCAAATAATTTTTTAAATTTTGAACCAAAACAGTCCGAAAACAGTAGGTTGAGGATCAAGCTTGTAAATATATTTCCTAATGACAAACACATACCGTATAAACATTGTAAATGTGACTGTTTTGCCTTCAAGTTATCTTTTGGGAAGTAACCAAAATAAAGGGATTGTGACCTATTGTGATACTCATATGGACTCTGTATGAACATAGAACATGACTGATGTTGTTACCACTGCAAAGAATACATATATTGAAATGTTGATACCACTGCAAAGAATACATAAATTGGAATATAAATTGACCTACATGGAACTGAATGGAAGGTGAGAGTTTGTTGAAAAACATTTATTATCATAGTTATACCAGTTCACACCTATTCAGACAAATTAAATTTTAATGTTATTTTCTATATCATGTGATGGAAAGATACGGTAACAACCCTAGGACTTATCAGAACATATGACTTTTCACTATTTTCGTCAAAGAATGGCGGTCAAACTACAGGCGGGGGTATGTGAGCTGCGCTCACTTTTGCCTTGTTAATGGAGGCAGTTCTCTCATACCCCACATTTGCATACTTTTCGACAGTATGATAAAACTCAAATATGTACTCTATGACAACAGACTCGGCATGGCGATACCGATTTACAAGGGGGAAAAGGATAAAACCGACCCGAAAAACTATCGTGGAATAACGCTTACATCATGCCTCGGCGAACTGTTCGAGAACTACTTCTTCAGCGTATAGAGGTGAAATTCATTAAAAACAAAACATATTTCCCTGATATGCTGCACTTGGTTACAGAAAAGAACATGGGGCTATATTAGCAGTATATACGCTTATTGAAAACATTAACTTTTACCTTCAGAGAGAATCCGTCATCTATGCAGCTTTCCTTGATAACGAAAAGGCTTTCGATAGAATTTGGCATGATGGACTTTTTTTTACAAATTACATCATTTAGGAATACAAGGACACGTGTGGCACTTACTTCATCAGTGTTACACCAATAGTGTAGTCTCATGGTGGTGAACACCCAGACCTGTATGATATGCATCAAGGCGTTGTACAGGGTCGAGGTATCTCAGCATGGTTTTTTTCTTGTATTCATCAATGATCTTATAACCTCACTCAGAGAAACAAGCTGTGGTATACAAGTATATGATATTCCGAGTGTTCTTTAAGTCGATGATACAACGCTCATCAGTACTTCCCCACGAGGTCTACAGTCTTTACTTGATGTTGTTCAAGAATATGCTTCAAAATGGCGCCTAACATACAATCCATCTAAAAGTTTTGTTGTAACCTTCTCCAGAAATAAGCCTAAAACATATTTCATATGATCTCAAACTGGGATGTTTCCTCATCCAAAAATCGACATCGGTTGTTTATGGTGGCGTTCTTCTAACAAGCAATCTCTCCTGCTAAAAAGCACGACAAGGTGTCAATTCATTGCAGTCTCTTCGGATGAATAGCAGAGATCTTCACCCTTCCGTCATTGTCAAGATATGGCTGCGAATGATTTTAACAACAAGTCTATATGGATGTGAATTACTCTACAAAATTACTTGTCAATGTGCTGATTTACTTGAAGGAACACAAAGATATTTTGCACGTGCTGTACAAGGACTTGAGAAGCGCTCTCCTTGTGAATCAACAATTGCTTATATTGGACTTTGGACTCTCCAGGGATATATTGACAAATGTACACTGTTATTCCTCGGACGCCTATGTAATCTTAAATGTAAGAATACTGCCAAGAGTATATTTTGTGCATATGTTACTCAACCTGCCCCATTTTGTGTTGTTACAACAAATCTATTAGAAGTTGCCAAAAACTACAAATTAGCAAACTATATTACTTCTTATGTTAACCATGGAGTATTCCTACCAAAAGGCAAATGGAGAAAGGTTGTTTCTTATACAATTCATGAATATGAAGAGCATTTATGGCTCAACAAGGTTTCAATAAACACTGCTATGTTCCGTTATATAAAAATTCAATATAACCTAAGGTATCATGTATTATGGGACATGATATCTCTCTATCCTGAACACAGGTATATCCAACAATTTTGTAATCGTATAGCATCTCGTAATATTATCTAAAAAATATGTTCATTGTGTGATAAACATGATTATGATTATGACTGTCATGTGTTACTGCATTGTGAGAAACTTCTACAAAGCAAAAATATATTTTTCTCTTACCTCATTGATATCATGGATGTAAAAACATTTGTCGACTTTGAAATGTTGGACGAAAACGACATTTTGTCGTTCCTATTTGGAGGTGACATTCACCCTATTGAATTCTAAGACATTCAGACTTGGACCGACATTATCATTTCATTTGCAGGCTTTGTGAACTCAGTTAGACAGCCTTTGCTGCTATGCTATAATTGAAATATTATGCTCTTGATTTGGATGGTTGTATATATTTTGATGTTTCTATTTTTTCTTTTTGTAAATGATTGATTATGTAAATCTTCGGATCCACATCTGGAGGACATAAAGAATCTCTCTCATGGAAACTAGCGTTAAAGTTTCCAATTTTACGTTTTCCGATTGACGCGCATAATTGTCTGGTTTTCGGTCATAGCCCCAAGTTCAAACCTCTCTATGGCCACCTATGGATACCTTTAAATAAGACTTTCCTGTAAATGATACTATTGATATAGATTTGCTCAAGTAGTGATCTTTGAGCCATCAGACAAGATGCATTCAATTTTGTCATCCATTTTTTGTTCATCTTTTATTTTCTACCTTCTAATATAACTGTCCTGTTACTCGCACGGGTGAAGAAGAAACCACTCTCATGTCTATGAAATATTTCTTTAAATAATTGAACGCTTTTCCTAGCTTTTTTCATATTTTAGTTGTGTAATTGTAAAGTCTTGACTTGCTGAGCGAAAACCTAGACTGTATTAAGGGATCATTGTTTTCCACGGTCATGGAACAGGGCTAAATTTCAGACTTTCACTGACTGATCAGTAGCTCAGTTTGACCTGTTACATAGTGGGTAACATTGCTTTGCGCACATCCATATAACTTTTGCGCACACAAAAAATAACTATTGTGCACCAACTTTGATAACTATTGCGCACACGCTGAAACTTTGGAAAACCTATGTACTGTGTTGACCGGTCATTATTCACCAAAACCTGTGGTAATATCTCAGAGACATAGATTTCGAAACAGGCAACAGTTTTCAAATGAATCTGTGACTGATTATGTGGCTGTACTCAGGCAGTTAAGTGAACATTGTGATTTTGGACAAGGTTTAAATGACCAAATTCGTGACCAGTTTGTTTGTGGTTTAACGTCTGATGTAATACAGAAGAGACTACTAACTGAAGATGCTCTTACTTTAGAAAAGGCTTTGAAGATTACAGTTTCCATGGATACAGCAGCTAGAGATTCCCGTGAACTACACAGTCAAGCGGCCAGCGTGAACAAATTCTCTACCTCAAAAATGGGAAAGGGGAAGTTTCCACGATGTAAGTGTTGTGGTAAAACCAATCATTCTGACAGAGACTGTTGGTTTAAGAGTGCAGAATGCCACACATGTGGACGTAAGGGGCATATCAGTTTTGTGTGTAAACAGAAGAAGGAAAGGAAAGATGGGAATAAACAGTTTGACTGGCAACGAAGTAGAAGAAGGAAATCTGGTTATAAGGGAAATCAGGGTACTTCTCATCATATGGATGCAATGGACCATGTCACTGAGAAGATGGAAGAACTACCGCTTTTCTACGTTGATGATCGTGATAGCAGACACGAAGATGACGTTATTTGGGTTTACTCCAAAGTTGCCGACAGACATGGAAAAAGGAACTAGACACTGGATCAAAATTGTCAATCATGTCAGTTGACGATTTAGAAGAAACATTTCCTGATGCCACACTGAGGAAAGGAAACTTCATGATGAAAACGTTCACTGGTGAGATAATTGAACCAAAGGGAATTTTTGTTGTAAAGGGTCAAAAGCAAAACTTGGAACTGTATGTGCTGAATGGTACAGGACCGCCATTGTTCGGACGAGCATGGCTGAGGAAAATTCAGTTAGATTGGCCTGCTATACGACAAGTATCTGTAGCTCCAAGAGAAGCTAAAAGTGAACTGCAGGACATCTTGCAGAAATACGAGACTGTCTTCAATTGAGAACTTGGTACGGTGAAGAATGTTAAAGCATCGGTGGAAGTCAATGAAAATGCCACACCCAAGTTTGTTAAAGCTCGTTCTGTTCCATATTCACCGAAAGAAAAGGTGGAAAAATCGTCCCTGTCATCAAGAAGAATGGATCGTTGAGGCTGTGCGGTGACTTCAAAGTGACCTTGAATCCAGTCCTGAAGAAAGTGGAATACCCGCTTCCTACAATAGAAGACTTATTTTCGAATCTAGCTGGAGGAAAAAAATTCAGCAAGATAGACTTGTCGAACGCCTACCAGCAAATGCTAGTTAATGAGAACCCGAAGAAATTGTTAGTCTTGAACACACCAAAGGGACTGTTCTGCTTCAATAGACTTCCATTCGGTATCACCAACAAGAACCTGAAGGAGAGGAACAGTATCCTGAAAGCAGCGAAACTCCTCAAAGGTAATGATGTGTCGATAGCGCTTGACTATACACAAAAAGTGAGATCCACTAGGAAGATTCTGAAAGGTTACATGATGCAGGCAAAAACAGAAGGTAAATTTGCAATACTCAGATCAGACAAACTCAAGATAGAGAACCAATTATATCGCCTCAACGACAGTGAAGATAATATCGTCCTGGTTAAAACATGGAAAACACAATCCGGAGATACAGACTTGAACACTACTACATAGGGGTGTGGCCAAGGCCCAGAACAAATCAACTGCTGCAAATGCGTTTTTTGGAATATAGAAGGTCTTAAAAACAAATTTAACAAGTAATTGTCACAAACGTGACCATATGTCCCCCGCCGAAATCGAGAATATTTCAGTCAATTGTTATTATTCTTATGAGAATGTACTAAATACTGAGATGGCCCACAGTGAAAACTCAGGGTCTGGGCCATGTGATCAGTACAATTTTAAAAGTTAAGATTCAACTTAACCACAAACCTGTTAAGTCTGTTGTCTTGTCATGTTCTTTTAAAGATGCTAAATCATACTTGCAATATTTTTTTAAGTATTTTTAATGTATACGTTGTATTTTTAGAAAATTTTAGCGACCAACCTTGAGAAAATCGGACCAAAATTCATCAAATAGGAGATAATTTACCAAAAAATACCGAAACGGCAGTCGACATAAGGGCGAATCAAGTGTGGCCATTTCACAACTTCCGGTTTCTAAATGTACGCTTGAAAACCGTCTTTGTCGCGCTCAACTAGATTTTATATTCTTTTTCTCCAAAATAGGTATTCGTTGCTGTCAAAGTTGATACCCATCGAACGCAATTACGGTAGTTGAGACACGGTGTAAATCCTACAAGCATAATGATTACGTCACCGAAAGCGGGTTCGCAAAATGACATGCCCTTTCTAGGAGGGGTACTGTGCTTGAAGCTTCGAAATAAGTATGTTATTGTTGATTAAACAATCTAAATATGATATCAAAATTTCAACGAAAGATTTTTCTACAAAGTGATGTATTTCATTTCTCAATAGCTAAGTTTCATCCTGAACCGCTTGCAAGTATGATACAGCATCTTTAATCACAAAGTTACATGTTGTCATTGTGAAGGGCTGCCCACAGGAGCAAATGGTCAGTGAAGAACACAGGCGAAGGTTTGGTAGGAAGTAGAGGCTTCACATTGGTGAACATGAGATCTAATTCACCACCCTGAATGTGTGTTGGCCGTTGACTACCATCAATTTGCTTGAGATTATACTTTGATAATAGTCTGTCTAATACATGATAAATATCCATGTTGAAGTCCCCTGTCAACACAGCTGCACAACTGTTTCAACAATTCTTCAAGTGAGAACAAAAAGTTGCGAACTGGGTCAGGTGGTCTGTACACTGTGATCACCAACAGATTCTCAACTTGACATGCCAAGACTTCTAGAGTTGTTGGAATTTGAATCTCTCTATGAGTGTGCTTTTTCTTAATTAGCATTGCAAGACCATGAGCAGTCGGCTTATGAACAAGTCTGTGAGACTGCAAGGTATTGTATCTCTCTGGTAAGTTTTCATCTGTAAGGTGGGTTTCAGTCAGATACAAAATAGACATTCTACTGAGAAATTCCTCGGAGAGAAGATGCTCATAGTGTGCACGAAGGGAACGTACATTGAGATGACCAATGAGGATGCAGTCTGTTGGTACTGTAGAAAGTATTGGTGACCAGGTAAAGAGACTTTCTTTCCTCATCCTTTCCATCTCTTGCAAAGCTGCCTTGTTCACCTTGATCTTCTCTGACTGGAATCCAACAAGATAGAGTCCTTTCCTTGAAGTGACTCGACTGAGCATGGTATACACTAATCCTTGACTGATGGGTGTATTCTTGCGAGCAATGAGATCTCCAACCATGGATGTGTATGTGCTGCCTTGGCTCTTGTGCACTGTTACCGCCCATGCCAAAACTCCTGGATATTGTGTGCGTTCCACGACAACAGTTTTCTTCTTGGATATCAAGAATCTTACTGTGATACTTTTGACAGGAACAACGTGCTTCAGAGCAGGAGGACAAGCATGTCTCGCTTTTCGTCCGGCTAGCTCCTGATCAAACTTCACGAATAGAACCCCGGACAGGGGATCTGACTTTGGAAGATCATGTTTGACAACTGTACCCATTGCTCCATTTACAAGCATATCAGAAGTGTCAACATTTCTGGTCAACATGAACCTCACATTTTCAGCAACTGTCAGATGAGATGGTAGATTGCCTGTTTCATGGATATTGTCTGAGAAAACAACAACATCTGTTTGTGTTATCAAGTCTTTTGAGGAATCTCTTGCTTGGACAGTGACAGCATTTGGAAATTTGTCAATCATTGATCTGTTATATTCATGAGTTTTTTGGTTTGTGATGAATATTCGTATTGAATCCTCAGGAGGTGAGGTGAATTTTTCAAGTTCCTTCAGGCACTGAATGTCTTCATCTGTGAAAGTTCCAATTCGAATTCTGGACAATTTATCCCTGTAAAGAGGATCTCCCTTCTGCCTTAAAACTTTAGTGAGCTCATGAAGTCTAAAGAGACGTTGCCATAAAGATCCATATAGTGCACCATAGTCATCTTTTGGTGCCTTGAAAACAGCCCTGTCCCCAACTGGATTCAACTGGAGGAGGTCACCAACAGCCAGTATTGATGTGTTCCCAAAAGGCTCTTTTTCTTCGGTGATATCTTGCATTGCAAGTGAAATATCATCAAGAGTGGTACCACCAACCATTGAAATTTCATCTATGATGACTAGTCTCAACAATGAATAAAGGTTGCGAAGTCGAGAGAGACGTTCAGCGCCTGGCTTTTTGTAAGTGTTCTTTGAACGTGCATCCCTAATGGGTAAGGGGAAAGCACTATGCAGTGTTGCTCCACTGATGTTGGTCGCTGCTTTACCAGTAGGTGCCGTAAGAAGTGCTTGTGGCTTTTCTGGGTCATCACCTGCTTTCCTGAGAATTCTTACAACACATTGGTAAATTGCTTGAATGAGATGAGTTTTCCCAGTTCCACCCTCCCCGCTGAGAAACACATAAAATGGTTCTGGTGTGACATGTCCTATTCTCATGTCAACAGCCCACTCAAATACAAACTGGAAAAGACTTTTCTGTTGCTTGTTCAAGCTTGTCACTAGTGAATAGTATTCAGCATCTGGGACGATCGACAGGCTTGGTTCAACCCCATATGGCTGCCTGCTCTCTTGATGAGGATGTACATCTCCAAGAATGTCAGGATCAGTTGCAGCAAATCTTGAGTCAGGTTGATCGCTCGAGTCTTCAAGTTCATGCTCTCGTTCAGCTGCTAGCTCATCCCAAATATCTTCAGAGGCTTCATCTGGATCAAAGTCTTCTAGGATAGCTTTCACCTGATCACAGTATGGTTCATATTTTGTGATGATTGGGACTTACTGATCTTTGAAGGCTACAAACTTGCTCTCATAGGTGCCATCCTCATGCTTCAAATCCTCTTCACATCGCCATGGAAAGTACAACAAAAGTAAGCGATGGTAGTACTGCTCAGGGTATTTGTCTTTAGATACGAAATGATACCGCAAAACAGATGGTCTTTGACGTTTTCTCATCTTCCCAAATCCTTGCTTCAGGCTAATAGTAGATGAGCTTTCATTTGAATCCATTTCTGGAGTTTCCTCTGCATCGTTACCCTTCTTTGTACAAGTTGTGTACATGGTCCCAAACTCTGCCAGAGACTGATTTTCGAGGCAAGTTGACCTGGCTGCATATTTGACATGAATAGACGGAAGATACAAATCTTCATCCTCATCATCCAAACTTGAGATCTCTGAGAAAGGCTTTAAAAGTCTTGTTCTGTTTTCAGGGTAATCAACCGCGATGTACACAACTTCCAGATCAGATCTTCTGAGGGGTAGTGAGAGAAGGCGAGCTACTGCTTCATGCTCTGACACTTCCCTACACTTCAGGAATACGTGTCCTATACTAAAGAGCTGATCTCGAATGGATTTAGAAGCTGCTTCCTTACAGGCCTTCCTCATGAGCTCACTCATGGTTTTTTTCTGGTTTACACATATAGGAACACAAGTATGCTATGCATGCCCATATATCAGTTATAAACTGAATGTCCAGATTGCTCTTTAGAGCCCTCAGTAGAACAGGGTTGTAGTTATTGACTGTAACATCCTGGGGATCCCTCTTCAATGTGATTGAAGTCTTCTTGCTCTTGTTCTTCAGAGCCTGCTCATATTGTCCTTGTGTGATTCCAGCTTCCTCCAGGAGATCGGTCATTGTTCCCATAAAAGGTGATTCAAGAATTGTCATCACTTGAGAAAGGACATGCTTGGAGGTTTGACTGATCCCACTTGTGTCTGCTGTTGCCTGTTGTCTACAAACTATTGTACTTGATGTGGTTGTTTTGGGATAGCCAAAACGACATGACTTCTTCTCATTCTTTTTACAAGTCCTTGTATGATGATGGACCTGTCGTGACTTCACAAGCTCATGAAGAGTGAGATCTGCATCTTCATCAGTAATACAGCACGAAATATATTGATCAATGAACTCGACAACCTCTTTATCACTATTGCTATCTAAGCGAGGTGCATCTTTGACCATGACGGCTGAGTGCCAATGTGCTGTACCTCTGCCCTGCATCTCCATTCTTCTATCATACGTCAGTATTTGGCCAACAGGATGGGCACCTCCAAGGATAATTTTTCCCCACAACTGCTCAAAAATATAGTCAATATGTCTGGCAGCTGTCACAGGATTTCATTCTAACCATCTTCTTTTTGTTTCCCAAGTCATCGCTCTGACTTCTTCATCAGAGAAAACTTGGCCATACTGTTGTCCGACAACTTGAATGACCTCTGTCCACTGAAATTCAGCAGAGGAGCCTGTGATGAAGAATGTGTACGGTCCAAATTGCCTGACCTTTGCAAGCATGTCAAGTTGCATAGCATGCCAATACTGTGGCGTACCTCTGATGTTTTTGAAACTATGAAAAATTTGGTCATCTGATAGAAGATGGTGTATTCTAGATGAGTCTTTCAGCTGACTGGCAGTGATGGTTTCATTTGCCTTTTTCCGATGAGTTATTGTCATATTACTCTTCAAGGAGAGAGTCTCTTGCCAGTGTAAGGCTTGAAATATGTATTGGGTGCTCTCCCCAAATCTTCCATCAATTGATAGCAGCCGTGAATTGAGGTATTTCTTTGATGAAAGTTGAACCAAGCGTGGAGAATTAGGATTGTTGTAGGTGTTCTTCCCATCTGGAAAGAGTACAGGAAATGTCATTGCTTCCCAGTTTGGTTCTTTGGAAACAGAAATAGGATGGCTTTCTTCACCTGGTGCTATGTTCACAATGTGGTGAGATGCTATCTCTGGTCTGAAGGTTGGGTTCATGCATGTCGTGGTGTTTATTGATCTTTTCTGTTTCAGCTGCTCTCTGAAATCACTGGGATTTGCAGCTTCAACTTCATCTTCGCTGTCTGTGATCTCATTTTCATTGTCACAGTTCACATTATCATCTTTATTTTGATCACAGTTCTCAATGCATGATGTTGTTGCTTCCCATATATCTGGATTAGCATCCTTGCTTTGTTCCTCTCACAAGGGATTGATTGTCACATCCTGATAGAAAGGGTTATTTTCCAGTAGAAAGCTGAGTGCTGTGTTCACATTCTGTGGGTTAATACACTGTAGATGTACAGCATGAGTGTCAGTCATTCTCCTCTTCAGGGCCAAGGTGATGATGCCAGATTGTGGTACAGCTCGAGGAGGTGTGGTCATAATCTTATCAAGGTCTGCTGGAACCAGAACTACTGAACCTGTTATCCCATGTTGAGCTCCTCTAGGTTTTGCAACTATTTTCATGAAAGGCAAGATTTTTTAAATGAGATGTGATTCGAGTAAAGACAGGTTCTGTAGGTCAGGTGGGATACTACATGGCTTGAGACCATTTGCTTGAGCTTGAGCTGGCATCTTGCCATTTAAAAGACTTGAATGACAGGATTTGCACAGCCATTGATTCCCTTCAAAGTCACTTGTGTTTTCTGAAAGACACTGTTCAAGGAGGGATTATGAGCATTTTACATATTTTTCTTTCCGACAATGCACAACAGATCTTCGGTACATTGCTCTGTTACAACAAGAACACGGGCACACAGGTCCACTCTTCACAGCCTTCTCAAAGTCATTCAGAGATCGTACAACTTTAGCTGTGAGATATGATGGAATAGCCACACTTACTTCATCGTTATCATTTGAATTAGTCCAAGTTCTATAATTCTTAACTCGTTCTCTTTCATTTGACCTGTGGTTTTCTCTGTCAGCTGAGGATAATGTATTGTCAATTTTCTGTCTATTCTGTTTCTTTCTTTCCTTCTCACTTGCCTTCTTTTGTGTTCTTTCAGATTCTGATAACACACTGTCAGCTTTCTGTCTAATATTTCCAACTCTTTCCTTCTCACTTGCCTTCTGTTGTGTTCTTTCAGATTCCGATAACACACTGTCAGTTTTCTGTCTATTCTGTTTCTTTCTTTCCTTCTCACTTGCCTTCTTTTGTGTTCTTTCAGATTCCGATAACATACTGTCAGTTTTCTGTCTATTCTGTTTCTTTCTTTCCTTCTTACTTGCCTTCTTTTGTGTTCTTTCAGATTCCGATAACACACTGAAAGTTTTCTGTCTATTCTGTTTCTTTCTTTCCTTCTCACTTGCCTTCTTTTGTGTTCTTTCAGATTCTGATAACACACTGTCAGCTTTCTGTCTAATATTTCCAACTCTTTCCTTCTCACTTGCCTTCTTTTGTGTTCTTTCAGATTCCGATAACACACTGTCAGTTTTCTGTCTATTCTGTTTCTTTCTTTCCTTCTCACTTGTCTTCTTTTGTGTTCTTTCAGATTCCGATAACACACTGTCAATTTTCTGTCTAATATTTCCAACTCTTTCCTTTTCACTTGCCTTCTTTTGTGTTCTTTCAGATTCCGATAACATACTGTCTATTTTCTGTCTACATTGTCTTTTTCGATGACAGTCTTTTAATTTCACTTGCTCCTTCTGCTCTTTAGTTAACTTTTCTCTGTAGATTTGTTTTCTTTTATTTCCTGAATCCTGAATTTTCTCTTTGTCTTGCCCAAATGGAGAGGAATTTAGAGTTTCATGCAATTTACTGGAAGTTGGCATACTTTTCAGCTTCTGTTTATTTCTTTGGTGTCTAAAATAAGCCTGCATATTTTGAGAATAGCCAAACAAAGATGACAGTGACTTCTGTTTGACATCTTGAACACTCACTTCCTCTATGATGACACTCTCTGGAACTAGTGCACTATCAGTCAAAAGGATGTCAACTGGTGTGCACTCAAAGAGAGAATTGGGACATCCCAATGATCTTGCAAGAACTTTCAAGTTTGTACACAAAGCATGAAGGGAGGTGAATTTCATTAGCACACTAGTTCCCATGGGTATACACAGTCCTGCAGAACTCCGAGAATGTGAATCAAACATGTAGTATATGTCACTTCTTCTTGAAAGCGCCATGGTGTTGGCTCCAATTGTAATAAAAGCAAGGTTATGGTTTGATAGAACTTGTTCTGCAGCATCATCAATACAGAAAAATAGATCCTCACTTTCTGTTCTGTTCATTGAGCTATTTACTGCTGGTGATCTAGTCATACGAAACTGAGTGTTTTAAGAATGAACTTGAGTTGGAAGTTCTGAAATCATCAAATAGCTTTCATTTTGAACAATGTCTAGCTAGAGTCCTGAAGCATTGCGGAGTATGTGATCCATATGTTGAGGTGTCCATCTGGAAACATCTGGCTGTAGTAGAAAGTTCAACATGAACAGCAGACTTGCACAAGTACACTGTTTTCCGGCTGCAGCGGCGTAGAACTGGGGATGTCCCTGGTGATGGGTGCCTCTCACCACACACTGTCTCTCCTGGGGGACTAGCTGCTGAGACGGCGGTGCATCGGAGACCTCGGGAACCTCAGAGACCTCAGTCTGCAACAAAAGGATATTCATGTTAATTCACTCTCTAATGCTCTGTCCATAGCTGTACCTAATCTCTTCAAACATTTGAAATAATGTCTTCATTTAAGTAATTTACTACAGAAGCACTTGATTTTCATTGAACACAAACGAATGTACCATAGGTAACATACAAAAACTCCACTTGAATACAATGGATGGCACTTGAGATGTTGTAATTGCATTATATGTATAACATGTAATATTATGTATACAGGGTACAAACAGTGAGGACATCTTACCTCCCATAATCTACTTCTCTTGCGTCTCATGTGTTCCCTGGCTTCAGCTGCCCTCTTGGCGGGACTCTTCGTTTCCCTCTCATTGTTGATTTTCCTAGAAAATGTACAAAATTTTGGATAAAAAAATTAGATGAAAGGATTTTAACTAATGATATGGATAAATCTCCTTCATTTTTACATCATTTTAATTTCAAGGAATGTGAAAGTTATTTTGAAAAGAATTATATATGAAGTAAAAAAAACACATTTACGTTAAAGTTAGAATTTATAGTTATGTAGATGTCCGTTTTCACTCTCTATACATCCAAAGGCTGTAGATGTGGTCTTCCGTGGCTAGAAATCTATAAGCTGTAGATCTGGTCTTCAGTGACTAGGAATCCATAGGCATCCATCTTCAGCAATCTAAAAAAAGAAAGAAGTTTATTAGCAAACAATAAACAACAAAATATTTGCCACCAGACAATAGCAATTGGTAGCAGACAAAAGATGATAATCCTTATAGCCATCTAACTACAAGTCGATAACAAAATAACTTTCATCAAGAAAAAAGTTAATCCACAGCTTAATGTGACATACTTCTAGCAAAATATGTTTTAATGTTATATTAACATTATTGTGAAAAATATATTGACATCTACACATAAACACAAGTAGACATCTAAAGAAATAAAATATTAAAAAACTGTTGCGTACATGAAAATAGAAACAAATATGTTATAATTTGCTTTTAAAACAAAATAGTACATGTATACCTAGCCATGCATACAATTTTGTGTTTGACAAAGGGAACAGCTGTCTCTAGTACAGTCTTATAAAGTACTGAAAAATGGAAACATTAAAGAAACTGTTAAGACATGTACAGACATCTTAAAACAAAACTACTTGAAGAGAGTAGAATAAAAGGTCATATTATGTAAAGTTTGAGCACAGTCATGAGAGGACATTCTTGTGTAATGTTTAGGCAGTTTTGAGATTGCCAGAACATGTCTTGGTATCTTTGTCATCATTTTAATCAACTTCCTGTGAAGCTGCTGGCACTGTGGCTTTAGCAGATGAACAGCCCTCGTTGAACTCCTGTGAAGCACCTGGCACTGTGACTTTAGCAGATGAACAGCCCTCGTTGAACTCGTCCAAAGCAGCCGCCTGGGCATTTGCAAGGTGCCTCTTAAACGCATTGTCTCCTGCGGACATCAGCATGGCGGCAGATCTTGTCTGTGGGGGCTGCAATTGCAGGAGTGTACGGGAGGCTCCTATGTATTGAGCATAGCTCTGTTTTAAGTCATCATGCACTCCCTCTATTGTGTCAATTTTTGTTGGCGATTCACTGGATTCTCCTTCAACGGAGGGATAATGCATTTTAGTGGGGGTGGAAAAGGGGCTTGGGTTCGACATCATCTACAACAAAGCTGACTATCAGTAGGCAGAACATGCAAGGTTGTAAGCTTTTAGAACATGCTAGTATGATGAGCTTTCAGTACATGGCATTGACCATCACCTGTGCAAGAAACATGAAAAAGAGGAGAGAAAAGCATGCAGTATAAGGTGGGTGTTCTTTTCAAGATGACACAAAGCAGAACAAAAGTTGAAGTCAAACATTCTAGAAGTATTGAGTACATGACATTGACCATCACCTGTGCAAATTACATGGGAAATAACAGGAGAGAAAAGCACTTACAGCAGCACACAGTTATGGGCAAGCAACACCTACAGAGAAAAGATGTACAGATGGAGTGGAACCAAGGATTAGAATGGCATACCAGGCAACTCAGGAAATTAAATTACCCAATCTGTGCTTGATCCAATCTGGAAATATTTCTGTAAAAGAAAATTACATCAATAGTTTAGAAAAGAAGTGATAAATTTAGCCAAGGAAAACTACTTATAAATGTAAGATATTTATAAGACAATAGTGTTCCTTGTTACCGGTGGCACCACAAGGAGGCTCTATCACAACAAAGACAAAGAACAGGTTATTGTGTCACTGTTAAGCATATTATTAGGTGGTTATAAGATCTTACAATTAGTTCATAATAAATTTTTGTGAGGCACAAAAAGTGTTATTTGTCTTTGTTAACATATTTCAGATTATTATGAGCTTGCTGCCTATTTAACTATTGAAACTTTGAATTATTGAAGGGAAAATTGTTTTAGGAATGGTTACTTAAGGGAAAGCATTTCAGAAAATAATAATTGCTTAATCACTTATTTGTAGCAGAAATGATGGCTCTGAAATATGCTAAGCCACCATATGAATCTGAAATTTAGCCAAACAAAATTGAAACAAAGTAAACTTACCTTTGTTAATAACAGCCTTCTCCATTGGTTTTCAGTATGTCATTGGTTTTCAGCATCTTTGACATGAAAGGTCACCCAAATTGATTGGCGTTTGCATATTCCGAAATAAAGATTAGTACAGATTGGTGCATGCGTATTCTCCAAATGATTGGTACCAATTTGAAGATACTTAATGCAATGGTTCACGAGATATCGTGCCAACAACATTTTTAAAAAACAGTCAAAATGACGTCATGGTCACCCAAATCGATTGGTGTTTGCGAATTATCCAGATGAAAACTGGTACCAAGTTTAATGGGTTCATGACATATGGCGCTAACAACATTTTCAAAACTGGTCAAAGTCCCGCCGTGACCTTGAAAATGAGGTCAAGGTCACCGAAAACTTTTCAGGTCTGCGTATTCCCCAGATGAAGACTGGTACCAAGTTTGAAGATTCTAGGTTGAGCGGTTCATTAGAAATCCCGCTAACAACATTTTCAATACTGGTCAAAGTCTCGCCGTGACCTTGAAAATGGGGTTACGGTCACCGAAAACCTTTCAGGTCTTTTAGATCTGCCTATTCCCCAGATGAAGACTGGTACCAAGTTTGAAGATTCTAGGTTGAGCGGTTCATTAGATATCACGCTAACAAGAAGCGGGACGTACGGACGTACGGACGTACGGACGTACGGAGCTGAATACTATGTCCCCCGCTCCGAGCTTCGCGGCGGCGGGGGACAACAAGCCAATCATCACTAACTTCTTGGAAAAAATTTAGCATCATCTTCCTCGCTGAAACCTGGTCTAATGACAAAGAAGTTTTCTCGTTCCCTGGTTACACGATATTTAGCAGATCTCGACAGAAACATGAACATGCTTTCAGGCATCGCAGCTATGATATCAGACTCTATCTTGAAATATGTTTCATTTTTACCCAGCTCCAGTGAGAATATTGCCTGGCTTTGTATCAAACCTCCAGCCCAAGACTTCATCTTATACTCCGGTGTGGTGTACTACTCCCCAGAAAACTCCAGCAAGTATGCAGACGAGGCAGTGTTCGATATACTAGAAGATGAGATCAGCACCTTCAGATCTACAGATCCACAGTGTCGAATTATAGTACAGGGCGATCTCAACGTTCGTACTGGAGATGGATCACATAAGGACGATATGCTACCTATTTTCCGATCGATGATGACATCAACTTCGTCCCTGACAGCGATATCACACCACGTGTATCCCAGGACACTGTCATCAATAGGCGCGGCCACGCCCTCCTAGACTTCTGTAAAAACACTGGGCTTAGAATTTGCAATGGTAGGTTCTATAAAGATAACAAAATTGGTAAAATAACATGTTTTGCCAACAGTGGCCAAAGTGTCGTGGACTATGTCCTCTGCTCTGATAATGCTTTTGATTTGCTTAACGATTTTGATGTATCTGATGAAGTAGAGCTGACACACCTCCCAGTGACGTATTCATTGTGCTTGGGTGCGGGTATAAACATTGCCTGTGACTCGAGTAATCTCAAATTGAAAGCTAAATTCCATTGGAATGATGGATATATATCTGACTACTATCACTAAGTCCCGATGTTATTTGTACATTTAACCATTATATTGAAAATAATGATATTAACAGTGCTTCATCTTTGTTTCATGCCACGGTCGAGTCATGTGCTGACCACTGTAAGAAGACTGGAATGTCGACATCGCATGGACACAAGGGAGACAACTGGTATGACAAGGAATGCCTCTCTGCACGAAATGCAGCTCGACGCCTGCTCCGTGCTTTTCACGCGTCTAAAGGTGGCTTTACACTTGCACGCATTTTGGATCCGCACTTCAAGACTTTAGTGCGTGCCAATAGACGAAGCAACATTGTTTTGAAAACAATTAAAACAATGCGAACACCCCCTATTTGCGCATTATTCAAGCACACTGCACGCATTTGCCGCAGAAAACTGCACTCAAGTGCTGCGATTTTACCCGGCATTTAACGAACAATTGGCGCATAACCATGACAAAGCTGCGTTCTGTTCACGCATTTGTTGCGACTAAGTTGCGTTTTGGTACGCAGTAGGCGCAACTGCACGCACAGGTTCGACTAATTCACGCATGCTTGTCAAGATCGTGTCCTTTTTAGTCCCGCATGGTGTACGATAGTGCCCGCATTGGAGGTATATAAAGGCAGTACCCTAAAATCAGTGCATCCTCTACTGTCACAGAGTGAACACCATGAATAACTTCCAAGATATCGCGCTTCTTGAAGAGAAGAGACGGTTGATGTACCTGAAATTGCATTGCTTGAAATGCCCAACCTTGTCTATCTCTATCATGACACACTAAATTATGCACGCATTTCACGACACTACAAGAACAAGTTACGAACAAGTTGAGACAAATTCACGAATACTTTGCGCACCTGCCACGCATTGGATTGTGTGAAGAAATAACCAAACATTTGGCATTTGCACGCATCCATGAGCAGTTCACGAATTATTCACGATAACGATACGACAAAGATACGCATTGCCACGATTTAATGCGTGCCAATGCGGATTCGAGAGTCGTGCAAGTGTAAACCCAGCTTAACAGTTTAAGCGATCGACAATGATACATCGACTCGTGGTCACAATATAAACAGTTATGTACATCAAAGATGTCAGAATCAACATCGAACTTTATAAACATGCTGTGTAATGCACTCTCTGCAAAGGACAACAAACTGTTCTGGAGAACTCTCCGACCTAAATCACAATTTGTTAATAACAATATTGTACCCTTGGAATGGAATAGACATTTTCATAATCTGTTCAAAGGTTTACACTCCACAAAGGAGTATGAGGAATTTTATGAGAGTATCAACCAGTTTGTAACTTCTATTAGTGACACCTTAATTGATCAATCTGCTGATTATGATGATCTAGACAATGAAATAAGCTTCCAGGAAATTGTAGATGCTAATAGTAATATGCAAAGCGGTAAAGCGCCTGGTTTTAGTGGGGTTTCTATAGAATTTTTAAAGAATGCACCAACTATATGCTTTGATATGCTAAAATTATTATTCAATAGAATTCTCTCTACAGGTATTTATCCACCAGAATGGACCTACGGAGTAGTTATACCTATCTTCAAGAAAGGCAGTGTTAATGACCCAGCTAATTATAGGCCTATCACCTTACTGGAAGTGTCGGGTAAAATATTCTCAAAAATCATAAGCAATAGATTAACACTCTGGGCTGAGCGAGAAAACTTTCTGACTCCTGAACAAGCAGGATTTAGACGGGGATTCCAGACTCATGACAACATCTTTGTACTTAACTCTGTAATTCAGAGGTACCTTTCGCATTTATTGACCTTAAAGCTGCATTTGATTCGGTCGATCGAAATAGTCTGTTCTATAAACTTTGGCTTGGAAACGTTAAAGGTAAAACATTTAGATTGCTTAAGAGTATTATGACTCTGTTAAATCATGTGTCTCATTGAAAGAAGGTTACACAGCATTCTTCAACTGTTCTCACGGCGTCCGTCAGGGATGCCAATTATCACCTTTCCTGTTTTCTTTTTTCGTAAATGATATTGTTAAAAGTCTAGCATCAGATAACCAAAGGTGTATAAATTTAGAAGTGATTGAACTCTTTATACTCCTCTTTGTCGATGATATTGTTCTTTTTGACTTATCGGTTTGGGGTTTACAAAAGAAACTAGATAAATTAGCTAGATATTGCGACCAGTGGAAACTTAAAATAAATGTGGCAAAGAGTAAGATAATTGTTTTTAGAAAAGGTGGTAGATTAAAAAAGTGCGAAAGGTTTTCTCTTAATAATGAGATCATAGACATTGTTCCAACATACAAATATCTTGGAGTTCATCTCTCAAGTTCAAGCTCATGGTATATCACCCAGAAGACCTTAGCTGAGCAGGCATGGAAAGTTTTCTGCACATTGAGATCATCAATACCTAATTTCTCCGATCTACCTATACACGCTCTATTTCAAATATTTGATGTTAAAATTCTACCAATTTTGCTTTACGACAGTGAAGTGTGGGGTTTCCACCCATCACCCAATGTTATCAATATACATGATAAATTCTGCAAACAGGTTTTGAATCTCCCAAAACATACCCAAATATAATCAACACATATATACAGTATATATACTTACAATGCCCTATTAACATGATGTTTTAAACATGACATCAGTCATCATCCAATACATGCCTTTCATTGAAAATAGGCAGTGAAAGGTGTATTTAGCCGTCTTAGTTATGGGTGTGTATGGTTTTATCAGAGTGTTGTAAATGTTAAGTATTTTTGTCTCTGTTTAAGCACAGATGCATATACAACGATAGTCAGTCATGGAAAGGGAATTGTCATGCTACTCAAAACTCAACTTCCTAAATAATATTCAAGAAAATGTCTTCTTTGAAGTTTATATCATTCATAGCAAATGTAGTGAATTTCGTTTTGCTCTTAGTAAACTCCGAAGTTCCAATTGAGGAAGACTTCTATGGATTGTTCAACTTGTTTATTACAAGAGTAACATTCTTCTATGGATTTTTAACTTCTTTATTACAAGAGTAACACTCCGCTATGGCTTTTTCAACTTCTTTATTACAAGAGTAACACTCCGCTATGGCTTTTTTAACTTCTTTATTACAAGAGTAACACTCCGCTATGGCTTTTTTAACTTCTTTATTACAAGAGTAACACTCCGCTATGGATTGTTCAACTTGTTTATTACAAGAGTAACACTCTTCTATGGATTTTAACTTCTTTATTACAAGAGTAACACTCCGCTATGGATTGTTCAACTTGTTTATTACAAGAGTAACACTCTTTTATGGATTTTTAACTTCTTTATTACAAGAGTAACACTCCGCTATGGCTTTTTCAACTTCTTTATTACAAGAGTAACACTCCGCTATGGATTGTTCAACTTGTTTATTACAAGAGTAACACTCTTCTATGGATTTTTAACTTCTTTATTACAAGAGTAACACTCCGCTATGGCTTTTTTAACTTCTTTATTACAAGAGTAACACTCCGCTATTGCTTTTTTAACTTCTTTATTACAAGAGTAACACTCCGCTATGGCTTTTTCAACTTCTTTATTACAAGAGTAACACTCCGCTATGGCTTTTTTAACTTCTTTATTACAAGAGTAACACTCCGCTATGGCTTTTTCAACTTCTTTATTACAAGAGTAACACTCCGCTATGGCTTTTTTAACTTCTTTATTACAAGAGTAACACTCCGCTATGCCTTTTTCAACTTCTTTATTACAAGAGTAACACTCCGCTATGGCTTTTTCAACTTCTTTATTACAAGAGTAACACTCCTCTATGGATTTTTCAACTTTTTCAACTTCTTTATTACAAGAGTAACACTCCTCTATGGATTTTTCAACTTTTTCAACTTCTTTATTACAAGAGTAACAGTAAAGAGCCGAACCAACAAATCATGTTATATTGCCCCTACAGAGTCAAGTAAAGTAACAAATAGCTTGGACATGCCTAGGTGGTTACCGTCATCTTATATGCGCCTACAGAGTCAATAAAGCAACAAATAGCTTGGACATGCCTAGGTGGTTACCATCATCTTATATTTCCCTACAGAGGCAAGTAAAGTAACAAATAGCTTGGACATGCCTAGGTGGTTACCATCACCTTATGTGTCCCCACAGAGGCAAGTAAAGTAGCAAATAGCTTGGACATGCCTAGGTGGTTACCATCATCTTATATGTCCCCATAGAGACAAGTAAAGAGGCAAATAGCTTGGACATGCCTAGGTGGTTACCATCATCTTATATGTCCCTACAGAGGCAAGTAAAGTAACAAATAGCTTGGACATGCAAAGGTGGTTACCATCACCTTATGTGTCCCTACAGAGGCAAGTAAAGTATCAAAAAGCTTGGACATGCCTAGGTGGTTACCATCCCCTTATGTGTCCCTACAGAGTCAAATAAAGTAACAAATAGCTTGGACATGCCTAGGTGGTAACCGTCATCTTATATGCCCCTACAGAGTCAAATAAAGTAACAAATAGCTTGGACATGCCTAGGTGGTTACCATCACCTTATGTGTCCCCACAGAGGCAAGTAAAGAAGCAAATAGCTTGGACATGCCTAGGTGGTTACCGTCACCTTATATGTCCCTACAGAGGCAAGTAAAGTAGCAAATAGCTTGGACATGCCTAGGTGGTAACCGTCATCTTATATGCCCCTACAGAGTCAAATAAAGTAACAAATAGCTTGGACATGCCTAGGTGGTTACCATCACCTTATGTGTCCCCACAGATGCAAGTAAAGTAACAAATAGCTTTGACATGCCTAGATGGTAACCGTCATCTTATATGTCCCTACGAGTCAAATAAAGTAACAAATAGCTTGGACATGCCTAGGTGGTTACAATCATCTTATATGTCCCTACAGAGTCAAATAAAGTAACAAATAGCGTGGACATGCCTAGGTGGTTACAATCACCTTATGTGTACCCACAGAGGCAAGTAAAGTAGCAAATAGCTTGGACATGCCTAGGTGGTTACCGTCATCTTATATACGCATACAGAGTCAAATAAAGGAACAAATAGCTTGGACATGCCTAGGTGGTCACTATCACCTTATGTGTCCCCACAGAGGCAAGTAAAGAAGCAAATAGCTTGGACATGCCTAGGTGGTTGCCATCATCTTATATGTCCCTACTGAGTCAATTAAGTAACAAATAGCTTGGACATGCCTAGGGGGTAACCGTCATCTTATATGTCCCTACAGAGGCAAGTAAAGTAACAAATAGCTTGGACATGCCTAGGTGGTTACCATCATCTTATGTGCCTCTACAGAGTCAAGTAAAGTAACAAATAGCTTGGACATGCCTAGGTGGTTACCATCATCTTATATGTCCCTACAGAGTCAAGTAAAGTAACAAAAAGCTTGGACATGCCTAGGTGGTTACTGTCATCTAATATGTCCCTACATAGTCAAGTAAAGTAACAAAAAGCTTGGACATGCCTAGGTGGTTACTGTCATCTAATATGTCCCTACATAGTCAAGTAAAGTAACAAATAGCTTGGACATGCCTAGGTGGTTACCGTCATCTTATATGCCCCAAAAGAGTCAAGTAAAGTAACAAATATCTTGGACATGCCTAGGTGGTTACCATCATCTTATATGTCCCTACAGAGGCAAGTAAAGTAGCAAATAGCTTGGACATGCCTAGGTGGTTACCGTCATCTTATATGCCCCTACAGAGTCAATTAAGTAACAAATAGCTTGGACATGCCTCGGGGGTAACCGTCATCTTATATGTCCCTACAGAGTCAATAAAGTAACAAATAGCTTGGACATGCCTAGGTGGTTACCATCATCTTATGTGCCTCTACAGAGTCAAGTAAAGTAACAAATAGCTTGGACATGCCTAGGTGGTTACCATCATCTTATATGTCCCTACAGAGTCAAGTAAAGTAACAAAAAGCTTGGACATGCCTAGGTGGTTACTGTCATCTAATATGTCCCTACATAGTCAAGTAAAGTAACAAATAGCTTGGACATGCCTAGGTGGTTACCGTCATCTTATATGCCCCAAAAGAGTCAAGTAAAGTAACAAATATCTTGGACATGCCTAGGTGGTTACCATCATCTTATATGTCCCTACAGAGTCAAATAAAGTAACAAATAGCTTGGACATGGCTTGGTGGTTACAATCACCTTATGTGTCCCCACAGAGGCAAGTAAAGTAGCAAATAGCTTGGACATGCCTAGGTGGTTACCGTCATCTTATATAGCCCTACAGAGTCAAATAAAGAAGCAAATAGCTTGGACATGCCTAGGGGGTAACCGTCATCTTATATGTCCCTACAGAGGCAAGTAAAGTAACAAATATCTTGGACATGCCTAGGTGGTTACCATCATCTTATGTGCCTCTACAGAGTCAAGTAAAGTAACAAATAGCTTGGACATGCCTAGGTGGTTACCATCATCTTATATGTCCCTACAGAGTCAAGTAAAGTAACAAAAAGCTTGGACATGCCTAGGTGGTTACTGTCATCTAATATGTCCCTACATAGTCAAGTAAAGTAACAAATAGCTTGGACATGCCTAGGTGGTTACCGTCATCTTATATGCCCAAAAAGAGTCAAGTAAAGTAACAAATATCTTGGACATGCCTAGGTGGTTACCATCATCTTATATGTCCCTACAGAGTCAAATAAAGTAACAAACAGCTTGGACATGCCTAGGTGGTTTCCGTCATCTTATATGCCCCTACAGAGTCAAATAAAGTTACAAATAGCTTGGACATGCCTAGGTGGTTACCGTCATCTTATATGCCCCTACAGAGTCAAATAAAGTAACAAAGAGCTTGGACATGCCTAGATGGTAACCGTCATCTTATATGTCCCTACGAGTCAAATAAAGTAACAAATAGCTTGGACATGCCTAGGTGGTTACCATCGCCTTATGTGTCCCCACAGAGGCAAGTAAAGTAACAAATAGCTTTGACATGCCTAGATGGTAACCGTCATCTTATATGTCCCTACGAGTCAAATAAAGTAACAAATAGCTTGGACATGCCTAGGTGGTTACAATCATCTTATATGTCCCTACAGAGTCAAATAAAGTAACAAAGAGCTTGGACATGCCTAGATGGTAACCGTCATCTTATATGTCCCTACGAGTCAAATAAAGTAACAAATAGCTTGGACATGCCTAGGTGGTTACCACCACCTTATGTGTCCCCACAGAGGCAAGTAAAGTAACAAATAGCTTTGACATGCCTAGATGGTAACCGTCATCTTATATGTCCCTACGAGTCAAATAAAGTAACAAATAGCTTGGACATGCCTAGGTGGTTACAATCATCTTCTATGTCCCTACAGAGTCAAATAAAGGAACAAATAGCTTGGACATGCCTAGGTGGTTACCGTCATCTTATATGTCCCTACAGAGTCAAATAAAGTAACAAATAGCTTGGACATGCCTAGGTGGTTACAATCACCTTATGTGTCCCCACAGAGGCAAGTAAAGTAGCAAATAGCTTGGACATGCCTAGGTGGTTACCGTCATCTTATATACCCCTACAGAGTCAAATAAAGAAGCAAATAGCTTGGACATGCCTAGGTGGTTGCCATCATCTTATATGTCCCTACAGAGTCAATAAAGTAACAAATAGCTTGGACATGCCTAGGGGGTAACCGTCATCTTATATGTCCCTACAGAGGCAAGTAAAGTAACAAATAGCTTGGACATGCCTAGGTGGTTACCATCATCTTATGTGCCTCTACAGAGTCAAGTAAAGTAACAAATAGCTTGGACATGCCTAGGTGGTTACCATCATCTTATATGTCCCTACAGAGTCAAGTAAAGTAACAAAAAGCTTGGACATGCCTAGGTGGTTACTGTCATCTAATATGTCCCTACATAGTCAAGTAAAGTAACAAATAGCTTGGACATGCCTAGGTGGTTACCGTCATCTTATATGCCCCAAAAGAGTCAAGTAAAGTAACAAATATCTTGGACATGCCTAGGTGGTTACCATCATCTTATATGTCCCTACAGAGTCAAATAAAGTAACAAATAGCTTGGACATGCCTAGGTGGTTACAATCACCTTATGTGTCCCCACAGAGGCAAGTAAAGTAGCAAATAGCTTGGACATGCCTAGGTGGTTACCGTCATCTTATATAGCCCTACAGAGTCAAATAAAGAAGCAAATAGCTTGGACATGCCTAGGGGGTAACCGTCATCTTATATGTCCCTACAGAGGCAAGTAAAGTAACAAATAGCTTGGACATGCCTAGGTGGTTACCATCATCTTATGTGCCTCTACAGAGTCAAGTAAAGTAACAAATAGCTTGGACATGCCTAGGTGGTTACCATCATCTTATATGTCCCTACAGAGTCAAGTAAAGTAACAAAAAGCTTGGACATGCCTAGGTGGTTACTGTCATCTAATATGTCCCTACATAGTCAAGTAAAGTAACAAATAGCTTGGACATGCCTAGGTGGTTACCGTCATCTTATATGCCCAAAAAGAGTCAAGTAAAGTAACAAATATCTTGGACATGCCTAGGTGGTTACCATCATCTTATATGTCCCTACAGAGTCAAATAAAGTAACAAATAGCTTGGACATGCCTAGGTGGTTTCCGTCATCTTATATGCCCCTACAGAGTCAAATAAAGTTACAAATAGCTTGGACATGCCTAGGTGGTTACCGTCATCTTATATGCCCCTACAGAGTCAAATAAAGTAACAAAGAGCTTGGACATGCCTAGATGGTAACCGTCATCTTATATGTCCCTACGAGTCAAATAAAGTAACAAATAGCTTGGACATGCCTAGGTGGTTACCATCGCCTTATGTGTCCCCACAGAGGCAAGTAAAGTAACAAATAGCTTTGACATGCCTAGATGGTAACCGTCATCTTATATGTCCCTACGAGTCAAATAAAGTAACAAATAGCTTGGACATGCCTAGGTGGTTACAATCATCTTATATGTCCCTACAGAGTCAAATAAAGTAACAAAGAGCTTGGACATGCCTAGATGGTAACCGTCATCTTATATGTCCCTACGAGTCAAATAAAGTAACAAATAGCTTGGACATGCCTAGGTGGTTACCACCACCTTATGTGTCCCCACAGAGGCAAGTAAAGTAACAAATAGCTTTGACATGCCTAGATGGTAACCGTCATCTTATATGTCCCTACGAGTCAAATAAAGTAACAAATAGCTTGGACATGCCTAGGTGGTTACAATCATCTTCTATGTCCCTACAGAGTCAAATAAAGGAACAAATAGCTTGGACATGCCTAGGTGGTTACCGTCATCTTATATGTCCCTACAGAGTCAAATAAAGTAACAAATAGCTTGGACATGCCTAGGTGGTTACAATCACCTTATGTGTCCCCACAGAGGCAAGTAAAGTAGCAAATAGCTTGGACATGCCTAGGTGGTTACCGTCATCTTATATACCCCTACAGAGTCAAATAAAGAAGCAAATAGCTTGGACATGCCTAGGTGGTTGCCATCATCTTATATGTCCCTACAGAGTCAATAAAGTAACAAATAGCTTGGACATGCCTAGGGGGTAACCGTCATCTTATATGTCCCTACAGAGGCAAGTAAAGTAACAAATAGCTTGGACATGCCTAGGTGGTTACCATCATCTTATGTGCCTCTACAGAGTCAAGTAAAGTAACAAATAGCTTGGACATGCCTAGGTGGTTACCATCATCTTATATGTCCCTACAGAGTCAAGTAAAGTAACAAATAGCTTGGACATGCCTAGGTGGTTACCATCATCTTATATGCCCCTACAGAGTCAAATAAAGTAACAAAGAGCTTGGACATGCCTAGATGGTAACCGTCATCTTATATGTCCCTACGAGTCAAATAAAGTAACAAATAGCTTGGACATGCCTAGGTGGTTACCACCACCTTATGTGTCCCCACAGAGGCAAGTAAAGTAACAAATAGCTTTGACATGCCTAGATGGTAACCGTCATCTTATATGTCCCTACGAGTCAAATAAAGTAACAAATAGCTTGGACATGCCTAGGTGGTTACAATCATCTTCTATGTCCCTACAGAGTCAAATAAAGGAACAAATAGCTTGGACATGCCTAGGTGGTTACCGTCATCTTATATGTCCCTACAGAGTCAAATAAAGTAACAAATAGCTTGGACATGCCTAGGTGGTTACAATCACCTTATGTGTCCCCACAGAGGCAAGTAAAGTAGCAAATAGCTTGGACATGCCTAGGTGGTTACCGTCATCTTATATACCCCTACAGAGTCAAATAAAGAAGCAAATAGCTTGGACATGCCTAGGTGGTTGCCATCATCTTATATGTCCCTACAGAGTCAATAAAGTAACAAATAGCTTGGACATGCCGAGGGGGTAACCGTCATCTTATATGTCCCTACAGAGGCAAGTAAAGTAACAAATAGCTTGGACATGCCTAGGTGGTTACCATCATCTTATGTGCCTCTACAGAGTCAAGTAAAGTAACAAATAGCTTGGACATGCCTAGGTGGTTACCATCATCTTATATGTCCCTACAGAGTCAAGTAAAGTAACAAATAGCTTGGACATGCCTAGGTGGTTACCATCATCTTATATGCCCCTACAGAGTCAAGTAAAGTAACAAATAGCTTGGACATGCCTAGGTGGTTACCATCACCTTATGTGTCCCCACAGAGGCAAGTAAAGAAGCAAATAGCTTGGACATGCCTAGGTGGTTACCGTCACCTTATATGTCCCTACAGAGGCAAGTAAAGTAGCAAATAGCTTGGACATGCCTAGGTGGTAACCGTCATCTTATATGCCCCTACAGAGTCAAATAAAGTAACAAATAGCTTGGACATGCCTAGGTGGGTACCATCACCTTATGTGTCCCCACAGAGGCAAGTAAAGTAACAAATAGCTTTGACATGCCTAGATGGTAACCGTCATCTTATATGTCCCTACGAGTCAAATAAAGTAACAAATAGCTTGGACATGCCTAGGTGGTTACAATCATCTTATATGTCCCTACAGAGTCAAATAAAGTAACAAATAGCGTGGACATGCCTAGGTGGTTACAATCACCTTATGTGTACCCACAGAGGCAAGTAAAGTAGCAAATAGCTTGGACATGCCTAGGTGGTTACCGTCATCTTATATACGCATACAGAGTCAAATAAAGGAACAAATAGCTTGGACATGCCTAGGTGGTCACTATCACCTTATGTGTCCCCACAGAGGCAAGTAAAGAAGCAAATAGCTTGGACATGCCTAGGTGGTTGCCATCATCTTATATGTCCCTACAGAGTCAATTAAGTAACAAATAGCTTGGACATGCCTAGGGGGTAACCGTCATCTTATATGTCCCTACAGAGGCAAGTAAAGTAACAAATAGCTTGGACATGCCTAGGTGGTTACCATCATCTTATATGTCCCTACAGAGTCAAGTAAAGTAACAAATAGCTTGGACATGCCTAGGTGGTTAGCGTCATCTAATATTTCCCTACAGAGGCAAGTAAAGTAACAAATAGCTTGGACATGCCTAGGTGGTTACTGTCATCTAATATGACCCTACAGAGGCAAGTAAAGTAGCAAATAGTTTGGACATGCCTAGGTGGTTACCGTCATCTTATATGTCCCTACAGAGGCAAGTAAAGTAGCAAATATCTTGGACATGCCTAGGTGGTTACAATCATCTTATTTGTCCCTACAGAGGCAAGTGAAGTAACAAATAGCTTGGACATGCCTAGGTGATTACCATCACCTTATATGTCCCTACAGAGGCGAGTAAAGTAGCAAATAGCTTGGACATGCCCAGGTCGTTACAATCATCTTATTTGTCCCTACAGAGGCAAGTAAAGGAACAAATAGCTTGGACATGCCTAGGTGGTTACCATCACCTTATATGTCCCTACAGAGGCAAGTAAAGTAACAAATAGCTTAGACATGCCTAGATGGTTACTGTCATCTTATATGTCCCTACATAGTCAAGTAAAGTAACAAATAGCTTGGACATGCCTAGGTGGTTACCGTCATCTTATATTTTCCTACAGAGGCAAGTAAAGTAACAAATAGCTTGGACATGCCTAGGTGGTTACCATCGCCTTATGTGTCCCCACAGAGGCAAGTAAAGTAACAAATAGCTTTGACATGCCTAGATGGTAACCGTCATCTTATATGTCCCTACGAGTCAAATAAAGTAGCAAATAGCTTGGACATGCCTAGGTGGTTACAATCATCTTATATGTCCCTACAGAGTCAAATAAAGTAACAAAGAGCTTGGACATGCCTAGATGGTAACCGTCATCTTATATGTCCCTACGAGTCAAATAAAGTAACAAATAGCTTGGACATGCCTAGGTGGTTACCACCACCTTATGTGTCCCCACAGAGGCAAGTAAAGTAACAAATAGCTTTGACATGCCTAGATGGTAACCGTCATCTTATATGTCCCTACGAGTCAAATAAAGTAACAAATAGCTTGGACATGCCTAGGTGGTTACAATCATCTTCTATGTCCCTACAGAGTCAAATAAAGGAACAAATAGCTTGGACATGCCTAGGTGGTTACCGTCATCTTATATGTCCCTACAGAGTCAAATAAAGTAACAAATAGCTTGGACATGCCTAGGTGGTTACAATCACCTTATGTGTCCCCACAGAGGCAAGTAAAGTAGCAAATAGCTTGGACATGCCTAGGTGGTTACCGTCATCTTATATACCCCTACAGAGTCAAATAAAGAAGCAAATAGCTTGGACATGCCTAGGTGGTTGCCATCATCTTTTATGTCCCTACAGAGTCAATAAAGTAACAAATAGCTTGGACATGCCTAGGGGGTAACCGTCATCTTATATGTCCCTACAGAGGCAAGTAAAGTAACAAATAGCTTGGACATGCCTAGGTGGTTACCATCATCTTATGTGCCTCTACAGAGTCAAGTAAAGTAACAAATAGCTTGGACATGCCTAGGTGGTTACCATCATCTTATATGTCCCTACAGAGTCAAGTAAAGTAACAAATAGCTTGGACATGCCTAGGTGGTTACCATCATCTTATATGCCCCTACAGAGTCAAGTAAAGTAACAAATAGCTTGGACATGCCTAGGTGGTTACCATCACCTTATGTGTCCCCACAGAGGCAAGTAAAGAAGCAAATAGCTTGGACATGCCTAGGTGGTTACCGTCACCTTATATGTCCCTACAGAGGCAAGTAAAGTAGCAAATAGCTTGGACATGCCTAGGTGGTAACCGTCATCTTATATGCCCCTACAGAGTCAAATAAAGTAACAAATAGCTTGGACATGCCTAGGTGGGTACCATCACCTTATGTGTCCCCACAGAGGCAAGTAAAGTAACAAATAGCTTTGACATGCCTAGATGGTAACCGTCATCTTATATGTCCCTACGAGTCAAATAAAGTAACAAATAGCTTGGACATGCCTAGGTGGTTACAATCATCTTATATGTCCCTACAGAGTCAAATAAAGTAACAAATAGCGTGGACATGCCTAGGTGGTTACAATCACCTTATGTGTACCCACAGAGGCAAGTAAAGTAGCAAATAGCTTGGACATGCCTAGGTGGTTACCGTCATCTTATATACGCATACAGAGTCAAATAAAGGAACAAATAGCTTGGACATGCCTAGGTGGTCACTATCACCTTATGTGTCCCCACAGAGGCAAGTAAAGAAGCAAATAGCTTGGACATGCCTAGGTGGTTGCCATCATCTTATATGTCCCTACAGAGTCAATTAAGTAACAAATAGCTTGGACATGCCTAGGGGGTAACCGTCATCTTATATGTCCCTACAGAGGCAAGTAAAGTAACAAATAGCTTGGACATGCCTAGGTGGTTACCATCATCTTATATGTCCCTACAGAGTCAAGTAAAGTAACAAATAGCTTGGACATGCCTAGGTGGTTAGCGTCATCTAATATTTCCCTACAGAGGCAAGTAAAGTAACAAATAGCTTGGACATGCCTAGGTGGTTACTGTCATCTAATATGACCCTACAGAGGCAAGTAAAGTAGCAAATAGTTTGGACATGCCTAGGTGGTTACCGTCATCTTATATGTCCCTACAGAGGCAAGTAAAGTAGCAAATATCTTGGACATGCCTAGGTGGTTACAATCATCTTATTTGTCCCTACAGAGGCAAGTGAAGTAACAAATAGCTTGGACATGCCTAGGTGATTACCATCACCTTATATGTCCCTACAGAGGCGAGTAAAGTAGCAAATAGCTTGGACATGCCCAGGTGGTTACAATCATCTTATTTGTCCCTACAGAGGCAAGTAAAGGAACAAATAGCTTGGACATGCCTAGGTGGTTACCATCACCTTATATGTCCCTACAGAGGCAAGTAAAGTAACAAATAGCTTGGACATGCCTAGATGGTTACTGTCATCTTATATGTCCCTACATAGTCAAGTAAAGTAACAAATAGCTTGGACATGCCTAGGTGGTTACCGTCATCTTATATTTCCCTACAGAGGCAAGTAAAGTAACAAATAGCTTGGACATGCCTAGGTGGTTACCATCGCCTTATGTGTCCCCACAGAGGCAAGTAAAGTAACAAATAGCTTTGACATGCCTAGATGGTAACCGTCATCTTATATGTCCCTACGAGTCAAATAAAGTAGCAAATAGCTTGGACATGCCTAGGTGGTTAAAATCATCTTATATGTCCCTACAGAGTCAAATAAAGTAACAAAGAGCTTGGACATGCCTAGATGGTAACCGTCATCTTATATGTCCCTACGAGTCAAATAAAGTAACAAATAGCTTGGACATGCCTAGGTGGTTACCACCACCTTATGTGTCCCCACAGAGGCAAGTAAAGTAACAAATAGCTTTGACATGCCTAGATGGTAACCGTCATCTTATATGTCCCTACGAGTCAAATAAAGTAACAAATAGCTTGGACATGCCTAGGTGGTTACAATCATCTTCTATGTCCCTACAGAGTCAAATAAAGGAACAAATAGCTTGGACATGCCTAGGTGGTTACCGTCATCTTATATGTCCCTACAGAGTCAAATAAAGTAACAAATAGCTTGGACATGCCTAGGTGGTTACAATCACCTTATGTGTCCCCACAGAGGCAAGTAAAGTAGCAAATAGCTTGGACATGCCTAGGTGGTTACCGTCATCTTATATACCCCTACAGAGTCAAATAAAGAAGCAAATAGCTTGGACATGCCTAGGTGGTTGCCATCATCTTATATGTCCCTACAGAGTCAATAAAGTAACAAATAGCTTGGACATGCCTAGGGGGTAACCGTCATCTTATATGTCCCTACAGAGGCAAGTAAAGTAACAAATAGCTTGGACATGCCTAGGTGGTTACCATCATCTTATGTGCCTCTACAGAGTCAAGTAAAGTAACAAATAGCTTGGACATGCCTAGGTGGTTACCATCATCTTATATGTCCCTACAGAGTCAAGTAAAGTAACAAATAGCTTGGACATGCCTAGGTGGTTACCATCATCTTATATGCCCCTACAGAGTCAAGTAAAGTAACAAATAGCTTGGACATGCCTAGGTGGTTACCATCACCTTATGTGTCCCCACAGAGGCAAGTAAAGAAGCAAATAGCTTGGACATGCCTAGGTGGTTACCGTCATCTTATATGCCCCTACAGAGGCAAGTAAAGTAGCAAATAGCTTGGACATGCCTAGGTGGTAACCGTCATCTTATATGCCCCTACAGAGTCAAATAAAGTAACAAATAGCTTGGACATGCCTAGGTGGGTACCATCACCTTATGTGTCCCCACAGAGGCAAGTAAAGTAACAAATAGCTTTGACATGCCTAGATGGTAACCGTCATCTTATATGTCCCTACGAGTCAAATAAAGTAACAAATAGCTTGGACATGCCTAGGTGGTTACAATCATCTTATATGTCCCTACAGAGTCAAATAAAGTAACAAATAGCGTGGACATGCCTAGGTGGTTACAATCACCTTATGTGTACCCACAGAGGCAAGTAAAGTAGCAAATAGCTTGGACATGCCTAGGTGGTTACCGTCATCTTATATACGCATACAGAGTCAAATAAAGGAACAAATAGCTTGGACATGCCTAGGTGGTCACCATCACCTTATGTGTCCCCACAGAGGCAAGTAAAGAAGCAAATAGCTTGGACATGCCTAGGTGGTTGCCATCATCTTATATGTCCCTACAGAGTCAATTAAGTAACAAATAGCTTGGACATGCCTAGGGGGTAACCGTCATCTTATATGTCCCTACAGAGGCAAGTAAAGTAACAAATAGCTTGGACATGCCTAGGTGGTTACCATCATCTTATATGTCCCTACAGAGTCAAGTAAAGTAACAAATAGCTTGGACATGCCTAGGTGGTTAGCGTCATCTAATATTTCCCTACAGAGGCAAGTAAAGTAACAAATAGCTTGGACATGCCTAGGTGGTTACTGTCATCTAATATGACCCTACAGAGGCAAGTAAAGTAGCAAATAGTTTGGACATGCCTAGGTGGTTACCGTCATCTTATATGTCCCTACAGAGGCAAGTAAAGTAGCAAATATCTTGGACATGCCTAGGTGGTTACAATCATCTTATTTGTCCCTACAGAGGCAAGTGAAGTAGCAAATAGCTTGGACATGCCTAGGTGATTACCATCACCTTATATGTCCCTACAGAGGCAAGTAAAGTAGCAAATAGCTTGGACATGCCCAGGTGGTTACAATCATCTTATTTGTCCCTACAGAGGCAAGTAAAGGAACAAATAGCTTGGACATGCCTAGGTGGTTACCATCACCTTATATGTCCCTACAGAGGCAAGTAAAGTAACAAATAGCTTGGACATGCCTAGATGGTTACTGTCATCTTATATGTCCCTACATAGTCAAGTAAAGTAACAAATAGCTTGGACATGCCTAGGTGGTTACCGTCATCTTATATTTCCCTACAGAGGCAAGTAAAGTAACAAATAGCTTGGACATGCCTAGGTGGTTACCGTCATCTTATATGTCCCTACAGAGGCAAGTAAAGTAGCAAATAGCTTGGACATGCCTAGGTGGTTACCGTCATCTTATATGTCCCTACAGAGGCAAGTAAAGTAGCAAAGAGCTTGGACATGCCTAGGTGGTTACAATCATCTTATTTGTCCCTACAGAGGCAAGTAAAGTAACAAATAGCTTGGACATGCCTAGGTGATTATCATCACCTTATATGTCTCTATAGAGGCAAGTAAAGTAGCAAATAGCTTGGACATGCCTAGGTGGTTAGCGTCATCTAATATTTCCCTACAGAGGCAAGTAAAGTAACAAATAGCTTGGACATGCCTAGGTGGTTACCGTCATCTTATATGTCCCTACAGAGGCAAGTAAAGTAGCAAATAGCTTGGACATGCCTAGGTGGTTACCGTCATCTTATATGTCCCTACAGAGGCAAGTAAAGTAGCAAATAGCTTGGACATGCCTAGGTGGTTACAATCATCTTGTTTGTCCCTACAGAGGCAAGTGAAGTAACAAATAGCTTGTACATGCCTAGGTGGTTACCGTCATCTTATATGCCCCTACATAGTCAAGTAAAGTAACAAATAACTTGGACATGCCTAGGTGGTTACCATCATCTTATATGTCCCTACAGAGTCAAGTAAAGTAACAAATAGCTTGGACATGCCTAGGTGGTTAGCGTCATCTTATATTTCCCTACAGAGGCAAGTAAAGTAACAAATAGCTTGGACATGCCTAGGTGGTTACCGTCATCTTATATGTCCCTACAGAGGCAAGTAAAGTAGCAAATAGCTTGGACATGCCTAGGTGGTTACCGTCATCTTATATGTCCCTACAGAGGCAAGTAAAGTAGCAAAGAGCTTGGACATGCCTAGGTGGTTACAATCATCTTATTTGTCCCTACAGAGGCAAGTAAAGTAGCAAATAGCTTGGACATGCCTAGGTGATTATCATCACCTTATATGTCTCTATAGAGGCAAGTAAAGTAGCAAATAGCTTGGACATGCCTAGGTGGTTAGCGTCATCTAATATTTCCCTACAGAGGCAAGTAAAGTAACAAATCGCTTGGACATGCCTAGGTGGTTACCGTCATCGTATATGTCCCTACAGAGGCAAGTAATGTAACAAAAAGCTTGGACATGCCTAGGTGGTTACTGTCATCTTATATGTCCCTACATAGTCAAGTAAAGTAACAAATAGCTTGGACATGCCTAGGTGGTTACCGTGATCGAATATGTCCCTACAGAGGCAAGTAAAGTAACAAATAGCTTGGACATGCCTAGGTGGTTACCGTCATCTTATATGCCCCTACATAGTCAAGTAAAGTATAAAAAATAGCTTGGACATGCCTAGGTGGTTACCATCATCTTATATGTCCCTACAGAGTCAAGTAAAGTAACAAATAGCTTGGACATGCCTAGGTGGTTAGCGTCATCTTATATTTCCCTACAGAGGCAAGTAAAGTAACAAATAGCTTGGACATGCCTAGGTGGTTACCGTCATCTTATATGTCCCTACAGAGGCAAGTAAAGTAGCAAATAGCTTGGACATGCCTAGGTGGTTACCATCACCTTATATGTCCCTACATAGTCAAGTAAAGTAGCAAATAGCTTGGACATGTCTAGGTGGTTACCGTCATCTTATATACGCATACAGAGTCAAATAAAGGAACAAATAGCTTGGACATGCCTAGGTGGTCACTATCACCTTATGTGTCCCCACAGAGGCAAGTAAAGAAGCAAATAGCTTGGACATGCCTAGGTGGTTGCCATCATCTTATATGTCCCTACTGAGTCAATTAAGTAACAAATAGCTTGGACATGCCTAGGGGGTAACCGTCATCTTATATTTCCCTACAGAGGCAAGTAAAGTAACAAATAGCTTGGACATGCCTAGGTGGTTACCGTCATCTTATATGTCCCTACAGAGGCAAGTAAAGTAGCAAATAGCTTGGACATGCCTAGGTGGTTACCGTCATCTTATATGTCCCTACAGAGGCAAGTAAAGTAGCAAAGAGCTTGGACATGCCTAGGTGGTTACAATCATCTTATTTGTCCCTACAGAGGCAAGTAAAGTAGCAAATAGCTTGGACATGCCTAGGTGATTATCATCACCTTATATGTCTCTATAGAGGCAAGTAAAGTAGCAAATAGCTTGGACATGCCTAGGTGGTTAGCGTCATCTAATATTTCCCTACAGAGGCAAGTAAAGTAACAAATAGCTTGGACATGCCTAGGTGGTTACCGTCATCGTATATGTCCCTACAGAGGCAAGTAAAGTAACAAAAAGCTTGGACATGCCTAGGTGGTTACTGTCATCTTATATGTCCCTACATAGTCAAGTAAAGTAACAAATAGCTTGGACATGCCTAGGTGGTTACCGTGATCGAATATGTCCCTACAGAGGCAAGTAAAGTAACAAATAGCTTGGACATGCCTAGGTGGTTACCGTCATCTTATATGCCCCTACATAGTCAAGTAAAGTATAAAAAATAGCTTGGACATGCCTAGGTGGTTACCATCACCTTATATGTTCCTACAGAGGCAAGTAAAGTAGCAAATAGCTTGGACATGCCTAGATGGTTACAGTCATCTTATATGTCCCTACATAGTCAAGTAAAGTAACAAATAGCTTGGACATGCCTAGGTGGTTACCGTCATCGTATATGTCCCTACAGAGGCAAGTAAAGTAACAAATAGCTTGGACATGCCTAGGTGGTTACCATCATCTTATATGTCCCTACAGAGTCAAGTAAAGTAACAAAAAGCTTGGACATGCCTAGGTGGTTACTGTCATCTAATATGTCCCTACATAGTCAAGTAAAGTAACAAATAGCTTGGACATGCCTAGGTGGTTACCATCATCTTATATGTCCCTACAGAGTCAAATAAAGTAACAAATAGCTTGGACATGCCTAGGTGGTTTCCGTCATCTTATATGCCCCTACAGAGTCAATTAAGTAACAAATAGCTTGGACATGCCTAGGTGGTTACCGTCATCTTATATGCCCCTACAGAGTCAAATAAAGTAACAAAGAGCTTGGACATGCCTAGATGGTAACCGTCATCTTATATGTCCCTACGAGTCAAATAAAGTAACAAATAGCTTGGACATGCCTAGGTGGTTACCATCGCCTTATGTGTCCCCACAGAGGCAAGTAAAGAAGCAAATAGCTTGGACATGCCTAGGTGGTTGCCATCATCTTATATGTTCCTACGAGTCAAATAAAGTAACAAATAGCTTGGACATGCCTAGGTGGTTACAATCATCTTATATGTCCCTACAGAGTCAAATAAAGTAACAAAGAGCTTGGACATGCCTAGATGGTAACCGTCATCTTATATGTCCCTACGAGTCAAATAAAGTAACAAATAGCTTGGACATGCCTAGGTGGTTACCATCACCTTATGTGTCCCCACAGAGGCAAGTAAAGTAACAAATAGCTTGGACATGCCTAGGGGGTAACCGTCATCTAATATGTCCCTACAGAGGCAAGTAAAGTAACAAATAGCTTGGACATGCCTAGGTGGTTACCATCATCATATATGTCCCTACAGAGTCAAGTAAAGTAACAAAAAGCTTGGACATGCCTAGGTGGTTACTGTCATCTAATATGTCCCTACATAGTCAAGTAAAGTAACAAATAGCTTGGACATGCCTAGGTGGTTACCGTCATCTTATATGCCCCAAAAGAGTCAAGTAAAGTAACAAATATCTTGGACATGCCTAGGTGGTTACCATCATCTTATATGTCCCTACAGAGTCAAATAAAGTAACAAATAGCTTGGACATGCCTAGGTGGTTACAATCACCTTATGTGTCCCCACAGAGGCAAGTAAAGTAGCAAATAGCTTGGACATGCCTAGATGGTTACAGTCATCTTATATGTCCCTACATAGTCAAGTAAAGTAACAAATAGCTTGGACATGCCTAGGTGGTTACCGTCATCGTATATGTCCCTACAGAGGCAAGTAAAGTAACAAATAGCTTGGACATGCCTAGGTGGTTACCATCATCTTATATGTCCCTACAGAGTCAAGTAAAGTAACAAAAAGCTTGGACATGCCTAGGTGGTTACTGTCATCTAATATGTCCCTACATAGTCAAGTAAAGTAACAAATAGCTTGGACATGCCTAGGTGGTTACCATCATCTTATATGTCCCTACAGAGTCAAATAAAGTAACAAATAGCTTGGACATGCCTAGGTGGTTTCCGTCATCTTATATGCCCCTACAGAGTCAATTAAGTAACAAATAGCTTGGACATGCCTAGGTGGTTACCGTCATCTTATATGCCCCTACAGAGTCAAATAAAGTAACAAAGAGCTTGGACATGCCTAGATGGTAACCGTCATCTTATATGTCCCTACGAGTCAAATAAAGTAACAAATAGCTTGGACATGCCTAGGTGGTTACCATCGCCTTATGTGTCCCCACAGAGGCAAGTAAAGAAGCAAATAGCTTGGACATGCCTAGGTGGTTGCCATCATCTTATATGTTCCTACGAGTCAAATAAAGTAACAAATAGCTTGGACATGCCTAGGTGGTTACAATCATCTTATATGTCCCTACAGAGTCAAGTAAAGTAACAAAAAGCTTGGACATGCCTAGGTGGTTACTGTCATCTAATATGTCCCTACATAGTCAAGTAAAGTAACAAATAGCTTGGACATGCCTAGGTGGTTACCGTCATCTTATATGCCCCAAAAGAGTCAAGTAAAGTAACAAATATCTTGGACATGCCTAGGTGGTTACCATCATCTTATATGTCCCTACAGAGTCAAATAAAGTAACAAATAGCTTGGACATGCCTAGGTGGTTACAATCACCTTATGTGTCCCCACAGAGGCAAGTAAAGTAGCAAATAGCTTGGACATGCCTAGGTGGTTACCGTCATCTTATATACCCCTACAGAGTCAAATAAAGAAGCAAATAGCTTGGACATGCCTAGGTGGTTGCCATCATCTTATATGTCCCTACAGAGTCAATAAAGTAACAAATAGCTTGGACATGCCTAGGGGGTAACCGTCATCTTATATGTCCCTATAGAGGCAAGTAAAGTAACAAATAGCTTGGACATGCCTAGGTGGTTACCATCATCTTATATGTCCCTACAGAGTCAAGTAAAGTAACAAATAGCTTGGACATGCCTAGGTGGTTACCGTCATCTTATATACCCCTACAGAGTCAAATAAAGAAGCAAATAGCTTGGACATGCCTAGGTGGTTGCCATCATCTTATATGTCCCTACAGAGTCAATAAAGTAACAAATAGCTTGGACATGCCTAGGGGGTAACCGTCATCTTATATGCCCCAAAAGAGGCAAGTAAAGTAACAAATAGCTTGGACATGCCTAGGTGGTTACCGTCATCTTATATGCCCCAAAAGAGTCAAGTAAAGTAACAAATAGCTTGGACATGCCTAGGTGATTACCCTCACCTTATATTTCTCTACAGAGGCAAGTAAAGTAGCAAATAGCTTGGACATGCCTAGGTGGTTACAATCATCTTATGTGTCCCCACAGTGACAAGTAAAGAAGCAAATAGCTTGGACATGCCTAGGTGGTTACCATAACCTTATGTGTTCCCACAGAGGCAAGTAAAGTAGCAAATACACTGTAGCTTGGACATGTCTAGGTGGTTAGCGTCATCATACATGTCCCTACAGAGGCAAGTAAAGTAACAAATAGCTTGGACATGCCTAGGTGGTTACCGTCATCTTATATGTCCCTACAGAGGCAAGTAAAGTAGCAAATAGCTTGGACATGCCTAGGTGGTTACCGTCATCTTATATGTCCCTACAGAGGCAAGTAAAGTAGCAAATAGCTTGGACATGCCTTGGTGGTTACAATGATCTTATTTGTCCCTACAGAGGCAAGTAAAGTAGCAAATAGCTTGGACATGCCTAGGTGATTACCCTCACCTTATATTTCTCTACAGAGGCAAGTAAAGTAGCAAATAGCTTGGACATGCCTAGGTGGTTACAATCATCTTATGTGTCCCCACAGTGGCAAGTAAAGAAGCAAATAGCTTGGACATGCCTAGGTGGTTACCATAACCTTATGTGTTCCCACAGAGGCAAGTAAAGTAGCAAATACACTGTAGCTTGGACATGTCTAGGTGGTTAGCGTCATCATACATGTCCCTACAGAGGCAAGTAAAGTAACAAATAGCTTGGACATGCCTAGGTGGTTACCGACATCTTATATGTCCCTACAGAGTCAAGTAAAGTAACAAATAGCTTGGACATGCCTAGGGGGTAACTGTCATCTTATATGCCCCAAAAGAGGCAAGTAAAGTAACAAATAGCTTGGACATGCCTAGGTGGTTACCGTCATCTTATATGCCCCAAAAGAGTCAAGTAAAGTAACAAATAGCTTGGACATGCCTAGGTGATTACCCTCACCTTATATTTCTCTACAGAGGCAAGTAAAGTAGCAAATAGCTTCGACATGCCTAGGTGGTTACAATCATCTTATGTGTCCCCACAGTGGCAAGTAAAGAAGCAAATAGCTTGGACATGCCTAGGTGGTTACCATAACCTTATGTGTTCCCACAGAGGCAAGTAAAGTAGCAAATACACTGTAGCTTGGACATGTCTAGGTGGTTAGCGTCATCATACATGTCCCTACAGAGGCAAGTAAAGTAACAAATAGCTTGGACATGCCTAGGTGGTTACCGTCATCTTATATGTCCCTACAGAGGCAAGTAAAGTAGCAAATAGCTTGGACATGCCTAGGTGGTTACCGTCATCTTATATGTCCCTACAGAGGCAAGTAAAGTAGCAAATAGCTTGGACATGCCTTGGTGGTTACAATGATCTTATTTGTCCCTACAGAGGCAAGTAAAGTAGCAAATAGCTTGGACATGCCTAGGTGATTACCCTCACCTTATATTTCTCTACAGAGGCAAGTAAAGTAGCAAATAGCTTGGACATGCCTAGGTGGTTACAATCATCTTATGTGTCCCCACAGTGGCAAGTAAAGAAGCAAATAGCTTGGACATGCCTAGGTGGTTACCATAACCTTATGTGTTCCCACAGAGGCAAGTAAAGTAGCAAATACACTGTAGCTTGGACATGTCTAGGTGGTTAGCGTCATCATACATGTCCCTACAGAGGCAAGTAAAGTAACAAATAGCTTGGACATGCCTAGGTGGTTACCGTCATCTTATATGTCCCTACAGAGGCAAGTAAAGTAGCAAATAGCTTGGACATGCCTAGGTGGTTACCATCATCTTATATTTCCCTATAGAGGCAAGTATAGTAACAAAAAGCTTGGACATGCCTAGGTGGTTAGCGTCATCTAATATTTCCCTACAGAGGCAAGTAAAGTAACAAATAGCTTGGACATGCCTAGGTGGTTACCGTCATCTTATATGTCCCTACAGAGGCAAGTAAAGTAGCAAATAGCTTGGACATGCCTAGGTGGTTACCGTCATCTTATATGTCCCTACAGAGGCAAGTAAAGTAGCAAATAGCTTGGACATGCCTAGGTGGTTACAATCATCTTATTTGTCCCTACAGAGGCAAGTGAAGTAGCAAATAGCTTGGACATGCCTAGGTGATTACCATCACCTTATATGTCCCTACATAGGCAAGTAAAGTAGCAAATAGCTTGGACATGCCCAGGTGGTTACCATCATCTTATTTGTCCCTACAGAGGCAAGTAAAGGAACAAATAGCTTGGACATGCCTAGGTGGTTACCATCACCTTATATGTCCCTACAGAGGCAAGTAAAGTAACAAATAGCTTGGACATGCCTAGATGGTTACTGTCATCTTATATGTCCCTACATAGTCAAGTAAAGTAACAAATAGCTTGGACATGCCTAGGTGGTTACCGTCATCGTATATGTCCCTACAGAGGCAAGTAAAGTAACAAATAGCTTGGACATGCCTAGGTGGTTACCGTCATCTTATATGCCCCTACATAGTCAAGTAAAGTAACAAATAGCTTGGACATGCCTAGGTGGTTACCATCATCTTATATGTCCCTACAGAGTCAAGTAAAGTAACAAATAGCTTGGACATGCCTAGGTGGTTAGCGTCATCTAATATTTCCCTACAGAGGCAAGTAAAGTAACAAATAGCTTGGACATGCCTAGGTGGTTACCGTCATCTTATATGTCCCTACAGAGGCAAGTAAAGTAGCAAATAGCTTGGACATGCCTAGGTGGTTACCGTCATCTTATATGTCCCTACAGAGGCAAGTAAAGTAGCAAATAGCTTGGACATGCCTAGGTGGTTACAATCATCTTATTTGTCCCTACAGAGGCAAGTGAAGTAGCAAATAGCTTGGACATGCCTAGGTGATTACAATCACCTTATTTGTCCGTACAGAGGCAAGTAAAGGAACAAATAGCTTGGACATGCCTAGGTGGTTACCATCACCTTATATGTCCCTACAGAGGCAAGTAAAGTAACAAATAGCTTGGACATGCCTAGATGGTTACTGTCATCTTATATGTCCCTACATAGTCAAGTAAAGTAACAAATAGCTTGGACATGCCTAGGTGGTTACCGTCATCGTATATGTCCCTACAGAGGCAAGTAAAGTAACAAATAGCTTGTACATGCCTAGGTGGTTACCGTCATCTTATATGCCCCTACATAGTCAAGTAAAGTAACAAATAACTTGGACATGCCTAGGTGGTTACCATCATCTTATATGTCCCTACAGAGTCAAGTAAAGTAACAAATAGCTTGGACATGCCTAGGTGGTTAGCGTCATCTTATATTTCCCTACAGAGGCAAGTAAAGTAGCAAATAGCTTGGACATGCCTAGGTGGTTACCGTCATCTTATATGTCCCTACAGAGGCAAGTAAAGTAGCAAATAGCTTGGACATGCCTAGGTGGTTACAATCATCTTATTTGTCCCTACAGAGGCAAGTAAAGTAGCAAATAGCTTGGACATGCCTAGGTGATTATCATCACCTTATATGTCTCTATAGAGGCAAGTAAAGTAGCAAATAGCTTGGACATGCCTAGGTGGTTAGCGTCATCTAATATTTCCCTACAGAGGCAAGTAAAGTAACAAATAGCTTGGACATGCCTAGGTGGTTACCGTCATCTTATATGCCCCTACATAGTCAAGTAAAGTAACAAATAACTTGGACATGCCTAGGTGGTTACCATCATCTTATATGTCCCTACAGAGTCAAGTAAAGTAACAAATAGCTTGGACATGCCTAGGTGGTTAGCGTCATCTTATATTTCCCTACAGAGGCAAGTAAAGTAACAAATAGCTTGGACATGCCTAGGTGGTTACCGTCATCTTATATGTCCCTACAGAGGCAAGTAAAGTAGCAAATAGCTTGGACATGCCTAGGTGGTTACCGTCATCTTATATGTCCCTACAGAGGCAAGTAAAGTAGCAAAGAGCTTGGACATGCCTAGGTGGTTACAATCATCTTATTTGTCCCTACAGAGGCAAGTAAAGTAGCAAATAGCTTGGACATGCCTAGGTGATTATCATCACCTTATATGTCTCTATAGAGGCAAGTAAAGTAGCAAATAGCTTGGACATGCCTAGGTGGTTAGCGTCATCTAATATTTCCCTACAGAGGCAAGTAAAGTAACAAATAGCTTGGACATGCCTAGGTGGTTACCGTCATCTTATATGTCCCTACAGAGGCAAGTAAAGTAGCAAATAGCTTGGACATGCCTAGGTGGTTACCGTCATCTTATATGTCCCTACAGAGGCAAGTAAAGTAGCAAATAGCTTGGACATGCCTAGGTGGTTACAATCATCTTATTTGTCCCTACAGAGGCAAGTGAAGTAACAAATAGCTTGTACATGCCTAGGTGGTTACCGTCATCTTATATGCCCCTACATAGTCAAGTAAAGTAACAAATAACTTGGACATGCCTAGGTGGTTACCGTCATCTTATATGTCCCTACAGAGTCAAGTAAAGTAACAAATAGCTTGGACATGCCTAGGTGGTTAGCGTCATCTTATATTTCCCTACAGAGGCAAGTAAAGTAACAAATAGCTTGGACATGCCTAGGTGGTTACCGTCATCTTATATGTCCCTACAGAGGCAAGTAAAGTAGCAAATAGCTTGGACATGCCTAGGTGGTTACCGTCATCTTATATGTCCCTACAGAGGCAAGTAAAGTAGCAAAGAGCTTGGACATGCCTAGGTGGTTACAATCATCTTATTTGTCCCTACAGAGGCAAGTAAAGTAGCAAATAGCTTGGACATGCCTAGGTGATTATCATCACCTTATATGTCTCTATAGAGGCAAGTAAAGTAGCAAATAGCTTGGACATGCCTAGGTGGTTAGCGTCATCTAATATTTCCCTACAGAGGCAAGTAAAGTAACAAATAGCTTGGACATGCCTAGGTGGTTACCGTCATCTTATATGTCCCTACAGAGGCAAGTAAAGTAGCAAATAGCTTGGACATGCCTAGGTGGTTACCGTCATCTTATATGTCCCTACAGAGGCAAGTAAAGTAGCAAATAGCTTGGACATGCCTAGGTGGTTACAATCATCTTATTTGTCCCTACAGAGGCAAGTGAAGTAGCAAATAGCTTGGACATGCCTAGGTGATTACCATCACCTTATATGTCCCTACAGAGGCAAGTAAAGTAGCAAATAGCTTGGACATGCCCAGGTGGTTACAATCATCTTATTTGTCCCTACAGAGGCAAGTAAAGGAACAAATAGCTTGGACATGCCTAGGTGGTTACCATCACCTTATATGTCCCTACATAGTCAAGTAAAGTAACAAATAGCTTGGACATGCCTAGGTGGTAACCATCATCTTATATGTCCCTACAGAGTCAAGTAAAGTAACAAATAGCTTGGACATGCCTAGGTGGTTAGCGTCATCTTATATTTCCCTACAGAGGCAAGTAAGGTAACAAATAGCTTGGACATGCCTAGGTGGTTACCGTCATCTTATATGTCCCTACAGAGGCAAGTAAAGTAGCAAATAGCTTGGACATGCCTAGGTGGTTACCGTCATCTTATATGTCCCTACAGAGGCAAGTAAAGTAGCAAAGAGCTTGGACATGCCTAGGTGGTTACAATCATCTTATTTGTCCCTACATAGGCAAGTAAAGTAGCAAATAGCTTGGACATGCCTAGGTGATTATCATCACCTTATATGTCTCTATAGAGGCAAGTAAAGTAGCAAATAGCTTGGACATGCCTAGGTGGTTACAATCATCTTATGTGTCCCCACAGTGGCAAGTAAAGAAGGAAATAGCTTGGACATGCCTAGGTGGTTACCATCACCTTATGTGTCCCCACAGAGGCAAGTAAAGTAGCAAATACACTGTAGCTTGGACATGTCTAGGTGGTTAGCGTCATCATACATGTCCCTACAGAGGCAAGTAAAGTAGCAAAGAGCTTGGACATGCCTAGGTGGTTACAATCATCTTATTTGTCCCTACAGAGGCAAGTAAAGTAGCAAATAGCTTGGACATGCCTAGGTGATTATCATCACCTTATATGTCTCTATAGAGGCAAGTAAAGTAGCAAATAGCTTGGACATGCCTAGGTGGTTAGCGTCATCTAATATTTCCCAACAGAGGCAAGTAAAGTAGCAAATAGCTTGGACATGCCTAGGTGGTTACCGTCATCTTATATGTCCCTACAGATTCAAATAAAGTAACAAATAGCTTGGACATGCCTAGGTGGTTACAATCACCTTATGTGTCCCCACAGAGGCAAGTAAAGTAACAAATAGCTTTGATATGCCTAGGTGTTAACCGTCATCTTATATGTCCCTACAGATTCAAATAAAGTAACAAATAGCTTGGACATGCCTAGGTGGTTACAATCACCTTATGTGTCCCCACAGAGGCAAGTAAAGTAACAAATAGCTTGGACATGCCTAGGTGGAGACAATCACCTTATGTGTCCCTACAGAGGCAAGTAAAGTAACAAATAGCTTGGACATGCCTAGGTGGTTACCGTCATCTTATATGTCCCTACAGAGGCAAGTAAAGTAGCAAATAGCTTGGACATGCCTAGGTGGTTACCATCATCTTATATGTCCCTACAGAGTCAAGTAAAGTAACAAATAGCTTGGACATGCCTAGGTGGTTAGCGTCATCTTATATTTCCCTACAGAGGCAAGTAAGGTAACAAATAGCTTGGACATGCCTAGGTGGTTACCGTCATCTTATATGTCCCTACAGAGGCAAGTAAAGTAGCAAATAGCTTGGACATGCCTAGGTGGTTACCGTCATCTTATATGTCCCTACAGAGGCAAGTAAAGTAGCAAAGAGCTTGGACATGCCTAGGTGGTTACAATCATCTTATTTGTCCCTACAGATGCAAGTAAAGTAGCAAATAGCTTGGACATGCCTAGGTGATTATCATCACCTTATATGTCTCTATAGAGGCAAGTAAAGTAGCAAATAGCTTGGACATGCCTAGGTGGTTACAATCATCTTATGTGTCCCCACAGTGGCAAGTAAAGAAGGAAATAGCTTGGACATGCCTAGGTGGTTACCATCACCTTATGTGTCCCCACAGAGGCAAGTAAAGTAGCAAATACACTGTAGCTTGGACATGTCTAGGTGGTTAGCGTCATCATACATGTCCCTACAGAGGCAAGTAAAGTAGCAAAGAGCTTGGACATGCCTAGGTGGTTACAATCATCTTATTTGTCCCTACAGAGGCAAGTAAAGTAGCAAATAGCTTGGACATGCCTAGGTGATTATCATCACCTTATCTGTCTCTATAGAGGCAAGTAAAGTAGCAAATAGCTTGGACATGCCTAGGTGGTTAGCGTCATCTAATATTTCCCTACAGAGGCAAGTAAAGTAGCAAATAGCTTGGACATGCCTAGGTGGTTACCGTCATCTTATGTGTCCCCACAGAGGCAAGTAAAGTAACAAATAGCTTTGATATGCCTAGGTGGTAACCGTCATCTTATATGTCCCTACAGATTCAAATAAAGTAACAAATAGCTTGGACATGCCTAGGTGGTTACAATCACCTTATGTGTCCCCACAGAGGCAACTAAAGTAACAAATAGCTTGGACATGCCTAGGTGGATACAATCACCTTATGTGTCCCTACAGAGGCAAGTAAAGTAACAAATAGCTTGGACATGCCTAGGTGGTTACCGTCATCTTATATGTCCCTACAGAGGCAAGTAAAGTAGCAAATAGCTTGGACATGCCTAGGTGGTTACCGTCATCTTATATGTCCCTACAGAGGCAAGTAAAGTAGCAAATAGCTTGGACATGCCTAGGTGGTTACAATCATCTTATTTGTCCCTACAGAGGCAAGTGAAGTAACAAATAGCTTGGACATGCCTAGGTGGTTAACGTCATCTTATATGTCCCTACAGAGTCAAGTAAAGTAGCAAATAGCTTGGACATGCCTAGGTGGTTACCGTCATCTTATATGTCCCTACAGAGTCAAGTAAAGTAACAAATAGCTTGGACATGCCTAGGTGGTTACCATCATCTTATGTGCCCCTACAGAGTCAAGTAAAGTAACAAATAGCTTGGACATGCCTAGGTGGTTACCATCACCTTATATGTTCCTACAGAGGCAAGTAAAGTAGCAAATAGATTGGACATGCCTAGATGGTTACTGTCATCTTATATGTCCCTACATAGTCAAGTAAAGTAACAAATAGCTTGGACATGCCTAGGTGGTTACCGTCATCGTATATGTCCCTACAGAGGCAAGTAAAGTAACAAATAGCTTGGACATGCCTAGGTGGTTACCGTCATCTTATATGCCCCTACATAGACAAGTAAAGTAACAAATAGCTTGGACATGCCTAGGTGGTTACCATCATCTTATATGTCCCTACAGAGTCAAGTAAAGTAACAAATAGCTTGGACATGCCTAGGTGGTTAGCATCATCTTATATCTCCCTACAGAGGCAAGTAAAGTAATTAATAGCTTGGACATGCCTAGGTGGTTACCGTCATCTTATATGTCCCTACAGAGGCAAGTAAAGTAGCAAAGAGCTTGGACATGCCTAGGTGGTTAGCGTCATCTTATATTTCCCTACAGAGGCAAGTAAGGTAACAAATAGCTTGGACATGCCTAGGTGGTTACCGTCATCTTATATGTCCCTACAGAGGCAAGTAAAGTAGCAAATAGCTTGGACATGCCTAGGTGGTTACCGTCATCTTATATGTCCCTACAGAGGCAAGTAAAGTAGCAAAGAGCTTGGACATGCCTAGGTGGTTACAATCATCTTATTTGTCCCTACAGATGCAAGTAAAGTAGCAAATAGCTTGGACATGCCTAGGTGATTATCATCACCTTATATGTCTCTATAGAGGCAAGTAAAGTAGCAAATAGCTTGGACATGCCTAGGTGGTTACAATCATCTTATGTGTCCCCACAGTGGCAAGTAAAGAAGGAAATAGCTTGGACATGCCTAGGTGGTTACCATCACCTTATGTGTCCCCACAGAGGCAAGTAAAGTAGCAAATACACTGTAGCTTGGACATGTCTAGGTGGTTAGCGTCATCATACATGTCCCTACAGAGGCAAGTAAAGTAGCAAAGAGCTTGGACATGCCTAGGTGGTTACAATCATCTTATTTGTCCCTACAGAGGCAAGTAAAGTAGCAAATAGCTTGGACATGCCTAGGTGATTATCATCACCTTATATGTCTCTATAGAGGCAAGTAAAGTAGCAAATAGCTTGGACATGCCTAGGTGGTTAGCGTCATCTAATATTTCCCTACAGAGGCAAGTAAAGTAGCAAATAGCTTGGACATGCCTAGGTGGTTACCGTCATCTTATGTGTCCCCACAGAGGCAAGTAAAGTAACAAATAGCTTTGATATGCCTAGGTGGTAACCGTCATCTTATATGTCCCTACAGATTCAAATAAAGTAACAAATAGCTTGGACATGCCTAGGTGGTTACAATCACCTTATGTGTCCCCACAGAGGCAACTAAAGTAACAAATAGCTTGGACATGCCTAGGTGGATACAATCACCTTATGTGTCCCTACAGAGGCAAGTAAAGTAACAAATAGCTTGGACATGCCTAGGTGGTTACCGTCATCTTATATGTCCCTACAGAGGTAAGTAAAGTAGCAAATAGCTTGGACATGCCTAGGTGGTTACCGTCATCTTATATGTCCCTACAGAGGCAAGTAAAGTAGCAAATAGCTTGGACATGCCTAGGTGGTTACAATCATCTTATTTGTCCCTACAGAGGCAAGTGAAGTAACAAATAGCTTGGACATGCCTAGGTGGTTAACGTCATCTTATATGTCCCTACAGAGTCAAGTAAAGTAGCAAATAGCTTGGACATGCCTAGGTGGTTACCGTCATCTTATATGTCCCTACAGAGTCAAGTAAAGTAACAAATAGCTTGGACATGCCTAGGTGGTTACCATCATCTTATGTGCCCCTACAGAGTCAAGTAAAGTAACAAATAGCTTGGACATGCCTAGGTGGTTACCATCACCTTATATGTTCCTACAGAGGCAAGTAAAGTAGCAAATAGATTGGACATGCCTAGATGGTTACTGTCATCTTATATGTCCCTACATAGTCAAGTAAAGTAACAAATAGCTTGGACATGCCTAGGTGGTTACCGTCATCGTATATGTCCCTACAGAGGCAAGTAAAGTAACAAATAGCTTGGACATGCCTAGGTGGTTACCGTCATCTTATATGCCCCTACATAGACAAGTAAAGTAACAAATAGCTTGGACATGCCTAGGTGGTTACCATCATCTTATATGTCCCTACAGAGTCAAGTAAAGTAACAAATAGCTTGGACATGCCTAGGTGGTTAGCATCATCTTATATCTCCCTACAGAGGCAAGTAAAGTAATTAATAGCTTGGACATGCCTAGGTGGTTACCGTCATCTTATATGTCCCTACAGAGGCAAGTAAAGTAGCAAAGAGCTTGGACATGCCTAGGTGGTTACAATCATCTTATTTGTCCCTACAGAGGCAAGTAAAGTAGCAAATAGCTTGGACATGCCTAGGTGATTATCATCACCTTATATGTCTCTATAGAGGCAAGTAAAGTAGCAAATAGCTTGGACATGCCTAGGTGGTTAGCGTAATCATACATGTCCCTACAGAGGCAAGTAAAGTAGCAAATAGCTTGGACATGCCTAGGTGGTTACCGTCATCTTATGTGTCCCCACAGAGGCAAGTAAAGTAACAAATAGCTTTGATATGCCTAGGTGGTAACCGTCATCTTATATGTCCTTACAGAGTCAAATAAAGTAACAAATAGCTTGGACATGCCTAGGTGGTTACAATCACCTTATGTGTCCCCACAGAGGCAAGTAAAGTAACAAATAGCTTGGACATGCCTAGGTGGTTACAATCACCTTAAGTGTCCCTACAGAGGCAAGTAAAGTAGCAAATAGCTTGGACATGCCTAGGTGGTTAACGTCATCTTATATGTCCCTACAGAGTCAAGTAAAGTAACAAATAGCTTGGACATGCCTAGGTGGTTACCATCATCTTATATGTCCCTACAGAGTCAAGTAAAGTAACAAATAGCTTGGACATGCCTAGGTGGTTACCGTCATCTTATATGTCCCTAGAGAGTCAAGTAAAGTAACAAATAGCTTGGACATGCCTAGGTGGTTACCATCATCTTATGTGCCCCTACAGAGTCAAGTAAAGTAACAAATAGCTTGGACATGCCTAGGTGGTTACAATCACCTTATGTGTCCCCACAGAGGCAAGTAAAGTAGCAAATAGCTTGGACATGACTAGGTGGTTACCGTCATCTTATATGCCCCTACAGAGTCAAATAAAGTAACTAATAGCTTGGACATGCCTAGGTGGTTAACATCATCTTATGTGTCCCTACAGAGTCAAGTAAAGTAACATATAGCTTGGACATGCCTAGGTGGTTACCATCATCTTATATGTCCCTACAGAGGCAAGTAAAGTAGCAAATAGCTTGGACATGACTAGGTGGTTACCATCATCTTATATTTCCCTACAGAGGCAAGTAAAGTAACAAATAGCTTGGACATGCCTAGGTGGTTAGCGTCATCTAATATTTCCCTACAGAGGCAAGTAAAGTAACAAATAGCTTGGACATGCCTAGGTGGTTACCGTCATCTTATATGTCCCTACAGAGGCAAGTAAAGTAGCAAATAGCTTGGACATGCCTAGGTGGTTACCGTCATCTTATATGTCCCTACAGAGGCAAGTAAAGTAGCAAATAGCTTGGACATGCCTAGGTGGTTACAATCATCTTATTTGTCCCTACAGAGACAAGTAAAGTAACAAATAGCTTGGACATGCCTAGGTGATTACCATCACCTTATATGTCCCTACAGAGGCAAGTAAAGTAGCAAATAGCTTGGACATGCCTAGGTGGTTACCATCACCTTATATGTCCCTACAGAGTCAAGTACAGTAACAAATAGCTTGGACATGCCTAGGTGGTTAGCGTCATCTTATATTTCCCTACAGAGGCAAGTAAAGTAACAAATAGCTTGGACATGCCTAGGTGGTTATCATCATCTTATATTTCCCTACAGAGGCAAGTATAGTAACAAATAGCTTGGACATGCCTAGGTGGTTAGTGTCATCTAATATTTCCCTACAGAGGCAAGTAAAGTAACAAATAGCTTGGACATGCCTAGGTGGTTACCGTCATCTTATATGTCCCTACAGAGGCAAGTAAAGTAACAAATAGCTTTGACATGCCTAGGTGGTTACCGTCATCTTATATGTCCCTACAGAGGCAAGAAAAGTAGCAAATAGCTTGGACATGCCTAGGTGGTTACCGTCATCTTATATGTCCCTACAGAGGCAAGTAAAGTAGCAAATAGCTTGGACATGCCTAGGTGGTTACAATCATCTTCTTTGTCCCTACAGAGGCAAGTGAAGTAGCAAATAGCTTGGACATGCCTAGGTGATTACCATCACCTTATATGTCCCTACAGAGGCAAGTAAAGTAGCAAATAGCTTGGACATGCCTAGGTGGTTACAATCATCTTATGTGTCCCTACAGAGGCAAGTAAAGGAACAATTAGCTTGGACATGCCTAGGTGGTTACCATCACCTTATATATCCCTACAGAGGCAAGCAAAGTAGCAAATAGCTTGGACATGCCTAGGTGGCTACCGTCATCGTATATGTCCCCACAGAGGCAAGTTAAGTAACAAATAGCTTGGACATGCCTAGGTGGTTACCATATACCTTATATGTCCCTACAGAGGCAAGTAAAGTAACAAATAGCTTGGACATGCCTAGATGGTTACTGTCATCTTATATGTCCCTCAATAGTCAAGTAAAGTAACAAATAGCTTGGACATGCCTAGGTGGTTACCGTCATCGTATATGTCCCTAATGAGGCAAGTAAAGTAACAAATAGCTTGGACATGCCTAGGTGGTTACCGTCATTTTATATGCCCCTACATAGTCAAGTAAAGTAAAAAATAGCTTGGACATGCCTACGTGGTTACCATCATCTTATATGTCCCTACAGAGTCAAGTAAAGTAACAAATAGCTTGGACATGCCTAGGTGGTTAGCGTCATCTTATATTTCCCTACAGAGGCAAGTAATGTAACAAATAGCTTGGACATGCCTAGTTGGTTTGCGTCATCTTATATTTCCCTACAGAGGCAAGTAAAGTAACAAATAGCTTGGACATGCCTAGGTGGTTACCGTCATCTTATATGTCCCTACAGAGGCAAGTAAAGTAGCAAATAGCTTTGACATGCCTAGGTGGCTCCCTACAGAGGCAAGTAAAGTAGCAAATAGCTTGGACATGTCTAGGTGGTTACAATCATATTATTTGTCCCTACAGAGGCAAGTAAAGTAGCAAATAGCTTGGACATGCCTAGGTGATTACCATCACCTTATATGTCCCTACAGAGTCAAATAAAGTAACAAATAGCTTGGACATGCCTAGGTGATTACCATCACCTTATATGTCTCTACAGAGGCAAGTAAAGTAGCAAATAGCTTGGACATGCCTTGGTGGTTACAATCATCTTATGTGTCCCCACAGAGGCAAGTAAAGTAGCAAATACACTGTAGCTTGGACATGCCTAGGTGGTTAGCGTCATCATACATGTCCCTACAGAGGCAAGTAAAGTAGCAAATAGCTTTGACATGCCTAGGTGGCTCCCTACAGAGGCAAGTAAAGTAGCAAATAGCTTGGACATGTCTAGGTGGTTACAATCATATTATTTGTCCCTACAGAGGCAAGTAAAGTAGCAAATAGCTTGGACATGCCTAGGTGATTACCATCACCTTATATGTCCCTACAGAGTCAAATAAAGTAACAAATAGCTTGGACATGCCTAGGTGGTTACCATCACCTTATATGTCCCTACAGAGGCAAGTAAAGTAGCAAATAGCTTAGACATGTCTAGGTGGTTACCAATACCTTATATGTCCCTACAGAGGCAAGTAAAGTAGCAAATAGCTTGGACATGCCTTGGTGGTTACAATCATCTTATATTTCCCTACAGAGGCAAGTAAAGTAACAAATAGCTTAGACATGTCTAGGTGGTTACCAATACCTTATATGTCCCTACAGAGGCAAGTAAAGTAGCAAATAGCTTGGACATGCCTAGGTGGTTACCATCACCTTATATTTCCCTACAGAGGCAAGTAAAGTAGCAAATAGCTTAGACATGTCTAGGTGGTTACCAATACCTTATATGTCCCTACAGAGGCAAGTAAAGTAGCAAATAGCTTGGACATGCCTTGGGGGTTACAATCATCTTATATTTCCCTACAGAGGCAAGTAAAGTAACAAATAGCTTAGACATGTCTAGGTGGTTACCAATACCTTATATGTCCCTACAGAGGCAAGTAAAGTAGCAAATAGCTTGGACATGTCTAGGTGGTTACAATCATATTATTTGTCCCTACAGAGGCAAGTAAAGTAGCAAATAGCTTGGACATGCCTAGGTGATTACCATCACCTTATATGTCCCTACAGAGTCAAATAAAGTAGCAAATAGCTTGGACATGTCTAGGTGGTTACAATCATATTATTTGTCCCTACAGAGGCAAGTAAAGTAGCAAATAGCTTGGACATGCCTAGGTGATTACCATCACCTTATATGTCCCTACAGAGTCAAATAAAGTAACAAATAGCTTGGACATGACTAGGTGGTTACCATCATCTTATATTTCCCTACAGAGGCAAGTAAAGTAGCAAATAGCTTGGACATGCCTTGGTGGTTACAATCATCTTATGTGTCCCCACAGAGGCAAGTAAAGTAGCAAATACACTGTAGCTTGGACATGCCTAGGTGGTTAGCGTCATCATACATGTCCCTACAGAGGCAAGTAAAGTAGCAAATAGCTTGGACATGCCTAGGTGGTTACCATCACCTTATATGTCCCTACAGAGGCAAGTAAAGTAGCAAATAGCTTAGACATGTCTAGGTGGTTACCGTCATCTTATATGTCCCTACAGAGCCAAGTAAAGTAGCAAATAGCTTGGACATGCCTAGGTGGTTACCATCACCTTATATGTCCGTACAGAGGCAAGTAAAGTAGGAAATAGCTTGGACATGCCTTTCCTTAAGCTCTCTTTGACTTCCAACTAGGTTTGTCACGTTGTGGGATCTTATGGCGCTAGGTGGTTCACATCCATATCCAAACTGTGGGTTATTTCTAGATGAATTGCTGATACTGAGGCATGTAAATAAGACCTCTTCACAATTGATCGTCCTCGCTCAACATAAAACAGGCCATATTAGTCCATACCTACATGGCTGAAGGGGGGTAACTATGGTGTTACTCGATCCGCTGGCAGGTTGGCCATCATTTGTTCTTATAAATTAAGCACACTTTGATACCATCCGCTTGATTGATTGTCCTGCTCCTAGAATCGAGTACTGCTACCTGAGACTTGAAAGCATAACATTTCTTCCAAGGTGACCTACTTGTTGATGGGTGTGACGCAGAATCAAGTTGGATACAGTTGAGTTTTTTTGCAATATGATGGGATGTTTGGCGTCATAGCTCTGTTTCTTGCAGGCGTCCACCAACTCTGAGAATTTGGTCTTTCAGGAATGGGTTTAGCTTTTTCCGGGGACTGGATTTGTTGATTCATTTTGATGTGGATGTCTTCTGATCTTTTACTCTGATGATTCTGTACACAAATGATCAATTTTCTTTCTGCCTTTTCTAGATCTTCTACAATTAGCTCAAATACTATTTCTTTATCTTTTGTCTGTTTTTCTTCATGCTTTTTACTTGTCTGCCTTTGTTCATTCTTGTTTTCTTTGGATTTCTCAGTGTGGTCCTTGAGCTTTTGAATGAATATAACTATCAGTGCAGCTGCTCATTTCAGCCTTCTCCAGTCAGAATAGTGATTGATGAGCTTCTCGATAGGGTTTGAGGACACTTGATCTTCTGGCTTTACCATGTTGACAGATTTCTGGATCATTCTCTCAGATGACTGTGGGATTGTCAGGTTACAAAGGTCATTTTCTCTCCATGCATCAGGAAATCTGGGCCATTAAACCACTTCTTGCAGCTTACAAGTTTGTCAAGACGCATTCTCCTTAAAGCCCAGTCAGCAGGATTAGACCAAGTAAGTACATACTTCCATTGTCGTACCTGTGCACAGTCTCTTATCACTGTTATCCTGTTGGCTACAAACGTTTGGAATCTTGAAGTATCATTTCGGATATATCGCAATACAGACATACTGTCAGTCCAGTGGGTGATGCTGTCAATGTTCAACATAAGTTCCTTAATTGCGACTTGGCAGAGCTTCACACCAACAGTAAGTGTGGTTGCAGTTAGTTCCATATGAGCTGTTATGACTTTCTTAAGAGGAGCAATTCTTGTTTTGGATATCATGAAGGAACAGTGAACTTCATCTTTCTCGTTGATAAAACGCATTTATATCACCACTCCATAACCAAGCTCACATGCATCGCAAAATACATGGAGTTCATAGGTTTTCACTTTTCCAAACTCTGTAGGCTTGTAGCAACGACTGAGCTGTATGCTTGAATGTTTGGGAAGACTTGCTTGCCATTCGTTCCCTTGTTTCATGCAGATCTGTCTATTTCTTGATCCCAATCATGTGTCTTACATAGTCTGTGAAACAAGATCTTAGCGAGTAAAATGAAAGACGACGCCATACATAGAGAGTCACAGACAATGCTGGTGACAGACATAATTCCTCTTTTTTCACTTGGCTTTGGTTTTTCTGTAATCTTGAAGCTAAGGAAATCATTCTCAACAGACCAAAATATCCCAAGTGCTCTTTCACAAGGTAATGAGTCAAAATCTAGGTCTAAGTCTCTTACATTATTTTCTCTTTCCTCAACTGGGATGAACTTTACTTGATGGCTGTTGCTTATCCACTTTGTTAACCTGAAACCTCCTTCACTGCAAAGTTTGGTGACTTCATCCAAAGACTTTGCCATCTCTTGGTCCAAATCTTCAGATGCAAGGCAATCATCAACATAGAAGTTGGATATGATCATGTCTGTTATCTTATTGTCATAAGAGTTCTTCCTGTCTCTTGCAGTCTGATGCAGAGTGAAAGCTGCGCAACTTGCAGACGATACGGCACCCAAAATGTGTACAAGCATTCTAAATACCGTGAGTTTATCTTCATAGTTACCATCCGGCCACCATACTAACCTCAGAAAATCACAGACTTTCTTGGGAACTCTCAATTGATAATACATCAATTCAATTTCAGTCATTACTGCAATTGGTTCCTCTCTCAAGCGCAACAGTATGCCGAGCAAACTTGTTGTGAGGTCTGGCCCTTGAAAGAGTGAGCTGTTGAGCGACATGCCTTGAAAGTTTGCTGTGCAGGCAAATACCACTCTAGATTTACCTGGATTCTCGGGTGATAGATGCCGTGGTGAGGAATGTACCAAGTTCTACCTGGGGAGCCTTTGATTTCTTCTGCTTGGACTTCTTGTGCATATTCTCTTGATATGATAGTATCCAGGAAATTCTTGTAATCTCCATGGAACTGTTTATCCATTTCAAATCTTTTCTTTAAACTTTGTAGTCTTTTCAATGCTTGTCCTTGATTGTCAGGCATGTGAGGTTCCATGTTTCTGAAGGGTAGGCCTATACTGTAGTGTCTTGTAGGTGGATTGATTTTGTTACTTTTTCAATAAAACCTTTATCTTCCTGCAAAATATCTTTATTGTTCATGTAAGGACTTCTCAGGAAAGTCAAAGTTCAGAGATTGAAGCATCACGCTGCTTCGCATGTTAATATTTCTGTCCTCATAACTCGGTTTTGCATTTTCTCTATATTTCCAGGTTTCATGACATTCCAGAGTGTCCAGCCGAGTCTTGTAGGTGTAGCGTGGGGGTTTCCACTTGGGCCTGTTCTTGTCTCAAGAGGAGAATAAGCATCAGGCACAGTGTGGATGCAGATTTCACTTTATCAAAGTTTTTTGGTTACAAAGTATTTCTTTCATATTTGTTCATATCATTTGACAAAGTCAAATTATCAATTATGTTAATCTCCAAAAGTTATCCAAAAACAATGTTTTACATTTTTGCAAAGTCTATTTCTTAGTCTTAAAAGAGCCAGGCTCAAGTCTAGAAAAACAGTCTGGATGTTTTCCCTATATGGTCATGCCATGTCATGTGACGGTAACATGAAAATCTTATGCAGTTTAGAGCACATGGCACAACAGTGAATGATTTGAAAGGACAGGTTGATTTTAGGAACACAGATGTGAGTTTTTACTTTTGTTTGAAATGAATGTATATTTGGAGATATTGAATAGCAAAACAATATATTTGCAATTTGAATAGTACTTTTGTTTGAAGTAGAATTAAATATTAATTTTTAATTGCAATTCAATACAGTAATGACTTTATCTTTCAAGGTTTTTCATTCAAATATTATAAGCAAAGTTATATTTATCTTGCAGTAGATACTAGAAGCTCTGCAAAATGTAATTTAATTGCTTTTGAGAAACCTTTTTGAGGGTTAATGAAACATGTTTTTTTCTAAACATTTTAGTAAGGATTTTTATTTGTTTCTTTTGTAGTTTTTGAACCTCGCCATTATCTATCAACGCAATGGAGTTTAATTGACTGTTATGTTACGCTGGCCAGTTATATCGTCCTTGACCAAATGAATATTGATGTCAATTTAAAGTCAAACTGACCAGTGAAAACACCACAGTTAAAAATGTCATGGATCAACGGAAAACTGATTATAATGAATAAACTGTCATGTCTCCATAATGGTGTGAGTTTTGATTATCTAAAAGTTCTTGCAACAACATTTGTTCAAAAAATCTTGGAAATTGAAAAAGGAACTTGTGCTGTTGTAACCATTTGACATTATTGAAGTGTATAATCGAATAACTATCAAGTGGTCATATATGAACTGCATCTCTTATAACTGTTTTCTAGTGGCAACTTGGTTCAAGGTTTGACAAACATGGAAACAAATGATAAAGTTGATGATGTGGCATTTGGTAATATGCAACCTGAGGGTAAGGATCAAGTTTCTGATGAGGAGTTCGAGACCAAAGCTTCACAGGATGGTGACAAAGTAAACGACCCAACCCAAGGTGCAGGATATTTTCCTAATCTACATCCAGCATCTACTGTCCAGAGTGAAGTGGAGTCGAAGGTTGAAGAGGATCCAGGTCAAGCCGCTGCTGCTGCTGCTGAGATTGTACAGAATACTGAGGGCGGTAAGAATAATGCTGAAGAAACCCTAGGACGAGGTGCACGTAAGAAGACATTGACTGATAAGGGTAAAGCAGAGAAACTGCGTTTGCTGAAGAATAAACAGACGTCTTTGCTATGTGCTATCACAAAAAAGAAAAATGAACTTTTGAAACTCATACAAAGTGGATCTTGTGACAATTTGCATTTAGTTAAGTTGACTTATGTTGAGTACAATGACTTATGTTCTCAGTATCATGCTCATTTTGAAGTTGTTTTCAGCGAGTTGACGTTTGAGGTTGACCAAGTCCGTGAGCTTGAGCGTTACGAGGACAGACAGGTTGCTTTTGATGAGTTTAGAGTGTATGTTGAGAGTTGGGTTGAGAAGAGTGAGAGAATGTTGGGTGATCAGTTAGAGAGTGCATCTAATTTGTTTGGGTCTAAGGTATCAAAATCTTCCTCTGCTAGGTCAACAAGGTCTGCATTGGCAAGAGAACGTGCTCGTCTTGCAGAACTTCATGCCCAGAAGTCTATGCAAGATGCAATAATGGAACATCAGAAGAAAACAGAAGAGCTGAGATTAGATATGAAAATTGCTAAGGCTAAAGCTAGAGAAATGGTATTTGCAGAGTTTGAATCTACATCTCTGGCAAATGTTAAGGTTGGAAATCCCAAAGGTGAGCTCCCTGTTGACATTAAACATGAATATCTTATGAAAAGTTTGACAAACTGTAATCTTAGTTCTCAGGATGCTGATAGGAAGCCGCCTTACCTACCTCAAGACTCGTGGACATCAGACCATCCTCCAGCTGTCAACGTGACGTCATACCAACCTTCAGCCAGAGTGACATCAGACCATCCTCCAGCTGTCAACGTGACGTCATACCAACCTTCAGCCAGAGTGACTTCAGACCATCCTCCAGCTGTCAACGTGCCTTCATACCAACCTCGAGCTGCAAGGACATCACACCTACCTCCAACTATCATGATGACTAAACCAAATCTGCAAGGTGCCAACGTGAGTACATCATACCTACCTTCAGTCTGCCAACTTGACGTCAGATCCTCCTCCCGGTGCCAATGTGAGTAATTCTTGCCTTCAGTCAACAGCAAATGTTAATATGCCATACTTACCTCCAGCTGCCAACTTGACGTCAGAAATGGATGCTGCTCCAATGATGACGTCACACCTGCCATCTACTGATTCCAGGTTTATGCCTGCATATCAACAGTATCCACCGCCTGGTTTGTTTGTGTCACCTGTTACACCCTCACCTACATCTCTGCCACAACCAGAAGTACCAAAGTTCAAAGGTGACCCTACTGACTTTATCACTTTCATGATGGCTTTTGATGCACGCATTGTTCCCAATACTACTAATGATGTGGATAGGCTCTATTACCTTGATCAGTTGTTGATAGGGGAATGTAAAGATTTGATATCTGGATGTCTGTACATGGAACCAAGTGAAGGGTATCATTCAGCACGCCATCTTCTGAAGAAACATTATGGGGATCCTTATAGAATATCCTATGCTTATGTCAATCAAGTACTCTCTTGGCCATCTTTGAAGTATGATGATCCCAAACTGCTGAAACGATATTCTTTCTTCTTAATCAAGTGTAGTCATACAATGAGGACCATGTCTCATATGGCTGTCTTAAATTATACCCCAAATCTGAAAGCTGTTATCAGCAAATTGCCCATGTATCCACAGAATAGATGGCGAGACCAGGTGATTACACTTAGGCTGAAAGGAAGAGAGGTATCTTTCAAAGATGTTGTTGACTTTGTCCAATTTGCAGCAGAATCAGCAAATGAACCAGTATTCAGCAGAGAGGAACCCCAGAAAAGCACGACTACTTCAAGAACTCCAGTGCAACCTAGGTCAGGTAGACAGAAGTCAACAAGTTTTGCTACAAACGTAACTTCACATAGAACATTGTCATGCTATTATTGCCATAAGAACCATGATTTGGATGATTGTTGTCACTTTTTACAGAAATCACTGGAAGACCGAAAGAGTTTCCTGAAAGAAAAACGGATGTGCTTTGGATGTTATGGATCCAGCCACATTGCCAAGGGATGTGCAAGGAAACGACAATGTAAACAGTGTGGAAGGCGTCATCCAACTGTCATGCACGATGACAACTACATGCCATCAGCGAGGAACACATCACCAAAGGAAAGCCAACGTGACGCAGCCTCAGCCAACACAGTCTCAGCATCATGCAATACAAACTTTGACAATGGAGAACTAGTTCTTCAAGCCGTTCTTCCTGTTCTTGTTCATCAAAAAGGTAAAGACACTTGTATCAAAACCTATGCTTTACTCGACAATGGTAGCACTGGATGTTTTGTCACTGATAACCTTGTTGAAGAGATAAAAGCATCATCAACTGCATCCTTATTGAAACTGAAAACTATGCATGGTGTACAGACAGTAAATACATGCTCAGTATCTAATCTCATTGTGACAAGCTTAGATGGTCAGAACAAGATATGTTTACCAAAATGCTTTACCAGGGAAGAGATACCAGTGAGTCACAATCAGATTCCTAATGCAAATGTTCTTAAACAATTTCCTCATCTGAAACAGGTGGCAGAAGTGTTGCCGGACTTTAGCCCATCCACCGATGTCGGCCTCCTTATTGGGAGCAACTGCCCTGTAGCACTGCAGCCACAACGTATAGTGCCAACTGATGGAAAAGGTCCTTTTGCCGTTCTGTATCAACTTGGGTTGACAGTCAGCGGCCCAGTCCAGGTTCAGTTCAACCAAGGTAACAACAACCTCACCTGTAACACAGCCAGCTTTCATGAGGTAACAAGGGTTACAGAATGTCCAACTCCTGACAGAATACTCAAAATGTTTCAACTAGACTTCAGTGAAAAGGATCAAGGTAAAGGACCTGGAGACAAAGGAAACTCAAGAGAAGATGAAAGATTTCTTAGCATAGCAAAAGATAACATGAGGTTTGTAGATGGACACTTTGAGCTCCCCTTACCATTGAAGGACAAGGCACAGACGGCAAATAACCGAGCACAAGCAGTGAAGCGAGCAAAATGGCAGACAAAGAAAATGATGGACAATGATCAGTATTACCAAGATTACTGTGCATTTATGGATAATCTCTTGTCTCACAACTATGCCTACAAAATACCACCAAATGAAATCCAGGCCTCACCAGATCAAATTTGGTACTTGCCTCACCATGGTGTCTACCACCCCAAGAAGCCCCAAAAGATTCGAGTAGTCTTTGATGCTAGTGCTACCTTTAATGGTTCTTCATTGAATGATCGACTGTTGCAGGGACCTGACCTGACAAACTCTCTGATCGGTGTCCTTACAAGATTCCGGACTGAACCAGTGGCCTTTATGGGCGATATAGAGGCAATGTTTTATCAGGTAAAAGACCCTATTGATCAACATGACCAGCTTCGATTCCTATGGTGGCCTGACGGCAATCTGAAATCAGAACTTGAGGAATACAGGATGTCAGTCCATATATTTGGTGCCATATCCTCCCCAAGTATATCGAACTTTGCTCTCAAAGCTACAGCTGACAAGGCAGAAGACAAGTATGGAACTGAAGTTGCTGACACTATCAGAAGAAACTTCTATGTGGATGATTGGTTGAAGTCTGCAGAAAATGATGATAAAGCCATCAAACTCGTCAAGGATGTTCAAGCAGCATGTGAGGAAGGTGGATTCCGTTTAACAAAGTTTGTATCAAACAGCAAAAACGTTCTGAAATCGATTCCTGAAGTTGATCGGGCAAAACAGATCCAAACTTGTGACCTTGATTATGATGAGATCCCTATAGACCGAGCACTAGGTCTTCAATGGCATGTCAGCTCAGATATGTTTGGTTTCTCCACAGATCTACCCAGCAAGCCAGTGACTAGAAGAGGAATACTGTCAACTGTGTCCTCTCTATATGATCCACTCTGTATGGTATCTCCTGTTATTCTGCCTGCAAAGAAGATCTTGAAGGACCTCTGTGTAGACAAAACGCTGGGATGGGATGACGATATACCATCAGAACTAAACCACAGATGGAAAGACTGGTTGAATCATTTGCCACAACTTGGCGAGTTGAGAATACCTAGATGTGAAAGGCCAGTTGATTTTGGAAGCATTGTATCCAGACAGTTACATCTTTTTTCAGATGCCAGTTCCCTTGGTTACGGATGTGCAGCATACTTGCGCCTACTAGACGAAAACAAGAACATCCATGTTTCCTTCCTTATGGGCAAGTCAAGGTTGGCACCAGTGAAAATCATTACCATCCCAAGACTTGAACTAACAGCAGCATCTGTTTCACTCCAGTTAGGCCAGCAGTTACTGAACCAGCTTGACATGAAGATTGTTACAGTCTCATATTACACCGACTCGTCCACTGTTCTTCACTACATCAACAATGAAACAAAACGTTTCCCAATATTTGTGGCCAAAAGAGTTCGTCTGATTAGAGACTATTCCTATCCATCTCAGTGGAAATTCATCGACTCCAAAAGCAATCCAGCTGACATGGCATCAAGAGGCTTAAATGTGGAACAACTTCTTCATGCTAGCACGTGGTTTAATGGGCCAAACTTCCTCCACGATAACGAATCAGAATGGCCAAGCTCCTCAATTCCAAATACACCGATGGAAACAGTAGCAACCATGGAATTACAAACAGAGATTACAGATTGTATGGAGAAGTTAATCTCTCACTACTCGACTTGGTATCGTTTGAAACGAGCTGTAGCTGTCTATATCACACTCAGAGATTTGGTCTACTCACGTATCAAGAAGGACGAACACCTGATGTCAACTGAACATCCCTTCAGTGTAGAGAAACTAGAGGAAGCAGAACGCACTGTAATCAAGTATGTTCAACGTGAAGCATTTCCTGTAGAGTCAGAAAGTCTGTCTGATGTCTCGGGCAAACGAGGCCGAGTGTTGAAAAGCATATATAGAAGATGGAATACTGAGATTGGGTGGCCGCTTAAGGAGAGCAGATATTCAGACAGACATGATGCACCAGATCCTGCTTCCCAGTAAAAGCCATGTGACCAAACTCATCATTCAGGACATACACATCAGACTAGGTCACAGTGGTCGAAATCATGTTTTGTCGATGCTGAGAGAGAAGTACTGGATCATCAAAGCCAACTCCAGGGTAAGGAATGTTCTCTCATAATGTGTTACATGTCGACGAATGAAAGCTCCTGTAAGCAACCAGAAAATGGCAGACCTACCAGCCTGCAGAGTTAATCCATCACCACCCTTCACCCATACAGGTATAGATTTCTTTGATCCACATGTGGTTAAAGAGGGAAGGAAATATGCTAAAAGGTATGGAGCGTTGTTTACCTGTTTGGCCTGTAGGGCAATTCATGTTGAAACTGCTATTTCACTTGACACTGATTCCTTTATTTTAGCGCTGAGACGCTTCATTGCAAGGAGAGGACCAATCAAGGAGATCCTGTGTGACAACGGGACAAACTTTGTCGGGGCAGAAAGAGAGCTGCGTGAAGCTGTCATGGAAATGGATCAGGATAGAGTGACAGAATATCTACTGAAACAGGAGATCAAGTGGAAGTTCAATCCGCCTGCTGCAAGTCATATGGGAGGCAGCTGGGAAAGGATGATTGGCTCAGTTCGCAAGGTATTGTCTCCTTTATTGAAAGAGTTTGGTGACAGAATAGATGATGAATCATACCGAACGCTTCTCTGTGAAGTTGAAGCAATTGTCAACTCAAGACCTTTGACCACAGTATCAGATGACCCCAGTGACCTCAATCCCATCACTCCTAGTCATTTCTTAATGCACAAATTGGATGTGTACTTTCCTCCCCCAGGTCAGTTCCACAGACATGATGTGTACATGAGACGTAGATGGAGAAGGGTACAATACCTTGCCAGCTTATTCTGGACACGATGGCGCAAAGAATACCTCCCTACCTTACAGGAACGACAGAAATGGATAGTGCCAAAACGTAATCTTCAGATTGATGATGTTGTCCTGATCAAAGACGAGAATTTGCACAGGTCTGAATGGGCGATGGGGCGTGTGGTCAGTTGTGAGGCCAGAAAGTCTGGCTTGGTGCGAAGTGTGGAAGTGAAAACCCAGAAGGATCAGTTGAGAAGGCCAATACACAAGCTTGTCTTGTTGTTAGCAAAAAGTGAGTGAATGAAGGTTTGGTTTGTCAAGTTTTGTTTGCTTGAAAATGATGGATTACAGTGTGAATTAATAAATCTGCATATTTTGTAGGGTTTTTGTTAAACAGAAGGTTACTGTTTAAGAGGCCGAGTATGTGGATGCAGATTTCACTTTATCAAAGTTTTTTGGTTACAAAGTATTTCTTTCATATTTGTTCATATCATTTGACAAAGTCAAATTATCAATTATGTTAATCTCCAAAAGTTATCCAAAAACAATGTTTTACATTTTTGCAAAGTCTATTTCTTAGTCTTAAAAGAGCCAGGCTCAAGTCTAGAAGGAACAGTCTGGATGTTTTCCCTATATGGTCATGCCTTGTCATGTGACGGTAACATGAAAATCTCATGCAGTTTAGAGCACATGGCACAACAGTGAATGATTTGAAAGGACAGGTTGATTTTAGGAACACAGATGTGAGTTTTTACTTTTGTTTGAAATGAATGTATATTTGGAGATATTGAATAGCCAAACAATATATTTGCAATTTGAATAGTAATTTTGTTTGAAGTAGAATTAAATATTAATTTTTAATTGCAATTCAATACAGTAATGACTTTATCTTTCAAGGTTTTTCATTCAAATATTATAAGCAAAGTTATATTTATCTTGCAGTAGATACTAGAAGCTCTGCAAAATGTAATTTAAATGCTTTTGAGAAACCTTTTTGAGGGTTAATGAAACATGTTTTTTTCTAAACATTTTAGTAAGGATTTTAATTTGTTTCTTTTGTAGTTTTTGAACCTCGCCATTATCTATCAACGCAATGGAGTTTAATTGACTGTTATGTTACGCTGGCCAGTTATATAGTCCTTGACCAAATGAATATTGATGTCAATTTAAAGTCAAACTGACCAGTGAAAACACCACAGTTAAAAATGTCATGGATCAACGGAAAACTGATTATAATGAATAAACTGTCATGTCTCCATAATGGTGTGAGTTTTGATTATCTAAAAGTTCTTGCATCAACACACAGTACATCCTATAAGCAATTCAACGTCATAATCTATCTCATTCAGTTGTAGATCAGGTAGATGAGGCCAGTCAGCTATGTCATCAGTTGTTGGGATGTGTCGTCTCATTACTGGTAGCTTGTCTTTGGAGTAGACTGTTGGGAGAGATACACTGTTGCTGCAGTCTAGGTTGTCAACTACAAGTCCATTAATTGCTGTCACATTTGATGTATGTGTTGATCCCATGGTGTCAATGGCGATCCTCTGTTTTCTTCCATTGCAGCCAAGTTCTCTAGCCAGGGAGTCTGAACAAATTTAAATGGTGTTTCCTGGATCAGGAAACGCATATATGGTGCAAGTCTTAACACTGTCCTTCAGTGATACAACTACAGGAATGATAGATAACGTACTATCACCATATCCGGCCTCCATTATCTTGATGTCTGTATCATCAACTTCTGTGCAGGCACTTAACATCTTTCTGATTGTGTCAGGGTTCATGTGCAAAATAGTGTGATGGTTTCTGCCACAGATGTTGCATCTTACTTGAACTTGACAGTCCTTACTCATGCGACCTTGTGCTAAACATCTAAAACATAGTCCTTGTGATCTCATAAATGCTAGCCTTTCACTGGATGGTTTTGCAGACAGTTCTCTACAAATTAAATTTTATGAGAAGTCCTTTCACAGAAAAGACATGGTTTCTTTGCTTTGTAGTCAAACTCGAAATGAGTAGAAGATTTAAAGCTCTGGTCTGGTCTGGTCTGTCCCGAGTAGGCTTGTTTTCCATGGCTTGTGTGCTGTAGGAACCTTTAGGTTTGGACATGCGACTTGAACCTTGGAACTTTGGAGAATCAGTAGCCCTTAGTGCCTCTTTGCCTTACTTGGGACCAGTTGCTTTTCTTGCCTCACGCTTGACGAAGGTAGTAAAGTCTCTTAGCTGAACTGTATTCCCCTTCTCTTTAATCTGTAGCATAATGTTCCTCCATTTCTCATGGTGATAAACTGGTTACTTCACGACAAGTTTTCTCAGATTGTCTGAATATTCAAGAACTTGAGCAGATGGATAGTCTTTACTGCATTCTCACTCAGATAAGAAGATTAAAAAATCATCTAATGCCTTGGGGTTATCCGGTTTAATGCTTGGCAAACTGAGAGCTCTCTTCACTAAAGCACTTTCCAGGGCGTCGTAATTGCCATATCTTTCATCTAATTTAGCCAACGCTGCCCGATAACCTACTCTACCACTAAGATAGCTGAACCCTGTCACCACTCTATGAGCTTCCCCTTAGGTAAACTGCTCCAGATAACTCATCTTCTCATCCTCATCTTCACAGTTGACAACTACCGTATTCCTAAACTGTCTCATGAACTTAGGATAATCAAGAGGGTTACCGCTGGACTTCTGAATGTCACTACAGGTTTCCTTAAATGTCTGACAACCGATATCAAGTCAGTAGCACTGCCTACATTTCTACGCCTTTCCTTTCAAACAATTCGACTTACACTGATCCTATCATCTTTATCCTTTATTTCAGGCAATGTAGCTTCAAAGTTATCAAGAGCCTTGGATTTAACTTTAGAGATCTCTATCTGAGTTTGTAAATCAAGTTCATCCTCGTTCATCTTAATTTTCATCTTTTACATGTCTAACTCCTGTTTCTGTTTTAGAGCTTTAGCCATAGCATTTAATTCTGCCTCCTTTTGTTTAGCTTCTAACTTTTCAGAAATTTTGGAGTTAGCAATTGAACCACTGACTTTTGAATGAACCGACGATTTTAAGGAAACTAAGACACTTAGGTTTGAACCACTTCTCTGAATGTGACCATGTGTGACAAAGTATTGTTCAACAGAATATTTAAGTTCAAGCAAATTCTCATCTTCAGTTTAGCATTCATTTAGAAATCTCAACCTGGATGGTTCCACTAGCAACTTTGAATATCCATCTCTCTCAACAACAAAAACCGTGTCATATAATGTTAGCTAACTTGACTATTGCTTTCTCAAATCTTCTATCTTTTCTTTTGAACCTTCGCCCTCTTACATACAAGTCCTAATTCCTTCATATTCTTTGGTCAACTGTTTTCACAAACTTATGGGATTCTTTGATTTTACTTCGTGAATACTAGTGAATATTCAAGTCCCTTTTCTGTAAGCTTTCTTTTTCTAGTTTCCTTTTCTTCCATCTTTGGTCAATAATGTCAATGGTATAACTTCCTTATCTTTACTTTGTACTTGCTTTCTATGTTCTTCCAATAATTTTGACAGCTTCAGTATTTGATTAAACTTGTTTTATTCTTTCTTGACTTGTTTTCTTTCATTTAATTGTACATGTTCACTTTCTTGAATTCTCTTATTCTTATTTGCTATACATCTTCAATCTCTGGTAATATCTTCAGTTCTTGTGTAACATCTTCAATTTCTATAAAATATCTTCATTTCTTATACTTCAGTTCTCGCCCTCATCCGTTCTTATCCTTTAAGTCTTATTTCTTAAATTATTATTTCTTATTTTTTAGTTCTTATTTCTTCTTGCTAATGAGTACAGATTGACTGAAACATTATCAAACCTTGTGTAAGTCAATGGTTCTAACAAAGTTTAAAAAAATAGCAAACCAAAATGATAGTTAATTCCTTGCAAAACATAAATGGGAAAATATAAATACATCTTCAATTCTCTGGTAATATCTTCAATTCTTGTGTAACATCTTCAATTTCTATAAAATAACTTCATTTCTTATACTTCAGTTCTCGCCTTCATCCGTTCTTATCCTTTAAGTCTTATTTCTTAAATTATTATTTCTTATTTTTTAGTTCTTATTTCTTCTTGCTAATGAGTACAGATTGACTGAAACATTATCAAACCTTGTGTAAGTCAATGGTTCTAACAAAGTTTTAAAAAATAGCAAACCAAAATGATAGTTAATTCCTTGCAAAACATAAATGGGAAAATATAAATACATCTTCAATTCTCTGGTAATATCTTCAATTCTTGTGTAACATCTTCAATTTCTATAAAATATCTTCATTTCTTATACTTCAGTTCTTGCCTAACTTAATCCTTTTTTATACTTTAAGTGTTATTTCTTATTTCTTAAATTCTTATTTCTTATTTTTCAGTTCCTATTTCTTCTTGTTAAGGAGTACAGATTGACCACAGGAACCCGATATCGTAGATAAAATGTAGGTAAAACGTGGGTAAGAAAGAAAGAAGAAAATTATCGCCTCAAATTGGTGACATCTCATACACATACACAAGAACCTTCAGGTATACATTTCTCCGCAAAACTTGGCTTATTTCCAACACATGTCACCCTTAAATTCTTTTTCAGAAGGGGATCCTCCTTGGGGTACTTACTGCATAAAATCTGTATTTTTTGCTAATATGACAGGTTGTGACTATTTTTAGAATAAAAATACACAAAAACAACGTTAAAAACGTGTTTTGTTATTATTTGACCACCCTTAGAGGGCCCCTCACCTAGCGGTAGCTATGGCAACAGGGGCAGATAACTCCAACCTCATCACTTATCAATCTGTCATCGACGAGTGAAGACGTCTCCTCGAAGAATTTTAGTTTGCTAAGTTTTCTCACTAAGAAAATGGACAAGGAATCTGTATGTTTGGTAACCTTTTCTCTATTTAGAATAGGATAGGTTCGCATTTTCGCATTCCTCGCGTTGTGACTTAGGAATTTTCAAACTGAACACGACCACGTGTTGTGCTTTGGTGCGGGAAATTGACAAACATGGCGGATTCTCGAAGGGTTGTTTTTCCTGCTAGTGGAAAATAGATACTCTTCGTATGGAGTTCGTTATGCTTTGGCACTTGTTTTATTAGTATTTGTGTACTAAATAAAGCATCTTTTTATATGCTGGCAGGGATTTTTTCCACTTCGAAAAATTTTTCTTGGTGGAATTATTCCGTGTCAAGGGCAAGTCATGTTTATATGCATTACATGTTCTTTTCCCTTTCAGGCCACATTGTTATTGTATCTTGCCCTAGATGCTTTTTCACATAACATGTCGACCGTGCTATTTTACCTTTTTAGCTTAGGTAGCTTAGTTAGGTTTTACTTAGCTTTTATTGGCGCTTCCCTTCCCCTATATAATAATATATATTCTCAGTTGGGTTTTTTTTTTTCTTTTTTTCTTGACGTTACAGACGTTCAAGAAATGCTACAACTGCGGGGGCACTCTGCCGGGTTCCGACCCGCATGAGTGCTGCCTCATTTGCCTGGTGCTCGACGGTCATGATGACAGCGAGTGCCAGGCCTGTCTCCCTCTAGACAGAAACGAACAAAGTGTAAGAAGGGTAGAGGCCCTGTCGAGTCCCCCCCTATCCCGTCGGACTCTAGGAGTTCTGACTCGGACGCGGGGGGCCGGCAGGTCTCGGCTAGGACTTTAGCTTCCCTGGATGCCATTAATTCTATCATTAAGGGTCAGATGAAGGGGCTGTTCGGAGACCTGATAACGGAACTCCGCAAGGAGTTTCGTCCATCGGCTTTCCGTCCAGCCCTCGATGACCAGCCGGCCGGGCCTTCGGGCTCCGGTTCCGGCGGTGTCCACGGAGCTAACTTGGGCAAGGGCCCAGGTGATGCCCAGAGGGATTTGGTGCGAGTCCCTGCTCCACAGGTTCCCTCCACCTCTTCTACACGGGATCCCCCCGCTAGACTCGACTCAGTCAGGTCGTCGGGGGGTACCGGCACCCCACAGAGCCTGGTCCCCGACACCTTGGTGTCGGTGACTCCTGTACTTCCTCCGATTCCGCCCCTTTCCCCGGTACGACCGGAGGTCCCCGAGACGGTCTTTCGGATCCCCATCTTGCCCCCTGTTGTTCCCTCGACGTCTAAGTCGGGTGCTTCTGGTTCTAAGGATAATACCTTGGAGCCGGAGGCGCCTGATGCGGACCCGGAGGACGACATGGAGGTTGATGGGGACTCGGAAGCCGACCCGGTGGACCTCCCTGCCTCTTTGGCGCTGAGGGAAATGCGTGGCAAGCTTGCCGCGGCTTTTCCTCAGCTTGTCGTTCCGGAGAAGGAGGTAGATGAGGAGGAGTTCCGCCTTCCAGGGGACTCCTTGGTGACGGACTCGGTCACGCCCCTCCTTTCGGGTACTAGAAAGAAGGCAGATCTTCCAGATCTCGCCAAGCGGTACCCGTTGGGAGAGGCGGGGCTCTTTGAAGTTCCCGAGGTGATGTGTTGGCCTCTGTCAGCCCGGACCTTATCGGGCCTGTGGTCCCCGGACGAGTCCAATCTCCATATAAACGTTCTGGAGCTTCGTGCAGTCAGGAGGGTCTTCGATCATTTCTTGCACCTGATTCGAGGTCAGTCTGTACGGCTGGAGCTAGACAATCGCACAGCAATGACGTACATCCTGAAACAGAGGGGCACGGTTTCTCCAACGCTCCTGTGGGAGGCGTGGCAGTTTCTGTTCTGGTGCGACCGGTTCAATATCCGGGTTCATCCGGTGTATCTCCCGGGGGTGGACAACGTCCGTGCGGACCCTCTGTCTCGCCGCATCCTGGCTCCTCACGAGTGGATGCTCAACCGGAGGACATTCGGGATTATTTCCCAGTGTTACGGACCGTACCAGGTGGATCTGTTTGCGTCTGGAGTGACGAACCAGATTCCAGTGTTCTGCTCCAGAATCCCCGATCCGAACGCTCTGGCGTCCGACGCCTTCGCGATAGACTGGACCGGTCGAGTGCTGTGGGCGTTCCCGCCAATTCCACTCATTCCCAGGGTTCTGTCGCAGTTGGGCAGCCAGCCGCCGGAACTTCTAGTTCTTCTGGCCCCTTTGTGGACGGCACAGAGCTGGTTTCCGTTGGTACTCAGATGTCTGGCACGGCCTCCTGTGCTGTTGACGAGTCGCCCGGGCCTTCTAACTCAGGAAGGGGCGCCACACCCGAATCCAGGGATTCAGTGGGTGGCTTGGCCACTATCCGGAATCGCCTCCAGGAGAGCGGTATTCCTGCACGAGTTGCAGACACAATACTGGCTTCGAGGAGGGATTCAACAAACAATCAATACGAGGATAGATGGGCCTGTTATGCGCGCTGGTGTGGAAATCGATGGCTGCTCGATCCCTTTTCTGCGAGCTTAGTTCAGGTGCTCGAGTTTTTGCAATCCCGACTTGATGACGGCCTGGCCGCATCTACAGTTCGTGGATACTCGACGGCTATTTCCGCATTCCACGTCCCTGTGGATGGCTCCGTTTTGGGTAGTCATCGCTTGAGGATGAGACCGGTACAACAAGCCTTGGCCGGCCTAGAGAAGAACATCTCTGTTCCAGACTGGCTGGCCGACCACCTTCAGTGGTGGTGTTCGGAGGCCAATCTGAGGAGGGGGATTCCTCTGAATCCTCCACCGACGACGATCACGATCCAAACGGACGCTTCCCTCTCAGGCTGGGGGGGAGTCCTGGGCGACCACTCGGCTTCGGGCCTGTGGTCCCCGGACGAGTCCAATCTCCATATAAACGTTCTGGAGCTTCGTGCAGTCAGGAGGGTCTTCGATCATTTCTTGCACCTGATTCGAGGTCAGTCTGTACGGCTGGAGCTAGACAATCGCACAGCAATGACGTACATCCTGAAACAGGGGGGCACGGTTTCTCCAACGCTCCTGTGGGAGGCGTGGCAGTTTCTGTTCTGGTGCGACCGGTTCAATATCCGGGTTCATCCGGTGTATCTCCCGGGGTTGGACAACGTCCGTGCGGACGCTCTGTCTCGCCGCATCCTGGCTCCTCACGAGTGAATGCTCAACCGGAGGACATTCGGGATTATTTCCTAGTGTTACGGACCGTACCAGGTGGATCTGTTTGCGTCTGGAGTGACGAACCAGATTCCAGTGTTCTGCTCCAGAATCCCCGATCCCAACGCTCTGGCGTCCGACGCCTTCGCGATAGACTGGACCGGTCGAGTGCTGTGGGCGTTCCCGCCAATTCCACTCATTCCCAGGGTTCTGTCGCAGTTGGGCAGCCAGCCGCCGGAACTTCTAGTTCTTCTGGCCCCTTTGTGGACGGCACAGAGCTGGTGTCCGTTGGTACTCAGATGTCTGGCACGGCCTCCTGTGCTGTTGACGAGTCGCCCGGGCCTTCTAACTCAGGAAGGGGCGCCACACCCGAATCCAGGGATTCAGTGGGTGGCTTGGCCACTATCCGGAATCGCCTCCAGGAGAGCGGTATTCCTGCACGAGTTGCAGACACAATACTGGCTTCGATGAGGGATTCAACAAACAATCAATACGAGGATAGATGGGCCTGTTATGCGCGCTGGTGTGGAAATCGAGGGCTGCTCGATCCCTTTTCTGCGAGCTTAGTTCAGGTGCTCGAGTTTTTGCAATCCCGACTTGATGACGGCCTGGCCGCATCTACAGTTCGTGGATACTCGACGGCTATTTCCGCATTCCACGTCCCTGTGGATGGCTCCGTTTTGGGTAGTCATCCCATGGTCCAGCGTTTCTTAGCAGGTGTGGACAGGATACGTTTTGGCTTAAAAACCTTGTTCACGGCCGTTTTAAGGCCTATTACTTAGACCCAATGGTTGGCAAGAGGAAAGCCCTCCGGACGGATCAAGTCACGTGATCAGGTGGGTGTCCTTTGCATCCTTGTTTTTTCATTAAGACAGAATAACCACTGCCAGGGATACTATCTTTGGGAGTCTGCCTTATGCAGTAAGTACCCCAAGGAGGATCCCCTTCTGAAAAAGAATCGAACAAACCTGCAGAGGTTTCAGATTCTTTGAAGAGGATCCTCCTTGGGGTACGGCCACCCGCCTCCCCTTATTCTGTCTGGTTTGGCTAGATTGATAAGTGATGAGGTTGGAGTTATCTGCCCCTGTTGCCATAGCTACCGCTAGGTGAGGGGCCCTCTAAGGGTGGTCAAATAATAACAAAACACGTTTTTAACGTTGTTTTTGTGTATTTTTATTCTAAAAATAGTCACAACCTGTCATATTAGCAAAAAATACAGATTTTATGCAGTAAGTACCCCAAGGAGGATCCTCTTCAAAGAATCTGAAACCTCTGCAGGTTTGTTCGAGTTTTGCGAAGAAATGTATAACTGAGAGGTTCCTGTGTATATGTAAGAGATGTCACCAATTTGAAGCGATAATTTTGACTTAACTCGAAAGCGAGTCGAGTTCGGCAAAATGGATGCCTTTATTCCTTTACTCTATTTCATAGAGGGGACGGGTCTTTCTTACCCACGTTTTACCTTCATTTTATTTACGATATCGGGTTTCTGTGATCTAAAGGTTTTACAGGCAAGATGAGCTAAAAATCATTATCACAAAGGTAAATGTATATACTATTCTGTGATGTCAATGTGATGTGTAGCTGTGGCACCATCTGTATCTCCAGAAGTACAAACACTTTCTTCTGTTCCGTTTTGTAGTTTCTGAACTTTTTCGCAGGGCTATTGAATAATGGGAGAGATAGTTTATTTGTATTAAGATCTGCCAATACTTCATCATATGAACACGAAACATCACATCCTATCTTCCCAAATCGAATGGAACGATAGCCAAGGGTCTCTTTCTTGAGAAAGCCAATTTCTTCTTCATTGTGGTCAACAATACAGTGTTTAACCGCAATAGTTAATTTCTCGAGGGTTTTTTGACAGTAGAAACACTTGATATCTACCCGAAAAGTAAACATATACCTCAGTAAAGAAATGTGATCTCGGTACATACGTGGAACATCCTACTCGGTATATGGCGGAGCATTACTCACACAATTTCAGAACACCCCATTTTTACAATTTTGTGAAGATCTTTTAGAAGAGTCGTCAAAGAATGACGTCTTAAACTATTTATGATACTTGGGTCTTCAAGAAAATGATGCATTTTCATTTTCAACCGTTTGAATGGTAATTTTGATTTTTCAAGGGTTTTATTCAATATATTATGCTTATTCCATATATAGTTTGCTAAATTTATTTGTCTTACCACTGTTTTAAAGCAATAGTGGTAAATATGCCTTTATTCCCTATAGTGTATCATGATCCGTTGAGCAGAAGAGCGTTTCCAGTGCATTGTAGTCGTATAACCAGTCGATATTTTTCCCAGCATGCAATTACAAATTAATAACAAAGTCAAAGAGCCCGTCCTTGTATTTACTAAGAGAAAAGACCCCCTTTAATTTTCTCAATTGTATTGTAAACAATTTTCAACTACAAATCTACGTTCTGCTGCAGTACCTCAGTCTTTATTTCGTGAGAAGCAGCGACACGTGACCAAGTGCACAACGAGTATATGTAACGGGCAAGAAAATAAATAGAGAAAATAATCAATATACAAATTGTCCTATATGTCTCCTTCAAATTTAGCATATGATATATATAATGAAATTGAAAATTTAGAGAAAATCCTTGCATGTTAGGCAACATTGCAGCAATTATCTTGTTTTAATCTTCTTATAATAGATGAACTATGGTATCTACAACTGTTGACAGCATAAACAACCTCTCGAGTTGAAGAGTTCAGCCGGGAGCCCAATAGGGCGTTAGCTGGGTTCCCTACCCTACCTCACGCACGCCGCTAGGTGGCTCTCGCTTGGTAGGCTAGGTAACAACCTCGGACGTTGCACGCGCCGATTCGTTCTACGTCGCATTGATTGGCTGTTAGTTTTCCATAGTAGCCACGCCCATTATGCTAATTAGCCATGCTAAGTATCTCTCAAGACCGAGTAGAAAAGATTTGTTTGATTATGGATCGAGCAAGGACAGCAGCAAGGAAATGTTACTCTTACTATATAAATCTCTGATTAAATCCAAACTGCACTATGGAGCAGAAGCTTGGTGCGACACCAGTCAAACCAACATACAAAAGCTAAAAACCATACAAAACCAAGCTTACAGATATATATCAGGATGTCTAAGTGGCACATCAATGGAACTAGTCAGACATGAACTAGGCGAACTCCCGCTAGAAAAAGAATGGGAAGATAATATTACCAACTATATTGTTAGATCAAAGCATAAACCATGTTTACAAAATATTATCACACGAAAGAAACAAATAATGACAAAAAGAGTAAAAAAAATACCAACACCATTTGGTGTTACCATGAAAAAACTGGGGATTTCAATTATCCACAAGCAAAACTGTATCAATTCTCTTTCGGCCAACACCCAGAGCCGACTGCAGACCACTGAGATTATACATTAATGTAGAACCATTAAACCAAGTTAAGAATGTCAAATTCTTAGGCATTATCTTTGATGAATATCTAACATTGAATCAACATATTGTTGAACTGTCACAAAGATGCAAAAAAGATCTCAATATATGTCGAATGCTTTCTCACACTAGGTGGGGCAGCAGCAAGAAAATGTTACTCTTACTATATAAATCTCTGATTAAATCCAAACTGCACTATGGAGCAGAAGCTTGGTGTGACACATAGACAAATATGACCTTGATACAATAGACGTTATTTCTGACCCATTTACCAACCATATCCTAAAACCTCCAGACATCCCCGATATCCAAGTTGATATCAAATTGAAAGACCTCATAGACAAAAATAATCCAAAACCTAGTGACCTCAGTAACACTCAAGGCTATATAGAACAAAACTACAACCAAACTGATTACATTCAAATATTTACTGACGGTTCTAAATATGAAAAAGGAAGAGTAGGTGCTGGGATAGCCTTCACTCACACAGGTGATGAAATTATATCCCTTAAACTACCAGACAAAAGCTCTGTCTTCACAGCTGAACTTGTAGCTATTCGACACGCACTCATTATCAGTAAAGGCCACAAACACAGAAATATAGCTATATTTACAGATTCACTCAGCTCACTGCAAGCTATACAAAACAAAACGGAAAAAAATAGTCATGAACTTCTACATCAAATTTACCAGGGGTATAATTATCTAACTCAGGATAACAACAATGTTAAATTTATATGAGTGCCTTCCCACATAGGACTAACAGGCAATGAAAGAGCTGACCGAGCATTAAAAGCAACAATGTCAACATACCATTTACTAAAAAAGAAATTAAGAGCATTGTTAAATCAATTACAACGGATGAATACAACACAAACTTTAAAGGCAACTGGGGACATACCCAGTACTATCATGTACAACCTACCAAAATTACAAAGGTTAAAAACTTCCACAACTTTAGAAGGGTTGATGTAGCCATAACTAGACTTAGGCTCAACAATGTTTGCAACGGGGTTTATCTCCACAAAATAGGGAATGCACCAAATAATCTATGCAATCAATGTAATGTCGAAGACACCATACATCACATTCTGTTTCAATGTGATAAATACCAAAAACACAGTGGAGAACTCCTGGAAAATGTAAGCGCTATAACAACCCACAAAAACTGTTAGCCAATACCAAAAATTACCAGTACCTTTCAGTATTCCTACTACAAACTAAATTATATTAAACATTATAATTAATAACCACCTAGCCTTACACCCAAACTCCTAACCATTACCCACCCCACATCCCCTACCCAATTTAAGGGTCACCAAACCCTAACACCTACCCCATGGGTAAAACTCCCAGAAGGACGCTACGCAAGCGAGACTGGTCTCTTAAACCTCCTTCGACTGGTAAGTGTGGTCATGGCGACCTGCGACCAGAGCTGGTTGGTGAGATGGGTTCACGAGATATATTATCTCGGGACCACTCGCGCAAGCCTATACAAACAGGCATGTAGGGTCCGATCGGGAGATTCCCACCTATCACCTAAAATAATATTTATCACTCCCATATTTGGGATAACTGGTAGGACTTGGGCACAGGGCAAAATGGTTAAAACTCTCTATTAAAAGTGCACGGTGTGCTACCCCCGGCGCTTTACTAAAGTATAACTGGTAAGTTTCTCAATACCAAACCTCAAAATCCCTCACTGCCTGGTTCTGACCGGGTTCAGTGGGGATGACAGGGATTCTACCTTAAGTGTATGGTGTGACAACCCCCTGCGCTTTGCATAGGTACAATCCAGATCAGCTTATAAATTATGGATTGCATGGCAATGTACTACTTGTGCTACGGAATATGTATGAAAAGTTATCATCTTGCATAAAAACTAAAGACGGTCTGACAGACTTATTTAAGTGTTGCACTGGAACAAGACAGGGTTGTATGTTGTCTCCTCTCTTGTTCTCATTATACATCAATGAACTCGTAAACGACATGGATTCATCGAACTGCAGAGGAATATTCATATCACAGGAATATCCCAACCTCATATCTCTTCTCTATGCCGACGACATAGCAAACTCCTCGGATTCAGTTGGTCGACTCCAAGAGAAAATAAACTGTGTTTCAAAGTTTTGTAATAAGTGGGGCCTTAAACTGAATCTACAAAAGTCACAAGTGATGGTTTTTAGAAATGGGGGTCCATTAAGAAAAAATGAAAAATGGTTTTACGAAGGCAAAGAAATATTGACAGTATCCTGCTACAAGTACCTTGGACTGGTATTTACACCAAAACTCGTCTGGACTAAATGTGTTATGACATTATCAGCCCAAGCAGAGAAGATATGTCTTTTAATCTATAAAATCCACAAAAAATGCGGCAGCCTTGACATCAAAACAGCTCTAAAACTATTTGACACTCTTGTACTCCCAGTGCTGATGTATGGAGCGGAAATTTGGGGATGTAAATATTCTGGACATATAGAACGAGTACAGGTTAAATTCATCAAACGCATTCTGTCACTGCCAAGTTCTGCCCCTAACGATGCTGTATTAGGAGAAACAGGACGACAGCCACTGTATGTAAACTACACCACAAAATGTATCAAATACTGGATAAAGCTCACGAGGATGGATTGCAAACGCCTCCCAAAACAAACATATAACATGCTACTTAGTCTAAATGAAGTCAATCGTATATCGTGGGCAACTTATGTTAAAAATATACTATTTGAACATGGATTCGGACACTGCTGGATATCTCAAGATGTTGGGAATACAGATTGCTTTCTTCTCGATTTCAAACGACGCCTTATGGACTGTAACTTTCAACGTTGGCACAACTCAGTAAATACTTTTTCGAAATTAACTGCCTATGCGACCTATAAATCTAATCTGGATGTTGAATTTTATTTACTTCAAATTGAAAACAAATCTTTTCGCCAAGCAATGACAAGATTCCGATGCTCCTGTCATAAATTAAGGATAGAAACAGGAAGGCATACTGGAATAGACCGAGAACAGAGGCTATGTGTATACTGTAAACGATATGGAAAAGACACAGTAGAAACTGAATATCATTTCTTATTGGAATGCCCAGCCTATCTTAAACTACGAATCAGGTACCGACCATCAAAGTACTACTTATATCCATCTAAAGAAAGTTTCCGAAAGCTGATGTCAACCAAAAATACGATAACAGTAACAAATTTATCTAAATTTATATACCATGCTTCTAAAATTCAAATGTCATATGTGTAAATGGATGCGCCTTCATATAAATGATTGTTTATGTGTAATTATTTATATGTGTGTACAATGTTTATGTATGTATGTATGTATGTATGTATGTATGTAATGTATGTTATGTATGTATGTATGTATGTATGTATGTATGTATGTATGTATGTATGTATGTATGTATGTATATGTGTACATGTGTGTATTTACATATATATATATATTCTTTTGTGTACTTGTACACGTGTTGTACGCACATGTACATGTAGATATTGAATGTCACTCTACTGTCATAACTATGTATGTTTTGCTTTTGTACTTTTGTTGTGATACGTTATTTCAAATGTATGTCATATGGGCCCATGGCCTTCTGACTTCTTGAAATAAAACAATGAAGTAATCCAGATCAGACGACCTTCAAGAAAGAAGAATGCACATTGCGAAGATAACAACGATGGAAACAATTGCAAATAACGGACTAAGTATATCAAACCAAAAAGATAAGTATTACTCAATTCATTCACTTATCAATAAATTTAATTATAAAACATCACTAATTTCAATTAACTATAAATACAATTCAATCACAAATATTCAACTACAATTTTATTTTATCACAACTAACAATCCAATTTCAAATACTACTTTAAAGCTTTTTACCTCAATATAATTTCCGAATACACAATATTTTTTTTCTATCTCTTTCAGGTACCACGCCATGTCACACAACTATTTATTTATTTTCAATTCATAAAATCATCCCCCCCCCCCCTCCCACTCTATTCCAAATTCTTAATTAATTATATTTATTTATAACCACTTTAGAACTTTTGTTAACCTTACTTGGGTGTCTATGCCCTTTTCTAAATTTCATGCCCCCTTGTTTTTGGAAATAACTAAGGCATAGACCCCACGTCGGCGACATCACCGGTAGGTGAAAGAAGACGTAAAACTCCAACCCAACAACAATGGATCGAGTTAACTTCTTAAAAGTCTTATAAAATGACTAACTTATCACAGAGGTACTCACAAGGTGATTTAGTGAAGCATAAAATAATTCTCAAGAAATGAGTTCTTGTTGAAGCCTTGTAAAAGTTTGGTCAGGGTCCGTGAGTCCGACCCCAGGATGGGTGTAATAACACAGAGGTCGGTCTACTAGGGTACGTCGCTGTGGTCGAGTAGTTCTTGACAAAGGACCGGTACTGTTTTTACAAGTGTGTGGTTAACTTTAAATTGTTCAACGGTAAAGATCAGAACAAGGATTCGAATATATACATACATTCAAAGTAGCACTGAAGCGATATTGCATTAATACAAATAGTCCATTAAGTGAAACAAGGATAATATATGACGATATTCAAAATTTACCATCATATACAACAAATAAAGATAGTACTGTTTTAAATCTAAAAACAATTAAAGCTATTCGAGGTAACTAGGAACTCAATAATTTAACAAAATATGAAGCATTGTCAAGGTACTACATAGAGGATATTATATGAGTGTCAAAGACATACACAATGTACCATTTACGACTTGAGTGGCTAAAAATTAGTATTGCCCGAGCGAAAGCGAGGGATATACTGATATTTAGGCACGATTGTCGTAAACATGGTATGTCATTGACACTCATATAATATCAAATTTCACCCAGTCCACGTTTTGAGGAAAACAAAAGACTTAATCCCTTGAAACAACTTTATTGTAGTAACATTGCACATTTCTACCTCGACCCAAAGGTCGGACTCACGTTACTACCTCAAAATCAACTCTGCTTGAAGTAGACCTATACTTAATTTCAATAAATTTATATTATACTACTATATTCAACAAATATCATCAAATTTACCTACAAATGTCTATGGATAAAAATGTCTCCCATAGCGTTGTTGTTTAATTTGTTTTTGTTTCTGAAATAAAGAATGAGGATTAAATTGTAATCATGAGGTTTTAGTGAAGGTGATTCCCAAGAAATGTGCAATATTCGAATATCAAATGATAAAAACTCAATAACATTATATTTTGTTTTAATAATTCAGCTTAGAAGTCTGTTATGGATAACACACGTTCCACGGGCATTATCAAAAATTAAGGATGCATTTGCAGTGTCAAAATTAGATTTGTGATATTTTTCAAAAGTTATCGTCAGTTGACACTTTGACTTTAACAACAATAATTAATTACATCTTTCGAAAATAATTATTTGAAGAGGGTTGTATCATAATAATATAATATCCTGCCTTGCAGGGCTATTATGTTGATAATAACCTTCATCAGAGACATTATTCGAATAATTCCCTTGCCGTACGAGTCAGAAATTGAAATATAGAAAGACCTCAAAGAACAATGGAGTGACCTCATAAGGGTTTATAAATGGAGATAATGCCATAATACTTTGTGCAGTGTCTGCAGCCTGAACTACCACGGTGAGGAGAGAATGGTCGTATGCTGAATTTATACATGTATATCAGGTCAATATGAGTCAAGCAAGGTTTCACTATATGGAATATTTTTCTAGGCAGTTTGTCATTGAATCATGTAGAGTGTTTTCTGTGTTGTTTAAAAACACATCACAATAGTACTAAACCATCATCCTTAAAGTAAACATTTACAGAGTTACAAATATTAAAAAGTGTAAAGTGCAAAGAAATAAAGTAAAAGCACAACACAATTTTTAGAAAAAAATTGTATGTTTTTGTTTAAACATCATTATTTATACTCACCGTCGATAGTAAACAATATGCCCGATTATCCTAATCTGTCTAATTCCGACAATCCTTACACAGAGTTAAGACAGAGTTATCGCTGCTCTAATCTGTACCGAATACTCGCCACCAGGTGGCTAACCCCACGTCATCATTGCTTCTTCTGACGGGCAGAGATAACGCCGATCGTACAGAGGGGAGGCCGGGTGGGAGCTAACGATTGTTAACTATCGACGGTGAGTATAAATAATGATGTTTAAACAAAAACATACTATTATTTAATATACTCTCCTCGATAGTTAACAATATGCCCGAATCCCACTGACGGAGATGGGTGCGAGAAGGCTAAAGCGATAATAGCTCTATCTTTACAGAAGAGAGCTGGTGACCCAAAAGTCGACAGCCAGAGTGATCCCCTAGGGGAATCACCTGTCAACCGGAGTGGTTATAATTAACCCTGACCCATCCACGCTATGCGAGCGGGTCCGCAACCAAGGTCGCCAGCTAGAATAAAAGACAACAGAGACACAACTAAAGTCAACTTCGGGTTTATTGCAAGAAAATAAAAAAGTTAACGAGCAGGATGGTGACTCCTGCGCTGCTGAGCCGAAGGCACTCGCCGATGGGCGTACACCTATGCGCCCAAGCGGTTGATTCCCTCCAAGTCCTCGTTGGAGATATCCCAGAGGTAGTGGTTGGTTCCAGAGCAGCCAGCCATGATGTCCGTCACCGCCAAGTTGCTATGGAGGGCCATCGTCGCTGAGATGGCCCTGATCTCGTGCGGATTTGACCTCGCTGGAGGATCAAGATCCGCTGCCTTGTAAGCGTCTAACACGGCAGAACGGAGGTAGACGCTCAGTTGTCTCTTTTCAATTTCCCGGACACTGGTCTGGGAATGTGGGATGAAGAGTCTCCTCCTCCCTTGACGCAGTGTCTTGGTTTTCTCGGTGTAGATTCGTAGGGCTCGACAGAGGAGACGGTTCTCCTCGTCTGTCTGATCTACACTCCCGGAAATGGACGGTAACGAAAAGGTTCTACCCCTTTCGTCTGCTGTTTGGTTCTTACAGATAAACTCAGGCGCCAGCCCCAGAGTAGATGATCCCTCGTCCCTCACATCAAAGCGTAGAAGGTCCGCCTGGAGAGCGTGTAGCTCCGAAATCCTGGCTGCGAACCCCATTGCGACCAAAAAGGCCATTTTGATAGTGAGACGGAGGACGGTCGTCTCCGTCAATGCTTCATAGTGGTCCGACTTGACATGGTTGAGGACCACCGCTTAGTCCCACTCTGGGGGCCTGAGTTTCATCCGCCCGTCCACATTCTGGTATGTCTTAACGAGGTCCTTAAGGACCGAGATGTCAACCTGGGGGTCCCGCTTCCTAAGAACGGACATAATCGCCGCCAGGTTGGTGTTAATGGACGAGGCTTTGAGCTTCCTCGTCTCCCGTAAATAAACCAGGTACTCAGCAACCTAAGGGACCGTTACTGCCTGGATATCGTACCCCTCCTTGGCGCAGAAAGTCGCGAAGGCCCCCCCACTGTGCATTGTAGAGATTCCTAGTGGAGGGCCTCTGGGTAGTCGCCACCACCTCAGCAACAGATTTGGAAAAACCCGCCCCCGTCAGAGCCCTTTGGAGACAAACCAAGCGTGAAGCAGTAGAGCCTGGGGGTTCTCGTGAACCCGCCCGCTCGGTCTGCTCGTCAGAAGGTCCCACCTCAGAGGGAGGGGAACCGGGTCTAGGCAGCACGCCCTCCGGAGGGGAACGTACCAGGCCCTGGCTGGCCACAACGCTGCTATCAACAGCAGTTGTAGTACCCGTGTCTCCTTATCTTCGCCACCACGAGGTTCAGGATGGCGGGAGGGGGATAGGCGTAAGCGACCATCCCCTTCCATTCAAACGCGAGCGCATCGAGAGCCAACGCGGTAGGGTCTGGAACAGGAGACACGTACGTCGGCAACTGGTGGTTGAGCCGAGTCGTGAAGAGGTCTATGTGAGGCTTGCCGAACCTCAGGCACAGACTCTCGAACACTCTCGGGTGCAACATCCACTCTGTTGATGGAGGTCTGTCCGGGCGAGACAAGGCGTCCACTAGGACGTTCTTGGCTCCTGGGGCATGCACCGCGTGGAGAGAGAGTCGGGAGGACGTTCCACTGGAAGTGGCGGCCCGCTAGGACGAAACGGAGGTACCTGCGATCCCCATGATAAATGGGGATGTGCAGGTACGCAGCCTGCAGGTCGAGGGATATCATCGAGTCCGAGGGCTCCAGTAATCGTGAAAGGACACTCCTCCGGTTTTGGAGGAAGAGGAGGGCGCACCTCCTCCTTTCTTCTTGGGCGTCGTCACCTGGGACGAGGCTCTACCCCCGCCAGCGGCCAGTCTGTTGATCAGCTATTGTTGTTGACTCTCCTGGCGCTGGCGAAGGGCCCCGGCGACTTGCCTGTCAAATACATTGTAGAGTGGAAGAGGTTCCGGGAGCGGACCTCAATCTGCCTCGGAGCTCCGCCGGAAGGTTAGTCCGTGCCAGGAATCCGTCACGCCTGAGGGTGGTTACCCCTGCTGAGATGCAGGAGGCAGACAGCATCATCTGCGCTAAAATTCCCGGCAACAGAGCCGAAACCGCGATAAAGGGCCTTGGCCCCTTTCTCCATGCCCGCCTCGTTCGCAAACGGCGCCATCGCTTGACAGGCGTGAGCCACGTGGTTGGCCAGCCCAAAAATGCTCCTTGCCTCCTTGTCCAGGTTGGACAAGTGAGCGACACCTGGTGAGGCACAGAGGGGGCAGTCACCCGGCGGATGTCATCGTCCAAGGCGGGGGGGGGGGGGGGGGGGGGAAGAGGTAAAGAACTGCCATGAACAGGGATGCCAGACCGGATCTTGTCCGACAACACCAGGGGGGGCAAGAGACGACCCGGCGCCGCGGCCGCGACGTTAGAGTCAAAGTCCCTTCCCGCCGCTTGAAGGAGCCTGTGCGACGGAAGCGCCAGCTGGCGCTGCGTTGGCGTCTCCTCCTCGGCGCAGAAAGTTTCCAATCTGGCCACCCTGGTCGATGAAGGTTCCTCCTCCAACTCTTGAACGTTCACCTGATACCAATCAGCGATTGCTGTCAGGCAGTCTTTGAGGTCTGGAGCGTCCTCAGGCGTTGTCACAGGCGTGACAAGCGCTGGGGGAGTCACGTTCCCAAAGTCAGACGCCCCTCCCTCCTGGTTCTGTTCAAGAGTTTGAGAAGTCTCATGGTCCGAGGGGGTGGCGGCAGGAGAAATCACCACCACCTTCCTCCTCTTGGGAGTGGACAGTGCTTCAGGGGAGGGCGGATTTGGAACGGTCTCGTCCTAAAATCTGGGGCGCACACGATCTCTAGATTGGAACATCATACGACCAGATCCTTCACTGAGGACATGATGTCGTCCGTCAGCTTCTTCTGGTCGAAGGTAGGAGGTGAGGAGGGTCTCGACCTCTTTTTCTTCTTGTGTTTCCTCTTTCTCTTGGCGGCCGGCCTTGGGCCGGGGAAGAGGGGGTCAGAGGTCAGAGGAGAGAAGTCTGCCGGGTCCCTGACTAGGGACAAGTTCCTGTCGGACCCAGCCCCTGCTTCCGAAAGGTCAAACTCCGCCGCGTCCTCTGAGATAATGAGGTTTGAGTCCTTGAGGCGTTATCTGCGGCAGGCGTGGAAGTAGTGGCAGAAGAGGACGCTGAAGGGCGCCTGGCGATCCTCAGCCTCTGCTGGGACTCAGACTTCTTCACCGCCGGGGAGAGGAATTCACACTCTCTGCACCTGTCCGCCTCAGCGCAAAGATTACGGCACAGGCGACAGAGCGAGTGTGGATTGAAGAGCACCGACTTCCTGGATCCACACCCTCCACAAAAACCTGAGTAGGGATCTGACATGGTCAAGTCCCCTCAACACTCAGAATACAGCGCTAGGAGAGGAGTGACGAGAAGCCTACAACCCACTCCAGGGAAGAAACGCAGGCGCGGGCGCACAAGCGCCGACGCAGCCAACAAAAGGAAATCCTAACCCGCCAGAAACGGGAGGGAGAGGGCGCTACCCAGACGATAGTCCCACGCGGACTGAAGCACTAGCGGGAGGCAGTAGGGCTGTCCGGAGGTAAGAGCTTCCAAGCGCCAGGCGCTAAGCAAGGGGCCGCCTGAAGCGCAAGCGCTAGCTGGAAGGGATAGAGTGCCTGACGCGGCAGGCGACAGGCGCTATCCAAGCGCCAGGCTCCTAACGAGACGCACACGAGAGACTGCTAGCGCTAGAGCAAGCGCTAGCGGGAGGCGTGACATGGCTTGGTAATATAATATTGTGTATGGAGATTTTATTGAGGTCAAAAGCTTTAAAGTAGTATTGCAAACATTATTGAGTCTAAGTCTAGTTATGGCTACATCAACCCTTCTAAAGTTGTGGAAGTGTTTCACCTTTGTAAGTTTTGTTGGTTGTACTTGATAGTACTGGGTATGTCCCCAGTTGTCTTTAAAGTTTGTGTTGTATTCATCCGTTGTAATTGATTTAACAATGCTCTTAATTTCTTTTTTAGTAAATGGTATTTTGCCATTATTGCTGTGGGTTAGACCTGCTTTTGCTGCTCGGTTGGCTCTGACATTGCCTGTTAGGCCTATGTGGGATGGCACCCATATAAATCTAACATTGTTGTTATCCTGAGTTAGATTATTATGCCTCTGGTAAATTTGATGTAGAAGTTCATGACTATTTTTTTCCGTTTTGTTTTGTATAGCTTGCAGTGAGCTGAGTGAATCTGAAAAAATAGCTATGTTTCTGTGTTTGTAGCTTTTGCTGATAATGAGAGCTTGTCGAATAGCTACAAGTTCAGCTGTGAAGAGAGAGGTTTTGTCTGGTAGTTTAAGTGATATATCTTCATCACCTGTGTGAGTGAAGGCTATGCCCAGAGCCTACCCTTCCTTTTTAATCTTTAGAACCGTCAGTAAAGATTTGAATGTAATCAATTTGATTGTAGTTTTATTCTATATAGACTTGAGTGTTACTGAGGTCACTAGGTTTGGGATTATTTTTGTCTATGAGGTCTTTCAATTTGATATCAACTTGGATATCGGGGATGTCTGGAGGTTTTATGATATGCTTGGTATATGGGTCAGAAATAACGTCTATTGTATCAAGGTCATATTTGTCTATGTGTCACACCAAGCTTCTGCTCCATAGTGCAGTTTGGATTTAATCAGAGATTTATATAGTAAGAGTAACATTTTCTTGCTGCTGCCCCACCTAGTGTGAGAAAGCATTCGACATATATTGAGATCTTTTTTGCATCTTTGTGACAGTTCAACAATATGTTGATTCAATGTTAGATATTCATCAAGATTATACCTAAGATTGACATTCTTAACTTGGTTTAACTGTTCTTCATTAATGTATAATCTCAGTGGTCTGCAGTCGGCTCTGGGTGTTGGCCGAAAGAGAATTGATACAGTTTTGCTTGTGGATAATTGAAATCCCCAGTTTTGGGTCAATTCATTTACTTTGATTAAGGCTTTTTGTAATATTTCTGCAGCTACATGTTGATATTTGTGACTGACCCAAAGGGCCCCGTCGTCAGCGAATTGTAAGGTATTCACTTGTTTCGGTAGTTTGTGAAAAAGATCATCTATCATAATACTGAACAAAGTTGGTGATATGATACTTCCTTGTAGGGTTCCATTTTCTAAATTATAGTTGTCTGATATTTGATCATCTGTTTTTAGACGTAATGTTCTGTCTGACATAAAGTCGTTTATAAAGTTTAAACATCAACTAACTTCGACCTTACCACTTCTCGATTTTCGTTCAAAGATTTTTCAAACAAATAAAAGCTGGACTTAGTTTGTGTTAATTTGTCCAATAAACACCTTTAATTGGCTTTTCATTAGGTTAGGGGCCATAAAACTCGCGCGGGTGTAATAAACAGACTATACAGAGTAACGCATCATTATTTCAACTGAAATACCGCCTAAATAATTGTTTAATTACCATTGATGTGGATATCTTTTTTACACCAAATGCTCAGTAGTCTTACGTCGTCAATTGGTTTATCTAACTGAGTAGAAAACATTTTCTGAAAATCGTTAATTATTAGGTTTTTTCCTGTGGTATTGTTATGATAGATGTATAGATAACGAGGCGGATTCTGTTTATGACGTCACAAAATGGGGGCGTGACCAGTCATGCATTCACTTGTTTGTTGTCAGATAGGTCTAAGCGGCCCATCAAAAGTGTCTTTGAAAAACGGCTTTTATAACCAAACTAAACATATTTGAGTAGCGACCTTTAACGCACTATACAATATTGTAATCAGAATTTCTATATTCAAAAGAAAATAGTGAAAAATGTTTGTGGTTATGTGAACTTTAACATTTCCCCTTGTATGCCATTTTTCTTAACTTTTTGTATCAAGCCTGTTTTCCAGACCATGTCAAATGCTTTACTAAAGTCTAGGAAGACTGCTGTATTGAATTTATTATTTTGTTGAGCTTGTCTGATAGAGTGTTGTAATCTAACCATATGGTCAGTGGTGCTATAGGATTTTCTATATCCTGATTGATTTTGTGTGATCAATTGGTTGGCTTCTAAATAGTGTTGTTATATGTTCGTTGCCATAGCTTCGAGTGTTTTACATAGATTAGATGTTAGTGAGACTGGTCTATATGAATCTGATTTGGTAGGGTCTTTTCCCTGTTTGTGTAATGGTACAATAAGACTTTCTTTCCAGTCTGTTGGTAATTTGCCGTCTTTCCATAACCTATTGTAGAAATCTAATAACACTTGTTTACATTTAAAGGGGAGACGTTTAAGCATTGTGTCAGTTAGATCAATACCAGATGCTGTTCCTTTTTTATTATTTACAATATTGTTAAGTTCAGATATTGCGAATGGCTCATTATGTCTCCCTGCGGGAGACATAATGTTTTCGGTTCCGTCCGAAATTCTGTAATTCCGTAATTCCGTAACGCTTTTGTTTCCGGACCATATCTCCAAAACCGTTCAATATTTTTTTACGAAATTTGGTATGTGGTTAGATCTAGTACTGGAGTGGTGCCTTTTGCTATTTTGGTTATTCTGAAGTTGTTTTTTTCTGGTTTCCATGGAAACAATTTGAACTTAGTGCATATTGGGGGATACTTTCGTTTCCGGACCATATCTCCAAAACCGTTCAATATTTTTTAACAAAACTTGGTATGTGGTTAGATCTAGTACTGGAGTGGTGCCTTTTGCTATTTTGGTTATTCTGAATTTTTTATTTTTTCTGGTTTCCATGGAAACAACTTGAACTTAGTGCATATTGGGGGATGCTTTTGTTTCCGGACCATATCTCCAAAACCGTTAAATATTTTTTAACGAAACTTGGTATGTGGTTATATCTAGTACTGGAGTGGTGCCTCTTGCTATTTTGGTTATTCTGAATTTTTTCTTTTTTCTGGTTTCAATGGAAACATTTTGAACTTAGTGCATATAGGGGGATGCTTTCGTTTCCGGACCATATCTTTAAAACTGTTCAATATTGTTTAACGAAACTTGATATGTGGTTAGACCTAGTGGTGGAGTGGTGCCTTTTGCTATTTTGGTCATTCTGAATTATATAATTTTCCTGGTTTCCATGGCAACAGTTTGAAAGGACCATTTCCGGGCAATATCTCAAAAACTATTCAATATGATTTTACGAAACTTGGTATGTGGTTAGACCTAGTGGTGGAGTGGTGCCTTTTTCTATTTTAGTTATTCTGAAAAAAAATTCTGGTTTCTAAAGAAACAAGTTGAACTAGGTGTATATGGGGGATAGGATCTGTTTCCGTACTTTAGCTTAAAAACTATTCAAAATATTTTTAAGAACTACTGGAGGAATGGTGCCTTTTGCTACTTTGGTTATTCTCAATTGTTATTTTTCTGGTTTCCATGGAAACAATATGAAATTTGTACATAATGGGGGTAGGGTCACTTTCGGATTAAATGTTAGCGGGGGACATCACAGTGCATCACATGCACAGATTTCTAGTTGTACCATAAGTTTGGCTTGTTTTTGTCCTTCGGACAAGGTTGAAAAGCAGTTTTGTAATTATTGGTTGAACTTGCTTGTGAGAATTGTTTGCATAAATTGTCGATTCTTTCCTTTTTGTTTTTGCTGTTGTTCATAATTTGAATATGGGATTTAGTGCTTTTACCTCTAAAGACGTTAATCTTTTTCCAGACTTGCCTTGAGTTAGATTTGATATCTAATGTGCTACACATTTTTTCCATGTTTGGATTTTTGCCTTACTTATTAAAGTTTTAACCATATTTCTAGCTGCTGCCGCTTGTTGTATTAACTTCTTATCCTTTTTAGCTTTTTTCCTTAGCAGTTTTCTTTCTTTTCTTGCTTGCATAATTTCTTCATTCCACCATGGTACAGGTATATGATTGATTGTGAGTTCTTTTGGTTGGAATGGCTACGTTAGCAGCATTTATAATTACCTCAGTGATATTTTTGTTGTATATGTTAACATCCTCGTCTTTTACATCATTGTTTAGGTTTTGCTCACAAATATTTTGAAATATTTCCCAATTTGCTTTGTTAAATTCCAACTGTTATGGGTATTGTTAGTTTGTGCCTGTTGTGTATTGTTATTCTTTAATATGGTGAATAGTGGGAAGTGATCATTTCCCCAACTGTCGTCATGAACATATAAACTAGCATCATTAACTAGGTCTGGTGTAATAATGTTAAGATCTATTGTGGTGTATATACCTTGTGTTAGCCTGTGAAAAGTAGGTTCGCCATTGTTGAGAACAATAAGTTTGTTATCCTCTAACCATTTATGACTGTACCTCTGGTATCGGTTCTATCGTCTGCCTCCCAGAGGCGATGGTGTGCATTAAAATCGCCACCAAATAGGCTGAGTTGGCGAGATAAGCTAGTAATTAGTTGAGTATTTCAACTGTAATTTCTGTACTGGGGGGTAAATAGACATTGATAACATTTGTTGGTTTATTACTATTTATGTTAACTGTTACGCCATTAATGTCTATGCCTTCAATGTTTATATCTAAGGGTTTGTAATCAATACCATGTTTTATGGCATACGTAAAACGATAATTTCTTAGTATGTTATAACCGGGGATTTTATAATTCCTTCTTTTAGATAATTTTGTTTCCTGTAGAATGATTACACTTGGTTGTATTGATATGTTTTGTATCAATACTTTGAGTTCAGCACCATTGGAGCGTAGCTCATTTACGTTTTGTTGGAGTACAGTAAAGTCCGCCATTTTATAAGGGGGTGGGGGGGGGGGGGGGGGGGGGTTATGTTCAGGAATGTTTAGGTTTAGAGGTAGAAGCAGCTTCTATCTTGGCGGTGAGAAGTGGTATTGAGTGGGTTGTTTTGGTGGATCCTGTCAAAGAATTGTTCCCAGCTGATACTGCATAGCCTTAATTTTGCTGCATTGGCGTATAGTCTCTTGACATTCCTATGATGTTCCCTGTCAGAGTGTGTTGGTGTTGAGTTGATGAAAGCTTGTGTTATAAATAGTATAATCCTATCAACGACACTGTTTTTGTTTTTTGGTTTTGGTTTGTCGTTGGTGTTTCTACGGTTGATTGTTTCCCTCAGATCTTTTTGTCTGTGGTGCTGTGTTTTTTCGGTGACATTGTTTTTATTCGTGTGAGAGAAGTTGGCGGTCTGTATTTCTAAGTATTTTGAGTTTTGGTTCGTTCCTTTGTTCTCTCATCTGTGTTTTGTGGTTTTGATTGTGTTTTTCTTGCGGATCTGATATCTTCAAGAAGTCTATGTTCAACATTTTCTCCATCTTTTTGTGTTTTTCTTCTGAGGAGCTTATTGGATGTCTAGGAACTACTTTCATGGAGTAGAGCGTTTCTTCATTTACTGGTGATTGTCTGGGTGATGAGTGGTTGGAGGGATTGAATGCAACAGATTGCTCTATGTTGATTTTGTTGTTTTTGGTTTGAGTCGTTTGTTTAAAGTGGTGCTTATTCAGTTGTTCAATTTGTTTTTGCCTGTATGGGCATTTTCTAGATAGGGCACTGTGACCTGTTTGTTTGCAGTTGCCGCAGTACATTTTGTTGAGGCATTTGTCATAATCATGTCCTGAGTAGTGGCATCTTGAGCAGTGTTTAGCATTAGGACAGTCAGTGGTAGTGTGGTCATACCCGAAGCATTTTGTACAGAACATCGGCTGTTCAAGGTATGGTTGAACTGCCGTGTTTGGTACACCAGCGAAGGTAATTTGTTTTGGGAGATTAGTAATGTAATGATAACTGAAGGTGTGTTTTGTTGTTGCTTCTTTATCCTTCTGGTTTGTAGGACTCGAGTCCTGTTATATTGATTTACTTTTGTGATACATTGTTGAAGTTGTTCATCTGTGAGTTTAGGGTTAACTTTGACGACTCCTTTAGTTTGTTTTTCCCAGTTTGGTGTGTCATATTTGACTTTAGTGCCATTAACTGTGGTGTAGCTTGTTATGCTGTCTAAGTAGTGCTTATTGTCCGTTGTAAGCAAAAAGCCTTTGCCACATTTGGTTATTGTTACTGGATGGGATTTAGAAAAAACTGATGGTGAATTTGGTATAGTTGACATAAAGGCATTTATTCAGCTCTTTGGTTATCTAATCATTAGAGAAAAAAAATCATTCCTTCTCATAATTTGCATGTCAATGTCTTTTCCAAGGATATATATATATATATATATATATTTAAAGAGACACAGAGTATGTTGATAGGATCACATAATGTCAAATTTTGAAATCGATGTTATTACATCGGGAACTACTAACTGTTACTGAAAGTAATAAGTTAAAGGTCAATCAGTACAGTATCAGCGAAAATACGGCCATTCATAGTCGGGATTTTGATCGAAAACCGGACAATGTGGCCTGACTGGCGCGCGCAAATTCGCCAAACGTAATTTTGAAACCTTGTCATAAGCTGACAGGAAGATATATTCGATTCGATAGTGTGTATTAGGTATTGTAACTAATAGGTAGATTAATTGGATGCATAATTTCGAATATTAAACGTATTTGAGATGTTTTCTTGATTTTTCCATAAAATCAAGCATTTTAGAGATATTAGGCCTATGCATAAATGGATATATTTGCATGTCGCGATCCAGTGATGAGATATGAACAATCAGCATTTTAAGAAAAAACTCTGTGTCACTTTAAGTTAATAAAAGGTCCAAGATTATTTTATGATAATCTTGAAATAAATAACAATGAATGGGAAATAGGCGCACATCCCTGTTTTGAGGATGGTAAATGGGGTGTGGCTAGATACATGCTGTGCTGTTTATCATGCGTTGCTGGTTAACAAGTATCACCAACCTGTACACACAGACGCAGCAACTGTAAGTCTCTTCATATATTTCCCTATCATCATATTAAAGGCTTTATCCGGTTATGTCTCGCACCGAGATATTACTTTCAGTCTCAGGTGCCTGAGGAGAGTAAGAGACCGGTCATTTATAACTTCGGGCGTGTATTTTCGGTTGGGTTTGTAGATTTAATCATATGGTATATAACCACGTGTTACCTTGACGTAGTTTGTTGTCGTCACGTGATACGCGTAGACTTCCGGAAGGCAGGAGCGTGGTAACTTTATGCAACAAACAGACAACGAAAGACGTAAAATATTTACGTCTTTGAGACAACATACGAGCTTCGACCGTACATAAAAGTATGAACCTCCCAAACACATTGTAAGTTTTATTGCAGCCCTCTCACTTTAGTATGTAATTTTGTCATGACCCTCCAACGATATATTTCTACAAAACATGGAGAAATGGAAACTGAGTTTTTGAAAAGAAAGGAAATTCATCAAATAAGGGTTTCAGGCTGGTAATCTATGAATAAAGTAAAGTCATGCAGTTGGCAGTTTATTATTTGTAGTCACCATGTTTGTTAATTAGTTCTTCCCCTTTGTAAAATAACTTGTTCAACAGATTATGTCTGTTCCATCCATTGGGTCTGTCTGTGTATTGGAATAAAGTGTATTGACATCAGGACTAGGCTCTTTATTTATTCAAAACCGATCAGTGGTGTAGGAACGTCTTGAAGGATGGGGGGGGGGGGGGGGGGGGGGGGGTTGTGAGGGCCGGGGTTGCTTTTCGAAAAAAAAACTTGACTCATATGGATTCCTGAGTGAGGGTGCCAAAATTTGTTTTTGTGAGAATGAGGGCTGTAGTATTTGACTCTAAAGACTAAAGCAATGGTGTAAGGGAGACAACTCTGTAAGCCTTGTAAGGCTCAGTGCAACAGGTACATCAGTACTCAGCAGAGTGACGTCCCTTGGGGATCCCGGAATGTAACCCCCGCTTCCTTAATAAACATGTCAGCGGTAATGACATACATTTGTTGTTCTGTCATTGACTAATGGTCAATTACCGTGAAGACACGACAGAATAAATGGAGACGAGGATGGGATCTCGCTCATAAGGCCACGGCAAAATGAACGTGTTCAGGTGACATTTTAATACAATCTACGGATAAATATACGGACTGTTTCAGTAACAAATAATGGCAGGAATCCCAAAAGTAAACTGTGCGAGTGTCTAAGTGACTTTGCAATCGATCTAAGGATCAAAATTGTATCTTGAACTATGTGTCATAACTTTTCAATCATTCAAACTATGTGTATATGATTTGAACATTCATAATTCTTATCACGATAAGATTCTGAAGTGACCTTGAACAAAATCAAATTCAAAATGGCGGATGAAGAAATTGAAAACAATAGTTTCTCTGTTCCCATTCCAAAGTTTTCTGGTAAAAAGGAAGATTTCTCAGTTTATGCAGAACGGTTTGAATCAAGCATGACAGCTAATAATATTGTTGATGAAAAGAGAATAATTCACATTTTCATTTCGTCCATGGGAGATCAGTAATACAAACTAGCTCATGACTTATTTCACCAGAGAAGGTTAGTGATCAAACATTCAAGAATGTCATAGATAAAGTTTCTCAGCACCTTCTTCATCCACCTCCTAACATCATCACAGCCCGTTGTAACTTCAACAGGACAGTTCAGAAAGCTGATGAGAATATAAGCACTTTTGTAGCAAACTTGAGAAGAATATCTGAAGATTGTAATTATGGTCAGAATTTATTAGCACTATATATCTTTTGAACGGGGTGGTGAAGTATCAAATCATTTGTATCATTGTAAAGGGCGAAAAACAAGCTTCAATCCAATGTGTCATTTGTAAAAGAAAAAGTCAAGAAACTGCAAGCGCCGCGACATCGGTCACAAATATCAAACTTTTTCTGAAAAATGATTGAGGATACCCACCTAATGGCATTCATATCTCACAAACCATTAAAGCTCATTTTATAACTCTTTCACCATCGTGTAGAGGAGAGAATTGCCTTTATTTACATGTATCATTTGTATATGCAAAAAAAAAAAATGTGGGAATAAAAGACATCGCTCGCACGCGCTAGTTATATCCCCCGCCTTACAGGGGGTATATAGTGCTCATTCTGTCCCAAACTATTCATGCTAGCTTCACCAAACTTCATACACTTATCAACCATGATCCCTAGATGGGCTTATGGCATGGCATGGTGTCCGGCGTCCGTCCATCCGTCCGTAAACTTTGTGGAAGTTTGACTTCTTCTCCAGAACCATAAGGCCTAGAAAGCTTAAACTTGGTGTACAGACTCTTTGACTAGTAAGGATTAAAAATTGTAGCTTTGGTGGCCCTGTGGCCCCTAATAAGGGCCACAGGGACCACACCCTAAAAACCTATTTTCATCTTCTTCTCTCCATGGACTTCATTGCAATAGATGTTAGTGCAACTGGTAGGTATTGATTAGCAGCCCCGTCTAAGGACGGGGCTGCTATCAGGTTTTGTGCAGTACTTTTTTCTACTAAGCTTTCCAGAACTTATATTCATAACTTACTGCTTATACCTCGGGGGAACGATTTTGACATGTTCACTTTCAAGGTCAAAGGTCAAGGTCACGAGCTATAAAATCACTAAAAAATTCCTTGTAAACGCGATAACTTGAAAAGTTTTTGTGCTATGAAGCTCTAACTTGGTATGTATCATCCTTGGAAGAGTAAAAATTTTTGAATAGGTTTTCGCTACAATCTGTTTAAGGTCAAGGTCACAGCAAGGTCACGACTTTAGCATGGTTTTGCGAAAATGCTTTATTTTAACTATGAACACTTTTAATCAATAGATGATTGTTATACTCAATGAAAAGTGTTCATAGATTGTGTAACCTTGAAGGTCAAAGGTCAAGGTCATGAGATTTGTGTTATTAAAATGTGCAACTAATTTGGATATTACTTTATCCCATTTAGCTTTTCAGAACTCATAAACATGTGTAATTGTTTACACCTCTGGGGACTTAAAATGACATGTTCACTTTTAAGGTCAAAGGTCAAGGTCATGAGCTATAAAATCACTCAAAAATTTCTTGTAAACGCGTTAACTTGAAAAGTTTTTGTGCTATGAAGTTTAAATTTTGTATATATTATCTCTTGAGAAGTACAAAATTTTGGAGAGGTTTTGGGTACAAACTGTCAAAGGTCAAGGTCACAGCAAGGTCAACAAATATTGAGAAAATTGATTATTTTAACTTTAAACACTTTAATCCGATACATTAATGTTATTTTCAATGAAATGTGTTCATTGATTGCGTGACCTTGAGTGTCAAACGTCAAGGTCACAAGAAAATGCCCAATATGCTGAGGCTTGTAGAAGGCGGAACAGGGTAAGGCGAAACCCCAAGTTTCGGGGCTGCTCTGTTTTTGCGGTGTCCCGCAAACACTAATCTAGTTTTATTCAGTATTTGTGCAGTTTCCGCTGCCGCCGCCCTCATATTACTGGCTTTAAATTTTTTCTACTAAGCTTCCAAGAACTTTTATTCAGAACTTACTGCTTATGCCTCGGTGGAACGATTTTGACATGTTCACTTTCAAGGTCCAAGGTCAAGGTCATCGAGCTATAAAATAACAAAAAAAATTCCTTGTAAGACAATAACTTGAAAAGTTTTTGTGCTATGAAGTTTAAATTTTGTATATATTATCTCTTGAGAAGTACAAAATTTTGGAGAGGTTTTGGGTACAAACTGTCAAAGGTCAAGGTCACAGCAAGGTCAACAAATATTGAGAAAATTTATTATTTTAACTTTAAACACTTTAATCCAATACATTAATGTTATTTTCAATGAAATGTGTTCATTGATTACGTGACCTTGAGTGTCAAACGTCAAGGTCACAAGAAAATGCCCAATATGCTGAGGCTTGTAGAAGGCGGAACAGGGTACGGCGAAACCCCAAGTTTCGGGGCTGCTCTGTTTTTGCGGTGTCCCGCAAACACTAATCTAGTTTTATTCAGTATTTGTGCAGTTTCCGCTGCCGCCGCACTCATATTACTGGCTTTAAATTTTTTCTACTAAGCTTTCAAGAACTTGTATTCAGAACTTACTGCTTATGCCTCGGTGGAACGATTTTGACATGTTCACTTTCAAGGTCAAAGGTCAAGGTCATCGAGCTATAAAATAACAAAAAAAATTCCTTGTAAGACGATTACTTGAAAAGTTTTTGTGCTATGAAGCTCTCACTTGGTATATATATCATCCTTGGAAGAGTAAAAGAAGGTTTTTACTACAATTAATCTGTCAAAGGTCAAGGTCACAGCTTAAGCATTGTAAAGCGAAAATGCTTTATTTTAACTATGAACACTTTTAATCAATAGATGATGGTTATACTCATTGAAAAGTGTTCATTGACAGGGGTGTGGAATTACTGTGCCAGACTTGCCCGACCTGCGTTTTCAATTTGCCGGGCAAGTAGAATTTTCAAGATTGCTTGCCCTTGGGCAAGTGAGAAATTTCTGCCAGAATTATTTAATTTAAGTTCAAATTTACAAAACAAATCTTTCTTTAGATTCACCACAGCCCTTCTAAATACATTTTGAAAAAATCTACAGTCTTGAAAATGCTTTTACATCGCGAGTGTGAGTATCTGTATCTACTTGGGCTAATGACATGATGCTATTATCACATCAGCCAATCGGATCCGATATTTCCACACCCCTGATTGATTGTGTTATCTTGAAGATCTAAGGTCAAGGTCATGAGATGTGTTATTGCAATGTGCAACTAATTTGGGTATAACTTAATCCCATTAAAGCGAGTCGCCGTCCCGTAAATACATTTATTAATTAGTGGCCCGCTACCGTGCGCCGAGTCTCTTCTAAGCTCCGCAGCAATGTTGATTATTCATCTCTGTACGGAGCTTGACTGTGACAGTGAACCGGTTTACGTAAACTCTTCGATTTCTCTGATTGAGTTGTTTGTTTAATCAAATACATTGTTTAAACCGCTATTATGCGGCTTTAATTTATCATGATTGATTGAGTTATCTCACTGTGACAGTGAGTTGTTTCGGTAACAAATTAATGCATCTAGAAATTCTGAATAGAATAGCTTGTGCATATGTCATAACATTATTACTAAATCATCATTACAACACATTTTTTTTTTTTTGGATTACTGTTTTCTTTGGAAATTTCTAATTTATTTCAATTTCAATGACTAAAAAATAAAACAAATAAAATAAAAATGTGTTATCTTTCAAATATCCTGTAACAATAGACATGCAACGGCAAGAAAATATTCTTTGACATATAATTAATAATTAACATTATTATTTTTAAAAATAAATTTAATCTATTATTTACCAATTCATTTATTTAACAGTGTGCTGTTTCAAACTGCGTAAGAAATATCAGTTATACTTAGTTTCCAAAATATGATAATACTCACGATAATGTGAGGATAATGAAGGGAAGTCCATCAAAATAAGCTTCTCCTTCGGGTGCGCAGTCATCGCACATATACCGAAGTTTAGATTATCATTATCTAAATGAGGGACAGTCATGTAATTTGAAAAAGCAACGATTAGGATTTGGTTATTTGTCATCAATACGTTATAACACATCTTGTAAAGTTGGGATATTTTTTCTATTTAATTTTGTATTCTGTAGATCGTAAATAAAAACCATTTTAGAAGTGTTCAATAATGGAAATTTGTTGCGGACGATTAAACATTCACCTACTGGTTTTCATTAGTCAGATATAATGTTCTACAGCCTCATTTGGTTTTGAAAGCTAGACATTCTGTCGGGGATTGAAATAACGTTTAATTTGCGGCAGTTGTCTTGTATATGTCTTGTATGTGTATCCATTGTCCACTCAACCAGACAGGATGGCGCCATCAAACAGTGACCCTGCAGTTATATGAACTGTTACGACACATGACTAGAGTCACTGGACGTCAATAAACTGACGTCTCACACCTGTTTTATCTGTAACATCCGGCTCCATAATACACAACATCAAATGACAGTTCCCCGTTATATCAAGTGTTATTTCAGGCTGTTCAGTGTATCACACATATTCAAAACGATGTTATTTAACCATGAAAAATCACAAAACAAAATGAATAGATGAGAAAACTGTTTCAATTTTCAAACCCCTTCCCTTTCCTACCTATAAGTTGTCTCGGCAGTTATCATGAGCAGCAATGTTTTTTGAAAGTGATTGGTTTAAAGATTGTTTTATTTCAAACAATAAACACAAACAATTGGCGAACGGGCTTTACAACGCTTATTTGAGTATTCACTCTTATTCACGATTCATAAATCTGAACACAAACACAAGAAATTGTGAAAATTCAAAAGCTAAGGGATCTGTTTAAATGTCAACATGTAGGTTTTCAAATGTTAATTATTTGGTATGCCTCATTTTGAAGTTGTCTACAGCATCAGCTAGATGAAACAAAAGTAATTGAAAAATGATTTAACCCACACTATTACTCTTCACTACCGTATAGACACAGGTTTCGCCAATCATTTGTAGCAAATAGTATACGTTGCTTAATAGAAAATTCCTGTGTCCTTTCTTAGTATAAACTATCCAATGAAGTTGAATGGTAATTGAATTTTTAGCTCATCAGGACTGAAAGTCCAGATGGGCTTATGGCATGGCCCGTCGTCCGGCGTCCGTCCGTCGTCCGTCGTCCGTCCGTCGTCCGTCGTCCGTCCGTCCGTAAACTTTTGACACTTTCGACTTCTCCTCATGAACCATACACATTAGAGAGCTGAAATTTTGTGTACAAGTACCTTAGCATATGGAGATTCTAATTTGTAACTTTGGTGACCCTGTGACCCCAAATAGGGTCACAGGGGTCACAACTTTAAAAACCTATTTTCATCTTCTTCTCCAGTTCCAGAAGGACTAGAGAGTTAAAAATTATATGTGCAGACTCCTTGGCCAATGGGGATTCTAATTTGTAACTTTGGTGACCCTGTGACCCCAAATAGGGTCACAGGGGTCACAACCTAAAAAACCTATTTTCATCTTCTTCTCCAGTTCCAAAAGGAGTAGAGAGTTAAAAATGATATGTGCAGACTCCTTGGACAATGGAGATTCTAATTTGTAACTTTGGTGACCCTGTGACCCGAAATAGGGTCACAGGGGTCACAACCTTAAAAACCTATTTTCATCTTCTTCTCCAGTTCTAAAAGGACTAGAGAGTTAAAAACGATATGTGCAGACTCCTTGGCCAATGGGGATTCTAAATTGTAGATTTCGTGACCCCATGACCCCAAATAGGGTCACAGGGGTCACAACCTTAAAAACCTATTTTCATCTTCTTCTCCAGTTCTAAAAGGACTAGAGAGTTGAAAGTGATATGTGCAGACTCCTTGGACAATGGGGATTCTAATTTGTAACTTTGGTGAACCTGTGACCCCAAATAGGGTCACAGGGGTCACAACCTTAAATACCTATTTTCATCTTCTTCTCCAGTTCCAAAAGGAGTAGAGAGTTAAAAATTATATGTGCAGACTCCTTGGACAATGGGGATTCTAATTTGTAACTTTGGTGACCCTGTGATCCCAAATAGGGTCACAGGGGTCACAACCTTAAAAACCTATTTTCATCTTCTTCTCCAGTTCCAGAAGGACTAGAGAGTTAAAAATGATATGTGCAGACTCCTTGGCCAATGGGGATTCTAATTTGTAACTTTGGTGACCCTGTGATCCCAAATAGGGTCACAGGGGTCACAACCTTAAATACCTATTTTCATCTTCTTCTCCAGTTCCAAAAGGAGTAGAGAGTTAAAAATTATATGTGCATACTCCTTGGACAATGGAGATTCTAATTTGTAACTTTGGTGACCCTGTGACCCCAAATAGGGTCACAGGGGTCACAACCTTAAAAACCTATTTTCATCTTCTTCTCCAGTACTAAAAGGACTATAGAGTTGAAAATGATATGTGCAGACTCCTTGGCCAATCGGGATTCTTAATTGTAGATTTCGTGACCCCATGACCCCAAATAGGGTCACAGGGGTCACAACCTTAAAAACCAATTCTCATCTTCTTATCCAGTTCCAAAAGGTCTAGAGAGTTAATATTGATATGTGCAGACACCTTGGACAATGGGGATTCTAATTTGTAACTTAATTTGTTGACCCTGTGACCTCAAAAAGGGTCACAGGGGTCACAACCTTAAAAAACTATTTTCATCTTCTTCTCAAGTTCCAAAAGGTCTAGAGAGCTGAAATTATATGTGTAGACTCCTTGGCCAATGGGGATTCTAAATTGTAGATTTCGTGACCCCATGACCCCAAATAGGGTCACAGGGGTCACAACCTTAAAAACTTATTTTCATCATCATCTTTAGCTCCTAAAGGTCTATTGAGCTGAAAGACTGCATGTGGACTCCTTGGCCAATTGGGATTCTAAACTGTAGGTTTTGTGACCCCATGACCCCAAATAGGGTCACAGGGGTCACAATCTTAAAAACCTATTTTTCTCCATTAGATGACAGTCTAGGGCAAATTTATTTCTCCTTGGATATTTTAGTGTGGACTTCTTTCACTGTCTGATATTGGCGATCTAGAAAGTGTTGAATAATAATACATTTGTTTTCTAATTTTTTTAGAGGTTTTCTTGCAATAGGTAACATCAGTTTCATTTTTAGCTCATCTTGCCTGTATAAAGCAAACTTGATATGATGCCTGATGAGCTACAGAGCCAATGGCTCTATTTTTGTTTATTTTAATAAATGATTATCTTCATATTTTACACTAGACAGAAATTATTCTTCTATTTGATAACTTTTTAAACAAACTTTTCAAAAACATTTGTATCACAACTTGTTGATACAATTAAGTGTTTTATAAATTGAACTAAATTGAATTATTTCCTAATTTGAAATTTCTTTGAGAGGCATTTTAGAAGTTGGGATGAAAATAATGCTGAGGAATATATGGATGACAACTTCTTTGTTCATTGTATGCGACGTTTCGACACAGATTCTTGTGTCGTTCTCAAGCAGAGGAGAACGACACAAGAATCTGTGTCGAAACGTCGCATACAATGAACAAAGAAGTTGTCATCCATATATTCCTCAGCATTATTAATTTGAAATTGTTAAACAAACAATAGCTAAATACAAATATTTTGTAAAGAAACCATGACATGTTCCTTATCTTGTTTTTGGAGCGGTTTTGACATCAGCTTTAAGCTTGTTTACCAATACAATTCTTATTTGAAATAAATATGTTTTAAACCACAAGCAAAATTCTTATGGTTATACCATTTCGATATAAACAGATATATAACATTTTGTGTTGATTTAAACAAAGAGGACTCTAAATAAACAAGCAAGAATGCGTTCATGATATACAGACAATACTGTTTGTATACAATTTCCTTTTAAAAACACTTTACCGTTGTCATGTAATTCAGACATTTTGAGATTGTATGAAAATAGCATAATTAAACAAATAAATTTAACAGAATTAGAAAATCCTTAGCATTGTTTCACTGAGTAAGTTTCATGACGCTTTGTCAATACTCCAGTCATTAGGGAAAGTTGAAAACTTACAATGTCTTGGCAAGCGCATTCGTTTGGATATTAAAATTAAAATACTCTTACAAAACTAAAACGTTATATATGTCAAAAGTAGTGGATGTATTATTAACCAATCAGCGCGCATGATTAACGAGGGGATTCCCCTAAAGAAAAGCGAACCCTAAACCGCTCCCTTCTCCCCATCTCAGCAGTAAAGCGTAGCTCAGCTCATTAATGAGCAGGCTTCTAAGCACGGACCGAAGGCCATTTGTATTGGCGGCGGGAAGTCCCTTTAAGCTTTTCAGAACTCATTTACTGTTTACACCTCTTGGGCATTATTTTGACAAGTTCACTTTCAAGGTTAAAGGTCAAGATCACAAGTTTCTGAAGTTTTCCAAATGGAAGGAATGACATGCGTATTAACTGAGAGTTGGAACAATCTTGAAAACACTTTACACAGTTGAACTCTTCACTCCCTTAGTACAATGCCGTAAAGGTTCAGCAAAGGTCTTATTGTCATCTGTGTTGATTGTGTGACGTGGGGTATTCTTACTTATTACACCTAGGTAACGTACAAGTGATGGCATACTAATCTCGTACGACACACGTATGTCATATTGTGTTGACCTGTGTCGTATCAACATGACCTCGCATTCCACAGATTTGGTTGGTTAACCAATGACCTCTCATTTAGGGTCAACTAAAACGGAACTTTTTTCGAATTAATAACAAACATGTCATTTCTTCAAGTTTACAGCTTTATATACTTAAAAAGAGTTGATACATAGACAGATACTTAGAAAACATATGATTTCATCAGTGTGCAAATACTATAGCAGGATATCAGGGGATAGGTTGTAGCATAACGCAGAGACATATATGCTGATGTAGCAGGATGGTTTACAGTACGACTTGTACATGTTTTTGATGTTTACCATAAGACATATCTAGAATCTTGTCTTTCCGTGTACAACGTGTAACGTACTGATTGTAGTTGGAAAGCACACCTTTCAGGGTACATCCATTAAAGTCTCCAAGAACAAATTTGGGGAATCTGGACAAATGAACTCTACAGATTGAACATGATTATGATTAACACCCGCTGCTTGTTTGTTATTAGTGGCACTTGGTGGTATATATACATTAACAACAAAGATTTGTCCAAATTCTCGCAGTAAATAAGTGGGTCTCATAGAAACAGACAACAGTTTGATGTTAGGTGAACATATTCTCTCTCTTACAAAAGAATTAGGACACCACTTTTCATTTATATACATACAAATGCCTCGATAGACTTCCCTGTAGCATCTGAATCCCTTTCCAAGTGAACTGGAGTACCAAATCCTTCCAAATAAAGAGAGTGTTGCTGTCAATCGATTGTGATAGCCACGTCTTGGTGAAGCACATAACATAACTGTCTCTTAATTCATGTAGGTATTTGGTACTCACCGCTAATTGATCCAGTTTGTTCTGAAGAGAGCGTGCGTTAGATGACAGGAATGTTGGTAGAGGAGGTATTGATTTCCGAGCCCGGACGCGTCGGTGAACTCCTCCTCGCTTACCTCTTTTCCTGGTTTGTTTCCTTCCTGAATTTCGATTCATCCTGGTCTGCATTACACTCTGACGGCAGTTCTTGAATTCCTTTCCATTCCAACGTTGATCCCTGCAGCGCTATCAGCTTGTCACGTCCATACTGCAGGCGTTGATGTCCATCTTGTTTCGCCGTTATTGAGTCCGCTAACTGTAGCAAAATGACGAAACGTTACATGCGAAAACACTTAGCGTCAGCGCTAAAATTACATGACGGTGGAATCCAAACATCACAAGGTCATCCGATACAAATAACTGATTGCTCGACTACTTTGGCATGAATAAATATGAATGAATATGAAAAACAACGAGAGCTCTGTTGATGCGTGTTGCCACTGTGCAGCGCCGCCTTTTATCATATCAAACTTCTTTCTTGTAACTATTGAATCATTAAATACACTATATGTTTTTGTTGTGTTGTTTTTTGTTGACTATAATACTGAATATAAAATCTTGTGTTTTTGTGAGACTTTGCAGTATCAACACAGAAATAAATATTTATATCACTTACAACAAGATTAAGTTAGTTTATGTTGAAGACAATTTATTTACGTTGAAATATTCTACAATTCTGTTATCAGATGGGAACTCTTAGCTTACATCACGCTGGTTTGTGGCTTCAGCTAAACCAAAGCAGGCCCTGACATGGATAATCAAATTAATATCAAAGCTCCTCACATCACTATATTAGAGTTTACACTGTAGGGAGTCCTTTATTTGGTGTAAGGGGTACATCTCGTTCATTGTTTTGTAATCATGGCTTTGCATATCGAGTCAGGAGTGGACATTTACGATCTTTTGGTTTAATCAAATTATACAAAGGTTGAGATACTTTTTTTTTGACACATTGTTCAAATTTCACATGAGGGTATGGTCAACAATCACATGACCCCTCTGCACAGAGCATGTAGCCACGCCCCCTCAGAAGTCGTGAATTAGAAACCGCTTCCTTAGACAGACTTTAGCCGTAATGGCAGCTCATATATGACTAGTACAGTAGCAAGGGGTGGTAGATCTTCCCGCTGATTGTTCTGTCAGTTTTTCTACTAGCCCTGATATGTTTATGAAATGTAAGCTTACATGATTCCAGTATTTCAGTGAGTTACTTTTTTCACTCAGAAAGTATGTTTATTGTACAAGTAACCAAGGAATGGATTTCTGTTTTTGTCACTGAAATCTATAAACAAATACCGAATAAACCCTCTTGAATACCCTAATAGCTATGCAATAAGTTCTTGTCAGCAGTATAACATCTATGGATGGCGTTGTTGGTTTATAATTAGGTTTCCAGTCAGATAAGGAATAACGACCTGTATTTGAAAAAATACTTCATTTATTGAAGAGAAAATATTTGTTGATTATTTGTTGGCATTTTATCTTAGAAGCCATTGATAAAAACTCCTTTAACTTAACATTTGTACAACATAGCATGCCTTTATAATCCCCCGCAACAACGAAGTTGAGGGGGGTAATCAACCAACCAGTCACATGACGAGAAGTCACATGAGATAGCAATGCGCATGCGCCAATCAGAGCACATGCGAATCGCCAAAGGGTTCAGACGTACACTTTTCCGCTCGTATCACAATTTGTCATTTCGACTCATTTGTGCTGTTATAATAATACTTACCAATTTAGTGAAGTTCGCTGAACTTTATTGACTTAATTTTGGTCGAGTGTGTGACCTAATTTAAAAAAATTGCTAATGACGGACGCCATGTTGGGCGGAAAATCGCCATGTGGACGAAAAAAACGGGACCGCGGGTTTAGAGAAAGCTACTAAGGACAATAAAAAGAAAGATAAATCTTCTTCAAAACAAACAGAAGCGTCTACTTCTCAGTCTGAGAAAAACGAAACCTCGAACTCTAATGAGGCTATGCTTGCACTTTTGGCAGAGGTTAAGAAAATGAACAATGGGTTTTCAAATCTCACTGACACGATGAATAATAAATTTGACACTCTAACAGACTTCTGTCCACAAGGTCAAATGCAAGATTCAGGGAATTATGACAATTATTTTGACTTTACGGAGGATGAAATTCCTTGTGCACAGCAGAGCAATGATGTCTCCCTGAACACGGAATCTCGCGAGACGCAAGAAGATAACCAAAATGGCGGCGACCAGACGGAAACTTGTCAAAATCAATCTGATAAAACGCTTGTGACGCAGGACGAAGATGTAGAGAAACTCAGAGAAAATCTTGGCCTTCAGTGTGAAAAGGGGAATAACGTGTGTCAATCGTTAGCAGATATTATCGACACCCTCTTTGACTTGCAACCCTCAACGGAGTCTTAAAACGAAGGCACGTTGACTGATAGGATGAACCTTCACAAAACACTGGGAAACTGCCCCAACCTGAACGTTCCAGTGGTGAACCGTATTATTTGGGAAAATATTCCCAGAACAGCCCAAGCTAGAGCCCGAGAAGATGCAGAAAATACAGAAAGGAATTGTTAAAGGGGCAACAACGTCCTTAAAGGCTCTCAATGAACTTTTTGTCAGAAAATCTCAAATTCCAAAGGACCTGTTTGACACATTGGTGCTTTGGCTCAGTGATACACTGAATATTTTAGGATTCACTAATCTGTAAACTGTGCAGAGGAGGAAAGAATTCCTCAGAGCAGACATAAGACCACAGTTTTGTGCGCCCCATCAACTGCATCCACTCCACAGGCGTTGTTTGGGGAAGATGTCATAAAGAAGGTCAGAGACTTGAGTGTTGCAGAGAGTCGGAACAGGGGGACGTTTTCCACGTAGGAATTTCTACGGAAACAGATTTCAACCTTTCGGCAGACCCAGTTACAGAGGGGGTTTCATGCAGAGACAAGGTTCCAGACCTGAAGGCTTCAGGCAGTTCCCTTTAGGACAACCAGGCTGGCCGAAGAGAAGGGGGAGGGGGAAGCAGTGAGCCCCATCAACCATCAGGTCAGCAGTATGCCACACAGTGAGTATGATGAGATAGATGTGTATATGTCGGATCAGGGGGCTGATGACTCTATTACATCGGTTGAAGCAGGCAATTTGATTAGATGTTTAACGGAATGGGAAAAAATGACAGATGATCCAGTTATCCTAAGTTATATAAAGGGTGTACAATTAACTTTTGAAAATGACATTCCTCCTAGACAACTCTCAGAACCTAATCAGATAAGATTTACTGCAGTGGAGCAGAAAGTGATAGAGGACAGTTTAAAAGAATTTTTAGACAGGAAAATTGTCGAGCCTGCGATAGAAGAAGAGGGACTTTTATCTCAAGTTTGTTACATGGCCTCACTAGATTTAAAAGATGCCTACTATTCTGTCAAAGTTCATGAAAGTCATAGGAAATACTTACGGTTTAGATGGAAAGATGCATTGTACCAATTTACCTGTTTACCAAATGGTTTGTCTTCAGCCCCCAGAATATTTACTAAAATAGCTAAAGTTGTCTATGCCACTTTGCGAGAAAAAGGAATCAATGCACTTGGATACATTGATGATAGTGAAATAGTTGCTCATGATGAAGAAACATGTAGACAATATGTTAATAATAATAAATAATGAACATTTTTAAGCCTAATATCCAGTGCAAGCACTGCTCATTGGCTGTACATAATTACCCTGTAGGAATTGTACTTTCAAAGCCGCTACTAAGCGCTCCGCGCGACCACATAGGTCCGTACTTCCCGTATTCAGGTACCCAATTGAACAGCTGGGTAGACTGAGTGCAATGTGGATTAAGTGCCTTGCCCAAGGACACAACACAGTGTAAAGTCCAGGTCACAAATCTTTGGTGTCTCCACCTGGATTCGAACCCGGGTCTTTTGCGTGACAAGCTAGCACGCTAACCACTACACCACCGCGCTCCACTGCCTACAGATTGTTGACACTGCCTACAGATTGTTGAAAAGCTGGGCTTTACAGTTAATGTTGAGAAATCACAATTAGAGCCAAGACAGAAATTAAATTTTTAGGTTTCTGGTTAGATTCCACAAACATGGTGATATCTATGGTTTCTGGTAAAGCCAACACTATTGTACAATTGGGCGAAACATTACTTAAATCAAAGCAAATCAAAATTTGCTCCTTGGCAGTTTTATTGGGAAAGTTATAGCAGCTTTTCCAGCTGTTCCATTGAGGAAACATTTTTATCAGGAAATGGAAAAGCAGAAAATTCGAGAATTGCAGTTGTCAAATTGGAATTTTGACGCATACATGGTTTTGAGTAACGATTCCCAACATGAGGTAAAATGGTGGATTGAAAATATTTGTGGTTCAGAAAAAGCTATTGTGGATACACAAACATCAGAAACATTATTGCAAACTGATGCCAGTAAAAAAGGTTGGGGGGCAGTGTGTGGCTCAAATACGGCCAATGGTAGATGGTCAGATAGTGAATCGGATGCACACATCAATGTATTGGAATTGAAAGCTATTCAGTTTGGAATACAGTCATTTCTCTCTGATTTGAGAAACAAATGCATTCATGTGGAATGTTATAATAGCACAGCTGTTTCATATGTAAGAGAATTTGGGGGAACCAGATCTCCAGTGTGTAATAGAATAGTAAACAAATCAGAACCTTATGTTTAGAAAACAATATTGAAATCACGATTTCACACATTGCTGGTGTAGATAATTCAAAAACTGACAGACAATCAAGACAAATGTCAGAAAGGACAGAATGGACACTTAACAAAGTAGTGGCAGAGAAAATATTAGAGTTGACAAATCTTGACTTTACCATTGATCTTTTTGCATCTAGGCTCAATAATCAGCTTCCTAGATTTGTTTCATGGTCATTCGATCCTATGTCAATACATGTAGACGCATTCACATTTAATTGGGGCAAGGAATATTTCTATTGTTTTCCTCCATTTTGTTTACTTGCAAAATGAATTCAGAAAATTATTGCAGATAAAGCCACTGGTATACTAGTTGCTCGATTATGGCCTACTCAGTCATGGTTTTCTCAATGTTTGCATATTCTGTTTGACAGACCGAGAATGCTGAAGGGAGCAGAACGGTACCTGCATCTACCCTGGGATCAGAAGGCCCATCCAAACCTCAGGATAACGTTTATAGGGATTTTCCCAGTATCCGGCGACATTGGCAGACAACAGGAATACCAGAAGGAGTTGCCGACATTATGTTCCACTCGTGGAGGAAGTCCACAAGACGACAGTACAGTTCGTACTGGGGACAGAGGCAGAACTTTTGCAGTCAACGAGAGGTTGATCCCTTTAGTGCCCCTTTAGGCAAAGGACTTGATTTTTAGCTCACCTTTACAAAGTAAATGTGAGCTTATGTAATGGCGCTTCGTCCGTCGTCCGTCTGTCTGTCTGTCCGTCCGTCTGTCCGTCCGTAAACTTTCACGAAAAAGACTACTCCTCCTAAACGAATTCAGATATCATTCTGAAATTGTAGTATGTTATACCCATGGTGATTCCTCACAGAAAGGTAGACGTTTCAGTTTTGAGAATCCAAGGTGGCCGCCATGACAGCCATATTGAATTTTCAATTAGATTTCATGAAAAAGACTACTCCTTCTAAACGAATACAGATATCATTCTGAAATTGTAGTATGTTATACCCATGGTGATTCCTCACAGAAAGGTAGACGTTTAAGTTTTGAGAATCCAAGATGGCCGCCATGGCAGCCATATTGAATTTTCAATTAGATTTCATGACAAAGACTACTCCTTCTAAAAGAATACAGATATCATTCTGAAATTGTAGTACCGGTATGTTATACCAATGGTGATTCCTCACAGAAAAGTAGGCGTTTCAGTTTTGAGAATCCAAGATGGCCGCCATGACAGCCATATTGAATTTTCAATTAGATTTCATGAAAAAGACTACTCCTTCTAAACGAATACAGCTATCATTCTGAAATTGTATTATGTTATACCCATGGTGATTCCTCACAGTAAGGTAGACGTTTCAGTTTTGAGAATCCAAGATGGCCACCATGACAGCCATATTGAATTTTCAATTAGATTTCATGAAAAAGACTACTCCTTCTAAAAGAATACAGATATCATTCTGAAATTGTAGTATGTTATACCTATGGTGATTCCGCACAGAAAGGTAGACGTTTGAGTTTTGAGAATCCGATATGGCCGCCATGGCAGCCATATTGAATTTTCAATTAGATTTCATGACAAAGACTATTTCTCCTAAACCAATCTAGATGTCATTTTTATATTGTAGTATGTTATACCTATAGTGATTCCGCACAGAAAGGTAGACGTTTCAGTTTTGAGAATCCAAGATGGCCGCAATAGCAGCCATATTGACTTTTTCAGCTGCAGATGACACATCATTATTATTAAATTTTAAGCTTTCATCAAGTGATCACTGGCACCATATAAATTCTCTAATTTGAACTTACTAATCATAATATTATCTTAAATATGGAATATTTAAGATTGTCGTGCAAGTTGTTCTATATTTTTAAGTGTTGATAAAAAAAATTAAAATGAAAGACAAACATAATTGATTAATTTGTTTAAAATCCTTATGGCAACTAGCTGCAAAAACCAAATCACATTAAACATGTTAAATTTTAAACAATGGTATCTCCCTTATATTCCTTTAAATACCACACATAAGGGGTCAACCAGATTCCACTATGCTGTCTAATACACATCCCAAGGCAGGCTGCTAGCATCACAGTGTCAGCTGCTAGTCTGTTGCATTATCAACCTGACCCAATTGATATGGTAGAGCATTATGCTATATATTGCCATGGCCCATGTGTATGCAATAAAAGTTATGGACTTGTATTCTCATGACAGTGATATGTTCTTTTTAAAATAACAACTTACACAAAACTTGTCTACAATAAGCTTTGTGTTAAGCAATCTACATGATAAGTTGATGTGGAATAAATATGCAGATGAAAATCGAAAAGGGTTTAGTAAGAAAAGTAAGGAAATTTGATTTGTCATATCTCTCTGTTGATTTGACAATGCAAAAATGTTTACCATTATAGTACTGTATGAGTGTTAAATAAATTGATACTTTAATGAAAGACATCTCATGGTCACTTGACATGTAAATATTATGTGAACAAAATAAACGTGTCTAATGCATTGCTGTGTTTATGACTTTCCTCTCAATCAGTCATTCATTTTCCTTGAAAAATCTGTACTCTTGGGGTTCTCAATATCCCATGCAGCATAACCATCAGTGAAATAATCTTGAAATCATATTAATGATTCACTACAAAACAAATGTAAGTGGCCACCATCCTGTAAGTAATTAATACGGATGCCCACATAAAAGTAGCATTTTGAAGATTAAAAAGTACAAGATGGTCACCAATTCAGCCACAGATATACAAAAAAGTTATACAAAAACCTACTGCTTGTTAACTTATCATGATTATATATCATCCGTGTATTAATGTTTGTTCAAGCTCTAGTGGTTTCCAAAAGAAGACTAGTATTTTAAAAGATAAAAAAATCATGATGGCAGCCATAATCAATTATATAAAAGATGGTTACATGTATAATTAAACCATTTTACCACATCATTCATTTTAAGGTGAGCTTCTGTACCCTCGGTACTTTTATTTGTTTGAGTTATACAACAAAGGCTTAAGTTCCAGTGCACTTAATACGGCAAGAAGTGCTTTATCAGTGTTTTTCATGTTTGATGGAATTCAGTTTGGGGAACACCCACATGTTAGAAGGTTCATGAAAGGGGTATTTCAAAGCAGACCAGTTCAGTCAAAGTATGTTGACATATGGGACCCAGAAATTGTATTGCAATACCTTCGTACCCTTTCTCCTGTTAAAAAGCTGAATTTGTTAGATTTGTCAGTGAAACTAGTTCTGTTACTGGCTTTGATTACCGCCCAAAGAGGACAAACTTTGTTGATGTTTGACTTAAATCATGTTGTTTTTGGAAAGAAACTTGACAAAGTTATTTTTATGTTAAAAGAACATGTTAAACAATCCCGGGCTGGGAAAGAGTTTACTAAGGTGATAGTTAAAGCATATGCTCCGGACCGGAGATTGTGTCCTTTAACTGTTTTGAATGAGTATATCAAGCGTACTAAACCTTTAAGAGGCGACGAGTCTAGATTGTTTGTTTCCACTGTGAAACCCCACGCGCGGGTATCAAGAGACACTCTCAGTTGGTGGATGAAAATTGGACTAAAAAAATCTGGTGTTGATATAAGTTGCTACAAGTCGCATAGTACCAGAGCAGTAGCTGTGTCATCAGCATTTCAGAATAATGTGTCTATAGAGACAATCATGGCAAGAGCAGGTTAGACTAATCCCAACACCTTCACAAAATATTACAAGAAGAACATTGTCACTCAGTTGGAGTCTCAATCCATGATTAATACTACATGTAATTAGTAAACAAAAATATTAGTTTGACTAATAGGTAGTGGACTTTCTGTCGTTGATAATAAGTCATTCCTCACAAAAGTAATTTACAAAGGTGTGAAATCACCAGTGCCTCCCTTTGTTGTTTGGAACAGTGTTTTACTGTTTTACTTACTATGCATTCATTATGTGCAGTGAATTCAGGATGAATATACATTTATTTTGTAATAAATATGCCTGCTTTTTTGCAAAATCTTTGTCGATTCTTTTGGTATGTGGTTGCACTTGAAAGTAACTTCTTTGAAGTCTCATGTGACTTCTCGTCACGTGACTGGTTGGTAGAATTATAGGGTTAACCGAGACTTACCTGTAAGGTGAAGGTTGACCTTGATTCTACTAACCAGTCTACAGTGTCGAGGGGTCACATGCCCTCCCGGTATGTTCCCTTCCCTGTGACCCCGACACTGACGTCACTGTCAAGTGCAACGTAGTTAAAGTCTGACTGGCACATGCGCATTGCTATCTCATGTGACCCCTCGACACCGTAGATTGGTTGGTAGAATCAAGGTCAACCTTCACCTTACAGGTAAGTCTCGGTTAACCCTATAATTAAAATGGGTACCGTCCGTCCGTCCATTACACTTTGTGTCCGGCTCATAACTTTCTAACTAATCAACTATTTCAATTCAAATTTGTTATGGACATGAAGAAACATATAATAATGTGTCATCTGAAAATCTACATAAAATATTAGGATTTTGGGGAAAAGGGGTAAATTTTGTAAGAAATCTGTTACAAGTCCCGTCCGGCTCACAAGTTCTAAACTAATCATCACATCTTGATAAAATTTGATATGAAGATACATAATTATCTGAAGGTGTGTCATGAAGAACAATTTTGAAAATATTTTTATAAAATTTTGCCTTTTTTGGCAAAAAATTAGGACTCTGTTGGAAAACTGTTACAAGTCCTGTCCGGCTCACAACTTTTAAACTAATCATCACATATTGATAAAATTTGATATGGAGATACATAATCATATGAAGGTGTGTCATGGAGAACAATTTTGAAAATATGTTTGTTTAAATATGATCAAATTGATCTTGGAGATCCAAATACATAATACATAAATTCAATCGTTTGATTTTAATTTTGTCAGTTAACTCGAATTATGCCCAACAGTGAACATAAAGTTGGTATGATTTAGTTTTTTTATTAGAACAGTTTCTTACATATCCTGGAAAAAATGTGTTATTTTGTGCAACAAAATTAATTGGCAATATGATATGGAAAACCTATTCATATTGTGCAATTTGCGGGGGATATAGCTCAACCATGTCAGCTGCTTGTTATAACTTACTTAACTAACTAAAAAATCATAAATTAGGAAGCAGTTTCATGTGTTTTCAGTCACTTTCTTGAACCTCTTTTATTCAGAAAATACATCCCAATTTTTCAATGTTTGTGACACAGAAAGTCGACACAAGTCTGACATAAACTATTTAACTGATAATTCAAAGTAAATAGCATCTGAAATCAAATTATTTCAGGGTCATCATATTTCATAACTAAAAATTGAAAAGGCTGGAAAGATATATCAATTATAGTCTCATATGCTTCGATAAATGCTTCTCTAGGACTTCCTCCATATTTTCTTAAATTTGTTTGTGAACAAATCATTTAAAACCACTAATATAAATTTTACTGTTTTGAAAATAAATTTGATACAAATAATCTTGCAAAAAAATTACTATATATTTTTTTAAAGTTTAAATGATAATAAATACCATCATCTTGAGATATGCCATAGTGTAAAGAATTACAAGAAAAATAACTGGTTAGTTTTGAGCAAAAGATTTTAAAATAATTATACTTTTTTCCCTTATATTAAGATCGGTATTAGTAAATTTGCTTCAAATGTGATGTCTTTTATGTATTTGACATTAAATTCTTTTTTCAAGTTATATTTAGAGTCACTATTTCTAAGTGTACCTATGAACCCCTGCTGAAAATAACATGCAACATGATTTAATGTCTTTTTCAATTTGTCCAAAAAAGAGAATCAAAATGACTCGCCGAAAACACATGATGACTGAAAACAGATGACTTGACGATATAATAGAACAGCTAAATTCTGGGTCCACCATATATCTTTCTGCTGGATTTGGCTAAAACTGTTGTCACATACAGTTAGAATATCCGTTCCAAATCATGGCCACACCAAATATGCAAGATGGTGATGATTTAAGTTTTGAGAATAGAAATGGTTGTGTTTCAAGATTAATGTGTATGAACCAATTTTGTTCTTTTGTACAAATATGATGGTTACTGTCATTTCCTGGTAGATTTAGTTGCCAGATAAGTGTGGTCTACAAGAGAATTAACATTCTTCAGGATTGCATTTCAGTTTTAGGGCAGGGAATAACCCTTACTCCTCATTTAAAAGCTGAAGATATCAGTTGTCACTCTTTATAGACCTTGACTACAAAGTTTAACCCTGATTTACATTGGAAAACCCTTGATATGTGTCACAAGCATTATGCAGTTGGTAGCTTGGACATGTGCGTTTGTCTAAGGTAGTATTTTCCCGCGATAATGTGCGCAGGCATCTGTGACGTGTAGCTTGCTGATTGGTCTACTAGGTCATGTGACTATTTCTTGCAGAGGGGTCAATTGAGAGCATTGCATCAAAAGTTGAAACAAATAATGAATGGAAACAAACATGTGGTTTTCAACACTTTTGAAGTTGGATAAAATGTTGTCCTTATCTGTTTATTTTTCTAAAATGAAGCTTGAAACATTGATTAAATTAGCACTATATATAGATGCTATTACTATCAGTTTTACTCACAAAGAAATTAATATAAATAGTTATTGGCGTAAATGTTCCCTCTGGGACAAAACATAGCCCCTCTCTTTGTTCCCCTGAACGTACCTGGCAGAAGTCTGATTTAAAAATAAAGAAAAACTTAAGTCATATTTACCATTAGTGGTAGCTCCTCTCTTTTACCTTGAGTTATCTCCATGGTCAAACCATGTGCTCTTCATATTCTTTTCTGCATTCCTGCTGTTCCGATGCGCCCTTAAGAAGTTTTAATTTGTGCCATTAAAGTCTTCTTCATCTACTATTTTTTCTTATTCATGGTATGTAGAGTCGACATTAGGTCTTTTCAAAGACAATCTCATTAGTTTTTTAGTGTTTGTGAACTGTGTTTTCTGAGTTGTGATTTTTTTTTCTGTTATTGTTTAAAAAAACTGTGTTTGTGATGTCATAGAGTCTAGTCAACATAAATGTGTTTCATGTCAAAGATTCATGTTTGATAAAGACCCTCATACTTTGTGTGCTTTATGTGATAAAGAACCAATTTGTTTTCCCAATTCCTGTTGCCTCTTATGTAGAGATTTGGATCAAGAAACTCGGGTTAAGTCTTCCCGCCAAGAACGCCTGTGCTAACTCTCTTGCTCCTCATTCTCCTTTTCCTACCTTCGTTGATGATAATGCTCTTACTCCTCCGTTGGTAACCTTGTTAGATTGCCTGGATAACTTGCTTGATCTCTTGGCCTTTATAACCTCCTTTAAGACGGATATGTTTCCCTCTTTTCATCATTTAAAAGATATAGAACGGAGAAATGATGAGAAATTTGCCTGTCAACGGCTCTAATGCCACAGCTACTGGCCCAGTCCTGGCAGTCCAGTATGCTGTTGACACAGACAGCATGTATGGTCTGTGCCCAAGTTTTGCGGCCGGTACAACTATCCAAAGGTGGCACAAGCTCCTCACGGCTCGAGTGACATTGTAAACAAACAGGAGCCACTTGATTTTGTGGACGTCAATAATCAGCTTTTACTCCGGATCCTCACAGACTTAGACACGGATGACTAGCAACTCTTCGATTGTATGGTGCAATGGTGCATGAGGGATTAGTGATCATTCCCGCCGTTTATTCTACGGACATGCCGGACTTAATGCCCAATTGGTCCTTTGTGGAAACTATTTCTTCACAATACTTTCTGCAGAAACTGAAACCGTGTACATGACCATCTTCTGTTGATGAAATTTTGAAGCAAACATTACCTGAAGAGCTTGGTTCTGTGGGAGTGCTTCCGCCTAACGGGCACCTAAGTGTTCTCTGCGTCATTCCACCGTGGTCAAGCCCGGCTTGGACATTGTTAATGCAAATCTCACCCAAGCCAAAGATGCTTCCTCTTTGTCTTAACATGATTCACGATCGGGTCCTACCAGCTTCCGCGCCCGATGTTGATAGAGATTTTACACGGCTCAACGCTAGACCCATTTCAAGATTTTAAGTAGATAAGCTATCTGTTTCATGGAAGGGTGTTAAGGATTTGGATTCTGCTGCTTGCAATTCCGTCGATATCCTGTCCTATATTAATTGGTTTGCCGCCGGTGTCAGACAACTTTTGCCTCAGACTTTCTAAGAGTATTACGGGATCAAACCAAAACCCCTGATGATTATGAGGGCCGAAGAAGTTGCCCTTGCTCGTTCCTTCCTTGATGTAATTTATCAAGCGTTGGGGATGCCACTCCAGCTCAGATTGCTTCTGTTGCCCGTCTTACCGCTCTAGAAAGATAGCTCTTAATGGACAATGCACACAAGCCATTGCTTCTCGGGAGACTCAAACAAATCGTCACCTAAACCAACAGCTAGCTTCAGCTCTTCTTGCCCTAGACAACGAGGTCATTCCACGGCAGGAGAGGCCCGTCTCCTTCTACCCACATCCCCCCCCCCCCTCCAACGTTCTGCCTTCGACCGAGTGAACAAGCCATACGATCGACTTGAATCTGAATCACAGGACCGCCACCCAAGTATAATTTCGCGATAGAGGTAGTTGCAGAGTCAAAAATGTCTCTGGCGAGATGATAAAAATTATCGACCTAAAAATCCTTAACAAGTATCCTTCTCCAAAATTCATGATGGAATCTCAAAAGAATGTCAGGAGGTTAGTGCAAACAAACAACAAGTTTATAAGGATGGATCTCAAAAATGCTTACCTCCATATTCCAATCCACAAGCACTCCCAAAAGTTCTTAAGATTTGCAGTAAATGGAAGGAAATTCCAATTTCAAGTTCTTCCCTTTGGCGTTTTTTGACATAAAACTACTACACTTTTATGAATGCAAATATCCAAAAGATGTGAAACGTTTTCAGGATGAAACGTCTTCCCTTAACTGTTAATTTTTGGTCAGGCATCTTTTGCAGCTGAAAATCTTTGGGGTTAACTTTTTTCAATGCTTCAATTAAATTGGATTTGGTTGATATCTTTTTACATGGTTGGTTAATTAAAATTTACATGATATTTCTGAAACGTTTCCATCTTTATTTTTATGAAAATGGGAAAGAGACATCAATTGTGACGGTTAAAGAAGTAATTGAAATGTTGATGGGAATATGACATAAGATAGATTAACCGGAAGTGATGTCACAGGAACCAGAAGTGATGTCAGAAATAACCGGAAGTGATGTTACTAACGGTACTAGTATTTAACATAAGATCGATATGAGATTATTGCTGTTAAGTTTATATCGTATCCAGACAAATATCTTACTATTTACCAAGTGGTATGCACATACTCCTAACTTTAATGACCAGGTGAAAGGAGCAAATAAACCATGGTTGAAGTTAAGGGGACTTCCCCTGGACCCCTCTTCCTTTATGCGTAATTCTGACCTAGGTTTCGTCCAAGAGGGAAGGTTGACACCAATAATTATCAAACAAGTTCATGTATTGTTAGTAATTATGAGTAAACTTACCTCTGTGACGAATGATTTACTCCTGCCCTGAGGTTTACTAATTCCTCCCCACATATGTTCCAGGTGATGTTTGAGCAGAACAATATGAAGAGAATGGTTTGACCAAGGGAGATAACTCCAGGTAGAAGAGAGGAGCTGCATACCTCTAATAGTAAATATGACTTACGTTTTTTTCTTTCTTTCTAATTTAGACTTCTGCAGGTACGTTCAGGGGAACGAAGAGAGGGGCTACATTTCCTCCTAGAGGTAATTTTGCTTATAATTATTAAAAATACATGTAATTGTTTGATTTTGTGAGCAACAGTTACGCCCCTCGGTACAACCGAGCCCGCTGTACATCAAGGGGCGGTATAGTGAAGGAACACTGTAATTATAGATAGTCTGATGATTTATCGAGGCAATGGCTCTTATTTATTTTTACTTAGAGCCAAGAGCATCTGAAAATGATATCTCACGGACAGGTTTCTTGTGGATAGAGATTGTTAATTATAGATTTGAAGACTGACCCCTAATAAGGGTTCGAAAATGTTTTCTGTTTCTTTCTCCAGGACAAAAAGTTAAAGTCTATGTCCAAACTGTTTAGAGGTTAAGAAAATGTGGAATATTACCTAAGTTTTGAAATTTTCTTTAAACATTGATATAACTGTCTTGACAGGTTTCAAGAATGTTGAAGTTTCTGGCTCATATGCTTTCAAGGACAACATTGTGCGACTCCAGCAGTGTGATGACTTCCTTGTATTCTGGTGAGTGGGTTCTTGTTTCAAGAAGTAAATTCTTAACCTACCTTAACTCTGATAAATGCCACTTACATTTCTCAATGAGAGTGAAAGTGAAATTGCTGTGCATGCTCACAAGCTGGCCACAACTATTTCCTGCCCTACTGACTGACGCCCCATCAGTCTCCCCTCGCTGGATCACTTGCCTTCATGGTTGGAACTGAAGAATTGAGTCTTTCAAGGTTGTGACGTCGTTCCCATGCGTGGCCAGTAGGGCAGGAAGCAGTTTTTTAAAAAGTTTATATAAATTATTGTCTCAAAAGTGAAATTTGTTTTGTATAATTCTCCAGAAATGTGACAACTACTGACATTATATTCAAAACAATTCATGTCAAAACAGTTAACATAGACTAGGATAGATGATTTGCATACACATGAAAAATGTGATGCAACATTACGCAGAATTCATTTTTCTGTTTGTTCGAAAAGTCTGAATAGGCAGCCTACCCCCAGAAGGTTATGTCAAACATTCCAAGAAAAGTGGATGGGAAGAGTTACCCAAAATTTTGTTTTCTTTTTAACTCATCTGGCCTAAAAGGCTGGATGGGCTAATGGCATGGTATGGTGTCCGACTGTGTCTTTCCGTCTGTCCGTAAACTTTGTGCATTTTCATCTTTTTCTCCAGAAGCATAAGGCCTAGAAAGCTGAAACCATTTGAACATACTCCTTGACTAGTGAGGTTTACAATTTCTAGCTTTGGTGATCCTATTGCCCCTGATAATGGTCACGACCTATAAATGTATTTTTCTTCTTCTCCAGAACCTAAAGACTTAAAAAGCTGTAATCTTGTGTATAGACTCCATAACTACTGAGGATTATAATTATCCCCCGCAACAACGAAGTTGCGGGGGGTATTAAAATGGGTACCGTCCGTCCATCCGTCTGTCAGTAACTTTGTAACTAATCAACCATTTCAATTCAAATTCGTCATGGAAATGAAGAAACATGTAATAATGTGTCATGAGTAACAATTTTATGAAAATCTACATAAAATATTAGGATTTTCGAAAAAAAGTGGTAAATTTGTAAGAAATCTGTTACAAGTTCTGTCCGGCTCACAACTTCTAAATTAATCATCACATATTGATCAAATTTGATGTGGACATACATAATGGTATGAAGGTGTGTCATGAAGAACAATTTTAAAAACATTTTTATAAAATGTTGCCTTTTTTGGCCAAAAATGAGAACTCTGTTGGAAAACTGTTACATGTCCTGTCCGGCTCACAACTTCTCAATTAATCATCACATATTGACCAAATTTGATATGGAGATACATAATCGTATGAAGGTGTGTCATGAAGAACAATTTTGAAAATATTTTTATAAAATTTTGCCTTTTTTGGCCAAAAATGAGAACTCTGTTGGAAAACTGTTACATGTCCTGTCCGGCTCACAACTTCTCAATTAATCATCACATATTGACCAAATTTGATATGGAGATACATATTCGTATGAAGGTGTGTCATGAAGAACAATTTTAAAAACATTTTTATAAAATTTTGCCTTTTTTGGCCAAAAATGAGAACTCTGTTGGAAAACTGTTACATGTCCTGTCTGGCTCACAACTTCTTATAAATCATCACATATTGACCAAATTTGATATGGAGATACATAATCATATGAAGGTGTGTCATGAAGAACAATTTTGAAAATATTTTTATAAAATTTTGCCTTTTTTGGCCAAAAATGAGAACTCTGTTGGAAAACTGTTACATGTCCTGTCCGGCTCACAACTTCTAAATTAATCATCACATATTGACCAAATTTGATATGGAGATACATATTCGTATGAAGGTGTGTCATGAAGAACAATTTTAAAAACATTTTTATAAAATTTTGCCTTTTTTGGCCAAAAATGAGAACTCTGTTGGAAAACTGTTACATGTCCTGTCTGGCTCACAACTTCTAAATTAATCATCACATATTGACCAAATTTGATATGGAGATACATAATCATATGAAGGTGTGTCATGAAGAACAATTTTGAAAATATTTTTATAAAATTTTGCCTTTTTTGGCCAAAAATGAGAACTCTGTTGGAAAACTGTTACATGTCCTGTCCGGCTCACAACTTCTAAATTAATCATCACATATTGACCAAATTTGATATGGAGATACATATTCGTATGAAGGTGTGTCATGAAGAACAATTTTAAAAACATTTTTTTTAAATGTTGCCTTTTTTGGCCAAAAATGAGAACTCTGTTGGAAAACTGTTACATGTCCTGTCCGGCTCACAACTTCTAAATTAATCATCACATATTGACCAAATTTGATATGGAGATACATATTCGTATGAAGGTGTGTCATGAAGAACAATTTTAAAAACATTTTTATAAAATTTTGCCTTTTTTGGCCAAAAATGAGAACTCTGTTGGAAAACTGTTACATGTCCTGTCCGGCTCACAACTTCTAAATTAATCATCACATATTGACCAAATTTGATATGGAGATACATATTCGTATGAAGGTGTGTCATGAAGAACAATTTTAAAAACATTTTTATAAAATTTTGCCTTTTTTGGCCAAAAATGAAAACTCTGTTGGAAAACTGTTACATGTCCTGTCCGGCTCACAACTTCTAAATTAATCATCACATATTGACCAAATTTGATATGGAGATACATAATCATATGAAGGTGTGTCATGAAGAACAATTTTGAAAATATTTTTATAAAATTTTGCCTTTTTTGGCCAAAAATGAGAACTCTGTTGGAAAACTGTTACATGTCCTGTCCGGCTCACAACTTCTCAATTAATCATCACATATTGACCAAATTTGATATGGAGATACATAATCATATGAAGGTGTGTCATGAAGAACAATTTTGAAAATATTTTTATAAAATTTGGCCTTTTTTGGCCAAAAATGAGAACTCTGTTGGAAAACTGTTACATGTCCTGTCCGGCTCACAACTTCTAAATTAATCATCACATATTGACCAAATTTGATATGGAGATACATATTCGTATGAAGGTGTGTCATGAAGAACAATTTTAAAAACATTTTTATAAAATTTTGCCTTTTTTGGCCAAAAATGAGAACTCTGTTGGAAAACTGTTACATGTCCTGTCCGGCTCACAACTTCTAAATTAATCATCACATATTGACCAAATTTGATATGGAGATACATATTCGTATGAAGGTGTGTCATGAAGAACAATTTTGAAAATATTTTTATAAAACTTTGCCTTTTTTTGGCCAAAAATGAGAACTCTGTTGGAAAACTGTTACATGTCCTGTCCGGCTCACAACTTCTAAATTAATCATCACATATTGACCAAATTTCATATGGAGATACATAATCATATGAAGGTGTGTCATGAAGAAAAAATTTTAAGATATTTTTATAAAATTTTGCCTTTTTTGGCCAAAAATGAGAAATGAATCGGCAATATGATAAGGAAAATCTATACAATTGTGCAATTTGCGGGGGATATAGCTCGACCATGTCAGCTGCTTGTTCGAACTTTGGTGATAATATGAAACCTTATAAGGCCACAAAGGCGACACCCTAAAAACCTATTTTCGTCTACTTCTCGAAAACCAAAAGGCGTAGAAAGCTGAAATCTTATGTCCAGATCCCTGACAAGTGATTCTCAATATTTATGCATGCATACAACCTATGACCTTCTCAAATCCAAAACGAGACTAAGGCCGCTTCTTACTTCCAGTTTCGCGTAATGGCTATGTGTCGTTAGTTCGACTCTCTGGTTTCTATCAGCTAGAAATGATTGTGCCTGTATGATTAAATCGTATTCCAGCTACACCAGTGACGTAAACCTGTTGTATGACAATAAAGTCGCACCAATGGAGGTAAACATTCCATGTCAATCCATAACGAACCTTTGTTTTGGATAGTTATATTCGTGGCAAATTCATAAGATCAACGAGTTTTGCAATTGCAAACAAGATCATAGTTTTTTTGATTGCTATATACCTCATTGCAAATTTATGATAATCATTCGACAAAATGTAATTTATGTTTATTATCGCGATCTTCACTGCCAATATTTTGAACAAACTGCAGTATCTGCCCAACTTATGAGAGCCTGGGGGATGTTTACAAATGTTTATTGTGATTTACAATGTTGGCTGTGCTGCACACATTTTATATATTGAAAAGTAAGAAGCTTCATAAACAGAATATTTTAAAACAAAAACTATTAATCATGATTCAAATATGAAATGGAGAATTATTGATATTGTGATGGTAATAAATAAGCCTTTCATTGATATGTTAATACATAATTATGTACATGGCCTTGAGACAAATAATATTGTTAATGTGGGCAAATAATTTGAATTGTTGGCACATTGAATGACATATAGATGCTACAATACTCTATTATAAGTTATAATGTAAGGCCACACAAATAACAAATAAGCAGTAGACAAAGTTGGTCTGGCTTGATGGGGGTGAAATGCATGTATATATTAATAATCATATTAAAGAATAAGGATGAATTAATGTGATTTGCTTTGATATGGAGCATTTGAAAATTGCAATTTGATTGAAATGAAGGGAATTTATTATATGTTATTATTTAACTTTAAACATACTCTCTTATTACAATTGATATGATATTTATTAATATTTCAATGAATATTTGATTAGTTTATAAGGAGGTGCTGGCAGGACTGGCAATGTAGATCTTTGGTTGGTTAATGCTTCATTTGAATTGCGTCGTTGATTCTAGGCACTGCATGAAGATAAACAATTGAAACAATATGAAATATCAACAGAATTGCTTGAACATAAGAAAAATGTTATTCATGAATTTCAGCATTATAAAAAAAAACCTTTAGCTAGGTATAAATAATACAATTTGAAATATATATCTAGACCTCAAAATATATTGACAGTTTCTATAATCTCTTTTGGTGAAGATTTATGTAACCAAAAATAATTGATTTGACTTATGTACATGCAGTTGCTTCCTTTATATATAACAATATTTATCATTCATGCAACATGATTTCACAGTGGTTTTAGATCCATTCTAGTGATATTCTTGAAATTTTCTACAACCCCAGAACAGTGATTTGAATAATCTCTATAAACAAATATATATATGATTAATACTAACATATGGTTAGTTCTGTGTCAAGGAAAAGAAAATAATTTAACATTAACAGTATCAACAGACCAAACAAATAGCTTAAACACAGGCCAAATTTAACATTTTATAATTAGGCCACACAAAATTAATTACTTGATTTACGGATTTCTGGAGGTCAAAATGGCTAAAGGCAGGAGGGAAAAAAAAAAAAAAAAAAAGAAGCTTTTTGGTCTAGTGTCGACAAAGATTTGCCTGAAAACTGATTAACACGAGGCCGGCGAAAACACCGATATATATCTTAAATTTTTAGTATTGTTTTGTTTTTCATTACACAGATTTTGTTTTATTGTATCATGCATGCAGAAGTAAGTACTATCTGTGTAAAAGGATTTTTTATCAATAGATATATTTTGTCTAAAAAAAACTTAATAATGGGACATTTAAAATTATAAGTCTATCATTTAAAATAATATAACTCATTCTGAAAATCTATCATGCAAAAGAAATTGTTTTTATCTTTTGCCCTGATCAATCTTAATATTATAGTTTTTTAATCTGATTGCAAAATAAATTTGATTGAATATATAATAAGAAGTATTCTGATAAAATTTATTAAGAAAATCACACTTACAACAAAATCAATAATTAATGAAATAAATAAAGATCGTTTATATTAATCAATCTCGAGATAGACTCATTTCTAATTCTATAAATAAAACCTTGTTTGTGACTATTTCTGCAACAATCAGATAAAAATGTTTACCTTATACCACTTGAAAAATAACTAGTCTGTTGACGACTTGCGAACGCCGATTATCAACATTGCTAGCAATTTTCATGCACTTAAATTTTGACGAATTTGTAAATAGTCTTATCAAAACTGTATCATATAATCGTAGAATTATCCGTAGTTTGTGAACTTGCTGTCTAAAAGCGTATGTTTAAATCGTTTTTCAAAAGGATGCAAGAAAACAAAACCACGAAGTGCCAAAGTCAAATGGCCATTTTCAGAATAACATGCGGTCGTAACATTTTCATGACAACACATTACCGATAAGATATTAAATGTCTAAATAAAACAAGTTTTTGGATGAAATTTTCTGATGATTTATTTTACAACAAAGATGCAATGAATTCATTTTTCTAATTTACATATTACTTGAAGAAAAAACGATCAAAAATGTTTAATTAGCTCGAAATAATATTTATAATGTCTATATGTCGTTAAGAAAATACGATTGTAATTTCAAACGGTGTTTCCTTTGGTAACTGCTGTCAGATAAAGTTGACAAATTCATTGCATATTCTTTGATCTTTTGCGATATAATTGATATTTTGAATTATGGTAGCGGTTCTTTGGTTCTATTTAAGTCCATCGTATTTGAATATTTATATTTCGTTACGCATATAATTTTATTTAATCAAAATTTACCTTCGTAATTTGGAATGAAAACAAACCAGTAACTAATTTCTGAAACACCGGTTTGGGGAAAACAACGTGCTTTCGAGATTGTATCTGTTACAATGCCTGTAAATGAATGCTCCCTTAACCAGCACAATGACTGGTCCCTATACCGGACATCCGGGCGTCTGTAATAACATGGCTGACTAGTAAACAGATCTCGGTACCTCATGCTGTTTGTTCTCCGTTATTCACAATGTATGGAGTATCTTGAAACATGGTGGCAGCGGTGAAAACGTATTGACAGGATCGGTTGTCCTTTTCTTTCTGTTTCCAAGTGTAGTCAAGCCGACTTTTGTGAGTTTTGATGACTTTCAATGACTGATAAAAACGCACGTGGTCGTGTGTGAATTTGAACTTTTGAATTTGGATATTCGAAATGTCTAGCAATGAAGAACAGGAAGATCCAGAGCATCCCAGAGTTGCACAGGAGGGTCGAGAAAATATGACAAGGCCAAGAATGGCTTTGCCAAACATTTCACCGCCTGCGGCATTAGATATGTCGAACAACATTGCCGAAAACTGGCGGACATGGAAGGAAATGTGGAAAAATTACTCTATTGTCGCTCAGTTGGATCAATATGATGTCAAATACAATGTAGCTGTCTTTCTGCATTCCATTGGAACAGAGGGTATGAGAGTTTATTCCACAATGGAATTTAATGAGAATGAACTGTGTGATGTTGACACTATCATTAAGAAATTTGACATTTTCACCATTGGGGAAACCAATGAGACATATGAGAGATATGTACTTAATAATAGAGATCAGAAAGAAGAGGAATCCTTTGACTCGTATCTTACAGCCATTCGCACTATGGTGAAGACATGCAATTTTTGTGATTGTATGCGGGACAGTCTCATTCGTGACAGAATTGTGACAGGAATTAGAGATTCAAGTACCAGAAAGAGATTACTGCAGGAAAACAAACTAACTCTGAGTTCAGCAATTACCATATGCAGAGGAGCAGAGGCAACAAGTCTGAGAATCAAGGCTATGAACAGTTCAGAGGCAGTGAACAAGATTAGCAGAGATAGGGAACGCAATTCAAGGCAAAATAACCGTGCTCACAGACATGACAGAGGAAGACCAAACACAAGATATAATGACAGACAAGACAGTCAGAGAACATGCCGCTTCTGTGCATTCAAGCATCCATTTATACGAGAAAAATGTCCTGCTTGGGGTAAGAACTGTGAGAACTGTCGAGGAAAAAATCACTTTGCATCAGTGTGTAAACACAAGAAGAAAGTTCATGCCATTGCAGAAACAGAGGAAGACACAGAGGAAGAGCTTGAATATGAATATATCAGCAGTGTTACCTTTGCATCTTGTCACAAAGTGGGTAATGACCCAAGTAGTGAAATATATGCTGAAATGTTAGTTGAAGATAATTTCCCAGTGAAATTCCAAGTAGACTGTGGGGCGACAGTGAACATCCTTCCCAGAAAGTACTTGGAGAAAACCAGGGAAATTACAAAAACACAGAATGTATTAAAAATGTGGAATGGTTCACAAGTATGCCCTGATGGGACAGCCAGGATCAAAATAAGAAATCCATGCAATCACAAGCTCTACAGTGTTGAATTTGTCATAGTGAGTGATCCAGATGTTGGTCTCACACCACTTCTGGGTGCAAAGGCAGTACAGCAAATGAACATTTTGACTGTTAACACGTCAAACTTTAAGCGAGTTAGCGCCATGATATCTGGAAACCAGAAGATTGATGAAAGTGAACCACCACAGAGTGCACAGAGGATTATCAGCAAACATGCTGATTTGTTTGAAGGTGAACTAGGTACCTTGCCAGGAAAGGTTCACTTGCACGTGGACAAGGATGTCAAACCATCCGTTTCACACAGAAATAGAGTTCCAATTGCTTTGAGAGAACAGTTGAAGTCAGAGCTAGAGAGGCTTACACAATCAGGTGTAGTTATACCGGTTGATGAGCCATCAGAGTGGGTTAGCTCCCTTGTGATTGCGCCGAAAAAGTCAGGAGGCATACGGATATGTCTTGACCCGAAGCCACTCAACCAAGCTCTACAAAGAGAACATTATGAACTACCCACTATTGAGGAAGTCTTACCTGATCTCACTAATGCTAAGGTGTTTAGTACATGTGACCTGTCAGCAGGGTTTTGGCACCTTGAGCTTGACCATGAATCAAGCATGCTCTGTACATTTGGTACACCATTTGGTAGGTTCAGGTGGACTAGACTACCATTTGGATTGAGCGTCTCCCCAGAAATATTCCAAAAACGGCTCAATGAGGCGTTAGAAGGTCTGCCTGGTGTGCGATGTATCGTGGATGATATTCTCATATTTGGAAAAGGGGATAACAAGGAAACCGCCCAACTTGATCATGATAAAAATCTGAGTGGTTTACTTCAAAGGTGTGAAAAGCTTGGGATCAAGCTGAAGCGAGAAAAGTTGCGCCTGTGTAGAAAAGAAGTTGCCTTTTTGGGACATGTGATGACGGATCAGGGGTTGAAATGTGATCCACAGAAAATAAAGGCTGTTCTAGAAATGCCAGCACCGAAGAGTGTGGAAGATGTACAGCGTTTCTCGGGTTTTGTGAACTACCTGGCACGGTATCTACCAGGGCTCTCGGGCATCATGCAGCCTATCCGACACCTGACACACAGAGATGTAGAGTGGAAATGGACCACTGAGCGAGAAGAGGCATTCAGAAAGGTAAAGACGCTGGTAACTCAAGCACCTGTATTGGCGTACTACAATGAAGCAGAAGAACTTACCCTACAAAGTGATGCAAGTTCGACAGGTCTAGGAGCTGTGCTATTGCAGAATGACAAACCAATCGCATATGCAAGTAGAGCGCTATCTCCAGCTGAAACCAGGTACGCACAGATTGAGAAAGAACTGTTGTCAGTTGTTTTCGGACTTCAGAAATTTCACACATACACCTTTGGGCGCAAAGTGAAAGTGGAGAATGACCACAAGCCTCTAGAATCCATTACCAGCAAACCACTGCACAGTGCACCACGGCGGCTTCAGTCCATGATCCTTGCCATGCAGAAGTATGATGCAGAAATCAAGTACAAGAAAGGAGAAGATGTTGTGCTGTCAGACACTTTGTCAAGAGCTTATCTGCAATTAGAAGTTGATGAGGGAATTGAGACTTTCAGCCAAGTCAACATGGCCAAATACCTTCCTATCACAGAAACAAGACTGAAAGAGATCAGGGAGCACACAGAGAAGGATGAAACTCTCCAGAAGTTGAAAGAAGTTGTCCTCAGCGGATGGCCAGACATGAAAGAATCATTGCCATTTGAACTGTACCCATACTTCAACTTCAAGGATGAAATCACACTGCAAAATGGCCTTGTATTCAGAGGAGAAAGGTTGATCATTCCTCAGAGTCTCAGAGCTGCAATGAAAACCAAGATTCACTCATCACATCTGGGGATAGAAGGTTGTCTGCGAAGGGCACGAGAAAGTTTATACTGGCCTCACATGTCTGACGACATAAAACAGTACATCAGTTCATGCGAAACGTGTTGCAAGTTCCAAGCAGCACAACAGAGAGAAACACTACAACCAACAGAAATGCCAGAGAGGCCATGGCAAAAAGTTGCAGCAGATTTGTTTACTTTGGATGGGAGAGAATACCTCATCACCGTTGATTACTACAGTAATTTCTGGGAAATAGACTGTTTGTCAGATACAAAGTCAACTACAGTAATCAATAAGTTGAAATCACATTTTGCAAGGTACGGAATCCCAGACCAAATTGTAAGCGACAATGGACCTCAGTTCGCTTCAGAAGAATTCCACAAGTTCATTATGGAGTGGGAATTGGAGCATCTGACATCGAGTCCATACAACAGCCAGGCTAACGGCAAAGCTGAGTCCGCTGTGAAGACAGCTAAAAGACTAATACGAAAAGCAAGAAGTTGTGGTAATGACCACTATATGGCAATTCTTGACTACAGAAATACGCCAACTCAGGGACTGGGATCAAGTCCAGTCCAGAGGTTAATGAACAGGAGATCAAAAACCCTGATACCTACCAGTGAGACACTGTTAAAGCCAAGGTCAGGGATGGAATTCATGGAAAGGGAGAAACTCCTACAGAAACAGAAAGTACAGAAGGAAAGGTTCGATCTCCAGGCTAAAGACTTGAAACCTCTTATCGAAGGAGACACAGTGAGACTTAAGCCCTTTAGTCTCAATGACAAGGTGTGGAAACGTGGCACTGTTGTGAGGAGACTCGATGAGAGAAGCTATGAGGTCGAGTCTCCACAAGGCGTTCTTAGGCGAAACAGGGTTCATTTGAGGAAGACCTCAGAGCAGAACTATAGTCGCAAGACACCTGAGAGAACAATGCAGAAGAATGATGATCATGCACTCCAGACAATGCCAAAGATACCGGCAGCACCGACGGAGATGAGAGTTGTCAAACATGAGCAGGTGGCTGAGCAGGTGGCTGAGCAGTTGACGCCGACCCAGACTAGAAGTGGGCGAGTAGTGAAGCCGCCAGCGCATCTGAAAGACTATTCAGTATAGTTGATAGTTGCAGTGAAATGCTTCAGTTTCCAATTTCGTTAATTTGTGATATCTTATTTGTAGGGAATGCATAAAGGCCGAGATGGTCATGGACACTAAGTTGATTCACCTGCACCCTTTTGTTTTTAAGTAATGCATGCTTTTTTATCAGGATTTACTTTTGTATTGAAGAAGGGATGTTACAATGCCTGTAAATGAATGCTCCCTTAACCAGCACAATGACTGGTCCCTATACCGGACATCCGGGCGTCTGTAATAACATGGCTGACTAGTAAACAGATCTCGGTACCTCATGCTGTTTGTTCTCCGTTATTCACAATGTATGGAGTATCTTGAAACAGTATCTTTGACGACGATGTGTTTAAACTTTAAACTTTGATATATTACGAAGAAGGGCAGGAAATGTGTAACATTAAACAATGATAATGGGTGACACACTTTCTCGAGCGAGTACTTTTGGCAGTCTCCCTTTTACTGTTCGTATTTTCATAATATTTTAGATTTTTTTTCCAGCGGCAATGCAAATTTTTTATTGAGCGGGGTTCAAATAAACATTTTTTATTTTGGGAATTTGCCAAAATCGTAGTCGGCGGATCCGTAAATCAACTAATTAATTTGGTCTCGCCTTATCAGTATTCTAAATTTACGATTTAGATTGGTTTGTAGGCTTGTAGCATTGATTGAAATATGTTCCTATGCCACCAAAATAATTTCTCAGTTCAAATGCTGAAAAAAAGTTTTATGCCATGAGAATTATGATCAATATTTTTATGCCCCCGAATCGGAGATTCCGGGGGTATATCGTTTTTCACCTGTCCGTCTGTCCGTTTGTCCACAAAAACTTTAACCTTGGTCATAACTTTTGATTGGTCAGAGCTAGGTCTTTGATACTTGACATATGGATCCCTTGTGATGAGACCTTTCAGATGACACCATGACATTTGACCTTGTGACCTTGACCTTGACACAGCGAGCAGGATGCATCCGGGGGCATTCATGTTTCACAAACACATCTTGTTTTCTTATTTAAAGGCTGCTGCAATGGTGGGTTTTCAATATACGATTCCGGGTGCCCAATAATATTTAAGGATCTCCCTCATTATACAGTTGCTCTCATATGATAAACATAACATTTATTAAACAATTTTTTTTTTTTAAATCTTAAAAACTTAAATTTACAACTACAAAAATATCTCACTGAGGGTATTTTAAATTCAATTTTTCTCAATAGAAGAACTGAGTAGAACAAGTTATACATGTACATTAATTTTCTAAAAATGATTCTATGTACTGTAGAGATAATTAGATATGCAGGAATAGACTCTATCACTTTTAACACCAGGCTCAAATAGGAGAGACAATGGACAAGACTCGGGCTCAAACATTAAATCAAAACATGGCATATCAATACAAACCTGACAGTCATGAAACATCTTAAGAATGAATACAAGTGCTTTGTATAACTAACAAATAATAACGTAAGTACTGCCTTGCAATTTACAGCACATTTCACACAATCCCCAATCCAAATGTTGTGAGTTATGTTGAGTGTTGTGTGGAAAGTTCTTGAGATTGCATGTCAGTGAATATTCGTAACAGAACTGGGGAAAAGAGCTAAACGCTGGCCGCCTGAAGGCTTAAGATATTTGAAAACACAGTCTGACTTCCAGTCTCCAAGAGTTTTGATTGTGTCCACCGGAACGCCCTGAGAGAGGAGCCATGTGGCCCCGCCTCGCTGAAGCTTTGGGTATTGTACAGTCCTTTATCATAACCAAGAGTCTGAAGATGGGTAGAGAGTTGGCTTCTGAACCGGTGGACAGAGGGGGGTACCCCCGGACTTATAGCAAACAGAGGGGAGTCAGAGGGAACATGTTTAGTACAGAGACACCAGCGCACCAACGCGGAGGTCGGGCACAATGAGACACCTTTATACAAAGGCAGGGCTGTTACATGGCAACGTTGAGCAAATTGTATCGTCTTAGTTTTATGAACTCTTAGGAGGCATCCCTGACTTGTGACGGTTACATCACCACGCGTGATGCCTTGTGGGGCGAGAGTTGTCACTGAACTAACACGTAATAGTCCAAAGAAGCAAGTCAATGTCATGCATCTAAATCTCAGGTCCACCATGTCCAGTAGATCCAGACGACGATGTAGTTGCCACAGTATGTCAACAGTTAAAGGCTGCTTGTAGTTGGGAGCAGCTCCTTTGCTCCTCTTGATACCTTGGAGGATCGAAGTAAGTGCAAAGTTTTCTACAGGGTTGGAAAAGCCTAAAGCCATGTGTATCAATCGTACAACGTTCAGATACTGCGGGATGGAGTTGTAAGATTTGTCCCTAGCCAGGAAGGCTGCATATCTACAGATTACATTAGGTGATGCTGGGACTGGCGTACAATCACATGTGTAACAAAACCGCAGGTAACACAAAACCTGTGAGCGATAAGTGCGCTTAGTAGAGTCAGCAAAGCACTGTTTCAGCCAGCTAATGATTTCCCTGTCCAGGTGACCAGCCAACGACGAATCTGTGGGTAAAGAAACTTTATGGCATTAACTGATATATGTTTGAGTAAATGGTAACCACTAGAGGCATCATAGGGACCATACCACTCTCTAAATCCCTGCATCAATCTGACTAACATACATGGCTCTGAAAGGCGTGAGATGGCGTCCGCAATCACATTATGCACACCCGGTATATGCACCGCAATAATACTAAAATCATAACACATGCACACATAACTTAACTCCCTGAGAATACACAATCCTTCAGTTGAAGTGGTGGTGCCTTTATTAAGTGCTGCTACAGTCATCTGATTATCCGAGAAAATCACAACACGATGATTATTAAAAATATGGTGTCACCTTTGTATCGCTAGTCTTACTGCAGCTAGTTCTTTGACGTTGATGTGACTGTAGGAAAACTCTGGCTGGTCTCGTTCCCAGTTCACATACGACCAGTCACCTTCGTGAAAGCCTCCACCTGCAGTAGCGCTTGAAAACTGTAGAACGGGGGCGATCATCCCATATAAACTTCCAGTTCCTGTCACACTTGATAAAATCTAGCCACCACCTTATATCGCACAATAAGTGTGCAATGCAACATTTATGATGTGGTTGACGAAGTGTAACTATTGTATCAAAAACAAATCTGGTATGTAGGCGTCCCCAAGGGACCACACAGGAAGCCAAAGATAATCTTCCTGTAAGGCGATCCAGCTGCCGTCGAGAAGCCCTGGTTTTGGTACAAAAGTGTTCAAGGAATAGAATCAACTTCTTTGCTTTCTTACGATCAAGAGAAAGTATACCAGACATGGAATTAATTTGAACTCCAAGAAACGTTAAACATGCAGAAGGCCCTTCCACTTTTGACCAATGTTAAAGCCTAAGTTTCTTAGCAGACGAATAAGAACAACAAAGCTTGGTTGCAATCTTCGCATGAGTTAGCAGATATCCAAAAGTCATCCAAGTAGGTCACAACCGCACATATTCCTTGTCTCTCAATGTACCTGTTAATTGACTGGGGAAGCTTATTGAAAACAAAAGGTGAGCGACTTGCACCCATAGGTAGTTTTGTGTCTATCATGTAAGTAGGTTTATCCTGGCCTGAGAAGGTCCACTTTAACCCTGTACAAAGGTAATTAGAGGGGTGGATAGGCATACTGCGATATGCTGCTTTGAGGTCTACTTTTGCCATAAACTGTCCTCTCTGTAGGACAGACACTGCATCATTCACTGTTTGATAGGAGAGAAAATCCTTAACAGCATAAGAGTTTACCGATTTACCAATAGGACGTCTAAAGTCATGTATGAGGCGAATGTCATCTTCATCTTTAGGGACAACACTAAGAGCACTGATAATTGTTGGCTTTTCCTGCACAATACGGTAGTTACCGATACTCAGCTCGTCAAGAACGCGATGTTCTAGTAGTTCTGCATTTTCCCCCTTGAAACACACTGCAATATTTTCTACTTCTGTAGGTACAATATCTGAAAGTTTCTCACGATCAATAATATCAAAACCATATTTTAAACCATTGATGACCCAGTCCTTATCCGAGTCACCCTCTAACATGTCTTCCAAACAATGTAACTTAGCTGAGAGATCACTGATTGGTTCATATGAATCAGGCGGCCTTATTGAAAATTCTGAAAAGCTGGCTGAGGAACGTGCATAGCTTGCTGTGGTTGAGTGAAACCTGTGAGTGTCGGATGCGTACTTCCCTGGGAGAGGGGGCCATTATATTGATGCACCGCTGGTGATGGACGAGTACCTGACGACTGGCTATGTGACCACTGGTTGTGACTTGGAGTGAGACGGGTGAGGCAAACATGGGCATACTTGCATTGTTGATAATCGCAACCCCCCCTGGAGTTCCACTTAAGACAAACAGGCTGAGGCCGTGTGTTAGGGTGCGAACGTGGTCCCTGGGGTTGTCTGGGTGAGTTAAATGATTGGGCACCCTTATTTTCCTGCCTTGTCAGAAGCAATTGCATGACATATGCATTATCCGCCCCCCACTCAAAGTCGAGTTCATTTTGCTTTTGTCAGTATTGCCTGTCGTACGACTAGACACTCTGCCAAGTGAAAGCATGTCCCAAGGTAGCTATCTTCACACAATACCCGACGTACTGCAATATTTCTGCAGTATCCACATGATCTGCTAGGATCATTTCTCTCAGAATCTTGTACGATGCCTCCATATATTGCAACGGTGATATCTTATCTGGGTTTGGCTTGTCCCCTGATTTATCCCCCTTGTCAGACTGATGCAGTAAATAATGCAGTCCCTTTGACATCGTAGAAGGGGCATCAAAAGGGTCAATCCTTGTTTGGATTTTGTCTTGTCTTCAAAGTTGGGAATGTCCAACATTGATGCTAGCTCATTTACCGTAACGTTGTTGTTTTTATCAGAATTGCATTGCGCATGCGTGTGGAGGGGGTTGTGGGTAGACCCGATTGACCGACTGAGTTACGACTGGATAACTGGGGTTGTACTTCGGAGCGATCTTCTTTGAGGTTTCTGACGACTTTTTTCAGTAATAAAAGTTGTGCCTACCCCAAGTACAACTGAAGCCAGCGTCGTCTCGCAACTGGGACCTCCCGCCCCCAGTCGTTCCGGTGCACAACACCCCGGTAGGCGGGAGATTGTGGATCTTCTGACCCAACTGGACATTCTTGGAGGATCCCTACGTTATCGACACCTTGAAGACGGGCTACAAGCTTCCAATGTCTCGTCCCCCACCAGTGACGTCCACTCCCCTGTCACGAGTCTACCCAGATGCCCAGAGCGCTCTCCTGGCTGAGAACATCCAGGTCCTCCTCGCCAGAACGCTCAAGAAGTAGTGCTAGAACCCAATCACGCCCCAGGGTTCTACTCTCCCCTCTTCCTGGTACCAAAGAAGAATTCGACCAAGCTCAGGATGATACACAACATGGCGACATTCAACAAACTCTATCTGGAACCTCCATCACATTTCCGCATGGTCTCCCTCGACGCACTTCGGACCAAGCTCTCTCCGTGGGCCGTAGTTGCAATGTCATTGTCGTGGGAGAATCTGGACGCGACGTCTTTCCACCTCCGGTTCTCCTGCCCAAGGTCGTCGCCAAGATCAAGGACACTCTTCACCTCCGACTGACTTTGGTCGCGCCCTTCTGGCCAGACCTGTTGCTCCTCACCGAAAGAAATCCTCTGGCGCTCCGACAGTGGCCGAATCTGCTCCTTCATCCACACAGTCGTCAGCTTCATCCGGATCCAGACAGATATGCTCTACACGTTTGGACCATCTGCAGAGATCCCTCCACGCCAAGGGGTACTCTCACCGAGTAGCTAGCGCTATCTCCAAGGCCCACAGAGTCTCCATCAGGGCGCTTTATGACGACAAATGGCTCTCCTTCGAAAAGTTTTGTAAGGACGCTGGACGTGACCCTATGTTGGCGGATCCCCAGTTTGTGGCCAACTTCCTGCTCCACCTGCGCTTGAAGCATCACCTCAAGGGCGGTACCATCTCCACCTACTCCGTCCTGGCCGTCAAGACAGAGCTTTTTATGATAGATGTTATCACTGCAATAAAAAGCAATTCCAAAGTTAGAATTAATAATTCTTACTGAAAATTTCCTATTTTACTTGACAAATTCATATTCAAATATATTGATACACAATAACCTAAAAAAAAGTTATTGTCAATACATAAACAATTTTCACCTTCTGCTTGCTGGCTTTTTCCATAGTAACAGGTTAGCTTGAGACTGGTAGATTGCCTAAGTACAGGCCTGTGGGGCAAAAAAAGCTAGAAGATCATGCAAGGTGAGGTTAGTTGTATGCAGCATGAAAAGATCATGCAAAGAGAGATAAGTCACATGATCATGACCATGACAGCCTAAGCCATCTAGACTTGAGCAAGACTCTTATTGGTCAAATAATAATTTAAAAAATTAAGAAATAAAAGTGTTTCTTGATTTTATCACCTTTAAAACTTTTGGAAGTAAAAATCCATAATTGAAAATAAGAAGAGATTCTACCGTTTGATTTTTTAAAACAAGATTTAAAAGTAATGTGAAAATGACTCTTGCTTGCACAAGTTGTGATGATATGCAAATAAGGTCAGCTGACCTTTTGCTTATAAACATTGACATGTGCATTTTGTTTTGATCAACATCAAGGAGCATAATTAATGGTTTGATTACAGAATTTAGTTCGCCATGGGCCAAATTATAGAATTAGACAAGTAATAGATTATAGATAATGAAAATAAATATGAATATGCTTATAAGTGTATTTAATAACTATTTTTCTTATAAAAAATGAAAAAAACATTTTTTTTAGCCTTTTCACTGCTGTTCTTGTACATTGTTTGTAGAGTATATTCGACTGCTTAGAACCAGAAGGGCTTATCTCACAAAATCATACTTAGCGGCAAATCGACTTTAAAGTTTGGCGTTGTCTATAAAATCAGTATATATATGCATGTACAATTCATTTTGTAAGTCCATGATGTACAACACATGCCCCTCAACACTTACACTGCATATTGGCGCATAATTTTCAAATGTGAAGTAATTAGACCCTCATTAGGAGATAAGCCCTTCTGATTCTGAGGCACTTTTTCCAATGTGCTTAGAGCCAGAAGGGCTCAAGTCACATTTTTTCAGTTAAAAGTGTATGTTTTAAGTATCAAATTCTGTGGATTTTTTATGATATATGTCACCTTTTTACTGATATGAAAACACATTAAGATAACTCGAACAATTAATTTTGTCAAGTATGGCTGAATTTTTGATTGACTAAACTCTTCCTTGAATCATTTAATATTCCATGCAGTTGTTTCACTTAGGGGAGTTTTTTTAAAGTAACATATTGCAAATGTTCGACTTTAATCAGTTAACTTGTGTATTTAAAGTTCATTTAAACATAGTTTTGCTGATATATGAGATAAGCCCTTTTTGCGCTGAAGTTGATCGACCATTTTTCTAGGACCAAAAGGGCTTAAGTCACATTCTCAACATTGAAAAATCTGTGTTACAGATAAAAGATGTTAGGATAATGTTATTTTTCCACTTCAAATGGTAATATATTGCAGTGTTTAATTAGTATTGCCACAGTGTCAAGGGATGATAACGCTTTATATAATATATTTAAAAAAAATAAAATATTCAGTTCCTAAACAAATTAAAGAACACTTTTCAGTATTTTTATTTTATTCTATTATTATTGTATCTAGTAAATTATTTTGCACTCTTTATATCATAGATTTACCACAATAAATGCAAGAAAATTTAATTTTTTGAACAACTTTCTATCTAAAATGGTGTTAGTACACAAAATAGTTTAAGTATTTTGGAAAAATTTTAAAAAAATGCTACCGTCATGAAATCTTACAAGGTTTACCCCTTTTAGAATACTCAATTATTTAGGTTATTTAGCAAATGTATAGATATTGTAAGGCATTGATACAATAATACAATCAATCGGAACAATACCAAAAAGCGTTACCTAAAGCGATACCTTTGCTGGAGCATTCTCTGACTTCAATCTTATATCAGATAGACAATTGTAACTACCTACATGTAGTAAATTTTTTGGACACAGTTTTTGTTCAATAAACTTTTTCAGTTTCTTATTTTTTATCCTTGTTGCATTCTCTTCCAACTTGAAAAACATATAATAACCATAAACATTGCAATAGAAAGGGGCAGAAAAAAAGAAAGAAAAGAAGGGGAAGATGTTTGTTTAAATTCTAGCGTTTATTTTAAAGTGAAGGAATTTTAAAAAGTCATGTCAACTCAATAAAGTCAATGTTTGTTTGAGGTTCTAAATAGTAGATGAAGTATAAAATTTGAAATGAGCGTATCTATCATCATTGTAAGAATTACTATGAAATAACCAAAACTTGATATAATTAGCTTTTTGATAACATCAGTGAAATCATTAGTTTTAGTGTTAGTCAAAACAAACTGTTGACCTTAGTTCAATTTGGTTGTGTCTTTTTAATGCATTTAACAATTTATGACCTTCTATATAAGTCTCGATCTGCACTTGTCTTCAGTATCTTAAATTAGGTAACCATACATATATATAGATGATAACGCAAAAAACTCACATATAATATGATATCATTTAGTTTGGCAGTTAAAATAAAACAGTATAGTTAAAGTTATAAGTGTTGATATGATATTTAGGAATATTGAAAGGTTGATATAATGATTTTTGGAACCAATAAGATGCTTTAAAGAGTAAGTAAATGAAGTAAGTTTAAGTAAGTAAGTTTAGAAATAAAAGGCACTAAATCTTTATATATATATCTAATACTTGGAAATATAACAATTCATAATCAGAAGAGGTTTCAATATCAATTTGTGTTCCTCTTTTATACTCCAATATAACCATTTACTATTTTACTAGAGGGTGAATGTTTAATTATTTTGTTCCTCACGTCGACTGTTGGTGAGCAACATAGAATTGGAGATTGTTGAAGAAGTGTTGGCAAACATGTTTGATAACAATGCAGGCACATACTGACAATAAATCTTTCTTCTATTGAAAGGTGTTGGAACATAAGCCCTTCTGCTTCTAAACTATAGCACACTGCTACAGAAAACCCTAGAGCCAGAAGGGCTTATCTCTGCAGTTGAGCCCTTCTGGCTGTAAGCTATTTGCAGATAAGCCCTTCTGGCTCTCGAGTTTTAGTCGTTTTTAGATAAGCCCTTTTGATTCACTTCTATATCTCAATAATTAGCCAAGATAATGACATGACAATTTTTTTTATGATAGAACTCAATTAACACATCAAGATTATCCAAAAAAAGCAAAATCACCAAAATGGTGATATAAGCCCTTCTGGCTCCAAGCAGTCGTATAATTGACTAATCAACACATGCAATTGTACCTTTTTGGGGTTTGAACTTTCAAAGATTTTGAAAGAGATTACTCTGAAAGCACTACTTAGAAATTTCTTTCACAAAACATATCTCCATGAAACTTGGTATTTATCATCACAAGAAGTTGTGCTTTTCAGGGTTTTTATGCTTTCTAGACTATCATTTTTCAATATGATCAACTTTCAAATTAATTCCTTCCATGACTTAACACAACCAGTTTTCCTACAAGAAGTTCATTCAGCATTCTTGTTTATTTTGGAATTACAGGTTTTCTTGAAAATTTAGAATTTCATAAGGTACTTGTAAAAGGGCTGGATAGATAAGGCATCTTCTAATAATATTTTTTTTTATCCCATCGGTTTAATTTGGTCACAGCCTTCATTGGGGGAACTATGCAGACACCAGTCACTTTGGCTGACCATGACCTTATTATACCCCCGCCTTACAGCGCTCATTCTGTTCGTCCGTCTGTCCGTCCGTCACAAAAGTGTGTCCGGAGCATATCTCCTAAACTATATACATGCTAGCTTCCCCAAACTTCATACACTTATCAACAATGATCCCTAGATGTGCCTTTTGAGGGTTAGACCATCACATTATTTTTATTTTTTGCGGTTTCCATGGAAACATGACTAAAACAGTGACTCTATGATCAAGTCCTTTGTCCGGAGCATATCTCCTAAACTATACATGCTGGCTTCACCAAACTTGATACACTTATCAACCATGATTCCTAGATATGCCTTTTGAGGGTTAGACCAACAAATTATTTTTATTGTTTGCAGTGTCCAAGGATATATGACTAAAAAGAGATTCTATGATAAATTACTTTGTCCAGAACATATTTCCTGAAATATTCATCTCAACTTCACCAAATTTGCTACATATGTCATGTTTGCTGGATATGCCTTTTGAGAGTTAAACAATATATGGATTTTCTTTTCTGTGGTTTCTTTGGGGAAAATTACTTAAAAAGTGACTCAACAAAAATAATTTTGTCCTCAGTACATCTCGTCGAATATTCATGATAACTACCTCAAATTTGAAACAAAGATCAACCAAAGTGGGGAACAGGGATATGTGAGCTCTGCTCGCTTCTTCACTTGTTTTCAAGGTCACCACATCACTTTGACCACTTTTGAATTTATTGTCAAAATGATATCTCATGAACCATTATAATCCTTGTCTTCATATTTGGTCACAGCATACATAAGGGGGTTATGCAAGCACCTGTCACATTGGGTAACTGTGGCCTTATTTTCAAGGTAATCACAGAACATTGACCACTTTTGAAACTCTTGTTTACGCCGTATCTTTTAGCTAAGCATGAGCCTGGTGCATAATCCTTATGGCTTTGAAAACATGTCTCAAATGATTACTTATGTTGGCTTCTATCCTTCTGTGAAAGACAAGCTCATTTCTTGTTTGCGCACATGCAAATAATTATACTAGAAAGTCAGCAAAAATATATACTTTTGCACTTGATAATTCACTAACCAAGTGGCATGCTTTAAAGCATGATGCATCGATGGAAAGAGAGTAAAATTGCTTTCAATTTCGTATATTATTTGTATATGCGCCCTGAGAAATATAGATGCAAGAAGCCCCGCAAAATCTTTTTTTTGTCTTTTTGACATCGGCAAAATTTTTTCGGGTTTCGCCATGACGTAATGGAAAAGTTGTCCCATGACATTTTCCGTTATGTACCAACTATCCGATTACGTGACCCGCTAGGTATTTTTGTTAGGAGCACAATATTAAGACCGGGATTCGCGAAATACATACACAATAAAGAAAATAAAACAGCCAGCAGGGCTAATTAGCAGATAACATGCACAGTAGCTGGCACCTTACAAGAATATTCAGCCACAGTGCCTTGTAGAGCATATAAGGTATTCAGCGTCGGGAGGGTTAATATATAAATTATTTTTATCAACGTCTCTAATTGTGTATTTTCATTAAAAACAACAACAATACAAAAGTATTTTTATTTTACAAGTTCAATCTAGAAATGATGTTGAATGTTGTTTCCTGTGTAAACATCGACTCGCTCACTCTCTGGGCTGACCGATTTTCATCTAAATCATATATCCTTGGTATAGGTCGACACCCCCCCCCCCCCCCCCCCCCCCCTCTTTGACCCCCTTATTTCTGGTATCGAATTCTCGGCTTATATCCGGTCATATAGGGTATTACTTTGGTGACCCCTAAAATGGGCCACAGGAGCCACCCCCTTTTAACCTATTTTCTTTCTTCTCCCAAACCAAAAAGTGTAGAAATCTGAAATCATGTGTACAGACTCCTTGATTAGTGGGGATTATGATTTCTAACTTTGGTGACCTGATGATGTGGCCACTAATAGAGGCCAAACGGGTTTTGCCCTTTTCGTCCAGAATAAAAAAAAGGCGTAAAAAGATGAAATTTTGTGTATAGACTCCTTGACCAGTGAATATTGAAATGTTTAGCTTTTGTGACTAGGAAAGCCAGTGGCCCCTACTAAAACTTTTTACATCTTCTTCTCAAGAAGCAAATGGCATAGAATGAGGAAATTTTGGATAGAGAATCCTAAGGTAATGGGGCTTCTAAAGAAATGGTACATTTGGTGCCCTGTGGCTCCTAGGAATGTGGGAACCACATTGACCACACCTTACAGGTAAATTAAAGATTAAGCCTGATGAGCTACAGAGCCAATGGCTCTCTTTTTTTGCTAACTGCTGCTCATAAAATCTGCTAATCATTTCAATAGGAAGCCCAATAATCTTAGATGCAGTATTCACAATTTTTGTCAGTTTGTTCCCAAACCTACTTAAAAAGCTAAATGTAAGGACACTTTGAATGAAGGTTCTAAAAACAACAAGATGGTTTGATCAATTTTAGGGAGTGGGATAGCGCAGTGGTAAACGCATTCGGCTTCGGATCAAGAGGTCCACAGTTCGAATCCTGCCAGGGGCTCGGCAACTTTGTTTGCAGTAGAGAACTGTTCTACACGCAGTCAGGTTTGGGTGCAATGCTACACTGAATTTCAGCGCAGTACCAACTATGGTTCGCTTGTTCCAGCCGATGCTCGCAGGTTTCACCGCAATGCATAGCCACAATGGTGTTGCAGGCTTTCTCCCTTCAATAATACTAGCAGCCGCAATATAAGTGAAATACTCTTGAAAGCGGCGCTAAACCCCAGATCACCTCACCTAACCTTGATCAATTTTAAAGTATTTCAATTTTCACAAGAAATTTAAACGTTGTTGTCCTTTCTTATTTATTTTCTCATTATTCTCATTCCAAGAGAGTTTAGAATCAATGATAGTACCTTAGTACTTATATTCATTTACTCTTTCTTTATCATTTCCATCAGTACACACAGATTCTAATGTTGACTTTGTTCTCCTAAAATTAATTACCGGTATCATTTCTTAGGTTTTTTGAGAATATATATATAATTATTGGCGTAAATCTTCGCTCTGGGACAAAACGTAAGCCCCTCTCTACGTTCCTTGAACGTGCTTGCAGAAGTCGAAATAAAAAATAAAGAGAAAAAACCTAAATCATAATTACTATTAGTGGTATGCAGCTCCTCTCTTTCACCCTGGAGTTACCTCCCTTGTCAAAACCATGTGCTCCCTTCATATTCTCTTCTGCACTTCTGCTGAATGGTTGCTCTTCAGAAGTCTGAATTCTTTGCAAGTCTACTTCCTTCCTGTGTGTATTTTCTTGGATGTACTGGTATGTGAAGTTGACATTGGGTCTCCTGTAGACAATCCCATTCGTTTTTGTGTCTTTGAACTGTATTTTTTTGGCTTGTGAAAAAATTTTCTGTGACTGTCGCTGTTGTTTTCCGCGAAGTACTGTGTGTGTGACGTCATGTCTAGTCAACGTAAATGTGTTTCGTGCCAAAGATTTATGTCTGATCGTGATCCCCATTCTTTGTGTGTGTTATGTGATAAAAATCCTATCTGTTCTTCGGATTCGCGATGTCTTTTGTGTAGAGATTTGGATCAGGATACTTGGGCTAAATTGTGTGAATTACGCGCTAAGAAGGTCCGTGCTAATACCATTGCTCCTATCTCCCCTTCCCCTACGATGGATGGCAATAATTCTGATCAATCTATACCTACTTTGGGTACTGTCGCAAATCCCACGGCTAATCCTATTGATTACGTCTCACGTCTTTCAAACAAGATCTAGAGCGTAGGAATGATGACAAGATTGCTTCTCTTAAGAAATCTCTCGAATCCCGTTCGCGTAGTTCGGCTAAAGCGAGTCTTCACAGAAGACTCTGTCTAGTTCTGAATCGTCTCGTGGTGAGAAGTGTAAGCCGTCTAAACGGGCCGCCGACCCTCGGGATGCGGCAGATACGGTGGGTGAGACTAAACAGCAGTGTTTACCGGGATCAGGTCTGCCGGCGAACGGTCATGGTGACCAGGTTGTGAATTCCTTAACCCAGTCTGGCGACTATTATGTCACAGAGCTGGGCGGGACACATGTTGTTGACGCCGATAACCTGCTCAGTTCCTACTCTGGGACGGTCCAGGCCGGGTCATGCGTGCTGGCCATCAGCCCATCACGGCTACTGGCCCAGTCCAGGATGCCACTGACACGGTTACAGAGCTGGGCGGGACACATGTTGTCGACGCCGATAACCTGCTCAGTTCGTACTCTGGGACGGTCCAGGCCGGGTCATGCGTGCTGGCCATCAGCCCGTCACAGCTACTGGCCCAGTCCAGGATGCCACTGACACGGTTAGCATGCGTGATCCGTGCCCCGGCTCAGCAACTCTCCACGGACGGCACGGGCCCCTCGGCGGGACGAGGTCACAGGTCGAATGACATTGTAAACAAGCAGGAGCCACTTGATTTCGTGGACGCTTTTCACCCGACATTACTACCAATTCTAACAGACTTAAACTCAGAGGACAAACAACCTGTGGATGTTAAGTTACACTCACATGAAGGGTTAGTGATCATTCCGGCCGTTGATTCTTCGGATATCCCGGACTTAGTTCCCAAATGGACTTTTGTTGAGAAGATTGATTTTCTTCACAAGTGGAAACCTTGCACTTGACTCAGTTGATGAGATTTTAGATCAGCCCGTACCAGAGGAGCTTGGTTCGATGGGTGTCCTCCCACCTAAGCGTGCTCCTAAACGCTCTCTACCCCATTCTACTGTGGTTAAGAACGGATTGGATGTTGTCAATGCTAACCTGGCTAAGGCTAAAGATGCGTCGTCCTTATCCAAACTTCCATTAAAACAGGCCTACCGTCATTCACGATCGATGTTACCGGCTTCCTCTCCGGATGTGGACAGAGATTTTGCTAGGCTCAACTCTAGACCTCTCCCCCGTTTTCAAGGAGATAAATTATCTGTGCATCGCAAGGATATGAAAGATTTAAACGCCACTGCCCATAATTCCATCACATTCTTTCCTACATTAACTGGTTTGCCGCCGGCGTTAGGCAACTTCTTCCTCCAACTTTCCACAGTTATGAAGGAATAAAACCACAGACCTTTACTGTTATGAGTGCTGAGGAGGTCGCTCTCGCCCACTTGTTTTTGGATGTGATTTATCAGGCCGCTGGAGACGCCACTCAAGCTCAAGTCGCCTCTATTGCTCGCCTTACCGCCTTGGAAAGATCTCAGCTCTTAGGATCGGTTAGGAATCTGCCTCTTGACTCGAAGGAGGATCTTTTCCAACAGCCTCTTAATTCTGATTCAATCTTCAACGGACAGTGTGCTCAAGCGATCGCGTCCCAAGAAACTCAGACTAATCGCCATCTCAATCAGCAACAAGCGTCGGCTCTTCTAGCCCAGACCAGACAACGTGGCTCCTTCCGTGCTGGAGAGGCCAGTCTACTTCTACACCTCGACCCCCCCTCCACCGCTCTGCTTTCGACTGCGCCAGCAAGCTCTTCCATCGCTCCCGACCTCCTCCCTCCCAGTCTCAAGCTCCTAAGGGATGTCAGGTACCGCCACCCAGATTCAATTTTTGTGGCAGAGGAAATCGAGGTAACAAGAGTTCCTTCCGCCGTTGACTCTTCCCCAGCCGCTCAGATTGTTTTGAACCCTTACGACCCGGCTATGCCTATGGACTCATCTCTAGATTTCGATTTTGTGACGCCAGTCGACTCCAGTGCAACGATATGCTCGGAACTGGCAACTGATCACCCCGGATTCTTGGATCAACTCCGTGATCGCCAATGGTTACCGGCTCCAATTCCAGACGCGCCCGCCCCTAGCAGTTCACCCAGTGGGAAGAATAACGTCTTACAAGGGTCGCGCCTGGACGCTGCTCTACTGGCAATAGAGCATCTCCTGCTGAAGGAGGCAATTGTGGAGCTCTCTCCTCTCGACACTTCTCGAGGATTTTATTCTCCGGTATTCCTTGTACCCAAACGCGACATGACTGAGATGAGGATGACTATCGACCTCAAGATTCTCAACAAGGAATTTCTTCAGCTTCATCCCAAGTTTACGATGGAATCGCTGAAAAATGTAAGGAAATTTGTTCAACCCAACAGCAAGTTCATCAGCATGGATCTGAAAGACTCGTATCTGCATATTACTATCCACAAACACTCACAAAAGTTTCTTAGGTTCGCCGTAAACGGAAAAAGATTTCATTTCCAAGTTCTTCCTCGGAGTATCCATAGCGCCCTGGCTATTCACCATGGTGATGAAACCCGTCCTACACTTTCTACACATGAGGGGAATCGCGATCCACGGGTACTTGGACTACTTTCTAGGAAGGCACATTTCCACGGAGATGCTAATCAAACAGACCAGATTTGCCATTCACGTCTTCTCGCACCTGGGTTGGATTGTTCATCCGGAGAAGTCCGAACTAACTCCTACTCCCAAGTTTAAGTTTCTCGGTGCCATACTGGACGCAGAGAAGTGTTACATATTCCCCATACAGGATCGTTGGATCACGACTTGGAATTTTATACTCTCGCTCCTTGCCATTCCTTTGGCCACTCTCAGGAAGTGGATGTCTCTTCTCGGGTTTCTCACGTCGATCCAAGCTTTCACCTACAGAGGCCGACTCAATCTGAGTGGATCAATTTGAACAGATCTCGGGAATTGGATTGCCTCATAGTGTGTCCTCCTCATGTGTGTCACGAACTGGATTGATGAACTCGTTTCACGGATCCCCCTCCAGAATTCACCATCTTCACGGATGCTTCACGGGAAGGTTGGGGAGCTCACATGAGCTCAATGGAAGCACAAGGCAAGTGGACGGAGCAAGAAGCGAGTTCTCACATAAATTCTCTGGAACTTCTAGCCGTGCTAAAAGCTCTGTGTGTGGTGGAGGCATTTATACCAGACAAGTTTGATGATTGCCACGGACAACGCAACAGTGGTCGGTTACATCAACAAGCAAGGGGGAACCAGATCTCAGGAGCTCATGGGTCTAACTCGACAGCTATTTTCCTTTGCGGACCAATGCAAGATCATCCTCAGGGCAAGACATATTCCAGGCAGGTTAAACGTTCTAGCGGACTCTCTCTCCAGGAGCAGTCAAGTGATTCAGACAGAGTGGACTCTTCATGAGGATGCGTTCCAACTAATCATCAACAAATGGGAGACTCTGTTGTTCAACCTTTTTGCCACGTGTCGGAATCATCAACTTCCAAATTATATCAGCCCTGTGCCGGATCCCGGGCAGTGGAAGCTCTTTTAGTATCTTGGGTAGGAATGACAGCGTACGCATTTCCCCCCTTAAAGATCATCCCGGATGTGTTAGCAAAGATCGCGACGCAAAACTGTCTCATTTACCTAGTGGCGACGGCGTGGCCCACGAGACCTTGGTTTCCAAACCTCCTAGATCTTTTGACAGACTTCCCTTTGAAACTTCCGTTGTGGACCGATTCTGTATCAACCAATTTCCTTGAAGACCCAGGGGAACCTACCAGCTCTCAATCTTCACGTGTGGAGATTATCCAGGAATCACTAGGTTTCGGCCGAGACTCTACACGAGCTATTGTTCAATCTGTAAGACCATCCACTTCAAAACTGTACGACGCTAAGTGAAGGGTATTCTCTAACTGGAGACGGGAAAGAGACTTGTTAGAATCTGAGATATCCATCGCAGATTTTCTTTTGTTTTTGAGAGTTGTTAAAAAGTTGAAACATGGTACCATCGAGGGATACAGATCGGCTATAGCTTCTGTGTGTGATATCCATCGATTGTCAGTAGGAACAGACCAGTCTTTACATAGAATGCTCAGATCTTATCAGATCAAGGATATATCATCGCCCTCAATGTTTCCAAAGTGGGATTTACGAATTGTACTACAGTCCTTGCTTAAAGCACCCTACGAGCCATTAAGTTCAACTTCGTTAAAGTTTCTCTCTTTCAAAACAGCTTTTTTACTAGCCTTTGCCTCTGCTGCCAGAGTATCATAGCTACATGCCATCGACAACTCTTCGTTTAGATTCTCGGATGGATGCAAGGAGATCTCCTGTTGTGCTCTCCCTGAATTTTTGGCAAAGAATCAATCCACCTCGTTAGGCCCTCTAGGCACGAGTGTATATAAGATCCCAGCTCTACCTTCTTCTACTTCTCGATCAGACAAGGGAAGACTATTGTGTCTGGTGAGGGCACTTAGGTGGTATCTCGAGAGGACAGCTTCTTTTCGTAGGAACAGAAGGAGATTGTTTTTATCGTGCAAGACGGCAGTAGATTCTGAATACTTTCATTTCATCATACCTACGAGATATATCCCAATCACTGGAAGGAATCTGTTGGTTGCGGCTCAGCACGTAAAGGGGGGGGGGGGGGGGGGGGGGGGTCGGGGTCATCAGAGGATTGTTGACGACAGACCTCTTCTAGAGTCTTCTTGTCTTTCAGAGGTGAGACCCTACTGTGTTTGAGTTATGGTGAAGGATTCAAGATCTTGGAACTTTGATCAGTTGTTCGCGCACTTAGTTGTGGATTGCTATACCCACCAGACTCTTATCACCAGAGGTAGTGAGTCTGATTATGACATAAGGATAGGGTAAACCGGAAGTGACGTCAAAAGAACCGGAAGTGACGTCAGAGAAACCGGTAGTGACGTAACTGGCGTTTAGTTGAATTACGTGATTACATGCATATATACATATCAATTAGGATTGTTGGAAATTATGTCATATTCAGACAAACTCCTATTTATTAACCAAGTGGTATGCACTCACTCCTAACATTGATATTTAGGTGAAAGGAATAATAAACCATGGGAGATTCGCATGAGGTGTTGTTGGAGTTGTTTTATTAGTACTACAATTCATAGAACTGAGAATCATACAGACTAAGATAAAGTTATTGTATTGATTGTAAGATAAAGTAATATTGGCGGATTAAAGTAAAGGGGTTATCATCCCCTGGATCCCTCCACCTTTATGTGTAATTCGGGACTTAGTTTCGTCCCAGAGGGAAGATTTACGCCAATACGACGAAAGATTAACGCCCGCCCAGAGGTTTGTTACTAATTAATTCCTCCCCACATGTGTTCCAGGTGATTACAAACTGCAGGACGAGAATATGAAGGGAGCACATGGTTTTGACAAGGGAGATAACTCAAGGTTGAAAGAGAGGAGCTGCACATCACTAATGGTAATTGTGACTTAGGTTTTTTCTCTTTATTTTTTATTTAGACTTCTGCAAGCACGTTCAAGAAACGAAGAGGGGGGCTTATGTTTCGTCCAAGAGGTAAGTTTACTAATAATAACTAACAATACTTGTAATTTGTTTATATATGACACCTGGATTACTTAATTAATATATATATTATTATCAATCTATTAAACAGATTGAATTTGAATTAATAAATTGACATTTGAATGAGTAAATGATTTTTATACTTAAGTTTCTATTACAATTTATTTTACCATATTTTGCATATGAAATGAAAAGTAATGAACAGATTTGGACAAACAATTTGAATTTGCATGTTTAATATCAGTAACTTATCAAATAGAAATTTATAATATGAAATTAAAAACAAAACCCAATAATACAATGTTTATCTAATCATGTTAAAATTTATTATGTTAATTCCGATCTACATTATTATTAATGTGATTAATGGAATGGAATGACATTTTCATGCAAATAACAGCTGATATCCCACAAATCCATGAATATACAAAAATAATATTGCTATGCATGTATATTTAAGAATTGATGAGCATGCTGGCTGTGAGGTTACCTGTCACTGTGTGTAGCCTGGAGGTCCTCTATGGAAGCCATGGTTCAGTGCACACTTGTGTAAATAATTCTCTCTTCTGCTGAAAATAACAAAAGATTAGAATCTAAATGACATATCAAATCAGTAATTCATTTAAAGGGACCAATCGAGCGGGGTATTTTTGGTGGAAACAAAATTGAGAAGGACTTTCTATATATGATTATACATGATAATTTAGCAACCAGAAGTTAGCACAAGATTCAACATTCAACATTCACATTCGAATGTTGAATATTGAATATGGTGCTAACTTCAGGTACAAAAATCAACATTCGCGAATCTGAATCTGAAATTAAATTTCACATTCACATTCGAATCTGATTGTTGATTTTTTTTCAACATTCACATTCAAAATGAATCTTGAGTTTTTTCAATTTGGGCTTTCAAATCATATCTTATAGACTCTATATTCGCGAATCTGAATCTGAAATTAAATTTCACATTCACATTCGAATCTGAATGTTGATTTTTTTTCAACATTCACATTCAAAATGAATCTTGAGTTTTTTCAATTTGGGCTTTCAAATCATATCTTATAGACTCTACATTCGCGAATCTGAATCTGAAATTAAATTTCACATTCACATTCGAATCTGAATGTTGATTTTTTTTCAACATTCACATTCAAAATGAATCTTGAGTTTTTTCAATTTGGGCTTTCAAATCATTTCTTATAGACTATACATTCGCGAATCTGAATCTGAAATTAAATTTCACATTCACATTCGAATCTGAATGTTGATTTTTTTTCAACATTCACATTCAAAATGAATCTTGAGTTTTTTCAATTTGGGCTTTCAAATCATATCTTATAGACTCTACATTCGCGAATCTGAATCTGAAATTAAATTTCACATTCACATTCGAATCTGAATGTTGATTTTTAGCTCATCTGGCCTGTAAGGCCCGATGGGCTTATGGCATGGCATGGTGTCCGGCGTCCGTCCGTCCATCCGTCCGTCCATCCGTCCGTCCGTCCATCCGTCCGTCCGTAAACTTTGTGGAATTTCGACTTCTTCTCCAGAACCATAAGTCCTAGAAACCTAAAACTTTGTGTACATACTCCTTGGCTAGTAAGGATTAAAAATTGTAGCTTTGGTGGCCCTGTGACCCCTAATAAGGGCCACAGGGGCCACGCCCTAAAAACCTATTTTCATCTTCTTCTCCAGAACCATAAGGCCTAGAAAGCTTAAACTTGGTGTACAGACTCCTTGGCTAGTGAGGATTAAAAATTGTAGCTTTGGTGGCCCTGTGACCCCTAATAAGGGCCACAGGGGCCACGCCCTAAAAACCTATTTTCATCTTCTTCTCCAGAACCATGAGGCCAAGAAACCTAAAACTTGTGTGTACAGACTCCTTGACTAGTGAGGATTAAAAATTGTAGCTTTGGTGGCCCTGTGACCCCTAATAAGGGCCACAGGGGCCACGCCCTAAAAACCTATTTTCATCTTCTTCTCCAGAACCATGAGGCCTAGAAACCTAAAACTTGTGTGTACTGACTCCTTGACTAGTGAGGATTAAAAATTGTAGCTTTGGTGGCCCTGTGACCCCTAATAAGGGCCACAGGGGCCACGCCCTAAACACCTATTTTCATCTTCTTCTCCAGAACCATGAGGCCTAGAAACCTAAAACTTTGTGTACAGACCCCTTGACTAGTGAGGATTAAAAATTGTAGCTTTGGTGGCCCTGTGACCCCTAATAAGGACTACAGGGGCCACGCCCTAAAAACCTATTTTCATCTTCTTCTCCAGAACCATGAGGCCTAGAAAGCTTAAACTTTGTGTACAGACTCCTTGACTAGTGAGGATTATAAATTGTAGCATTGGTGGCCCTGTGACCCCTAATAAGGGCCACAGGGGCCACTCCCTAAAAACCTATTTTCATCTTCTTCTCCAGAACCATAAGGCCTAGAAAGCTTAAACTTGGTGTACAGACTCCTTGGCTAGTGAGGATTAAAAATTGTAGCTTTGGTGGCCCTGTGACCCCTAATAAGGGCCACAGGGGCCACGCCCTAAAAACCTATTTTCATCTTCTTCTCCAGAACCATGAGGCCTAGAAAGCTTAAACTTTGTGTACAGACTCCTTGACTAGTGAGGATTATAAATTGTAGCTTTGGTGGTCCTGTGTCCCCTAATAAGGGTCATAGGGGCCACACCCTAAAAACCTATTTTCATCTTCTTCTCTAGAACCATAAGGCCTAGAAAGCTGAAACTTTGTGTACAGACTCCTTGACTGATGAGGATTATGAATTGTAGCTTTGGTGGCCCTGTTGCCCCTAATATATATAAAGCATAATTGATAATGAAGCCTGATGAGCTACAGAGCCAATGGCTCTATTTTTTTTCAACATTCACATTCAAAATGAATCTTGAGTTTTTTCAATTTGGGCTTTCAAATCATATCTTATAGACTCTATATTCGCGAATCTGAATCTGAAATTAAATTTCACATTCACATTCGAATCTGAATGTTGATTTTTTTTCAACATTCACATTCAAAATGAATCTTGAGTTTTTTTTCCATTTGAGCTTTCAAATCCTATCAACATGAACTAATGTTGAATCTGGATTTTATTCCCACACATTCCCTTATTTGATTTATAAAACCTTCATATCCAAAATATTTGTGAAAACAACGTGTTTGTAAATTTCGAAGACTTTAGTATTTATACCACTTTATTATTTTGAATTGGCTGCTCATGCAGTTCTACCAATATTTTATAGTACTTATCATAGAATTCAATAAATATTTAGGATCGATGTAACAATTATCATATGGAGAGCTCCATCACAATTGGAACATGTAGAATAAAATTCTAAGATACTAATATTTTAGAGGGATTTAGGGATTTCTTATATGTTTGTTTTTTTAAGATCAAAACCTTAATTGTAGTAAAACATGAAGTTAATTCCTTCCCTTTTTGCATAAAAATACTATTAAGTTTGTAACTTCGTCTTAATATATTGTATATGGATATTGATATTTGTAAATAGTTCATGTTGAAATTCTTAAATCGTTGAAATTTGGCAAAACATAAAATCTTAATTCGCCTACACAATCTTCGCACGACAAAACGTAAATTCAATGATAAACAAACGATCTGAGAGACAGCACTGTCTGTTATACACAGGTGTGTCCCAATTTGCTCTACGGTGTCCGGCCACTTGAATACACATAACGCTTGAGTGCACTCTATACTCTGGGTGTTTAATGCGCTCGAATTTTTGACAGTGGGGAATGCAAAGATGAGCATAAGAACTTGTAATAGATCAGGATGAATATATATGTCCTGTTCCCCAGTGGTCAATACCTTTGTCTAAAATTCATTTAAAAAAAAAACGATATTAACATGGGATTCCGAAATAGATGTTTCAATGCTTGAACAGATGTTTATAAACTGTTCAGTGTTTATAACATTTTCAATTTTACATCAATGGATGATTTAGTTATAATTATGTTATCATAAGCTTTATACACCCCCGTTACGAAGTAATCGGGGGTATATAGCAGTTATTCTGTCCTTTCGTCCAGGTACATATTTCGAAAACCGTTAGAGGTAGATCAATCAAACTTTGTGCAGGTGTTTGTGGATTGTCCTCATGTTGCAATTAATCAAGTTTTTTTCATATTTCTTTATGTAGTTATGGTCCCTGGCTCTCTCTGTATTCTAGCCTGGTGTAAATGCCAATGACTATATGACTTTGCTTGCTTATCTAAATGAAATGTTGGCTTCTTCAGGTTAGTTTTGAATGTCAGTTGTCACGCTGATTATGACGTAACGCTCCTTATGACGTCATAGTGGTAGGAACGTCATAAGACAAGTTCAAGGAAATCTACATTTTAGCATTAAGTAATGGTTTAAATTGTTTGATAAATCCATTCTCCATCAGTTCCAACAGCCGCGGATTATCGTATTTCACTTTATATTTTCCACCAAAACACTTTTCTAAGTGACTGCTTAAAGGGATAGTCCTATTTTCGGGCCGGTTGATTTGTGAACGATGAAGATTCATTCTTTCACTTAATCGCCTTTCTGTCTTGCCGATGTACAATTCTTTGCATCCTTCACACATTATAACATAGACGACATTTTTTGAATGGCAGTTCATGTTTTCTTTTACAAAGAAGCGTTCATCTTTAACACTGATCTCGGCACCCTCTATGATATTTCTGCAGGTAAAGCATCGTCCGTCTCCACATTTTGAAACTCTAGATTCACCCTGGTCTGACATGTCAAATCTTGACTTTGTGAGAATATGCCTTAAATTTGGTGGTTGCTTACGGCTGTTTATGAATCTTGTCTTCTTTAAAATTGACTTCATTTTCGTACTTTGTTTTAAAATCGGGAGTTGGCTATTGATAATTTGAAGAGGGTTGATATGTGACGGGTTGAAGGTGGTCACAAGAGAAATCTCTCTATCAACAGTTTGAGGATGAGCCGTCTGTTTGTCTCTTCTCAACACTTCAATGCAATCCTTGATAAAGTTTTCAGGATAATTCTGTTCTAAAAGATAGTATTTCAATTCCAAAAGTCTCTGTATCCGCCAGTCGTCTCTTGATACTATAGTGCAGATTCTTCTTGCAAGGCAATATGGAATATTTCTTTTAGTGTGTGAAGGGTGGCGCGAATTGATGTTCAGGTACTGATGACTATCAGTAGGTTTACAATAAAGATCAGTTTCAATTCTTCCTCCTTCGTCTTTAACAAGTATCACATCAAGAAAATTCAGTCTTTTTGGATCCATTTCCATGGTGAACTTCAGCGACGAGTCAAGAGAGTTAAATATGTCTCTAAGGGCGTTGAGATCTTCCTGTTTTCCTTTATAAATTAGAAAACAGTCATCTAGAAAGCGTTTCCAATCACGTTCAATTTCCTGTATTTTTTCAATTCCCCACTGGTTTTCAATTCTGTCATAAAGCTGAAGTTCTAGATATCCTAAGACAAGAGTTGCGTAGGTAGGTGCTACTTTTGTTCCCATGGCAACTCCTTTACGTTGTGAGTAGTACTGTCCATCAAAGTAGAATATATTATTGCTTATCACCAATTCAAGTGATTTGAGAATAAAATCTTCTGAAAATCTATCTTGTATTTCATTGCTATAGTTGTTGATCCAATATTTCACAGCTTCCAGTCCTACTTGAAGATCAATGTTACTGTAAAGGTTAACAACATCAAAGCTCACAAAATTACTTTTAGGATCTGTGTTTTCAGGGATATTCTTAAGAAAATCTAGATCATCCCATTAACAATAAAGTTAAAAGGGAAGTTATGACTTTTCCACCCAAATATGGAGGCATAAGTGTTCCCAATATCAGATGTGTAATATTAGCACAGAAATTATCTTGGCTTAAAAGAATACAGAATAAGGTAAAATGGTGTGTTCATTCATCACACTGCATTCCTAATATTGAAAGGATATTTTATGCAGATTCAACTTATATAAATAGACATATTATTCCATTTGTCAGAAATGTGTTTTGGAAAGATGTTTTATGTGCATGGACATACTTTCTTAAGACTTATGACTCTGCTAGTAAGGATGCCACAGACTGTATGACCCAATCAGTATGGTATATTTATAATGTATCTGTAGACAATAAATACTTAGCCAACAAAATATGTCAAAATAAAGGTATTTGGTATATTAATGATTTTGTGAAGGAAAATGGAGAAATGTTTAACTTTGAAGAATTTCGTGCTCTTTATGATTTGGATATTAACTTTTTAACGTTTCTTTCAATGAGAAATGCAATTAAAATGTTTTTAAAATCAACTGTAAAAGGGAAGATTGTTAAGATCTGTGATCCAATTCTACCTTTCAATAGAAGCATATTATACAGTAAGCAAAAGGGATGCAAATATTTTTTATAAAAGTTTATTAAATGCAAGAGTTATACAAACAGCAAGCTCTCAGAGATGGATGACTATCTTTAAAGAGAACTATACCAGAGAAAAAAGTAACTACAATTTAATGGCATATAGATGTAAAATTCATGTAAATTTAAAATGGTTGCAATTTAAAATATTGCACAATATACTGGCTACAAGAAACTATTTGTACAAGATTGGATACTGTGAATCCCCTCTTTGTTTCTTTTGTGAGGAGGAAAATGAAAATATTGTACATCTATTATGTGAGTGCAAACATGTAATTGAACTATGGAACAACTTGGCAGAATGGCTCTGTACAGTAGCAGAAGGAGAAATTGTTTTCACAAATGAAAATATTATTTTTGGATTTAAAGGGGCAAATAATAATCCATTAAATGCTGTTGCTTTGGTTGCAAAACAATACATTTATAATTCAAGCAAAAAAAATGTTTATATTTCAAAGCCCTTCAGAAAGAAATCCTTAGATATTACCAAACTTCCAAAACAATTGATTTCTCAAATTGCAATTATGCCAAATTCTTCTCATTTTGGTCAACTTTCCATAATCTTTTCAATAAGTGATGTTCATAGTATAGATCTGTTCATAGTATTATTAAAGAATAATACTAAGATAATATAAAAAATTATTACATATTAGAACTTGTCATGGTAGATAAAAAATGAAACATAGTGATGTGTGCAATTACAATAGTATCAACTTTAATGTCTTGAATTGAAAATGTGAATAATTGATACAAATATATTATACAATTGTTTTCCTCACCCTGTTTATAATAACTGTTAATAATGAACTGAAGATACATCATGTGGAATTGTGGAGCCTTTACCTATGTATGACATGAATTGTAAGCAACTTGAAAATGTGGGAAATAAAAAGGAAAAAAAAAAGGAAAAAAAAAAAAAGAATTGTACATCGGCAAGACAGAAAGGCGATTAAGTGAAAGAATGAATCTTCATCGTTCACAAATCAACCGGCCCGAAAATAGGACTATCCCTTTAAGCAGTCACTTAGAAAAGTGTTCTGGTGGAAAATATAAAGTGTTTCCCTTTTATAAAGTGAAATACGATAATCCGCGGCTGTTGGAACTGATGGAGAATGGATTTATCAAACAATTTAAACTATTACTTAATGCTAAAATGTAGATTTCATTGAACTTGTCTTGTGACGTCCCTACCACTTTGACGTCATAAGGAGCGTTACGTCATAATCAGCGTGACAACTGACATTCAAAACTAACCTGAAGAAGCCATCATGGCTGAAAGCGCTAGTTAGCTAAAATGAATGTATTTATGTTCCCAATTCCATATTTTTATTATATTTCATCTATATATATATATATATATATTAGTTCATTTAGATAAGCAAGCAAAGTCATATAGTCATTGGCATTTACACCAGGCTAGAATACAGAGAGAGCCAGGGACCATAACTACATACAGAAATATGAAAAAAACTTGATTAATTGCAACATGAGGACAATCCACAAACACCTGCACAAAGTTTGATTGATCTACCACTAACGGTTTTCGAAATATGTACCTGGACGAAAGGACAGAATAACTGCTATATACCCCCGATTACTTCGTAACGGGGGTGTATAAAGCTTATGATAACATAATTATAACTAAATCATCCATTGATGTAAAATTGAAAATGTTATAAACACTGAACAGTTTATAAACATCTGTTCAAGCATTGAAACATCTATTTCGGAATCCCATGTTAATATCGTTTTTTTTTTAAATGAATTTTAGACAAAGGTATTGACCACTGGGGAACAGGACATATATATTCATCCTGATCTATTACAAGTTCTTATGCTCATCTTTGCATTCCCCACTGTCAAAAATTCGAGCGCATTAAACACCCGGAGTATAGAGTGCACTCAAGCGTTATGTGTATTCAAGTGGCCGGACACCGTAGAGCAAATTGGGACACACCTGTGTATAACAGACAGTGCTGTCTCTCAGATCGTTTGTTTATCATTGAATTTACGTTTTGTCGTGCCAAGATTGTGTAGGCGAATTAAGATTTTATGTTTTGCCGAATTTCAACGATTTAAGAATTTCAACATGAACTATTTACAAACATCAATATCCATATACAATATATTAAGACGAAGTTACAAACTTAATAGTATTTTTATGCAAAAAGGGAAGGAATTAACTTCATGTTTTACTACAATAAAGGTTTTGATCTTAAAAAACAAACATATAAAAATCCCTAAATCCCTCTAAAATATTAGTATCTTAGAATTTTATTCTACATGTTCCAATTGTGATGGAGCTCTCCATATGATAATTGTTACATCGATCCTAAATATTTATTGAATTCTATGATAAGTACTATAAAATATTGGTAGAACTGCATGAGCAGCCAATTCAAAATAAAGCTTAGAAAATGTAATTAAATGTGGTATCATACTAAAGTCTTCGAAATTTACAAACACGTTGTTTTCACAAATATTTTGGATATAAAGGTTTTATAAATCAAATAAGGGAATGTGTGGGAATAAAATCCAGATTCAACATTAGTTCATGTTGATAGGATTTGAAAGCTCAAATGGAAAAAAAACTCAAGATTCATTTTGAATGTGAATGTTGAAAAAAAATCAACATTCAGATTCGAATGTGAATGTGAAATTTAATTTCAGATTCAGATTTGCGAATGTTGGATTTCTCGCATATTAGCAGGGTATTACGCGGTAGTCAAAGCTAAGCCCGGCGGCAGTCCGAGTCCGAATCTGAATGTGGAAATAAATTCCAGATTCAACATTCGTTCATGTATGTAGAGTCTATAAGATATGATTTGAAAGCCCAAATTGAAAAACCTCAACATTCATTTTGAATGTGAATGTCGAAAAAAAATCAACATTCAGATTCGAATGTGAATGTGAAATTTAATTTCAGATTCAGATTCGCGAATGTAGAGTCTGTAAGATATGATTTGAAAGCCCAAATTGAAAAAACTCAAGATTCATTTTGAATGTGAATGTTGAAAAAAAATCAACATTCAGATTCGAATGTGAATGTGAAATTTAATTTCAGATTCAGATTCGCGAATATAGAGTCTATAAGATATGATTTGAAAGCCCAAATTGAAAAAACTCAAGATTCATTTTGAATGTGAATGTTGAAAAAAAATCAACATTCAGATTGGAATGTGAATGTGAAATTTAATTTCAGATTCAGATTCGCGAATGTAGAGTCTATAAGATATGATTTGAACGCCCAAATTGAAAAAACTCAAGATTCATTTTGAATGTGAATGTTGAAAAAAAATCAACATTCAGATTGGAATGTGAATGTGAAATTTAATTTCAGATTCAGATTCGCGAATGTAGAGTCTATAAGATATGATTTGAACGCCCAAATTGAAAAAACTCAAGATTCATTTTGAATGTGAATGTTGAAAAAAAATCAACATTCAGATTGGAATGTGAATGTGAAATTTAATTTCAGATTCAGATTCGCGAATATAGAGTCTATAAGATATGATTTGAAAGCCCAAATTGAAAAAACTCAAGATTTTTGAATGTGAATGTTGAAAAAAAATCAACATTCAGATTCGAATGTGAATGTGAAATTTAATTTCAGATTCAGATTCGCGAATATAGAGTCTATAAGATATGATTTGAAAGCCCAAATTGAAAAAACTCAAGATTCATTTTGAATGTGAATGTTGACAAAAAAATCAACATTCAGATTCGAATGTGAATGTGAAACTTAATTTCAAATTCAGATTCGCGAATGTAGAGTCTATAAGATATGATTTGAAAGCCCAAATTGAAAAAACTCAAGATTCATTTTGAATGTGAATGTTGAAAAAAAATCAACATTCAGATTCGAATGTGAATGTGAAATTTAATTTCAGATTCAGATTCGCGAATATAGAGTCTATAAGATATGATTTGAAAGCCCAAATTGAAAAAACTCAAGATTCATTTTGAATGTGAATGTTTAAAAAAAATCAACATTCAGATTCGAATGTGAATGTGAAATTTAATTTCAGATTCAGATTCGCGAATGTTGATTTTTGTACCTGAAGTTAGCACCATATTCAATATTCAACATTTGAATGTGAATGTTGAATCTTGAATCTTGTGCTAACTTCTGGTTGCTTGATAATTTCACACTTATTTCATATATGTTTGTGAGATAAGCATTTTAGTTGTTAAAGATTTGACAATTTGACAAAAGTTAAAGTTTATCACTCAAAAAATATAAACATCTTGAAGTAAAGCCAATCTTCGAAGCTACGATCGTGGTATGCATTACTACGACAAAATGCTGTTGCAACTGATAACTTTTATTATGAATTATTTGTAAATTGCTCCTCTTCTATCAATCAAGTAGTTATTACTTAATTTGATTAATGAATAAGCATATTACAGCACATTTGTTTGTAATGCTAACCTTTCAAAATGGCAGATGAATGCCGCTTAAAGGGGCAGTAGCACGTTTTTTGATAATTTTATATTTTAAAAAATGCACTTATAACTGTAAGTAAATGCCTAATGTATTATATTGACAGTGTCAACAATCACATTACACAAGCCAATCACCCACAGTCAGAGGACAAAGTATTAGGATTCACATAAAATCCATTGGCGGCCATTTTTTTGTGAACACCTTTAATTCATTTTTGTAAGAAAAAGGAATCGCATGCCTGAACCTTACGTTATATATTTGAATTATTACTGCTCCATTTAGTTTAAATACATTGTCTTTCATTTGGAACCATTTATTTTAATTTTCCTGACATCACCTTATATTCCCCCTTAAAACGTGCTACTGCCCCTTTAAGTGGTGCCTTTAAATGGCCTGTTCGAAAGAGTTTTCACTGATAAGCTTAGGCTGCTAACAAAGCTATTTTTAGATACAGTGCATCAGCTGTTTAGCACATCTATAAATAGAATGAGAAAAGTCCCTTAGCTTCCCATATAATGCAATGTTGTGTGCAGGGATAATTCTGGGTGGTACCTATGTTTTCATTGCCCATCAAATATTAATTTGACAATGGCCCTTTGTTTTTTAAAAACAAATATTCCTTTAATATCATGCAGTTTACATGGTGATGTGTGTAAAAGGGTCATTTCATCCCTAGAAACATTATCATTGTCATGTGAACAACAGTAAAATCAATTGCATTTAGGTCTCTTGCAGTGACATGTCAACTCATGGTTGTGAAGCAATTTAGAAAATATTTTCCAGTTGAAAATCTGTTAATTTTAATGTAGATTTCAAGTCATTCCATTTTGGGGCCAGGGCATTTCTCTCTTTTCTTCTCACAGGCGAATTTCCATCTTACTTTCGCGGTCGCCCTCGACTTCGCACAACCTCACTCATAGTAAAACAGTTTTTTTTTCCCCAGATAGATATCTAAGTCACTTCACATAAAGTTTTTATGTTCGGAAAATTGCAGCACTGTGTATTATTGGGAGTGCGGCAGCGCTGACAAATCTTTGGTTTTATTCGAAAGCCTAAACGGGTATGACTAGGGATGTTGTTTATCCAGTTCTCCTTAAAAAGTACTGGATAGACTGCGCTGATCTTTCAAACATGCTTTATAGGTATGCTAAAGGTGTGCATCTCTTATAATGTTTTAAATTCTATGGTTGAAAACATTGAGGGTTTTTTTTTTATTAGCATCCGTGTCCCATAGACACAAACTTTCTAGTTTTAATTTTATGAGTGTGAAATCAAGACAATGGACAATTTAAAGATTTGTGTTATAATTAATCAAAAGAAGTTTTCAAAATTATTTTTAAAAGGTTGTGAAGTACATTCAGGGATTACTTCTGTAGTGATACAGCAAATGCGTGGTCACAATTTATTGAGTAATCGCGGTCGAAATGAAGACAAATTTACTTTCGATATTGAAACTGTTCCACATGTGATAGAAATTTCATTGACATGTGTCATTTGGCATACCTATTGGCCATTATTATATCCCCGCCTTACAGCGTAAGTGGGGGTATATATATAGAGCTCATTCTGTCCCTCCGTCGGTCCGTCCGTCACAAAAGTTTGTCCGGAGCATATCTCCTAAACTGTACATGCTAGCTTCACCAAACTTGTGCCTTTTGAGGGTTAGACCATCAAATTATTTTTATTTTTTGCGGTTTCCATGGAAACATGACTAAAACAGTGACTCTATGACCAAGTCCTTTGTCCGGAGCATATCTCCTAAACTATTCATGCTAGCTTCCCCAAACTTCATACACTTATCAACCATGATCCCCAGATGTGCCTTTTGAGGGTAAGACCAACACATTATTTTTTACTTTTTTGCGGTTTCCATGGAAACATGACTGAGACAGCTCAGACTAGAGATCAGCTTTTTTCTGACCAAGTACAGGATTAACTTGACAAATCAGTAAATACAGCATTGACAAATATTGAAGAGAGTATTAATTACCTAGCAGATGCACTGAAATTGGCTGGCTCAGTTATGCAAAGAAAAGTAGGGAATACAAAGCCTAACCAAAGATGTAAATGGTATGATGCAGAATGTGAAGATTTGAAAAGGGAAAGATGTAGAGCACTCAATAAATTTAGGAAATGTAAAAGTAAGGAATCACTCAGAGAATACCACAATGTAAGAAACAAATATGCATCAACTTGCAAAGAAAAGTCACAAACATATTTTGCAAACAAGCAACAATTTATAGAAAAAAACATACATGATTCCAAGATATTCTGGTCAGAAATAAAAAGCTTAGGTAAAACTCAAAAGGTAAACAATATCAATATTGAAGACTGGTACACATACTTTAAAGATTTGTTCACATTTACAGATACTGACATTAGCATGGACAACCAGCCTCATGAGTCACAAGACAATACACTTTCACAACTAGACACTGCGTATGCTAATGATATACTGGATTCCCCCATTACTAAAGATGAGATCCTAGAGAGCATTCACCACATCAAATGTAACAAATCACCAGGAGTGGATCAGATCATCCCTGAGTTTTTTAAACACTCTTCAGATATTGTTGTGCCTTACCTTGAACTAGTATTTAATGTTATATTAGAAAATGGGACTTTTCCATACTTGGACACTTGGGATTATTGTGCCAATACATAAACAAGGTGATGTTAATAATGTAAACAATTACAGAGGTATTTCACTGCTAAGCATATTTGGTAAACTATTTACTTTCATTGTTAATAAGAGGTTAGTGTTTTGGGCAGATACTCTCAACAAAATTCATGAAGAACAAGCTGGGTTTAGAGAGGGCTATTCAACTATTGACAACATATTTATTCTACAAGCACTAGTGGATAGATATTTAAGTGTCAAAAGCGGGAGATTTTATGTGCTCTTTGTTGACTTTGCCAAGGCCTTTGACTCTGTGCACAGGGGGAAACTATGGAACCTATTAAGATCACATGGCCTCAGTAACAAAACGAATAAACTATTGGGTAGCATATATATATATGAGAATGTTAAGGTATGTGTACGTAATAACAATGAAATTTCGGAAACCTTTACCAGCCAGTTAGGGGTAAGGCAAGGGTGCATTTTAAGCCCATTTCTCTTTACATTTTTAGCTCATCTGGCCTGTAAGGCCCGATGGGCTTATGGCATGGCATGGTGTCCGGCGTCCGTCCGTCCGTCCATCCGTCCGTCCATCCGTCCGTAAGCTTTGTGGAATTTCGACTTCTTCTCCAGAACCATGAGGCCTAGAAAGCTGAAACTTTGTGTACAGACTCCTTGGCTAGTGAGGATTATAAATTGTAGCTTTAGTGGCCCTGTGACCCCTAATAAGGGCCACAGGGGCCACGCCCTAAAAACCTATTTTCATCTTCTTCTCCAAAACCATACGGCCTAGAAAGCTTAAACTTTGTGTACAGACTCCTTGGCTAGTGAGGATTATAAATTGTAGCTTTAGTGGCCCTGTGACCCCTAATAAGGGCCACAGGGGCCACGCCCTAAAAACCTACTTTCATTTTCTTCTCCAGAACCATAAGGCCTAGAAAGCTGAAACTTTGTGTACAGACTCCTTGGCTAGTGAGGATTATAAATTGTAGTTTTATTGGCCCTGTGACCCCTAATAAGGGCCACAGGGGCCACACCCTAAAAACCTATTTTCATCTTCTTCTCCAGAACCATAAGGCCTAGAAAGCTGAAACTTTGTGTACAGACTCCTTGGCTAGTGAGGATTATAAATTGTAGCTTTAGTGGCCCTGTGACCCCTAATAAGGGCCACGCCCTAAAAACCTACTTTCATTTTCTTCTCCAGAACCATAAGGCCTAGAAAGCTGAAACTTTGTGTACAGACTCCTTGGCTAGTGAGGATTATAAATTGTAGCTTTAGTGGCCCTGTGACCCCTAATAAGGGCCACAGGGGCCACACCCTAAAAACCTATTTTCATCTTCTTCTCCAGAACCATAAGGCCTAGAAAGCTGAAACTTTGTGTACAGACTCCTTGGCTAGTGAGGATTTAAAATTGTAGCTTCAGTGGCCCTGTGACCCCTAATAAGGGCCACAGGGGCCACGCCCTAAAAGCCTATTTTCATCTTCTTCTCCAGAACCATGATGCCTAGAAAGCTTAAACTTTGTGTATAGCCTCTTTGAAGAGTGAGGATTATAAATTGTAGCTTTGGTGGCCCTGTGACCCCTAATAAGGGCCACAGGGACCACACCCTAAAAACCTATTTTCATCTTCTTCTCCAGAACCATAAGGCCTAGAAAGCTGAAATTTTTTGTACAGACTCCTTGGCTAGTGAGGATTATAAATTGTAGCTTTGTTTGCTCTGTGACCCCTAATAAGGGCCACAGATGCCATGCCTTAAAAACCTATTTTCATCTTCTTCTTCCGAACCATGAGGCCTAGAAAGCTGAAACTTTGTGTACAGACTCCTTGACTATTGAGGATTATGAATTGTAGCTTTGGTGACCCTGTTGTCCCTAATAAAGGCAACAGGAACGTACTTCAAATCTATTTTCATCTTCTTCTCCTGAAGTATAAGGCCTAGAAAACTGAAACTTGTTGCCTATATACTTAATTTTATGATTGGTGCCCCTGTGGCCTTTACAAAGGGGGAATCACATTGGCCACACTCTACAGCATAATGGATGATGTAGCCTGATGAGCTACAGAGCCAATGGCTCTATTTTTCATAAATGAACTAGCTGCACAAATAAATTCTAACTGTAAACATGGTACTCAACTTCATCCGGATATTACCCAGATATTTTTGCTGTTGTTTGCAGATGATATAATTCTCTTCTCATCAACAATTAAAGGATTACAGACCCAAATTAATGAACTTGAATTGTACTGTGACAAATGGAAGTTATCAGTGAATATGAATAAAACGAAAGTTCTTGTATTTAAACATGGAAGTCAGCTATCAAGACATGAACATTGGTATTTTAAGAGAGAAAAAATTGAAACTACAGGTTTCTATAAATATCTTGGTGTTTACTTCAGCAGAAACTTGTCATGGCATAAACATACAAACCAAGCTGCAGTACAAGCAAAAAAAGTTCTCGTAACTATATACAAGAATCTGAAAAGTTTAGGAAACATTTCATATCAATCCTTGTTTAAAATATTTGATGTAAAGATACTCCCCATCCTTACATATGGATCAGAAGTATGGGGCTTAAAACACTTTGATACAATAGAAAAGATTCATCTATATGCCTGTAAAAAGTATTTAGGTGTTAAGATAAACACATCTAGTCTGATGATATATGGAGAATGTGGAAGATTTCCTTTATATATACATTCGACTTTAAAAGTCATTAAGTATTGGCTAAGACTCATTGACATGCCATCATACAGATTGCCCAAAAAAGTTTATAACATGATGATAATGTTTGATAATAATGGTAAAAGAAATTGGGTGACCGGTGTAAGAGAATTAATTTTTAACTGTGGTTTTGGACATGTATGGAAGGACCAAAATGTATATTCAAAAGATGTTTTTATACTCTCATTATCTCAGAGATTGAAAGATATTTATGTGCAGACATGGACAGCGTCCATGGGTCTAACAAACAAATGTTTTTATTACAAAATGTTTAAATCTGAAATAATAATTGAAGATTATTTATCAAAGATTACTGTTAAAAAATTTTGAATAGCTCTTTCACTTTTTAGCTCATCAGGACTGAAAGTCCAGATGGGCTTATGGCATGGCCCGTCGTCCGGCGTCCGTCCGTCCGTCCGTCGTCCGTCGTCCGTCCGTAAACTTTTGACACTTTCGACTTCTCCTCATGAACCATACACATTAGAGAGCTGAAATTTTGTGAACAAGTACCTTAGCATATGGAGATTCTAATTTGTAACTTTGGTGACCCTGTGACCCCAAATAGGGTCACAGGGGTCACAACTTTAAAAACCTATTTTCATCTTCTTCTCCAGTTCCAGAAGGACTAGAGAGTTAAAAATGATATGTGCAGACTCCTTGGCCAATGGGGATTTTAATTTGTAACTTTGGTGACCCTGTGACCCCAAATAGGGTCACAGGGGTCACAACCTTAAATACCTATTTTCATCTTCTTCTCCAGTTCCAAAAGGAGTAGAGAGTTAAAAATGATATGTGCAGACTCCTTGGACAATGGAGATTCTAATTTGTAACTTTGGTGACCCTGTGACCCCAAATAGGGTCACAGGGGTCACAACCTTAAAAACCTATTTTCATCTTCTTCTTCAGTTCTAAAAGGACTAGAGAGTTAAAAACAATATGTGTAGACTCCTTGGCCAATGGGGATTCTAAATTGTAGATTTCGTGACCCTGTGACCCCAAATAGGGTCAAAGGGGTCACAACCTTAAAAACCTATTTTCATCTTCTTCTCAAGTTCCAAAAGGAGTAGAGAGTTGAAAATGATATGTTCAGACTCCTTGGCCAATGGGGATTCTAAATTGTAGATTTTGTGACCCTGTGACCCCAAATAGGGTCACAGGGGTCACAACCTTAAAAACCAATTCTCATCTTCTTCTCCAGTTCCAAAAGGACTAGAGAGTTAAAAATGATATGTGCAGACTCCTTGGCCAATGGGGATTTTAATTTGTAACTTTGGTGACCCTGTGACCCCAAATAGGGTCACAGGGGTCACAACCTTAAATACCTATTTTCATCTTCTTCTCAAGTTCCAAAAGGTCTAGAGAGCTGAAATTATATGTGCAGACCCCTTGGCCAATTGGGATTCTAAACTATAGGTTTCGTGACCCCATGACCCCAAATAGGGTCACAGGGGTCACAATCTTAAAAACCTATTTTTCTTCATTTGATGACAGTCGATGGCAAATTTATTTCTCCTTGTATATTTTAGTGTGGACTTCTTTCACTGTCTAATATTGGTGATCTAGAAAGTGTTGAATAATAATAAATCATTTGGGTAAGGAAATTTATTCCGAAAACGTTACATTTGTTTTGTAATTTTGTTATAGGTTTTCTTGCAATAGGTAATATCAGTTCCATTTTTAGCTCATCTGGCCTGTATAAAGCAAACTTGATATGATGCCTGAGTAGCTACAGAGCCAATGGCTCTATTTAGCAGCCCCGTCTAAGGACGGGGCTGCTATCAGTTTTTGTGAAGTTTCCATCGCCGCCACCGCCGCCGCGTCCGCCGCCGCCGCCGCACTCGTACTACTAGCTATAACTTTTTTCCCCTAAGCTTTCCAGAACTCTTATTCATACCTTACTCCTCATACCTCGGGGGAACGATTTTGACATGTTCACTTTCAAGGTCAAAGGTCAAGGTCACGAGCTATGTATTCACACTAAGAATTCCTTGTAAACGCGATAACTTGAAAAGTTTTTGTGCTATGAAGCTCTAACTTGGTATATATCATCCTTGGAAAAGTAAAAAAAATTGAAAAGGTTTTGGCTACAATCCGTCAAAGGTCAAGGTCACAGCAAGGTCATGACGTAAGCATGTTTTAGCGAAAATGCTTTATTTTAACTATGAACACTTTTAATCAATACATGATTGTTATACTCAAAAAAAAGTGTTCAATGATTGTGTGACCTTGAAGGTCAAAGGTCAAGGTCATGAGATATGAGTTATTACAAAATGCACTAAATTGGGGTATAACTTTATCCCATTTAGCTTTTCAGAACTCATGAACATGTCTAAATGTTAATACTTCCAGGGAATCATTATGACATGTTCACTTTCAAGTTCAAAGGTCAAGGTCACGAGTTATAAAATCACCACAAAATTCTTTGTAAACACGGTAACTTGAAAAGTTTTTGTGCTATGGAGCTCTAACTTGGTATATATCATCCTTGGAAAAGTAAAAAATGTTGAAAAGGTTTCGGCTACAATCTGTCAAAGGTCAAGGTCACAGCAAGGTCATGACTTAAGCATGGTTTAGCGAAAATGCTTAATTTTAACTATGATCACTTTTAATCAATACATGATTGTTATACTCAATAAAAAGTGTTCAATTATTGTGTGACCTTGAAGGTCAAAGGTCAAGGTCATGAGATATGAGTTATTGCAATTCCTTCTAAACACAATAACTTGAAAAGTTTTTGTGCTATGAAGTTTAGATTTCGTATATATTATCTCTTGAGAAGTTCAACATTTTCAAAAAGTGTTGGGTACTAACTGTCGAAGGTCAAGGTCACAGCAAGGTCAACATATATGGAGAAAATGGATTAATTGTATTTTTAACACTTTATTTCATTACAATAATGTTATACTCAATGAAATGTGTTCATTGATTGTGTGACCTTGAGTGTCAAAGGTCAAGGTCACGAGAAAATTCCCAATTTGGTGAGGCCTGTAAAAGGCGGAACAGGGTAAGGCGAAACCCAAAGTTCCGGGGCTGCTCTGCTTTTGCGGTATCCCGCAAACGCTAATCTAGTTTTATAGGTTTTCTTGCAATAGGTAACATCAGTTTCTATTTAGCTCATCTTGCCTGTATAAAGCAAACTTGATATGATGCCTGATGAGCTACAGAGCCAATGGCTCTATTTTTTGATGTTCCTCGCATGATCTTTTTATTGAGACAGGACGCTATATGAAGATTCCTAGTGAAGAAAGATTATGTAATCTCTGTCATTTGAATTTAATAGAAGACGAATATCACTTTTTGCTTATATATGCCCTGTGTACTTAAACCTAAGAGCAAAATATATAAAAGAATATTATTTCAGATATCCTAACATAATGAAATTTAATGCACTACTTTCAAACTCAAATTGTAATATTCTACAAAATGTTGCTATGTACATTTACTATGCCTCCTTGCACAGACAAAATATCATGAAGTAATTTATATCTGTATTAATGACATATGTGATGAGTTAGATAGTATGTTATATGACTTAAGGAAATTATATGATGCTATATGACATAATTGTACAAATCTGTAAATATTGTATTTATCAATTGTACTATAGGCCTGTGGCCTTTAAGTATTGAATAAAGATTGATTGATTGACTGAGACAGTGACTCTATGACCAAGTCCTTTGTCCGGAGCATATCTCCTAAACTATACATGCTAGCTTCACCAAACTTCATACACTTATCAACCATGATCCCTAGATGTGCCTTTTGAGGGCTAAACCAACAAATTATTTTTATTGTCTGCAATTTCCATGGATGTATGACTAAAAAGTGATTCTATGATAAATTACTTTGTCCAGAACATATTTCCTGAAATATTCATCTCAGCTTCACCAAATTTGCTACATATGTCATGATTGCTGGATATGCCTTGTGAGAGTTAAACGATATATGGATTTTCTTTTCTGTGGTTTCTTTTGGGAAAATGACTTACAAAGTGACTCAACAAAAATAATTTTGTCCTCAGTACATCTCGTAGAATATTCATGATAACTACCTCAAATTTGAAACAGATCAACCGTTATCCCTAGATGTACCCTTTTCATTGTTTACCTATTAATAAATTAAGTATTGAGGTTTCAGTGGAAAGACGACTTACCCAATGACATACTTACTGCATACTCAACTATCATACAACTTTAACCAATATTAATCAATTTTACTATTTCAAATTCTTTCAACAAAGTGGGGAGTGGAGGTATGTGAGCTCTGCGCGCTTCTTCCCTTGTTTGGGTCAATTTCAAAATATGTCTCGTTTTGTTGTTCTGAATATAAAAAATGATAATTCTATAAAAGAATATTTTTTTTATTTGAACATGAACAGGAAACGTCAACAATAACAGAATCAAAGTTTGCAACCTTAATAATCAAAACTGAATTAATTAATACCTGTTAATTAGTGAACTTTTGAAAAACGTGTCCTTACCGTTACCATAATTATAAATGTTACTGGTGTCATTATTGATATTTCAAAATGATTTTTAATGTATGTAAGTTATTCTGATATAGTGTAAGCATAACCTTAGAGAAATTTGGTTATTGTAAAAGCAAAAAGTTAAAGTTAAAAGCAAATTTAAGATTTTAAATTTTTCCGTTCACAAAATTAAGCTCTAAATGTTCTTTCAAACAACAAAATAAGCATACCAGAAGAAATTGTGTGTTTATGGCTTATTCCTCATTTAGATACAAGAAGCATTAGTAATTACTTTAAGTTTGGTTCACAAAGGTTCATATTTGGTTGAATTAATTACCAATTAGTCAGTGGTATCGGTATGGACATGTCTAGTAATGGTACTGACATTGACGGTAACAGTAAGAACATACTTTTTAAAAGTACAAATTTTAAAAGAAAATATCACTGAAAACAATTCAGCTTATATTTCCCTTTTCTTTTTTTGATTGCACAAATAAATCTCCTTAACAAATTCAAAAAATACAAAATATATTTGCGAAGTTTAATGTCTGGTTTTGGTATGGACATTTCAACGGCACTGACATTGACAATAACGGTAAGGAAATACATATGAAGTTTTGAAATAATTGAAGTTGATGTACCTGAAAGATTATTTTTTTGAACATATTGCCATTTTGATTATTTTCAAAAATATTTACTACTCGAAGATAGTGAGTTTATCACTTTTGACAAAAGGTATGGACATGGACATGTTTGTAACTATCATCAGATAAATTCATTGTTTCAATCATATTAGTATGATTAATGGTAATGCCAAAAAATGAAAATCCCTCTTAAACCTTAACTACCATTTTTGGAATTCCTCATTTATTGCTAAACATTATTAGATGAAATACAAAAATATCTAAATGAACATTGACAAATGAGCTATCGAGATCTCATAGAAGACGTAAACATATGACAACCATGTGCAAGTTCAAACAAACCACTGTCATTCTAGGTGTATTGTTGTGCTGTGATGATATACAATCTTGTAAATACAGTAGAACTAGGATATAACGAACTCCAAGGGACCAAAGAATTTAGTTCGCTATATCCGGTGTTCGCTATACGCATATAATTTTAATGATATTATATAGGGACGAGACATGAAAATTTGTTCACTATATCCGAGTGTTCGCTATATCCGTGTTCGCTATATCGGTGTTCTTAAGAAATGAATTTCACAATATAGTTGTCCACACGGTTATAACCTGTTTGAAAATTGTAATATAAACTTGTATAATTGGCGAGCTATATTATGAAATTCATTTCTTATAAATTCACACTTTGTATTTAAAGCCAGAAGTTGTTTTTATATCATTCGAAATGCGATTCTGTAGTAACTTCTAAGCTGCTTGTAGCACTGACCTAGATATCAGTTAGACCAAGGCGGGTCTCTACCGGGTTCAAGCGCATGCAAAAATAGTTCATAACAAAAAAGAAAAAGATGCACTTCTTTATTCCACAAATACCGTATCCTCGCGGGTATATGACCACCCTCGAACTAAAGCCCACCCCCCATTTTTCAGGGTTGAGCAGGTTGGGGTCATTCTCGGTTTATAGCCCACCCCCCAATTCTCGAGAGTGTGACACAATCGATGTCAGACGATCGAGTTAGCGATGTTAAAATTTACACCGGAAGCAAAATGCACAAGTTTACATCGATGTCATTTCTTGAAAAATAAAAATATATTGTCCTGTTGTTGTCTTTAATGACTATATACATTGTCAATAAATAAAAATAAAACAATATATTGTTTTTGAATAGTCATGCATCATTAACGTACTGTTAAATTCCAGCAGAAATCACAATGTATGTGGCTTCACTTGCATCAGCGATTGGGAATTAAAATATTTGATTCCCAAAATATAATCAGGAACTATCGCTTTATAAGGCTTGTTTTCCATTCTAAATGTTTAAAATGGCATATTTCCAAACTTATTTATCATATTTAATCAAAGTTCAAAGATATCTTTGTCAAATATATATACCTTCGCGAAAGGACGTTGATTTACTGTACTTGGAATCTCAATCGTAATTTCTTGACGACAAATAACATTATTAATATTCTTTCGTGCTCATTATCATAATAGTTGAAAGTTTTCTTCGAATTTTATATACGTAAATATTTCAATTAACTACATGTTGTTTTGGAAACTGTAATATATATCGAAAATGTTAAACAAATATTTGAATATTTAGACATTTAATATTGTATCGACAATATGTTGTCATGAATTTATTACAACCACGTTTCAGTTTCATACATCGTTTTCAAATCGACTTGGTTGACTTGGTTGACTTGGCTGATTGGTTGACCTACATTTCTGGGCCAATGAAAAGGCTTGTAACAAATATCTCTCTACCCTTAAACACATGCAGCAAAAGCTGTCGACTGATTGTTCGTTTTTCATGAGAATAATATTATGTAATCTGATTAAAACAAACAACAAACAATGTAAGTTAGCATTTACAATTTCTTTTATCATTCTTTTTAATAATATACGTCTGGAAAAAGTGTCATTTGATATTTAAGAAGACCTGAACAACAGTCAAAAGTATCGATGTCAATTTTCAATGCAACTCGCATGAAGGATTTTCTTGGTTGGGGTCACTAGCGGTTTAAAGCCCATCCCCCAATTTTCAAGATATTTGTTTGCCGGGCCCCCTGATCTTATACCCGCGAGGATACGGTAATCCTTTATGGGTATCATGTTAATAACAATAAAATGTTTTGGGAAAAAAATAAAAAATATGTAAAGTTTGATTTCAATATTCCAAAATTAACAATTTGCACTCGCGTATTGATACTGTCCTGTATCCTGAGTGTAGAGTATCAGCTCTAAAAGCTTGACGTGCTTGGGAAAGTTGGGTTGATTGTTTGACAATGAATGTATAAACATAAAGTTATTTAAAGTCCCTCGAGAAATAATGCCAATTGCAGGCCCGCCTATGTTAGACACTGTCATTGACAATGACGAGTACATGTTTTCAAACATGGCAACATCGTTTTGATCATCAGCGGCCTCGAAACTGTCTGTAGAGAGCGCGCCACGACACTATTAATTTGTTGTGTATGGAATGGGGTGCCTTGAAACTGTGTTGTCGCAAGTCAGGTCATTCAGAATGGAGCTCAACTCATGCTTTTGAAATGATGTACATTACATTGTTTAACTTTGCCCACTATCCTCATTTCTGTGACTGGAGATGAACATGTACAACTTCATTTATTTACAACTTAATGTTTATTCTTCAAATATCAAAAACAGATTATTAGGGCGAGTGTTGCTAATAAACAGAAAAATAATATTTGCAAAAAGTGAGTCTCAGTGATGACCATCAAGACTGGGGTCAGGCTGGAATGTGGCTGTAAGATCAGGGGAATCCCCGAGAAATGTAGTTCCGGCACGATATCTAGTTCCGGCACGATATCGTATAAACTTCATTTACTGAAAGTTATTTTGTATAACCTGCGATTTAGGGTTCATTGAAATGTATACCGATCACATGACCTTGTAAGATCCAATCAGAATCGAGCATATCGTTTACATTTCAAAGTCTGAATTTATTACTGTATGAACCTTAAATGTGAACAGAACAAGGCATTTAAAAGATTAAACAAATCAGTGGCAATTTGGCTCATTTGTGATTTTTGATATACACTCCACATAAAGATCACTATTTTCATCAACATCAATAATAATAATACACAATAATACACAAAATTTTCCAACAATAGCATGTCCCTCATATGACATAAGAACATCATTAGCATCATTAGCTGCTATCAGTTTTTGTGCAGTTTCCGCCGCCGCCGCGCTCATACTAATGGCTATAACTTTTTTCTACTAAGCTTTCCAGAACTTGTATTCATAAGTTACTGCTTATACCTCGGGGGAACGATTTTGACATGTTCACTTTCAAGGTCAAAGGTCAAGGTCACCAGCTATAAAATCACTAAAAAATTCCTTGTAAACACGATAACTTGAAAAGTTTTTGTGCTATGAAGCTCTAACTTGGTATGTATCATCCTTGGAAGAGTAAAAAATTTTGAAAAGGTTTTCGCTACAATCTGTCCAAGGTCAAGGTCACAGCAAGGTCACTACTTTAGCATGGTTTTGCGAAAATGCTTTATTTTAACAATGAACACTTTTAATTAATAGATGATTGTTATCCTCAATGAAAAGTGTTCATTGATTGTGTAACCTTGAAGGTCAAAGGTCAAGGTCATGAGATTTGTGTTATTGCAATGTGCAACTATTTGGATATAACTTAATCCCATTAAGCTTTTCAGAACTCATGAACATGTATAAGTGTTTACACCTCTTGGGAATTACAATGACATGTTCACTTTCAAGGTCAAAGGTCAAGGTGACAGCAAGGTCAACATTTATTGAGAAGATGGATTATTTTTTAACTTTTAACACTTTAATTCGTTACATTAATGTTATATTCAATGAAATGTATTCATTGATTGCTTGACCTTGAGTGTCAAAAGTCAAGGTCACAAAAAAATGCCCAATATGCTGAGGCTTGTAGAAGGCGCAACAGGGTAAGGCGAAACCCCAAGTTTCGGGGCTGCTCTGCTTTTGCGGTGTCCCGCAAACGCTAATCTAGTTATTTTAGGACGACCTCTACAGGATCTGACAAAGACCTCAGATGATTTTTGAACATCTTCTTTTAGTTAGATTCACATGTAGGAAACTGAGGAGGATGAAACTTCATTTGACATATTAGTTCTGTATTATGGAGTTCAGGTCTCTTTCATCGAGAGGTTTTCGGGTCATATTTGATGTTTTGCTAGACGCATGTGTGCACACTTGTGCTGATGTTTCTTGTGAAGAACCAGTTGAAGTTTCATAAATTGGAACCTTTGGTCTTTCTATTGCCATAACTGGTACAAAATGATTGGAATCCATTGGATCGGATTCATATCAGGGGTTCTGGTACTTGTCTTCATCACATGTATCATTTCAAAACTTTTTCCTGACCCTCTGGGCAAAATTATTCGGTGTTGATCATTACAAGTACAATGCTGTTTCAGAGCTGTAAATATAGTGAGAAGCTTGTGGTACGTACCAAGAACACTAGCAAGTGAGAAATCTTACCATATCCCAATATAACTTTGTGATTGATAGAACTTGTCCATACCAAAACCACCTTTGTCCAAACCGTTACTAAATAACACCTTCATACATATTTCAATAATTATGATTCTAATGTTATAAAAAAATAGCTCATACTTTTGTAAAACGGGTAAAGTAAAGACCATCTCAGTTCCATTCTTCTTTCATTAAAACTATTACTGACTTTTCACTTTCTCTCAAAATTGTCCTTACCGTTACCAGTTTTTGTCAGTGCCGTTACTAATAGTTTGAAATGTGTGAATTGTGTATATTTAAGAAAGTGTTTTTAAAAAATGAACAATATCAGTTTTTGGCATGGGACACTTGTGTTACAAAGATCAATACCAGAACATTTTTACATCCTGAAGTATTGTTTTGCAGCTTAAGATAACTGAGTCCAAACCATTACCAATTTCTGTCCAAACCATTACCAACTAATGATAAATCAAAATTAAAGTATTAAAAATTGAAAATATAACTTGATAGAAAGAGTAAACTGATGACCCTTCTGGATGTACTTTTGATTCAATAGTAGTTTGTATTGAGTATTTAGGTCTTACAAACATAATTCTAAATTCTGCAAGAGTTGTCTGAATCGAAACCACATTTTGTCTTTGCCAAAACCATTCAGTATGGTAACAGCATGGGCAGTAATGGCAAGGACCACAATTTCTAATTTTTACGTTCAAAAGAATAATTTCTCCCTGCAGTTTTGGAACTAAATGGTAATCTGTGAATTACATAAAAATGAGTGTTTTAAACTAAACATAACAAAATATCGAAAAATATTTTTGTCATGATATGTAGTAACGGTTGGGACACTTGAGGGTAACGCTATGGAATTCACACTCACATTCACATCAGAAAATCTTAAAAAGAAAAGGACCTTAATCAAAATTCTTCTGATTTGTTTCAAAGGAAGTAGAACTACAAGAAAATGAAGTAGAGTAACAGCAAGCTCTGGGGAGAAATTATTTATCAGTTTTGTTCAGGTTTGGAAACGGCAAGGACAACAAATTATGGGACAGAGGCATTTGACAAGAAACAATGACTAAATTGGTTTCTGTGACTTATATAACATAAACAGGGTGATTTCAATCATTTAATGAAATAAACAAACTACTTAAGAATGTGAAAGTAAAATAATTACTTAATTTGACGTTGTGAAACAGGACCAGGGTACCGCCCGGACAGCATGATTTTGCTAATTGTGACCACTTTAATTATCAATTAAAGACCTGTCATGAACACTGAGATGTGAAGTGTGTTTGTTATTTAGAGGGCATAATTTATGTCTTATCTTAATGGCATAAAACTTCAAATACACTATGTTGATTAATGCCAATAATGGTGAATGAACTTGGACAAGAAAAGAGCAAAAATCTGAAATTGACCCATTTACAGGATTTCAACTTCATATGCAACAACTAAATATGCCATAACTTGTCAAATCAAACACGACTGCCACCTGAAATTATTCACCCAGCGAAGCTATTTAGCTAAACGAAGCTATCATATTTAGCTTCTCTCTCCTATCTAAAACACAGAGTTTAAAAAAATAATATATATTCTTGTAAATAAATTGATTTTCTTACTTGTCATAGTTTTTATTTTCCCAAAATTATCTTATAATTTTCAACAGTTAGATTTATCTCCACATGACAATGAATAGAAATTAGAAATGACATAAGTTATTATTGTGTACTTAATTTTCAAAATCGGACTGTGTTGTCAATAAATATTTTTGTAGAAAATAATTTATATCAGTTTATTCAGAAATAAATTCTATACCAGAAACAAATTGTTGTGCACGAATGATACTTCCTTCTAAACAAACAAGAATTTGTTACAAACGATGTTAGTTGAAATGATAAATTTTCAACATAATTTCAACAAGTCAATATGTTAACTCAACGATGCCATTTACTTCTGTGTTGATGTTTTTACAAATAACGTATCAATCATTTTCAAAATTACACCAAAGTTTAAGTAATCGATTTGCCTTTCTATGTCCCAAATATGAGTATTTAATATTGTCGCCTTCATACAAATATATATGTCCATCTTTTATTGATATCGCCACTAATGACGCATAAAAAAAGATCATAACATCTCGCAAGATCGTGCAAATGTTGACTGATGACAATGCTGTTTAGATCAAGATATTTTGAGATCAGTGACATCCTGTAAATTTTCCACTTAAAACCAAGAACGAAATACATTTCTACGAATGACTGTTAAATATTTGCAATTTTTAGGAACGAGACTTGACAAGGAATTGGATCATATGTGTTTTTTTATTTTTTGAGGATTATGAGATTCTGAAAAACGTAAGTTAGTAACGCTGATAAATTTGCAAGTGCTTTTCAAAAATTGATCGTTTGATGTTTTCATTTGCCGACAAAGTCTTATTTTCTCTATAGTTTTATGATGGAGAAAGATTTTATTTCGGAACTTCAAAGAGTAATAGGATATTATTTTCTGAACAGAATGATATAACACTTGAGTACTTTAAAAGCACTTTGAAACGAACTTTGCCCCTTTCAACAAGAAAGGTAAGTTTGCTGTTAGTAAGAAAAATAGCACCTGCACATAGCTTTTCTTATTGAAAATACGTTCAATATTTTTAATATGTCACTTCTTGATAACTGAAAATTTTATCCTTATAATGTTTTCACCCCGAGATAGGCTATTGATTTGTGATTCGGAAAATATAAACTTTGTTATTATTATTATTATTTTTTTAAAATATATATTATGTCGTTTGTAAGTCAAAGGGTCAAATTTCAATGTTGTGTCAATTAGTAATTAAAGTGTGGGCCGCATATGCTGACACAAGCAGGGAGAAGTTTAATCCAGCTCTGCCATGATGAATGTTAAAAGCAAGCACTGTTGTTGCAAAGAGGTGTCAAATTTCCTCATATCTATGAATGTTTTCACTAACTTTCTTTTTTAAACACCGACGCTCAGGACAGTTTGCTTTATTCAGGCGAAATTGTATGCAGAAATCAATCAGTAACAGCCTTTGCCTCCGGTGGAAAATAGAAAATGACTGTGCATGTCCAGAAAGTTTAAAATGTCCTGGAAGTGACTAATATCTTTTTTGGTGAGTGAATTTTAGGGCAGTTTTGATTAACCTTCAACTAATTACCTGTTTTTCGTTCCTTTTAATTTAGAATTGAAACAAGTGAGGGGAATGGCAACATTAAACCAGATGCACAGGAAAGGACCCCCAAAATGGAAGCCACCAAAACCTAGTCTTCTTGAAGGCCGACCTTTCCTCCGTGGTGTTGTGTTAAGGACGCTTATCAAGAAGCCAAAAAAACCCAACTCTGCCAATCGAAAGTGTGTACGTGTGCGGCTGAGCACAGGAAAGGAGGTGACGGCGTATGTCCCAGGCGAGGGCCACAACCTGCAGGAGCACAGCATTGTGTTGGTGAGGGGTGGCCGTTCGCAGGACCTGCCTGGAGTCAAGCTTAAGTGTGTCAGGGGCAAATATGATCTTGCTCATGTAAAAAAAGACAAAAAATAACAACAGACTTTGGTTGCAGAAGAACATTTTTGAAGAACTCACATGCAAAGAAAATAGACCTTTTTGCTAAAATGTTGTATTCCTAAAAAAGATATAGAGATTATTAACCAAGTGTGTTTCCGTATCATCAATATCATATAATAGGAATGAAATGTGTATAATGCGAGCCTTGTTTACTTTGTGTCCGGCGTCTGTCCGTCCATCCGTCCGTAAACTTTGTGCATTTTCATCTTCTCCAGAAGCATAAGGCCTAGAAAGCTGAAACTTTGTGTACAGACTCTGTGACTAGTGAGAATTATAAATTGTAGCTTTGGTGGCCCTGTGGCCCCTAATAAGGATCAAAGGGGCCACACCCTTGCAACCTATTTTCATGTTCTTCTCCAGAAGCAATATGCCTAGAAAATTTAAAGCTTTTGTACAGATTCCTTGACTAATGAGGATTATAATTTATAGCTTTTGTGGCCCTGTGGCTCTTGATAAGGGTCACAGGAGCCACACCCTTAAAACCTATTTTCATCTTCTTCTCCAGAACCGAAAGGCCTAAAAAGCTAAACCTAGTGTACAGACTCCTTGACCAGAGAAGGTTATATTTTATAGCTTTGGTGGCCACACCCTTAAAACCTATTTTCTTCCTCATCTGTAGAAGCATAAGGCCTAAAAAGCTAAACCTAGTGTACAACTCCTTGACCAGAGAAGGTTATATTTTATAGCTTTGGTGGCCACACCCTTAAAACCTATTTTCTTCCTCATCTGTAGAAGCATAAGGCCTAGAAAGCTGAAACTTTGTGTAAAGACTCCTTAGTAATCAGGATTTTACATTTATTGACCACAATTACCACACCTTTAAGCAAAATTGATATGAAGCCTGATGAGCTACAGAGCCAATGGCTCTATTTTTAGCTCATCTCGCCTGTAAGGCCCGATGGGCTTATGGCATGGCATGGTGTCTGGCGTCCATCTGTCCGTCCTTCCATCCTTCCGTAAACTTTGTGGAATTTCGACTTCTTCTCCAGAACTTTGTGTACAGACTCATTGGCAAGTGAGGATTATAAATTGTAGCTTTGGTGGCCACACCCTTACAACCTATTTTCATCTTCTTCTCCAGAAGCATAAGGCCTAGAAAGCTGAAACCTTGTGTACAGACTCCTACTGTTACGGATAATAATTTACAGTTTTTGTGACCTTATGCCTAACAAGGGCTTGGTGAACCTTTGGTTCTTTTTCAGAAGGGGATCCTCCTTGGGGTACTTACTGCATAAAATCTGTATTTTTGCTAATATTACAGGTTGTGACTATTTTTAGAATAAAAATACACAAAAAACAACGTTAAAAACGTGTTTTGTTATTATTTGACCACCCATAGAGGGCCCCTCACCAAGCGGTAGCTATGGGAACAGGGTCAGATAACTCCAACCTCATCACTTATCAATCTGTCATCATCGAGTGCTTTGCCGAAGATATTATTATTGCTAAGTTTTTCTAGCTTTCTCTAAGAAAATGGACAAGGAATCTGTATGTTTGGTAACCCTTTCTCTATTTAGAATAGGATAGGTTCGCATTTTCGCATTCCTTGCGTTGTGACACGACCACGTGTTGTGCTTTGGTGCGGGAAATTGACAAACATGGCGGATTCTCGTAGGGTTGTATTTCCTGCTAGTGGAAAATAGATACCCTTCGTATAGAGTTCGTTGTTGTTTGGCACTTGCTTTTTAGTCTTTGTGTACTAAATAAAGCATCTTTTTATATGCTGGCAGGGATTATTTCCACTTGTCAAGGGCAAGTCATGTTTATATGTATTACATGCTCTTTTCCCTTTCAGGCTGCATTGTTATTGTTATCTTGCCCTAGATGCTTTTTCACATAACATGTCGGCCTTGCTGTTTTACCTTTCTAGCTTAGGTAGCTTTGTTGGTTTTATTTAGCTTTTATTGGCACTTCCCTTCCCCTATATATATATTTATATTATTCTCAGTTGTTGTTTTTCTTAACGTTACAGACATTCAAGAAATGTTTCAACTGTGGGGGCACTCTGCCGGGTTCGGACCCGCACGAGTGCTGCCTCGTTTGCCTAGTACTTCCATCACACCCCCTACTAATACACCGGCATCTCTAGATGTCATTAACTCCTTAGTTAAGGGTCAGATGAAGGGCGAAACAGGTGCGGCTCCGCATCTTGGACTTCTTGGTGACTGACTCGGTCACGCCTCTTCTTTTGGGTACCAGAAAGAAGGCAGATCTTCCTGATCTTGCGAAGCGGTACCTGTTGGGAGAGACGGGGCTGTTTGATGTTCCCGAGGTGGACGACGATGTGTTGGCCTCTGTCAGCCCAGACCTTATCGGGGTCCGGGGGCGGCGCCTGCCCCCCTTTCAAGGCGGCGGCCCTGACGCTTAGGGACGATTACCGCTCTTTCGAGAGCGCCTATCGTAATGCGGCCCAACAGCTAAGGGTAGCCGTCCAAATGGCCTACATGGTTTCTCTGCAGAGTAAATCCATGGAGGAAGGAAAGGAGCACTCCACACAGGTGGGGCTCCAGCAGCAGTTGGCAGAGATACAAAGTCATCTGGCTCGCGACTCTATCCGGAGTGCGGCGAGCTAGATGATGACCCCAGTGATAGGGCTGCGGAGGCTGTGTTTGAGTTGCTCATAACTCCCACAGGCCACCATCAACTCACTCCGCGCTCTTCGCCATTGTTCCCAGGAGGGGCGGGAGTGATCAAAGACTCACTCAACCGGATAATAAGGACCAAGGACGCCAAAGGTGCCGCTGGTAACGCCGGTAAGAGGAAGTCCTCCCCTGCTGATGTCCCCTACCAACCGCCGCAGAAAACCTATTCCCAATGGAATACTCAAATTTCCAAAGGGAAAGGTCGGGGTGGCAATCAGCAGGGGAAAGGCGCGGGCAAGGGCCGGAAAGGCAAGCAGCAGGCAAAGGGCCAGCAGCAGTCTTTTCGGGGAAAAGGGGGCTCCAACCAGGGCACCTGAGTACCTTTCAGCCCGAGCTGGAGAACCGTGCGGGGACCGGAGTGTCGCCAATACCGGGGGTCCTATGCCAGCGTCCGAGTCTTTCAATGGGAGGTCGGCTATCCCACTTTTTGAAGGATTGGGAGAGAGCCACGTCCAATCCCTGGGTCCTGTCCACGGTCAGGGACGGACATTTACCTTATTCTCTGGAAGAATGGGCCACCTTCTTTTACCAGAGTGAGGAGCACCCCTGTGCCAGCCTCTCCGGAGAAGGCAGCGGTCCTCCGAGCCGAAGTCGAAGCTCTGCTCGACAAGGCGGCCATAGAACAGGTTCCGTTGGGACAGGAGAATGAAGGGTACTACTCGACGTACTTCCTAGTCACCAAGAAGGACGGAGGATTCAGGGCCATACTGAAATCTCAAATATCTAAACAAGATGCTGATGGTTCCATCATTCAAGATGGAGACACTCAGATCTGTGATAGCGTCTGCAGAGGCAGGGGTTTGGCTCTCGTCAATCGACCTCAAGGACACGTATCTTCATGTTCCGATACACCCTCCGATGCACGACGGGGTATGCTATCAGTTCCGGGTGCTCCCCTTTGGTATTTCAACAGCGCCAAGGGTATTCACCAAACTTATGCTGATTCCAGCGCAGGTCGCCAGGTCGCAGGGCAGGTGTTGTCACCCCTACCTGGAAGACTGGTTGATCAGGGCTCTGTCCCGGGCATTGAACGAGAAGGCCACCCAGGACGTTCAGAGTATTCTTCTGCGTCTGGGTTGGATTATAAATCTCAAGAAGTCAGACCTAGCCCCCTCCCAGGACCTAGTGTTCCTGGGGGCCAGGTTCGACACTGCGACGGGAGTGGTTTCCCTCGCTCCAGATCGAGTGATCAAGGTAACCTAGTGTGTCCACCAGTTCATGCAGTCTCCCGCTCACCCCGCCCGGATGTGGCTCCGGTTGTTGGGGGATATGGCGGCGAAGGTGGACATGGTCTGGAGGGCTCGTCTGAGGATGAGACCGATGCAGCACTCCGAGAGCCTAGAAAAGAACATCTCTGTTCCAGATTGGGTCGACCACTTCCTGCACCTGATACGGGGTCAGTCTGGAGCTAGACAATCGCACAGCGATGACGTGCATTCTTTTGCAAGGGGGCACGGTTTCTCCAACGCTCCTGTGGGAGGCGTGGCAGTTCCTGTTCTGGTGCGACCGGTTCATTTAAGGGTTCATCCCGTGGATATTCCGGGGGTGGACAACGTCCGTGCGGACGCTCTGTCTCGCCGCATCCTGGCTCCTCACGAGTGGATGCTCAACCGGGAGACATTCGGGATTATTTCCCAGTGTTACGGACCGTACCAGGTGGATCTGCTGCGTCTGGAGTGACGAACCAGATTCCAGTGTTCTGTTCCAGAATCCCCGACCCCAACGCTCTGGCGTCCGACGCATTCGCGATAGACTGGACCGGTCGAGTGCTGTGGGCCTGTTGTGCGCGCTGGTGTGGAAATCGAGGGCTTCTCGATCCCTTTTCTGCGGGTCTAGTTCAGGTGCTCGAGTTCTTGCAATCCCAACTCGACGACGGCTTGGCTGCGTCTACAGTCAGAGGATACTCGACGGCTATTTCCTCGTTCCACGTCCCGGTGGATGGCTCCGTTTTGGGTTGTCATCCCATGGTCCAGCGTTTTTTAGCAGGTGTGGATAGGATACGTCCGCCCATGCGGCGTATCAGCCCAGTTTGGGATTTATCTGTAGTCTTGGATCGGCTTTCGGGGTCCGTCCTTTCGGAGGGACCTTGATTCCATTCCCCTTCAGTTACTCACTTGGAAGGCTGCCTTCCTTGTGGCGGTCATGTCAGGCAGGCGGGTAGGCGACATCCATACGATGTCTGCTGATCCCGAGCTGACTGTCTTTCATAGAGACAGAGTCAGCATCAGGCTGCCGGACACGTACCGCCCGAAGATTGACCATTCCTTTCATGTAACAGCCCCTATCGAGTCCCCCACCTTCACGATGTCCGCAGTATACTTAAAGTATACATCCAGCGGATTAAGGGTATCCGTAAGGATAAGCAACTTTTCTGTTGCTATCGTGGGGGGAAGCCAGGGGGTCCTGCTTCTAAACAGACCATTTCCAGATGGATCGTTTCGACCATTTGCATAAGCTATTTTCATAAAGAGCAAGAGATGCCGGAAGGTCTAAAAGCTCATTCGGTTAGGGCGGTGGCAACCTCTAAGGCTTTTGCTGCGGCCATGCCCATTGAAGATATCTGTTCAGCCGCTACCTGGAGCCGGCCGAACACGTTCATCAAACACTACCAACTCGACATGCACTCCAGTGAGCGTGCTCGGTTTGGCAGGTCAGTTCTCTCCAGAGTTTTTTCCTTACTTTACATTTTTTATCTGTGATTACTTTTAAACAATTAGCGGGGTACTAACCGTACTAACCACTAACCTCTAACTTGTTGTTGTCAAAATGTGAAGCCCTAGTCGAGACCTCCCGGGGGGAATGACTCGCCTTTTACATGGGAAACTTACGACCAAAAGTCAGTTTGCTCCCGTTACCTCTCTTCCAAAAAAAATGGGGGGGGGGGGGGGGGGGGGGGGGTGCGTTTGGCTTAAAAACCTTGTTCACGGCCGTTTTTAGGCCTATTACTTAGACCCAATGGTTGGCAAGAGGAAAGCCCTCCGGACGGATCAAGTCACGTGATCAGGTGGGTGTCCTTTACATCCTTGTTATTTCATTAGACAGAATAACCACTGCCAGGGATACTATCTTTGGGAGTCTGCCTTATGCAGTAAGTACCCCAAGGAGGATCCCCTTCTGAAAATGAATCGAACAAACCTGCAGAGGTTTCAGATTCGTTGAAGAGGATCCTCCTTGGGGTACGGCCACCCGCCTCCCCTTATTCTGTCTGGCTTGGCTAGATTGATAAGTGATGAGTTGGAGTTATCTGCCCCTGTTGCCGTAGCTACCGCTTGGTGAGGGGCCCTCTATGGGTGGTCAAATAATAACAAAACATGTTTTTAACGTTGTTATTTGTGTATTTTTATTCTAAAAATAGTCACAACCTGTCATATTAGCAAAAATACAGATTTTATGCCGTAAGTACCCCAAGGAGGATCCTCTTCAAAGAATCTGAAACCTCTGCAGGTTTGTTCGAATCCTTTACCATAAATTATCAATTGAATAATTGAGCAATTTCAATTTCTGAATTGATTACAGTTATCTGAAATCACATCACCTATATACTTAATTCTAGAATTTGTGATCCTGTGGCCCCTAAAAAGGGGGAAGCCACATTAGCCACACCCTAAAGCAAAATTGAATATAATGCCTGATGAGCTACAGAGCCAATGACTCTATTTTTTGGTGAAAACAACTTGAAATGCTTCGATAATCAAGCTATTCCTAAAATAAGAATGCCTGATAAGTTTGCGCTGACGGATTTTGTTTACAAATTTGTCTTCGATCAAACAAACACAAAACCTGAAAACTCCTGATGACGTTATAAATGGTTGGCGATATAAATGGTTGGTGATCGGTCTTGCTTGACATGCATAAAGTTTTGAGAAAATAGTTCCTGTTTTGACTTATTTGCATCTTTATCAGATTTTGAGTCAAATCAGAAACCAAGTTTATCAGATAGCTGTATTGCATCGATAAAACCTTCCATTATATGATAAAATTGATTCATATTTCCCAATTAGGACTTGTAGATTCTTCTTATCAACATTATTAAAATGTCTAAACATCACAGGTAAAATATAGAGCCATGGAATCTGTTGCTTATCAGCCCATGTTTTCTTTGATGAATACGATACATAACCTCTTTCTGAGAAGAACATTTAAGTTCTTATGGATAGTCATTAGCAGTTTTAGTCAGTTTTGTGCAGTTTCCACAGCCGCCGCACTCTTGTTCTAATAGCTATAACTTTTTTCAACAAAACTTTCAAGAACCCATATACACAACTATTTACCTATACCTTCGGGGAACCGTTTTGACATGTTTACTTTCAAGATCAAATGTCAAGGTCCTAAAAAGGTCATAAAAAGGGCCTCAGGGGCCACACTCTTTAACCTAATTTCATCTTTTTCTCAAGAAGCATCAGGCCTAGAAAGCTGAAACTTTGTGTCCAAACTCCTAAGTTAGATAGGAAGGATTCCAAATTGTACATTTGGTGACCCTGCGGTCCAAAGTAAGGGGGGAACCACATTTGCCACACTCTAAAGCAAAATTTATATGAAGCCTGATGAGCTACAGAGCCACTGGCTCTATTTTTTTCTGGTTTCTATGGAAACAGTTTGAACTTTGTGCATATATGGGGTAGGGTCTGTTTCCGGGCCATATCTTCAAAAACGTTCATTATGTTTTTACGAAATTTGGCATGTGGTTTTATCTAGTGGTGGACACCTTTTGCTATTTTGGTTATTCTGAAATTTTCATTTTTTGGTTTCCATGCAAACAGTTTGAACTTAGTGCATACAGTGTGTATCACTAAATAATTGCTTGTAAACACGATAACTTAATATGTTTTTGTGCTATGAAGCTCTAAGTTTGTATATGTCATCCTTGGAAGAGTTAAAAAATTTGAAAAGGTTTCCGCTACAATCTGTTAATGGTCAAGGACAAAGCAAGGTCACGACTTTAGCATGGTTTAGCGAAAATGTTTTATTTCAACTATGAACACTCTTAATCAATACATGATTGTTATGCTCAATCAAAGGTGTTCATTGATTGTGTGACTTGAATGTCAAAGGTCAAGGTCACGAGATATGAGTTATTGCAATGTACACCAAATTTGGGTATAACTTAATCCAATTAAGCTTTTCAGAACTCATGAACATGTGTAAGTGTTTACACCTCTGAATTACTATGACATGTTCACTTTCAAGGTCAAAGGTCAAGGTCACAAACAATAAAATCACTGAAAAATTCCTTGTTAAAGCGATAACTTTAAATGTTTTTGTGCTGTGTAGCTCTAAATTTGTATATATCATCATTGGAAGAATAAATATTGTGAAAAGGTTTTCGCTACAATCTGTCAAAGGCCAAGGTCACAGCAAGGTCACAACTAGCATGGTTCAGCGAAAATGCTTTATTTTAACTATGAACACTTTTAATCAATACATGATTGTTATACTCAATGAAAAGTGTTCATTGATTGTGTGACCTTGAATGTCAAATGTCAAGGTCACAAGATATAATTTATTGCAATCTACACCAAATTTGGGTATAACTGTATCCCATTAATAATAATAATAATAAGTGTTCTTGTAATGCGCACAAATCAAGTCACTTAGCAAATTCTCGAGGCGCTACAAACGTTCACTGGACACAACTGGACATACCATGTGTAGTATCTTAGATATTGCATTTAGATATCATAGGCTTTGTTAAATAGGAATGTTTTCAGTTTTGACTGAAATGATGTGACACTCTCTGCCTCTTTGATGGTAAGGGGCAAGGAATTCCATAAGACTTTTGGTATGCACAGTTGTTGTTGTGAACTAGATCTCAACAAACGGGCTGGAGTATACTGACTTAACAGTTTATTGAGGTAAACCGGAGCATTCTGCAACTTAGAAATAAGATCTTGCCTCATATTGCAGCAATAATCCAAGCGTGAAAGGACCAAAGAACGAACTAGGAGGTGAGCAGCCTCCCGTGTGTATTCTCTCCCCACAGAGGCAGCTCAGTCATACCTGAGTTAGCCTCTGTTATATTACGGCAAGATCCCAGGGTTCCAGCAGCTTGCCCTAGTGACAAAAACTTGTAATTCACTATATCTCCGTTGCAGCCAATGAAAACACTGTTTGGATATCCATGACTTGGAGAATTCTGAACGGTCGAATAGTGACATGGAAAATATCATGCCTTCATGGATTTTTTCCTTAACAGTGTGAGAGGGAAATATTTGAAAAATCAGATATGGATAGGGTTTTTCATTAGAAAGATACTGTTTTATAATTGTGTAAATTATCATTTGATTTATGATAAATTGTATTTGACTAATTTACCAAATAAAAACTAATTACAAGGTAATAAGCGATGTTTTGTAGAAGGAAGAGTTATCTCCCCTGGATATTAATTTTCAACGATAGCTTTGCCGAACAACACAGAAATAGGCGAGGTTTTGCGAATGACCACTTTTGAAACGGTGTCGCTGATTGCACAACTAACTTCGATTGCCTCCAATCAGATTTCTGTCTTTCTATCCCAGGTATAACTGAGCTGCCTCTGTGGGGAGAGAATGCCAAATGAGGAGATCACAAATACTAGAGATACCTCTGAGTTGAAGATACCAATTCCTACACACATTGTTAACTTGTACCTCCATAGATAAGCTGGAGTAAATGTAGACACCCAAATCTTTGACTGAAGTTCTTAACTGTACCTCTGAACATCCAACAGCTATGGATGATATATCCACTTTTGCCCGGTTCTGGGCTGATCCTGACAACAGTACCTCAGTTTTGTCATCATTAAACTTGAGCTTTCTGTTAACCATCCACGTCTTTGTGTCATCACTACAATGTTCCATGTCTACAATATTTGTAGATAGCGCATTTGGAGAAGATGAGTTAAAGTTCACATAACCACAAACATATTTCACTATTTTCTTTGGAATATAGAAAGTCTGATTACAATATTGTATAGTGTGTCAAAGGTCGCTACTCAAATATGTTTAGTTTGGTAATGAAAGCCACTTTTGATGGGCCGCTTAGACCTATCTGACAAACAAGTGAATGCATGACTGGTCACGCCCCCATTTTGTGACGTCATAAACAGAATCAGCCTCTTTATCTATACATCTATCGTAACAATACCACAGGGGGAAAAAACCTAATAATTAACGATTTTCAGAAAATGTTTTCCACTCCGATAAATCATTTGACGATGTAACACTACTAAGCATTTGGTGTAAAAAAAGATATCCATATCAATGGTAATTAAACAATTATTTAGGCGGTATTTCAGTGGAAATAATGATGCGTTACTCTTTATAGTCTGTTTATAACGTCACACACGCGAGTTTTATGGCCCCTAATGAAAGGCTAATTAAAGGTGTTTATTGGACAAGTTAACAAATATTAAGTCCAGCTTTTATTTTTTGGAAAAATATTTGAACGAAAATCGAGAAGTAATAAGATCGAGGTTAGTTGATGTTTAAGTAGCTGGTTGTCAACAGCATAACCTTCAAATACTCTGCCCAAGTTTCTCATATAAAGTGTAAAAAGAATCGGTCCAAGGACAGACCATTGCGGCACCCCAAATATCAAACTTTGCTGATTTTGAATTAGAACTGAATGTTTTCTGTCTTTCAGGTATAATTTCAGGATTTGAACCATTGCAGTGCATTCTACCAGACACCAAAATCAAACTTAAGACTCTTGATCAACTGCCCGTGGTCAATCGTATCAAAGGCAGCTGATAGATCGAGTAAGGTCACGACAGTGACCTCGCCTCTATCAGCTGCCATCAAAAGATTGTCCATGACATGGATCAAAGCAGTCTCAGTGGAGTGGTCAGCCGACTGGTGAACATCCATCAGGTTGTGGTCTTGAAGATGTCTGGATTTTGTTGCTCGTTCCAGCAGTTTGGAGAGGTACGACAGGTTAGGTACTGGCCTGTAGCTTGATAGTACCTCTTGATCCATGCCTGCCTTCTTTAATAAAGGTTTCACTACTGCTACTTTAAGACAGTCCGGGACAACACCTGTACTGATACTTGAGACTCAATGAGTTTACGATTTTTGTAAACACTGGTAACAGAATATCTATGAATATCAAGACAAATCTTGTTGGTGCAGGATCCAGAATACAAAAAGTTGGTTTGGCTGCTGAAATCAACTTGAGAATCTCGTCCTCAGTGAAAGGAGTAAATGATTAAAGTTTAGGACCTTGAACTGACGTTATAGTTGATAATTATAATAATAAGGTCATTTATATTGCGCTAAATTCCATGCACTTTGTGGATGCTCATAGCGCTATACCACACCCTTTCCCCCAACAATGTTTGCAGAATCAAGTTCATTTCGGATTTTGTGTATTTTCTCAACAAAGAAGGAGTTGAAGTTTGTAACAATATCCAACGTATCCTCATGTGATGGTAATGGAGAATCACAACTTTTGCCACGCACCTTTTCTACAAACGTGTACAGATCTCTCCTCGATTTAGCAGATGACAAACAATGCTCAGATTTGGTAGTCCGAACTTCGCGTGTAACTGTACATTTGGCGATGTACGGTACTTCAAGGCCAGAGTTTCCGTTCTATTGACCTGCGTATCATTTTGGAAGCAGAAATATCCTCATATACCATGGCAGCAAACACATGTCTGATATTATCTTTGTGGTAAATGGTTAGTCTGTCTAACCGCCCCTGAAACAAAATATCTTTAAAGACCCACACAAGTCTATATTATTATAGCAAGTCTAGCTCACTGCAGTTTCAGGCTGAAAATGAACAGCTTCAGTGGGCTCCTTTCAATTTTAATAGTAGAAAACTGCATTTAATATGTATTTTCATTTCAGAGACTGAAATTCTAGTAAATGGTGCATGTTTGTCCAATAGCTGAGATAATGTGGCGTTGTATGACTCACACAGTTTATTAGGATCGTCAACATTTAGAGTTGTTTGAACTGAGTCCACAAGATCTTGTCTGAACGATACCCGATCAATCCTTTTGATGTTACGAACATTTACCACCTTCTTGTTGTTAGGTGGTCTCTTAAGGGAGATCTTGTCGGTAACCGGATAGTGATCCGACATTTGAGTATCCATTACAGATATCCTGCTTACCAAGTTTGAAGACTCACGTGTAACAATCCAGTCAATAATGTGGCCAGACTTATGTGTTGCAGTTTTCACGTGTTGCAGAAGGTCATGCGTGTTCAGTAGCTTAATCCACTTCTTTGTCACCGAGTCTGCAGTTTTGTCCCAGTGTACATTGTAATCTCCTAGAATGATGATATTCTTCTGCGACAGACTTCCAATGAGGCTAGAATACTCCTCTAGAAAGTTCTGTTGTGGAGATGAAGGTAGTATATAAAGCGCAATAAACGTTGCATGCACATTGTCAATGTAAATGGAAAATCGGAGATGTTCAAAACTCTGATAATCCTGTTTAGGATGTGATGTCTTCAAATTAAGTGAGTTTCTAAACATAACTGCCACGCCCCTCCTCTACCACAAGTTCGAGGGACATGTTGAAAGGAATATGTGAGCGGGGTCATGTCAGCGATGATACCCTTATCACCTTGACTATGTAGCCATGACTCAGTTATCACCAGCATATCAAAGTTATTATCAATGATATAGTCACAGATGTCAGTAGACTTGTTTCTTACCGACTGCGCATTCCACAAATCAATTTTAATCTTGGAATCAATGCTTCTGAGAATTATCTGAATAATCAGAACTCAGTTACTTGTCAAATGATCTGATTCTACGTATACATCTACGTTTACATACCAATCAGAATAACCCCTATTCACAATAATCAATCATACAATTCAATACCATAATCGAGACACGTTATGAAACAGGTCATGGCACGTTGATAATAAACCACATTGGCAGTAATTTTGTTTAATGTAGGCAGCGGTAACAATTTTGATTTTCAATATCACGATTCCTACAATGTTTAAAACGTTGTCAGTTTGTGAAAAAAAACCACGTTTTGACATAAAATATTCATTGCGAGCTGATGAATATTTGTGTTATCTCAAAATAAATGAATAGATCTTGAACAATTTATGAACATTAAATTCAATGTTTTTGAAAAAAATAAAAACACTTTTAAGTATTCCATGAATAATGATTTACCTCTTGTTCTTATTAGTTAAGACATCAAAGCTACAAAATATGCGTCATTGAAAATCTTACATATTATGAATTAAATTGAAATGTGTACTTTCTTTTGCCTGTCAGTTTGATGATAACCAAAGAACTTGGCAAAAACAATACTGAACAAAAAGTCCTGGTTGAAATGGTTTGAGAATCATCGTTATTACAATTTGGAGCAAGCTTTATTACAATTTGGAGCAGCTTGACCGTACAGTTTTCGAAAATGACGTAATAACATTTTGGAGCAATTTTTAGTACAATTTGGAGCAGTTTTAATTACAATTTGGAGCAGGTATTCCATTTTGGAGTAATTATTACAATTTGGAGCACTACAAAGTCCCTATTTATTGCAAAATTTACTGTTCTTGAAGTCATCCAGTGCTATCAGAAGCATTGGCTACGTCATCAGCGTACAACAAGGAACACACATTAGGGTTTTTCCTCCGACATAAATATTTCATGACAGTTTGTTTGATTGATTTCGGTGACAAGTTCATTTATGAAAAAACAAAATAGAGTGGGGCTGACCATACATCCTTGTCGTGTTCCAATACAGCAGTTGAAATATTCTGTCAATCCATCATCCGTTCTCACACAGGATTTAATTCTTCAATACATGTCTCGCAAAATCCTAAGTATGTTTCCATGAATGCCGTATTTCATAAGTCGATGCCAGAGTACAGTCGAACGCCTTACTAAAGTCAACGAAGAGACAATAAAATCTTTCATCCGATGATTTTGACAAATATTTCTGCATCATTCCGTACAAAGTAAAAACACTGTCAACAGTTGAACGGCCTTTTCTGAAACCAAACTGGTTCTCGTAATATGATATTATTTTCATCAGACCACTTTTGAAGACGATCATTTATAACTTTGGTGAATATTTTCCCAACAACAGGTAATAAAGATATGCCTCGTAATTATTATACCCCCGCTACGAAGTAGTCGGGGGTATATAGCGGTCAGCGCGTCCGTCCATCCGTCCGTCCCGTCACACTTTTTGTTCCGCTCATAACTCAAATACTATTTGTTCAAATGTCACGAAACTTCATATGTGTAATCACTATGGTCCCTAGATGTGCCTTTTGTATATTTCGGTCAGATGCCCTCATTATTTTCTAAGATTTTAGACTTCTTTGTTGTAGAAGTGACTGTTTGAGGAAGTCATTTTTGTTCCGCTCATAACTCGGATATTATTTGTTCAAAAGTCACAAAACTTCATATTTGTAATCACTATGGTCCCTAGATGTGCCTTTTGTATATTTTGGTCAGATGCCCTCATTTTTTTTTTAGATTTTAGACTTCTTTGTTGTAGAAGTGACTGTTTGAGGAAATCATTTTTGTTCCGCTCAAAACTCCAGTACTATATGTTCAAATGTTGCGAAACTTTATATATGTAATCCCAACAGTCCTTAGATGTGCCTTTTGTTAATTTTCGTCAGATTCCATGATCATTATTTTAATTTTCAACTTCTTTATTGTAGAAGTGACTCTTTGAGGAAGTCATTTTTGCCACGGTTCCGCTCATAACTCTGATACTATTTCTTCCAATGTGATAAAACTGTATATATGTAATGGCTATGGTCCCTAGATATACCTTTTGTCTATTTCAGTCAGACCACTCACATTATTATCTCAAGATTTCGATTTCTTTCTTGTAAAAGTGACTCTTTGAGGAAGTCATTTTTGTTCCGCTCTTAACTCTGATATTTTTTGTTCAGATGAGCCATTCGATGTACTCTCAGTATTTTTGTATGGTTAACTTCTTTCTTATGATACAGTCACATTGAAAGGACATTGAAGATTTTATCAATACAATAATGACTATATAAGAATCATAAATGTCTGAAAAAGACATTGTTAGTTTCATAAGAGCTTATATAGCTTACATGCAATCAGTAAGTCTATATCCGCATTTTCATTGACTTTTAAACAAATTAAAACAGTTTTGCAATTTTGTAGGAATCCTTACTAAGTGTAGTTGTATCTTAGTTTCTATAATCACGTAGGGAAGCGGGGGTATAAAAAGTGAGCTTGCTCACTAATTTTCTTGTTTACACTATTCTTATCACCATCCTTTATATAATGGGCATATAACTGCTCTGCACCATGCTTCTGGATAAACACCAGACTTCATAATATCGTTAAACAGTTTCACACATATCGGCACAATGACATCAAGAGAGTTTTGAAAAAGTTCTGAAGGCAACCCATCACAACCTGGTGCTTTATTTGATTTCATATTCATTATGGTAGACTTTTACTTCATCATTTTATATTTCTCTGTTCAAATCCTCAGGAAATCCAAGTTAACATGCTTCACAACCTTCACTGTCATGCTCAAAAATATCCAATTCGACATCACCTTTAATTGACGATTTTGAAATAGAAGAGTTTAAGAGTTTCTGGAAATGTAAATACTATTTCCCAGAGCTGATATTGTTTGATTTATGGGTGGATTTTAATTTCTTTATCTCCCTCCACATTATGTTGTTATCACTCTTGTTTATATCATTGAATCTATTTCTAATCGAACGCTGAAATTCGTCTTGTTTTTTGACAGCAAATATTTTTTAAAACTCGTCTGTAGTGTTTATTTTAAAAAATCTGTCTGATAATCTTCCTCTCTATCAGTGTCTCTGAAGTTACCCAGTGCTAGATACTTCAACTCGGTCCGTTTTCATTTTATCACACTCCGCGTCCTACCCACAGGAACCCGATATCGTAGATAAAAGGTAGGTAAAACGTGGGTAAGAAAGACCCGTCCCCTCTATGAAATAGAGTAAAGGAATAAAGGCATCCATCTTGCCAATCTCGACTCGCTTTCGAGTTAAGTCAAAATTATCGCTTCAAATTGGTGACATCTCATACACAAACACAAGTACCTCTCAGTTATACATTTCTCCGCAAAACTTGACTTATTTCCAACACATGTCACCCTTCAAATAACTTTTATACTTATCTAAATTCGCAAAACGACCGCAGAAACCTCTGGGGTGAACGTTACTCAGCACCAAATGGCTCTAGGGCGATCTGATTGGTCCGTTCATTGTAAGGCCGATTTTCTCTAAATAATTTCTAAAATTCGAGCAAAATTTAAAAAGCGATTTTTATTGATGTTCCACCATTTTCAAGCCAGGTTGTGTCAATGGAGTCAAAAGATTATTTATTTTGGTATGTAGAATCATGTGTGCACTAGGGGATTGTCACGGCCAAGCTCTTGTCGTAGAATTATTAAATGGAAATTCCCATTTCATTATTTAAAAAAGAGAGGTTCAAGATTTGTTTATCTCATGTGTATAATTACAAGAACTAATATATATTTAAATAATTCATAATACAAACTTTTACATATCAGTAAATTGAAATTGGTGTATTATTACCAATATATCAGTGAATTATTAACATTGAGTTTTACAAAAGTTTATCAACATTATTAACACAATCTGTGGAATGATAAGTTTATATTTTTCTGAGAATTGTGATTTGATGGTTCTTACCAATTACGTTATGTTAAAGATAGCTTCAGCATATGTTTTATTAATGTCAATTTGGAATCAAAGAAATACTCTTTTATACCAAAACTGTAAATGCATATTTTTGTTAACTTGTTCACCTAATGAACAAAATGCTAACAATCATAAATACTTTTCAGACAGACTTGTTTTGTAAATGTTAATTTAACATTATTTCAGAATTAACAGCCTATTGATAAAAGTATTGACAAAAGGTTTTGATAATTGAGGATGTTGTTGTACATGACACTGAAAACTGAAAAACACAAATATCAGAATAAAACATCGGAAATTAATAACTAGATATATGACATTAACATTTAGTTAAATAACTGTGGAAAATCACTCTTATGTTTCTTCTCATCACTTGACAGAAAGTTTGGCAATTCAACTTTAGTGAGACGTAGGGCACGTAACACGGGGCAATTGTAACGGGGGCGATTACTCCAAAAGTTTGCGTTCAAGCAAAGTCCAACTTATATAACATTAAACCCCTTGCTTTCCTCTTGTTTAGCGTTAGGGTGTTGATCAACAGTTTCCCCAGTGGTAGATAAAAATGACAAAAAGTAGAATTTTTACACTTGAAGTATTTTGTTCACTAACAATAAGAGACGTGTTTTGAGTTACAAAATACTAACTTGATATATCTATATGTGACCCTGACCTATACTGCCAAATCACAATGCAGAAATGTATTTGAACCTTTAAGCGGTTTACTCGTAAAATGTCATGAAATAGAACTACCCCCATTGGGGGCAATTGTAACACCGTATTTCAACTGTTTGTAAACATAAGAATCCTGAAACTAAAAAAGTGAATTCTAGACGGTTCAATCTTTTCTGTATAGAACTTTCGGTTAATGAATATCCACAGAATGATTATTACCAAACAAGAGTAACATTCGAAAATGGAAAATCTATGAAGTTTACCAAAATAAAAAAATAACAATAATTTGATAAATTAAATTGCTGAAATTGAGAATTAGGACAAACAATTAAACTAGTTATTATTGTTACCCCAGTTGATGAAGATGATATATTTCAACAGTCTAAGACGAAATTCACCTTTGAAATTTTTTGTTTTTAATTTACCCTACGTGTTACAATTGTCCCACCCTATTGTTACAATTGCCCCAATGCTGGGGTCAATTGTAACACTTTGGGTACCCTTATTCAAAAGATCATAACTTAATAACTGCAAGTAAAATAACCCCAAATGACACTCGGATTAAAAGCCGAGATGTCAATTTACATTGTAGTATCGCTTTATTCATCACCCGAGATACAACCAGCAATTTAGGACAACTAAAGTGAAAAATGTTACAATTGACCCCGCTCTCCCCTACATCACTGAGCCAGAAGAGTTTTGACATGTTCATTGACACTTTCCTTCAATTTTTACGTAAACAAACAAGACAGTATTACAGGAGCCTGTCTGGCCAATGATAACAACAGAATGTGTAATTTCTACTGAAGACAAAGCACTCTTCTGATTGATAGCGAAATTATTCCCGAAACATTGCACTGTCCAAACCACGCCGTTTTGTTTCTTAAGCGATATTTATAATACATTCGCCTAACGGACCAATCAGATCGCCCTAGAGGCATTTGGTGCGGAGTAACGTTCACCCAAGAGGTTTCTGCGGTTTGTTGTGCGTGACATGTGTTGGAAATAAGCCAAGTTTTGCGGAGAAATGTATAACTGAGAGGTTCTTATGTTTGTGTATGAGATGTCACCAATTTGAAGCGATAATTTTGACTTAACTCGAAAGCGAGTCGAGATTGGCAAGATGGATGCCCTTATTCCTTTACTCTATTTCATTGAGGGGACGGGTCTTTCTTACCCACGTTTTACGTTTTACATGTGCATTATTAGACAATATTGTCGTCTTAGACAAATGCCTGTTAGATTAAATAAACATGTTTTACCTGGTCAGAGAGATGTGCGGGTGGCCGTGTGAAAAATTGGAGCTTTCGAGTGAAAATAAAGTTGAAAGAATGGGACGTGAATGTGGATGATGCAAGTGTTAAGCGTGTTTTTGAAAGTGTGCAAATTATATGCATCTACATAAACCTAGTGGTAAAACGGAACACAATAAATTAAGAACGTATCGATGACTATGGGTGTGAAAGTTACGTGAGAATGAGTATGCCCCGTTCATACCGCTCTGCCTTTTCCAAATTCAGATCAGGTACTGCTCCTCTGCATTTGGAAACCGACAGATATACAAACAAGGATGTAAATGACAGAGTATGTTTTCAGTGTAGTGAGAGTGTTGAGGATGAAAGACATGTACTGTTACATTGCCCTGTGTATGATGAGCTGCGTGAAAGGTTGTATGAAAATGTCTGTTTTAGCTATCCGAACTTTTAAGAGCTCTGTGATGAATTTAAATTTATTTTACTTTTTAAGCATACTGTTTATTTTAATGCCAAAAACTGCTTTTATATTTTACAAAAAAGGAAGCATATTTTACATGGTTAGTTGTATCTCTTATACATGGACATATACTCTATGTAGTTTTAGTATGTATGTTTGTTCTCAATTCAATTTTAATCATAGTCTCTCATAACCCTTAAAGGGTGGCTCATTTTAATGTTATTTTACAATTTCTATTTCTGTGTATCTTATGTAAAGGTGAGACTTAAATAAACAATCTGTCTGTCTGTCTTTCCATCATGACGTCACCGGTACGAATTTTTCAAACATACCTATATTGTATGCATTCAAAACGAAAGCAGAGTTGACAATATTCAAAGGTCCGTAACTCAATGTAAATAAAAAAATTGAATTTATTGTTCATTTTAAAAAAAATATAGACTTTTGGCTTTCATACGATATATAGAACAATGTGTTATCGTACGTCGTTGATTAGATACGTTGTTTTAAACATACCATCGAAACACCACATTTCAAAAATGCAAAGTTTGACCTCTCCTCCTGACCGGAAGTGACTGTTCGCGAGCGATTTTATTCTTTTATCTTGAAGAGCTTGCTATATCATAAAACTTCATGGATAGGGTTTTGGATTATGTGCCCTTGAAGTTTGCGATTTTTAAATTTTGGTCAACTTTGAAAACTCACAGAAACAAAAGTATAATCGTTTGGACTTTCAAATGGACAAATTGAAAACTACAATGCTTCAGCTACATTCAGTATGATTTTCAGGTCTCTGGTGCAAGTATCTTCAGAGAAGCAGATTGTCAAAGGCGGTAGAGGTAGGAAAAAGTAAAAAATGCACTAAAACCCAGATGGCGACCAAACCACGTGACCTACGAATATGTCACGATTTTATTTTCATTATTTGTTATTGCGCATATTTTTAAAAAAAGTTTCAGGTCTCTAAGTGCATTTTGAAAAAAATCAATGTTAAAATTTCGATTTTGGATTCGAACTGGACTTTTAATGAATTAAACGATTGTGCCCAAAAGCTTATTGTCGCGATTCCAGGGTAAGGGCTACCTGCATGTGGAATTTGGTTGATTTTGAACGAGCGGTTATGGCTGAAATGTGGCTCGAAAATTCTGGGAATAATAATATATAAAAACACGCCAATAACAATGAGGGTTCAACCCCAAAAGGTAATGTTGGGAGAATCACCCAAAATTTTGTTTCCCTTTTTTCAGTGATAACTGCTTCTTATAAAAACTGCCTATCGTTTCAATGGGAAGCCATATAATCTTAGATGCAGTATTCAAGATTGTGGACAATTTGTTTCTATTTTGAGCAGGTTCCCAAACCAACTTAAAAAGTTATATGTAAGGACACTTTGAATGAAGGTTCTGTAAAACAAGATCATGATGGTTTGATCAATTTTAAAGTATTTCAGTTTCAACAAGAAATGTAACCGTTGTTGTCCTTTCTTATATATCCTCTCAGTATTCTCATTCCAAGAGAGTTTAGAATCAATGATAGTACCTAAGGTCTTATATTCATTTACTCTTTCTATAACATTTCCATCAATACACACAGATTCTAATGTTGACTTTGTTCTCCTAAAATCAATTTTCATTTCTTTAGTTTTTTTAACGTTCAAATATAAAAATAAGCATTACACCGATCCACAAATCTTGATATCTCGGATCTATAGGCAAGTTCTGACTCTCTAGTTATAGGCCTACAACTGCAGCGTCGTCAGCAAATTTAATGGTAAAACACGAATTAGCATTTGAGAAACAATCATTTGTGTACAAAATGAACAAAATTGGCGAAACAACAACCCTGCATGTGGAGCACCAGTAGATGTACATACAGTTGAAGATTTAACATTATTGACGTACAAATTGCTGTCTGTTTACAAGGAAAGAATATATCCATCTAATAATATTTGAGTTTACATTCATATGACTAAGTTTATCAAGTAACAGATGTGGCTGAATCGTATTAAATGCAGAGGAGAAGTCAACAAACATTATTCGGACATAGGAACTATAATTTTCCAAGTGTTTATAGATGTTATTAAGAAGAGTTATTGTTGCATCATCTACTCCACGCCGTGCTCTATAAGCAAATTCCTTTAACAAGAAATTCTTTACAATTCGTTCTAGACATTTCACAGCAACAGAGGTGAGAGCTACTGGTCTGTAATCATTATTGACAGAGGGGTTTTTCTTTCTGGGCAATGGGATAATTTTTGATGTTTTCCAAAGAGTGGGAACATGATGGAAATTTAATGATAATTGAAACATCTTTTGGAAAATATCAGCCAGTTGCACACTGCATTTTTTTAGTACTACACCTAGGAAATTATCAGGTCCACAGGCTTTGGGCGAATTTATCTTCGCAAAAGACGTTATCACATCATCTTTAGAAATATCTAACACACAACATGGTGGGAGTGATTCAAGTACATTGACATTTCTTTCTTCTGAAAAATTACAACTATCAAATCTAGAATAAGATGAGTTTAACTCAGTTGCAAATACTAAGTTATCATTTGATTCTATCTTGTTAGGTTTGCTGTTTGATCCAATAATAGTTTTGATGCCATTCCAAGCATTCCTCAAATTGTTAACAGAAAAATGTCTTTCAATCTTAATTTTATAATCATCTTTACATTTTCTTGTCAAAGCAACTATTTCTTTCTGAATCTCTTTAACCTTAAAGATGCTGTTTCATACTTGCATGCGGTTCAGGCTGAAATTTAGCTATTGAGAAAAGAAATACATCACTTTGTAGAAAAATCTTTCGTCGAAATTTTGATATCATATTTAGATTGTTTAATCAACATTATTACACACGTAGGTAACGTACAAGTGGTGGCATACTAATCTCGTACGACACACGTGTGTCGTATTGCGTTGACCTGTGTCGTAACAACATGACCTCGCATTCCACAGATTTGATTGGTTAACCAATGACCTCTCATTTAGGGTCAACTAAAACGGAACTTTTTTCGAATTAACAACAAACATGTCATTTCTTCAAGTTTACCGCTTTATATACTTAAAAGAGTAAAAGAAAACATACGATTTGATCAGTGTGCAAAATCGATTTTATGAAAAATAATAAATCAGCGAATGCATTAATAATATTTTTAGTAAGTTCAACACCCGGACATCGCATCATGCACGGTTTGTCAGTGATAACATGTGGGTCGATCAAGCCAAATATTAATGCTATCAAATGTGACAAGCAATGAGAAGGAACAACTTTAAAATGCAGTCACGGAGTCAGGAACACATCACAGGGAAATTGGGAATCCCCAAACGGCAAACACGCATTAGCTACACAAGGCGATGACCTTGCCCTTCCCGTTAACATGTCGGGTCCCCGTCACTCTCCGAGCACGTCGTTGTTTTCATTATCATCCATATCGATTCTATCGTTTCATTTGAAGTACCTAGAAAAGTTCGAAATGGCGTTTGTTTCAAATTAAAGATCTGCCATCACATTACCCGTTGGTTAGTAATCCGTTTTCAACAGAGCCAATGTTTCCGCTAGATCTAGTCCAGCCACACCGACACTCGTCAGCCTTGACGCTTGAACATGGCGAGCCGACCGAGAGGAGAGCGGTGACAGATTCGACTCTGACTCTGAATGTTTACATTCTACACTTTTTGTACCAATCATTAAATAATCGTTAATCAAAACTCATCATCTATGAATTCGACCATTTTTGACATTCTTATTTTGGTTGATATATAACCGAAACTCGAAACTATTTTCTTTCGTCGCATGTTTAAATGAGCGACTGCGCAAATGGACTGGTCGCATCACGAACGTCGATTATTACGCATTCGGTTATTGAAACCGGTTTCGGGTTTTCGGAATTGTTTCCTTGATGCCATACAAGAAAATGAGGATTATTAACAAATGTGTCTATTCTAAACGTGTGTAATAAATAAAATACCACACTCGGTCTCATTAGATACGAATTATACGAAACTCGTGACCTTCCTATGGTATCTGACCTCGCTTTCGCTCGGCCAGATACCGCCGGAAGGACACTCGTTTCGTATAATTCGTATCTAATGAGACCTCGTGTAGTATTCTCTATATAACATACTTATTTCGACGCCCAAAGCACAGTACCCCTTGTAGAAAGGGCATAGCATTTAACGAACCCGCTTTCGGTGACGTAATCATTACGCGTGTAGGATTTACACCGTGTCACAACAAGTTATTTGCGTTCAATGGGTATCAACTTTGACAGCAACGAATACCTTATTCGGAGAAAAAGAAACGAAAATCTAGTCGTGCGCGACAAAGACGGTTTTCAAGCGTATATTTAGAGACCGGAAGTTGTGAGATGGCCACACTTGATTCGCCTTTATGTTGGCTGCCGTTTCCGTAATTTTGGTAAAATATCTCATATTTAATGAATTTTTGTCCGATTTCCCCTAGGTTGGTCGCTAAATTTTTCTAAAAATACAACGAATACATTAAAAATACTTTTTAAAATATTGCAAGTATGATACAGCATCTGTAACTTTATCCCCAGCACAAAAAGCCCTTCTCTTTTCATTCAACTCTACTTTAAACTCTTTAGTAACCCATTTGCTTGTTGTTGGCAAATAATCTAACACATTTGCGAGGTACAATATTGTCTACACAAAAATTTATATAGTCAGTTACAGAACTTGTGAGCTCATCTCAATTGATACAATTGTTTTCAAATACATCCAAATTTGTACAATCAAAACGATATAATGGCACTAAGTAGACTGTATTATGATCTGATGTCCCCAAAAGAGCCTTAGCAAAAGATTTGTAAGCGTCCTTCACACTTCCATAGCATAAGTCAATGGTTTTCCTTGATCTTGTCGGGAACTTCACATACTGGTGAAAAGTTGGCAGAACACAGGAGTTACAGTCGCCGAGGATGAATTTTGGTGCCTCTGGTGAAATCCCATTGAGTTTTTCACAGTAGCATGATTACAGTCCGAAGCTATCTTCACATTAGCATCCGGAGGAATATGGTTGAAATAATGACCGCTGACTGAGTGAATATCTGTGATAACCATCGAGCGATGAGCGAGATGGTTATCACAGATATTCAGAAGGTCGAGGTTATTGCTTCACATACACCACATGGTTATTGTTAAACTGTTTTCCATTTTTAATGAAAATATCAATATTAGCCGAAAGAAGTTTGTTGATAATGAGTTCAAAAGTTACAATTGTGTCTAGCTTGGTTAACTTCCACTCCTGAGGAATGGATCAATTTCATTTTAACACTGCGCGTATTTCACGTGCAGTTGGAGATAATACTGGCGAAATTGTCGGTAAAACAATTCTAAGCCGTTTACCAACTGTTCATTTTCATTCTTTACCCGAGCTATTAACCTTAAAATGTCACACTGAACTGTTCTATATTTAATTATTCTGATACACATTTTAAACGGACGTCAATGAAATTTTGTTTGGTGGAAAATGATTTAAAATGTAAGAATACGTCACTAGTCAAAAACTGTGTGGCTGCACGGACGTCGTCTATTTCATCTTGTGATGCACGGACTTCTTGTACAACACGTTGCTAAGCAATTCCTCAACATTCACGTGCAGCACACAACCTAAAGCACATGGTTTCAAGAAGGTTGGGACAATCGAGTGCTCTCCGCGGCCGGTGTCAAACAGATATATTTGCCGGTGTTTCAAGGTCTTTCCCGGAGGCAATTAAGCTGAGATTGATCGCAAAGTATACTTTATTTGTTGTTTCATGTAATAGACTCGGAAATATGTTTAAAGCATTTACAAGGAATCAAAAGAAGCGTGTACGCATTGTCTGCTTTAGAAATGCTTCTCAGTATTGTAATATGTATATAAAATGCAGAAACATTTGGGTTTTAGCTAGATTTCTGACTTTGAGATCAGTTTGGTATTTATTATCTTCAATAAATATCGTGTGAACGTTGAAACTATCAATCGTCCATTAAATAATAAGATACTAAATTATTCAAAAGTCGATGTTAGAAATGACAGTTCCAAACTTAAGTTACTATTTCGGGGAAAGCGTGATGATATGAACTATGCATGTACGTAAATGAAAATGTGTTTTTGTCAGCACTTGAAATCAGACTGTTTGGAGCGTTAAACCTTTGAATGTTTCAGGAACTACGCATGGATGAGTAACTGATGAAGAAAAATGTTCGTTCAAATTACCAAGACACATACACTGTTCAAGTAAATCTCGACTTTGAAGATTTTGAGGACTATGTCTCTGGTAACAGAGATTTTTGGACACCGGGAATTCGAGTAAGAGACTATATCCTTTAAAACAGATCATATAAAGATGAAAGTGACTCATATAATAATAACAACTATCAACCATATGATTGACTCAATCCCTAATCGATCTACAAAGTTATCACTTTATTGTTTTTTGTTAATCATGACGTTGTGTATGCTAACATGGAATGTACGAGGATTACTTCATGGCGTAGAATATATTAACCAGACAATGTCACAACCAGTTGATGTCCTTGCTATTCAAGAACATTGGCTTACCTCTGGTAATTTACATCATTTGAATATGTTCTGTAATTTAAAAACTGTTACCTATAATTGTGTGAAAGCTGACTAATCATGTCCACGTGGGTCTCATGGCCTAGCACTCTTGGTTAATACCAAATCCGCTTGGAAAGCAGAAAGTGTAATAGCAAATTCTGATTATGTCATAGCAATTAAGCTCAGCCGGCATAACTACTGCGATGTTTATGTAATTGCCTGCCGCTTACCATCAACTAACGTCTTGCATACAACATACTGTAATGCCCTCACTGAATTGTTAGATTTGTATGACTATTTAGTACAGAAAGGATCAACATTTATCATGGGTGATCTAAACTCTGACACATGTAAGGCTCATCTATCACCTAGAGATAAGTTTGTGAAGAATTGTCTATCTGATAGAGATCTATCTAATGCTCTAACATTATCACCTGTAAACAGTTTGGGATACACTTGTAGATCTTAAAACAATATGTGTCAAAGTATGATTGACTACATACTTATACCAGCCTGTCTAAGTAGAGATGTAACTTCTTCTATGATAGATGAAACGTGTCCCTTTAGCGTCTCAGACCACCTACCTTGCCATGTCACCATTACTATTCCAGCAAAAAGATTGCTACATTAATACTCAATATGGTATCCCAAAATGGAAGTTAGCTGAAGAAAATAACATAAACTCTTACCAAAGAACTATTGAAGACATTGCAAGTTCTTGGGATACATCAAACCTTGATTTTAAGCATAATGCCAATATAGACTGCTACAATGAAATGATAAGTTCTGCTGTCTTATATGCATCAACATATTCTATACCTCATAGTAGATACAAATCATACCTTAAACCTTTTTGGAAGGCTAATGGTCTTAATGATGCTCATTATAATATGCGAGCTGCCAGACGTGAGTGGATAAGTATGGGTAAACCCCGAGAACATGATTCTGAACAGCGTTTGCCCTATAAATTACAGAAAAGGGAATTCGACGTAAGTACCGGAAATCTAAAAGATCCAACAAAAGAAAGATCCTCTGAGCTAAAAAAAGCTTTTGATAGAATATGGCATGACGGCTTATTTTATAAATTATATGAACTAGGTATTAAGGGTAGTACCTGGAAATTACGTCATCGCTGCTATACCAATAGTGAATCATTTGTCTCGTATCAGGGCGAAAGATCAGAAAACTACCTCATCTTGGTTTTTTCTCGTTTTTATAAATGATTTGATTATGTCATTAAGGCTAGCCGACTGTGGTATTCATGTCTTTGGAATAGACGTTCCGTCTGTCTTGCTTGCTGACGATACTACACTCATAAGCACATCTCCTAAAGGCCCGCAGGGATCACTTGATATTGTATTTAAATACGCCTCTAAATGGCCCTTAACATAGCAGTTGGGAGGCATGGGTCGGATTAAGATTGGTGAGTCGTCGATGGTAAGTACAAATAATGACATTTACTCAAAAACGTACTATTATTTAACGTACTATACCGTCTCCGACTCGCCGTAGCTCCGACTACCAGAGAGGGTGGAGGGCTGCGAGAGCGAGGCGGCAGGAGAGCAGTTACTCCCCCCACTACGTCTAACTAACGGCGGGTGCCCCGTTCCCCTGCTAAGGAGGGAAGCCCGCCCGTCCGGAAGAAGGAACAAACGACACACGGAGATGCGATGCGAAGTTTATTGAAAAACAACAGAAAGCAAAACAAGACCTATCGGTGAGCTAAGACCCCTCTAGGTGGAGCCGCACCCGCAGTGCGATGCTGCGCAAACACCTGTGGCCCCAGCCTGGCCACGCCTGCAAGGTCTTCCGTGGACAAGTCTCGGAGGTAGTGGTTAGCGAAAACCATGCCAGACTTCCAGAAAAAGCCCGACATGATGTCCGCTACGGCGATGTTGCTGTGAAAAGCCATAGTGGCTGAGATCGCTCTGATCTCATGGGGATTATTCCGAGCCGGCGGGGCTAACTTCTTGGCTTTGTAGGCATCCTGGATAGCGGACCGAAGATAGACACCCAAGAGACATTTGTCTATCTCCTTCGTGCTAAGATGGGAGTGAGGAAGGAAAAGTCTCCTCCTCCCCTGGCGGAGAGAACGCGTGCGTTCAGCGTAAACCCGAAGAGCTCGCACCGGACAGAGGAGTCTGCTCTCTTCGTCCGTGGGAGAGACCGAACCTGAGAGGGCGGGAATGTGGAATACCCTGCCCCGTTCGTCCGACCCATGATTCTTGCAAACGAAGTCCGGAGCAAGTCCCAGCGTGGCCTTACCCCCATCCCTCGCTTCAAACCGGAGCCAGTCGGCCTGAAGAGCGTGTAGCTCTGAGATCCTGGCGGCCGAAGCCATCGCCACCAGGAAGGCGGTCTTGACCGTCAGTCGGAGAATGATGGATTCCGTCAGGGGTTCGTAGAAGTTCGAGGACAATCGCTAGGTCCCACTCGGGAGGTCTAGGTTTGAGCCGCCCGTCCTCCTGACGAAAGGTCCATATCACCTCCTTGAGAACGGAGATGTCCACCGCGGGGTCCCGCTTGCGTAAGACCGTCATGATTGCCACTAGGTGGGTGTTAATAGAGGAGGCCTCAAGTCCCCTCTCCTCCCGGAGGTACACTAAGTACTCCGCCACCTGGGGAACGATCGCTACCTGGACATCCCAACCCTTGTCTGCACAAAAAGTGGCAAATGACCCCCACTGTACGTCGTACACCTTACGGGTGGTGACATGCTGTGCCGAGGAAACCGCGGCTGCGACTTTCTCCGAGTAGCCCGCTCGTTTCAGCCCCTTTTGGAGACTAGCCAAGCGTGAAGGTCTGGTGCTTGCCGGTTCTCGTGCACCCGCCCGCTTGGCTCGCTCACTAAGAGATGGGGATTGGATCCCCCTGACACATCCTGCGCAGGGGTACGAACCACGGCCTCGCTGGCCAGAATGGAGCTATCAGGATTAACCTGATCGACCGTGTCGCTTCGATCTTCGCCACCACTTGAGTGAGAATGTTCGGGGGGGGAAAGTGTAGGCGTCCATCCCCTCCCATTCGCACGACAGAGCGTCTAAGCCCCGGGATCGGGGACGGGAGACACATACACTGGCAGCTGGTGGTTCAGCTGGGTCGCAAAGACGTCTATGTGTGGTCTTCCGAAGTGCTGGTACACTTGTTGGAACGCCTGGGGGAGGAGTTTCCACTCCGTGGACGGTGGTTTGTCCGGCCTGGATAGAGCGTCCGCTAGGACGTTCTTCACCCCCGGTATGTGTAACGCACTGACCGACATGTGCAGCCTGTGTGTCAAGCGGAAGAGGTCCAGTGCTAATTGGAGGATGACCGTAGCCCTGGTCCACCCTTGTTTGTTTATCCCCCAAGCCGCCGTCGAGCTGTCCGTGTGCACGAGTAGCACTTGTCCCCATAGCAGAGCGGACCAGTGACAGATTGCCAGTCTGATCGCCTCCATCTTCAGCTCCTTGATGTGTCGTGTGCGCTGGGTCGGGAGAGCGGTGGTGACTGAACCCGTCGTCCAGGTACATAGCGAACTGTACGTTGGCGTAGTGAACCCTTGCCTCCATTCACCCGCTAACCTGTTTTGTTTTTTTTGTTTTTTTTTATTCAATTTTTTGTGGTACATCATCAATTCATCAAGTGTATACATATAATAACATTAGGTACAATGAGAGGTGACAACAGCAACAAATGAAAAACAAAAGAGGCATTTAGCACATACTGTAATACGTCAGTTAAACAATTGGTGGCAGTAAGACCAGAAACCAACAAATTTTGTGAAGAAGAGATGGCATTTATTTTCTTGATAATGTAAATTTTTATGATTTCATTTTTTATCTTATCAAATCGAGGTGTATTTGTATATGATCTTATTTTGAAAAGAGTAAATTTGACGATCGTTATTAGGAGATTGAGTACATCATTTCTTCTTTCGGGAAATCCAAATATGATTTTTTTCTTATCGATATCAAAACTGATATCTGTTTTTGCTTTTATCCATGTGAACAGTTTATTCCAAACGATTTTAGATTTTGGACAGTCATAAAAGAGGTGAAGTAAACTTTCAGATGCAGTGTTACAAAATGAACATAACTGACTATCAATATAGCCCATCTTAAATAAAAGCTGGTTTGTTGGCAGAACTCTATGCATTAAAGAATATTGGAACCATCTAAAATTGGAATTTGCATGAGCTCGAAATACAATTTTTTGATAGGTTCTCCATTCGTTTTCGTTTAAAATTGTCTCCAGGTCAGATTCCCATTTTTGTTTATAGCTATGGACGGCAGGGTCTATAATTGGGCTAAGTATGTCGTAGTATATCCTACAACCTTTTTTATTTTTTACTACCTCTACCGCTAACCTGTTGGTCAGGTCCTGCTGCTGGACTTCCTGACGATGTCGGAGGGCTTCCGGAATAGCCCCAGCGAAGAGAGTGCTAGCTGACCCCGAGGCTCCCCGGAGATTGCTGCGAATCCCGACGGGAGGTTGGTCCGACCAAGGAACCCATCCTTGCATAGGTTGGTGATCCCAGCCGAGATACGCCCCGCGCCGTGCTCCCGTTCCCTGTTTCGGTGATGGGAATGAGGGGAGGGTTCGTCGTGTCGACGAACTGGTGATCCATGTGATCAGGTGACAAGGCTGGGGTGGACGTGTCACTGGGGGAGACCTCCGGGTAGCGGAGGGTTACCCTACGGCCTGAGCGAGGCAGAGGGGAAGGAGGCTCTTGAGTGAACTCCTCCTCCAGGGGGGGGGGAGTCACCTCCCGTCACCCGCTAGCGGGCGGGGCGGACCCCCTGGCGTCTAGCATCCCCGACAACGTGACCTTGACAGACGCGAGCAGTTGAGGGGAGAAGGCCGTCTGATCGAACTGACTTCGATCCTACGACCTCCTCTTCTTCTTCTTGGACTTCTTCCGCACGCGAGGGGGCGACGTGCGGGAGGGGGCTGAGGACACCGACGAGGAACGGTGATGAGCGGATGGACGAGGGGGAGGGGGTGGCTGATTCCCGACACTCCCCCTGCGCGCGTCCCTGTCTGAATCGGAGCCCCGTTCATCCACCTCAAATTCCCTAGTATCCTCTGATATGACGAACCGCTCCAGGGGGGAAGGTGATGGTGGACGAGGCCGACGGGTTCCCGGAGGTGTGACCCCTACACTTCGCACCTACCGCGTCCCTCTCGCTCTTCCTTAGCGCCTGAAGGTAGAGCTTGAAAGCTTCCGTCGAGAGGGACTCACACTCTTCACACCTGTCTTGCAGGGAGCAAGCAGAGGTGCATGAACGACAGAGGGATTGGGGGTCATGTGTCCCCGACTTCCTAAGTCCACATCGCCCACAGAAACCAGGGTACATCGCTGACGATACCCTGGTCCGACCGCGAGCGAAGCGAAGCAAACGTGTATCAAAAACGGAGGACGGAACAGACACTCCCGTCCGTCACTCACTCCCGTCCATCACTCGCCAGACGGACCAAGGTGGAGCGAAGCAGAGCAAACGCTTACCAAGGCGGAGGAGGGACCGGTCACTCTCGTCCGTCATTCGCCAGACGGACCAAGGCGGAGTAAAGCGAAGCAAGCGCGTACTAAGGCGGAGGACGGAGCAGTCACTCCCGTCCGTCACTCGCCAGACAGACCGAGCGGAGTGAAGTGAAGCAAACGCTTACCAAGGCGGAGGACGGAGCAGTCACACTCGTCCGTCACTCGCCAGACGGGCCAAGGCAGAGTGAAGCGAAGCAAGCGCGTACCAAGGCGGAGGACGGACCAGGCACTCCCGTCCGCCACTCGCCAGACGGACCAAGCGGAGTGAAGCGGGGCAACCGCGTACCCAGGCGGATCACTTGACGATCCACTCACTCCAGCGGAGCGAACTGCCAAGCTGACACTGCTTGCACACGTCCCGCACACGAAGCCAGAGGTCAAAGGTCAGACACCCCGAGGCGTGGCCTACTAACCGCACGAGCAGCACTTGCAATCCAAGCGCCGGTCGCGCGAAAATAATTAGCCTGCCTGTCCCCCAGGCAGAAACCAAACAACAACAACCTCCAAATGTGGCAATTTGGAAGAAGAAGTAACAGAAGATACTCTTACTCCCAAGGATCGAGAAATAAGGTCTACAAACTTTAATATTAGACAAGGCAAGAAAACTTCGAGAGAGCTCAGAGACACAACCGATCACTGAGCGACAGGAAGTTGGAATGAGGTTTTGGTGACGTGGACATAGGGGGCGCGGCGGGGATAAGCAGGTAACTCCCGTGTTGTTTTTCTGTGTTATGGGTCGAGAGACTATTGATAGGCAATCAATGGGCTACGGTGAGTCGGAGACGGTATAGTACGTTAAATAATATAATCTTTATAACTATGTAGAAAAATACATTGCTCAAGGTATATTTCCTCCTAAACATGTTTGGAGAAGAATTGTAAATAGTACTGTACATAATTCATCTTCCGACGCAGAGCATAAAAGGCCAGTTTCTAAACTGTTAGTTTTATGCCTTGCTGCATAGCCTTGAGTTTTCTGTGCTTTCTCTCTAGTCTGTAGGGGCACTATAGCAGCACAGAAAAGTAGAGTCTCTGCAGCAAGGAATAAAATGACAGTTTGGAAACTGGCCTTTTAGGCTCTGCGTAGGAAGATGTACATAATTATGAAGAGCAACTTTGGCGTTCGCAATCTGCATATCGATCAAACATGTCATTTTATACATTAATTCATACTACACTGTCCTACCAAGTACTATGGCAACTTGCATATGTTGCACCCCTCGGGTTCATTATTGATCCATTGGAGAAGTCTGTAAAATAAATGACAAGAAATCTTTAGTCTTTCTTTGAATCTTTGTATTCGTGAAAAATGGCGAGGCTCATGAAGTGGGGTATGCAAACCCTCATACAATAAGTACATGACATGATTCAATCAGTACTCAAGTACAATCAGATATCAATCAATCTCATTAAAACATGTTGTACCAAGTATTCATCATTACTTTCAATGCTTGTTGTCTAGGGGTATTATTATTGCTCAATGAAAGTTACAAGATTCTTCACCATAGAAAAGAACAACTTTAACTTGGTAATATTAACTCAATATTTACAGATGTATTGGTAGAAAAACTATAACATAGTATTTTCACAACAAGAGATTAATTCTGGTGATTGATAAAATTATTGTATCATTATGGAGTAATGAAAACGCATCAGAGTAATGCTAAATGGCATTATTGACTACAGTTTGTAGATCACTCATGTCATTAAAACAATAGTAATATCAAAGGCACCATGTTCAAACGTCAAAATCCATTCTCTCGTTATGATTTACAATCAAATTTAGAAACACTAAACTTTGAATTTAAGATTGCATAAAAATAAATATTTGAAAATAAACTTGATAATGCATCAAGGCATCAAGTTGGAATTTTGTAAACACAGTATTATCAATTTTGATATAATTTTGACTTATTTTGTGATAAAGCATACAAATCGTCAACATAATACACTTTTCATAAACGACTTACATCCCAAAAGTGAAATATACTTTGACTTTACTAGTCTACAATCTGACAGTGACATCGAGAAATGTAAACAATAACATGTCGATCATGGGCGCAGCCATCTTGGATTGTACGACACCTATCGGGCAGGGGAGACAACTCCGTCATTACTAATGACATTCAAGTGCAAATATTCTTGCCACACAAAATATGCATTAAATTAGTTAAAATTATTAGTGAGAAATTTCTTAACGAAGTAGAAACATATTTACACTAAACAACTGTATTGGTGTTTATGTAATAAACGATTAATGACAATCTCATGACCGGTCACGGCAACCGTGAAACCCGCCACGTCAGTGCACATTCATTAGCACTTAAAAATAAGCTATTCACTTAATTACAAAGCATCAACTTTATGTAAATATGATCCTGACAATATCATGTGTAAGTGTGACTAATAATGTGTTATGTATTTACCTGTAAAATAAATGACAAGAAATCTTTAGTCTTTCTTTGAATCTTTGTATTCGTGAAAAATGGCGAGGCTCATGAAGTGGGACGTGTAAACCCCGTAGCTACCGACGGTAGGTTTCACGCAGAGTTATCCCCCTTTGAGTGATTTTATGGGCCCCCCCCCCCTTTTACAAGAAAGATATAAGATTTCAGCGTCATTTCTCATATGTTACACATACAAATACCCTGAATATAAACATAACTTCCAATTCTGTGTCAAAATTTCTTCAAGAGGTAAAATTTCAAAAGAATGCACTCTTTGTAATAATAACACTTTTGATTATGATTTTCACATACTCCTCTACTGTGAAAAAAATAATACAACAAAGAAACGATTTCTTTACTTTTCTACTAGACAACTTTGACGTTGAAACCTATGTCATTTTTGAAATGCAAGAAGAAGTAGACATGCTTTCATTTCTCTTTGGAGCAAAAAACCAATTTGATTATTTATTGAAAGATTCCTCACTGTATGAAAGTATACTTTTACGCTTTTCACTATATGCTTATGAGCTAAGACCATATCTCCTTAACTGTTACACTGAATGAATACTCTGTAACTTTGTAACTTTTAAATTCCCTACTATGTAAATATTGTACATATCAATTTATAATGTAATTGTATTCAGATTTTGTAATCTTCGGTTTTTACTAGAGGAAATAAAGAATCTCTCTCTCTCTCTCTAGCATAGATACTGAGGACCAACGGGATTGTGTGTGGGAGTGTTTGAAAAATGTAAATGTTTGCATGTTTCAAGGAAACCAAATGGCAAGAATTGTAAACAGTATGAACATGTCATATGAAAATGACTTCAAAAAGTCTCTGTAATAAAGAGTATATTTTCTGTCTTTTGTTTTCTTTTATCATCGTTCTTGCGGCCTTTGATATACTTTAGAATGGCATATTAAACTAAACACATAATATATCTGAATGCACAGGTGAAAATCTCAACAAATTCTAAAAAATATCAAAAGTCACAATTAGAGGCGAAGGGTTATTTAGACCCGCGTAAGCCGAGGGTATTTTTTGTTCGAGGTGCGATACGGTGATGATGGCGAGGCGTAGGGGAGAGTGGGGCAAGACGCCCATGTGAGGTAAAACGCCTATGCTACGTGGTTTGGTCGGTTATTTCCCTTTGCTAGCCTCGCTTTCCGTTTGGATGTCGTCTGTCAATAGAGTGTTGTTCGGCCCGCGAAAAAGTAAGTATTTCAAATGATTTTTTTGTATTTAGGTGGTATATTTTCTAAAATTTAGTAGACACTTGAATAAATGCTGATATTCTTTGAAACCAAATATAGATCTTCACTCGTTGTAATACTATTTCACGTAAACTCTTAAACATCACAAAGCTAGTTTCAGGGATACATTGTCACATGATCTTGCTTCAGGAATCGTGAAACATTCAATTACCCTTTGGGGTAAAACGCCTATGGTCGTATGGGGTAAGTCGCCCAGTATAGGCGTTTTATCCCATACCCTGAGCGTTTTAACCCTCATTTATCTTCAAAGGCGTTTTTAATCTAGTAGTAAAGTATTTAGGCAAAACGAAAGATATGCTCCAAGTAAGTAGATTTTGAGTTCATGTTTCAGCATTTGACTTGAAAACATGTTAATAAATGATTAGTTTCAAAATGCAAACTATATCTTGGAGAGTTTAACCATATAAAATGTAGATTATTCCTTTATATGTAAGGCCTATATATTATGATAAGACACTCTTTGGTAAAAAGAAACTCTCACAAAATGTTGCCATAGGCTTATTTAAGAATCGAAAATGTATACGAAAAATTCCCATAGCTTTTGAAGTATTTATGCGACGTATTCTACAACTAAGTTTACTAGCACTTTTTTGACAATGATATTTATAGTTGTGGTGATGATCGAATACCGGACAATCAAACGTAATTTTGGAATCTAATCTATAGAAAATAGAAACACAGATTGGATTTGATAGTGTTTGATCTCTAACACATATTGGACCTGGCAATATACTGACATTTCTTTAACGAAATGTGTATTCTTTTTATGCAACCATTTTCTGTTGATTTGACACACTATTTTTCAAATGGAATAAGTAACTGTTCTTGATTCTCACCAACAAACTCTGTTTGTCCTTGAATTTAGTCACACAAAAAATCACACATATGAAAATTCTCGTTGCTTCAAAATATGGGTGTTGCTTCAAATTTTACCATCAGTGTAGTTGTACAAGAATATAATATTGTATTATCTTTTTTAGGAATATGGCTCGGAAGTCCATGAGGACATCAGAGCGAGGAAAGTATGGAGAAAGCAAACTCTAGCCAATGGAGAATCATTAGTACGGGTCAGTAGGTTGTTCATTGTCTCAGCTCGGACTCTGCGAAGGCATCGGAACCGGCAGGACACATTTCCAGGAAGTTTAAATTTGGGACGCCATCAGACTGCACTGGCATACCATGTTGAAAATGAATTGAAAAACCACATCATAGCAATGGAACGCCGCTTGTATGGGTTAGGTACGAAGGAGGTGAGGAAATTGGCTTTTGACATCGCAGAAAAGTCGCAAATCCCTCACCCATTCAATGTGGACAAGAGAATGGCCGGGAAAGACATCGTCTCTTGAGAGACATCGTCTTTCACTGAGGCAGCCACAGGCCACCAGCTTAGCCAGAGCAAGTGGGTTCAACAAACCTAAAGTTGAACAGTTCTTCAGTCTATATGGAGATATCCTTAGAAGCGGAAACTACCAATCTTCACATGTGTGGAATATGGATGAAACGGGACTGACCACAGTTCAAAAACCTGGGAAAATTATGGCAATGAAAGGAGAAAAGCAGGTCGGAAAAGCAACCATTGTCCTCCGTCCCTCAAATTAAACAATGAAGGCCTAGGAATTCACTAGTGTTTACACATTAATTTTTTGTCATTTTCTTTAAATTTGTGACAGTGCACATTTTCACACTCACTTCATGCAGTGCAGATCGTGGTGAACTCGTTTCATTTATTTGCGCAATGAATGCTTCAGGAAGTTTCCTACCGCCGTTCTATATCTTCCCCCGGAAGACGATGAATGATGGCCTCAGGGCTGGAGCTCCTCCTTAAGCAGTTGGTCACGCCAATGGCACTGGATGGAGCGATTCCGATATGTTCATCAAATGGCTTCAACACTTTGTCGACTTCACTAAATCGTCAAAAGATGACCCTCACATTATCCTTCTCGACGGTCACCACAGTCACAAAACCCTCTCTGCCATTGAATTCTGTCGTGACCACAGTGTTGAAATGCTGACTTTCCCACCCATTGTACTCATCGGATGCAGCCCCTTGACCGTACATATTTCAAGGTTTTGAAAGGCGCTTTCAATACAGCTGCTGATAGCTGGATATGGCAGTACAGCCAGGAAAACGGATTTCCATCCACGAGATCTCTGATCTATCAGGAAAAGCATTTTTGCAGTCAGCAACGCCAGACAAAGCCTTACATGGCTTCAGGACATGCGGCCTCTGGCCACTGGATCCAAACATCTTCAGAGTCAGACTTCGCCCCTGCTATGGTCACAGACGAAGAACTGACAGAGCTGGGCAATGCTGCTGAAAACACAAATGTTGAAGTCTCTTTTCCTTCACTAGAGATACCAGTGGATGGATCTACTCAACCATCTACGGCGCCAGCCTCAGAGAAGGAAGCTGTTCAATGTTCATCTAGTACTGGACGAAACGTGTCGATCCCGGAGCAGTTTCTCTCTGGCGAGAACAACCAGTTACTGTCAGTTATACGGACATCCGGTGATGGCCGCTGTTTGTTTCGGAGTTTGGTAACAGGAATGGATCCATATCTTCAAGCATCAACAAGGAAAGAACATGGAATGATCATAGATCCAATACTGGCGATCACAGAAAAGAACAAAGCTGATGGATTGAGAAGTCAGGTGATCAATTTCATGTGTGAACATTTTGAAAACTATCACAGTATTGACAAGACATCAGTGAATGCGGATATGCCATCTTGGATTACCTATTCTTCTATGGAAGATCGGATCGGAGCCATGTCAGAGCCATCTTCAATGCCCGGAGAGCTTGAGATCATCTCAACTTCAAAAGTTATCCACAGGCCTATCATTGTCCTCAACACTGAGAAGCAAGTGATCAGTCGATATGGAATGAATTTCACAGCTCAGCCCTTGCCTGTTCAGTACCGTCACTCAGGAAATGATACAGGGCACTATGACTGTGTAGCAGCTAGTGTATCCATCCACTCTAACTCAGTAAATACAACAGAAGAAAACGCCACCATCTCCGAATTTGAAGATCAAGCAATTGCTGGACAGAAGCAGCTGTCAACGTCAGGAATTCGGGAAATGATTGAAATATTGTCTCCTTTGCCGAAGCTGAGCAAGAAGCGCCCAAGAACTCGTAGATCAGAGTCATCGGCAGTCCTTACATCATCTCCCTACAGAAACGAGCTTACAAGAAAACAGTCTACAAACAAGAAAGCAGAAGAATTCATAAAGAGTAAATCAGGGACCAGGAGAAAACAGACAACAGCAAAACAGAGGAAGAAGAATAAGACCAAAAAGCGCCATGCTGAGGATGTGACAAGTGAGTAAGACGAGTGCCTCTGTCTAGTATGCTGCGAGTCATATAAGCAGTGTGCCAATTGGGCACATGAAAACTGCACGCCAGGAAACGCACAGTACCTTTGCCAAAATTGCGATTCGGATGATTCAGAATGAGTCTCATGTTGTATTACATTTCTAATGAAGAAGTTGTAGTATTGTTTCCAGTTGAGAACTTGATCTATGAAATTCAAGATTGGTTGATGAGGTGTTCTCATTTATCTTCATGTTGGTTATTATATAATTAAAGACACAAACATTGTTTAATCATACTGTTTTGTTATCTTATTCTGTTGCTATATCTCATTCTTATTCAAATGCTATGGGGTAAAACGCCTATACTGGGCGTTTTGCCCCACACACAACGGCGTTTTGCCCCACGCATGGGGCAAAAAGGCCGCAAAAGATATAAGTGTTAATCTGTTATGTGTCGGAATTCATGCGTTAGAAAACAATGTCACTCATATAATATTGATTGTTCACACAAGGGAGATTGTATAACACCCAAAGTGTGAACATATCCCTTATCTAGTAAATGTAGTACGACTTTATGCTTAGCATGGGCGTCTTGCCCCACTCTCCCCTATATTGATGAAATTGTAATGCATGTATTCTAATACACTTAATTATATATTCATTAAGGAAACTGAGCAATTACTACTTGGTTGATTCATTCATCAAGTTTCATTTTATTCATAGCATATTCAGGCCCAAACATTTTACCTATTTAATACTATGAATTAAAATACATACATTCTATTGCACAATTAATGATTGACATAGCGTAATTCGATATAACAAGTCCAATCAATTGCCAAGAGACTTGTTCCATGCGCAGACATGTTTGTCATCCATAACGTGGAAATGATCAACATAAAAACAATAAGTTCTTATCTCAATAAGTTATACTTAGCATAATAACAACTTGATCATATAAAACATCAATTCTATTACGTTCTCCCCTAATCAATCCCCAAAGGCTGGCTTATCATAGAAACAATACATTCTAGCATATCGATTAGGGATACTCATGTCAATCATTATCCTTTAGAAATATGTTACGGTAATTTATTATTTTGTGTTTACCGAAAAACAATGTCCATTATAACTCCAGTGAGTCTATGAGGCTAGGCCTATATATAATGATAATGAATTAGGCCTATCATTAGGGTAAAAGTGAATGTGTAGAACCGAAAATAAATTTCGGAAGTGGCTAATGTTTTGCACAACACTACCAAAATAAAAAATTCGTTGGTTCCAAAGTTTTTCATTAGTATGAGTCACGAGATCAAGGTGCTCCTGTCTCGTAGCAACAGCGAAAAAACAGGCTTTATGGAGTTACCTCCCTTACGAGTTGTCAACAGATGTCGCTGTTTGCAAGGATTTAACTGGGCATCATCGCCAAGCGGTGCACTATATTTCTTGTGAGTAAATATTGGTAGGTTGATGGTCAATGTCAAAGTTTTCATATGTGAAGCATACTATTTTTTTAGTAAAACATAGCTTAAATCGAACCTTTTCTATTTAACACAGGAGAATGTTAGCCTAAGGCTGAGCCCGCTCCCTAGTATAATATAACCACCGAAATATGAGTCATTTAGTCGAAATTAGTCCCACCCAAATATTCTCATTTAAACATCCAGTTTTCTGAAATTTCAACTGTCAGTATGATTAAGCCAATATAATGCCTTCAACAGTTTCTTTCCATTTTTATACTGAATAAATCTTTGGAATGCCTTCTATAAAGGAAAAATCACTTGGAAATCACCTTTTTTCACATCGTACACTAACACTAGTAACACTGTGTATAACATTCACAGGAAGTAGCGAGGTGTACGGCATTGTTACAGTGTCGTCTCAAAAGTATTCACGATTTTTAGAAAATTATAAGATTAAGAATTTGAATTCAAATGTTAAACAAAAAACAAAACATTTTAGAACCGATGAAAGTCCATGAAAATGTGTACATAACAGCGCGTGTTACTGTATGACGTCACAAATTGTCGTCTGCTCCAATGATTTCGCGCAGATGATCATATAAACAAACATGGGTCAGAAGTCAACTGAAATTTTGAAGTACCCTCAAATCTATTGTAGATTTAAAACGGGAAGGTAAAAAGAACTGTAAAAACATAGAACTTTAAAGATTGCAAATATGTGCAATGTTATTCTACGTGATTTATCATTCCCTGGATATTGTCCTGGTATACAAAAGAGCGTCCCGGGGTACAGTTTACTAAGTATGTGTGCTTCAAAACCTACATGATGTTGATTTCTTTGAGAGGCATTTAGAAGTTGTAGGATGAATGAGGAAGAGTTCTATTGATTTTTTAACTTCTTTATAACAAGTAGCAGACATTCATCCCCAACTAGATACCCATCTCACTGTAGACAGCATCATCTGCCTCATCAACTCCTGCATCAGTTCCACCTATCGTATATTTCACTTTGTAAGGTGACTCCCTTTCTCAGCCCCCCAAATTGCTGCCAAAATCATATATCTCAGATATAGGGTGACCCCCTTCTAGCAGGTCGTGGAAACTGTCAACATGACAGACAACCACAGGAACCTGATATCGTAAAAAAAATGTAGGTAAAACGTGGGTAAGAAAGACCCGTCCCCTCTATGTAATAGAGTGGACGGGTCTTTCTTACCCACGTTTGATAGAGTGGACGGGTTTTTCTTACCCACGTTTTACCTACATTTTTTACGATATCGGGTTACTGTGCGGACAACTCATTGATAAAATTTTGTTTGGGTATATTTGGGCCGGTTATTTTAAGTAAAATGTCATGTGTAGTTAAGAAGTAAATACGTTACTTTCGGTGTTTGTTATTGTATTCAGTGATTTATAATTTTCTTCTTATTACAAGCAAGGCTACTGTCAACAAACTCCCATTACTGTGTCATGTTTCGCTTGAACTTAGGTGAATTTTGGGGCAAGTGAAAGCTCATTTTGGTATGATATAGGATGTTGTTTATCCACTTCTCAAAAAGTACTGGATAGACAGCGCTATTCTTCCAAACATGCTTTATAGGTATCCTAAACTAAAGGTGTGCACCTTATATTATGTTTTGGGTATTGTTAATTTTCTACATTTTGATGGATGTTTGAACTTAAATGAAGCTAAAGATGTGTATCTCTTATTTTGTTTTAAATTCTATGGTTGAAAACATTGAGGGCTTTTTTATTAGCGGGGACATCTACATCATTATCATAATTGATGATGAAGCCTGATAAGCTCAAAGCTACAGAGCCAATGGCTCTAATTTTTTATCTGGCTTGTAAGGCTTGATGGGCTTGTAAGGCCTACTAAGGGCCACATTGGCCTCGCCCTTAAAACGTATTTTCATTCTCTTATCCAGAAGCATAAGGCCTAGAAAGCTTAGACTTTGTGTATAGACTCCTTGAATAGTGAGGATTATATTTCATAGCTTCAGTGTTCTCGCTGACAATTCATTTTGCCTTTATACGGCAGAATACTATAGGAGGATATCAGGGGATAGGTTGTAGCATAACGCGGAGACATGTACGCTGATGTAGCAGGATGACAGTAAAAAGGTTCCACATGATATAGACCATCTGGGTTACTTTTAATAAGATTTCTGAAATACGAAAGAGTTATGTGGACCATTTATTTAGAGAACATTTCAAAGATTTGGTACATAGTGACAGACTTTGGACTGGTCCATCATGAAAGAAAGAGGGGTGGTAAATAACAAGGAACTATCAATATTGTTTATCTTGACTTGAAAACTATATACAAATCTGAATTTATAAGATTGAATTGTGATTTTATGAAATTTTTGCTGTTTCTCTTCTTGAAATGGTATCAGTACAATTTGGAATAACTGTAAAAGTTATTAATTGCTGTGTGTGCCCACCCCGAAACATTGACATTCGGAAAGGTTCAAGGATTTTTTCTGTTGACGAATGTTAAACATGTGATTCAAGAACTAAAGATCGTATGTGTCCCGTCCTAAACATGTTTTGACAAATGTTTCACATGAGTTAACACATCTCACTTTTCTCGGGGAAATATTTTAAGTATCTTTACCAATCAGGAATTTTAGATGCCACCAAAGCTATCAAAATATAATCCTCTGTAGTTAAAGAATCTGTATTCATAGACTCAACTTTCTAGCCCTTATGCATCTGGAGAAGAAGATGAAAATAGGTGCAATTTTTTTTATGACTGTTTAAAATAACCGGTCCCCTGGACCGATAATATTTCATTTGCCCGATCCATGTCCAAATTTACCAGTATTTTACTGACATATACCGGTAATTGGAAACACTGAGCTTTGGTCGCCCTTTAGCTCCTAACAAGGGCCACAAGGGCCACACACCCATTTCTAAACCTATTTTCATCTTCTTTTCCAGAAGCATGAAAGCTGAAACTCTGTGTACAGCCACTTTGACTAGTGAGGAATATTATTTATGCCTTTGGTGACCCTGTGGCTCCAAATTGGCTGCGCCCTGAAACTTTGTGTACAGACTCCTTGACTAGTGAGGATTAAAAATTGTAGCTTTGGTGGCCTTGTGGCCCCTAATAAGAGCCACGGGGGCCACGCCCTAAAAACCTATTTTCATCTTCTTCTCCAAAAGCATAAGGCCTAGAAAGCTGAAACTTGGTATACAGACTCCTTGACCAGTAAGGATTAATAATTGTAGCTTTGGTGGCCTTGTGGCCCCTAATAAGAGCCACGGGGGCCACGCCCTAAAAACCTAATTTCATTTTTTTCTCCAGAACCATAAGGCCTAGAAAGCTGAAACTTTGTGTACAGACTCCTTGACTAGTGAGGATTATAAATTGTAGATTTGTTGGCCCTGTGGCCCCTAATAAGGGCCACAGGGGCCACACCTGTAAAACCAATTTTTATCTTCTTCTCCAGAAGCATAAGGCCTAGAAAGCTGAAACTTTGTGTACATACTCCTTGAGTAGTGAGGATTATAAATTGTAGCTTTGGTGGCCCTTTGACCATTATTAAGGGCCTGAGGGACCACGCCCTTAAAACTTATTTTTATCTCCTTCGCCAGAAGCATAAGGCCTAGAAAGCTGAAACCGTGTGAATATACTCTTTGACTAGTGAGGATTATGAATTATAGCTTTTGTAGCCCTGTGGCCCCTAATAAGGGCCTCAGGGGCCACACCCTTTAACCTAATTTCATCTTTTTCTCAAGAAGCATCAGGCCTAGAAAGCTGAAACTTTGTGTGCAAACTCCTAAGTTAGACAAGGAGGAATCCAAATTGTACATTTGGTGACCCTGTTGTCCAAAGTAAGGGAGGAACCACATTTGCCACACCCTAAAGCAAAATTGATATGAAGCCTGATGAGCTACAGAGCCACTGACTCTATTTTCTTATGAACTGTTGCATTCAAAGTCTTTAAATTTGTTGACAGCGTATACTGGCTGATTACACATATTTACTATAGTGACCTTCACTTTTGGGTATATTCCATTACATGTTTCACCTGAGCCTTTAAGATGAGAATTTATCTATTATAATAGGATAATGCTAATTAATTGTGTTTTGTTTTTCAGCAGGATCTGTTCTGTCTAATGGGAAAGTATGGAATCAATGAGCTTTGAGAATGATGCTCACCATGGTTCTCTCCTGGAGGAGATGAAGCTCATGTTTGATGATAAACAACTGATCGATGTAATTATATGTGTTCAGGAGGCCCGGTTTCCAGCTCATCGTAATATTCTTGCTGCTACTAGTCCATATTTCAAGGCCATGTTTACTACAAATTTGACTGAGAGCCGACAGCGACAAGTTCTTCTGCATGAAGTTGATCAAAAATCTGTATCACAAATTATTAACTATGCATACACAGGAAATCTAGAAATCACACGTGGAAATGCACAAAATCTTTTAGCAACTGCATCTCTCTTCCAAATCATCCCTGTGCAAAAAGCTTGTGCAAGGTTTATGGAACTGCAATTGGATGTCAATAACTGCGTAGGCATTTATTATTTTGCTCATATTCATAGTTGTGAGGAATTGAGAGTCAAGGCTAGGGAATTCATTGAAAAGAATTTCCGGGATGTGTATAAGAGTGAAGAATTCTTGGATTTATCACATGAAAAGGTGTCAGAAATTATTTCCTCAGATGAACTTAATGTTGAGAAAGAGGAAACTGTTTATGAGGCTTTAATGCTTTGGATTTATCATGAGCTGGAAAATAGAAAAGAACATTTAGGAGAGATGTTGCCACTTGTTAGATTGGGACTTCTCACTTATAAGTTTGTGCAAGAAAACATAGCATCAAATATCTATGTGAAAAAATCAAAAAAATGTGCTGAATTACTAGATGATTTGAAAGATTTTGAACAGTGTCCAGAAACATATGATGGAGAATATAACTTTGGCTTGTGCCTTAGGTCAGGAATGATTCAACCAGAACACTGCATTTTGTTTATTGGTGGAATAGTGCAAAGTAAACCATCAATTAATTGTTACAACCCAATGACAAGAGAGGCATTTCTTATGGAAACCTTTCCTGAAATAGAGGATAGAAGTGGTTACTACTGTGTTGAAGACCCAGCTGTATGCGTTACCGAGGAGAATGTCATCTACTCTGCTGGGGGTAACTACATTTACCATGAGAACTATGGTGAAACTCCCTCAGATGACTCATTTGATGACTTTGATGATGAAGAAACTGTGAAAAAAGATTTTTATCAATATGATAATGATCACAATAAATGGATTGCAAAAGCACCAATGCTCTTTCCAAAATCAAACTTTTCACTTGTCTATCTAGATGGAAAGATCTACAGTTTTGGTGGCCTGACTGTCAACCAACATCCAACTGAAATCGTTGAGTGCTACGACATTGGGAAGAATCGATGGAATTATGTTGGTATGATGCCTACCACATTAGTTGATTTGTGTACAGTCACATTCCGAGGTGAAATCTTCCTGCTGGGGGGTAGAACTGGAGTTGGTGCACACAACGTTGTGATGAAGTTTGATCCACGACGATTCGATTGGACTTCACTGGCTGGTATGCCAACTCCAAGGTTTAACTTTGGTGCTCACTTAGTTGAGGATGAGATCTATGTTGCAGGGGGTCAAATTTACTCACATCTGACCCTTACAATCAACCGAGAAGCACTGAAATCAGTGGAAATATATAGCATTTCTGAAAATAAGTGGCGCCAAGGGCCAGGACTTCCAGAGGAAATGTACAATGTCTCATTGATGTTAGTCAATGGATCTCTTTATGCTTGTGGAACAACAGAATATCAGAGATCACCTTTTAGAATCTACAGGTATAATGTAGTTTGCAGACTTGACATGAACAAGAATGAGTGGCAGCAAGTTGAGTCTGACCTATGCGACATTCGAAGTTATGCATGTGTTTCAGCAAAACTTCACACTCGAAAATTATCTCAGGTCTTTCGACCTGAAGTAGATACTTGATGATTTGAATAAGTGTGATTGCTCATCTGTTCCTCTTTGTATATACATTCATGTTTATGGCAAGTAAATGAAAACAAGATTTGGTAGCATAGTTTAGCTCATCAAATATGCTGATGTGCTTATGGCTCTGCAAGTCATTAAGGATTTCAGCCATAAGGCTGTTATTGGCGTGTTTATTATTATTAGGTCTTCAAGACAAAGTCTGAAGACCTATTGTTATTATCCGTGCTTTTCTTATTATTATTATTTGCACGTTTTTTGTGTAGAAGATTCAGAAGAAACGGTCTGACCAAATTTCATGAAAATATCTGGGATGGTAGTCCCTATCAAGGTCTAGGTTTGTGTCGAGCCCGATTTTTTAATATCAATTTTCTTTGGAGTTATCTCCCCTTAAAGAAAAAACTTATCTCGGTAACCAAAATGTGGGCAACATCATTTCCCATCGATTGTCGGCCGTATAAATAGAATTTTGGCTATTTTCAAAAACTGAAAATTTTATGAAATTTCGCGTTTCTGACTGTACAGGTCTTTGAAAATACTCTCCTCACTAACTGCAATACATACAGACGCATGCTATAGCTCATTTTAAAGCTGAATAAATGCTGTTTAAAGGAACCCCCCAAACCTGAATTCTATTTTTAGCAGTTTTTGGGCTACAGCAATTTCAAAAGTGACCTTTGGATAAAAAGGATATTTTACGCATCACGTTCAAAGGGCCGCAACTCTCTTAGCAAATGTCAAATAAAAAATCTGTTTGTTGAATTCTATTTCACAATTATTGTGCAACAAATTCACTACAGATCATTATTATATAAAAGTTGATATTCAAGGTAATAATTGGACATAAACACCTTTTTACATTTGATATATGTATATGGAGTTGGGGTCTAAAAATCTTAAATTTTCAGTGTTTTCAATTAAGTTCCAAAATTCATTACTCCTCACTATTTAAGTTATCTAAACTAAACATATATCTTTGTATGCGTAAAATCAAGTCCAGCATTATTTCTGATATACCTTATCAGTAAAATATCAATAGTTAAAGTGTTAGGTATCATTACATCACTTAGGGGTCTGAAACAGCCAATTTTACATTACAGCTTTCAAACCTCTGTTTCTCAAAAACGGTGAGAAAGGATTCAACCAAATTGTTTTCTGCTTCTTAGAATAATATTCTCTGAAGAATAATGTCATGGCTTACATTGGCCGCCATGTTTGATTTCCTGCAAAGCTTTAAATATTGAATATCATGTGGAATTTGGTCATTTTTATGATGAATAAGTGATTGTATACCTCGTTGACAAAAATGCATGTGGAGGTCAAACACTGTGTGAAGGTCAAAGAGGAAGTCTTGAGGACCTAAGTATTGACTCGTCAATCCTAGTTGTTGTTATTTTTATATTTTTTTATATATATATATATTTTTTTTTTTATTACGGATTCAGTCTTTCAGGCTGAATCCTTATTGTTATTGGTGTGTTTTATTATTATTATTTCACGATTCTTGTGGTCACGCTGGAGCAGAAACGACTGAAGCTAGGACTGTCAAACTTTCTGTGCAGATAGTCGTTGATGTGCAGATGATCCATGACACGTTTGGGCCCATTCGGCCCATCCAAAAATGGCCCAGCTGGGCCCAAAGTTGGGATTTTTATCATTATTTTTTTTTTAAAAGATGCGCAATAAAAAATAATGCAAAAAAATGAAATCATGACAAATTCGTAGGTCACATGGTTTGGCCGCCATCTTGCTTTTAGTGCAGTTTCGAATTTTTCCGACCCCACCCGCCTTTGACTATCTTCTTCTCTGAAGATACTTGAACAGTCATTTCCGGTCGATTGGACGTGTCAAATTACATGATAAGTCAAAATTTCCGGACCCCATGCACCTTTGAGAATTTTTCCGACCCCACCCGCCTTTGACAATCTTTTTCTCTGAAGATACTTGCACTAGGGAGCTGAAATTCATACACAATGTAGCTGAAGCATTGTAGTTTAAAGTTTATAAAATTAACGGTCCTAACGTTCATACTTTTGTTGCTATGACCTTTCAAAGTTGACCAAAATCTTGAAAGCTTGAAAAAATCCTTCCCAAGGGCAGGGCAACAGCGTAAATGGCCAATGAATTCCGGAAGAAAAGAAAATTCTTCAAGTAGATTTCTTCTTCCTCTGCCCTCTGTCCCCTTCTCTTCCTTTATCCCTGCAGTCTGACTACTTGTCTGACAGTTCTGACAATTTCAGGCAGATATCAATTCAAGTTTTCGAGTTATGTGCACTTGAAATAGTAGGTATGGGAAAAGTTTTTTTGTTATTTTTACAAGGTACCATTGGCCTCAGGCACTCATATATTTGGCTGAATCCTGTTATTGTCGCTTTGCGACTATTTTTTTTTATATTATTATTATTTACTTTTTAGCTCATCAGGTCTGAAAGACCCGATGGGCTTATGGCATGGCATGGCATGGCATCCGGCGTCCGTCCATCCGTCCATCCGTAAACTTTTCACATTTTCGACTTCTTCTCCAGAACCAATGACTCTAGAGAGCTGATATTTGATGTGGAGACTCCTTGGCCAATAGGGATTCTAAATTGTAGATTTCATGACCTCATGACCCCAAATGGGGTCACAGGGGTCAAAGCCTTAAAAACCTATTTTCATCTTCTTCTCCAGTTCCAAAAGGTCTAGAGAGCTGAAAAGTTGTGTGTAGACTCCTTGGCCAATGGGGATTCTAAATTGTAGATTTCATGACCTCATGACCCAAAATGGGGTCACAGGGGTCAAAACCTTAAAAACCTAATTTCATCTTCTTCTCCAGTTCCAAAAGATCTAGAGAGCTGAAAAGTTGTGTTTAGACTCCTTGGCCAATGAGGATTCTAAATTGTAGATTTGATTACCCCATGACCTCAAATTGGGTCACAGGGGTCAAAACCTTTTTCCATCAAAAGTCTGATTAGCTACAGAGCCCATGGCTCTATTTTTTAGAATTAATTTTTAGCTCATCTGGCCTGTAAGGCTCGATGGGCTTATGGCATGGCATTGTGTCCGGCGTCCATCCATCCATCCGTCCGTCCGTAAACTTTGTGGAATTTCGACTTCTTCTCCAGAACCATAAGGCCTAGAAAGCTGAATCTTAGTGTACAGACTCCTTGGCTAGTGAGGATTATAAATTGTAGCTTTGGTGGTCCTGTGACCCCTAATAAGGGCCACAGGGGCCACACTCTAAAAACCTATTTTCATCTTCTTCTCCAGAACCATAAGGCCTAGAAAGCTGAATCTTAGTGTACAGACTCCTTGGCTAGTGAGGATTATAAATTGTAGCTTTGGTGGTCCTGTGGTCCCTAATAAGGGCCATAGGGGCCACACTCTAAAAACCTATTTTCATCTTCTTCTCCAGAACCATAATGCCTAGAAAGCTGAAACTTTGTGTACAGACTCCTTGGCTAGTGAGGATTATAAATTGTAACTTTGGTAGCCCTGTGACCCCTAATAAGGGCCACAGGGGCCACGCCCAAAAAAACTATTTTCATCTTCTTCTCCAGAAGCATAAGGCCTAGAAAGCTGAAACTTTGTGTACAGACTCCTTGGCTAGTGAGGATTATAAATTGCAGCTTTTGTGGCCCTGTGGTCCCTAAAAAGGGCCACAGGGACCACACCCGAAAAACATATTTTCATCTTCTTCTCTAGAAGCATAAGGCCTAGAAAGCTGAAATTTTGTGTACAGACTACTTGACTAGTGAGGATTACAAATTGTAGATTTGGTGGCCCTGTGGCCCCTACTAAGGGCCACAGGGGCCACACCTGTAAAACCAATTTTGATCTTCTTCTCCAGAAGCATAAGGCCTAGAGAGCTGAAACTTTGTGTACATACTCCATGAGTAGTGAGGATTATAAATTGTAGCTTTGGTGACCCTTTAACCATTATTAAGGGCCTGAGGGACAACGCCCTTAAAACCTATTTTCATCTTCTTCTCCAGGGGCAAAAGGCCCAGAAAGCTGAAACCTTGTGAATATACTCTTTGACTAGTGAGGATTATGATTAATAGCTTTTGTGGCCCTGTGGCCCCTAATTTGCCACACCCTAAAGCAAAATTGATATGAAGCCTGATGAGCTACAGAGCCACTGGCTCTATTTTTAGCTCATCTGGCCTGTAAGGCCCGATGGGCTTATGGCATGGCATGGTGTCCGGCGTCCGTCCGTCCGTCCGTCCGTAAACTTTGTGGAATTTCGACTTCTTCTCCAGAACCATAAGGCCTAGAAATCTAAAACTTTGTGTACAGACTCCTTGACTAGTGAGGATTAAAAATTGTAGCTTTGGTGGCCCTGTGACCCCTAATAAGGGCCACAGGGGCCACGCCCTTAAAACCTATTTTCATCTTCTTCTCCAGAACTATGAGGCCTAGAAACCTAAAACTTTGTGTACAGACTCCTTGACTGATGAGGATAATGCATTGTAGCTTTGGTGGTCCTGTGACCCCTAATATATATGTAAAGCATAATTGATAATGAAGCCTGATGAGCTACAGAGCCAATGGCTCTATTTTTTGTATAATGGCTTCATCACCATGAGGGTAAGGTCCCTAAAGAGGTTCATGACCTTGACCGAGACTTTGAAATTTTACCCTTGTCAGCGGGATATCCCAAGAACCATTCACTGGATTCTCTTCATAATTTACACATAGCATCTTAATAGCATCTATCGGGAAGGCACAGAGCCCAGTCTATTTTGGTGACTTTGACAGTATTTCCAAGGTCAAAGCGAGGCTTTGAAACTAAAGCATAGAAACCTGCATATAAGGCTTGTCAGGTCATTACGAGACTTTGACATTTTACCCTTGTCAGCGTGATATCTCAAGAACCATTCATTAGAATCTCTTCATAATTTACACAAAGCATCTCATTTGGAAGGCGCTGGGCCCAGTTGATTTTAGTGACCTTCACAGTATTTTCAAGGTCATGGCGAGGCTTTGACATTTAAGCGTTGAAATCTGCATTCTAAGCTTGTCAATGGGATATCTCAAGAACCATTCTCTCAATAATCTTCATTATTTACACAAAGCATCTTATTGTGATCTTCACATTATTTTCATGGTCACAGCAGAACTTTTGATTTATCAGCATTATAACCTGCATGTTAAGCTTGTGAGTGTGATATCTCAAGAGTCATTCACTGGATTCTTTTTATAAATATATTTTAGGAAGACACCGGGCCCATTTGATTTTGGTGACCTTCACATTATTTTCAAGGTCACAGCGAAGCCAACGTGAATTTAACGCTTACTAGGGTGATGTGTTAAAAATTGTTCTCTAGATTCGCTTCATATTTTGCACAAAGCTTCCTATTTGGAAGATGCAGGGGCCAGTCGATTTGGATAGTCTAAATCTTATGTGGTAGCATGACAAGTGTAGACAAAAAGTTTCTATACATTATTTTTGTTGTTAACAATTGTTGTTATCAATTTGCGGTGGGGGATCATGTCACCTTTGTGACAATTACTTGTTTCTTATAAAAATAAATTTTCAACAAGATATATCTGTTTTAATTGTTTTTTATAATGATCTAATTTTAATGATCTAAAATCTTTTTTATATTACATAATGGATATATTGTTTGGCGGAGATAATGATTTGGGTCATTAACACATTTTTAGCTCATCAGGACTGAAAGTCCAGATGGGCTTATGGCATGGCCCGTCGTCCGGCGTCCGTCCGTCCGTCGTCCGTCCGTAAACTTTTGACACTTTCGACTTCTCCTCATGAACCATACACATTAAAGAGCTGAAATTTTGTGTACAGGTACCTTAGCATATGGAGATTCTAATTTGTAACTTTGGTGACCCTGTGACCCCAAATAGGGTCACAGGGGTCACAACTTTAAAAACCTATTTTCATCTTCTTCTCCAGTTCCAAAAGGACTAGAGAGTTAAAAATGATATGTGCAGACTCCTTGGACAATGGGGATTCTAATTTGTAACTTTGGTGACCCTGTGACCCCAAATAGGGTCACAGGGGTCACAACCTTAAAAACCTATTTTCATCTTCTTCTCCAGTTCCAAAAGGAATAGAGAGTTAAAAATTATATGTGCAGACTCCTTGGCCAATGGGGATCCTTAATTGTAGATTTCGTGACCCCATGACCCCAAATAGGGTCACAGGGGTCACAACCTTAAAAACCAATTCTCATCTTCTTCTCCAGTTCCAAAAGGACTAGAGAGTTAAAAATGACATGTGCAGATTCCTTGGACAATGGGGATTCTAATTTGTAACTTTGGTGACCCTGTGACCCCAAATAGGGTAACAGGGGTCACAACCTTAAAAAGCTATTTTCATCTTCTTCTCCAGTTATAAAAGGTCTAGAGAGTTAATAATGATAAGTGCAGACTCCTTGGCCAATGGAGATTCTTATTTGTAACTTTGGTGACCCTGTGACCCCAAATAGGAAACTTTGTGTACAGACTCCTTGACTAGTGAGGATTACAAATTGTAGATTTGGTGGCCCTGTGGCCCCTAATAAGGGCCACAGGGGCCACACCTGTAAAACCAATTTTGATCTTCTTCTCCAGAAGCATAAGGCCTAGAGAGCTGAAACTTTGTGTACATACTCCATGAGTAGTGAGGATTATAAATTGTAGCTTTGGTGACCCTTTAACCATTATTAAGGGCCTGAGGGACAACGCCCTTAAAACCTATTTTCATCTTCTTCTCCAGGGGCAAAAGGCCCAGAAAGCTGAAACCTTGTGAATATACTCTTTGACTAGTGAGGATTATGATTAATAGCTTTTGTGGCCCTGTGGCCCCTAATTTGCCACACCCTAAAGCAAAATTGATATGAAGCCTGATGAGCTACAGAGCCACTGGCTCTATTTTTAGCTCATCTGGCCTGTAAGGCCCGATGGGCTTATGGCATGGCATGGTGTCCGGCGTCCGTCCGTCCGTCCGTCCGTAAACTTTGTGGAATTTCGACTTCTTCTCCAGAACCATAAGGCCTAGAAATCTAAAACTTTGTGTACAGACTCCTTGACTAGTGAGGATTAAAAATTGTAGCTTTGGTGGCCCTGTGACCCCTAATAAGGGCCACAGGGGCCACGCCCTTAAAACCTATTTTCATCTTCTTCTCCAGAACTATGAGGCCTAGAAACCTAAAACTTTGTGTACAGACTCCTTGACTAGTGAGGATTAAAAATTGTAGCTTTGGTGGCCCTGTGACCCCTAATAAGGGCCACAGGGGCCATGCCCTAAAACTTATTTTCATCTTCTTCTCCAGAACCATGAGGCCTAGAAAGCTGAAACTTTGTGTACAGACCCCTTGAATAGTGAGGATTATAAATTGTAGCTTTGGTGGCCCTGTGACCCCTAATAAGGACTACAGGGGCCACGCCCTAAAAGCATTTTCATCTTCTTCTCCAGAACCATGAGGCCTAGAAATCTAAAACTTTGTGTACAGACTCCTTGACTAGTGAGGATTATAAATTGTAGCTTTGGTGGCCCTGTGACCCCTAATAAGGGCCACAGGGGCCACGCCCTAAAAGCATTTTCATCTTCTTCTCCAGAACCATGAGGCCTAGAAATTTAAAACTTTGTGTACAGACTACTTGACTAGTGAGGATTATAAATTGTAGCTTTGGTGGCCCTGTGACCCCTAATAAGGGCCACAGGGGCCACTCCCTAAAAACTTATTTTGATCTTCGTCCCCAGAACCATGAGGCCTAGAAAGCTGAAACTTTGTGTACAATCTCATTGACTAGTGATGATTATAAATTGTAGATTTAGTGTCCCTGTGACCCCTAATAAGGACCACAGGGGCCACGCCCTAAAAACCTATTTTCATCTTCTTCTCTAGAACCATGAGGCCTAGAAAGCTGAAACTTTGTGTACAGACTCCTTGACTGATGAGGATAATGCATTGTAGCTTTGGTGGTCCTGTGACCCCTAATATATATGTAAAGCATAATTGATAATGAAGCCTGATGAGCTACAGAGCCAATGGCTCTATTTTTTGTATAATGGCTTCATCACCATGAGGGTAAGGTCCCTAAAGAGGTTCATGACCTTGACCGAGACTTTGAAATTTTACCCTTGTCAGCGGGATATCTCAAGAACCATTCACTGGATTCTCTTCATAATTTACACATAGCATCTTAATAGCATCTATCGGGAAGGCACAGAGCCCAGTCTATTTTGGTGACTTTGACAGTATTTCCAAGGTCAAAGCGAGGCTTTGAAACTAAAGCATAGAAACCTGCATGTAAGGCTTGTCAGCGAGATATTCATTTCAAGGTCATTACGAGACTTTGACATTTTACCCTTGTCAGCGTGATATCTCAAGAACCATTCATTAGAATCTCTTCATAATTTACACAAAGCATCTCATTGGGAAGGCGCTGGGCCCAGTTGATTTTAGTGACCTTCACAGTATTTTCAAGGTCACGGCGAGGCTTTGACATTTAAGCGTTGAAATCTGCATTCTAAGCTTGTCAATGGGATATCTCAAGAACCATTCTCTCAATAATCTTCATTATTTACACAAAGCATCTTATTGTGATCTTCACATTATTTTCATGGTCACAGCAGAACTTTTGATTTATCAGCATTATAACCTGCATGTTAAGCTTGTGAGTGTGATATCTCAAGAGTCATTTACTGGATTCTTTTTATAAATATATTTTAGGAAGACACCGGGCCCATTTGATTTTGGTGACCTTCACATTATTTTCAAGGTCACAGCGAAGCCAACGTGAATTTAACGCTTACTAGGGTGATGTGTTAAAATTTGTTCTCTAGATTCGCTTCATATTTTGCACAAAGCTTCCTATTTGGAAGATGCAGGGGCCAGTCGATTTGGATAGTCTAAATCTTATGTAGTAGCATGACAAGTGTAGACAAAAAGTTTCTATACATTATTTTTGTTGTTAACAATTGTTGTTATCAATTTGCGGTGGGGGATCATGTCACCTTTGTGACAATTACTTGTTTCTTATAAAAATAAATTTTCAACAAGATATATCTGTTTTAATTGTTTTTTATAATGATCTAATTTTAATGATCTAAAATCTTTTTTATATTACATAATGGATTTTTTGTTTGGCGGAGATAATGATTTGGGTCATTAACACATTTTTAGCTCATCAGGACTGAAAGTCCAGATGGGCTTATGGCATGGCCCGTCGTCCGGCGTCCGTCCGTCCGTCGTCCGTCCGTAAACTTTTGACACTTTCGACTTCTCCTCATAAACCATACACATTAAAGAGCTGAAATTTTGTGTACAGGTACCTTAGCATATGGAGATTCTAATTTGTAACTTTGGTGACCCTGTGACCCCAAATAGGGTCACAGGGGTCACAACTTTAAAAACCTATTTTCATCTTCTTCTCCAGTTCCAAAAGGACTACAGGGGCCACGCCCAAAAAGCATTTTCATCTTCTTCTCCAGAACCATGAGGCCTAGAAATCTAAAACTTTGTGTACAGACTCCTTGACTAGTGAGGATTAAAAATTGTAGCTTTGGTGGCCCTGTGACCCCTAATAAGGGCCACAGGGGCCACGCCCTAAAAACCTATTTTGATCTCCTTCCCTAGAACCATGAGGCCTAGAAAGCTGAAACTTTGTGTACAGACTCCTTGACTAATAAGGATTATAAATTGTAGCTTTGGTGGCCCTGTGACCCCTAATAAGGGCCACAGGGGACACTCCCTAAAAACTTATTTTGATCTTCGTCCCCAGAACCATGAGGCCTAGAAAGCTGAAACTTTGTGTACAATCTCATTGACTAGTGATGATTATAAATTGTAGATTTAGTGGCCCTGTGACCCCTAATAAGGACCACAGGGGCCACGCCCTAAAAACCTATTTTCATCTTCTTCTCCAGAACCATGAGGCCTAGAAAGCTGAAATTGTATGTACAGACTCCTTGACTAGTGAGGATTATAAATTGTAGCTTTGGTGGTCCTGTGACCCCTAATAAGGGTCACAGGGGCCACGCCCTAAAAACCTATTTTCATCTTCTTCTCTAGAACCATGAGGCCTAGAAAGCTGAAACTTTGTGTACAGACTCCTTGACTGATGAGGATAATGCATTGTAGCTTTGGTGGTCCTGTGACCCCTAATATATATAAAGCATAATTGATAATGAAGCCTGATGAGCTACAGAGCCAATGGCTCTATTTTTTGTATAATGGCTTCATCACCATGAGGGTAAGGTCCCTAAAGAGGTTCATGACCTTGACCGAGACTTTGAAATTTTACCCTTGTCAGCGGGATATCCCAAGAACCATTCACTGGATTCTCTTCATAATTTACACATAGCATCTTAATAGCATCTATCGGGAAGGCACAGAGCCCAGTCTATTTTGGTGACTTTGACAGTATTTCCAAGGTCAAAGCGAGGCTTTGAAACTAAAGCATAGAAACCTGCATATAAGGCTTGTCAGGTCATTACGAGACTTTGACATTTTACCCTTGTCAGCGTGATATCTCAAGAACCATTCATTAGAATCTCTTCATAATTTACACAAAGCATCTCATTTGGAAGGCGCTGGGCCCAGTTGATTTTAGTGACCTTCACAGTATTTTCAAGGTCACGGCGAGGCTTTGACATTTAAGCGTTGAAATCTGCATTCTAAGCTTGTCAATGGGATATCTCAAGAACCATTCTCTCAATAATCTTCATTATTTACACAAAGCATCTTATTGTGATCTTCACATTATTTTCATGGTCACAGCAGAACTTTTGATTTATCAGCATTATAACCTGCATGTTAAGCTTGTGAGTGTGATATCTCAAGAGTCATTCACTGGATTCTTTTTATAAATATATTTTAGGAAGACACCGGGCCCATTTGATTTTGGTGACCTTCACATTATTTTCAAGGTCACAGCGAAGCCAACGTGAATTTAACGCTTACTAGGGTGATGTGTTAAAATTTGTTCTCTAGATTCGCTTCATATTTTGCACAAAGCTTCCTATTTGGAAGATGCAGGGGCCAGTCGATTTGGATAGTCTAAATCTTATGTGGTAGCATGACAAGTGTAGACAAAAAGTTTCTATACATTATTTTTGTTGTTAACAATTGTTGTTATCAATTTGCGGTGGGGGATCATGTCACCTTTGTGACAATTACTTGTTTCTTATAAAAATAAATTTTCAACAAGATATATCTGTTTTAATTGTTTTTTATAATGATCTAATTTTAATGATCTAAAATCTTTTTTATATTACATAATGGATATATTGTTTGGCGGAGATAATGATTTGGGTCATTAACACATTTTTAGCTCATCAGGACTGAAAGTCCAGATGGGCTTATGGCATGGCCCGTCGTCCGGCGTCCGTCCGTCCGTCGTCCGTCCGTAAACTTTTGACACTTTCGACTTCTCCTCATGAACCATACACATTAAAGAGCTGAAATTTTGTGTACAGGTACCTTAGCATATGGAGATTCTAATTTGTAACTTTGGTGACCCTGTGACCCCAAATAGGGTCACAGGGGTCACAACTTTAAAAACCTATTTTCATCTTCTTCTCCAGTTCCAAAAGGACTAGAGAGTTAAAAATGATATGTGCAGACTCCTTGGACAATGGGGATTCTAATTTGTAACTTTGGTGACCCTGTGACCCCAAATAGGGTCACAGGGGTCACAACCTTAAAAACCTATTTTCATCTTCTTCTCCAGTTCCAAAAGGAATAGAGAGTTAAAAATTATATGTGCAGACTCCTTGGCCAATGGGGATCCTTAATTGTAGATTTCGTGACCCCATGACCCCAAATAGGGTCACAGGGGTCACAACCTTAAAAACCAATTCTCATCTTCTTCTCCAGTTCCAAAAGGACTAGAGAGTTAAAAATGACATGTGCAGACTCCTTGGACAATGGGGATTCTAATTTGTAACTTTGGTGACCCTGTGACCCCAAATAGGGTAACAGGGGTCACAACCTTAAAAAGCTATTTTCATCTTCTTCTCCAGTTATAAAAGGTCTAGAGAGTTAATAATGATAAGTGCAGACTCCTTGGCCAATGGAGATTCTTATTTGTAACTTTGGTGACCCTGTGACCCCAAATAGGGTCACAGGGGTCACAACCTTAAAAACCTATTTTCGTCTTCTTCTCAAGTTCCAAAAGGTCTAGAGAGCTGAAATTATATGTGCAGACTCCTTGGTCAATGGGGATTCTAAATTATAGATTTTGTGACCCCATGACCCCAATTAGGGTCACAGGGGTCACAACCTTAAAAACTTATTTTCATCATCATCTTCAGTTCCAAAAGGTCCATTGAGATGAAAGATTGCATGTAGACTCCTTGGCCAATTGGGATTCTAAACTGTAGGTTTCGTGACCCCATGACCCCAAATAGGGTCACAGGGGTCACAATCTTAAAAACCTATTTTTCTCCATTAGATGACAGTCTATGGCAAATTTATTTCTCCTTGGATATTTTAGTGTGGACTTCTTTCACTGTCTGATATTGGCGATCTAGAAAGTGTTGAATAATAATAAATCATTTGGGTAAGGAAATTTATTCCGAAATCGTTACATTTGTCTTGAAATTTTTTTATAGGTTTTTTTGCAATAGGTAACATCAGTTTCATTTTTAGCTCATCTGGCCTGTATGAAGCAAACTTGATATGATGCCTGATGAGCTACAGAGCCAATGGCTCTATTTTTATGTAGTGTAACACACTTAATCAAGTATTTTAAGAAGTTAATCTTCTGCGGGAAGTGGTTATTAACCCAAAGTTCAAGTTTTCTCTAAAAATTCTTGGTTTCGCAACAATCCCAGTAAACATGACAAGTACTCTCGGAAACATCATTACAAAAACTACATAACTCATTGTCAACGAGATTCATTTGCAACAGTTCCGTTTTGGTATATACTACTTTTTGTAAAAATCTATGTTGAAAAACAAGAAGTTTAACATCTTTAAGGCCATGTCTATAGAAATTAAAAGTTTTGTGCCAGTCAAATTCACAGTCATTAAATAATTGTTCCAACTTTTCACAAATCTTAAGTTTGTCATGATTAGAAATCAGCTTTTCAGAGAATGATCTTGAGCCTTTTGTAGAGTCCAACAGCTTTCTTTGGTAAACATTGGTATAAAAATTATAACAGGAAATTTGTTTTGTCTGTCTGATAACACATTTCCAATTTTCAGGTAAGATGTGAAAAGGATAGTTATAATCAAGTAATATCCCTCTTATTTTGCATTTTGTCTTTATCTCATCTCTCATTAAAAGACATGAATTCATGTTCATTACAAAGGTCTTTAAAGGGGCAGTAGCACGTTTTAAGGGGGAATATAAGGTGATGTCAGGAAAATGAAAATGAATGGTTCCAATTGAAAGACAATGTATTTAAACTAAATGGAGCAGTAATAATTCAAATATATATTGTAAAGTTTAGCCATGGGATTCCTTTTTTAGCTCATCAGGACTGAAAGTCCAGATGGGCTTATGGCATGGCCCGTCGTCCGGCGTCCGTCCGTCCGTCGTCCGTCGTCCGTCCGTCGTCCGTCCGTAAACTTTTGACACTTTCGACTTCTCCTCATGAACCATACACATAAGAGAGCTGACATTTTTTGTACAAGTACCTTAGCATATGGAGATTCTAATTTGTAACTTTGGTGACCCTGTGACCCCAAATAGGGTCACAGGGGTCACAACTTTAAAAACCTATTTTCATCTTCTTCTCCAGTTCCAGAAGGACTAGAGAGTTAAAAATGATATGTGCAGACTCCTTGGCCAATGGGGATTCTAATTTGTAACTTTGGTGACCCTGTGATCCCAAATAGGGTCACAGGGGTCACAACCTTAAAAACCTATTTTCATCTTCTTCTCCAGTTCCAAAAGGAGTAGAGAGTTAAAAATTATATGTGCAGACTCCTTGGACAATGGAGATTCTAATTTGTAACTTTGGTGACCCTGTGACCCCAAATAGGGTCACAGGGGTCACAACCTTAAAAACCTATTTTCATCTTCTTCTCCAGTTCTAGAAGGACTAGAGAGTTGAAAGTGATATGTGCAGACTCCTTGGACAATGGAGATTCTAATTTGTAACTTTGGTGACCCTGTGACCCCAAATAGGGTCACAGGGGTCACAACTTTAAAAACCTATTTTCATCTTCTTCTCCAGTTCCAGAAGGACTAGAGAGTTAAAAATGATATGTACAGACTCCTTGGCCAATGGGGATTCTAATTTGTAACTTTGGTGACCCTGTGACCCCAAATAGGGTCACAGGGGTCACAACCTTAAAAACCTATTTTCATCTTCTTCTCCAGTTGTAAAAGGACTAGAGTTAAAAACGATATGTGCAGACTCCTTGGCCAATGGGGATTCTAAATTGAAGATTACGTGACCCCATGACCCCAAATAGGGTCACAGGGGTCACAACCTTAAAAACCTATTTTCATCTTCTTCTTCGGTTCTAAAAGGACTAGAGAGTTGAAAGGGATATGTGCAGACTCCTTGGACAATGGGGATTCTAATTTGTAACTTTGGTGACCCTGTGACCCCAAATAGGGTCACAGGGGTCACAACCTTAAAAACCTATTTTCATCTTCTTCTCAAGTTCCAAAAGGTCTAGAGAGCTGAAATTATATGTGCAGACTCCTTGGCCAATGGGGATTCTAAATTGTAGATTTTGTGACGCCATGACCCCAAATAGGGTCACAGGGGTCACAACCTTAAAAACTTATTTTCATCATCATCTTTAGCTCCTAAAGGTCTATTGAGCTGAAAGACTGCATGTAGACTCCTTGGCCAATTGGGATTCTGAACTGTAGGTTTTGTGACCCCATGACCCCAAATAGGGTCACAGGGGTCACAATCTTAAAAACCTATTTTTCTCCATTAGATGACAGTCTATGGCAAATTTATTTCTCCTTGGATATTTTAGTGTGGACTTCTTTCACTGTCTGGTGTTGAATAATAATACATTTGTTTTGTAATTTTTTTATAGGTTTTCTTGCAATAGGTAACATCAGTTTCATTTTTAGCTCATCTTGCCTGTATAAAGCAAACTTGATATGATGCCTGATGAGCTACAGAGCCAATGGCTCTATTTTCTTACACAAAATGAATTAAAGGTGTTCACACAAAATGGCCGCCAGTGGTCTTCTGACTATGGATGATTGGTTAGTGTTATGAGATTTTTGACACTGTCAAAATAATACATTAAGCATTAACTTACAATTATCAGTGAAAATTTTAAAATATAAAATTATCAGAAAACGTGCTACTGCCCCTTTAATGGTCAAAATGCCCATATTGGCCCAGTGTCCTTTGAAACATTCAACTTTTTACAAAAATTATTCCATGCTTTTAAAACATCTTTCCAAAAAGGGTTTTCTCGACATTTGCACCATATTTAAGAAGATCATTGTACGTAATGTCACTTGGATTAATGTCAAGTGTAGATAATTTCAGAGCATAGATAAATGTTTTTATATCAACCATACCTAATCCTCCTTCAGTCCTTAATCTTTTCATTGTGCTTCTTTTTGTCTCATCTCTTTTATCATCCCAGATAAAATAAAAAAATATTAGTTCCAAAGATTTAATAAAGTCTTCTGGAAGATTTGGCAATGCGCTGAAGATATGCACTAATTAGCTGCTTTCAGTTTTTGTGCAGTTTCCGCTGCCGCTGCCACGCTCATACTAATGGCTATAACTTTTTTCTACTAAGCTTTCCAGAACTTGTATTCATAACTTACTGCTTATACCTCGGGGGAACGATTTTGACATGTTCACTTTCAAGGTCAAAGGTCAAGGTCACTAGCTATAAAATCACTAAAAAAATTCCTTGTAAACGCGATTACTTGAAAAGTTTTTGTGCTATGAAGCTCTAACTTGGTATGTATCATCCTTGGAAGAGTAAAAAAAATTGAAACGGTTTTCGCTACAATCTGTCCAAGGTCAAGGTCACAGTAAGGTCACTACTTTAGCATGGTTTTGCGAAAATGCTTTATTTTAACAATGAACACTTTCAATCAATAGATGATTGTTATCCTCAATGAAAAGTGTTTATTGATTGTGTAACCTTGAAGGTCAAAGGTCAAGGTCATGAGATTTGTGTTATTGCAATGTGCAACTAATTTGGATATAACTTAATCCCATTAAGCTTTTCAGAACTCATGAACATGTATAAGTGTTTACACATCTGGGGAATTACAATGACATGTTCACTTTCAAGGTCAAAGGTCAAGGTCACAGCAAGGTCAACATATATTGAGAAAATGGATTATTTTAACTTTAAACACTTTAATTCGTTACATTAATGTTATATTCAATGAAATGTATTCATTGATTGCGTGACCTTGAGTGTCAAAAGTCAAGGTCACAAGAAAATGCCCAATATGCTGAGACTTGTAGAAGGCGGAACAGGGTAAGGCGAAACCCCAAGTTTTGGGGCTGCTCTGCTTTTGCGGTGTCACGCAAACACTTATCTAGTTTAGAAAGGGCTTATGTCTTTATGACTGTAATTTTTCCAATTAATGTTAAATTTCTTTTTCTCCACACTGCCAATTTAGTCTGTTTATTTCTTCAAGTCTTTTTCTGGTATTGGTCACCTATAAGTCAGTCAGTTATTGTGTTATTTTGATTCCAAGTACTTCAAAATCTCCAAAAAAAACCATTTAATTTTCAAATTTGGACACAGTGTATTTTTTTTCTATCTGCCATTGAACCAATCCAAATTGCTTTAGTCTTGTCAATATTGATTGTTAAACCTGACATCTTTGTATTTAATGTTTCAATAGCTGCATATAGACTATCAGGTATACAGGTTATAACCCCTCTTTTCATCGTTAAATATAATTCTTCCTAGCAGAAATTTCATTAACAAATCTGAAAATCCATCCCTAAAAGGAGCAGTAGCACGTTTTTCGATAATTTAACATTTCAAATATTTTACTGATAAATGTCAGTCAATACTAAATGTATTAATTTGACAGTGTCAAAAATCACATTACACAAGCCAATCATCCATAGTCAGAGGACAAAGTATGGAGATTCACATAAAATCCATTGGCGGCCATTTTGTGTCAACACCTTTAATTCATTTTGTGTAAGAAAAGGGAATCGCATGGCTAAACTTCACGTTATATATTTCATTTAGTACTGCGTCATTTAGTTTAAATACATTGTCTTTCAATTGGAACCATTAATTTTTCATTTTCCTGACATCACCTTATATTCCCCATAAAAACGTGCTACTGCCCCTTTAAGGTATTTCCAGAAGAATATGAAAAAATCAATAGGGTATCCATCTATACCTGGGCTTTTGTTATTTTTCGTGTTTTTCACTGCAAAGGTAATCTCATCAATGTTGATATCTTCTTCAAGTTCGTTCTCTAGTTTATTATTTAATTATGGTGTCTTAAAGGAAAATTCCAGTAAGATTTCAATTTAATTCTAGCAAAAGTTTGAGTTATAAAACACATTCTTACAAATAATTTTTTTTTCTTCTGTCAGTTAAGTATTTACAGGATTTTAAACCTTCGTCTTTGAACGATGACGGGGGTCGCCATTTTTTGCGTGGAAAATATGACGTCACCGACACACCACAAGAAATCGATGCTGGGAGCTTACGTTGTAAACCCCGTACATCTTTGTGCAGTGGAGTTTTCATGCTTTGACTAGAATTGCTGAATGTGTGCGCTGCGCACTTTGTTAACGTAAAACATTGTTGTGCCTACAGAACAACTCCGTCGTCGGACAGATTATTCAACGAGCAATTAATATGCAGTTTTGTCTAGTATTATTAACGATATGAATTATCTGAAAAACACACAGAAAACACAATAAATGTTTTTTAAAACGAACAAGAGTATAATATATTGTCGTGTGTCATACTACAATATGTTGTTTTTTAAATCTGGTACTCTTTCACATTCAATCTGTGGATTTTAAAAAGCCTCTTATTTGTCATTGAAATTTTCCTTTAATATGTTCTAAGTTTATATTATCATCTAGATCATCATTTAATGAATAGAGTTTCTCATAAAAAGATATCATTTGAATCTGTAATCTCTTCATTTTTTTCGGTAATAATCTTATTTATTGATTTGTTGACAAACTCTCTTTTCAAGATTACAAACATATTTTGTGGGTTTTTCTTCCTCTTCATACCATAAAATCCTATTTCTTATTTGAATGCCTTTCAGTTCTTCTTCACAATTTTTAATTTTGTTTTCCAATTCTTTTGTCTTTCTTGAGATATGTTGCAAAAGAAATAGTTTTGCCTCTTACTTTCATAAGGAAACTTTTCAAAAATAGACCATCACTTATCACTGAATCCTTATTGTTATCGGCGTGTTGTTGTTTTTTTGTTTTTGTTTTTGTTTTGTTCCACGATATTTTGTGAATACGATTCAGCCAAAACGGCTAAAGCTATCAAAGCTAATAAATGTCCCAGCAAGGCCCAAAGTTGGGATTTTTAACATGGCTTAAAGATGCTATATCATAGTGCAATAATTTTAAAAGTATTTTTAATGTATACGTTGTATTTTTAGAAAAATTTAGCGACCAACCTTGAGAAAATCGGACCAAAATTCATCAAATAGGAGATAATTTACCAAATAATACCGAAACGGCAGTCGACATAAGGGCGAATCAAGTGTGGCCATTTCACAACTTCCGGTTTCTAAATGTACGCTTGAAAACCGTCTTTGTCGCGCTCAACAAGATTTTATATTCCTTTTCTCCGAATTAGGTATTCGTTGCTGTCAAAGTTGATACCCATCAAACGCAATTACGGTAGTTGAGACACGGTGTAAATCCTACAAGCATAATGATTACGTCACCGAAAGCGGGTTCACAAAATGACATGCCCTTTCTAAGAGGGGTACTGTGCTTGAAGCGTCGAAATAAGTATGTTATTGTTGATTAAACAATCTAAATATGATATCAAAATTTCGACGAAAGATTTAAAGATGCTGTATCATACTTGCAAGCGGTTCAGGATGAAACTTAGTTAAAGATGCTGTATCATACTTGCAAGCGGTTCAGGATGAAACTTAGCTATTGATAAATGAACTACATATTTAGATTGTTTAATCAACAATAACATACTTATTTCGACGCTTCAAGCACAGTACCCCTCCTGGAAAGGGCATGTCATTTTGCGAACCCGCTTTCGGTGACGTAATAATTATGCTTGTAGGATGTACACCGTGTCTCAACTACCGTAATTGCGTTCGATGGGTATCTACTTTGACAACAACGAATACCTAATTTGGAACAAAAGAATATAAAATCTACTAGAGCGCGACAAAGACGGTTTTCAAGCGTACATTTAGAAACAGGAAGTTGTGAAATGGCCACACTTGATTCGCCCTTATGTCGACTGCCGTTTCGGTATTTTTTGGTAAATTATCTCCTTTTTGATGAATTTTGGTCCGATTTCCTCAAGGTTGGTCGCTAAATTTTTCTAAAAATACAACGTATACATTAAAAATACTTTTAAAAATATTGCATGTATGATATAGCATCTTGAAAAAAGACTTAAAACTTTTTTTAAAGATGCACAAAAACAAATGCTGCAAAAAACTAAATCATGGCAAATTCGTAGGTCACATGGTTTGGCCGCCATCTTGCTTTTAGTGCATTTTTAGCTCATCTGGCCTGTAGGGTCCGATGGGCTTATGGCATGGCATGGTGTCCGGCGTCCGTCCGTCCGTCCGTCCGTAAACTTTGTGGAATTTCGACTTTTTCTCCAGAACCATAAGGCCTAGAAAGCTGAATCTTAGTGTACAGACTCCTTGGCTAGTGAGGATTATAAATTGTAGCTTTTATGGCCCTGCGGCCCCTAATAAGGGCCTCAGGGGCAACACCCTTCAAACCTATTTTCATCTTCTTCTCTAGAACCATAAGGCCTAGAAAGCTGAAATTTTGTGTACAGACTCCTTGGCTAGTGGGGATTATAAATTGTAGCTTTTGTGACTCTTTGGCCCCAAATAAGGGCCGCAGGGGCTACACCCTTAAAACCTATTTTCATCTTCTTCTCTAGAACCATAAGGCCTAGGTCCTTAAAACCTATTTTTATTTCTTCTCCAGAAGCATAAGGCCAAGAAAGCTGAAATATTGTGTAAAAACTCCTTGACTAGTGAGGATCATAAATTGTAGCTTTGGTGGCCATGTGTCCCCAACTAAGGGCGATCAAATGTAAAGCCTGATGAGCTACAGAGCCAACGGCTCTATTTTTAGCTCATCAGGTCTGAAAGACCCGATGGGCTTATGGCATGGCAAGGCGTCCGGCGTCCGTCCATCCGTCCATCCGTCCATCCGTAAACTTTTCACATTTTCGACTTCTTCTCCAGAACCAATGACTCTAGAGAGCTGAAATTTGATATGCAGACTCCTTGGCCAATAGGGATTCTAAATTGTAGAATTTGTGACCCAATGACCCCAAATGGGGTCACAGGGGTCAAAACCTTAAAAACCTATTTTTATCTTCTTCTCCAGTTCCAAAAGGTCTAGAGAGCTGAAAAGTTGTGAGTAGACTGCTAGGCCAATGGTGATTCTAAATTGTAGATTTGGTGACACCATGACACCAAATGGGGTCACAGGGGTCAAAACTTTAAAAACCTATTTTTATCTTCTTCTCCAGTTCCAAAGGGTCTAGAGAGCTGAAAAGTTGTGAGTAGACTCCTTGGCCAATGGGGATTCTAAATTGTAGATTTTGTGACCCCATGACCCCAAATAGGGTCACAGGGGCCAAAAGCTTCTTCTTCTCCAGTTCCAAAAGGTTGAGAGAGCTGAAACGTTGTGTGTAGACTCTTTGGCCAATTAAGATTCTAAATTATATATTTGGTTACCTCTCGACCCCAATTGGGGTCACAGGGGTCAAAACCTTCAAGAACTATTTCCATCAAAAGTCTGATGAGCTACAGAGCCCATGGCTCTATTTTTGGCAATTTCCGACCCCACCCACCTTTGAAGTGTTTATTACATTATTAGACAGCTAAAAGGATATAGAACCTGGGAAAGTTTACATTAAAATCTGATATGTCCTTTAGCGTTGAACTCTACATATTGTCAATTGTACTCTTTGTCTTGGACTGACAATAAATTGTCTAAGCGGACCCCATAAACTTTGATAGTCTTTATGGTCAAGATTTAAATTTAAGACCAAACGCACGGGTCGGTGCGTAGGTACAAGCAAATGTAAAAGGGCATAGTGAGTAACTTAGCCACTGAAGGGTTTGCTAATTCTAACCTATAGTATTGGCAGATTCAACTCGGCATGGGTGTGACTTTCGCAATTGACTCTTTTTCCGAATTGCTTATTACACAGGGGGTACTCGACTGTACAGGTAAAGCGGAAGTTGCACCTCTGCAACGTCCAATTCCTCACTGTACAGTGAAAACAAAACAACCCCGACTCCACGTTCACGGTTAGTTCTAGTAATATTCACCTTCTGAGAGTTGAAACGTGTAAAATATGAAACTTTTAAGTATTTCTCTACATATTTATAAAGGCATAATTACGATAATGTTTCAATTCTTGTCATACTTGCCCATTTCAAGTGACTGCCCGTTCGAAGCTAATTTAGCGATCGCGAAATTGACTGTTTAACTCATGTTGCGGACTATGTAGAGGTCATTTGATGATTGTTGTAACTTATACAGTAAAATAATGCGTATTCAAAGGCCCATGTGGTGTATCAATGCTTATTTCATTACATTTAAAGAGAAACAAGACAAAATATAGACTGTACGCCCTGATGGACGTTGCACCGGCACTGTACGGGGAGTTACATATAATAACAGTTATACTGTACGGGGAGTTGGTACGTTATGATACATGTCCCCAATACATTAAAGAGACACTCCGCGAGTTCTTTGGGGTCACATATGGGAGACTCTACAAATAGTGTCATCTGATCGAGAAATATCCATTCTTACAGTAAAGAATCATTTTAATGCTAATCGATGTCGTCTAGTGACAAGTGGAAGGTTTGAGGTCGCGATTGTGATCGAAAACCGGACAATGACGCGCGCTAATCAGTCAAACGTATTTTTGGAAACGTATGTAAAGCAGTCAGAATTACGGGTACGAGTTGGATTTGTTTCATAGGTTATATAACGAGTATTCGTGGAAATCATACTTGTAATTTTGATTTCCACGAACCTATAGGACTGTTTTAAGATGTTCGTTGAACACAAGCATTTGTCATATATTTGTCATTTGGAAATGAATACATGAGATGTTTTGAATTTATATAACACATTTTACCATTTAGGTTCGTATCAAAGCAAAACACTATGTGATGAAACTCACGGAATGTCTCTTTAAGGTGGATTTATTTTACTTTTCAGGCTACGTGTATGGAGTGTAACCAACCGATTTTCATGAAACTTTCAGGGATTGTAGAGTATGACCTAACTTAGAAATGCACGAGCCAGATTTTTGAATTTCGATTTTGATTTTGAGTTATCTCCCCTTAAAATCAAAATTTCAAACCTTAATTTTTCGGTAACTATGGGAGATAATTGTATAAAACTTTCGCCAAAATGTGGGCAACATCATTCTCCATCGACTAAGCCCATAGCAGTGTTCGGCCGTATAAATAGATTTTTTTCTATTTTCGAAAATCTGAAATTTTGGCGAAATTTCGCGGTTCAGACGCGTCTTTGAAAATCTTCTCCTCAGTAACGGTAGTACATACAGACGCATGCTATAGCTCATTTTAAAGCTGAGAGATTGCTTCACATAAATTTGTCATATCAAGTTTAAATTTGTAGTGGTTTTTAAACTACAGCAGTTTCAAAAAGGATCTTTTAAAATAAAGGATTTTCATGCGTCACGTTCAAAGGGACACTACTCGTTAAGGAAATGTCAAGAATTAAATCTGTTTGATGCATTCTGTTCTACAATGATAGTTCAACAAGTTCACTACAGGTCATTATTATATAAAAGTTCATATTAAAGGAAATATGTTGACATAAAGAGATTTTTTATATTTTTCGGCGATTTTAACATTTTTCGAGGGTTATTTTACTTTGAGAATTTTAGTTTGAAAACTTTTACAGATAGAAATTTTATCGTTGATGTTTTGTGAAGCAGATGTAATGAGTAGACAGAAAAAAATATCAACAAGTCCGGATAATTTTTTTCCTGTCCATGACCGGTCCTTGAATATTGCGATTTTGGGAAAATCCTCATTTTTGGCACATTTCAAAATTCCACAGTTTCTTTATTAAGTAAGATATCTTTAAATTGATTGCATTTTTACATGCGCTATTCCAAGCACAACCTTTCCTATGTTGCACTTTATCATGAAAATTTTGATAATTAAGGAGCTAGAGGGACCAACATGAAGTAGGGGTCTAAAACTAATCAAATTTCAGTGTTTTCAACAAAGTTCCAAAGTTCATTACTCCATTACTATTTAAGTTATCAAAACAAAACATACATCTTTGTATGTGGATAAACAAGACCATAATTGTTTCTGATATACCTTATGAGTGAAATATCAATAGTTAAAGTGTAAGGTTTCATTACATTATACAGGGGTCTGAAACAGTCAACTTAAATTAATCTTTAATCACATGTATCTGGCAAACGGTGATAGATAATTCAACCAAATTTGTTTCTGCTTCTAGGAATAATATTCTCTGAAGAATGATGTCATAGCTGACATTGGCCAACATGGTGAATTTTTCTGAAAAGTCTTTTACACTGAATATCAAGTGAAATTTGGTCATTTTGATAATGTATTAGTTACTGTTTACTTCTTAGACAAAACGTCATGTGAAGGTCAAACACTGTGTGGAGGTCAAACAGGAATCTTGAAGACCTAAGTATTGACGCGTCAATCCTAGTTGAATTTGGACTTATTTTTCATTAGAGTTTCTCATTAAACTGACTTAGTTTCATATTAAAATAAACATCTCGGCGTTAATGGTTATAGTAGATGAGTAACATTACAAGATAATATCGGCCCTGGTGGGAGGGTATTATCTGGGGATGGAGGGCCTTATAAACGTAAGTAGGGCCCTCATGTCAGGGTATTATCTGAGCTGATGAGGCCCTCTCATACGCATGATGGAAGTTGCACGGGATAAAGACTGAAGAAAACAGGTATTAAAACTACCGTGAAGTATATAATTGCACATAACAGTTTAACGTAGCAATATTTATCTTCCGAAAATGTATTAACATCATAGCATTTATTGTTGCATAACTTTATAAATAAAAGTAGTTTGTATCTTCAATTTAATATGAACACATTCACCAATATCCGCCCGACACTATTATGCATGTAAGTTCTGAACAGTGATTGATTGATTGCGTTGGTGATTAGTGCCGCTTGAGCAATATTACAGCCATTAGTGGCGTGTGGATTTAAATGTAATCCTTATTTTATAAACATATGACAGTTCTCGGTTACTCTGTAAATGCGCAACTTCCCGTACAGTATGCATCCAAAACAGTCGCAACGTCCCTTCAGCGTACAGTTTAGTTTTGGTCGAAATATTTGGCCGAAACAGTCAGAAATACTTGATTGGGCATTTATATAACGATATCTACATTCTATCAACATATGAAAGGTTAATTTGAATAATTCCGTTCATCTAAATTGCTGTGATTGGCAAATTTAGACATATTTTCGTTAGGCTTTCGAACGCGATCTCAAGGACAGCTGAAAATCATCATTATACAGAGACCGAAGTTATGTTACATTATAAATGCAGTAGTTTACAAAGCAGTAAAGCTTCATCGGTCCACCAAGACAGTTTAAATCTGTTATAAACAACGTATTAACTAGAACTAACCGTGAACGTGGAGTCGGGGTTGTTTTGTTTTCACTGTACAGTGAGGAATTGGACGTTGCAGAGGTGCAACTTCCGCTTTACCTGTACAGTCGAGTACCCCCTGTGTTATTACCCAATTGCATACAACGGGTGTAGGTGATTTCGTAGGAAGATATTTCGGTGATTTCGTAGGGGGATTGGACGAAATCACCGCTTCTACGAAACGGATCCTCCTACGAAATCACTCGTTCCCAACAGAACACATAAAAAATAGAGCCATGGGCTCTGTAGCTCATCAGACTTTTGATGGAAATAGTTTTTAGCTCACCTTTACGAAGTAAATGTGAGCTTATGTCATGGCGCTTCGTCCGTCGTCCGTCTGTCCGTCCGTCCGTCAGTCAGTCCGTAAACTTTCAGGAAAAAGACTACTCCTCCTAAACGAATCCAGATATCATTCTGAAATTGTAGTATGTTATACCCATGGTGATTCCTCACAGAAAGGTAGACGTTTCAGTTTTGAGAATCCAAGATGGCCGCCATGGCAGCCATATTGAATTTTCAATTAGATTTCAGGAAAAAGACTACTCCTCCTAAACGAATGCATTTATCATTCTGAAATTGTAGTATGTTATACCCATGGTGATTCCTCACAGAAAGGTAGACGTTTCAGTTTTGAGAATCCAAGATGACCGCCATGGCAGCCATATTGAATTTTCAATTTGATTTCAGGAAAAAGACTACTCCTCCTAAACGAATGCAGATATCATTCTGAAATTGTAGTATGTTATACCCATGGTGATTCCTAACAGAAAGGTAGACGTTTCAGTTTTGAGAATCCAAGATGGCCGCCATGGCAGCCATATTGAATTTTCAATTTGATTTCAGGAAAAAGACTACTCCTCCTAAACGAATGCAGATATCATTCTGAAATTGTAGTATGTTATACCCATGGTGATTCCTCACAGAAAGGTAGACGTTTCAGTTTTGAGAATCCAAGATGGCCGCTATGGCAGCCATATTGAATTTTCAATTAGATTTCAGGAAAAAGACTACTCCTCCTAAACGAATCCAGATATCATTCTGAAATTGTAGTATGTTATACCCATGGCGATTCCTCACAGAAAGGTAGACGTTTCAGTTTTGAGAATCCAAGATGGCCGCCATGGCAGCCATATTGAATTTTCAATTAGATTTCAGGAAAAAGACTACTCCTCCTAAACGAATGCATTTATCATTCTGAAATTGTAGTATGTTATACCCATGGTGATTCCTCACAGAAAGGTAGACGTTTCAGTTTTGAGAATCGAAGATGGCCGCCATGGCAGCCATATTGAATTTTCAATTAGATTTCAGGAAAAAGACTACTCCTCCTAAACGAATGCATTTATCATTCTGAAATTGTAGTATGTTATACCCATGGTGATTCCTCACAGAAAGGTAGACGTTTCAGTTTTGAGAATCCAAGATGACCGCCATGGCAGCCATATTGAATTTTCAATTTGATTTCAGGAAAAAGACTACTCCTCCTCAACGAATGCAGATATCATTCTGAAATTGTAGTATGTTATACCCATGGTGATTCCTCACAGAAAGGTAGACGTTTCAGTTTTGAGAATCCAAGACGGCCGCCATGGCAGCCATATTGAATTTTCAATTAGATTTCAGGAAAAAGACTACTCCTCCTAAACGAATGCATTTATCATTCTGAAATTGTAGTATGTTATACCCATGGTGATTCCTCACAGAAAGGTAGACGTTTCAGTTTTGAGAATCCAAGATGACCGCCATGGCAGCCATATTGAATTTTCAATTTGATTTCAGGAAAAAGACTACTCCTCCTAAACGAATGCAGATATCATTCTGAAATTGTAGTATGTTATACCCATGGTGATTCCTAACAGAAAGGTAGACGTTTCAGTTTTGAGAATCCAAGATGGCCGCCATGGCAGCCATATTGAATTTTCAATTTGATTTCAGGAAAAAGACTACTCCTCCTAAACGAATGCAGATATCATTCTGAAATTGTAGTATGTTATACCAATGGTGATTCCTCACAGAAAGGTAGACGTTTCAGTTTTGAGAATCCAAGATGGCCGCTATGGCAGCCATATTGAATTTTCAATTAGATTTCAGGAAAAAGACTACTCCTCCTAAACGAATCCAGATATCATTCTGAAATTGTAGTATGTTATACCCATGGCGATTCCTCACAGAAAGGTAGACGTTTCAGTTTTGAGAATCCAAGATGGCCGCCATGGCAGCCATATTGAATTTTCAATTAGATTTCAGGAAAAAGACTACTCCTCCTAAACGAATGCATTTATCATTCTGAAATTGTAGTATGTTATACCCATGGTGATTCCTCACAGAAAGGTAGACGTTTCAGTTTTGAGAATCGAAGATGGCCGCCATGGCAGCCATATTGAATTTTCAATTAGATTTCAGGAAAAAGACTACTCCTCCTAAACGAATGCATTTATCATTCTGAAATTGTAGTATGTTATACCCATGGTGATTCCTCACAGAAAGGTAGACGTTTCAGTTTTGAGAATCCAAGATGACCGCCATGGCAGCCATATTGAATTTTCAATTTGATTTCAGGAAAAAGACTACTCCTCCTAAACGAATGCAGATATCATTCTGTAATTGTAGTATGTTATACCCATGGTGATTCCTAACAGAAAGGTAGACGTTTCAGTTTTGAGAATCCAAGATGGCCGCCATGGCAGCCATATTGAATTTTCAATTTGATTTCAGGAAAAAGACTACTCCTCCTAAACGAATGCAGATATCATTCTGAAATTGTAGTATGTTATACCCATGGTGATTCCTCACAGAAAGGTAGACGTTTCAGTTTTGAGAATCCAAGATGGCCGCCATGGCAGCCATATTGAGTTTTCAATTAGATTTCAGGAAAAAGACTACTCCTCCTAAACGAATGCATTTATCATTCTGAAATTGTAGTATGTTATACCCATGGTGATTCCTCACAGAAAGGTAGACGTTTCAGTTTTGAGAATCCAAGATGACCGCCATGGCAGCCATATTGAATTTTCAATTTGATTTCAGGAAAAAGACTACTCCTCCTAAACGAATGCAGATATCATTCTGAAATTGTAGTATGTTATACCCATGGTGATTCCTAACAGAAAGGTAGACGTTTCAGTTTTGAGAATCCAAGATGGCCGCCATGGCAGCCATATTGAATTTTCAATTTGATTTCAGGAAAAAGACTACTCCTCCTAAACGAATGCAGATATCATTCTGAAATTGTAGTATGTTATACCCATGGTGATTCCTCACAGAAAGGTAGACGTTTCAGTTTTGAGAATCCAAGATGGCCGCTATGGCAGCCATATTGAATTTTCAATTAGATTTCATGAAAAGACTACTCTTTCTAAACCAATCTAGATATCATTCTGAAATTGTAGTATGTTATAACCATGGTGATTCCTCACAGAAAGGTAGACGTTTCAGTTTTGAGAATCCAAGATGGCCGCTATGGCAGCAATATTGAATTTTCAATTAGATTTCATGAAAAGACTACTCTTTCTAAACCAATCTAGATATCATTCTGAAATTGTAGTATGTTATAACTATGGTGATTCATGAAAAGGACTACCCCTTCTAAACCAATCTAGATATCATTCTGAAATTGTAGTATGTTATACCTATGGTGGTTCCCAACAGAAAGGTAGACGTTTCAGTTTTGAGAATTCAATATGGCAGCCATATTGAATTTTCAATTAGATTTCATGAAAAAGACTACTTCTCCTAAACCAATCTAGATATCATTTTTAAATTGTAGTATGGTATACCTATAGTGATTCCGCACAGAAAGGTAGACGTTTCAGTTTTGAGAATCCAAGATGGCCGCGATAGCAGCCATATTGACTTTTCAGCTGCAGATGACACATCATTATTATTAAATTTTAAGCTTTCATCAAGTGATCACTTGCACCATATAAATTCTCTAATTTGAAATTACTAATCATAATATTATCTTGAATATGGAATATTTAAGATTGTCATGCAAGTTGTTCTATATTTTTAAGTGTTTCTAAAATAAATTAAGATGAAAGACAAACTTATTAAAATCTAAATATTTTTGATATTTAAATACCTACCTCAACTTAAATAGTTGCCACTTACCTTTCTCGATGAGAAAAAGATGTTTACCGCGAATCTTTTCACTGTGTATCCGTTTGGGCTGCTCCCAGCCCACTGCGCATGAGCAGGAAACGTCACATCCAAAGACGAAGTAAATTCAATCTTCCGGTAAGAAAACATCGGAAGCAGGTGTCCAACGAAGTCCGAAGAGGAGGTTGGGCGGGAGTTCATCCTTTAAGTTGAGGTAGGTATTCAAATATCTAAAATATTTAGATTTTAATAAATTTTCAACCTACCTCAACTTAAATAGTTGCCACTGATCCGACAGTAGGGAGGAGGGAGGACGAGTCAAACGTAGAAAAAAGGTCCTCAATGACATCCTCCCAGAGTGCCGCCCGTAAGAGAAGCAGACGGAGAACCCCCCGTTGACGTCAACAACAAAACAACTCAACAAGAGTAGTGAGAAGTAACGAAGTCAAACCTAAGCTACCCTATTTGGCGATGGGGCAGCTAGCTGTAGGGCTACCACCAACGGTCCAAAGGATTGCAGTCCCTCCACATCCTCGACGGCCAGGTCCCGGAGGTGGTCGATCGCCAAAAGCAGCTTTCCAAAATCGTTGAAACGGAGCAGATGAAGAGCCCTGGTGGAGGCAAGTGCTTGAATTCCGTGAAGGTTGCTGCAGCCAGGATAACAGTCCGGAGCCACAGGGAGGGGGTGTTCCTGGTCACCTCGCCTTTCACCACTGGTGAGAAGGGGATAAAAAGTCTCTTCCTGGTGCCACGACGAGAAGCAGAGCGGTAGATAAACTCTCGAAGTGCATGAACAGGACAAAGAGAGAACTCCTCAACCTCCGACGAAGAGACGATCTTGGAGAGAGGAGGGATGGTAAAAGTCCTGCCAGGCTGGCCTGGGAGCTGGTTCTTGGCGACGAAGTCCCGGAGCAGAACAAGGTGCACAGACTCCTTCCTGGATTGCTCGAAATGGATCCTAGTGACGTCCAGAGCGTGGAGTTCGCTGACCCGGGCAGCCGTAGCAAAGGAGAGGAGAAACGTAGTCTTCCTCGAGAAGTGTTCAAAGGAGGCCTCTGACAGGGGCTCGAAAGGGGGCTCCTCGGAGGTACTTGAGTATGACGTTGAGGTCCCAAGCTGGCGGTCGGAACTACAGCTTCTGGTCCTCCAGCTTGAAAGACTTGAGGAGGGTCACCAACTCAGGAACCTTGGAGAACTTCCTGTCCGTCTTCACAGCGAGGGCCGAGTTGAAAGCAGACAGGTAGGTAGAGATGGTCCCGCCCTTCAGATGACGCTTCTGACGCAGATGAAGGAGGAAGTTTGCCCGAACTGAGGGTCCACTGACATGGGATGGCGTCCAGCGGCACTGCAGTATTCCTCAAAGGTCACCCACTTGTCGTCAAGAGCGACCTCGTGGAGATTCTGTGGGCTTGGAGATTGCGCTGGCCACACGTCTGGAGTATCCCTTGGCACGGAGTGATCTCTGAAGATGGTCCAGACGTGCAGAAAGTTTCTCTTTGGAACCAGATGGAACTGGTGACTGTGAGGATGCAGGAGTAGATTTCGCCACTGGGGAAGCGGAAGAGGGTCTCTTTCGGCGTGCAGGAGAAGATCCGGGAACCACCCCTTTGCTGGCCAGTAGGGCGCGACCAAAGTCGGTCGAAGGAGATCAGTGTCCTTGATCTGGTTATGACTTGGGTAGGAGAGTCGGAGGTGGAAAAAGCGTACGCATCCAGATTCTCCCGCGACAAGGACATTGCGTCTACGGCCCTCGCAGCTGGGTCGGGGATATGAGACACGTACACCGGAAGCTGGTGGTTCTGCTTTGTGGCGAACAGGTTGAGGAGAGGACGGTGGATCTGAGCGGCGAGAGAGCGAAGGTCTCCGGATTCAGCATCCATTGCGTGGACAACAGCTAGTCTGGTCTGGAGAGGGCATCCGCAAGGACGACCCTGCAGCCTGGAATGTGACGAGCCCGAATGAGAACCTGATTGTCGTCCACCAGCTGGAAGAGTTGGAGAGCCTGGTCTAGAAGACGGGGAGAGCCTGGTCTAGAAGACGGGGAGAGCCTGTCGTGCCCTGCTTCTTGATGGTCTTAGGTGCTAGGCTGAGGAGGTGGCTTCGGATCCATACGTGGCGTAGGGTCACGAGGAGTCGCAGAGCAACTAGGCGAGGTAGAGAACTGCAACATCGTACTGCGGAGTCTCTGGGCAAAATGCTTGCCTTGCTCCGAGGCAAACAGCTGGAAGTCCTGGGGAGAGAGGTGACAACACTCGCAACAGCGCGAGTCAATGGAGCAGGACCACAGGATACAGTCGGGGCAGCGTCCGAGGGGGTCCTTAGCAGACTTGGCCGGAGGACACTAGGAGCAAAGAAAACTGGGCATAAATCACCAAGACACCAAGTGGGCTGGGAGGGAAGACGACAGGAAGAGCCAACAGAGATCTGTCCAAGGGCATGGAGCCGGTGCACCCACCGGCGTGAGGTTGAGGGGCTCCTAGATCGGCAGGGGGAGGAGGAGCGTCTCGAAGTTCCTCGAGGGGCACACCACGAAAGCTGGCATTAGCGCTGGTCAGAGCGCTGGGGGCCGGTCAAGTGCTGACGTTGGTCCTGATCCCAAGGCTGGTAGGAGCTCGGATCCAGGCGCTAAACTTACTGTAGGTAACAGCATCTGACCAGGAATTGGTCCTGGCGCCGGTGATGGCACCGGCGCTGGTCTGGGCCTAGCCCAGACTACAGGCGCTAGTCCTAATCCTGAGGTTGGTAGAAGCTCGGAAAAGGGTGCTAATCCTACTGCTGAACGCACCAAAGGTCCTGCCGCTGGTCCATGTGATGATGCCGGCGCCGGTGATGGCGCTGGTGTTTGTCTAGGCGTAACTCGGAGTCCTGTCAGAGTAGGCGGTAGTCCTGACAATGGCCCTGGCGCTGGTCCAAGTGTTGGCGCCAGCGACAGTGATGGCGCCGGCGCTGGCCTAGGTGAAGATCAAAGACAACTCAGAGTACTGGCACTGGTCCTGGCATAGGTCCTGGCGCTGGTCCAGGTGTTGGCGCCGGTGCCGATGATGGCGACAGCGCTGGTCTAGGTGAAGCTAAAAAGACAACACAGAGTGCTGGCGCTGGTCCAAGCGTTGGCGCCGGCGGCGGTGATGGCGCCGGCGCTGGTCTAAATGAAGTCCAAAAGACAACACAGGGTACTGGCGCTGGTTCAAGCAAAGGCGCCTAAATAAAGCTCACAGACAAGACAGGATACTGGTCTAGGTGAAGCTCCAAAACATGACAGGATTAGGCACTGATCCAATCGTTGGCGCCGGCGCCGGTGCTGGTCTAGGTGTAGTCCAAGGACAACAATACATTTATTTAATATAATATATAAAATATAATAAATTAAAAAAATTCCCAATAAATCTTTTTAAATTTCTATTATATTTTATTCTTATCATTGGCAAGCTTTTTCCTTCTCCCATAATTTATTTCCCCATATTTATAAATTTGGGTATTTATTTTATAACCTCCTTTTAGAAAAAAAAAAAATAAAAGCTTGCTTTGCCCACACCCTGGCATGTTCTGCTTCTCTTACAGTTCTTTGCTAGAGTTTTGTGTGGCTTGTCCTGTCCTAGTCGGCAAGGACCCTTCCAGATCCCGTTGTCCCTTGGGACCTTTCCTGCTGGGTGTTCGTTCGTGCCTTGTGGGTATCCTTGGGATGCTCACCTCCAAGGCTAGCGCCTGGACCAGCGCCTCTACCAGCGTCAGGACCAGCGCCCTGACCAGTGGCAGGACCAGCACCAGCACTCTTGAGTACTCTGTACTCCGAGCTACGTCTGACCAGCACCTTCACTCTGAGTACTCTTTACTCTGAGCTACGTCTGAACCAGCGCCAGCGCCAGGACCAGTGCTGGGGCTAGCGCCAGGAGCAGCGCCAGGACCAGCGCCTCGCCTGGACCAACGCCTGGACCAGTGCCGGGACCAGCGCCCTGACCAGGGGCAGGACCAGCACCAGCACTCTGAGTACTCTGTACTCCGAGCTACGTCTGACCATCACCAGCACTCTGAGTACTCTGTACTTTCAGCTACGTCTGAACCAGCGCCTGGACCAGCGCCGGCACTAGCGCCAGGAGCAGCGCTAGGACCAGCGCCTAGCCAGGACCAGCGCCAGGAGCAGCGCTAGGACCAGCGCCTTGACCAGCGCCAGGACCAGTTCCAGCACTCTAGTATTATATTTATAATTAATAATTATAATGAGAATTATAATTATATATAATTAAATATAATAGTAATATGATATGGGGTGATAAGGGATAAATATAATTTAAAAAATAAAAAAATATTATATTTTAAAATGTTTATAAGATTAAATTATTATATATAAAATTATAAATTATAATGAAAATTATAATTATAATTAAATATAATAGTAATGTGATATGCCAAAGATAAGGCATAAATATAATAGAATTTAAAACATTTTAAATTTATTATATTTTATAAAATTTATTAAGTAAAGTATTATATTTGAAAAATTATAAATTATAATGAAAATTATAATTATATATGATAAGATATAATAGAAATAAGATATACATTTGGAGAAAAAACAAATGTTAGAAGAAGACCAAAAGCAAACAGGACATTACAAACACCGGGTGTATTGACCCAGACCAAGTGGAGAGGGAATACCATTTTGTTATGAATGCGAGAACGCGAAAGTTCGCGAAGCAAGACAAAGTGCAAAAATGGGAAAATAAGGACATGAAGAAAGTGATAAAGACGTAAGAGAGCAGCAATAAGAAACTGCTAAGGTATAGAAAGGGATAAAAAAAAAAAAAAAAAAGCGTAGAAAACAGCGGATTACGAGAGTGAAAAAGAAACACAAGTGAACTCAGTGAGTGAGAAAGGAAGATTGAATTTACTTCGTCTTTGGATGTGACGTTTCCCGCTCATGCGCAGTGGGCTGGGAGCAGCCCAAACGGATACACAGTGAAAAGAATCGCGGTAAACATCTTTTTCTATCGAGAAAGGTAAGTGGCAACTATTTAAGTTGAGGTGGGTTAAAAATATAATTAATTAATTTGTTTAAAATCTTTATAGCAACTAGCTGCAAAAACCCAATCACATTAAACATCATGTTAAATTTTAAACAATGGTATCTCCCTTATATTCCTTTAAATACCACACATAAGGGGTCAACCAGAGTTCAGATATTCCTGTTAAGTCCACTATGCTTTTCTAATACACATCCCAATACATGCTGCTAGCATCACAGTGTCAGCTGCTAGTCTGTTGCATAATCAACCTGACCCAATTGATATGGTAGAGCGTTATGCTATATGGCCATGTGTATGCAATAAGAGTTATGGAAATTAGACTTGTATTCTCATGACCGTGATATGTTCTTTCTAAGAATAACAACTTACACAAAACTTGTCAACAATAAGCTTTGTGTTTAGCAATCTACATGATAAGTTGACGTGGAAAGAGTTATTTTGCATCAGGTTCCAGTTCCTGTGTTTTACTCATATTTGTACCATTTCTTTATCTAACATAAATTCTTCTTGACACAAAATCAATTTAGGACATAAGCTAACTTGTTTTGTGAAATTATATATATTTTTCACAACAATGCATGTTCTCCCCCGTCAAGTCTTTAAAAACCACACATAAGGGCTTAGCCAGAGTTCAGGTTTACATGCTCAGCACACTATGCTTCTCCAAATACACAAAGCCAAATACACAAATTGCTACAGTCTCCTAATAAACATGATGGCAGCCAAAATCAATTATCATATAAAAGATGGTTACACAATTAAACCATATTACCACGTCATTCATTTTAAGGTGAGCTTCTGTACCCTCGGTACTTTTATTTTATTTTGTTCTGACCTGTTATGTTTCCTTGTGTTAGGCATAATCACGGGTGACAGTCGATTTTTGTTAGTAGCCGCGCTCGACACGACTTCACCGCGCAGGGGCATGACCTGAAGTCGGGTTTGTTAGTTTATAATAATGCACATTTTTACATGATAAAGATTAATGAATGTCAATACATTTTTCTTGCGTAAATACAGCAAACTTGAGTGTACACAAAACTTTGCTTCGCTTTCGGTCTTACTTTCCGCTCAGCTTTCTTTCCTCAGGTTTTGAAAACCCAAGCATAACCTCGTTCTCGTGTTTTAATTCTAACACAACACAAAAACTGCTTCTCTTTACTCAGCATTATATATCTGTTATAGTAAATACTCGCTGATCCATAGCCCCTCTTTATACCTACTCATGTAATATTTATTTATTCTAATAATTAATTCTCCCATTATCAATATTCAGTTGAGCATCCATTATGACATATAAATAATGTGTACTGGTCTGGCAGTTTCTTATCCTTTGGAGATTGCAATTGTCGTTCCCTGGCTACCATTCTCAATTCTGCCAGAGCCGTGCAGTTGGTCATCATCAGTTGTTCTTAGATCAAGCCACAAAGTGCATCTGTCAGTTCAAAACCTACCTATAGGCATACTCTTATCAGTCAGATATAAATTTTCATCACCATATTTGTTTCTGAATGACGCTATATACTGGGAAGTTTCTTAATTCACCCCATAAATTATGTTTACGCATAATAAGATGACTGTAAAGTTGATTTGAGACGCCTTCAATAATCATTTGTATAGTAATGATTTTAGGATTAAAAAATGATTCAGTCATTCTGTCAACCCAGCGGTAGGGGTTTTGAATATCATCAAAACACCTTTCATTGATCTAGTAGGTAGATTGTTTGAACATTCGATTTAGAAAGTGTTCGTACTAGCAGGTCCTCAAAATCATTATATGTACAATATGTTACATCACAAAGATATGAATACTTATGATTTTGGGGTGGGGCTGCCTGTCTTGTCTTGTCACTGTCTTGTGTAATTTTCACATATACATTTATATAGATTCTAGATATTTTTACATATATAATAAGTACGTGTTTTGAGAAGATTTACTTAAGGAAGCCCCATTTTGTTCAAATACAATTTAGTTCAATGCTATACTTGACATCAATGACGGTCGCGTCAATAAAATTGTTTTAGCATAACTAACAAAAGTCGTTTTTCCATATCAAAAGAAAGTATACAATATGTGTGTTACAGTGTATGAAAAGGGAAAGTAGATATAACATTTGTTGCTTACAGTGAATGAAAAGGGGTGGTAAATGACTAACGAACAAAGTTATACCTTATGTGTCTGATTACGAAACGGTAAGTTTAATCAGAACAATGCCGTAGTTTATAAGCGAAAGTGAATGTAATAAAGGTATCGGATAGTTAGTAACACAGAATAATAGATAACACTTAATCTATCTGATTCTGTATAACAAAGGAAATTATATGCATGCAATATATATTGCCCATGTCAAAGTAAATTAAATGTACTCTACATATCAGATATTGTATGACTAAAACACTTAATATACCATATACGCATAGGACATCGTAATAAATACAGTATACATTCCTTATAGTGTATGGGAACAGAAAGTAGAATTGATGTGTATGATTGATAACATATGACTGGAAAGTAAATAAAGTATTATTTAATATACTCTCCGTGATGGTTAACAATATGCCCAATTATCCTAATCTGTCTAATCCCGACAATCCTTACACAGAGTAAGACAGAGTTATCGCTCAAGTGAACTGCACTCAGTGCTCACCACCAGGTGGCCTACCTTATATGGTCATTGCTTCTTCTGAGGGACAGACACGAAGCCGAACGCAACCGAGGGGAGGCCGGGAGGGAACTTACGATTGTTAACTATCAACGGTGAGTATAAATAATGATGTTTAATCAAAGACATGCTATTATTTAATATACTCTCCGTGAAAGTTAACAATATGCCCGAATACCACAGTGGTGGAGGGGAGCGAGAGGCCGCTAAGAGGGATAGCTCTGTCTTAACAAAGAAACAAGTTGGTGAGCCGTGTAAGGATTGTCGGGATTAGAAATGAGTGCGCATGCGTCAACATGAATGGACGTGTTTTTCTGCTCTGAGTAACTGCCACATATATTCAAAGAAAATAGTGAGTTTAAAGCACCAGCCATACAAAATTACACCACTGACAGTATGGGAAAGAAGTTTATATCGCCCGACCCCGAGCAAACCAGCAAGAAACGGAAGAAACAGGCATCTTCAACGACCAACCCCACGATAACAGGTGACGATACATCACATCTTAATATGACTCCACAAAACCCCAATGTCGAGGGAGCAGCTAGCCTAGTCGGTGAGTCTCGACAAAATATACAGCAGAACAGTCACCTTCATAACCCATACCAGGTATTCACTCCCCAATATACCCAGCAACACTTTCCATACCAGTTGAACCCCCTCACTCAACCCCTACCCGTGAGTCCTGACACCATGTCACCAGTCATGTTAAAACTTGAACAGATTGACAAGAAACTTGGCAAACTTGACAATATTGAAAAGGACATGAGAGACATTAAAACTAAAATTGCAACTCTTGAGGTGAAAGTGGGTGCTATTGATGACGTCAGAAAGAGGGTGGGAGTCCTTGAGGCAAGTGCTGCGTTTGTTAGTACCAGCTATGATGAGTTGAAGGAAAGTAGGGACCAAATGGAAGAAGATTTGAGATTAATTAAAGAACAGATTAACTCTTTCTCAGACCAACAGGAAAATCACAAGAAATTGAAAGAGGCCCTAATCGATCAAAGATGCCGGTCGATGAGAGATAATCTTATCTTTACTAATATTCCCGAACAAACACCAACCACATCTGAACCTTTCGAGGACTGTGAACAACTGTTGAGGACCTTCATATCCACTGAGCTAAAACATGAAAACCAAAACATTCAATTTAAACGTGTCCACAGGATAGGACCCAAAAAATCACTTAGAAATCCCCAGGAAAGCTCAAGACCACGCCCTATTATAGCTAAATTCCTTGTGACTAAGGAAAGGGATGCTGTCAAGAGGTGTGGGAAGGAACTAAAGGGCAAGCCCTATCATATCATTGAACAGTTTCCAGAGGAGATCAATGAATACAGGAAGAGTGTTCTACTTCCACTCTGTAAGGAGACTAGGAATAGAGGGCAGAAAGCTGCTATTGTAGTGGACAGACTATATATCAACAACAATCTGCATACCCCTCCCCCTCCCCCTTACAGGGTACCCCAGCACAGATCCCCCTCCCAGACCCCATACAGACCCTACTAGGGGGGCGCTGGTGGGCAGGAGCCTTTCTGCTGTGACAGAACGAAGATATGTGAGCATCATAACAATGTAAACAATTACTTAGCAAACACTGCTTCATGTGATAACAATAACAGACTTCAAACTCAAGATAAATATAAAAAACATGAAATAACAAATGTAAATAACAATGAAAAAATCAGTAACTTTACACCAATCTTTGACTGTATTCCTCCAACCTATGAGAATCAGTGTGATCCAATCTTTCATTTTGATCTAAATGTTTCTAGACACCAAAGTGATGATGAGCAAAGAGACAATTGTACTATAGGACCTAATGTAGGTTGCTGTAACACTCATGCTGGTGTAGAGAAGGATCAGTCTACTGACCATACAAATCATGGAAGTGTAAGTGAACACCATAGCTCTGGTAAGGATGTTGATAATGTTCATGTTTTTATCTGTACTGGTACATATGCTGATGCTCAAGATAGTGATGCTACAAATGGTGATGTTGTTCATATTAAGAATGATGATCAGGATGGTGATCAATACGAAAATATTTATGATGATGATGTTGCAAATGAAGGTATAGATGATGATGATGATGATAATGATGATGCAAATGGTAATGATGTTACAGATCATGATGATGGTGATGATAATCATAATGATAACTAGGGTTGCCCAGGCAACTCTGACGGTCTTCAGACCGCTGTTCAATTCGTAAGGTGCATTTTAATGTATCACAATGCTGGAATGTCATTATGCATCATCTTGAGCAATCTGCATGTCTCTGGTAGTCCATTTCCGGTTAAAATGTGCAAGGTCGTACAGTAAATTCAAAATGGCGCCTTAACCATGTGACCTACGAAGTCGTCATGATTGCCTTTTTTCTTCCTCAGGTCAATGCGCATCTTCATGTGAAATTTCAAGTTACTAAGTGCATTTTGAAAATTGTGCCCATGTTAAAAAATTTCGGAATCCGAAATTTCAATTTTTGAAGCCCTGTAAAAACCGGAAATGACTGTTCGCGATTGATTTTATTCTTGATTCTTGTAGACCTAATGCATGTCTAGCTCTCATGCAAAAATCATGAAATTTTATGGCCAGGTTATTGAGCTATGAGCCCTTGAAGTTTGCGATTTTTCGTTTTTGGTCAACTTTGAAAGGTCACAGTTTGAAAAGTATTAAAGCTAGGACTTTGAAAGTTGTCTAAATTTGAAGAACTATGCTTCAGCTACATATTGTGCAAAGTTCAGTTCTATGGTGCAAGTTTCTTCAGAGAAGAAGAGTTTCAAAGGTGGCAGGGGTCAGAAATGGTCCAAAATGCACTAAAAGCAAGATGGCGGCCAAATCACGTGACCTAATGATTCTTCATGATTGACTTTTTTCTTCAGCACGTCAATGCGCATCTTCAGTGAAAATTTCAAGTCTCTAAGTGCATTTTGGAAGTATATATCCGGAAACGGATTTCCATTGTATAGGGTTCAGCACAGAGATTATCAGTTCTGAAAGTTTCATGCAATTTGCTTCAGTAGTTTTGGAGCAATCGTGAAGACAAAATCGTGGAAAATAATAATAATCAGGATAATAACAATAGGTCTTTGACTTTCGTCTGTTCAAAGACCTAATGATGATGATGTAAATAATACTGCTTCAGGTATAAAATTACTAAGCATTAATGTTTGTGGATTGAGAAAACGCCTTGAATACAATGAGTTTTTAGACCTGGTAAGAAGTAAACATGTAATTGGTTTACAAGAAACAAAAACTGACAGCTTAGATGACATTTGTATTGATGGTTTTACTCTGTTTATCAAACATAGAAAAAAAGCTTCAAAGAAATCAGGAGGTATTGGTTTAGCAGTTAGAAATGAGTACAGCAAATATATTGATTGTTTGAAATTTAGAATTGAAATCTTTGTATTGCTAATGGAAGACTTGGCCAAGATAAAGGTATAGGAAAAGCTACCTGTATGGATAAAAATTTGATTGATTATGTCATTGCCTCCCCAATGTGTTTACAACTGTTTGTTGATTTCAATGTCCTAGATTTCTCACCTCTGACCTCTGACGTACACAGCCCTATCTCATTTGCATTGACCTCTGACATACATAACCCAGTTATAGATGAAAAACTCGAAAATACAGTTTCTAACGCAGATAGACTGATTCAGCCAAAACAATACGAACAAGAAAAGCGACATGAATATTTGAAAAACATAGATATTGATAACATTAAATCACTTACAAACGAAGCTAGTGCTGCACGCACGGGCCAGTGTGATCTCTCATCAGTTAACAAACTCGTCGATAACATCGCGCACGTGCTAGTCAACGCCGCACGCGCAACATTCGGAGACAGAATGTACATACCCTATACAGCTAACCGTAAGAAAGACAAACCGTGGTTTGGAAAAGAATGTAGGACTAGACGTAAACAATTTAATACAGCAAGAAGACGCGTTAAAAAATGTAAATCTGAACTTAACATCAGAAATTTCCGAAGTGAATCAAAAGCGTATAAACAGTGTATGGATAAGTATATAAGGAGACATAGAACAAAATTACAAAACGTGTTCCGTGATAAGATAAAACGAAAGCCGAAAGAGTTTTGGAATATTTTGAAAGATAAAAATCGACAATTTGATAAAACTTTGCCTGACCTTGATACCTTTTATAAACATTTTAATACACAAGACGCCGTTGACGATGAACAATTTGTATGTGACGATCTCGATGATGCTGATACTCATTATGATTGCGATAGCCTGAATAAGGATATTGAAATCGATGAAATCATTAAAGCGGCAAAACAACTGAAGCGAAACAAAGCTGCTGGGATTGACTCTGTTGTAAATGAATATATTATTGACAGTGTTGACTTACTAGCTCCGTTTTATTACGAATTATTTCATCTTGTATTCTCATCAGGAAATATTCCTGACAGTTGGCTGATTGGAATTATCAAACCAATTTATAAGAACAAAGGTAATAAGCTTGATCCAAATTCATATAGACCTATTACGATATTGAGTTGTATCAGTAAATCATTTACACACATTCTTAATGCTAGACTAACAGCATTTCTTGAGACAAATAATATCCTAATCCAAGCCCAGGCGGGTTTCAGAAAAATTTTTACTACTTCAGATAACATTTTTTGTCCTCCAAATGTTAACTATATATAAAGCCTAACTCCGACATAGAACACATCGTGAACTGGGCAGACAAATGGCAGGTGAAGTTTAACCCAGATAAAACAGAAACAATAACGTTTTCTCGCAAAGTTCACCCTTCTGATATCCAATTACAAATGAGTGGCACAAAAATAACTGAAGTTTAAGAACACAAACATTTAGGTCTAACATTACAACATAACTGCCAATGGAATTCCCACATTGAAGATATTGTCAAAAAGGTAAGCCCCATAATCAACTGTTTTAGAAGTTTCAAATATCGGCTTACTAGAAAAAGCTTAGAAACCATGTTTCATTCTTTCATTCTACCCCACTTCGATTATTGTAGCATTATTTGGGACAATTGTACTCAACAACAAAGTTTTCTACTTGAGAAATTGCATTTAGATGCATTACGAACAATTTGTGGTGCAATAAGAGGAACAAGTCATGAAAGAATTTACAAAGAAACTAATGCAAAGCCCCTCAGAGAGAGGAGAACTGATTTAAATTTTGTGTCTATTTTATAAGATGATAAATAAATTAACTCCCAACTACTTAAGCGATCTTGTGCCCGACTCAGTCAGCCTCACGTCAAATTATAATCTTAGAAATCAGTCCGACCTTCAAAACACACGCTGTAAAACACAACTTTATGCTAATTCCTTTTTTCCAGATACAACCAGACTTTGGAATGAGCTTCCCGAAAATACTAAGAATGCAGAGTCTGTACGCGATTTCAAACACCAATTACACAAGGAACTATCCTTCCATATTCATTTTGATCTCAACTTTGGACCCCGACTCTCACACATCTTACACTCTCGCCTAAGACTTGGTTTTAGCGATCTTAATACCGACAAATACAGAAGATTTATATACGATACACCCGCTTGCTCATGTGGTCACACAAACGAATATGCATTTCATTACTTTTTTACCTGTCCTAACTATTCAGTTTTGAGATCTAATTGTTATTTTTATGAGAAAGGTTTTAATCTAAAAAGTGTACTTTATGGTAATGCAGCTGAAGGTAACGAAATAAATCAGAAATTATTAGAATCTGTTCATTTCTTTATAACTCATTCAAAAAGATTTGACAACACATAAGACGTTATTACAAGTTATTTTTATATTCTTTCTTTCTTTGCTCGCGATTGTCCGGCCTGAGAGAAATCAGAGTTGTCAGAAGTGATTAACTCAGTGAGTAACATTCTTATTATATTCCTCTATATGTTTGTCATATATATAATTATTGTTTCATGTAAAGGTATGTCCTTTCTATCCTATCGTGAATTGTTTATGTATACTTATGTATGGGAGAGGTATTTATATAAGCCTTATGGCTTGTTTACCAATCCCTTTTGAATGAATAAAATATGTTTAAATCATAATGAAGCAAAGTAGGTACGCACAGTTTAATATAGGTCTGTTTAGCGAAATAGAATACTGTACTTATTACTAATTATTACTTTTGTATATTGTGTATGACAAAAAGAAGTTGTATAACCTTTATGTCCGGTAGCGTGCGATAAAGGCAAATTGTATTTAATACATGTCTGTGAAATTTATGAAATGTATCTTTCTAGCACAAACTCTTGTCTTCGTAACTCTGTGTTTGTATTACTACGCTCTTTGAATACCCGTGAGAGGTATGGGATGGTCGTGCTCAATATCAGACAAGTGAAAATAGGAATAATTGTTTTTGAACGATAATTGTTTCTTGATTCCCAAAATGATGTGAAACTGGATTGGAAATATATTGGCTGAACGCAGGATAAACCGCAAACGTTAATTTATAGCATATGAAATGATATGACAATCACAGGGGGTACTCGACTGTACAGGTAAAGCGGAAGTTGCACCTCTGCAACGTCCAATTCCTCACTGTACAGTGAAAACAAAACAACCCCGACTCCACGTTCACGGTTAGTTCTAGTAATATTCACCTTCTGAGAGTTGAAACGTGTAAAATATGAAACTTTTAAGTATTTCTCTACATATTTATAAAGGCATAATTACGATAATGTTTCAATTCTTGTCATACTTGCCCATTTCAAGTGACTGCCCGTTCGAAGCTAATTTAGCGATCGCGAAATTGACTGTTTAACTCATGTTGCGGACTATGTAGAGGTCATTTGATGATTGTTGTAACTTATACAGTAAAATAATGCGTATTCAAAGGCCCATGTGGTGTATCAATGCTTATTTCATTACATTTAAAGAGAAACAAGACAAAATATAGACTGTACGCCCTGATGGACGTTGCACCGGCACTGTACGGGGAGTTACATATAATAACAGTTATACTGTACGGGGAGTTGGTACGTTATGATACATGTCCCCAATACATTAAAGAGACACTCCGCGAGTTCTTTGGGGTCACATATGGGAGACTCTACAAATAGTGTCATCTGATCGAGAAATATCCATTCTTACAGTAAAGAATCATTTTAATGCTAATCGATGTCGTCTAGTGACAAGTGGAAGGTTTGAGGTCGCGATTGTGATCGAAAACCGGACAATGACGCGCGCTAATCAGTCAAACGTATTTTTGGAAACGTATGTAAAGCAGTCAGAATTACGGGTACGAGTTGGATTTGTTTCATAGGTTATATAACGAGTATTCGTGGAAATCATACTTGTAATTTTGATTTCCACGAACCTATAGGACTGTTTTAAGATGTTCGTTGAACACAAGCATTTGTCATATATTTGTCATTTGGAAATGAATACATGAGATGTTTTGAATTTATATAACACATTTTACCATTTAGGTTCGTATCAAAGCAAAACACTATGTGATGAAACTCACGGAATGTCTCTTTAAGGTGGATTTATTTTACTTTTCAGGCTACGTGTATGGAGTGTAACCAACCGATTTTCATGAAACTTTCAGGGATTGTAGAGTATGACCTAACTTAGAAATGCACGAGCCAGATTTTTGAATTTCGATTTTGATTTTGAGTTATCTCCCCTTAAAATCAAAATTTCAAACCTTAATTTTTCGGTAACTATGGGAGATAATTGTATAAAACTTTCGCCAAAATGTGGGCAACATCATTCTCCATCGACTAAGCCCATAGCAGTGTTCGGCCGTATAAATAGATTTTTTTCTATTTTCGAAAATCTGAAATTTTGGCGAAATTTCGCGGTTCAGACGCGTCTTTGAAAATCTTCTCCTCAGTAACGGTAGTACATACAGACGCATGCTATAGCTCATTTTAAAGCTGAGAGATTGCTTCACATAAATTTGTCATATCAAGTTTAAATTTGTAGTGGTTTTTAAACTACAGCAGTTTCAAAAAGGATCTTTTAAAATAAAGGATTTTCATGCGTCACGTTCAAAGGGACACTACTCGTTAAGGAAATGTCAAGAATTAAATCTGTTTGATGCATTCTGTTCTACAATGATAGTTCAACAAGTTCACTACAGGTCATTATTATATAAAAGTTCATATTAAAGGAAATATGTTGACATAAAGAGATTTTTTATATTTTTCGGCGATTTTAACATTTTTCGAGGGTTATTTTACTTTGAGAATTTTAGTTTGAAAACTTTTACAGATAGAAATTTTATCGTTGATGTTTTGTGAAGCAGATGTAATGAGTAGACAGAAAAAAATATCAACAAGTCCGGATAATTTTTTTCCTGTCCATGACCGGTCCTTGAATATTGCGATTTTGGGAAAATCCTCATTTTTGGCACATTTCAAAATTCCACAGTTTCTTTATTAAGTAAGATATCTTTAAATTGATTGCATTTTTACATGCGCTATTCCAAGCACAACCTTTCCTATGTTGCACTTTATCATGAAAATTTTGATAATTAAGGAGCTAGAGGGACCAACATGAAGTAGGGGTCTAAAACTAATCAAATTTCAGTGTTTTCAACAAAGTTCCAAAGTTCATTACTCCATTACTATTTAAGTTATCAAAACAAAACATACATCTTTGTATGTGGATAAACAAGACCATAATTGTTTCTGATATACCTTATGAGTGAAATATCAATAGTTAAAGTGTAAGGTTTCATTACATTATACAGGGGTCTGAAACAGTCAACTTAAATTAATCTTTAATCACATGTATCTGGCAAACGGTGATAGATAATTCAACCAAATTTGTTTCTGCTTCTAGGAATAATATTCTCTGAAGAATGATGTCATAGCTGACATTGGCCAACATGGTGAATTTTTCTGAAAAGTCTTTTACACTGAATATCAAGTGAAATTTGGTCATTTTGATAATGTATTAGTTACTGTTTACTTCTTAGACAAAACGTCATGTGAAGGTCAAACACTGTGTGGAGGTCAAACAGGAATCTTGAAGACCTAAGTATTGACGCGTCAATCCTAGTTGAATTTGGACTTATTTTTCATTAGAGTTTCTCATTAAACTGACTTAGTTTCATATTAAAATAAACATCTCGGCGTTAATGGTTATAGTAGATGAGTAACATTACAAGATAATATCGGCCCTGGTGGGAGGGTATTATCTGGGGATGGAGGGCCTTATAAACGTAAGTAGGGCCCTCATGTCAGGGTATTATCTGAGCTGATGAGGCCCTCTCATACGCATGATGGAAGTTGCACGGGATAAAGACTGAAGAAAACAGGTATTAAAACTACCGTGAAGTATATAATTGCACATAACAGTTTAACGTAGCAATATTTATCTTCCGAAAATGTATTAACATCATAGCATTTATTGTTGCATAACTTTATAAATAAAAGTAGTTTGTATCTTCAATTTAATATGAACACATTCACCAATATCCGCCCGACACTATTATGCATGTAAGTTCTGAACAGTGATTGATTGATTGCGTTGGTGATTAGTGCCGCTTGAGCAATATTACAGCCATTAGTGGCGTGTGGATTTAAATGTAATCCTTATTTTATAAACATATGACAGTTCTCGGTTACTCTGTAAATGCGCAACTTCCCGTACAGTATGCATCCAAAACAGTCGCAACGTCCCTTCAGCGTACAGTTTAGTTTTGGTCGAAATATTTGGCCGAAACAGTCAGAAATACTTGATTGGGCATTTATATAACGATATCTACATTCTATCAACATATGAAAGGTTAATTTGAATAATTCCGTTCATCTAAATTGCTGTGATTGGCAAATTTAGACATATTTTCGTTAGGCTTTCGAACGCGATCTCAAGGACAGCTGAAAATCATCATTATACAGAGACCGAAGTTATGTTACATTATAAATGCAGTAGTTTACAAAGCAGTAAAGCTTCATCGGTCCACCAAGACAGTTTAAATCTGTTATAAACAACGTATTAACTAGAACTAACCGTGAACGTGGAGTCGGGGTTGTTTTGTTTTCACTGTACAGTGAGGAATTGGACGTTGCAGAGGTGCAACTTCCGCTTTACCTGTACAGTCGAGTACCCCCTGTGACAATACCATACCTTAAAGATATTTTACCAATCAATGTTACATAAAAATTTATCACCTGACTAATAAAAATTTTAAAAAGATAAAAATTCATATGTTCTATCCATAACGGAACGAAAATCCTTTCGAACTGAGGAATAGTATGTTGATCAAGTCTTTTAATCCAGTATCAAAAATAATCGTTATGCTGCTCCTCTATATTACGATTATGTATCTAGAAACATCAACACTATTCTAGAAAACTTCGTTACGTGTGTAGCTCTTAAATCTTGATCTATTTCGTGTAGGTATATATATTAGTCGAGTTGCTCATTTGGAAATAATCGGGAAAATTAATATCATGACTTGTTTGTTTGTAAATAAATAAATCAGAAATAACTTTCATGATGTCACATTTAAGCCCCTGTCACAACCCATCGTGCGTGCAATTCGTTCGTACGTTTTTTTGGGGAGGCCACGGTCGCTACGTTTTTCTGAAAACGTAGGGTGGATTTATCAAGAACAGCGAGGGAGTTTGCCAACGCACGTCGTACGTACGTGGCCCGTCGACACGTCTGGCAGTGAGGAGCTGCGTGCATCGTACGATGCGCACGTGGTACGTGCGTGTGGCGTGCGTACAACGTGTGTACAACGTGCGTGTGATGTGCGATTGTCACATTGTCGTACGGGGGCCGTGCGTCTCACGTACAGTGTCCTTACACCACGCACGTTGTCAGTGCGTGCTAGTGCAATGAGGTTTTTCCCGCCCGATTGACAGGTGCTTGGTAAACATTGTCACATGTGCTGGCATGTTCTCTTCAAATGATGGCAATCGTCCGTCGGCTCGGCTTATATCCTAAAAAAGGTGCCCAAAACGTGCGTTGTATGTGCTTACTCGGTACGTTGTATGTGCTTACTCGGTACGATCGACGTGAGTTTTTTTTAATTATTTGATAGTTAAACTTTGGACGTGCCGAGTAAGCACGAACTACGCACGTACAACGCACGTTGTACGCACGTGCAACGTGCGTCGTTCGTAGAGAAAGTGTGAGTGGGTAAGCTTGAAAAAAACGCACGATGTCGGTGCGTTGTGCGTGCGGTTGTCGTACAGTGCACGCACGTCGATCGTAAGGAGGAAAATTCGCAGTCCGTTCGTAGACTGCACGCAGCGAAAGTTCTGCATGCACTAAAAGTTCTACGACGAGTCTGCGTGCTCCAAATTTGTCCAAAATCGGTACGGCGTCGGTACCGAGGACGCACGAATTCCCCAATTTACCCAACGTTTTTGTCGGTAGACAGCACGCAGCTGCACGTACGACGGGTTGTGACAGGGGCTTTACGTAACGAACAATACTTGGGACTTCCTTTTGCAATGACTATTAATACACGTATGAACATATTAAAAATTTTGATTGGCTCGAAAAGACAACATTGTGCAACAATGATTAGATGAAGAAGACACAAAATCCAATTATTCCACTCAGTATGTTTCACTTACTTAAATCATTGACAGTTTACTAGACCGTTCACGGAAAATTTACGCTAGATTTTCCAATTACATGTATGTCTTTCTCAAAACTACCAATTTTACATGATCACTCACAAGAATTTTACGCTAGATATTCCAAGATTGAATAGCCATTTCTTGATTTCTGCCCTTCTCACAACTACCAAGTTTCCATTAAGAACTTCGTTATCTATCATGTTCTTTTCATGTGAAGTAGAGTTTCCGAGTATATATCCAAATCGTTTACATGTATGTTGATGGTATTACAAGATGATATCACTCACAGGAAACAAGATTTAATAGCCATTTCTTGATTTGTGTCTTTCTAAAAAGTACAAGTTTGCATTAAAGACTTCTTTTATCATCAATGTCCTTTCGTGTGAAGTAGAGTCTCAGAGTATATATGTAAATCGTATTTGTAATTAAAATTACAAGATGATATCACTCACAGGAAATTAACGCTAGATATTCCAAGATTGAATAGCCATTTTTTTTTATGTGTGCCCTTCTAAAAACTAGTTTTCATTAAGAACTCCGCTTATCATCAATGTCTTATATAAATATGAATTATATACAGTCGAACCTTGCTTACCCAGACGTCGGATATCCGGAAACCTCGCTTTCCGAACGATTTTAGAGTAAAACGAATATTTCCTTAAGGAAATGTACTTACTTATCCGGACCTCATTCTTCCGGATCCGGACGGTAATTCAATTCTTTTTATTTCGGTTTGTAGGCCATAGGCCCATGTACAATATTTAGATAACATTTCAGTATTTTAAGAGTAGACAATTAAAGATATACAATGTTATTTTATTACATGGCTAATGAGCTAACATTTTTCTACGAGAAAGCGCTTCTCCCTATATAATTAGACAAATTTACAAGAGTATGTTTACATTTACTAGTAATTATATTGTTAAATTGAGGAACTGAATTTAACTGACCATTTACATGAATATATCTGTCTCTTATTAAATCATAAGCATTACATTCAAACAAGAAATGAATTATAGTTTCATTCACACCACTTTCACACATTCGACAACACATATCTACATTCACACCTCTTATATTAGCACGTAAAGGGAGAGAATTTAATCTTAAAAGACAAATAGTTCTTCTAACTGTTCGTAGGTTGATAAAATTAACATAAAATTCAACATTCAAAAGAGACTTGATTTCTTTAAAATATACTAAATGAGCAGACTGATTTATCCTTTCAAAAATACGTTGTTTATCACAATCAATAACTCTATTTTTAAAACTATTGATAAATAAGGAGACATCATCCACATCTTGATTATACCAAACATAACCAAACCCATAGGAACCTAGTAAATATTTCACAGAAGTAGCCCACGTTATTCTACCAGCTAAATCTAACTTCCTCATATGTAAATGTGACTGTTTAGGATAACGATCCTCGGACATCCTCAATAATTTACACCAATAAGTAATACATCTTACATAATAACAACATACACATTTAATCTACCGCAATCTGCTAAAACTCCATTACTTGAAACTTGTTTACCAACCCCAAGGACAAATTTGCAAAAGTTAGTGTGAAATATTTCAACCGATATCCTCTCCTCAAACCCCAAGACTTCAGACCCATATAATAAAACAGGTTTAACTTTACTATCAAACAATTTGAACATTAACTTAGCCGGAATACTAGGATATTTTATAAACAGAGATTTTAATGCAAACAGAGCCTTACTAGCTTTACCAACAAGAGTATGAGTACATTTTGTTCACGATAATCTATTTGAGAATAAAACTCCAAGATAACTATAATATGTTGACACTGTAACTGGAATACCATTATAAAACCATTTTTCATATCCACGAAGAAAACCACCATTACGGAAAACCATCACCTGCGTTTTAGCCATATTTACCTCTAAACCCCAAGAGCTGCAATATTTATGTAATAAATCTATCTTCCTCTGCAAACCTATAACAGTATCATCAAATAAATTAAGATCATCTGCATACAAAAGTAACAATAAATCCATATAATCCGAACCAACAAAAATGACCCTGAGATCTGATTTTTGTAACATATCTTGAAATTCCGAAATAAACATTGCGAAAAGAAACGGACTTAAAACACAACCTTGCCGGACGCCACTCACCGATTCAAAATAATCACCAACCGACGAATGAGAGAGTCGAACAGAAGCCAAAATTTTAGAATACATATTCCCTAAAACAGAAAATAATCTACCTCGAACACCTTGCTTGAAAAGCGAATACCACAATAACGTTCTATTAACTGAATCGAATGCTTTTCGAAAGTCGACAAATAAACAATAAAAACGACCACCAGATTTTGAAAGATATTTCTGAACAAGACATTGTAATGTGAAAATGTTATCAATAGTGCTATAACCTTTACGAAATCCAGCTTGAGCTTCTGGAATCTTCTCATAACAATCTGCAAACATGCGTAAACGCTTATTAATGACAATGCAAAATAATTTACCAAAAACATCCATCAGAGATATACCACGATAATTATCAACACTATTTACATATCCTTCCTTGTGCAGGGGTACTATAATGTCTTTCGCCCATTCCTGTGGATACACACCGGAGCTAAGAACATGGTTATAAATCAATACCAGATATGGTGATAATAGGCGAACACAACAAATAATCATTTCAGTTTTAATACCATCGGGCCCGGCAGCTTTTCCACACTTTAAGTCTTTTACGGCTGCTTCAATCTCCTCTTGAGAGATATCACTGTTTAACATACAGTCAACATCATTATCATCATCATCATGGAAATCACAATCAAACTGATCAATATTGTCAAACAATTCTTTAGCTTCATCAATTATCTCACCATCGACAGTTATATTAGTAATATTACACACGCTCTTGAAATAGTCTGTCCACTGTGGGTGTGATAGTGTTAGATGACTTCTGGGCGCCTGTAAGCGATTTAACTTTACTCCAGAAGCATTTGCTGTCTTTTTAAGAGCACAAGTTTACCAGGTCATTAACTTCACTATCGTCATGTTCTGATTTTTTATGTCTACACAGAGATCTGTACTTATTCCTCACTCTACAGTATTCGCGTAATTTTTCTCTATTTCCTGTCAGTCTAAATTCGTTTAGATTTAGCATTTTCTTCTTTATTAAATGTTCACAGTCCCCATCGTACCACAGATAAGGTTTAGGTTGATATCTCGGGTTATGCTTCGACTGCAATCCACTGGTTACTGCACACCTTTGTAGAGTTGATGTCAATTTGTCTACTGCCGTGTCTATATTTCTGTCTAGGAGATCAGAACACTGTTCTAGACTGAATTCCTGTAGCAAATCGCTTACATGCCCAACACACGACTCCTTGCTTTCCTCCTTCCAGTGGAATCTGGGAATGTTGTTCCCCACCTCGTCTTCAGCACGGTCATTGACCGGGGTTACAGGACACAAAATACTCACACTTAGAGGGAAGTGATCTGACTCGTCTCTTGTGTGGACAGTAAACTCTACAATGTTATTAAACAAACAAGTAGAACACAATATATAATCTACAAGACTACAACCATTCTCATTAAAACATGTAAAAGATCCATATTTATCTCCAGAAGATCTCCCATTCAGCATATGCACACCGAAAGTATAGCATAAATTAACGAGATCTTCTCCGTATATGTTTGTTATATCATCTCTTGATTGTCTTGGTATATTGAAAGAATCTGAGGAATAATCCATGTCTTCGATACTTGGAATGTGTCTGTTGTCGTCATCTATGATATAGTCAAATAGATGACCCGTCCTTGCGTTGAAGTCTCCTTCAAGTATGACGTCACAATCTGGATATTCACTGAGTATTTCTGTTAGGCATTGTTCAACATAATCTTTACCTTTACATGATCTCATGTCAGTTGCATTAGAGGAGTTGCTTGGATGAACATAAACAAAGTTTAACAGTAAATGCCTCTGTAAATGAAAAACAGTTTTATTCAAAACGATAGCAATCATGTCTGTATAATTTGTAAAGACCTGAAGTACACCGTGCTGTAAAGAACGACGAACTCTCACCGCCACACCGCCTCTTTTATTAAAGTCTCGGTAATTGTTCAATCCATGTCTGTATATTTGCACTGAAATCTGATTCAGATAACCGGACGGTCCCATCGCTCATTAGCATAGCCACTATCAAAACCGTTTAACCGTTAGCACAATCCACCCGTGTCACTTCATTTGAGACCCGTTACTTGGGGATTTACATGGGAGCACAGATTTTGTCAGTTGTGAAAACATTTTTAAAAAGTTACCAATAACTACCAAGTAGGCTACTGATATCCTGCAGAAGAAGCCTCTACATTTCAAACAGAAGCTTTCCCTAAGTGCGTGCTTATGAGATAGTTTATCAAATTATCTTTCAATAATGACAATAATCACTATATATTCTTACTAAACACAGTAAAGTTTTGATTCAGATAGCCGGACGACTCGCTTTCCGGACGATTTTCATGTGTAACCAAAACCTCCGGATAAACGAGGTTCGACTGTATATAGATGATATTGAAACATTAGACGACTCATACAAACTTTACGCTAGATATTCCAAGAGGTTGAATAGTCGTTTCTTGAAATGTGCCTTTTTCAAACTACCCATTTTACATGATCACTTCCGTGGATCATCAATGTCTTTATCATGCGAAGTAGACATTCAGAATATGAACTCTTATATGAAAATGATATTACAAAATTTTATCATAGCCATTTCTTGAACTGCGCCTTTTTTACAACTAGTCACATTTGAATATGAACCTCGTTAATCATCAAAGTCTTTTTCTTGTGGAGTAGTAGAGTTTCAGAATATGTAAATAAATCGTACATGGAAATGGTATTACAAGATTAAATATTTGTCGGAAAATTCACGCTATAGTTTCCAAGACTGAATATCAGTTTTTAACACTTTATCTTTCATATCTTCCTTCTGTTATGAACTTCGTCGAACATGTATGTCTTTTTCATGTTGAATAGAGTTTCAGAGTATATAAGTATATCGTATACGTTATTGAAATTTCAAAATTAGATCATTCAGCTGAAATATACGCCATATATTACAAGATTAAATTGCTACCTTAATTTTTCATCACTCAAATTATAAAGTACTGTTTGAAACAGGTGTCGCCAATAGTTTATCAGATTTTGCAAGTCGTAATCCTCCTTCATGTGATAATGATTGTTGACAGATGTATCGGTTTATCGAAGAGACTGAGGATTCAGTTGTCAGGAAGGTTGAGATATCCATGCAAGATCTTGTCGATGGGAAGAGTCGTCTACCGTATACGAACAGAGCTGTGTGGCAATCACTTCAGGAGGACTGTGCTGACCTGATGTTATGCGAAGGGAGAGACAGGCTATCTTGGTCGCTAGAGAGTGTGTTACTTCATTCACAACAGCATGCATCGTTGAAGACGAGCAAGAAACAACACTGAAAAATGCAATTGTGAGGCTTTTAATTGATCTTATACCATTAGATAATAATAATAATAATAATAATAATAATAATAACTAGGACTGCCGCGGCAGTACTTAGGTCTTCAAGACTTCCTGTTTGACCTTCGCACACTGTTTGACCTTCACATGACCTTTTGTCTAAGAGGTAAACAGTAAATAATACATTATCAAAATGACCACATTTCACTTGATATTCAATGTTAAAGCCTTTACCGAAAATTCATCATGGCTGCAAACATGAATCATCTCAGGTTATACAGTCTTGTTGCTGCCTGATGATAGATAAAACATTGCCTAGTGTTTTATTGCCAATAAACTCCAGCTTTTTCAATCATTCCTATATCAGAATCATTCAAAACGAAAATAAGACGGATCACATTTAACTGTTCGAAATGCAATGTTAATGTTTAATCTAATTTTAATGAGATTTACCAAAGATTGTATGATCTTTTATCTTTCATTTGATACATACAACATGTATTTACCATGTGTCGTTGGTTTAGAAGGGTTTTTCAAACATACCCACCAAAACACCCGTTTTCCAAAATGCAAACTTTGACCCTTCCTCAGGACCGGAAATAACTGTTCGCGATCGATTTTATTCTTTCATCTTAAAGACCTTGCCAATGTCTAACTCTCATGCAAAAATCATTGAATTCTATGGTTTGGTTTTTGAGTTATGTGCCCTTGAAGTTGGCGATTTTGCGATTTTGGTCAACTTTGAAAGTTACAGCACAAAAAGTATTAAAGTTAGCACTACTAAACTTAAAAACTTATATTTACAATACCTCAGCTACATTCAGTTCTCTAGTGCAAGTATCTTCAGAGGAGAAGATTGTCAAAGGCGGGTGGGGTCGGAAAAGGTCTCAAATGCACTAAAAGCAAGATGGCGGCCAAACCACGTGACCTACGAATTTGTCCTGATTTCCCTTTTTTTCATTATTTTTTATTGCGCATCTTTTAAAAAAAATTCAAGTCTCTAAGTGCATTTTGAAAAAAAAAATCAATGTTAAAATTTCGATTTTGGATTCGACCTGGACCTTTAATGTACGAGTCGATTTTGCCCAAAAGCTTCGCATGTCAATTCCAGGGTAAGGGGTATCTGCATGCCAAATTTGGGCGAATTTGGAGTTGTCGTTTGGGCTGTAGCTCTGTCACAAAAAAAAGTACAAATAATAATAATAGAGAAAAGAACTTGAAGAAATCGGATAATAACAATAGGTCTTCCAGACTGTCTTCCAGGCAGTACTTAGGTCTTCAAGATTTCCTGTTTGACCTTCACATGGCTTTTTGTCTAAGAGGTAAACAGTAACTAATACATTATCCAAATTACCATATTTCACTTGATATTCAACGTTTAAGCCCTAACAGAAAATTCAACATGGCTGCAAACATGAATCATCGTAGGTTATACAGTCTTGTTGCTGCCTGATGATAGATAAAACATTGCCTAGTGTTATATTGCCAATGAACTACAATTTTTCAATCATTCATATATCATATTCATTCAAAACGAAAGTAGGATTGACCACATTTAAATGCTCCGAATGTCAATGTTAATGTTTAATCTAATTTTAATGAGATTAATGCAAGATTGTATGTTCTTTTAGCTTTCTAATGATATATAGAACAAGTATTTATCATGTGTCGTTGGTTAACAAGGATCTTTCAAACACATACAACAAAACACCACATTTCCAAAATGCAAAGTTTGACCCTTCCTGGTGACCGGAAGTGACTGTTCCCGAGCGATTTTATTCTTTAATCTTAAATACCTTGCTAATGTCTAGTTGTCATTCAAAAATCAATTAGTTCTAAGGTCTGGTTTTTGAGCAATGGGCCCTTGAATTTGGCGATTTTTCGATTTTTGTCAACTTTGAAAGGCCACAGCACAAAAAGTATAAAGGTTATGTCTTTCAAAAGAAAACATTATAAACTACAATGCTTCAGCTACATTCAGCATCAATTTCAGCTCTCTAGTGCAAGTATCTTCAGAGGAGAAGATTGTCAAAGGCGGGTGGGGACGAAAATCGTCAAAAAATGCACTAAAAGCAAGATGACGGCCGAACCACGTGACCTACAAATTTGCCATGATTTACTTTATTTCATTATTTTTCTTTGCGCATCTTTCAAAAAAAAATTTAAGTCTCTAAGTGCATTTTGAAAAAAAATCAATGTTAAATTTTCGATTTTGGATTCGAACTGGACCTTTAATGTACGAGTCGATTTTGCCCAAAAGCTTATTACGTCGATTCCAGGGTAAGGGGTATCTGCATGTCAAGTTTGGGCGAATTTGGAGTAGCCCTTTGGGCTGTAGCTCAGTCACAAAAAAAGTACAAATATTAAAATATAGTCGCAAGCGACGACAAGCGGATTCTGCGCAAATATAGATTAAATGTAATGAATGAAGCCATTCTTCTGATGTAATTACGAAGCATTTGTCATATTTTGTTGATTTAATATTTTATTTAACCAAAGACATATACGATGATTTTTAGTTCAAGTATCAGAGTAGCATTTGAACTCAATATCAGAGACACAATATTGAAGATAAGCATTTAAATAAAAAATTGTGCATTTCATATATACACCTAATCAGACTAATTACAAAACTGAGATGATTTTGTATTACTATTTGTAAAATGAATCATTTTCGTAAATGTGCCATATTTTGTTATTTCCTTACATTCAACCTGATGAAGGAGTGAGTATGTACTCCGAAACGTCGTGTATTTTCACATGAAAGAAGTTGTTATCCGGAAAATCTTCCTGCTCTTAAGTATAGGCCTATTAGCGAAATAATTATGATTCTCCCATTTATAATGAACCTATGCCGGGAGTACAACTACCCGTATGGAATATACCATTCACTCAACCAGAACAGACAAATCCATTTGGCATACGAAGTCTGACTTGGAAGACATAAACCAACGTGTACATGAAGACAATACATCCTCATCCCACCTGCCATCGGGAACCACCCCCATGGACAATGTGTAGTCTACAACGCAGACAAAACATTACTGCCTGATTTCACTCATGTGGTATTTCCCTCGCTTTGTTGTGCCAAGATAGTGAATCGCTGTACCAATGCATAGCATAGCGGGCCTGGATTTCTAAACACAGATTTCTTAAGTTAATACTGCAAGGCCTAAATCATGCAATACGTATCCTAAAAACTGAGAAAGCTGATTTTCTTTGAGATTTAAATTTTTAACTTATTGGACCCAAATCTCATTAAAGAAGTAGAAAATCCAAAATGGGCAAAACGACAAACGTACCAAAATATGTCATAACATCATCTTATTGGTTACATGTAAAGAAATATTCAAAACTACAACCAAAAAAAGTCGCCAGTACACTAACCTTGACAGTGTTGTCGGCGACAACAGAATTCAGCCGCATCAACAGCCTGTTCAGTACAAAGATAATCATGTCAGGAGTCATTCCTGAAAGTTTCATCAAGTTCTGTCAACACGTTAAGCTTCAGGAGGCTTTTAAGCATTTCTTTTCCCGACCTTTTTTCTATCGATTTTAATCATAAATTCTGAACGAAATTGACTGTTTGCAATCAATGTTTCGATAGATTCCTATTGTATATATAATTGTCTTACATTCCTGAAAAAAATGCTTGATTCTGAATCCAACTTTTTGAGTTACCGCTCTTTGAAAATGATGCCTTGTACTAAGTCATCCAACTTTGAACGTTTATAGAAAAAAAACTATGTAAGATACAGTCTTTGAATTATTCAAGTTTAATGCCCAATGCCTCAGCTACAACATACAAAAGTTACAGCACTTTGGTGCAAGTATCTTCAGAGAAGAAGATCTTCAAAGGTGCATTGGGTCCGAAAATTCTGAAAACTTGAAAAATCCAATATGGCGGCCAAACCACGTGACCTACGACATCGTCATGATACTTTTTTTGCTTAGAATTTCCTTGCGCACCCTCTCATAGAAAAATCATGAAATTCTTTGGTCACGTTTTTGTTTTATCTGCATTTGAAAATATTGTTTTTCTACAACACAGCAAACTTTGAAGGTTTCGGTACACATAAATTATGCATTATGCAGTATGCATTACTCATGGCACTAAGTTCTGCTGACGGGTTAAGCTTCAGGAGCATTTTTAGCAATTTCTGACATTTTTTCTCTCGACTTTGATCAAATATTCTGAACGAAAATGATTGTTCGCGATAGATGTTTTGACAGATTCCTGTTGTATATAAACTTGTCTTACATTCCTGAAAAATTTGCATAATTCTGAGTCCAACTTTTTGAGTTATCGCCCTTTGAAAGTTGCACATTGTACTAAGTCACCCGACTTTGAACACGTATAGCGCAAAAACTATTTAAGGTAGAGTCTTCGGGTGAACTATCGTTTAATGTCCAATGCTTCAGCTACAACATATCGAAAGTTTCAGCTCTCTGTTTCAAGTATCTTCAGAGGAGAAGATTCTCAAAGGTGCATGGGGTCCGGAAATTCTAAAAAGTTGGAAAATCCAATAGGGCGGCCAAACCACGTGACCTACGACTTCGTCCTGATTTACTTTTTTTCTTAGAATGTCATTATCTATCTCTGTGCAAAATTTCAAGTCTCTAGGTGCATTTTGAAAAAAAAGCCCATGTTAATTTTTCGATTTTGGAATCGAACTGTACCTTTAGTGGGACAACTGAATGGGCCCAAAACACACCCTGTAATACGCACCGTTGGGAGAGAGATTGTTACTGGGATTCCGGATTGTTATGGGACGGTTACGGATTGTCATGGGAAATTTCACTTTTAGTAAGAATTTAATTTGGTATAAAAAAGTGTTTATTTTATATTTTTTGGTCGGAATATTACAATATTTGGTAACTATGATTAAATTAATGTAATCAAAGACCATTTTAGCTATCATTTGTTTGTATTTTCTAATTCATTAAGCAAATTGGTTGATGATATTGAAAACTTTAATATCTAAGACTGATTAAAAGTCTTAGATAAACTAAATTGGACAGTTTAATATATTGAAACTTCAAATTATCAAAGCTTCATTCAACTGACATTTACAATTCCATATTCGATGAATCAAAAGTGTTATTTTAATTGTTTATAATTGATGTTTATTCAGACGGGTGTAATGTTATTGTCAATGATTGTTACTGGGCTATGTTTACAGATGTTCCGGATTGTGAATGAGTACGATACGGATTGTTAAAAAAACGAAAGCAACAAAAAATATTTTTGATGCAAAATCATAAAAATGTGATAATATTATATATAATATGGAGTTAAAAAGTTGTATATGAGAATAATACAATATTTTAAAACAACTTGTTTGAGATCAATATTGTTCAATCATGAAGTAATTCACATATACTTATAAAGTTAATATAAACCTTCAACAAAGTTGTTGATGTTTCATCTTTGTTTCTTTTTACTTTCTAAGCAGACCTCTCAAACATTAAAGACATAGCTGATGTGTACATGTGCCTTGATGAATTTCAACTTCTTTTGATTTACATTTTAACGTTTTTAATAAGAATTGTGTTTCTTGAACAGAAAGTCTCAGGAATTTTACTATGACAATTCTATTTAAAATAGATGGCAAATTTTCTCACTTACATCTATTACAAATTATTTGAAGATGCAATATAAATTCAGCAACACAATAAATGTGAGTTATGTTAAGTCGAAAGATAGCTTTTCCTCATATTTCTCCACAGATCGAAGATATTATGCACTAAATAGATTGTGGACTAAAAGAGAAAAATATTGGTAGTTTCCCACATATAGGGGTCACGGTCTATTTAAAATCATATTTGGTATTTATAAAATTAATATTAATTCTGAAATATTTGGAACCAGGGGCATATATCATCTTCTGATGACGCTAGTTAATTTTCGTGTTATAGAGATATGGAATTATGTGCTCAAATTGTCTTGTTATTTTGCATTCATATTTCACTTAACTTGTTCGACTTCTCAGCAGTGGCATGCTGGAGCGTATATTAAATCGTTTTCGCGATCAAGATTTTGATCAAATAAATATTCTTTTTCCATTACTCCTTGTTAATTTTAACACCATTCAGTCTGTTTTGGGGTTATCCTTCTATTTTCTCTGAATCCGTTCATGCATTGGATCAACGACGCTAATTTGTTTTCCTGCATTTCCAATTGCATGTGGGGTAACTCTGTAGTTTTTGATGATATGTTTAAGTTTACCTCTGCTTTCAGAGAGTTTCTTCACTCTCATTTGAAGTTCATCAATTGGGTGCACTAAACAGTTGTGTAAAATTATCTTTTCAAAGTTATCATCCTTTGTTTCACATCTGTGGCAGCGATAACGCATTTTTCTGCAAAAAAGAATGATTTAATTTGAACTCGTTTATTAGACTACATCAGAATACCATGTTGTTATTTGCCAAACATCCCTTAAGAATCCGTAGCAAAAATGTGCTTTCTCAGTAGTAATCCGGAAAAGCATCATGTAACTATCCGTTGTAATAAAATTTAACCCCTCTCTCGGAAAAATTACAATTACTTTTTTTGTCAAGGAAATTATTTCACATTTGTTCGACCTATCATTTAAAACAATCATTTGTGTAAATACGGAATTACTTTTTTTTGCGTAAACATATTTCAATTAAAAAAACATGGACGCTTTATGATGTCAAGGTAGTTATTTTGGACCAATATTCAGGACGTCGACAGTGTTTACTTTGTTCAATGTAGATTACTATGCATAATGAAAGAATAAATCTATAGACATATTATGTTAGAACCTTCGAACAGTGTTAATTTGGATGAAACATGATTAATTAGTACTAGAGCGATAATTAGATATGCCATGCATGGCGCAACAGTTTCCATGACAATCCGTAACCGTCCCATAACAATCCGGAATCCCAGTAACAATCTCTCTCCCAACGGTGCGTATTACAGGGTGTGCAAAAGCTTAAGGTGCCGTGTCCTTAGTAAGAGCTGTCAGACTGCAAAGTTTGGTTGAATTATCTGCAGCCGTTTTGGCTGAAACGCTGCCACAAGATCGGTGCAAATAATAAAATAAAAAAAAACGCGCCGTTAACAATAAGGATTCGGCCCCAAAGGGCAGAATCCTTAATTATTAAAAACACATTGAACATCAACCGGAAGTAGCGTGGTAGTTAAAGGGAGGGAATATTTATGTCGAATATACAGAAGGGAGTAATTATTGACTAGACCCGGCCCCTATTAGATGCCCGGCTCTTATTCACGTTTAGGTACCTTTACCCCCCGGCCGCTATTAGAGGCCCGGCCCCTATTGGAGACCCGGCCCAAATTAGAGGAAATACGGTATTCGGAGTACCTTGCCTTGGTGGGACTCGGACCCATGTATCGGCGTCCACTAGCCGGGGATAAAATTCGCTTTGGAAATCAACCGATAGGAGTTAACAAACTCGGGAAAATCATCAAAAACATGTGTTCAGAAGCCGGGATCGATGGTAACTTTTCCAATCATTCTGGGAAACGGACCTGCGCAACATCGCTTTTTCAAGCAGGTATGTACAACTTTATTTTACTAACTTTAAGATACCCGCTCATGACATTACCGATTACCGTAAATCCTTGAATAATCTCCTTCCTTGAATAATCGCCAGGTCTAAGCCTTAGCTGAAATAAATTATCGCTTGCCTTGAATAATCATATTTGGGCTCCGAATTTTGGTCTCGATTAATCGCCTTCCTTGAATAATCGGTGGGTCAAATCAGAGTTAGACACGAACAATCACCGGACGATTATTTAAGAAATGAATTTCACAATATAGTTGTCCACACGGTTATAACCTGTTTGAAACTTGTAATATAAACTTGTATAATTGGCGAGCTTGCGAGATTATGCCTTGTTGACCAATGATATCGTCGAGAATAAGTGTGGCGATAAATATGTGACGTAGTTGATATCAGGCATAGTTTTCTGGATACATGATTTAGCATTGCGAAAAGATCAAAGGAAATTTAGCCGCCCATTGGATAAAGTGTTGTTACTGTTCACTTATCACCCAAATTGGTCGACTAATCACAACCTTCATCTGTGGCATCAACCATGCCTTTTTGAAAGGCTTTTCTTGTTGTACTTCATCTTGAATAAAACACGAGAGAAACTATTCTACATGTTGTAAGCTGTTTATTGCGTTATAGTGGCGCTACTAGGAAGGATGCAGTGCCAAATTACACGCGATTTCGTTCAGTTTTTTAATATTTTTCAAATTTCGATGTTATGTCCTTAGTCATTTTCTAAAGCCCCTGTATACTCACTGCGTACGAGTTGCGTATGGCAATTTCTCTCATACGCAGCAATACGCAGCCGTACGCAGGAAACGCAACTAATATGCACCTTGGTTTGTGTAAGGTCGTTTCTTGTACGTCAGCACGCGCTTAGGCCATTTTCATACGCTTGGACATGCTCAAAACTATGCTGCGTTTGGTTAACACGCAAAGCATCTCTTTTACATCCGTCGAGGGCGGTACATGTGTCGTTATGAGTTGAACATTAGATGAGAAGAGATAAATAAATATTGGCATTACATTTCCATGTAAACAAAATCATAAAGAAGGTTATGATTGTTTTAATGTTCTCAGTTGCAAAGCGATTTCAGACTACCAAATATACCATTAGACTTAACCTGTGTACTATTCCATTGTTTATATAAGAGTTATCCAGGATAATCTTCTGGGCAAGTGTCTAGTTTATGGAAAATTTTGAATAAGTGTTTACAAATGTAAGTTATCCTTGAAGAAGAAAGGTCCGGACCAAAAGGGGCGAGATGAATCCGATGCTATTGTTTCAGCATGACATAGTAGGTAAACAAATCAGAGAGGTTGGGTGCATGTAACAGAAAAGATCCGACCTAAGATTTCAAATGGGGAGAGGATTTTTTTCTGATATTTCAGTCCTAAAAGTTTCCATACAACAATCAAGTATCAGGCGAAAACTGCTGACTACCATTTAAGTGGGAACTCCTTTTTTCATCATATGTGATAGAGAAAAGGGTTCACGAAACTTAATTTATTCAGTACAGTTTTGTTTAAATAAATTGTCTTGTAGTTGGTAACAAAGCTTTTCGTTTTCGCGAGATCCCTTTATACGTGACAGTCGGAGATATTATTAAATGCATTAATTACATCCGGTCTTTCAACTTCATGACCAGAATAAGTACATATTTTCAAAAATAACGTATATCGTTATGTGAATGGAAAGAGTACGTTAGTTTAGGCTGGAAACACACTACGTCCGAATTTCTTGCGATCCGTCATGCAATGCGATCCGATACGTTTGTCATGTACACACTAGATGCGATTATATGTACGTTTAGCATTGCGTTTTATCTATGTCTTTACATTAGTTTCATGGTTTGAATGGAAACCCCCCACGATATGCACGAAATATGACGTCAGAAGGGAATCCTTCATGCGATTCCATTTGCGATGCGTCAAAAATAGGTGCAGCACCTATTTTCATCGCATCGGATCGCATCGCATTGACGCATCGGTCGTAGTGTGAGCGCTCTATGAAAAATACACGGTGTGCGTTTTTTTGACGCATCGCATGACGGATCGCAAGAAAATTCGGACGTAGTGTGTTTCCAGCCTAAGGCCCTTTTCTCATGCACACCTTTACATATGTTAGTAAATTTACGTATGTATGTAAATGTATTTGGGGTATGTAAAAGTGTCATGAGAACGCAATTACATACATGAGTATTATTGCACTAGGAGTAACTTTACACGACCTCAGGAGGTCATGTAAATGTAAATTTACATATACATATAGGGAAAATCTCTTCTTCTCTTGGAGCCAAGAAGTCTTAACATCATGAAAGCTGGCGCTAGACTGAATCTACTCATATATTTTCGTTTATTATAATACATGGCTGTATGTAATTGACAAATACAACATAATGCTTAACTACATGTGAACAGAAAGTATATTTACTATTACACATGTATGTATAATTACATAGTGTGTAAATTTACTCATGTATGTAAATTCGTGCATGAGAAAAGGGCCTTAGTAATATCAAGAGAAATACATTAACTGTACGTATTATGAATATTTGTGTGTGTCAGTGTCTTTTATTTGGATAAATATGTAGGAAAACGCTGTCAACATAAGTTCTGTGGCGTAGAGATATTTCACATATTCTATATACTAGTATTTTACATTTACACTTTTTCTATTGTTCTAAGGGAGACAACCGTTAATTCAACTTGCTTAACCTTAAATTACCTCCCTTGTGGGAATGAGGGTTATGCGCCCTTGGTCTTGGTTAATAAAATGGCGTTCAAAGAAGTCGGGCGATGTTGTCTCTTTACAGTACGATACTGCCATTAATAACCCTCTACGGGGTTCGTGGCCACCACGCCACATATGGTGGAGATGCAGTACGTTCCCCGGTACAAATTGCAACACAAATTGACAATAATGCTTCCGCAGGCGTCAGATTAAAGACATTTCATGCCATGCCTTGTGAGGATGCTGTCACGTGGTTATCAGAATTCAAGGTTCCATGGCCGCCACCCAAGAACATTCATGGACATTAACCTTCCCAATCTTGAAGTATCCAAAACTGCAGCTTCATATGTGATTCCCTTAATGGAGGCTGTCGAAATGTCGCGAAAAGTTGTGATTCAAACACTGTCTGATAGGAAGGACGCCATGAGTGAGAAATCTAAGGTACATGAACATCAAGTCAATTTCTGTGTTGGAGACACTGTGTTCCTGTACAAGCCTGTTTTAGTCTCAGGTCAGTCAAGAAAACTTGCCAGACCCTGGGCTGGGCCATACTACATTGTCGAAAAACTTTCGAACATTCACATGAAATTACGAAGAAAAAGAGACGGTCGGTTATTTCGGAACAGAGTCCATATTAATCGACTGAAGCATGGGTATCTGAGAGCGACCGAGCCTGATGACCCAACGCCGCCACCGAATGAGGACAGTCTCGAGCCCTGTGTCCTCCATGAGGATGAAGTGGCAGACACGCCACAAATAGACACACCTGAGTATGATTCTAGTCAAACTGGAGATAATGCTACCCAGTCAGACTCCCAAGATGAGCATCCCACTCAATACTACTCCATTGAGAAAATTTTGAGAAAGAAATATTGTCAGAACAAGTGGTTTTATAGGGTGAAATGGCTGAATTTTGAAAGCAAGCAAAATTCATGGGTTGCTTTTGAGGACCTGACTCCCACTTGTCAAACTTTAGTGCAGGATACACACTCAAAGATTCCAACTGACAATCAAAGTCAGAGAAAATGAATGTGAAAAGTATAAATTTGTCTACTTGTTAGCAAGTAAATTTATTGTTCCAGTTTACTTGTTTAAGGTTTTTGTAGTTAAATGTTAGAGTTGACAATTATATTTGTTTCAGTGTTAGGTTTTTCATGACACACTGATAAATGATGTTTCTACTTATAATTGATGTGCACAACAATTGAAGTGTTTACAGGGTACTGTACCTTTAAGAGATGATCATCTGTTTAAGTATTTATATTTGAAGAATATTCACTGGAATATTATTGGTGTACTTAAACTATGATTATTATCAAAATGTACATAAGTAACATCAATATATTTGTCAAAATTTGTTAATAGAAATGCTTATCTTATGAAGTAACCATCATGTTGTGGTTAGACTTGGTGTTTTCACTGTTCTGTATTATTTCAGATGTTTTTGAAAGAGTGTGAACATTTTAAGAATATTCACAGGTATATTTTTGTTGTACTGAACTGATAATATTATATATTTTTCGGATTAAGTCAGGTACAAACAATATGTTCACCTAAATCTTTTAATGAAGGCACACAATATTGTAAAATTTAAAGTTTTTGAAATGGTGTTTGATATCATGTATTAAAATTACATGATGAAGTTGTGAAGCATTTTTAGGATTTTCACAGGAATACATCTTATGTACTTAAATTGATATTTATTCTAGAGACTTATCAATATTTCACAAAGTACTAAAGTGTATTAGCCTAAGCCTTTAAATGTGCACACATATTCAATAATCATTTTTGCATAAGCAAGGTTGTTTTCTTTTTCAAAATAACCAATGTTGGTATTAGTGGTTTAAAGTGTTGATGTTTAACACTTGGTTTCATCAGAAAATATTTAATTTTAATGTCAAATGTGAATTGCATGGTACTGTCATTAATTATGTGATGATATTCTGATGCATGCCCAGAACATCATGACATGATGCTGTAAATTTCTATGTCACCTCTCACTCTTATTTATATAAAAACAGATTTTTTTTTCTTCCTGGCGAAAATATACTATGTTGATATTTAACATATTTCTTTTATCAACAGCAAAATTGTCTAAATTTCTATCGTTCGAGTGGTTCTCACTTTTTAAAAGTGGAGGGTGATGTGGCGTAGAGATATTTCACATATTCTATATATTTTACATTTACACTATTTATATTGGTCTAAGGGAGACAACCGTTAATTCAACTTGCTTAACTTTAAATTACCTCCCTTGTGGGAATGAGGGTTATGCGCCCTTGGTCTTGGTTAATAAAATGGTGTTCAAAGAAGTCGGGCGATGTTGTCTCTTTACAGTACGATACTGCTAATAATAACCCTCTACGGGGTTCGTGGCCACCACGCCACAGTTCGATTGCTCGTCAAAAACCGTACTGCTCACGTTCAAATACCGTCACCTACCGCCGCCCATGTTTAGAGAGCTATAGGCCTACTGTGTATTATTCAGACATTAATTTAGTGTTTGTATGCATTTTTTTTATATTTAGTATGTGATCAATTATCCAAAGATAGATTCTTCAACATTTGAAAATTATAAAAAAAAGTAATAAATTTATTCATCAGAAACATCTTTAGTGGTAATTTTCTCACTAGATATTAAGTTTAAGGTGAAATTGAAACAAACTAATTATTAATTATCGTTCAAATCATCCCCGAACCATCGCTGTATACTTTTACTTGCTTGGATAGCCGATATAGCTTCCATGGTATACATATACTTACTTGGATAGCCGATAGAGCTTCCATGGTATACATATACTTGCTTGGATAGCCGATATAGCTTCTATAGTAAACATATACTTGCTTGGATAGCTGATATAGCTTCCATGGTATACATATACTTGTTTGGATAGCTGATATAGCTTCCATGGTAAACGTATACTTGCTTGGATAGCCGATATAGCTTCCATGGTAAACATATACTTGCTTGGATAGCCGATATAGCTTCCATGGTAAACATATACTTGCTTGGATAGCCGATGTAGCTTCCATGGAAAACTTATACTTGCTTGGATAGCCGATATAGCTTCCATGGTATACATATACTTGCTTGGATAGCCGATATAGCTTCTATGGTAAACAAATACTTGCTTGGATAGCCGATATAGCTTCCATAATAAACTAATACTTGCTTGGATAGCCGATATAGCTTCCATGGTATACATATACTTGCTTGGATAGCCGATATAGCTTCTATGGTAAACATATACTTGCTTGGATAGCCGATATAGCTTCCATGGTAAACATATACTTGCTTGGATAGCCGATATAGCTTCCATGGTATACATATACTTGCTTGGATAGCCCATATCGCTTCCATGGTAAACATATACTTGCTTGGATAGCCGATATAGCTTTCATGGTATACATATACTTGCTTGGATAGCCGATATAGCTTCCATGGTAAACATATACTTGCTTGGATAGCCGATACAGCTTCCATGGTAAACATATACTTGCTTGGATAGCCGATGTAGCTTCCATGGTAAACTTATACTTGCTTGGATAGCCGATATAGCTTCCATGGTATACATATACTTGCTTGGATAGCCGATATAGCTTCTATGGTAAACATATACTTGCTTGGATAGCCGATATAGCTTCCAAAGTATACATATACTTGCTTGGATAGCCGATATAGCTTCCATGGTAAACATATATACATGCTTGGATAGCCGATATAGCTTCCATGGTAAACATATACTTGCTTGGATAGCCGATATAGCTTCCATGGTATACATATACTTGCTTGGATAGCCGATATAGCTTCCATGGTAAACATATACTTGCTTGAATAGCTGATATAGCTTCCATGGTATACATATACTTGCTTGGATAGCCGATATAGCTTCCATGGTATACATTAACGCCAATATACTGACAATACTCATCGAAAAAAGTGCCACTCGTTCAAAAACCTTGTTGCTCGATCAAAATCGCGTATCCCATACAGTGGTATCAACACGGAAAATTAACGTACGTACAGCGGTATCCAAGCTGTGAGTGCTCGTCTGTGGAATGAATTATTACATTTGCAGTATACACGTTTCTATTTCACACAGCGATTAGAGTTATCTTTCTTGCTCGGTAGAGGCGTTGACGTCGGCCGCCATTAAGGTGAAGACTGTTTAGATAACACAGAATATAGTAGATCATGTCGTATACAAGCAGTGGGGGCAGGCAGTGTATCATATTTGGCTGCAGTAATAGTCAGAAGAAATTATACGACTGGAAGAAGTCCGTTTGTTCTGAACATGACCAGTTAAACCAAGATTGTCCATGCCTTTTGCCATTTAGTTTCCATAACATCCCCGTCTCCGTTGATACACGTCAACGATGGCTGAAGGCGATCAATCGCAAAGATTTCCAGCCCAAAAAAGGTGACCAGGTAGGGTCTCATTACACATTATCATGGTTAAGTTTAAAGTTGGCAAACTCTTAAATATTGATATTAAATTTAATAAATTATATATTCTTACGGAATATCGTTTTTTTTAAAGATACAATTTGTCAATTTCTCACACTGACACAATAGTTATAACTTTTCGTATCATTTTTAATATAAAAAGTATTCGTTTTTTTGCATGTTGATACATATCAGCCTGCTTTGTAGAATATAATATTAAAAACATGTATTAATAACATGGGAAAATGTAACTGATGACAGAATTAATTTCTAAATTTCAGGTATGCTCGGTTCATTTCATGGATGGCCGACCAACGAAACGCAACCAAGATCCCCAACTCAACTTAGGCTATACGAAACCGGTACGTAGGTCCAATATTATTCAGATGTAGCTACTAGCTAATTTGTACTTTTATCAAGATAAAAACTCAAATATTCCGATTAGGTATGACGTATGTATGTATTCAGAGTTTCATCAGAAAGAGTTGTATTTTTATAGTTGCATGATTGATACTGGCATTGCAAAATAAGATATCAGGAGGTGGATATACGTAAGTTTTAAAATTGAAAGATATTCGTCATGACTTAGGCTTTTGCTTTTTGACAGGTGAAGGTTGGAAGACGACCCTTAGAGAGGACTATTGTGAGCGTGTCGGCCGCTGTTGTCGAGGAGCCCCCTGTGATAGAGGTTGTCACCCAGTCTGAAGCCCTGTCGGTGTCCTCGTCCACGTCCACGTCCACGTCGACAACATCAGCACAGACCAATAGGAGGAGAGCTATTTGCTATGAGAGTAAACTTAAACATGCCATCCTTTCTCAGGGGAAGAAAACAACTTTCAGAGAAAGAGGTAACAGAATCAAGACGAATTGCTTCAGTTCGAATTCATGTGGAAAGAGCCATTCGTTGCATGAAAACCTATAATATACTGAATATGACAGTGCCTGTCCGTTCTTTAAAGAAAATGAATAAAATAGTTAAGGTTGTAGGTGCATTGTGTAATTTGAGACGACCCCTAATAAATTATATGTGACCTCGGATGACTATGTGAAAGCCTTCAGTCTAGAAAATTGTCATGGTACTATCTTCAGTGTAGCAATCGCTCTGTGCATGTGAAATTGAAAACAAAGATTACATGCTTTATTACATGTTTTATTTTACTCACTTTAATGAATACCAATATTTGTAGGATTGCAATCTTTACAATTGCTTGTACATGTGTTATCTGATTTCTAATTACATAATTTTCTTGACAAATACCCTCAACAGATTACATCTTTGACTGATTGACAAATAGATGCTGGCAACTGAGTTTTGTTGTTTCTAATCGACCTGCAAAACGTTCAACAATAAAATATGGAATTGTTTATTGGTTTCTTTGTTTATATTTATTACAAGTAGAACTATTAACCAAATATCATTCCAGCTTTCATATTAAAACTTGGTCAGCATCTAAATTGAATCTGTACAGAATTTCAGATATTCACTGCTGAGTTTAAGCCTATTTTGCTTGAATTCGTCAACAATCCTGACTAGCAAGTGTTTGAAGTAAAATGCCTTGAGTCTAGGGAGGTGCTCCTGTATGAACTGCTCGTCGGTAGGCACATCTACACACACACCCCGTCCGTCCACACGTAGAACTTGCACAACTTCTTCTCTGCACAAAACATTTGACTTTGAATTTGGTAGAAATAGCCATTTCTTCCTTTTGGGTTGACCGTGTAACCAGTTTCACTTTGAATTATGTCATAATAATTGCTTTGAACCAAATCAGATAACGATTTTGTTGGACACTTGATTTCGAGAAGTATATCGTCATCTATAACGCCATCAGGACTTGCAGATAAGAAGGGTTCTGACTTGCTAATGAAAGAACCAAATCGGTTCACTTTACACATGTGTTCCGTCTCGAATTGTGCGCGAGCAATGGGCTCAGAGATATTACCATGCAAAGTTGCAGAGGAGCCTTTAAATCGTGTATGCAGGTGTTCATTTATGAAGTTTTCAGGATTTGCTCTTGCCGTTTTAGGTACGTTTTTTAATTTAGAGGCTGGAATTCTAACTAGCCGGCTATCTGACCACAAAGAAGAATTTTGTAAGCCTGTTTTTTCACATAGTGCGTCAATTTTTGTATCAGAAATGTTAACATATCTTTGATAAAATTGGTCACATGCATTACATTCTAGTTTTTTCAAAGGGTGGGAATAATTGAGACCATGATTGCCATGAGTAACTGAATCTGTTACAGTGTTTGATGTCGTAACTGGGTGAGCGGCTAGGGTCTTACATGCCAGGGTACCTTTACAATCCCATAATTTTATCAGAGTGGAGGATTTTACAAATTCCTGCAGATCGCTATGAGATCCAAAGTGCCGAAAACGAAATTCTTTTTGTGGATTTCCATCATGGGGGTGTTCTTGGAGTAAAGGTTTATTTTGACTGGGTCTACTGAAGTTTATTTTTAGCTCATCTGGCCTGTAAGGCCCGATGGGCTTATGGCATGGCATGGTGTCCGGCGTCCGTCCGTCCGTCTGTCCGTAAACTTTGTGGAATTTCGACTTCTTCTCCAGAACCATAAGGCCTAGAAAGCTGAAACTTGGTGTACAGACTCCTTGACTAGTGGGGATTATAAATTGTAGCTTTGTTGGCCCTGTAACCCCTAATAAGGGCCACAGTGGCCACGCCCTAAAAACCTATTTTCATCTTCTTCTCCAGAACCACAAGGCCTAGAAAGCTGAAACTTTGTGAACAGACTCCTTGACTAGTGGGGATTAAAAATTGTAGCTTTGGTGGCCCTGTGACCCCTAATAAGGGCCACAGGGTCATGCCCTAAAAACCTATTTTCACCTTCTTTTCCAAAAGCATAACGCCTAGAAAGCTGAAACTTGGTGTACAGACTCCTTGACTAGTGGGGATTATAAATTGTAGCTTTGGTAGCCCTGTGAACCCTAATAAGGGCCACAGGGACCATGCCCTTGAAACCTATTTTCATCTATTCTCCAGCACCATAAGGCCTAGAAAGCTGAAACTTTGTGTACAGACTCCTTGACTAGTGGGGATTAAAAATTGTAGCTTTGGTGGCCCTGTGACCCCTAATAAGGGCCACAGGGGCAACGCCCTAAAAACCTATTTTCATCTTCTTCTACAAAAGGATAAGGCCTAGAAAGCTTAAACTTTGTGTACAGACTCCTTGACTAGTGGGGATTATAAATTGTAGCTTTGGTGGCCCTGTGACCCCTAATAAAGGCCACAGGGGCCATGCCCTTAAAACCTATTTTCATCTATTCTCACGAACCATAAGGCCTAGAAAGCTGAAACTTTGTGTACAGACTCCTTGACTAGTAAGGATTATAAATTTGGTGGCCCTTTGACCCTTATTAGGGGCCAGAGGGACCACACCCTTGCAACCTATTTTCACGTCCTTCTCCAGAAGCAATAGGCCCTGAAAACTGAAACCTTGTGAATATTCTTTGACTAGTGAGGATTATGATTTATAGCTTTTGTGGCCCTGTGGCCCCTAATAAGGGCCTCAGGGGCCACACACTCTAACCTTATTTCATCTTTTTCTCAAGAAGCATCAGGCCTAGAAAGTTGAAACTTTGTGTGAAAGTTAGATATGGAGGAATCCAAAGTGTACGTTTGGTGACCCTGTGGTCCAAAGTAAGGGAGGAACCACATTTGCCATACCCTAAAGCAAAATTGATATGAAGCCTGATGAGCTACAGAGCCACTGGCTCTATTTTTTAAAGAATTTCCTGATGGTCAGACTTGCTGGCCGATGCACCTTTGCCCCAGGTTACAGGTATGTCGGTGCAACTACTGCCAGCTAATCCCTGTGACCATGCCATAACTATGGCGTAGGCTATTGCCGATACATGAGATCAGGCTCGACCCAAACCTGCAGGACACGTGCAACCTGCAGTTAGGATTTTATAGGAATCGCCAGAATCTTTTCGGAGACACAACCACGCGTCATAGTCGGATTTTCCTACTCCAGGTTGGGAAGGAGATACACAAGACTTAAAGTGACACAGAGTATCTTTCTTAAAATTGTATTTGGTTTTGATAAGCTACAAAATATCTTATATGCTGATTGAAGTTCATATCTCATCACTGGACTTGCAAATATATCCATTTATGCATAATATCTATAAAATGCTTGATTTTATGGGAAAATCAAGAAAACATCTCAAATACGTTTAATATTCGAAATTATGCATCCAATTAATCTACCTATTAGTTACAACACCTAATAAACACTATCGAATCGAATATATCTTCCTGTCAGCTTATGATAAAGTTTCAAAATAACGTTTAGTGAATTTGCGCGCGCCACTCGAGTCACATTGTCCGGTTTTCGATCAAAATCCCGACTTTGAATGGCCGTGTTTTTGCTCTAATGTACTGATTGACCTTTAACTTGTTATTTTCAGTAACATCTAGTGGTTCCCGATGTAATAACATCGATTTCAAAATTTGACATATGTGATCCTATCAACATACTCTGTGTCTCTTTAAAGAAAATGTTGTCATCAATGTTTATATGAAAAATATCTCTTATCCAACTCGAGGTAACATAATTATGACCCCATAATGCTCGAAATGCACGCATCTCCTTTCCATCATATGCCTTTGAGAGAATAAGATAATCAACGAGGTCTTCATACACCAGGTGAGGCCAGTCCTTACAGTTATTCTTGGACCAAGCAGCGTCCGAATCGGGAAGCGTAGGCCTACCTACCAGAACAATTGATAAAATCGTTAAACATGATATTTCGGTCGATATTATATCTATGTAATTTTTTTTATCCTTATATATATTTATAACGTTTGGTATTTTATCTAAAAAATATTGTGATTTGCTATATTCGCAGAAACAAATCTCTGCAAGGATAAGATTGAAAGAGCTTTTTAACATTCTTTATTTTGAAATTGTTCAGTTGTTAAATAGGCAGATTTAACATGTTATAAATCTCTTAATCTGTTTTATTTTGTTAATGTTCTATTTGTACCACATACATACATTGCAAAGACGATCTTTCTTCGGAAGACATCTTAGAAAGCGTATTTAACCGGTATTGAATGCAACTGTCTAGAAAATAGGCTGACCCGTAACGTAACGTCACTCGTCTCTTCAGCACCTTAAAATGGCGGACGGTCACGTGACACCAAGATGGCGGCGCCAATGACTTTGGGAATAGAAACGTGTATAAGAGCAACTGAATAACTAACCACTTTGAAGACCGAGCTCAAGACCATGAAGACCAATCTCTTTACATCGCCTTTCAAATGAGAATAGGGCCTGTAAGTAGGTCACGAGATCTTACGAGATGCCTTACTTCCGGGGAATTCAACCAACTAGTTTTTGATATTTACGCGTCTGCGCAGTGCTCATTTCATGAAACCATGATTTCTAATTAATTATGCCTGCAAACGACAAGAAATTAATATCTTAATGATAATTATCAGTCTTTGAAACGACCGATGACCTTCATAAAACTGCAAAACAAGACTAAAACTGCCATATCATTCATACTTCCTGGATTCTGTAGATGGCTGCGTGTGTTAGTAGCGCGACTCAGTCGTTGTAGGTTTATTTTTTAAATATTAATTCCGGCTAAATAAGATTTAAGAACTTTTTGTTTGGCAATAATATACAAAATTAAGGATATTTAAAAAATTAGTAGAAACATTTCCTAGAAGTAGATAGTTACATCCGCGGTTAATTTAAAAGACACAGACAGACGAGGTTGCAATCGGTCCGGTGACATCTGAGACAGGAGTCTGGACATATTTTAAAGATATCATCAGAGTGTTAAACATTTTAATTTTTTTTATGGAAAACATATCCTAAGAACATGGTTATTTTTTAGACCACTGTTCAAATGTTCGTTTACGTTTATGTTTACAAACAGCCATAATCATTATTCGTGTTGATATTACTACAGTACACCTTAGAGAGAAGTTTCGATTGTTGAGTCTTTCGGCAATGATATCCTTTCTTGCAGTACGAAAGAATTCAATTTAAGGTTGTTTTTTGACGACATGTTAGCAAGGTGGGCGCGAGTTGAAGAAGTCAATGTGTCTGTTTTGTTTTGAATGTAAAAAAAATAATTATTATATTTAAGTAACTTTACAAGGCCATGTAAACGTTCACTCCAGTTTATTCAGTTTAAGTCAGATGAAAAATAGGGGGGAATATATTATGTTCCCCAAAACGAACAAGGTAAACAGTAAATCAATTTGAACAAATAAACATGTAATACCTATCACGCATGTACACACTGAATATTCTAATACATTTCTGTATCTTCATTAATTAAATTGATATTTTATTTGAAATTGAATAGTATTTTTGAAATACTAATTTTATACTGCAAACAGTACTTTTGTTGGGAAAGAGGATTATTGAAATTTGAAGACCTTTGGAGGGGGGATGTTTGCAGCTGACAAATCCTCATATAATCATTAAAATTATATTAGTATTTATTTAAAAGTTTTTCTATTCGTTAAGCCAAAAATAAATATGAATGTATTTATTTACAACAAATTTTTTTTATCTACATTTGAATTAACATCACCTGTCATTTTTGTTTTCTTTATCAGGTTTTTCTTTAAAATGTGGTTATCTTTGTTTTGACTTCCTGAAAGTCGTTAGATTTGCATTGTCAAAAAGAATAAAAGCGCAAAAATAAAAATGGATTATTTTTTTTCAAACCGTATTGAAACATTATAATTTCATTCAAAACATATATGTAACAAGTAGCACCTCAATATGAATCAGCCTGCATTTTACATAAATGTTAAATATTATTTTCATTGTGAAAGTAAAGATGTTATTCTTTGATTATGATGATTTTATTCATATAAAACGATTGGTAAGTAAAGCCTTATCAATGCTAGCTGAATTTGCAGATATGATTGTTGTTTTTTCCCCCGTTTTTGCGTCAAAGGTATGATAATATTAGGACTACTGTACTGTACAGAAAATCAAACTGTTACATGTTTTCGTGTCTTCAAAATGCTAAACTGTTTTTATGCAAACTTTGTCAATCACTGTTGCTAATAAACTTGCTAAATTGAAACACAAATGTTGATTTGGGGCCAAATGATTGTTCTAAAAGTGATGTGTGCATAAAGACGTGTTTTAATACACAGGCTCGTGCCAGTCTTAGATAACAGTGGCGTTATCTCCATACTGTATTGTAGATTTACATCTTGTGTTGCAACAATAATTTTCATGCATTTAATTTCCGTCGGATCCTGTTAATATCTTTTGCACGTCCGTAACGAATCATCTCAGCTACAACCTCATAACTTCTTTTTAATTTTTCATTAATTATTTTAGGAACGACGTAATTTAATCATGTAGGCCTACATAGTTGGAACAAGTTTATAATGGAGATTCATGGGACACGTTTCTTATTATGTACATGCAACGCTAAATCTGATTGCGTTCTCTAGCATACATAGACAATAAAATAGAAATTATGAAACTGAAGTTGAGATGATTTCAATTCAATCTGCAAAAATTTACAATGTTCTAACAAGAATTACTTTTATAAAATTTATTTCGGCAGCACTAGATCTACATGGAAGTACAATGGCTGCTAAGTCACGGAAATCTTAGTCTGTACCATGTCAGCAATTTTGATTGGTTTTAGAAAACATAACTTTCTTTTCTTCCATTTGATACTATGATGTTAAACTAGTGAATGATTTGTTAGAAAATAAAAACTTGGAATTTGCTTCTTTTATACAAAATCATGAACTTGTTTGATATAAATGATATTAAATGGAAGGTCTTTTCCTATATCTAAGTAATAGAAATGTTTTTCTCACAACTAAGTTGGTATCACTTTTAAGCTCATCTGGTCTGTAAGGCCCAATGGCCTTATCATGGCATGACATGGTGTCTGGCGTCTGTTGGTCCATCTGTCCGCCCCTTTGTAAACATTGTGCTTTTTCATCTTCTACGGCAGATGCATAAGGCCTAGAAATCTGAAACTTTGTGTACAGACTCCTTGACTAGCAAGGATTATAATTTATAGCTTTGTTCAATGTTGGCCCGGTAGCCCCCTAATAATTGCCACAAGTGCCACACCCTTAAAACCTATTTTCGTCTTATCAAGTAGCATATGGCCTAGAAAGCTGAAACTTTGTGTACAGACTACTTGACTAGTATTTATAGCTTTGGTCCTGTGGCCCCCGCTAAGGGGGAAAACGTCGACCACACTGTAAAGCAACATACAATATTAAGCCTGATGAGCCAATGAGTCTATTTCTAATCTTTGTGAAAATATCAGAACGGATGACATCACATGTACGTCTTTTCTATAATCAATGTGATGCTGCCAACGTAGTTAAGGATGGTATGAAGTAACCACTCATGTCTATCAGTCTTGGATGTAGATCACCACATATCTTGTACCACAGAATCATATGATAAATGTTAAATTAAATCTGTCAATCTACATTTATTCACATTTAGTAATAAATTAAACAAATTTAAAATTTAAAAGTCATCCTCTGGGAATATCCCTTTGTAATAAAAAGAAAATATTTTCCTTAGCAATAAAAATGGTATTTCACCTAAGAGAAACATTTTTGTGACTGATTTGCTAGAATAATAAATACTGAATAGTTGTTTCCTTGATGTAAGAATTTTATGATAAAAAATTAAATGGCAGTTTTTCTTGTATTTCATGTATGTATCATTACATTTTAAAGACATGTTAACCTTGATATATATTTCTAACAAAGATTTTCACACACACATCATCCCCCCACCCTTTTTACAAAAATATGATTTTGATATTATAAATTTTATTTAATTCTAGATATTCTTTAATATCAAATAGATAAGTTTCATATATACAATAAGATATTACTCATAAAATTGATACTTGTAGCCTTACTTCTCTACTTTTAATAAAAGTAGGCTAAACACAGTCACGTTTATAAAATTAAAATCATGTCCAGTAACTGTCACGGATATGGATAAATAACTTACCATTTATCTTTCATAAATCATTTCTATAATAATATGATAATCTTTATTTGATTTATATTTTTATAACACAGACCTTAAGGGTTCTTGGAAATGGCAAATGTGACGAGATAGCCTAGTCTGACATTTGCAACTAAGCCTGAGTCTAAGTCTGCCGTCACTTCGGCAGTTGAAATTCGTTTTTGTGACCAACATAAACGTAAATTGGCATAATCGAGAAGAAAAAATACATATAATATGATCATAGCGCATTTCTTAGTTATAAGGGCTGAACATATCACTTAAAGCGATGGTAAATTAATTACGTAATGTAAACGGTTCCGGGTCAGTTCACTCCAAAACCAGTTCACCCCGGGTCGGTTCACTCCAGAAATAAATAATCAGAACTGGGTTGATGTTCCATGTAATGTTGTTGTTGTTGTTGTTGGATTGGGGTTTAACGTCTTCTTCACCATACGGTGATGTCGCCGACGTGGGGTCTAAGCCTGAATTATTTCCAAAAAAGGGGGCATGAAATTTAGAATAGGTCTTAGACACCCGACACAGAAATAACGTCTATTGTATCAAGGTCATATTTGTCTATGTGTTTTTTCATGGTAACACCAAATGGTGTTGGTATTTTTTTTACTCTTTTAGTCATTATTTGCTTTTTCGTGTGATAATATTTTGTAAACATGGCTTATGCTTTGATCTAACAATATAGTTGGTAATATTATCTTCCCATTCTTTTTCTAGCGGGAGTTCGCCTAGTTCATGTCTGACTAGTTCCATTGATGTGCCACTTAGGCATCCTGATATATATCTGTAAGCTTGATTTTGTATGGTTTTTAGCTTTTGTATGTTGGTTTGACTAGTGTCACACCAAGCTTCTGCTCCATAGTGCAGTTTGGATTTAATCAGAGATTGATTTCTATGCCTTCAATGTTTATATCTAGGGGTTTGTAATCAATGCCATGTTTTATGGCAATTATGAGTCCACCTTGTGGACTTTTTTTTATTTCCGTAAAACGATCTTTTCTTAGTATGTTATAACCGGAGATTTTATAATCCCTTCTTTTTGATAATTTTGTTTCCTGTAGAATGATAACACTTGGTTGTATTGATTTATTTTGTATCAATACTTTGAGTTCAGCACCATTGGTGCCTAGCCCATTTACGGTTTGTTGGAGTACAGTAAAGTCCGCCATTTTATAAGGAGGGATTTATGTTCAGGAAAGCTTTGGTTTAGTAGTAGCAGCTTCTATCTTGGTGGTGAGAAGTGGTATTGGGTGGGTTGTTTTGGTGGATCCTGTCAAAGAATTGTTCCCAGCTAGTGAGCATAGCCCTGAAGGCGGCAGCATTGTATGGTAAACACTGATCAGGACTTGATGAATGATGGACTGTGAAAAGTCTGAGAATATAATAGTATAATATATTGGAGTGAACCGACCCGGGATGAACTGGTTTTGGAGTGAACCGACCCGGGGTGAACTGGTTTTGGAATGAACTGACCCGGAACCATGTAAACACTATGACAACCGGAAGTGCCTTACTCGCAAAGCAAAGGGAGGTTATGTCGCAGAGGTCTTAAGTGGTGATCAAGGACACAAAAGGTTGCGTGGATAATCGGGATTTATTCATCTCATGTAATGATGCCCTTAAAACAAGAATGATGATAATATAAGCATATGTAGAAAGTATATGATAACAGTACGAAGAATTACAATTAGAATTATACACAGTTACTTTACATTAATTGTTAAGTCAGACAATTAATACATTAAGAATGAATTATAACATTCGTATAAGTATACAATACTTTATAAGACTGAGCATTACAATGCTCGTGACAATGTACGCTAATAGCTTACATTATGAAGTACATAATACAAATTCATAGCATAAAATATAATATACATAGCAAAAATGTTGGTTTAATCCTCACCTCGTCTCAGGGACGCAGGCATAAAAAGCATGTGCTGCCGACAATACCACTGCATGTGCACTATGGATACCTATGATAAATAATACCAATATATACTTGTGATATTATAATAATTTATGCACATATGATAGTAACATATTTATGTATATTTAGATAAGATAAAAGCAGGAAATATAATTACAAACATGATATACTGAAATGCACTGATACACTTTAAATAATCTCTTTCATGTTCAATTATCGAACATGGAAATACATATGTACCACATGGTACAATACTAGTTTAAATACTACTAGTATAGAATATACATAAAGGATTTATACATACACAACATGAATAGATAAAGATTAATCTATTCCATAAAATAAACATACATACAAAAAGGCTAAAGAATATATCTTACCCCAAATAGAGATTCCCTCCCGTGCTTGACTGTGCCAGAGTGTGTGCAGATAGAGAAATGTAGCCACTTTTATAGATAAAAGTGCTATGAGAAAGAGTGAAAAGCATGGCCAAGCATAGAAGCTGACCAGCCAAGAACAATAGCCGGGGCTGAGACCTGAGTGGCCTGAGCACAGAACAATGAAGCCTATTACATAAGCTAATTGATTAGTCTAAACAAGAGTGCATTAGTACATTAAGGTTTGAGTTGGTAAGCCTAACTTTAGGTTGTAGTAAATTGATAATAAGTTTAAAGATATTGTTGAAATAAACTAAGAATACTATGGATAATAAGTTAAAACTAACAAAATAAATATATATGGGTAAACTAAATATATATATCCTGTCACATTCTCCCCTCCCTCGTGAAATGGCGTCTCGACATTTCCTAGAAGAGAATAGAAAACAAACAATTAGTGAACATATATATACAGTGCTGAAAAAATAAAACTTATCATTAGTCACATTTCATGGTATATTATTGGTAACAAGTGAGAGGATGGCCCTGTAGGCGTCTGGAGGAAGGGAGCTGAGGGTACCATTGGCAGCCAATGATTTGAGGTAGTTAGCTCTCTTCTCCAAGTCTGCAGGCTGTGATGATGTTGTCTGGGCCATGGCAAACTCTCCACTTGTGATCCAAGACGGTTGGCGGCGGTCTCGCTGAGATTTTCTCGGAGGCGGTGCTGGCGGAGGTGGACGGACTGTCTCCTCGGTTCCGGGCAGGTTTTGACTTGCAGCAGGTTCTTCATCACCAGGTGGTTCTTCATCCTCAGGTTGTGCCTGAGGTTCTTCGTCACTGGTCTGAGTTTCACCCTCCTCTCCCCCCTGATTAGAAGAATCAGGCGTCTCACTTGCAGGCGTCTGATCATCTTCAGTGGTCCTGTCTTCAGTTGGAGCAACGTCATCTCCTTCGACAACGTTGACTGAAGCATGGGTTTACTCAGCAGGGACGTCTCTGGTCACTAGCAGAATGGTATCTGCATCACTGTCATCACTGTCCTGGTCAGTAGAGTGAGGCTCTCCTGGAGTAACGGTGATGACTTCTTCCTGCAGTTTTCGCCTTGGTCTTGGTCGTGGTGTCGGTACTGGTCCTGTGGCTTGTGATGGTTGTGGTCTTTGGTCTTCAGGGATGAGGGATCCTATGGGCAGTAAGAGGTTCCTATGGAGAGTCCTCTTCTTACCTTCACCATTCTCTTTAAGCACACTGTAGACGGGTATGTCGATGTTTGGTTGACTCTGAACGATATAGGTGTCTTCCTCCCACCTATCAGCGATCTTGTGCTTTCCCTCAAATGCCACAATCTTTACAAGAACACGATCTCCTGGTTGAATGTTAGCTCCTCGAATCTTGAAGTCGTAGTGCTTCTTCTGATGTTGTCTTGCTTTTTCTGATGCCATTGCTGCTGAAGTGTAAGAGTCTGATAGTCTTTTCTTCAGTGAGTCGATATAGCAGGTCAGTGTCTTCTTCTCCTGTGGCCGGTCGATTCCAAAAGCAAGGTCGATGGGAAGTCGAGGCTGTCTTCCAAACATCAGAAAGAATGGACTTTCTCCGGTTGAGTCATGACGAGTGCTGTTGTAGGCATGAACGAGGGCTCCAACATGGGATTTCCAATCCTTCTTCTTGGATGGTTCTAAAGTTCCCAGCATATCCAGCAGTGTTCGGTTGAAGCGCTCGGTCATTCCATTGCCTTGAGGGTGGTAGGGAGTGGTCCGTGATTTGTGGATTCCAGCGACTTGGCAGAGTTCCTTGATGACCTTACTCTCAAAGTTAGCGCCTTGATCCGAGTGAATTCTCTGTGGAAATCCATAGTGCACAAAGAAGTTGTTGAATAATACCTCTGCTGTGGTATGTGCTGTCTGATTCCTGGTCGGATAGGCTTGAGCATAGCGGGTAAAGTGGTCTGTAAGTACCAAGATGTTCTGGTAACCGCCTTTGGATGTTTCTAAGGTCAAAAAGTCGATGCAGACAAGTTCTAATGGCTGGCTGGTGACAATGTTGCAGAGAGGAGCTCTGGAATTAGCTGGTATCTTCCTCCTGATACATCTGTCGCATCTCTTGATCCACAAATCTACATCACGGGACATTCCTGGCCAGTAAAAACGATCTCTACAGAGTGAAAGAGTTCTCTCCCTTCCAAGATGGCCGACATCATCATGGAGTCCTCTTAGAGCTCTGTCTCTGTATTCCACTGGTAACACAAGTTGTTGTTTGTCCTCCCCGTTGGCACTCGTGCATCTATAAAGTACTCCTTTAAGAAGCTGTAGGCGTTCAAACTCACGCTGGTAAGTAGTTGGTATATCTGCCCTTCTGTTCTGTCTGATTCCAACTATGGTAGCTCGAATGTCCGGATCTCTGTACTGGGCCTTATGCCAATCTCTACTGGAGAAGCTGGAGATATCGTAGATGTCTGTGTCTTCGTTGATAACTTCTGCACTGAAGGATAAACTTTCAACGTAGTTAGGTACTTGACAGCTGGTACAGATGCTCCTAATGACATCAAGGTCAATATCAGTTTGTTCCTCGGTCTTGATAGGAAGTCTTGACAGAGCGTCTGCATCAGTGTTGATTTTACCAGGCTTGTACTTGATGTTGAAATTGAATGATGACAGTGCAGCTAACCAACGGTGTCCTGTGGCATCGAGCTTGGCAGATGTTAGCACATAAGTGAGAGGGTTGTTATCCGTATAGACAGTGAAGCTGTTCCCATAGAAGTAGTCATAGAACTTCTCAGTCACTGCCCACTTCAACGCAAGAAACTCTAATTTATGAGCTGGATAATTCCTCTCTGCTTTGTTGATACCTCTACTTGCGTAAGCTACAACATGCTTGACTCCTTCCTGTTCTTGATAGAGTACTGCTCCAAGTCCTGAGGCACTAGCATCTGTGTGCAGCTCAAAAGGCTTGCCATAGTCTGGATATCCAAGAATAGGAGGTGAAGTGAGGCGATCCTTCAAGGTGTCAAATGCAGTCTGTTGTTTAGGTCCCCACTGCCAAGGAAGTCGTGGCTCTGGTTTCTTTCCTTTAGGGGTTTTCTTCTTGACAGTTGGTGGTAGTAGGTCACTGAGAGGTCTGGCGATCTGAGAGAAGCTATGAACGAACTTCCGGTAGTATCCCGCAAATCCTAGGAATCGACGAAGTTCTTCAGCGCTCTGAGGAGTCTGCCAGTTTACGATCTGTTCTGTCTTTACTGGATCTGCCTCTATTCCCTCAGCTGAGACGATATGACCTACGAACTTGACCTTTTCCTTGAAAAATTCACACTTCTTTGCATTCAGCTTGATTCCATACTCTCGTAGTCGAAGTAGAATTCTCTCAAGTCGTGCTAGGTGATCCTCAAAGGTACTGGAGAAAACAATCAGGTCATCAAGGTATATCATGCAGATGTCAAGATGTAGTTCTCCAAGCATGTCCTCCATGTGTCGCTGATAAGTAGCAGGTGCGTTGACAAGTCCAAATGGTAGACGATTATATTCAAAGAAACCAAGTGGTCCGACTGTGAAAGCTGTTCTGCACTTATGTTCTTCAGCAACTTCAATCTGATGGTAACCTGATTTCATGTCGAGCACAGAGTAAAACTTGCTTCCTGCTAACTTGTCAAAGATTTCCTCAGTTCTTGGGAGAGCATAACTGTCTTTGATGGTCCGATTGTTAAGAACGCGAAAGTCCACGCACATTCGAAGAGAGTTATCTTTCTTCCTGACAAGTACAATGTTTGACGCCCAAGGACTGTGTGATCGTCGAATAATGCCACACGCTAACAGTTGCTTGATGTGATCCTTGACTTCACTGAACATTGATGGTGGAATCCTTCTGTGTCGCTGTTTAAAAGGTGCTTCATCAGTGAGTTCTATCTTGTGCTGTACTCCTTTGGTATGTCCTATGTCCATATCCCCAGTGGAAAAGACGTCACTGTAAGTGGTAAGAAGGTCTCCAATCAACTTGTGCTGTTCCTCACTGATCTTAGGTGATATATCTACCTTGTCTAGTGGATGCTCTCTAACAATTTGCTCCAAGTCGATGGCCTTGACCTCCTCTATCTGGACTGGCTGAACTTCACAGACGATGGCACGAGGTGAGATAACAAGTGTCTGGGATGACAAGTTGGAAACTTGAACTGGAATATACTTGGCCTGATGGTTGAATCTGAATATAGCAGGTGCAATTTCCAATCCTGGGTGAGAGTTTGACTCTGTAAGCTGATGCACCATAACACAAGTGTCTCTATATGGCAGTTCCTTGTCGATGATACCTCTGATGGTAGTTGTGGTGTTAGGAGGGATTATGACTTTACTGTGATGGTTGCTTTTGATGATTCCTAGGCGTCCAAAATTCCTCTTTAAAGCTTTTTCCTGCAGAACGATGCTCCTGAATGCAAGGTACCATGAAGTCTTGAGGTTGGCTCTCTGAAGGATGTTGGTGCCGTTCTTGTTCTTGAAATCCTCCATTAGCTGTCCGAGATAGTTTGTTCCTAACAGCACTGGAACAGTCGAGTTATATTGACTATCCGGAACAACAAGGCAAACTGTTTGTCTTGACTCTTCATCTTCTCCTGTGTTGACCTTGACCATGATATAACCTAGGTATGGGAGAGATCCACCATCAGCACATTCGATTTGTATAAAATCCTGTAAGGGTTTGAGCTCAATTTCTGACAGGTACTCCTTGTAAAATGAAGAAGAGACTGTGGATACTGTAGAACCTGTGTCCAACAATGCCTTACACTGTATTCCGTTAACTTGTACTGTTGTCTCATTAGCTGTGCCAATCAGTCCAGGGGGATATGTCTGTCTCACTTGTGAGGGGCTCTGTCTAAACGAACCTATCGTCTGCCCCTTGACGAAGGTCCTCTCCTGTTTAAATCACGTCGACGATGATCTGTCCTGATGAGGCAACCAATCTGAAGATGACCTGGCTGTCCACAGTTATAGCAACGTCGTTCCTCAAAGCGCTGACGTGGAGGTGGAGTGTCGTATGCATCATCTTCAGGTGGCTGACCCTTACTTGCTGGAGTGGAGCTGTTACCTGATGGAAGACGTTGCTCTAAAGTATCCACCTTCGCTGAGAGACGTTGAATCATGCCCTTTAACTCTGTCATGTCTGAGTTGTCTGATGGAGAGGTAGCAACAGCTTGCTTCGAAGGTAAAGGACCTTGAATCTTCCTAGGCTGTGTTTCTCTTGTCCTTATCTCCCGAGCATGTTCAAGTCGACGTATCTCCACTCTCAGGCGATCAAAGTCAGTGATGGTGTCGTACTTAAAACCACTTATGTCCTTTAAATCCTGGCGCAATCCCGTCCAAAACACATTCCTCAACATCTGTTCCTCATCCATTCCCTTGAGACATTCTTGAGCCTTGACCTCGTACAATAAATCCTCAAGCCTACATCCCCATGACGTCACATCCTCTGTAGCTCCTTGTCTGGCACTGTAGAACTGGGCTAACAGATTCTCCTCTATCTCACTGGGTTTGAAGATGCTCTTGAGTTTCTGTAGGATCCGGGAAATGGATGCAGACGGTCCAAGCCTCATAACAATCCTGGCAGCATTACCACGAAGTGAACGATGAATGGTGTTAACTAAGTCCTCCTTGGGGCTCTTTTCATCTTGGAGTAAACGTTCAACTTCATATGACCAAAGGTCAAAGGACGCTTCGCCTCTTGCACCAGGATCCCCAGAGAAGGTGGGTAACCTGGGTGCCTGGCGAATACTTAAAGGCTCACCATGCCAAGGTGATGAAGGAGTAGGGCTGACAGTAGAAGCTTTAGCTTCAGTTTTGGGTTGGGAGGCCATCCAATGTTTCAGCTCAGCTGGTGAACTGACATCTGGAGCTATGCCAAGTTTACCAAGAGAGGCCATGACTGAATCAAATTCTTCATTTGATAAATCAGCCATTGTAACAATGTGAAATATTAACAAATGTGTGAATAAGTGATAATGGCCAACAGAAAACAAGCAGCGCGTAAGAGCACAGAGCACAGAACAATGAAGCCTATTACATAAGCTAATTGATTAGTCTAAACAAGAGTGCATTAGTACATTAAAGGAATATTCCAATGAAAAATGAAAAAGAGCCTTTTAAAACAATGTTTATGGATAAATCCTTCAACTTTGGCTAATAATTTTTAGCTAAATCACCAAATCTGCAATAAAAATTCAAAGTTGGGAAAAATCAAGTTTACCGGCATTGATGGGGGACGCCATATTGCTATCTCGAAGGGTAAACGAGAGCGAGAAACAACGGGAATATGACGTCAAGACACACCACGAAATTAGGAGACGCCGTTAGATTCAATGGTGGGCGGTGACGGCCCGTCAAATATGAGACTGTAACAACCGTCACGACTTCAGTAAAGACATGCCGGGTCCAGAATATTCTACTTCTATGATGCCCAAAGCAATAAATAAATATTTCTGACCAGCAGACTGCTGCAAAACTTCAGTACAGTTTGGAAAAGATTTCCCATGTGCGGACGTCACAAGGTTTGAACACTGACCACTGTCATTTTTTTAGAATTTTTATAAGCTATAGACACCATACATAAGGTTGAAATAAAGTGTTAAATGACTTTGCTTAACTAAGTGCATTTAAAAAAAAAACTAAACGTAACATAGAATAAATATTTATTGATTATATCACTCGAAAAAAAGACCTTATTGACATGATCTTGTCGAAGCGAATCCTAAAAAGCGAATCCGCGATGATGGTGGTATGGTTCGTAATCAAAATGAAATTGTTTATATCAATCAAAACACGTTTGATAAATTTGAAAGATGGCATTTTCTATGTTGGCATTGACTTCTCGTTTTTAATACATAAATCTTGGCTTGTTTGAGGATGAAAATATTTTTCTATTTATTTAGTTGTCGCCGAAACGAAACCAATTTTGATTACGAATCACTGAGGCGCACATGCTGTATGAAATATTATCGGAATGATTGTTAATGATTATGATTCCTTATTATGTTCACATATCAAACCATGTTGATTATTTTCCAAAGGTATTTCTGCTAAACAATACGTAACGAAATTAAAATGGAATTATAAGATATCATTAGTAGGCCTATACTAAAACAATCAGGAAGGAAAGGTGTTTTGAATAATATTAAAGATCTATCAACTCATCAGCAAGTAATACAAAATATACTCACAAAGTTTCTTTATATCATCGAGTGTTTTTTTTATCTAAGTTGCTATGATGTAGCTGAATAATCCATATTTGTTTGGAGGAACAGTTTTCTCATTATTATATCTTTTAGTAAATAAAATTATTTAACTTACAACTATGATTTTTTATATTCACAGAAGGATATGATTTTAATGATAACAATGCACAAATTATCACAACGTATGTCTCTTAATTAAACCTTCAAATTCTTTTACAAAATACTAGATTTACGTTATTTGTGCATTTTTTACATTGAATATTCCCTTTTATATTTATTTTTAAATAATACAATGATTCTAACACGTTCATAACAAAAAATGTTTTTCCCTTTTCAAACTGACTAGAGGGTTTTTGAAAATCCACAGATTGAATGTGAAAGAGTGCCAAATTTTTAAAGAAAACCTATCGTAGTAACTCTGTGAAAATAAAATATTAAAAATTATAATTTCTTATTTTTGGAAAGATATAAAAAAAAAGATATGCAAAGGTCTTAGTGATTGATAATAGGCCTATGTATATAACAGATAAATCATTGATATGCACGTTTGATGTATCAAAATTCAAGGAAACGTTTTCTACTTTGAAAGTGTAAATTTTATATAAAAAGGAGTAGTTATAGAGTACGTCAACATCTTTCAGGTAAACATACCATGTTTTAATCAGAAAAAAATACAAAGAACACGACAAGATATAATTCTCTTGATCGTTTTCAAAAACATTTATTTATTTATTTATTTTCTGTGGGTTTTTTTTGGTTATAATTCATATCGTTCATAATACTAGACAAAACCGCATATTAGTCGTAGTTGCTTGTTGAATGATCTATCCGACGACTGGGTCGTTCTGTAGGCACAACGATGTTTTACGTTAACAAAGTGCGCAGCGCACACATTCAGCAGTTCTAGTCAAATCATGGAAACTCCACTGCACAAAGATGTACGGAGTTTATAATGTAAGCTCCTTGCATCGATTTCTTGTGGTGTGTCGATGACGTCACATTTTTAAATAAAATGGCGACCTCCGTCATCGCTCAAAGACGAAGGTTTAAAATTCTGTAAATACTTATCTCGTTGACAGAAAAATTTAATAATTTGTGAGAATGTCTTTTTATAACTCAAACTTTTGCTAGAATTAAGTTGAAATCGTACTGGAATATTCCTTTAAGGTTTGAGTTGGTAAGCCTAACTTTAGGTTGTAGTAAATTGATAATAAGTTTAAAGATATTGTTGAAATAAACTAAGAATACTATGGATAATAAGTTAAAACTAACAAAATAAATATATATGGGTAAACTAAATATATATATCCTGTCACAGTTACTCGTACTGGAATTTCTCTTAAACATTGGAGTAACACGACTTCTCCTCAGAGCGCACTTGAGCAGTGTGAACTGGATACTTAATTGCGCTATAATTTATTTAAGATAGATAGATAGATAGATAGATAGATAGATAGATAGATAGATGTCCCTTCTGGAGCTTCGTACCCTCGACTAAGGACCAGTGCCAGTTATATATTAGCATGATTCGGACAGTGACGTTATTGGTGTAGCATAAATAACTTTCACGGTTTTAATTTTCATCAGATTCTGTTCATCTTTTTAACATTTGCAACGAATCATCTCAGCTACAGACTCATATTTTCTGTTAATTTTCAATCGATTATCTAAGGAACGACAGTCATTTAATCAAGTAGCCTACATAAATCAGATGTAATGAAATTAAAAGCTTAGATGATTTCAATTCAATCTGCCAAGTTTGATACAAAAAACAACAAGAACCCTTTTCATGAAACTTATTTCTGCTACACTGACTTAACATGCAACTCTATGGATAAAACGTCACTCTCTGAATATAGCCTAACTGGCACGGGTCGGCATATCGTTCGACTCATTGACGCGCATCAATGTCCGGTTTCCGTTGACACTCGTGACTTCAAAACATTTTATTGTCACTAGATACCAAAGACTTTCATTGCATATGAGGGTCCTTGCTAATACATACACCGTCAGCTTTAAAATGTTTCCTCTCAGTAAAATGACAATGTTCATAGAGTTTGTCATATTTGACCACCAACAGCTCACGGAATGGCTCTTTAAATGCTTCACGTTGGAACATTATTTATAGGTATCAAAAGTAAGTTGCACCGTTTCGTCATCGCCCGCCATGCCATGTGACGTCATTCATTATCATTTTTCTCAACATGTGGGACTTAGTAGGGCTGTTCTCGGGCGACAGAATGTGTGCAGGGACAGAGTATTGTATTAAGTGAGTGTGAACATGATCACAAATTGTACTAGCTTCTTTTAGCTGTTGTAGCATTTAGTTACGAACACGAAATGAAACCTGAAAATATTGTTATAATGACACCGTGATCGTGTATATATAATTTTAAGTTTTAGTTAAGCGATAGATCATGGATGTTGTATATCATTTCCGATTTTTCTTATGTTATTATTATACTCACTAAATAAACTACTTGTTTATGGTGTGACACGCTCTTTGTTGGATGAGAAAGTTTTGACATTCAAGCCCACACAGACAAAACGGGTTGTTTATCGTGAGTTAGTTCGACTGGTAGAGTTAAAAATAGAACGAATAACAGTAGACCTCTCTAGTTTCGTATGTAGCTAAGCATGTATGTACAATGTAAAGTTAGGCAAGCTCGCCACTTGTTTTCTAAAACTCCTGTAATGAGAAAATTTGAAACGCCAATGATTCATAAGTATTCATTGCATTATTAGTTATGAGTTGTAGGTTTGATATATATACTGGATGACGATGAGTTATCGCCGCGTAACAGTTATCGCCATCATCTCACTGTAATGCATTTGAGAATTCTTTCACATCCAATCCTTCTATTTTTCATCAGAGGACCTCTCCCACTTTCAAATTATGTTCAATAAAAAAATTCACCAAACGAATTTAATTTTCCAGATGCCACGAAAGATAAATTTTAGCACGTGGGAAAAGTAAACAAGACGGGAAGTCACGTGACCTGTCGAGATATCTTATCAAATATTTAAAAAAAATCATACATTTATATAAAATGATCCTGGCTATAGTTATGATACAGAGAAATGTCAATTGTATGATTGCAAATAATTGTATAATTATTTTCCTAGCAATAATTGTGGTTAAAACTGGCCCACTTTACGGCAATGCTGTCACTTACCTTCACTCACGGCTACGGCGTGTAAATCAAGAAAACAACAAACAATGAAATAATGCAGCACATATATGCCTCAAAGAATTCAACTTAAACATGAGATAGTTTTCTTTTCAATAATTGTTTATTTTGCCACAATATTTCATGTCTACCCGAAGTCGTTTGGTCCTCGCTAAACCGCTTGGATGCGATCAAGTCAGGTGCTTGTCACTGACAGTCGGTCACTTTGCCTTTTGGGGGAAGGTAAATCAAATCAAATTAATAAATATAGATACCTCTTCGTTCAAAAGATATATTTCAATACCACTGAAATTTTGCAAAAATTTGGAAGTGAGTTTTAAATTTTGTGAATTGATACCGTATGTTGGCGATAACTATTACGGTAAGGTGCTACGAAACTAAGTATCAGTCCGCTGTTATTTGTAGCGGCCGCAGAGCAGTAGAAAACAATCTACGATTGAAAGATTTGTTTCCTGGCAGGACGATCCCAAAAAAAGTGTTATGTAGAATATTTACTGTAACCAAATTTGATGATGCTATTTGATATTAGAAAACAAAAACTTCTAAAAAAACTGTTCGCCAGCCATTAGAGTTTGGATTTAGTATTGTAGACCAGTAGATCATCACTAGATCAACTCATCACTTCATTCCTGCAAGCCGTTGATTCAAAATGTTCCTTTTCAATCTGTTTTGCTACCTATTTGTTTCAAATAACCTTTTAATATCAGACATATTAATCAACAAACTTTTTGAAATAGGGACAATTTACCGATTCATGGAAGAAATTGACAAAATATTTGTTTTTATGTAAATGTTTACTTAACGCCCAGGGAATGTAGGGAGCGCCAAAACATCATTGATTATATTTATTTTAGAATAGAAACTACAATACAATCAAACCCCCATTGATATTTGCTATTTTAAGGTGAATTTTGGAGTAATTATCGAGATTTTTTGAAATGTATCAAAATGACCTTGGTTCGGACACTTATAAATTTTCCTTACAGGTATCTGTAATACAAAATTTTGCTTAACAAATGCTAAGGGAACAAAAAGAAACATTCAATCAAGATGTATGACAAAACATTTTACTTTGAAATAATTGGTTGCGCTAGTAAAATTATTTGCGTCAAAGCTTGCAAATGCTATTGTGACGTCATCAAATTCAAGCGACGCATACAGAATGCTGTGAGTAATTAAAATATTGATTCATATTCGCAAATTTAAATGCTGTGATATTGTACATAGATGATGTAATGCATGTTTGGTGATAATAGGAACCATTTTGATGAGACATATGAGACATCGGGAGACATATTGGTTTTGGCTGAGTTCCCGTCCGCTTTGCATTTCCCATTCGTTTCCAGAGCATAACTCTGAAACTACTTGGCCAATTTTCACCAAATTTGGTATACAGCCTCTCCATATCATGTAGGTGTGCCTTTTGGGGGTTTCAACTTCTTTTCTATTTTATATTTTTTGTTTCCATGGCAACAGTTTAGACTTAGTCATTTTGGAGGGTTTGGATACTTTCTGGAGCATAACTCTGAAACTACTTGACCAATCTTGACCAAATTTGGTATATATTTGTATATCCTCTTTATATCATTTAGATGTGCCTTTTGGAGGTTTCAACTTCTTTTCAATTTATTTTTGTTTTGTGTCCATGGTAAACAGTTTGGAAATTGTCATTTTAAGGGAAGGGTTAGTTTCTGAAGCACAAGATTGAAACAACATGATCAATCTTGACCAAATTAGGTGTACATCCTCTTCATTTCATATATATATGTGCCTTTTGGAGGTTTCAACTTCTTTTGAATTACATATTTTTTTTATTTCTTAGCAACAGTTTGGACTTAGTCATTTAAAGGGGAGGATTAGTTTACATGACAAACTGTGTAGATGTTGATTAATGATTCCCATAAATAAAAATCGAATACAACCAAAACTTACAGTTCATGTTATTTTATATAAAGAATATGGCTTTCATTTAAGTTAAGTTAGACCATACATAATCGTCGTTGGCCTAGGACACACGAGAGCCAACAAGGGAGGTTACTCTATGAACTTGTAACACAGTCGCTGTTACAGTCAAAGGGGACTAACTCTGCAAGTAATCATAATAAGTGCTGTTACACTGGCATGACCTCTTTTTTTTTTTAAAATGATAAAACACAATTATTTGATGGGATATAGAGAAGATACTTTAGGGTTAAATTAAAGTTGATATTCTTTTAAAGGATAAAGTGAAACAAGAACCTGTCCTCAGGTACACTGTCTTCTGGTCTCGTAAGAGATGATACTGTCCTGACAGGTTGATTTAGATATCAACTTAAGGGTATGCAGTGAAATGTCCCAAGAGAGTCACCTTTGAGATTGTAGAAGAGTCAGTGAACAACAAACAGGATTTAACAGTCAGATAGAATGATCAAACCAGTTCCACAATGAAGACATAACTGTAATGATAATTAAAGTTCAAAAGTTGATTATCTGAAATTAAAAATAGATAAAAGCACCATGTGATGAAACATCCTTAGGTAGACTGCCTTCAGGTTAAATAGGGACTATCCTGCCCTGTGCACATATCAAAACTGCAACACGTAACTTGAATAACAACTTAAATGGGATGTTGAACTGTCAACACTAGAGCTGCAACGATACATTCGTATATTCGGTGAATCGAACCGTGGCAGTGTGTGAATCTTATTTGTTATTCGTTACAATGAAAACCGAATATTTTCGATTTTTAATTTTTGTTTACTTTTCACAATAACATAATTATTGTGCACGAATTTTGTATTTAATCTGAATAAAAATACGTTTTTATTTACGTTCACAAAGTGTTTTATGCGTGTGTTATATTTCACATCGTCTCAACCTGTCAACAGGAAGTAATGCGAAATCTATGCAGGGATAGACGCTCACTGGAAATGTTCACTAGTCCTTTCGACAAGTTCCTTGCTAATTGTAAATAATTTTACTAGCCCTTACAATTTTACACTAGCCTCGGGCTAGCGGACTAGCATGAGTGTCGATCCCTGCTATGTTCCATCTCGTTGTTATAAAAATCGATATTGCTGGTCAAAGTAAACATCACCAGAGTCAAAAATAATGCAAACATTATTCAATACGGCAACACACAAGTGATATGTTTATTTTATTTGTTGATTAACTGTTGTAATTTGTCTCTCAACGTCAACGAGTTAAAATAAAAATCTTCGCTCCCGGAACGAGCATAAATAAATGTAAACTATCGTAATTTCTTGACGACAAATAACATTCGTGCTCATTACCATAAATTTTTAAAGTTTTTCTTCGATTTACATTTAAGTCAATATTTCAATTAACTGCATGATGTTTTGAAAAATGTAATATATCGAAAATGTTTTACAAATATTTGAATATTTAGACATCTAATATTGTATCGACAATATGTTGTCATCAATTTATTACAATCGCGTTTCAGTTTCATACATCGTTTTCAAATCGACTTGCTCATTGGTTGACCTATATTTCTTGGCCAAATATCTCTCTACCGGTAAACACATGCAGCAAAAGCTGTCGACTGATTTTCACGTTCCTTTTCATAAGAATAATATTATGTAATCTGATTAAAACAAACAACAAACAATGTAAGTTAGCATTTGCAATTTCTTTTATCATTCTGTGGTAATGGCGGCCTCGTGTTTCAGGCAAGTCTTTGTCGACACTACACCAAAAAGTAACTCAGCTAGACTACCTGATTTCCATTGTTTTCAAATTTTTTATTTTGCATTCATATTCGTGAATAATTATTCGTATTTGCTAGCCCATATTCGTGATACGTATCGTATTCGCCTGGTAGTGTATTCGTTGCAGCTCTAGTCAACACTGTCGTGAAAATTTAAAACCATACTTAAGTGAACCATCATAAGGTAGACTGCCTTCAGGTTCGCAAGGGATTATTCTGCCCTTATTAACGTCGATACACTAAACAGGTGCACAGATATTCACTGTTGTCAGAAGTCTGTCACAAAGTCAGCAAGTCTAGTAGGACGGCGCCGCATACGTCTTGATGGATCACTGATTGTTGTAACTGTTCCGCTGGTATTCTCATGCAGTTCAAGCTCAGAAGACACTTTGGGGATGTCGTAGTCTGTAGGAACTGCATGTGTACTCTCAGCATGTATGGGGGTTGCAATCTCTATAGGGATTATTGGTGCTCAGGGTGGATCAGTCTCTCTTACAATATTACTGCCACTGGTCTCAGGTGATCTGTAGTCGTTAATCTCATCTTCATCGCTTCGATCATCTTGAAGTTGAATGTCTGTGAGGTTAGTTGGAGGGTCTTTGTAGCACTCTGATGATTTAACTCTGTAGGATGAGTTACGAAGCTAAGAGCCAACAAATTTGCGAACGTTACACCATTCAAATTCGGGGTTTGCTAGTTTTTTTCTAAAAAAACCCAAATTGTTAATGTGCTTTCTCTTGTCGTTTATCCTTTTGCCTACAGATCAAAGGTTTGAATAGCGAAAAGGTTTAGAAAACTAAACTAAAAAACAGTAAATAGTCTAGATAGTGGTTTAGTATAACAAGTTAATATCATTGTAGATATTAATTATATCATTGTTACACAATAACAAGAAGCATCATCTGAATTAATGTTCTGAATTTATCAAGTGGCTGATGATGTTTCTATTCCTAGGGAATATTCTTTGTTTATGAAACTAAAAGTTTCTGCTGTTTATCGATCAATTAGAAATGTTGGCTTTCTCGAGGGTTGTTATTTGTAAATTATCCATGTGCAGATCATAAGGCAGTCATGATTTATTAACGATGTGTGTGATCTTTTTTAATTTGAAAAAAATAATTTACGATATAAAAGTATGTATCATACCAAATATGTCAACTTGAATTTAATAACTACATTTTTAAAAGATTTTTATGCCCCCGAATCGGAGATTCCGGGGGTATATTGTTTTTCACCTGTCCGTCTGTCCGTCTGTCTGTCCGTCTGTCTGTCCGTTTGTCCACAAAAACTTTAACCTTGGTCATAACTTTTGATTGGTCAGAGCTAGGTCTTTGATACTTGACATATGGATCCCTTGTGATGAAACCTTTCAGATGACACCATGACATTTGACCTTGTGACCTTGACCTTGACACAGCGAGCCTTTTCAGAAAACTTTAACCTTGGCTATAGTTTCTATACTGTCAGTGCTAGGTCTTTGATACTTGACATGTGTATCCCTTGTGATGAGACCTTTCAGATGACACCATGATATTTGACCTTTTCCGTCCGTCCGTCCGTCTGTCCGTTTGTCCACAAAAACTTTAACCTTGGTCATAACTTTTTATTGGTCAGAGCTAGATCTTTGAAACTTGACATATGGATCCCTTGTGATGAGACCTTTCAGATGACCTTGACCTTGACACAGCAAGCAGGATGCATCCGGGGCCTTCGTGTTTCACAAACACATCTTGTTCTCTATACTGATGGTAATTTTAGATGTTCGAAGGAAAATTTCTCACATACGAACGCTAACTCACGGAGTGTCACTTTAAAGGAAGCATTTCTGTTGCCCGACATGGAAACTTTACTGTACCCGGGAGTCGGGCAATGGTATTTTTTTACCCCTGGAATGAGTATCCAACTCCCTCAGGAGTATCCGATGTTGTTTGTTCGACAGCATGGTGACAAGGAATCTTAAGTGCTTGACATTGGTGACACGATGAACATGTGCTCTCTATCGCTTTGTCGAGGTCAAGGGCAAACAGATACCGGTGACAAACCTGTTTCATTTGGTACAATGAAGGATAGTCAAATTGAATATAAAGGGATGTCAATAGTCCATGAGTTAATGTGCGTGGTACTACAATGCGTTCTTTAACAGGGCACAAAGGTTCTGATTGTTGCACAACAAGTAGACCATCCTTAGCAATGGTGACAGTGTTGAGATATCTTTTGACATCTTTAACATTGGTCAACTTCTTGGAGGGTCAAGTACCCTGTAGGAGGTGGGCGCGTGTTCTTCTGAGATCGGGGCATTCTTCTTGTGCTGTACGCCATGTTGATCTGATCTTCCGTTCAGAACATCTTTGATGGAGAACTGTCTCACCATGCAATCTTCGGTTTGTAGACAAGTAAGTTGAGACTCGCGGACTGGCAGAGAACTCTCCGCAACACAGTTTTTCAAATGCTAAGACACAGGGTCAACTGTCTGTTAGGATCCAGGCCTTATGTTTTGATTCAATAATAAATGGACTGAAATGCTTGGTCGCATATGCTATTGACAAGGCTTCAACTTCACATGGTAACCAGTTGACTTGTTGTTTATGGAGTTTTGCGCTGAAAAACTCTGCCACATGGAGGGATTTGTTACGAGTGACGTACAAAGTTGCCCCAATACCTGGTTTCTTGACAGCTCCATCTGTCAAGATCAAAAGTTTATCATCCGGGCGTGGTAAACCGACAGCTTGACAGCTGATAGTTGAAAGTCCCTTCTGAGCGTTGTATAAGGCGTCAAGTAGGGAAGCAGACTAAGTCAGTTTATCTTTCGATGAGCGTCCTGATATGGCCTCGTCTAGAGGAGCAATGTAGCCAGAACAACCTGGGATTACCCATGCCAATACTTTGTATGCTCCAATGAATGAGCGAAGGCCATAGACTGTGTCTATTTGTGAACAGGTGAATAGGGTGGCGACACGGTGAGTTGTAGCATTGATGGTACCTTGGGTCCACTGCCAACCTAATATAGTTGTTGACTTGGGTGCAATACAAGTTTTCTTAGCTGACAACTAGAGTCCATTGAAATGGAGAGTTTGTAGAACCTTTTTCCAGACAACAAGGAGGTCCTTGAGACTGTTGGCTCCGCAATAAAGATCATCTGCTAATTTGGCAACAAAGCCTTCCTGTAGAAGATCGCCAAAGACACGACTCATGAGTTCTTCAAGCGCAGTCTCGGATCCTGGCCACCCATAGCAGACCTTGCATACATTCTTACTCAGTGAAAAGGAGTAACCACAACACAGTACATCATTGACTACTTTGTAGTTATCAAGTACTTCCACTTGGCAATTTGACGTAGGGTAGTGTTCACATCCGGCATCAATGAGGGCTGTGGTTTGCTGTAGCGACAAGCATCTGAGAATTCGGTTACAAGTCGGAATGTGCCATTTGGTTTCTTAACCAAGAAGGATGGGTTCAAATATTCAACTTGTATGTTGGCATCTTCCGGTCGAACAAACACCTTCAAATCTTCCAACTCGTTAAACTTTTGTTGTAACTCAAACAACTTGTCTTTGTTGTACTGTGGAATTCTTCCCTTTTGGTTTGAAGCGGCTGTACCTTCCCCATGTTTACATGAGCTTTAAAGGGTCCAGAAGCACCATTGTAGCCTGTGTTTTTTTTATCAAACACCTCATCATATTCACTGTTCAAGGTTGCAAACTTGGGCTTGGACCCTTTAGGGAGGATGTTGTCAGGGTCTACCGACACTGGGAAGAGTATGGAATGTTTGTTGCGCCGCTGTCCAGGGTAAATCTCACTGTGTTATAATCACTAAAGGTATTCATCCATGGTGACGGGCGAACATGTATGCGTTTGGTGGAGAGGGGCAGTTTGCTGCAAGCGCCTTCCTCTTCTATGTAGTCCTCGTCACTATGCTCATCAATATCTTCATCATCGAGTATGTTTGCAACTTGTCGTGCCTTGACCTTATATTTCTTATCTTGATCAGGAAGGAACTTACATTGACTGAGGAAGTGGTTTTTGAAGTTCAGGTGAGCAAAGACGACATATCTTTCTATGTCTGTCTGTCTGCTTGGTCTTTGGTTTGTATGAAGGATACTGTTTTGTAGCAGGAGTGAAGCATGACTCTGCTTGAGAGCTTGAGATATTTCTGGTTTCAACGATGAAATGGTTCTTGTGCGCAGGTCGGTTGTATATCGCTGTTTCACCAGCTTGGGTAGGTCATGATGAATAAGCCTCAACCATGTCAGGACAATAAGATTTTCTAAGGCTGGTGACAATTCCTCATCTTCATCTGGAACTTGTCCATGATGAGTGATTCCCCCTTCATGTTTCAGTAAATTGTCGTTATTGTATACGTCACCACAAACCAATCTTCATAAGAGTCTACAGGACATCGATAATCTTCTTTAATAACAACTTTATTCACGACCATACATAATCGTCGTTGGTCTAGGACACACGAGAGCAAACAAGGGAGGTTACTCTATGAACTTGTAACACAGTCCCTGTTACAGTCAAAGGGGAGTAACTCTGCAAGTAATCATATAAGTGCTCTTTCACTTGCGGTGTTGATATGCATCATAACTTAATAGAATTATATTTAAAACAGCCAAAGTAATTTTATTTTACTCAATGTAATGTATTTTCAGTGTTTTACTTTTGCATGGTTATGCGTTGCTATAAGTAGATCTGTACATCGTCTGCTTTCCAGTTAGTATTAGGCATTTTACGTATAGGGGGGGGCGCTCTGTTATATGGAAATTTGTAATAGGGTGATGTTGTGTGATGTTGAAAACAAATTCCCTTCAAAATTTCCAAACACTTTTTGAAGCAAGGTCTATCCAAATGACTTTAGAAGACCATTCTTGTTTTTGATAAAAAATGTTTTGCATCACAGAAAGGCTATTTCTTATATATTTTGGGCCGTTTTGCAGTATTTTCCAGTGCAAATAAGGTGATGTACCGATTGGACCTTTACTCTAAATAGGGGTGAAACGGTTTACTACTACAGTTGAATCACGACAGTCTGATTCAAATTGGCCTAGTTCCGAGGAATAAAATATTCAAAATATTAACTGCACGGAGATATAGTCGGGGGTATATAGCGCTCCGCGTGTCCGTCCGTGCGTCCGTGCGAAATCGTTTCCGGAGCATTACTCTTAAACTATACCACTTACAAACTTCAAATTTGGTATGGCAGTAGCCTATATGATGTTGTTGTGCCTTTTAGGGGTTTCATCTCAATGGTTCAAATAATTTTTGAAATTTTGACCAAAAAACGTCCGATTTCTGGACTTTGTCTCGTTTCCGGAGCAGTACTCTAAAACTATACCACTTACAAACTTCAAATTTGGTATGGCAGTAGCCTATATGATGTTGTTGTGCCTTTTAGGGGTTTCATCTCAATGGTTCAAATAATTTTTGAAATTTTGACCAAAAAACGTCCGATTTCTGGACTTTGTCTCGTTTCCGGAGCATAATTAAAAAACTTTACCACTTGGAAACTTCAAATTTGGTATGGCAGTAACCTACACGATGCTGTGGTGCCTTTAAGGGGTTTCACTTCCAACGTTCAAATAATTTTTGAAATTTTGACCAAAAACCTTCCGATTTCTGGACTTTGTGTCGTTTCCGGATCATAATTTAACAACTATACCACTTGGAATTTTCAAACTTGGTATGGCAGTAACCTATATGATGCTGTTTTGCCTTTTTGGGGTTTTAATTCCAAAGTTCAAATAATTTTTGAAATTTTGAACCCAAAACAGTCCGAAAACAGTAGGTTGAGGATCAAGCTTGTAAATATATTTCCTAATGACAAACACATACCGTTTTAACATTGTAAATGTGACTGTTTTGCCTTCAAGTTATCTTTTGGGAAGTAACCAAAAGAAAGGGAATTTGACCTTTTGTGATACTCATATGAACACTGTATGAACATAGAACATGACTGATGTTGTTACCACTGCCAAGAATACATATATTGGAATGTTGGTACCACTGCAAAGAAATCATATATTGGAATATCAATTGACCTACATGGAACTGAATGGAAGGTGAGAGTTTGTTGAAAAACATTTATTGTGATAGTTATACCAGTTCACACCCATTCAGACAAATTAAATTTTAATGTTATTTTCTATATCATCTGATGGAAAAATACGGTAACAATCCTAGGACTTATCAGAACATATGACAATATTTTTGTCAAAGAAAGGCGGTCAAACTACAGGCGGGGGTATGTGAGCTGCGCTTGCCTTGTTAATACCAGTAAAGTTCAGTCAAGACCCAGTCGTTAGCAGACTAATCATATCATCTCGCTTATATCACCGCTGGCGGCAATCATGTGCAAATCATGGCCAGCAAGAGTTACTTGCCCCTAGCTGAATCCGAAGGCTTTTTTACTGGCGGCTTGTGATTGGTAGCGTGACTTTTTTGGCTGCTGTTTGACTCAGTGGAGAGGATACCTATCGAAGAAACATATTCGATTCCCAAAGAGTTAATATTTTAAAACTTTTATTCCTATTAATTTATTTATTTATTAATATTTCTCGTGGGATGAAAATTTTATATTCTTTAAATTTACGAAGTTAAAACTTTCTTTGTCATAAAACTAAAGAGAAAATAGGACTTTGTCGGCAAATGAAAACATCAAAAGATTGATTTTGCAAAACACTTGCAAAATAATCAGCGTAATTAACAGAATCTCATAATAAACAAAAATAGAGCCATTCGCTGTTTAGCTCATCAGGCTTTACATTTGATTTTGCTTTAGGGTGTGGCCAATGTGGTTCTTCCCCTTAGTAGGGGCCACAGGGTCACAAAATCTACAATTATTTATCCTCACTAGTCAGGGAGTCTGTACACAAAGTTACAGCTTACTAGGCCTCGTGATTCTTGAGAAGAATATGGAAATAGGTCTTGAGGGTGTGGCCCCTGTGGCCCTTATTAGGGCCCCAGGGCCACCAAAGCTACAATTTATACTCCTCACTAGTAAAGGAGTCTGTACACCAAGTTTCGGCTTTCCAGGCCTTATGCTTCTGGAGAAGAAGATGGAAATAGGTTTTAAGGGAGTGGCCACTGTGGCCCTTATTAGGGGCCACAGGGCCAAGGAAATAGGTTTTAAGGGAGTGGCTCCTGTGGCCCTTATTAGAGGCCACAGGGCCACCAAAGCTACAATTTAAAATCCTCACTAGCCATAGAGTCTGCAGGGATTAGGAAGGGCAGGGGCCATGGGCCATTTGCACATTTTCTGAAGAAATGGCCCATTAAAATTTTGAAGTTTACTATTGATATAAGGGCAATGGCCCCTTTAAAATGCAGAAAATTACTAAAAGCCATGAAAATGGCCCATTGTCAAAAGTGTCCTTCCCAATCACTGGTCTGTACACAAAGGTTCAGCTTTCTAGGCCTTATGGTTCTGGACACCAGTCACCATGCCATGCCATGCCATACCATAAGCCCATCGGGCCTTACAGGCCAGATGAGCTAAAAATGGGAAAAAAACACATATGATCCAATTCCTTGTCAAGTCTTGTTCTTAAAAATTGCAAATATTCCGAAAATAATGTAAAAACATTGCTACATACATACGGAGATTCCAGGGTTATGTTGTTTTGCTCTTTCTGTCTGGTTGTCTGTTTGTCACAAAAAACCTTTAACCTTGCTCATAACTTTTGATTGCTTGGGGGTAGACCTTTAACATTTCACATGTGCATCTTTCATGATAAGACCTTTCATATCAGGTCATAATTTTTTACTTCGTGACCTTGACCTTGGTGCAACAAGCATTTTGCGAAAACTTTAACCTTGTCCATAACTTGCGATTGGATAGAGATAGACCTTTGATATTTCAGAAATGTCCCGAGTACATTTTGACTTAAAAAGATACATTTACGATTTACTGATATCCGGGATCATCATTGTTTAACAAACACATCTTGTTCATTCTATTCCTTGTCATGTGGAGATAAACCTAATTGTAGAAAATTATTAGAATATTTAAAACCTATTTTCATCTTTTTCTCAGACTCTTTCTAGAGACTCCTTGACTGGTTTGGTTTAAAAATTGTAATAAAACCTATTTTCTATGTTTTCTCTAGAAGCTTAAGGACTAGAAAGCTGTAGCTTTGTCTACCGACCCCTCAGTTAGATAAATTTTACATTTTGTGACCCTGTGGCCCCTTCTAAGGGGGGAACCAAATTTGCCACACCCTAAAGCAAGATTAAAATGAAGCCTGATTATCTACAGAGTCAATGGCTCTATTTTAAGCTCATCAGGTCTGAAAGACCCAATGGGCTTATGGCATGGCATGATGTCCGGCGTCTGTCCATCCATCCGTCCATACATCCGTGAACTTTTCACTCTTTCAACTTCTTCTCCAGAACCAAAGACTAGAGAGCTGAAATTTGTTCCAAAGGTCAAGAGAGCTAAAAAGTTGTGTGAAGACTCCTTGGCCAGTTGGGATTCTAAATTGTAGATTTTGTGACCCCATGACCCCAAATAGGGTCACAGGGGTCAAAACCTTTAAAACTTGTTTTTATCTTCTCCAGTTCAAAAAGGCCTAGAGAGCTGAAAAGTTGTGTGTAGACTCCTTGGCCAAGGAGGATTCTAAATTTTAGGTTTGGTGACCTCTTGACCCCAAATGGGGTCACAGGGGTCAAAACCTTAACTCTATTTTCTTCTTCTCCAGTTTCAAAAGGTCTAGAGAGCTGAAAAGTTTTTTATAGACTCTTTGGCCAGTGGGGATTCCAAATTGTAGATTTTGTGAGCCAATGCATGACCTCAAATGGGGTCCGAGGAGTCACAACCTTCAAAACCTAATTTCATCTTCTCCTCCAGTTCAAAAAGGTTTAGAGAGATGAAAAGTTGTGTGTAGACTCATCGGCCAATGAAGATTCTAAAATTGTAAAAATGGTAAAATTGTAGATTTGGTTACCCCATGACCCCAAATGGGGTTACAGGGGTCAAAACCTTGAAAACCTATTTCCATCAAAAATCTGATGAGCTACAGAGCCCATGGCTAAATTTTTTAATTTCATTTTTCCATAAGATAAGTTTACTGGCGCTCAGCAGCGACAGACACACACATATGAGCTCTCATGTTTTTGCCTCATTAATGTTTCATAGTTTTGGAAATCTTCATGGATATGCATAAGGACGGGTTATAGACAAAACGGCGACCCGGCAAAACGGCGACACGGCAAAACGGCGACATTTTGGACGGAACGGCGACACACCCCAAAAATTTTTTGGACAGAACGGCGAAACACATTTTCAATGAAATTTTACACAAAAATTTTTTGACAAAACGACGACGCATTTGGATTAAACGGCGACACCTTTTTTCAAAGAAAACATTGTTTAACTTTGATTCGTTTACCTTTCATGTCTGATACGCATATTATTTTTATCTTTTATCAATAAAGGGATATGTTTCAATTATGTCCAGCACATAAAAAACCCCATAAAACTGCTCTATATATCAAATATGACTTGCGTATGCTCAGTTAATTGTATAATTCATATCTATTACTTCAATATATTATTTGATAACTATGTCATGATTTATGATAATAAACTTCACTTGACTCATAACTAATACACTCTTGAATTTTCGATTTCGTATTGATTGATTTGTTTACTTAATAAACTACTCAATGTACTTTTCGAGTAGTTGTCTCAATCCAAATAATTGTTTTCTTAACGAACAAGGTATTGCAGTAGAAGATTGATTATATGTTTTCTTAACTAATTACGTATTGTTGTAGAGTCACCTCCATTGTTGCATAACACGATTCAGTTTTTAAAATGTTTCAAAAGTTTACGTCTCTCACTCTCTCCAACAAATATACGCCCATAGATCTCCAAAATTCCATTGAGAAATGTAAATGTACTTGTTTTGACTGCTTTTATGTATCAAATAATTTCCGTTTATACAAATATTCATGTTGAAAGACAGTTAGTAATAAATATTTGTGTCGCCGTTCAGTCCAATACAATTCTGTCGCCGTTCAGTCCAATTTATCGCCGTTTTAACAACATTTTTGTCGCCGTTTTGCCGTGTCGCCGTTTCGACCGTATCCCCATAAGGACACCAGGAATATTTCTGAGGACTTTTTGTATCATACTTTCATCTAGAAATGTTTATTTTTGAAGTGTTTTGGTGTGCAATATTGCTAAATATATCTCAAGTTTCCACAGTGTGAAACCAATCAGCAGGCAAGCGCTGTGGCCAGGTTGCCCATATCACTACCTGGGAACAATGGTTACCAATCAAGCCCGCATTGTGTACAACAGAGAGGAGCTCATGTCACTCAGATCAGCATTCAGTGCACCCACAGTGAAAACAACACCTCCTCTGAGCTGTATACCAGACCTGAAGAGACTGAAAAGAAAAACAGATTATAGGGCTGGAAGAAAAATTAAACAACAAATATCAGTGATAGAAACTTTTACTTGACGCTCAAAAAATATCTGCAAAACCATACAAACTTTAGCAATCTCATCCTGATAACTCAAACTATACCAACTGCTGCTTTTGATGAAACATCTTATATTGACACAGTAATACACATTAGACGTACTAAACCGTCACCTTTGAGAGGAGTAGATACATCAAACTTAAAGAAGATATCACTTACAAACAACAGCACAGAGAAAGTGAATGTGTCATCAATATGCTCAGTAAATTGCAGATCAGTCAAAAACAAAGCGTTGTCAATTAACGATTTCTTGGTTACACGTAAAATTGACATTTTAGCAGTTACTGAGACCTGGCTTGGATCCAACATCGACACCCATGTGATTTCTGAATTGCTTCCTAATGGATACGGAATTACCCACATGCCTCGGAAAGACAAGCAGGGTGTAGGTGAAGGTGGAGGCATAGTACATAAAAATGAGCTGGATGCCTGGAAGTGAAGAAGATCAGGATATGTGATGATGACACATCTACCCACTTCGAACATATTGAGTGGTCAGTGATGACAAGCGACACCCAGTTCATCTTGTTAGCTCATCAGGACTGAACGTCCAGATGGGCTTATGGCATGGCCCGTCGTCCGGCGTCCGTCCGTCCGTAAAATTTTGACACTTTCGACTTCTCCTCATGAACCATACACATTAGAGAGCTGAAATTTTGTGTACAGGTACCTAAGCATATGGAAATTCTAATTTGTAACTATCACAACTTTAAAAACCTATTTTCATCTTCTTCTCCAGTTCCAGAAGGAGTAGAGAGTTAAAAATAATATGTGCACACTCCTTGGACAATGGGGATTCTAATTTGTAACTTTGGTGACCCTGTGACCCCAAATAGGGTCACAGGGGTCACAACCTTAAACACCTATTTTCATCTTCTTCTCCAGTTCTAAAAGGACTAGAGAGTTAAAAATAATATGTGCAGACTCCTTGGACAATAGGGATTCTAATTTGTAACTTTTGTGACCCTGTGACCCCAAATAGGGTCACAGGGGTCACAACCTTGTAAACCTATTTTCATCTTCTTCTCCAGTTCTAAAAGGACTAGAGAGTTGAAAGTGATATGTGCAGACTCCTTGGCCAATGGGGATTCTAAATTATAGATTTCGTGACCCCATGACCCCAAATAGGGTCACAGGGGTCACAACCTTTAAAACCTATTTTCATCTTCTTCTCCAGTTCTAAAAGGACTAGAGAGTTGAAAGTGATATGTGCAGACTCATTGGCCAATCAGGATTCTTAATTGTAGATAGGGTCACAGGGGTCATAACCTTAAAAACCAATTCTCATCTTCTTCTCCAGTTCCAAAAGGAGTAGAGAGTTAATATTGATATGTGCAGACTCCTTGGACAATGGGGATTCTAATTTGTAACTTTGTTGACCCTGTGACCCCAAATAGGGTCACAGGGGTCACAACCTTAAAAAACTATTTTCATCTTCTTCTCAAGTTCCAAAAGGTCTAGAGAGCTGAAATTATATGTGCAGACTCCTTGGCCAATGGGGATTCTAAATTGTAGATTTCGGTACCCCATGACCCCAATTAGGGTCACAGGGGTCACAACCCAAAAAACTTATTTTCATCATCATCTTTAGCTCCTAAAGGTCTATTGAGCTGAAAGACTGCATGTAGACTCCTTGGCCAATTGGGATTCTAAACTGTAAGTTTTGTGACCCCATGACCCCAAATAGGGTCACAATCTTAAAAACCTATTTTTCTCTATTAGATGACAGTCTATGGCAAATTTATTTCTCCTTGGATATTTTAGTGTGGACTTCTTTCACTGTCTGATATTGGCGATCTAGAAAGTGTTGAATAATAATAAATCATTTGGGTAAGGAAATTTATTCCGAAATCGTTACATTTGATTTGTAATTGTTTTTATAGGTTTTCTTGCAATAGGTAGCATCAGTTTCATTTTCAGCTCATCTTGCCTGTATAAAGCAAACTTGATATGATGCCTTATGAGCTACAGAGCCAATGGCTCTATTTTGTGTTATTTATCGTTCTCCATCATCTCAGGGCAATGGTTTCAGAAACAGTAAATTTTTCGCAGAGTGGTCTGAATATCTGAGCCTGCTGAACCTAATTCCCCAGGAAATCGTTATCACTGGCGATCTGAACTTTCATCTGGATGATCTCGCACACTGACACAAAGAAGTTCCAAAGTTTACTGGATGCCCATGGGTTGGTACAACACATCACTGGCCCTACACACATTCATGGTCATACTCTTGATGTTGTATCTGACCCTGGGTTCTGCGACAATAATGGTAATGCAGCTGGAGATCATCTATCAATATCCTTTGAGATTCGCTGTACCAAACCACGACCAAAAAGACAACTTTGTACCATTTGCAAATATAGATCTATCTCTGCCCAAGAATTTGTTATAGACTGGAGTGTAGTATATCTCTACAGATGACGAAGGGTACTCTGGACGACCTCATTTCTGCCTACAACAGCGGATTTAAGAACATCATTGACAAGCATGCTCCAGCACAAACTGGCGGAAGTCTAATCTTGACATACACCGCCAGATCTTAAGAGGTCTGTGTCGGTTATCTCACAAACTGCTTTTAAAAACTAAACAGGACTATATTTGCAATAAAATCATCGGATGTGGATCCGATTATAAACAACTCTTCAAACTCAGCAAGAAACTGATGGGACACTCGGACGAAGTTTTCCTGCCTAGCTGTTCATCAGACAAGTTACTGGCCAACAAATTCAAGGAACAGTATCCAGGGTTCAGATCTGTCGACCTTGACTTAGATGAGGAGTTCAATTGTGAATGTTTGTGTAGTTTCTTTTCTGCCTCAGAAACAGAAATCTGTAATATCATACTGAAAGCACCTTCTAAGTCGTGTGAATTAGACCCGGTTTCCACCCATCTGTTTAAGTTGTGCTTGGACAAAGTGCTACCATTTATTACGGCCATCGTCAACTCATCCCTGCAGGAGGCAACTGTCCCACAGTGCTTCAATAAGCATTGGTAAGACCATCACTGAAGAAAGCAGACTTGGACAGGGAAGTGATGAAAAACTTTAGACCTGTCTCCAATCTCAGTTTTATCTTGAAAATTGTTGAAAAAGTAGTATTCTCTCGTCTAAACCTGCACTTCCAAGCAAATAACCTCAAAGACAACTTCCAGTCTGCATATACGTCAGACCACTCGACTGAAACCGCACTCCTCCGCTGGAAGCAGGACAAAAGTCACCCGGACAAAAGCTACCTGGACAAAAGCCATGTAGGACAAAAGCCATGTAGGACAAAAGCCTACTAGGACAAAAGCCACCTAGGCCAAAAGCCACATAGGACATACCGGTAAGCCACCTAGGACAAATGTATGTATATACACAGTCCGACCTCGATAATCCGAACGCTTCCGTTTTTCATCAAAGACATTCGGATAGTGAAATGTTCGGACTACTGAAACGAACCTAACAAGTTGGAGTAACTCCACTTTGAATCTACTGACAGACCAGAACGTATTTAGAATATCAAATAAGTTTATTTCATATAAATTTGTACACATAACAACTGGGATACATAAATCAATAAAACAATAATAGCACAAAATAATTTCTGGTTACATGCAGACAACATGCCAAACATTCAATTTACTCACACAGGTTCTGAAGAACCTGCAGAGTACAGATTGGGTACTCAGTGGCTTGAAGACCCACGCATAGTGATCAAAGTTTCTAAGTTCCTTTCATCACCAACACACTCAAAGTATGTAATCATGGAGTCCATGTATGCTCTCATGCTGTCACACAATTTACTACAATCACAAACCCAAGAAACACAAAGTGAGACATTTCAATTTATTACAATCACAAACTACCGACACGCTCAACTCAAGTGTCAATCCACTGTCATTGAAGTTTACCGATCCAATCAGTGTGTTGATCACTTATCCGAACGCTTTGATGAACGGCCGGATTAATGAAGCAGAAATAGTGGTAATTAACTTATCTGTTACAGCTAATTGGCGTTCGGATTCGGAGACTGAATCAACGGTTTAATGAATCAACATTTAATGAGTTTATATAGAGATTACTTTGGTTACAGCCTGCTGCCGTTCGGATACCGCGAGATTCGAATTATCTGTGGACGGATTATCGAGGTCTGACTGTATGTAGATATTAACAAGAAAAGAAAACGTGACGTTCACAAAGTTATACACAGAAAAGTTTCAAAAACAAAATCAAAACATAATTACTTCCAATTTTTAATACCAACTCCATTAAAAATTCTAAATCATTTATCTTATCCTTTAACTTCACTTCTAAATTGTTGCTCCTTCAGAACTTAGCATACAAGATATATTTTTAAAATATGACAATGACAAAATAAACTATTTATAAAGACGTTGATAATAGAGGAACATAGATTTATGATTATAAATTTATTTCAATTATGAATATTTACTTATAATTGAGTACTGATTAATTAAAATAGCGTTGCTCACAGACTTTGAAAAGTTAGATTAGGTTGTGAATATGTTATTCATTGAGAAAGTCTAGTGCTGTGTATGTGCTGATTCTTCATCTGTTATCTTTATAATAATTTCTGCTTTGTATAGCCCTTGGAAAAAAATGAAACAAGAAAAAAGTGAAAGGGATATTCATTGAAACAATGACATGAAATGAAATGAAGTGAAGTGAAATGCATATTTGAAATGGGAACTATCTAGTGTCTAAGTTGTTTGTTAAATTTATAACTTGGGTGGGTTTTGTCCGGATGGCTTTTATCTGGGTGGCTTTTGTCCTAGGTGGCAATTGTCCTAGGTGGCTTTTCTCCAGGTGGCTTTTGTCCGGGTGGCTTTTGTCTGGGTGGCCCCTCTGTGTTCATAATGATGTCATGAAGGAACTAGACAACAAGAATGCTGTTGCAATGGTGTTGATCGACCAATCAGCTGCCTTTGACCTTATTGATCATGAAATTCTGTTAACGAAATTGCAGTATAGCTATGGCGTGACTGGTGAAGCTCTGTTGTGGATTCGATCTTATTGTCTAACAGAACACAGAGTGTCGTAGTGAGATCAACAGTTTCTGACAACATGGACATTCAGTTTGGTGTGCCTCAGGGCTCCGTCCTAGGACCAGTTCTGTACTGCCTGTACTCGAAGCCTATGAGTAACATCTGTCATCGGCATGATCTGCCCTACATGGTTTACTCGGATGACCAGCAGATGTACAAGGTGATGAATCCACAGTATTCTTGTCTACTCGCCTCGAGAGCACTAGAGGCCTGCATGTCAGACATCATTCACTGGACCAGCTCCAACAAGCTTAAAATCAACCAGGAGAAGACTGAGTTCATTATCTTCAGTTCTAAGAACTCTCGACTTGACACAAGTGACAAGCAAATACAAGTCGGTAACAGTTCTGTTCGTACAGTTGCAACCTTGAGGAACTTAGGTGTTCAATTTGACCAACATCTCAGCATGGAGAAACAGATTAATAGGGTTGCCAAGTCGTGTTACTACCAGATCAGAAGCATCGCTGCCATACTTGGTTACATCACTGACGAATGTTGTAAGACTCTTGTACATGCTCTTGTTACATCAAGATTAGATTATGGCAATGGACTGCTCTGTGGGTTACCTGAGACTCTTACCAATCGTCTACAAAAGGTTCAATACTGTTTTGCTAGACTCATTACCAGATCTAGCCACCGTCAAGAGATCATGCCTGTCAGAGAGATGTTGCACTGGCTCCCAGTCAGACAAAGCCAGTAAAAGATCTTGACCTGCACATACAAATGCCTCCATGGTATGGAACCGAGATACTTGCAAGAACTTGTGATCCCATATCATCCTGCTAGGACATTAAGGTCTGAGTCTGAGTCTCTTCTCTGTGACAACCAAAGACACGTACAGTGGTGTATGGTCACAGACACTTCGACAGCATGTCAGCAAAGCTGTTGAACAAACTTCCATTGCATCTTAAATGCTCATCCTCGCTGGACGTTTTTAAGTAAGGTCCTAAAACTATTCTTTTTAAAATTGCATATTCTGTATAATGCATTTTAGTATTCATTTAATCACTACATGCTTTTATGTTTTACATCTTTTACATGTTTTACCCTTCACTTCATACTTATCTGTTTTACTCCTTATTCTTACGTTTCATTTTTACTTTTCATAACTATTCTATTCTTTATGTTGTAAAGCGCCTTAGAGTGTTTTAATAAGCAGATAGGGCGCTATATAAATTTTGTGTAGTATTATAATTATTATATTGGTCAAATAGCTATATGACATAAATATTAGGCCAAAACATCAACGATACATAGTTTCTCGTCCTTGTAAAAAATAGTTTTATTACAAGTTAAGGTCTAAGTATATGTTAACATCATGAAAATAAAACCGTAACAGAAATGCATCTTGAAGTCGTTCAATCTCTCTCCATTTCCGTGGCATGTAGACTCTTCTCCTGCTTCTATGTCACTTGAACTTTCTTTTGACTCGTATACGTAAGGCAAAGCATCGCCCCTGTCATTTGAATGTAACGATTCTGATCAGGATGACAAACATTCAATGGAAAGTGATATGTCACGTCAGTATTATGAGGCGAGACAAGCTGCATGCTGTTGGATTATGCGCACATCATCGTTTTATTCATTGTCTTACATATTCATGAATAGAAATTGCAGGATGATTAACTTAGCTACCGATTTGTTGAAAGTTATAAGATATTTGGAAGATGTTTAGTATGTTTAATTGACGGTTAAACTTTGGCTTTTATTATTAGCTTGTGTTGTTTTACATAACGAGGGCAAACATCGAGGTATTCCCGTCCCTCTAACACGTCACGAGTCAGTCACGCTTCACGCTAATGTGGGGGGATATAGTCGTTGGCTCCGTCCGTCCTTACGTCTGTCCCTCCGTCTGTGATCACCTTGTTTCCGGAGCAGAACTCGAAAACCGTTTGGCATAGCTTAACGAAACTTGGTATGTTGACTAATCATCACATGTAGTTGTGCCTTTTTGGATTTTCAACTTTCTGAAATTTTTCATTTTTGCGGTTTCCATGGAAACGCAATCTAGTTAAAACTAGCTGTAATGTTATTGTCCCATAAGTCGTTACGTTAAATCTAGCTACTAACCCACCTGGTCCGTGTCGCGCATGGAAAAAGAACTGGCTGAAACTTGGTGTACAGACTCCTTGACTAGTGGGGGTTAATAATTGTAGCTTTGGTGGCCCTGTGGCCCCTAATAAGGGCCACAGGGGCCACATCCTAAAAACTTATTTTCATCTTCTTCTCCAGAAGCATACAGCCTAGAAAGCTGAAGCTTTGTGTACATACTCTTTTACTAGTGTGGATTATAAATTGTAGCTTTGGTGGGCCTGTGACCCCTAATAAGGGCCACAGGGGCCACACCCTTACAACCTATTTACATCTTCTAGTTCTTCCCTAGGCTCTACAGTTTCCATGATAGCATCAATCTGTCCGTTGTAAAAGGTATATCATTAGTTATCATTGAGAATCCTCTCTCTCAGTAAAAACTTTCTATTTGAATTTGTTTCGAATGTAAATAGTGATTTAATTGGCTATTATTGAAGAAATTGGTAAGGGGCGTAACTTGAGATCAGGATAGGTGCTGCTGCTTTGTTTTCCAGGTCTTCCAGAGAGAGTAGCTTGAAACGTTTTCACCTTACTGCATGCCATGGGAAGATTGGTCCAGCTGGACTCGACCACTCTAAAAGTGGAAGTCGCTATTCATTATTAATTTAAAGTTATTTATTCCTGTTTGTCTGTAATGTGTGAAGACACGTGATCAACATTGCTGAACAACAATTACATGATTTCTTAGTTAAATATTTATATAAGATTCTTTTTCATAAGGGTATCCTCTTTGGGGTACTCAATTACGATAATTATCTGTTAATTTGCAAATATGACAGATTGTTACTATTTTTTAATGAAAATTCACACTCACAAAAATGTGTTCTAAATGGTATGTGTGAGCACCCGACAACCTAGCGGCCATCACCACTCAAGGGCAGGTAACTCTTAACTCTTCACTTAGCAATCTGTCATTCACTAGAGAAGACATGTCAATCTCTGTGAAGAAAGTTTGCAAGAAGTTGTATGAAAAGTTAAACATGGTAGATTCTGATGTGTGGTAAGCCCTTTATATACATCACAGAGGCACAGGTTGATCACTCGTCGCACAACACCAAGCTCGAGGCAGATATCTCCCCATGTACCCCGCCTCTGAATGGTATAACAAATTTATCCTACCGAATGTTAAAACAAAACGCATATAATATGAAGATAAAGAGTAAGAACTATAGTTTGTTTAAAGCTACATATCAGTTGATCAAAAGTAACCAGCTTGATCATGTGATCGAGGTAACATCCATTGTACATTTCAAGACGCTCAATCTGCATGCTTTTTTCATGCTTTTTATGTGCCAGGGTATAAATGATTTATTACCCCGCTCAAGAGGATGATATCAGTATTTATTCAGGGTCACGTTGACCAATCAGAGATCAAGATTCTTACATGAGGTACAACTACTATTGTACGACTCTTTTTGCTTGTGTAACATTTTTTTCTATGGTTATTTTAAAACAAATTTTTAAATATAAATATATGTTCGAAGGCAATAGATTCTTTTTTTTATCCCCCGCCGCGATTAGCGCGAAGCGGGGGATATAGTATTCGGCAGCGTCCGTCCGTACGTACGTACTTACGAAATGGAATAACATAAGTACTATTCTCAACATCCTTCTCATATTTTGCATATAGGTTCACCTCAGTGAGAGTAATTGTCCAAATGGGTTTCGTGACCTTGACCTTCATTTCAAGGTATCAAGGACACTTTGTCATTTTACCCTTGTTAGCGCGATATCTCAAGAACTGTTTACTGGATTCTCTTCATATCTTACATATAGCTTCTCCTGATGAAGACCTTGGGCTGATTAGATTTTGGTGACCTTGACATTATTCTCAAGGTCACAGGAGGACTTTGAATTTTTGGACATGTGAACTTGCATGTTTACCCTTGTTAGCGCGATATCTCAAGAACTGTTGACTGGATTCTCTTCATATCTTACATATAGCTTCCCCTGGGGAAGACCTTGGGCTGATTAGATTTTGGTGACCTTGACATAATTCTCAAGGTCACATCAGAACTTTGAATTTTTAGCTCATCTGGCCTGTAAGGCCCGATAGGCTTATGGCATGGCATGGTGTCAGGCGTCCGTCCGTCCGTCCGTCCGTCCGTCCGTCCATCCGTCCGTCCATCCGTCCGTAAACTTTGTGGAATTTCGACTTCTTCTCCAGAACCATAAGGCCTAGAAATCTAAAACTTTGTGTACAGACTCCTTGACTAGTGAGGATTAAAATTTGTAGCTTTGGTGGCCCTGTGACCCCTTATAAGGGCCACAGGGGCCACGCCCTTAAAACCTATTTTCATCTTCTTCTCCAGAACTATGAGGCCTAGAAACCTAAAACTTTGTGTACAGACTCCTTGACTAGTGAGGATTAAAAATTGTAGCTTTGGTGGCCCTGTGATCCCTAATAAGGGCCACAGGGGCCATGCCCTAAAAACCTATTTTCATCTTCTTCTCCAGAACCATGAGGCCTAGAAATCTAAAACTTTGTGTACAGACCCCTTGACTAGTGAGGATTATAAATTGTAGCTTCTGTGGCCCTGTGACCCCTAATAAGGACTACAGGGGCCACGCCCTAAAAACCTATTTTCATCTTCTTCTCAAGAACCATGAGGCCTAGAAATCTGAAACTTTGTGTACAATCTCATTGACTAGTGAGGATTATAAATTGTAGCTTTGGTGGCCCTGTGACCCCTAATAAGGGCCACAGGGGCCACGCCCTAAAAACCTATTTTGATCTTCTTCCCTAGAACCATGAGGCCTAGAAAGCTGAAACTTTGTGTACAGACTCCTTGACTAGAAAGGATTATAAATTGTAGCTTTGGTGGCCCTGTGACCCCTAATAAGGGTCACAGGAGCCACGCCCTAAAAACCTATTTTCATCTTCTTCTCTAGAACCATGAGGCCTAGAAAGCTGAAACTTTGTGTACAGACTCCTTGACTGATGAGGATTATGAATTGTAGCTTTGGTGGTCCTGTGACCCCTAATATATATAAAGCATAATTGATAATGAAGCCTGATGAGCTACAGAGCCAATGGCTCTATTTTTGGACATGTGAACTTGCATGTTTACCCTTGTTAGCGCGATATCTCAAGAACTGTTGACTGGATTCTCTTCATATCTTACATATAGCTTCCCCTGGGGAAGACCTTGACATTCATTTCAAGGTCATTACGAGACTTTGACATTTTACCCTTGTCAGCGTGATATCTCAAGAACCATTCACTGGATTCTCTTCATAGCTTACACAATGCATCTTATTGGGAAGGCGCCGGGTCCAATCGATTTTGGTGACCTTCACATTATTTTCAAGGTCACAGTTTATAAATTTCGTGACCCTCTGACAACAAATAAGAGGTCACAGCCAATAATTGATTCATAATTTGCGGCGGGGGATTATGTCACCTCAGTGACAAACACTTGTTTCTAATTAAAATACCATCCGAAATATTACTGATCATGTCTTTTTTTAGACAGAAAAAAGTGCACAGTTAATATGTTGTCTTGAAACTATTACGACCACATGGTTTGACAAATTTACTCCATGGTCATGTTATCTCGGGGGATATAGTATTGGGCAGCGTCCGTCCTTTCGTACTTACGTCCTGCACGAATGAAATTGAATAACTCAAAAACTATTGACCAGATTCTTTTCATTTTTAGCTCATCTGGCCTTGGTTTATGGCATGGCATTGTGTCTGCCGTCCATCCGTCCGTCCGTCCGTCCATCCCTCCATCCATCCGTCCGTCAATCCGTCCGTAAACTTTGTGGAATTTTGACTTCTTCTCCAGAACCATAAGGCCTAGAAAGCTGAAACATTGTGTACAGACTCCTTGGCTAGTGAGGATTATAAATTGTAGCTTTGGTGGCCCTGTGACCCCTAATAAAGGCAAAAGGAACATCCTTCAAATCTATTTTCATCTTCTTCTCCTGAAGTATAAGGCCTAGAAAACTGAAACTTGTCGCCTATACCGGGAATCCTCGTATTTAAGCCCTGCCGTTATTACGCCCATGGGCTTATCAACGAGTTTTGATTTTCGTATTTTAGCCCATGGGCTTAAATTTGATAACATATTTTCTCACTTCAAAATGACTAAAACAGTTATTTTCGATGGAATCACTGCCTGTTTTTAGGCTTCGATAGATAATGGGGTTTCAAACGTAGAAAATGCATTGGTCTGAAAATATAAATGCCATTTTAGACACCAAACATAAAATTATAAATACATTAGATGATAAGAAAGCAGGAACTGATATAGAGTAAAGGGTTGATATTGGTAATCATCCATTTTTAGCTCATCTGGCCTGTAAGGCCCGATGGGCTTATGGCATGGCATGGTGTCCGGCGTCCGTCCATCCGTCCATCCGTCCGTCCGTCCGTAAACTTTGTGGAATTTCATCTTCTTCTCCAGAACCACAAGGCCTAGAAAGCTGAAACTTTGTGTACAGACTCCTTGACTAGTGAAGGTTATAAATTGTAGCTTTGGTGGCCCTGTGACCCCTAATAAGGGCCACATATGCCACACCCTAAAAACCTATTTTCATCTTCTTCTCCAGAAGCATAAGGCCTAGAAAGCTGAAACTTTGTGTACAGACTCCTTGACTAGTGAAGGTTATAAATTGTAGCTTTGGTGGCCCTGTGACCCCTAATAAGGGCCACATATGCCACACCCTAAAAACCTATTTTCATCTTCTTCTCCAGAAGCATAAGGCCTAGAAAGCTGAAACTTTGTGTACAGACTCCTTGACTAGTGAAGGTTATAAATTGTAGCTTTGGTGGCCCTGTGACCCCTAATAAGGGCCACATATGCCACACCCTAAAAACCTATTTTCATCTTCTTCTCCAGAAGCATAAGGCCTAGAAAGCTGAAACTTTGTGTACAGACTCCTTGACTAGTGAAGGTTATAAATTGTAGCTTTGGTGGCCCTGTGACCCCTAATAATGGCCACAGGGGCCAAGCCCTAAAAACCTATTTTCATCTTCTTCTCCAGAACCATGAGGCCTAGAAAGCTGAAACTTTGTGTACAGACTCCTTGACTAGTGAAGGTTATAAATTGTAGCTTTGGTGGCCCTGTGACCCCTAATAAGGGCCACATATGCCACGCCCTAAAAACCTATTTTCATCTTCTTCTCCAGAAGCATAAGGCCTAGAAAGCTGAAACTTTGTGTACAGACTCCTTGACTAGTGAAGGTTATAAATTGTAGTTTTGGTGGCCCTGTGACCCCTAATAAGGGCCACATATGCCACGCCCTAAAAACCTATTTTCATCTTCTTCTCCAGAAGCATAAGGCCTAGAAAGCTGAAACTTTGTGTACAGACTCCTTGACTAGTGAAGGTTATAAATTGTAGCTTTGGTGGCCCTGTGACCCCTAATAAGGGCCACATATGCCACACCCTAAAAACCTATTTTCATCTTCTTCTCCAGAAGCATAAGGCCTAGAAAGCTGAAACTTTGTGTACAGACTCCTTGACTAGTGAAGGTTATAAATTGTAGCTTTGGTGGCCCTGTGACCCCTAATAAGGGCCACATATGCCACGCCCTAAAAACCTATTTTCATCTTCTTCTCCAGAAGCATAAGGCCTAGAAAGCTGAAACTTTGTGTACAGACTCCTTGACTAGTGAAGATTATAAATTGTAGCATTGGGCGCCCTGTGACCCCTAATAATGGCCACAGGGGCCAAGCCCTAAAAACCTATTTTCATCTTCTTCTCCAGAACCATGAGGCCTAGAAAGCTGAAACTTTGTGAACAGACTCCTTGACTAGTGAAGATTATAAATTGTAGCTTTGGAGGCCCTGTGGTCCCTATCAAGGGCCAGAGGGACCACGCCCTTAAAACCTAATTTCATCTTCTTCTCCAGGGGCACAAGCCCTACAAAGCTGAAACCTTGTGAATATACTCTTTGACTAGTGAGGAGAATGATTGATAGCTTTTGTGGCCCTGTGGCCCCTAATAAGGGCCTCAGGGGCCACACCCTTTAACCTTATTTCACATTTGCCACACCCTAAAGCAAAATTGATATGAAGCCTGATGAGCTACAGAGCCACTGGCTCTATTTTTAAAAGTAAGTCTCTCTTTTTTCATTCGCCATTGCAGCATGGGAATCATTAACAAATAAACCCTCGACTACTAGGAATTCCTTCGATTGAAAGTAAAATTAAAATTGTAATTCATCTCCCTTCGAAATTACGCCCTGGGCTTAATTTCAGAAAATATATTTCTCATATGAAAGGGGTGAAATTCGAAATTAAGCCCTGGGCTTAAATACGAGGATTCCCGGACTTAATTTTATGATTGGTGCCCCTGTGGCCTCTACAAAGGGGGAATCACATTGGCCACACTCTACAGCATAATTGATGATGAAGCCTGATGAGCTACAGAGCCAATGGCTCTATTTTTTATGCCCCCGATTCCGGGGGTATATTGTTTTTCACCTGTCCGTCTGTCTGTTCGTTTGTCCACAAAAACTTTAACCTTGGTCATAACTTTTGATTGGTCAGAGCTAGGTCTTTGATACTTGACATATGGATCCCTTGTGATGAAACCTTTCAGATGACACCATGACATTTGACCTTGTGACCTTGACCTTGACACAGGAGGCATTCGTGTTTCACAAACACATCTTGTTGTATATAGCTTCATCACCACGAGAGTAAGGTCCCATAGAGGTTCATGACCTTGACCTTCATTTCATTTGTCTGTCCGTCCGAGGACAGTTTTTGTCCGACCTATTACGGGAAAACTATTTATCCGATTAATATCAAATTTTGCACATTTCTTCTACCCTACTAGGAGGGGTGCAGTGCAAAGTTACAGCAAAAATCCCCTTCAATGAATCTGAAACCTCTGCAGGTTTGTAAGAATTTTGGGTACTTGGTTCCGAGTCGAGTCTGACCCCTCAATTACTTGACTCCAATTTGCTGCATAACTTGTGTTTTTATTTCAATACATCTTTCAATTTTTTATTTGTTTTTCGTTTCAGTTCAAACAAATAGAAAGTCCTCTTATGTGCAGACATCCTGATGTTGCCTTGACAAGCCAAGATATGATTTTCACCTTGTCAACTTGTTGGAGAGAATGAAATCTAATACTAATTTCCGTGAGCAAGTGACACTAGTGACAAGTTGGTTCCGAACTTGGAGTGAGTGTGAGCAAACAGTGGCGCTGTACTCATTGCTCAAAAAGTTGAGTGCCTCACAGGCTACGTTCCTGATGCAGGTGCTGCACCAGTCACTGGCAGACTGCACAGAGGCCAAGCTCCTGGAGGACAAGTCCAATGATCCTGGTCAGTGTCTCACTCACTTCTAAACAAATAAGCCATAAAGCTTTATTTAAGAAATAAAGTTCGCTCTACCCCAATGTGTTTTGTAATAAAGTATAGTTTTGCCCTGAACTATTATAGTTAAAGCACGAGGACGGTATATATAAGGCTTATCACGTGATTGACATTCCACAAAGAATTATGGGTATTGTTTGTCAGGAAGCGTGGTAGATCTAGATCTATCATTCTTTTTTGGCTGTTGTCATAAAGATAGTTTTTTTTCTGAAAAATTTCAAAGTTTGCACATTTTGCAATATTCAAGGGCAGATAACTCAAAAACCTCCCAGAAGAATTTGATGATTTTTGCATGAGAGCTAGACATTGGCAAGGTCTTCAAGATAAAAGAATAAAATCGCTCGCGAACAGTTATTTCCGGTCAGGAGCAGAGGTCAAACTTTGCGTTTTGGAAATGTGGTGCTTTGGTGGGTATGTTTAAAATATCGTAGCGAATCAACGACGTACAATAACACACTGTTTTTTACAGTGAGTTACGGACCTTTGAATATTGTCAACTCTGCTTTCGTTTTGAATGCATATGATATAGGTATGTTAAAAACAATCGTTACTCATCAGTGACAGATGACAAATCATTGTTCCATATATCATTAGAAAGCCAAAAGAATACAGATCTTTTAAAAATTAACAATAAATTCAGTTACTTCATTTACATTGAATTATGGACCTTTGAATATTGTCAACCCTGCATGCGTTTTGAATGCATTAGATAACTGTATGTTTGCAAAATGCGTAAATCATCAACAAAAGACTATTACACAGTGTATTTCTTATATCATCGGACGATTTTAAAAATATAGAAACTCGGAAAATTTGCAATAAAATCCGATATATCAATTAACATTGAAATACAAACAATTGTCAATTCCTCTTTCGTTTTGAATGTATGTGATAAAGGGTATAAAGATTAGAGTTATCTCCCTTTTGTGATTGCTTACAATACAAAAACGCAGTCTGATAAAAATCAACTGAGCTCCGGAGAAAAGAATAGCAAAAATGTTGTCTCTATCGGGATTCGAACCACCCGTGATGTTCGAACCCAGATGCTATTTTATTCCTCGAAGTTTGGTCGATTTTAATCAGGCTGTACAAAAACGGTTTCAGATCACTATTTCGATTATCAAAACACATTTTTGAATGAATTATGTTAATAATATGACATTCATAATTTGTGAAAGTAGCAGATAGATTTTGAATTTATGCTCTGTTTAATGCAAATGTGAAACATAAAACGAATCAACTGTGTAGTGAGTAAGATATTTTTGTGATGTCATCTGAATTTGAAATTCATATTTACCGTAACAAAGAATGCATGAAATATCAAACTTTTGATACTCATTTGCATTTGGAAAATTCTGCTTGTGGTTGGTAATCGGCCATAGTAATTTTAAATATTCCATATTAGGTGATAACTCACTCCAACAAAGAATGAGCCTGCCCAGTTGCACGAGCGGGATTGCATGCTTAGAAGTTTAAATAAGTTGATACATAGATTAATACCTTGCAGTGTTATGCAAATTACACACGCATGTATAAGTATTTATATAGCAGCACAAACACATACAGGGTCGGGAATCCTGTCGTCCTCTAAAGGTAGATTTTGAAAGACAGTTTCTACTTAATGTCGACAAGGCAAAGAAAGTTAGTTTTGATTCAGGTCTTGGCTTTGCTTGAACACGTTCATACACGCACATTCACGTTTTGATCATGGTATATTTTCCACAAAATAAGGTAAATAGCCTGAATGCCATATAGAGTTTGCAAATCTGACGGAGTGATAACCCTTGCTTAAGTCTTGCCATTATTGTAATCAGTTTTGCTCAAGCTTTTGACTGAAATCATTACCTTTATTAATTACATTAACACCATACAGCGCTGAATCCGTTTGTCGTCGCTTGCGACTATATTTATCATTAGTATTATCAGTATTACAGTAAATTACTGTAATCAGTAAATATGTGTTTATACTAAAACTTTCAGTAAATACATTTAATAACTATTTAACTCAGTATATTCACATATTTAGTAAAATGTCTAGGAAATACTAGTATTTACTGACTTTAGAGGCCATTTATTACACACATTTACTATATGTTATTAATTACATATAATAATATGATGAATATGTTATTGATCTTTTTGATACAAAAAGAAATAAACCTTCCTGTGCAGATTAATTCATCTTCACGAGAAAAACTATGCACAAACTAAAAGATTACTTTACCAATCTTCGTAAAATGATGTATCATAAATTTGTGTTATAGGTGGCATTCCTAGAAATTTTAGTAAATATGTGTATTTACTGCGTGAAACAGTAATAACATGTATTTACTGAAAGTTTTACTAGTAACACAGATTTACTGTAACATATATAGAGGATACTAAACGACCTTCCATTTAATTCTATTTTGTTAAACAAGTGTATAAAATGAGTGAAACTAACATTTTGCAACTCGGCAACCATTGTGACTGCGCGCTTATACTGTACCGTCACAACCACACACTGCTGTGACGAAATACTTGCATTGTGTTATTACACTAGTTTAATATTGTTGTATAAATATTACATTGGGTACGGGATAGCTCACTCGGCAAGAGCGCCGGTCTCCCGTTGCTGAGGTCCGGGGTTCGAATCCCATCCAGGCCAAGGTGTAAAAACCTTTGTTAGAACTCTTCAAGTGTCACCCTGGAGCCCTAGCGTGTAGTGCAACAAAAATGTGCACTTAAAAGATCCCACGAATTCATGTCAGTGGCTGAATGGTGGATACATGAACACGTGCATACGCTGAGCTGTCAGGTATCAGCGTTCAGCAATGTTGGACAAACTGCTGTGCATATGTGTCTCAGTTCACTAAGCTGTGAATGGGTACCCTGTGAGGCATAGAATGGTCCCTAACCTGAGCGCCACATATGGATGCCAGTTGAATGCTCCCCAGGGAGTTGAATTCGAAAAATGATCGGATGGTGAAAGAATGCCATTGACCAGGTGGAAAATGTAAGCGCCTTGAGCAACCAAGAGTTGTTGGATATGCGCGCTATATAAATATCCATATAATAATATTTAAAAAAACAAAAAAACTGCCGTATCTTACATGGGCGAGTAATAAATATATCTTACCTCATAAGATGCATTTATCTGAATACAAATGATTAGGTTTAAATGGTAGTCTATTGTTTATGACCAGTAATAAAGTGTAACAGGATCATCTAAATAATTATACAAATAGTTCATCTTTGAGAATTACAAAAACAGCACCTGCAAACTACAATACCTACAGCACATTTACCAGAAAACATCATAAATATTATTTTCTACATATATTGTGTCACTTATTTGAAATAAAGTGCTGATTTTTTAAACCTCAACGGGGCTACACATAAGGCGCATAACACACAATGCAGGCCTGAATATCGTACAAAGTACGACCGAAAATAAAAATGTCATCCACATCATGTAGACACATACCGGGTAATTACCTTTGTACGCCTACTACTACTTTATTTTGGTGTGTATCATGTTCATGGAATTTTAAAGTAGGTGATATATATTATTAGATACATTGAAGAAGCACGAAATGATAGGAAACGCATCATGCTATTTTCATCTTCTTCTCCCTAAAGCACAACTCCCGGGTGATTTTGCTCCATCTTCGTTCATTTATGTTCACAATGCTTACATTGCTTAGCATGTACATTTCACAGATGTTAAAATCACATTGATCAATTCCATACACCTCTTTGCCATCACAATAAAGTATATTTCATGAAAATCATAAAAGAAGGCGAAAAAGTTTACTGTTTACGTCGCTCTTTGACGTGTCCTTCATTTTGTTTTACGGAAATGACCGGAAAAATCTTGATTGTTGCTGTCAACTGTGGACTACACGGCCTGCAAAATGGCGTCTGTCGTATTATTAGCACTGACAGACAAATAAACACCAAGGGTTGTAGCGACCGTACCACTCGACAAGTCCATGTAAAAACTTGCAAGATAGCTGTACATAACTTTCTGAAGCAATAGTCAAAAGGAATAACCCAAACATTGACGATAAAATTTGATAACTACAGGGGGCCAGATAAGATGCGTATCTGCGTCAAATACGCATTGACAATTTAGATTTACGCATAAATTATGAAATCAATGAGTGACAGATACGCATTATTTTCTGAGAAAAAAAGAATGTCCAGTTTTCATGAAGAGATTTTCAAAGTGTCCGAATGAGCCTGCTGCCATCGATCTTATCATTATCCAATTTCGGGGAGGATTTTTGATTACAGCTAGCCCCAACTAAACGCTACCATCACGAGTGCATTACGTCATGATCCTAAATCGGCAGTAATTTTAGTATTTTTTAATTTTAATTTTAAGTTCATGAGTGAAATACTCCTCACGTTTTTTCATGTGCTATTTTACTCCTCAATCTAAAATTTGATGAGTGGAATACGCATGTGTCAAAATAATTATCTGGAGCCCTGATAACTATCTATCAACCTATGTATGTGGGTCTGTTTATTATTGAAATTTTGGCTTTTGTTTCAGTCTTTTTGTAGTTAGATTTTGCAAAATACAGCATGATAGGAAGGTCCGGGTTAGAAAGTCTACTTCCATAGTAAACCGACAGGAAATACCAAATTTAAGAAATGTTTAGCTTCTTTACATAATACGTACCAATAAAGGAAAGTTATCAAAATATTATGCACCGGTAATGAATGCATTGTAATTTCACAACAGGTGGACGTGAAATCGTCCAGAATATTCTTCATTAATTTTACAATTTCATATATAGGCATAACCTACCAATCATGTAACGATATTCGAAGTCTTTATCTTAGATATGATCAAAATAAAAATTTCAGTTGATTATTTCTGCATTTTATTATGCCCCAGTCATAAATGGCAAGGTATATTGGATTACCCTCGGTTGTCCGTCCGTACGTACGTAACCACTCTATGCAGAGTATTGTTTATCCTCTTCTCCTCAAAAACCATTCAACAGATTTAATTTAAATTGCATACATGGCTTATAGGCATCCTAAGGGTGTGCTCATAGTAGTGTGATAGGGGGTGTTCAGTGTTCCCGCTGGCTTTTTTCACAGCCTGTCCTTGGGACCGGCTATCTAAAAATTTACCGGTCCACAACCAAATTAGCCAGTCCTTACTACCGTATCCTCAAATGTCACTTTTTCCAGACGTATATTAATAAAAAGAATGATAAGAGAAATTGCAAATGCTAACTTACATTGTTTGTTGTTTGTTTTAATCAGATAACATAATATTATTCTAATCAAAAACACATATAGTCGACAGCTTTTGCTGCATGTGTTAAGGGTAGAGAGATATTTGTTACAAGCCTTTTCATTGGCCCAGAAATGTAGGTCAACCAATCAGCCAGTCGGTTTGAAAACGATGTATGAAACTGAAACGTGGTTGTAATAAATTCATGACAACATTTTGTCGATACAATATTAAATGTCTAAATATTCAAATATTTGTTACACATTTTCGATATATTACATTTTCCAAAAGAACATGCAGTTAACTGAAATATTTACGTTTATAAAATTCGAAGAAAAACTTGCAAAAATTATGATAATGAGCACGAAAGAATATTTATAATGTTATTTGTCGTCAAGAAATTCAATTGAAATTCCAAGTACAGTAAAACAACGTGCTTTCGCGCAAGTAAATTTGACAAAGCTATCTTTGAACGTTGATTAATTATGATAAAAAAGTTTGGAAATATGTCATATTAAACATTTAGAATGGATAACATGCCTTATAAAGCGATAGTTCTTGATAATATTTTGGGAATCAAATATTTCAATTCCCGATCGCTGATGCAAGTGAAGCCACATACATCGTGATTTCTGCTGAAATTAACAGTACGTGAATGATGCGTGAATATTCAAAAACAAAACATTATTTTATTTTTGTTGATTTACAATGTATGTAGTCAATAAAAACAACAACAGGACAGTGTATTTTTATTTTTCAAGAAATGACATCGATGTAAACTTGTGCATTTTGCTTCCGGTGTAAAGACATGCGCGAGATTACGCTTTTGGTTTGACACTTGATGAAAATAGTACAGGGAAACCCCAAAACATGTCAACATTTAATAGATCGTGGAAGATTGAAAAGAACAATAATTGATAGAAGTTTGTTGTAAATGCTTATTTTCAGTACAGTTTACAATATTTAGAACAGCCGGTCCCAATGACCGACGGTAGTAAAAAATGCCGGTCCCCCTCTGAAAATTCTGGTCAAATACCGGTATTTACCGGTAAACGGGAACACTGGTGTTGTTTATCCACTTCTCCTCAAAACCGTTCAATGGATTTAATTTAAATTGCATACATGGCTTATAGGCATCCTAAGGGTGTGCATCTCATATTTTGAATTTTTAGCTCATCAGGACTGAAAGTCCAGATGGGCTTATGGCATGGCCCGTCGTCCGACGTCCGTCCGTCCGTAAACTTTTGACATTTTCGACCTCTCCTCATGAACCATACACATTAGAGAGCTGAAATTTTGTGTACAGGTACCTAAGCATATGGAAATTCTAATTTGTAACTTTGGTGACCCTGTGACCCGAAATAGGGTCACAGGGGTCACAACTTTAAAAACCTATTTTCATCTTCTTCTCCAGTTTCAGAAGGACTAGAGAGTTAAAAATGATATGTGCAGACTCCTTGGCCAATGGGGATTCTAATTTGTAATTTTGGTGACCCTGCATAGGCGTAGGAACAGGGGGGGCACAGGGGGGCCCGGCCCCCCCACTTCCGAACCTGGGGGGGCCCTGCCCCCCCACCTTTCAAGAATTTTTTTATAGAAAAAGTCACTTTAACCCTGTATTTTAGGGGGAAGGAAAAATGAGATGAACGGGCCCCCCCACCTTTGAAAGTGGGGGGGCCGGGCCCCCCCTCCCTGAACAGTAAGATTTTCGGTTGACAATTTTTTTAAAGAAAAGGGGGGAGGGGGTGTGGGAGAGGGAGAGCGAGGGGATTTGGATTGGGATGGGAGAAAAAGGGTCTCCCCTTCCCCAACATTTTATCCTTTTTAGGGATCTACCCTGTAATTAGAATTGTAAATGGGAAAGGGTTCAGATTTTTTTTACCTCGAAAATGCGAGGATATTTAGATATTACCCCAACCTTCCCAGGGGGTGAGGCATAAAAGCTCAGGGGTCAGGGAAAGTAGAAGGGTCTACCCCATCACCACTGAAACGGACATATGGGCAGGAATGTCCCTTTTATACTTTAAAGACTTTTCCTAAAAAACATTTGATCTTAAACATCATTGAAAGATGTGTGTTTCATCTTTGTAAGAAAGAGACTTTGAACTATATATGGCAAATAACAAAATGTATCGGTTTGTCTGCGTGCCTGTCAGTTTGTCTGTATTTAATATGTCTGATATAATGTGAAACATTAATTTGAAACATACATGCACGTGAATTACCCCCATGAATTAGGGTTTTTTAATCGTTTTAAAGGAATTATTTTTTCTTCCTTTTAATTACACATTCATAGATAATTTATCTTGCAAAAGTTTTTAACTACCTGCTGATGTGAATAAGTGAGATCTTTTCACTGGGGCCACGCCCTTAAAATCTAAATTTATTTCCATATTATTTAAAAGGCATAAAAAACTGATTTGTTGTATACAGACTACTTTAAAAGATATGAATAGAATTTGTGGTGAATTTGTTGCCCCTAATAAGGACAATGCCCTTCGGAGTTTTAAAGCTTTATTATATCCATTTTCAGAACAAAATGCGATCCTTTGAAGTGAATTCCATTTTGCAAGAAACATTATTTTCAAAGATATTGTGACCCTGTTGTCTTTAACCTATAAAGGCTAGAAAATAGCTGCAAAAAGCCAGATGAGGTACAGAGCTAAGGCTATTCTTTTCTATTCTTACCTGGAAGACGTATTTGACCATTTTAGCTTTTTGTTTCACGTTCATCATTCACGTTTTTAAGTGTGATATTTAGGCCAAATTTAAAAACTCAAAACCATTAATATGATGAGAACAAAGACTATGTAACAAAGTTCCCTAAGCATTCCTATAACGTTTACTCATAGTAATTTTGATCTTTTCACGTGACTGAAAATATCTGAGTATATCAAAGCTGTTATGAATATTTAAGCTATTAAAACATTTTTGACCTATTCACAGAGTAAAATTGACATTTGAGCTTATTTAAGTTTCTGAGACCAAAGGAGTTAATGAAAAACAAGAAGAAATAATGGAGATAAACTTGTAGAATTTGGAGAATGCTTCCTATTTATTTCAAGGTTATAAGGTAAATTATTATTATATTATCGATACCAACAACAAAATTATCATTATCATCAGTTATCATTAATCACTCTATGAGTCATAAATCATCCATGAATTACTTCCATCATGAAATCCATCAATCATCCATCTACGACTATGAGTCATAAATCATTATTTCATCAAGCATTAATCAGCAATTTTCAATCATTCGTTATCAATTCATGATCAATCAAACAATTACCAATTATCAAACACTAAAACAATCATTATCTTCTATAATCTACCATTCAACACTTAAAGATTATCATTTATCAATCTTTCAACACTTAAACGAACGGGCCCGTAACAATCATTCACCAATCATCAATCAATAACCTATCAATTATAAATCAATTATTCATCAATCATTGTAAATAATTCAACACTAAACAATCAATCATTCAACACTAAACAATCAATAATTCAACATTAAAACCATCAATCATTCAACACTAAAACCATCAATCATTCAACACTTAAAAAACATCAATCATTCAACATTAAAATCATCAATCCATCAATCATTCAACATTAAATCATCAATCATTCAACACTTAAATAATCTTTTATCCATAAAATTCACATATCATTAAACCAAATTTGGGTCCCCACACAGGAATCCATATCATTGTTTGATATTACCCCCCCCCCCCCCCCCCCCCCCCTCTCTCACAAAAAGAAAATTTGGGCCCCCCCACCCCTCAAACCGTTCCTACGCCACTGCCCTGTGACCCCAAATAGGGTAACGGGGGTCACAACCTTAAAAAACTATTTTCATCTTCTTCTCCAGTTCTAAAAGGACTAGAGAGTTAAAAATGAAATGTGCAGACTCCTTGCCCAAATAGGGTCACAGGGGTCACAATCTTAAAAACCTATTTTTCTCCATTAGATGACAGTCTATGGTAAATTTATTTCTCCTTGGATATTTTAGTGTGGACTTCTTTCACTGTCTAATATTGGCGATCTAGAAAGTTTTGAATAATAATAAATAATGAGGAAATATATTCCGAAATCGTTACATTTGTTTTGTAATTTTTTTATAGGTTTTCTTGCAATAGGTAACATCAGTTTCATTTTTAGCTCATCTGGCCTGTATAAAAAAAACTTGATATGATGCCTGATGAGCTACAGAGCCAATGGCTCTATTTTTTCAAATTTCTGACATGTTGAACTTAGGTGAAATTTTGGGGCAAGTTAGGTGAAAGCTCATAGAAGCTAAAGATGTGCATCTCTATTTAAATTCTATGGTTGAAAACATTGAGAGCTTTTTGATTAGCTGGGGCATCTGTGTCCCATGGACACAAATTTTCTAGTAAATATTAATTTCGTATCAGTAATTAATAATTAATATCAACGTTTCTGTCAATTATTCTGTAAGTTGAGATCAGAGTTTTAAATTAAAAATAGTTCTTCAATTATTGTCTTTGTTAATAAGGTGCTATTCTGCTGTAAGCTGGGAAATACAAAACCCAAAATTATTCAAATCTGATCTGATAAAAAATGAAAATGAATATCATGTTTAATATTATCATATAAAATTTCATCATTATCAATATTTTAGCAAAAATAAATTCGTTATTTCTCCCCACTTAGTTTTGATTAACATGTTTTTTCCTCAAGTCTTGTCCATGTAACAAAATGATTATGCATACAATTAATTAACAATAACAATTAATATTTTCAGATGATGGCGCCTTCTCATAGCCCATCTTCTGAGGATATGCACATAGCATTCACATTCTTTTGATTTCCATTTGATGTTATTTGCTTTTTAGCTTACAGGCCAGATGGGCTTATGGCATGGCATGATGTCCGGCGTCCGTTCGTCCGTCCATCCGTCCATCCGTCCATCCGTCAGTCCGTCCATCCGTCCATCCGTCCATCCGTCCATCTGTAAACTTTGTGGAATTTCGACTTCTTCTCCAGAAGCACAAGACCTAGAAAGCTGAAACTTTGTGTACAGACTCCTTGACTAGTGAGGATTAATAATTGTAGCTTTGGTGGCCCTGTGGCCCCTAATAAGGGCCATGGGGCCATGACTTTAAAACCTATGTTCATCTTCTTCTCCAGAAGTATTACGTGACCACATGACCCCATATTGGGTCACAGGGGTCAAAACCTTAAATCAAAATCTTCTCCTCCAGTTAAAAGAGGTTTAGAGAGCTTAAAAGCTGTGTGTAGACTCCTTGGCCAATGGGGTCACAGGAGTCAAAACTTTAAAAACCTATTTTCATCAAAAGTCTGATGAGCTACAGAGCCCATGGCTCTATTTTTTAAAAACCATTTTTCATCTTCTCCTTCAGAAGTATAAGACATAGAAAACTGAAACCTTGTGTACAGACTTCTTGACTAGTGAGGATAATAATTCACATATATATATATAGCTTTATATCATAGCTTTGATGGCCCTGTGGCTCCTAAAAAGGGCAACAGAGGCCATGCCCGTAAACCTAATTTCATCTATTTCTCCTGAAGCATAAGGCCTAGAAAGCTGAAACCTTGTGTACAGACCCCATGACTAGTGAAGATTATGATTGATCGCTTTGGTGACCCTGTTGCCCTTATCAAAAGCTATAGAGGCCACGCCCTTAAAACCTATATTCATCTTTTCCAGAAGCATAGGGCCCTAAAAGCTAAAACCTTGTGTATAGACTCAGCTACTATTGACGAGTCCAATTCATAGCTTTGGTGGCCCTGTGGCCCTTACTGACCTTTTTCATCCTCTGTTCTATTGAAAAACAAAGCATAGAATGCTGAAATGTTTTGCACAGACTCTTCAGGTATGGAGATTCTAAATTCTACATTCCATGACCCTGTGGCCCCTACTAACATGGTGTACAATCTCATACAGTGCAAACCGGATATAGCTGGCTGTACGCTGGGGAACGGTTCATAGCTCTGTCACTTGGAACGATACCTTCGATCAAAATTGATAACTTACAATAAAAATACAGAATGACAACAAATGCGAATTGGCCACTTTGCATCATTACAACACCTGCATACATCAGGAGCATTACAAAATCTCAGAAATAAATTGTATCTGAAGAAACAAATATTTTTTACTCAGAAATGCATCGAACAAAATATGACCACCTTGTGCGTTTTCGATATTTTTCGCGTTTAATATTCCATTAGCTCAAGATGATATGAGTTGTGAAATTGTAATAGATTGGTCATGATATGTGTGAAAATTCATGTTTCAAAGTTGCCTATTTTTGATGTTATCAATGTGTTCAGTAGCAACGATGCAGAATCACTGTACTGGTTTATAGCCGAAAAACCACTTATCTCTGTGTGGGATATAGCACGTTCATGAATAACGTCTTGAGTGCATAGCTGTTCAAATGTTAGCTTTACAAGCCACATTAAACGCACGAATGATTGGCCCGAGTATCTTTTTGATCTACATTTTCGCATGTCGCGAACTAAACAATAAATTTACTTACAAAATTGTTATATTTTTAGCTCATCTGGCCTGTAAGGCCCGATGGGCTTATGGCATGGCATGGTGTCCGGCGTCCGTCCGTCCATCCGTCCGTCCATCCGTCCGTCCATCCGTCCGTCCATCCGTCCGTCCGTAAACTTTGTGGAATTTCGACTTTTTCTTCAGAAGCATAAGGCCTAGAAAGCTGAAATTTTATGTACAGACTCCTTGGCTAGTGAGGATTATAAATTGTAGCTTTGGTGGCCCTGTGACCCCTAATAAGGGCCACAGGGGCCACGCCCTAAAAACCTATTTTCATCTTCTTCTCCAGAAGCATAAGTCCTAGAAAGCTGAAACCTTGTGTACAGACTCCTTGGCTAGTGAGGATTATAAATTGTAGCTTTGGTGGCCCCGTGACCCCTAATAAGGGCCACAGGGGTCACACCCTCAAAACCTATTTTCATCTTCTTCTCAAGAACCATAAGGCCTAGAAAGCTGAAACTTTGTGTACAGACTCGTTGGCTAGTGAGAATTATAAATTGTAGCTTTGGTGGCCCCGTGACCCCTAATAAGGGCCACAGGGGTCACACCCTAAAAACCTATTTTCATCTTCTTCTCCAGAACCATAAGGCCTAGAAAGCTGAAACTTTGTGTACAGACTGCTTGGCTAGTGAGGATTATAAATTGTAGCTTTGGTGGCCCTGTGACCCCTAATCAGGGCCACAGGGGCCACGCCCTAAAAACCTATTTTCATCTTCTTCTCAAGAACAATAAGTCCTAGAGTGCTGAAACTTTGTGTACAGACTCCTTGGCTAGTGAGAATTATAAATTGTAGCTTTGGTGGCCCCATGACCCCTAATAAGGGCCACAGGGGCCACACACTAAAAACCTATTTTCATCTTCTTCTCAAGAACCATAAAGCCTAGAAAGCTGAAACTTTGTGTACAGACTCCTTGGCTAGTGAGGATTATAAATTGTATCTTTGGTGACCCTGTGACCCCTAATAAGGGCAACAGAGGCCACGCCCTAAAAACCTATTTTCATCTTCTTCTCAAGAACCATAAGTCCTAGAGTGCTGAAACTTTGTGTACAGACTCCTTGGCTAGTGAGGATTATAAATTGTAGCTTTGGTGGCCCTGTGACCCCTAATAAGGGCCACAGGGACCACACCCTAAAAACCTATTTTCATCTTCTTCTCCAGAACCATGAGGCCTAGAAAGCTGATACTTTGTGTATAGCCTCTTTGAAGAGTGAGGATGATAAATTGTAGCTTTGGTGGTCCTGTGACCCCTAATAAGGGCCACAGGGGCCACACCCTAAAAACCTATTTTCATCTTCTTCTCCAGAACCATGAGGCCTAGAAAGCTGAAACTTTGTGTACAGACTCTTTGACCAGTGAAGATTATAAATTGTAGCTTTGGTGGCCCTGTGACCCCTAATAAAGGCCACAGGGGCCACACCCTAAAAACCTATTTTCATCTTCTTCTCCAGAAGCATAAGGCCTAGAAAGCTGAAACTTTGTGTACAGACTCCTTGACTAGTGAGGATGATGAATTGTAGCTTTGGTGACCCTGTTGCCCCTAATAAAGGCAACAGGAACTTCCTTCAAATCTATTTTCATCTTCTTCTCCTAAAGTATAAGGTCTAGAAAACCGAAACATGTCGCCTATAAACTTAATTTGATGATTGGTGACCCTGTGGCCTCTACAAAGGGGGAATCACATTGGCCACACTCTACAGCATAATTGATGATGAAGCCTGATGAGCTACAGAGACAATGGCTCTATTTTTTATACTTGTTTTGTCTATGAATACTGGTAAAGACAAAATTAATATTGAAAAGAATCATACCAAACAGCGACAATGAACCAATCAAACGACAGTAAATGAGCAAAATATCAGTGTGAACTAATTGTGCAACTGCCTGTGTCGTACACACTATTCTCTGATAAACTGAAAGATACTACTGAATACATACAGACACAAAATTGGTTGGTTGATGTAATAGATATACCCACACTTCTCGAGGTCTATCTCTCAATCCATTTTGAATCGTGGGTCTCCGAGGCGTAACGTAGCGGAGCCATGGATCCACCATCCAAACAGGAGACTGGTGTATTGAGTAATGCACCGAGGTATGTGGGTATATCTGACTTATACCGCACTCCTGTCGAGTAATATTTGACGAAACAGAGCATTCCATCCTTCTCAATGTATATTATTTCTTGACCTAACCAGATCAAAGGAATATTAACAATTCTTTTCTAATTACGTTTAAGAAATTATACTGACTTCATTAATATTTGATACAAACTAGTACCTATACATTGGCTTATATAGGAAAAAATAACAAACTAGACATGACAACAAAATGTACCGCAACTTGTATCAATCCTCAGTAGCTCAGCTGATAAAGGCGTTGCATCGCAAATAAAGGCCCCTGTCGTTAGCATTTCTAAAAAAAAAAAATTCTAAATTTTACAACTCTGTTGCTTGCCAAAGTTGAATATTTCATACTTTTACTTAATGAAGGTGTGCAATAAAAAGTAGGTGTATTAGAAAAGTTGAGGTGTATCGGTCAATACGCCTACAGTTAGAACAAAAAACCCATAGCAACGAGACCGGAAGTATGGTAAAATTAGTAAAACAATTACAAAGAGTGTAGTTGGGAGAGTGGGTCATGTCTATTTTATTTAAATCATCACAATTTTCTACTTGTGCATCAGGCCTCAAATACATTTATTTGGGGTTTTTAGCTCATCAGGACTGAAAGTCCAGATGGGCTTATGGCATGGCCCATCGTCCGGCGTCCGTCCGTCCGTAAACTTTTGACACTTTCGACCTCTCCTCATGAACCATACACATTAGAGAGCTGAAATTTTTTGTACAAGTACCTTAGCATATGGAGATTCTAATTTGTAACTTTGGTGACCCTGTGACCCCAAATAGGGTCACGAGGGTCACAACTTTGAAAACCTATTTTCATCTTCTTCTCCAGTTCCAAAAGGAGTAGAGAGTTGAAAATGATATGTGCAGACTCCTTGGACAATGGGGATTCTAATTTGTAACTTTTGTGAACCTGTGACCCCAAATAGGGTCACAGGGGTCACAACCTTAAAAACCTTTTTTCATCTTCTTCTCCAGTTCTAAAAGGACTAGAGAGTTGAACGTGATATGTGCAGACTCCTTGGACAATTGGGATTCTAATTTGTAACTTTGGTGAACCTGTGACCCCACATAGGGTCACAGGGGTCACAACCTTAAAAACCTATTTTCATCTTCTTCTCCAGTACGTAAAGGACTATAGAGTTAAAAATGATATGTGCAGACTCCTTGGCCAATCTGGATTCTTAATTGTTGATTTCGTGACCCCATGACCCCAAATAGGGTCACAGGGGTCACAACCTTAAAAACCAATTCTCATCTTCTTCTCCAGTTCCAAAAGGTCTAGAGAGTTAATATTGATATGTGCAGACTCCTTGGCCAATGGGGATTCTAATTTGTAACTTTGGTGACCCTGTGACCCCAAATAGGGTCACAGGGGTCACAACCTTAAAAAACTGTTTTCATCTTCTTCTCAAGTTCTAAAAGGTCTTGAGAGCTGAAATTATATGTGCAGACTCCTTGGCCAATGGGGATTCTAAATTGTAGATTGCGTGACCCCATGACCCCAAATAGGGTCACAGGGGTCACAACCTTAAAAAACTATTTTCATCTTCTTCTCAAGTTCTAAAAGGTCTAGAGAGCTGAAATTATATGTGCAGACTCCTTGGCCAATGGGGATTCTAAATTGTAGATTGCGTGACCCCATGACCCCAAATAGGGTCACAGGGGTCACAACCTTAAAAACTTATTTTCATCATCATCTTTAGCTCCTAAAGGTCTATTGAGCTGAAAGACTGCATGTAGACTCCTTGGCCAATTGGGATTCTAAACTGTAGGTTTTGTGACCCCATGACCCCAAATAGGGTCACAGGGGTCACAACCTTAAAAACCAATTCTCATCTTCTTCTCCAGTTCCAAAAGGTCTAGAGAGTTAATATTGATATGTGCAGACTCCTTGGCCAATGGGGATTCTAATTTGTAACTTTGGTGACCCTGTGACCCCAAATAGGGTCACAGGGGTCACAACCTTAAAAAACTGTTTTCATCTTCTTCTCAAGTTCTAAAAGGTCTTGAGAGCTGAAATTATATGTGCAGACTCCTTGGCCAATGGGGATTCTAAATTGTAGATTGCGTGACCCCATGACCCCAAATAGGGTCACAGGGGTCACAACCTTAAAAAACTATTTTCATCTTCTTCTCAAGTTCTAAAAGGTCTAGAGAGCTGAAATTATATGTGCAGACTCCTTGGCCAATGGGGATTCTAAATTGTAGATTGCGTGACCCCATGACCCCAAATAGGGTCACAGGGGTCACAACCTTAAAAACTTATTTTCATCATCATCTTTAGCTCCTAAAGGTCTATTGAGCTGAAAGACTGCATGTAGACTCCTTGGCCAATTGGGATTCTAAACTGTAGGTTTTGTGACCCCATGACCCAAAATAGGGTCACAGGGGTCACAATCTTAAAAACCTATTTTCATCTCCTTCTCAAGTTCCATAAGGTTAAGAGAGTTGAAATTTAATGTGCAGACTCTTTGGCCAATGAAGATTTTAAATTGTAGATTACGTGACCCAATGACCCCACATTAGATGACAGTCTATGGCAAATTTATTTCTCCTTGGATATTTTATTGTGGACTTCTTTCACTGTCTGATATTGGCGATCTAGAAAGTGTTGAATAATAATACATTTGTTTTGTAATTTTTAGCTCACCTTTACAAAGTAAATGTGAGCTTATGTCATGGCGCTTCGTCCGTCGTCCGTCTGTCCGTCCGTCTGTCTGTCCGTCCGTCCGTCCGTCTGTCCGTCCGTCCGTAAACTTTCAGGAAAAAGACTACTCCTCCTAAACGAATCCAGATATCATTCTGAAATTGTAGTAGGTTATACCCATGGTGATTACTCACAGAAAGGTAGACGTTTCAGTTTTGAGAATCCAAGATGGCCGCCATGGCAGCCATATTGAATTTTCAATTAGATTTCACGAAAAAGACTACTCCTCCTAAACGAATCCAGATATCATTCTGAAATTGTAGTATGTTATACCCATGGTGATTCCTCACAGAAAGGTAGACGTTTCAGTTTTGAGAATCCAAGATGGCCGCCATGGCAGCCATATTGAATTTTCAATTAGATTTCACGAAAAAGACTACTCCTCCTAAACGAATCCAGATATCATTCTGAAATTGTAGTATGTTATACCAATGGTGATTCCTCACAGAAAGGTAGACGTTTCAATTTTGAGAATCCAAGATGGCCGCTATGGCAGCCATATTGAATTTTCAATTAGATTTCAGGAAAAAGACTACTCCTCCTAATTGAATCCAGATATCATTCTGAAATTGTAGTATGTTATACCCATGGTGATTCCTCACAGAAAGGTAGACGTTTCAGGTTTGAGAATCAAAGATGGCCGCCATGGCAGCCATATTGAATTTTCAATTAGATTTCACGAAAAAGACTACACCTCCTAAACGAATCCAGATATCATTCTGAAATTGTAGTATGTTATACCCATGGTGATTCCTCACAGAAAGGTAGACGTTTCAGTTTTTAGAATCCAAGATGGCCGCCATGGCAGCCATATTGAATTTTCAATTAGATTTCACGAAAAAGACTACTCCTCCTAAACGAATCCAGATATCATTCTGAAATTGTAGTATGTTATACCCATGGTGATTCCTCACAGAAAGGTAGACGTTTCAGTTTTGAGAATCCAAGATGGCCGCTATGGCAGCCATATTGAATTTTCAATTAGATTTCAGGAAAAAGACTACTCCTCCTAATCGAATCCAGATATCATCTGAAATTGTAGTATGTTTTACCCATGGTGATTCCTCACAGAAAGGTAGACGTTTCAGTTTTGAGAATCAAAGATGGCCGCCATGGCAGCCATATTGAATTTTCAATTAGATTTCACGAAAAAGACTACACCTCCTAAACGAATCCAGATATCATTCTGAAATTGTAGTATGTTATACCCATGGTGATTCCTCACAGAAAGGTAGACGTTTCAGTTTTTAGAATCCAAGATGGCCGCTATGGCAGCCATATTGAATTTTCAATTAGATTTCATGAAAAGACTACTCTTTCTAAACCAATCTAGATATCATTCTGAAATTGTAGTATGTTATAACTATGGTGATTCCGCACAGAAAGGTAAACGTTTCAGTTTTGAGAATCCAAGATGGCTGCGATAGCAGCCATATTGAATTTTCAATGAGATTTCATGAAAATGACTACTTCTCCTAAACCAATCTAGATATCATTTTCATATTGTAGTATGTTATACCTATAGTGATTCCTCCCACAAAGGTAGACGTTTCAGTTTTGAGAATCAAAGATGGCCGCGATAGCATCCATATTGACTTTTCAGCTGCAAATGACGCATCATTATTACTAAATTTTAAGCTTTCATCAAGTGATCACTTGCACTTTATAAATTCTCTAATTTGAACTTACTAATCATAATATTATCTTGAATATGGAATATTTAAGATTGTCATGCAAGATTTTCTATATTTTTAAGTGTTTCTAAAACATTAAGATGAAAGACAAACATAATTAATTAATTTGTTTAAAATATTTATGGCAACTAGCTGCAAAAACCCAAACATTAAACATCATGTTAGATTTTGAACAATGGTATCTCCCTTATATTCCTTTAAATACCACACATAAGGGGTCAACCAGAGTTCAGATATTTCTGTTGGATCAACTATGCTCATCCCAATACAGGCTGCTAGCATCATAGTGTCAGCTGCTAGTCTTTTGCATAATCAACCTGACCCAATTGATATGTTATGGAGTTATGGAAATTAGACTTGTATTCTCATGACAGTGATATGTTCTTTCTAAGAATAACAACTTACACAAAACTTGTCAACAATAAGCTTTGTGTTTAGCAATCTACATGATAAGTTGATGTGGAAAGAGTTATTTTGCATCAGGTTCCAGTTCCTGTGTTTTACTCATATTTGTACCATTTCTATATCTAACAGAAGTTCTTCTTGACACAAAATCAATTTAGGACATAAGCTAACTATATTTTGTGAAATTATATATATTTTGCACAATTCATGTTCTCTCCCGTCAAGTCTTTTAATACCACACATAAGGGCTTAGCCAGAGTTCAGGTTTACATGCTCAGCACACTATGATGCTTCTCCAAATATACGCACACAAAGCCAAATACACAAATTGCTACACTCTCCTTAAGGATCTGGGGCTAGCAGCCCTGCCTGCTTGTATATTGCATAAATAGAACATAATGGACTTTATGGAAAGTATATAAATTGTCTTTATGAAAAGTATACTTGTATTCTATTAATAGTAATACTTTTTACAAATAACAATTTAAACAAGTCAAGAATCAGCTTTTGTGTACAACAATCTGCACGATGAGTTAATATTAACAAGTTAAGAATCTGCTTTTATGTTCAGTAATCTACATGATAAGTTAATAATAGAGGTATTTTGTATCAGGTTCCAGTTCCAATACCATGTGTTTTATAAATACCTGTAAAACTAAATGATAATTGTATCATGCTGAAGGGGTTCTGGGAACAACATGTCATCATAGAAGTCATTATTTTTCAATTAGATTTCAGGCCAAGTACTACTCCTACTAAATCAATTAAGATATCATTCTGAAAAGTGAGTATTTTTGTATATAGTGATTCCTGACAAAGACCCATTTATTTTATTATCAAGAATCCAAGATGGTCAATATGTCAATTATATTGAATTTTCAATTAGATTTCATGAAATTCATTGAAAAGAATACATTTCCTGATCAATCAAATCAATGTCATTATATTTGTATTGATACGCTTGTTGTAATATTTATCAACACTATAAATACAGTTACAAAAAACTGTATGAATCATCTATATCTGCGAACAGCCTGAAGCATGAGTGTTTTAATAAATCTTTTCAGTTTTACATAATTCCTGACACTTCATATATGGCAAATAACATAGCCAGTGAGGGATAAATATACATTTTATGATCATCTATATCTGATTACTGTCTGAACAATGATTATCTAGATAATTATAATGATCATTCAATTCAAACAAATCCTTTTCAAAAGCATTTAAAATGATTAAATTTGTTCACTCCAAACACTAACTGTTAGGTTTTTTAGTCCTTTGTTCCCATGCAATTAATTTATTCCAAATTGAAAATTTTGGTTAATGAATAACAAATTATCTTTTATTTTGTTTGTCATGCTAATAAAAGATATCATTTAATATTCATCTTCAAAACTAATTGAACAGCTGTCTGAACAATTCTTTTTTTACACAGTCTTTCTCACCAATTCTCTCTGTTAGTTAAGATACTTCAATAAACATATTACTGAGTTGACCTCCAGATTATTTCCATTGCAAACCTCTCTTCTACCTCCACCCCTTCTATCCCCCCTTTCCCTCCTCCCCTTTTTTCTCCTGTCCTTCCATTGCAAACCTCTCTTCTATCCCACATTCCTTCTATCCCCCCCTATCCCTATGAGAGGAGGACACTCACTATATGGAATAACAGTAACTTACATAAGAGGATAAGTTACATAAGCTACATGCAGGTGCAAGAGGTCATCATAGGTCATCATATCTAGTAATTAGCATAAACCCCCATGTTGCTAGCCCATTCTGACCAATCAGATTGCACTATCATATGTCAAGATTTAAGATATTCAGAAATCTTCAGTTAGAATTACATGAGACATTGACCTGGACAGTTTACTTTGGCAATTGGACCTATCACTAGCTGAATTTGTGATTTGTGTCAGAGGGATATATTCCAAATGTTTATGTGCATCATCTTTTTAGTTCTTTGGAAGTTGAGAGTGTGACTAAATGAATACTCCTAAACCAATCAAGATATCATAATGAAATTAATACAGATGCCCACATAAAAGTAGCATTTTGAAGATTAAAAAGTCCAAGATGGTCACCAATTAAGCCATAGATATACAAAAAAGTTATACAAAAACCTACTGCTTGTTAACAAATCATGATTATATCATTCTTGTATTAATGTTTGTTCAAGCTCTAGTGGTTTCCAACAGAAGAATAGCATTTTAAAAGATAAAAAAATCATGATGGCAGCCATAATCAATTATCATATAAAAGATGGTTACACAATTAAACCATTTTACCACATCATTCATTTTAAGGTGAGCTTCTGTACCCTCGGTACTTTTATTTTATAGGTTTTCTTGCAATAGGTAACATCAGTTTAATTTTTAGCTCATCTGGCCTGTATAAAGCAAACTTGATATGATGCCTGATGAGCTACAGAGCCAATGGCTCTATTTTTATAGGTTTTCTTGCAATAGGTAACATCAGTTTCATTTTTAGCTCATCTGGCCTGTATAAAGCAAACTTGATATGATGCCTGATGAGCTACAGAGCCAATGGCTCTATTTTTTTATGCCCCCGAATCGGAGATTCCGGGGGTATATTGTTTTTCACCTGTCCGTCTGTCCGTCCGTCTGTCCGTCTGTCCGTCTGTCTGTCTGTCCGTTTGTCCACAAAAACTTTAACCTTGGTCATAACTTTTGATTGGTCAGAGCTAGGTCTTTGATACTTGACATATGGATCCCTTGTGATGAGACCTTTCAGATGACACCATGACATTTGACCTTGTGACCTTGACCTTGACACAGCGAGCCTTTTCCAAAAACTTTAACCTTGGCTATAGTTTCTTTACTGTCAGTGCTAGGTCTTTGATACTTGACATGTGTATCCCTTGTGATGAGACCTGTCAGATGACACCATGATATTTGACCTTTTCCGTCCGTCCGTCTGTCTGTCCGTTTGTCCACAAAAACTTTAACCTTGGTCATAACTTTTGATTGGTCAGAGCTAGCTCTTTGATACTTGACATATGGATCCCTTGTGATGAGACCTTTCAGATGACACCATGACATTTGACCTTGTGACCTTGACCTTGACACAGCGAGCAGGATGCATCCGGGGGCATTCGTGTTTCACAAACACATCTTGTTATAATTAAATTAGCATTTTGTCTTTTAATTCAAGTTGCATTAGAGGTTCTATTATCTGTACCTAAAACAAGACTAATCAAATACATGGACCCTAAGTGTTACAATCGACCCCTGGGGCAATTGGAACAGGTGAGTGGGGTGAGCAACCCTGCAGTCCCCTTCTGGAACTGCAATGGGAATCGTTTGAAAATAACTCATTCATTTTAAACTTGCTACTTCTGTTAACTTTCTTGTGCAGTGCAGCCTTCCTAAAGTTGTTTATTTGCTACTCCCCTTTATAAGGCTATGAGAATTGATCAACATTGAGAAGTCAATGCCAGGTGAACGAGTATTTTGTTACACTAGCTTAGGATTTACATGTTATTATCCGTAAACTTTGTGCATTTTCAACTTCTTCTCATAATCATAAGGCCACGCCCTAAAACCTATTTTCATCTTCTTCTCAAGAAGCATAATGTCTAGAAAGCTGAAACTTTGTGTACATTGAAGCTTTGGTGGGCCACATATAAACACATTAAATACACATTTAACAACACAATAAACTTAAAAACGATTTGTTACGTTTTGTGAAAAAATTCTTTTAAATGCAAAAATCGAATGTTTCTTCTAATCTGGTTGTATATTTAGAATTTTAGGGACCGGTCATTTATTATAGTGGGGGGGTGGGCCGGTGATTTTAGGGGGTAGGTCACAAAAAAATAAGACAGCCTTTAGGGGTGGGTCACAAAAAAATAAGACAGCCTTTAGGGGTGGGTCATAAAAAAATAAGACAGTATTTTAGTGCTGTTTTCAAACATGACAACAAATTTATCCAAAACTTGACAAAATACTTGAGTAAACATTTTTAACAAAGTGAGATTTGATGCTCTGTTAAGAATATAAATAGTGAAGGGGTGGGTCATAAAAAAATATGACAGGCATCAGTAGGGGGTCATAAAAAATCATGACAGCTTTAAGGGGTGGGTCACTTTTTAGCTCATCTGGCCTGTAAGGCCCGATGGGCTTATGGCATGGCATGGTGTCCGGCGTCCGTCCGTCCGTCCGTCCGTCCGTCCGTCCGTCCGTCCGTCCGTAAACTTTGTGGAATTTCGACTTCTTCTCCAGAACCATAAGGCCTAGAAAGCTGAAACTTGGTGTACAGACTCCTTGGCTAGTGAGGATTATAAATTGTAGCTTTGGTGACCCTTTGACCCCAAATAGGTCACAACCTTAAAAACCTATTTTCATCTTCTTCTTCAGTTCTTAAAGGATTAGAGAGTTGAAATTGTTATGTGCAGACTCCTTGGCCAATGGGGATTCTTAATTGTAGATTTCGTGACCCCATGACCTCAAATAGGGTCACAGGGGTCACAACCTTTAAAACCCATTTTCATCTTCTTCTCCAGTTCTAAAAGGACTAGAGAGTTGAAAATGATATGTGCAGACTCCTTGGCCAATGGGGATTCTTAATTGTAGATTTCGTGACCCCATGACCCCAAATAGGGTCACAGGGGTCACAATCTTAAGAACCCATTTTCATCTTCTTCTCCAGTTCTAAAAGGACTAGAGAGGTGAAAATGATATGTGCAGACTCCTTGGACAATGGGGATTCTAATTTGTAACTTTGGTGACCCTGTGACCCCAAATAGGGTCACAGGGGGCACAACCTTAAAAATCAACTCACATCTTCTTCTCCAATTCCAAAAGGACTAGAGAGTTAAAAATGATATGTGCAGACTCTTTGGACAATGGGGATTCAAATTTGTAACTTTGGTGACCCTGTGACCCCAAATAGGGTCACAGGGGTCACAACCTTAAAAAACTATTTTCATCTTCTCAAGTTCCAAAAGGTCTAGAGAGCTGAAATTATATGTGCAGACTCCTTGGCCAATAGGGATTCTAAATTGTAGATTTTGTGACCCCATGACCCCAAATAGGGTCACAGGAGTCACAACCTTAAAAACTTATTTTCCTCATCATCTTCAGTTCCAAAAGGTATATTGAGCTGAAAGATTGCATGTAGACTCCTTGGCCAATTGGGATTCTAAATTGTAGGTTTTGTGACCCCATGACCCCAAATAGGGTCACAGGGGTCACAATCTTAAAAACCTATTTTCATCTCCTTCTCAAGTTCCATAAGGTTAAGAGAGTTGAAATTTAATGTGCAGACTCTTTGGCCAATGAAGATTCTAAATTGTAGATTACGTGACCCAATGATCCGACGTAAGGGGTCACCGGGGTTATGACCTAAAAACCTTTTTTTCTTTCTATCAAAGTCTAGATTTTTAGCTCATCTGGCCTGGCATGGCGTCCGGCCATCCGTCCGTCCATCTTCTTCTCCTGAAGTATAAGGCCTTGAAAACTTGAACTTGTCGCCTATATACTTAATTTTATGATTGGTGACCCTGTGGCCTCTACAAAGGGGTAATCACATCAGCCACACTCTACAGCATAATTGATGAAGCCTGATGAGCTACAGAGCCAATGGCTCTATTTTTTTGGGACATACTGTGGGGAAATTTCACCTGCCAACCCCCCCTATAATAAATGACCGGTCCCTTAGATATTTATGAAATTTGAATATGAATTATTTGGGTGATAAAAGATTTATATAAAAATTTTCATGTGATACGTTGGAATGACTTAGAATGATCGTATCACCCTGCCTGACTTTTCAAATATCAATACCCTGTACAATGACTAGCTTGTCGTTAAATTGTAATTAGTTTGTTAAATATTGTCTTTCCAAAAGTAGTTTTCTTTGAGTGAATGTCAACCTGTTCCATAAATAAACTCAATAAAAGAGGAGACCAATTTCATGCTTAGACGTTTCACATACTTGCATGTTTTTTCAATGACAAAGTGCCCTTATCTCACTTCACACTCCCGAATTCTTATATACCTGAATAATGAAATACTGATCGTGATATCTTCGTTATATTCTTTGATAATTAGTTAAATTTTTATGTCTTTAGCTAAAGGTTTCAGGCTTTGTTAACATCAAGAATTTTGATAGCTCATAAATGCTATTAAAGTCCTTGGTTAACATGAATAGTGTAAAAAATATTTGAGTACAATTGCCTAATTACATATTGTACATATATTCACTTATAAGATCAAATTCAAAGCAACTATCTGACAACAGAAGACTAAAATTATTCTGTATGGACAAGAGCGAAAAGATAGACATTATAGTTTGCAAAATTTAATTTGAATTGCAATGCCTTTGTCGAATCTTACAAGGAAAGGTTTGCACCTTTACATCCGATTTTGGTACAAATGCATAGGGGTGTGACGTTAAACTAATGTTCTATATGTGAAGTATTATACACACACAGATAGCTTAGATAACACAGTTTTCAGATAATGTCAGATTTGAACAAAATGTTGCACGATATGAGGACATTGTAACGTTAAAGTTGGTGCGCATCGCGAAGAAACAAAATCGACAATGCGTTTTTGACTTAGAGAGAATCGCCTAGAAGGTGTTTCTTATTCTTTTCGGTGAATTCCCATGGACAAACGTACGAAGAATATTATGCTTATTATCATTTGACGCACTCAAAACAGAGAAAAGAGAACAAGGTAGCCCGTGACAACAAAGCTATGAACCAATAGACGAGGGTACAGCGAGCTATATCCGGTTCGCACTGTATGAGATTGTACACCGTGACTAAGGGGGGAACCACATTGAGCACACCCTGAAGCAATATTAAATATGAAGCCCGATGAACTACAGAGACAATGACTTCTTTGAGAGGCATTTTAGAAGTTGGAATGACAATAATGCTGAGGAATATATGGATGACAACTTTCTTTCATTACAGAGACAATGGTTCTTATTTGGTTGTTTTATTTAATTTCTGATTCATTTGGACAGGTAAATTGTGTCATCTTTAGATGACTCTTATTTTCACACATTTATTCTTGCATGATCTAATTATTAAAAAGACAATTTATTTGCATACATTATCCTTTCTAATGTGATGATTTTCTTTGTTTTCAGCATTCATCTGTAAAATTTGTTCAGAATCTAAGGAGAAGGCTATATCCCATTTGCTGAAATACCTACCATTGCTGCGTTCTGGGAATACAGCTGCCAAAAAGGAATATCTCCGTATTATTCCTGAAGTTTTGTCTCACACAATAGAGAATGGAGTGAACATTGAAGAGAGCCGGCAACTGCTTTCCTACTCATTGATCCACCCAGCCATCAGTGGAGATGAGCGACTACAGTTTCGCATGTGGCTGGGCTATCTTGAGGAGCGCTTCACCTACAGCATTAGCCCTGCTAGAGCCCCAGTACAATCTGGCCAAGGCGAGGCTGGGGAACAACCCATACAGACACACCCAACTGGCTTCCATTCCCAGGAAAATGGCAACACAACCTCTGCTGCCATTACTAGTACTTCCTGGACCTCTCAGCTCTCACAAAGTCATGACACAAGTTCAGATACTGATAATCATGCCAATAACATGTACAGCAGTCATCAGTCCCTGCGAGTGAGCAACAGCCACATGGGCATCGTTTCCCCAGTGAACAATGGTCACATCTCTCTTCATGCCACTTCTTCTGCACCTCCTAATTTCAACACACCAGTGTCAAAAAATGATCATGGTAATTTTTTATAATAATTATAGTAATACTTTTGAGCTCATTATAGTGTCCAGCTGTCTGTATGTAAAATTTAATCTTTTTCAAATTATGTTTAAGAACCAGATTTTCTCGAAAAATGAACTCTTGTGTATAGGCTCATGCAATGGTTAATGAGTATTATTAATACTGTGGGATATATTCATTCCCCTGTCTGTAATAATTTTGTTTCTGGAATCTCCAAAACATAGCATTAGTTTGTAGATGTGCTTTTTTTGATTTTCAACAATTATAGCATAAACTATACCTCTGGATTGAGTTGCCAATATATCTATGGTAGGAGAGATACCATAATACGGAGAAAGAGAAGGGAGAAAATTGTTTCTTAAAGGTATCAATACCTTGATGGAGTTTGAAAATCAAAGGGGACAACTTTTCTCAGAAACTATTTAAGATAGGTTAACCAAACTTGCTGTGTGTCTTCATTGTATCAATACCTTGATGGAGTTCGAAAATCAACACCCCAAAAAATATTTTTACAGGGTTATTGCCCTTGTTTTTAGCTCACCTTTACAAAGTAAATGTGAGCTTATGTCATGGCGCTTCGTCCGTCGTCCGTCTGTCTGTCCGTCCGTCCGTCCGTCCGTCTGTCCGTCCGTCCGTCCGTCTGTCCGTCCGTCCGTCCGTCCGTCCGTCCGTAAACTTTCAGGAAAAAGACTACTCCTCCTAAACGAATCCAGATATCATTCTGAAATTGTAGTATGTTATACCCATGGTGATTCCTCACAGAAAGGTAGACGTTTCAGTTTTGAGAATCCAAGATGGCCGCCATGGCAGCCATATTGAATTTTCAACTAGATTTCAGGAAAAAGACTACTCCTCCTAAACGAATCCAGATATGATTCTGAAAATGTAGTATGTTATACCCATGGTGATTCCTCACAGAAAGGTAGACGTTTCAGTTTTGAGAATCCAAGATGGCCGCCCTAGCAGCCATATTGAATTTTCAATTAGATTTCACGAAAAAGACTACTCCTCCTAAACGAATGCAGATATCATTCTGAAATTGTAGTATGTTATACCCATGGTGATTCCTCACAGAAAGGTAGACGTTTAAGTTTTGAGAATCCAAGATGGCCGCTAAGGCAGCCATATTGAATTTTCAATTAGATTTCATGAAAAGACTACTCTTTCTAAACTAATCTAGATATCATTCTGAAATTGTAGTATGTTATTACTATGGTGATTCCGCACAGAAAGGTAGACGTTTCAGTTTTGAGAATCCAAGATGGCTTCGATAGCAGCCATATTGAATTTTCAATGAGATTTCATGAAAATGACTACTTCTCCTAAACCAATCTAGATATCATTTTCATATTGTAGTATGTTATACCCATGGTGATTCCTCCCACAAAGGTAGACGTTTCAGTTTTGAGAATCCAAGATGGCCGCGATAGCATCCATATTGACTTTTCAGCTGCAGATGACACATCATTATTACTAAATTTTAAGCTTTCACCAAGTGATCACTCGCACTATATAAATTCTCTAATTTGAACTTACTAATCATAATTTTATCTTGAATATAGAATATTTAAGATTGTCATGCAAGTTGTTCTATATTTTAAGTGTTTCTAAAACATTAAGATGAAAGACAAGCATAATTAATTAATTTGTTTAAAATATTTATGGCAACTAGCTGCAAAAACCCAATGACATTAAACATCATGTTAGATTTCGAACAATGGTATCTCCCTTATATTCCTTAAAATACCACACATAAGGGGTCAACCAGCGTTCAGATATTTCTGTTGAGTCCACTGCTGTCTAATACACATCCCAATACAGGCTGCTAGCATCATAGTGTCAGCTGCTAGTCTGTTGCATAATCAACCTGACCCAATTGATATGGTAGAGCATTATGCTATATGGCCATGTGTATGCAATAAGAGTTTTGGAAATTAGACTTGTATTTTCATGACAGCGATATGTTCTTTCTAAGAATAACAACTTACACAAAACTTGTCACTTGTTTTGTGTTTAGCAATCTACATGATAAGTTGATGTGGAAAGAGTTATTTTGCATCAGGTTCCAGTTCCTGTGTTTTACTCATATTTGTACCATTTCTATATCTAACAGCAGTTCTTCTTGACACAAAATCAATTTAGGACATAAGCTAACTATATATATTTTGTGAAATAATATATATTTTTCACGACAATTCATGTTCTCTCCCGTCAAGTCTATTAATACCACACATAAGGGCTTAGCCAGAGTTCAGGTTTACATGCTCAGCACACTAGGATGCTTCTCCAAATATACGTACACAAAGCCCAATACACAAATTGCTACACTCTCCTTAAGGATCTGGGGCTAGCAGCCCTGCCTGCTTGTATATTGCATAGTAATCCTGACCTAATTGATTAATAGAACAAAATGGACTTTATGGAAAGTATATAAATTGTCTTTATGAAAAGTATACTTGTATTCTATTAATAGTAATACTTTTTACAAATAACAATTTAAACAAGTCAAGAATCATCTTTTGTGTACAACAATTTGCACGATGAGTTAATATTAACAAGTCAAGAATCTGCTTTTATGTTCAGTAATGTACATGATAAGTTAATAATAGAGGTATTTTGTATCAGGTTCCAGTTCCAATACCATGTGTTTTATAAATACCTGTAAAAATAAATGATAATTGTATCATGCTGAAGGGGTTCTGGGAACAACATGTCATCATAGAAGTCATTATTTTTCAATTAGATTTCAGGCCAAGTACTACTCCTACTAAATCAATTAATGTATCATTCTGAAAAATGAGTATTTTTTTATATAGTGATTCCTGACAAAGACGCATTTATTTTATTATCAAGAATCCAAGATGGTCAATATGTCAATTATATTGAATTTTTAATTAGATTTCATGAAATTCATTGAAAAGAATACATTTCCTGATCAATCAAATCAATGTCATTATATTTGTATTGATACGCTTGTTGTAATATTTATCAACACTATAAATACAGTTACATAAAAATGTATGAATCATCTTTATCTGCGAACAGCCAGAAGCATGACTAAATCCTTTCCGTTTTACATAATTCCTGACACTTCATATATATGGCAAATAACATAGCCAGTGAGGGATAAATATACATTTTATAATCATCTATATCTGATTACGGTCTGAACAATGATTATCTAGATATTCAATTCAAACAAATCCTTTTCAAAAGCATTTAAAATGATTAAATTTGTTCACTCCCAACACTAACTGTTAGGTTTTTTAGTCCATTGTTTCCATGCAATTAATTTATTCCAAATTGAAAATTTTGGTTAATGAATAACAAATTATCTTTTATTTTGTTTGTCATGCTAATAAAAGATATCATTTAATATTCATCTTCAAAACTAATTGAACAGCTGTCTGAACAATTCTTTTTTTTACAAAGTCTTTCTCACCAATTCTCTCTGTTTGTTAAGATACTTCAATAAACATATTACTGAGTTGACCTCCAGATTATTTCCATTGCAAACCTCTCTTCTACCCCCACCCCTTCTATCCCCCCTTTCCCTCCTCCCCTTTTTTCTCCTGTCCTTCCATTGCAAACCTATCCCACATTCCTTCTATCCCCCTCCTCCCCCCCCCCTCTTTCCCCATCTATCCTTCCAGCCCCTCTCCTGCAACTCTCTCTAAAGAGTATCTGTTTTGCATATTGAAATGAGGGGAGGACACTCACTATATGGAATAACAGTAACTTACATAAGAGGATAAGTTACATAAGCTACATGCAGGTGCAAGAGGTCATCATAGGTCATCATATCTAGTAATTAGCATAAACCCCCATGTTGCTAGCCTATTCTGACCAATCAGATTGCACTAACATAGGTCAAGATTTAAGATATTCAGAAATCTTCAGTTAGAATTACATGAGACATTGACCTGGACAGTTTACTTTGGCAATTGGACCTATCACTAGCTGAATTTGTGATTTGTGTCAGAGGGATATATTCCAAATGTTTATGTGCATCATCTTTTTAGTTCTTTGGAAGTTGAGAGTGTGACTAAATGAATACTCCTAAACCAATCAAGATATCATAATGAAATTAATACAGATGCCCACATAAAAGTAGCATTTTGAAGATTAAAAAGTCCAAGATGGTCACCAATTTAGCCATAGATATACAAAAATGTTATACAAAAACCTACTGCTTGTTAACAAATCATGATTATATCATTCTTGTATTAATGTTTGTTCAAACTCTAGTGGTTTCCAACAGAAGAATAGCATTTTAAAAGATAAAAAAATCATGATGGCAGCCATAATCAATTATCATGTAAAGGATGGTTACACAATTAAACCATATTACCACATCATTCATTTTAAGGTGAGCTTCTGTACCCTCGGTACTTTTATTTGTTTTATAGTCTGTTCAAGGGTGTTGTCAGAGGGGACAACTTTTCTCAGAAACTGTTAAAGATAGGTTAGCCAAACTTGCTGTGTGTCTTTATTGTATCAATACCTTGATAAAGTTCAAAAATCAGAACCGCAAAATTACTTTTTACGGAGTTATTGCCCTTGTTTCGTGTTTTTGGACTCTGTTCTAGGGTGTCCTGAAAGGGGACAACTTTTCTAAAAAAAAAACTATTTATAGATAGATAGAATAACAAAATTTGCAGTGTGTCTTTAGGGTATCAATACCTTGATGGAGTTAAAAAAAAAGGTAAAGGCAATTACTTATTACAGAGTTACAGCCCATTTAGGAAAATATTTGGACCTTGACCTTATTTTCAAGGTCACTACGGCACTTTGACTGCTTTTGAAGCTCTTGTTAACGAGATATCTCATGAACAATTCATACATTCATTCAATCAAAATTACAGATTATTTTAGAGTTTACATAACTAAAAACATATTTGACTATTTTCTTTGGAAATTGGAATATATAGAGAATCTCGCCCAAGTGTCTTCTGATATCAAATATATCAACACAAGTTGATAAAAGTAACAAATATCCGAGGCTTGCCGAGGATATTTGACTTTTATCAACGAGTGTTGATATATTTGATATCAGAAGACACGAGGGTGAGATTCTATTTATCATCCAAAATCATTTTTCATCACATAAGCATGTAAAATGTACATCTTTGAACACTGCATAGCCCTCCAACTCCTAAACCAGTGATGTCATAGCATTGTGACGTCATTGTGTAAATGACGTCATAGCATTGTGACGTCGTTGTGTTTATGACGTCATAGCATTGTGACATCATTTCTGATGATGCAAAACGCTTGTGATGTCATGTCCCTGCTGATGACAGGGCATTGTTCAAAATCTACTGTCAAAGCGATATCTCCTAGGAGATATCGCTTGATCTGTCACAAGCGATATCTCCTGTGGAACACAGTTTTGGATGATAAATGAATGTCTGATTACAATTTTATATAGTGCGTCAAATGTCACTTCTCAAATATGTTCAGTTTGGTAATGAAAGTTGCTTTTGAATGCCTGCCGCTAATATCTGCAATATTGCCCAAGCGGCGTTAAACAATAACTCACTCACTCACTCATTTGAATGCCACTTTTGATGGGCCACTTACATTGATCTGGCCACAAACAAGTGAATGCATGACTGGTCATCCCCCCTTTTTGTGACGTCATAAACAGAATCATTGCCTCTATTGTAACAATATCACAGAAGAAAACAAATTAACGAATTTCAGAATTTTCTTCCAACTGAGATAAATCATTTGACGGTGTGACACTAGTAAGTGTTTGGAGTGAAAAAATATCCACATCAATGGTATTTAACAATTATTTAAGGCGGTATTTCAGTTGAAATAATGATGCCCCGCTCTGTACAGTCTGTTTTTACATAACACCCGCTCATGTGTTTTGGCCCCTAGCCCAGGTAGGATTTTCACAGCCGATAATTATGCTGTCTTAATGAAAGACTAATTAAAGTTGTTTATTGGACAAATTAACAAAGATCAAGAAAATCGAGGAGTGATAAAGTCTTGGTTAACGGTTGTTTAACACCAATAACCTTTAGTATTCATGTTGATATATATAACTTCTCATATCACAGACAAACACTCTAAAATGATTTGAATAAGTTACATTGACCTCCTCTTTTCTAGACTTTGAGTCCACTAAATTTGACTTGAGTCCAACTCAACCTGACTCAGGCTTGAGTACTTGAGTACCTGTGGAAGCCCTAATCAGAATGGAAATGAGGTTGCTCGTGCATTGTGGATCCTACAAATTCCTTATAGTGAGATGTAGGTTTTAAGACATCAAATTTGACTCTTTGCAAAAGAAAGTAATTTTTCAAGTGACAACAGTGTTGTTGTTTAGATTTTGTTTTGATGTTTCAGCTAACAAAAATCAACAAAATACACATCAAGCACTTCGCAGAACATTTTCTGTGACTCCACCTGTGGGAGTGCCGAACCCTGAGAAAACGGTGACAGACTGGTTGAGAACTAATGACAATCACTTATCTGGAGGAGGGCAAGGGGGTGGGTGTGAACATGCGCCCCTCTCCCCCCAGAGCAGTGTGACCTCTTCAGGGAGTGGGGCTAGTGAGGGCCAGCTGGATGATGGAGGGCCCCAGCCTGTGCGTGACAGTTTCCTTGAGGAGGGCAGCGGAATGCGAGGTTTGTCTGTCATGCACCTGAATCTTTACCTAATTAGGGGGAAATAACAATACAAATCAAGATAGTAGAACAAACTGGTATAGTTTTTAGTTGTCACATTAACAAGTTATTATATTCTTGTTTGAAACAATTCTTATGTTATGTTAACACCCGCATATTTGCTTGGGAAAATCAAAGGCTGCAAGTCATAATTTCAGGTAAAAAATGCACAGTTGTTATACTTATTACTGCTATCAATTGTGTTCCACCATTTTAAATAGTCATATTTTCACAATGACATTGGGGAATAAACAATCTTCAACTTTACCTGTAGTATTTCTGCTGACTTTCTAAACACCCAGTACAATGTTCTGACACTGGTGACCCTGCAACAACAAAGTTGTGGGGTTATTGAAATGGGTACCGTTCGTTCGTCTGTATGTCCGTCCTTCCGTTACACTTTGTGTCCGGCTCATAACTTCAAGTTTGTATTGGAAATGAAAAAACATGTGTCATGAGTAACAATTTTGAGAAAATCTACATAAAATATTAACATTTTGGAGAAAAAGTTATATGTTTGAAAGAAGTCCTGTCCGATGCATAACTTCTAAATAAATGACCACATTTTGATCAAAGTTGATATGGAGGTAAATAATCATATGAAGGTGTGTCATGAAGAACAATTTTGAAAATATTTTTGTAAAATTTTGCCTTTTTTGGCAAAAAATAGGACTCTGTTAGAAACCTTCTCACAACTTCTGAACTAATCATCACATTTTGATAAAATTTGACATCGAGTTAAATCATCATATGATGGTGTGTTACAGATAACAATGCAAAACATATTTTCAAACTCAAAATTTTTAACCTACCTTAACTTAGGATAAATTGCCACTTACCTTTCCTCATGAGCAGTGGACGTTTTTCAGCGAAACTCACTTGAGTAACCGGAAGGGCTGCTCCCTGCCCGCTGGGCATGCGCGGAAAATACGTCACATCCTTAGTGAAAATTGAAATCATTCTTTCTTGACTCATCTTCACGTTCACACTTTTTTTCTCACCTAGAATAATCGGTTGTTTTTTACGTTTTGGTTTTGGTGTTTTATCCATTTTTACCATTGTAGCTTCTATTTAACTGCTCCCTTACGTCTTTACATCCGTCAGGTTCGTTTTTCACCTTTTGTCATGTTTCGCGATCTTTCGCGATCTTGCACACTTTGGGTAAAATTTTCCTTCCTAATGCTTTTTACATCCATTTATGGCTTGGTTTTGCTTCTTAGCATGTTTTTAATACCTTGGATCGGGTTAGATTTCATTTTCTACCCCTCCTGACTGTTCTTGTGTTTGTTTACATCGCCACAATCTTGGTTAATTATGTCTCCCCCCGAAGGGTCGGGAGACATATTGGTTTTAAAAAAATAGCTGAGTTCCCGTCAGCGTTGGCGTTGGCGTTCCCATTTCTTTCCGGAGCATATCTCTAAAACTATGTGACCGATCATCACCAAACTTGGTATACTGTCTCTCATTATCATGTAGATGTGCCTTTTGGAGGTTATAGATTTCTTAAAATTTAATTTTTTTTTTATTTCCATGGCAACCATTTGGACTTAGGCTTTTTCAAGGGTAGTGTTGGTTTCCGCAGCAGATCTCTAAAACTATGTGACCGATCATCAGGTCTGAAAGACCCGATGGGCTTATGGCATGGCATGGCGTCCGGCGTCCGTCCGTCCATCCGTAAACTTTTCACATTTTCGACTTCTTCTCCAGAACCAATGACTCTAGAGAGCTGATATTTGATGTGTAGACTCCTTGGCCAATGGGGATTCTAAATTGTAGATTTCATGACCTCATGACCCCAAATGGGGTCACAGGGGTCAAAACCTTAAAAACCTAATTTCATTTTCTGCTCCAGGTCCAAAAGGTCTAGAGAGCTGATATTTGATGTGTAGACTCCTTGGCCAATGAGGATTCTAAATTGTTGATTTCATGACCTCATGACCCCAAATGAGGTCACAGGGGTCAAAACCTTAAAAACCTAATTTCATCTTCTGCTCCAGGTCCAAAAGGTCTAGAGAGCTGAAAAGTTGTGTGTAGACTCCTTGGCCAATGAGGATTCTAAATTGTTGATTTCATGACCTCATGACCCCAAATTGGGTCACAGGGGTCAAAGCCTTAAAAACCTATTTTCATCTTCTGCTCAAGTTCCAAAAGGTCTAGAGAGCTGAAAAGTTGTGTGTAGACTCCTTGGCCAATGAGGATTCTAAATTGTAGATTTCATGACCTCATGACCCCAAATTGGGTCACAGGGGTCAAAGCCTTAAAAACCTATTTTCATCTTCTTCTCCAGTTCCAAAAGGTCTAGAGAGCTGAAAAGTTGTGTGTAGACTCCTTGGCCAATGAGGATTCTAAATTGTAGATTTCATGACCTCATGACCCCAGGGGTCAAAACCTTAAAAACCTAATTTCATCTTCTCCAGTTCCAAAAGGTCTAGAGAGCTGAAAAGTTGTGTGTAGACTCCTTGGCCAATGAGGATTCTAAATTGTAGATTTGATTACCCCATGACCCCAAATGGGGTCACAGGGATCAAAACCTTTTTCCATGAAAAGTCTGATGAGCTACAGAGCCCTTGGCTCTATTTTTAGCTCATCAGGCCTGTAAGGCCCGATAGGCTTATGGCATGGCATGGTGTCCGGATGTCCGTCCGTTAACTTTGTGGAATTAAGTGAGGATTATAAACTGTAACTTTGGTGGCCCTGTGACCCCTAATAAGGGCCACAGGGGCCACACCCTAAAAACCTATTTTCATCTTCTTCTCTAGAACCATAAGGCCTAGAAAGCTGAAACTTTGTGTACAGACTCCTTGGCTAGTGAAGATTATAAATTGTAGCTTTGGTGGCCCTTTGACCCCTAATAAGGGCCACAGGGGCCACACCCTAAAAACCTATTTTCATCTTCTTCTCCAGAACCATAAGGCCTAGAAAGCTGAAACTTTGTGTACAGACTCCTTGGCTAGTAAAGATTATAAATTGGAGCTTTGGTGGCCCTTTGACCCCTAATAAGGGCCACAGGGGCCAGGCCCTAAAAACCTATTTTCATCTTCTTCTCCAGAACCATAAGGCCTAGAAAGCTGAAACTTTGTTTACAGACTCCTTGGCTAGTGAAGATTATAAATTGTAGCTTTGGTGGCTCTGTGACCCCTAACAAGGCCCACAGATGCCACGCCCTCAAAATCTATTTTCATCATCTTCTCCAGAACCATGAGGCCTAGAAAGCTGAAACTTTGTTAGAAGACTCCTTGACTAGTAAAGATTATAAATTGGAGCTTTGGTGGCCCTTTGACCCCTAATAAGGGCCACATTGGCCACGCCCTTAAAATCTATTTTCATCTTTTTCTCCAGAAGCATAAGGCCCAGAAAGCTGAAACTTTGTGTACAGACTCTTTGACTAGTGAGGATTATGAATTGTAGCTTTGGTGACCCTGTTGCCCCTAATAAAGGCAACAGGAACGTCCTTCAAAACAATTTTCATCTTCTTCTTCTGTAGTATAAGGCCTAGAAAACTGAAACTTGTCGCCTATGTAAAATTAATTTTATGATTGGTGATCCTGTGGCCTCTACACACACTCTACAGCATAATTGATGATGAAGCCTGATGAGCTACAGAGCCAATGGCTCTATTTTTCTAATTCCACATTACATTTGCTACTAATTCCAAAAAAATTCTATCTCAATCTTAATTATAATTGCTAATTATAATTAATTTTAAAAAAAAAAAAAAATTTCATTAAATTTAATATTTAATTAAACTATTATTAATTATATTGCAAATTTTTTTACCCTCATCCTTCTTGTGGGTATTTATCTTTTAAACATTTTCTACTTTTTTTTGTCATGATTCACCTTATTGTTTTCTGTGACACAGTTTGATTTATGCCCAGAGTGTTCTGCCCGGAGTGCAGTTCGGCTTAGTCGGCGAAGGACCCTCATTGGTTTTGCCCCGACTGCCTTCCCCTTACCTGTCTTCCGGACTCCCGTTGCGACGAGTGCCGCTGCCTCTCACCCCACCCCTCCCACCGCGTTTCCTCGCCGCCAGACGGAGTCTTCGGAGACTGATGTCTGACGCTTCCCTCTCGGAGCAGCCTATCGAATCTCCTAGACCCGACCCTCAGCTTGACCAGGGTGACTCGCCGACTCAGGAGCCTGTTCGCTCCCCCACCCCTCCTCGGAAGGAGCAGACGCCTCCGTCGCCTTCCCCCCCCGTGACCCGGCGCCCCTCGCTCGTCCCGAGCTGGAGCAGGTCATTCTTGGGATGATGTCCAAGTTCATGGCCCAGAAGGACCAGCGCCCAGACCCTCTCCCGGAGCAGCTCCCTGACCTACGCCCGGACCTACGCCCGGACCTACGCCCAGACCAGCGCCCGGACCAGCGCCCGGACCAGCGCCAGGATCCTTACTTGGCCTCTCCTGCGAACCAGCGCCCGGACCAGCGCCTCGACCATGCATGGACCAGCACCTCGACTGTGCCGCTACTGCAGCCCTGACCAGCGCCCAGACCAGCGCCAGGACCAGCGCCCAGACCTGCACTCGTTTCAACCCCGGGATCAGGACCAGCTGCCTCCTCACTCTTGTTTTCACGACGGGATAGTGGCGCTGGAGGAGGACTTTAAGAAGCTCTGTCTGGCGTCGTCCTTCAAGATGTCAAATGACACCTGCAGCGCTCCCAGTTCACTCACTGAGTCATCGCGCGCCTCTCACACAATCTCTCTCACTCTTACAAGATCCAAGACTCCATAATGTCAGCTGTTGAGGCCGCTTTCAGGAACACTATACGCCCCCTCTCCATGCTCCTGACAGCCACTGACGCCATCAAGGAGGACTTGGGTCATGACTACCCGTCAAGGCCGGATCACCTCCACACCCTCAAGGCTTGGCAGAACAGGATCCTACTGAACGTATTGGACAATATCTGGGGTGGCCTAGGGTCCGTAACACACCTCCGACGCATGGGATTCCTGGACCAATGCTCCTGGGATACGGAATTTAAAAAGACTCTACTACAAGCTCCTCCCACATCGTCCACCCTCTTCGGAGACAAGATCCCAGACGTCTACAGAGAGCAGGCTACTGTCACCCAGACAGAAGTGGCCTTCCGAGCCCTTCAGTACACCAGTAACCTGACATTCAAGCGCCAGACCCAGTCCAACCAGTCTCGTCCTTACAAGCGGCAGCTATCAACCAGAGTCAGCGCCCCTATGCCAGCTCCTCCAGAGGCAAGGACTATCACAAGCCCCGTGGAGGGAAGGGCTCCCGGCGCCCCTACCCCAAGCACAACTGAAGCCAGCGCCTCTCGCGTCTGGGACCTCCCGCCCCCAGTCGTCCCGGTGCACCACACCCCAGTAGACGGGAGATTGGGGATCTTCTGACCCAACTGGACATTTCTGGAGGATCCCTACGTTACCGTCACCTTGAGGACGGGCTACAAGCTTCCAATGTCTCGTCCCCCACCAGTGACGTCCACTCCCCTGTCATGAGTCTAACCAGATGCCCAGAGCGCTCTCCTGGCTGAGAACATCCAGGTCCTCCTCGACAAGAACGCTCTGGAAGTAGTGCTAGAACCCAATCACGCCCCAGGGTTCTACTCTCCCATCTTCCTGGTACCAAAGAAGAATTTGACCAAGCTCAGGATGATCCACAACATGGCGACATGCAATGAGCTCTATCTGGAACCTCCATCGCATTTCTGCATGGTCTCCCTTGACGCACTTCGGACCAAGCTTTCCCCGGGGGACTGGATGGTCAGTCTAGGCCTGCAGGACGCCTAACTCCACGTCCCGATCTACGGCCTTCACAGGAAGTTCCTCAGGTTCGTCTTCCGAGATCAGTGCTACCAGTGGAGGGTCCTCCCGTTTGGAAATTCTTCGGCCCCGTGGTTTGTTCACGCGGATCACAACTCCCATCTGCCGATATCTCCAAATCAGAGGGATACACTTCGACCCGTACATAGACGACTGCCTGATGAGCAACCCTCAGTCTCACGTGCTACGCAGACCCCGGTTAAATGATGAGCAGTTCATGCTTAACGCTCATGAATTTTTCATGAATGTTTCATGAAAATATCATCAACGTTAAGTGGCACTTCATGAAAATATATATTCAAGAATTTTTCATGAACTTATTTTCATGAAAATTTCAAGAAAAAAAAAGAAATTTTTTTCATGAAATATTCATGATTTTTTCATGACTTTTCTGCATGATTAACTCATGATTTTTTCATGAAAATTTCATGCATACTTTTCATGAGAATATCATCAACATTTCATGAAAATATCGTGAACGTTAAGTGGCACTTCATGAAAATACAAGTTCATGAAATTTTCATGGACATTCTCATGAAATTTTCACACAAACTTTCATGAAATTCTCATGAACCCGTGGTAAAGCATTTCAACAAAATGTAATACTTACATAGATGTAGGGTATGAAATTTTAAGTAACCTGCAGTCGAGGGAGCTTATTGTTTTGCTGAACCTGAGTGAAATGAAATGTCTGCAGAACAGTAACAATTATAGAAATACACATGAAACTTTCATTACATATTTCATGCATATAGCTTTGATCTTCTTTTGGCTTGTTTTAAAAAAGTAAATATATGTGAAAATATGATGTTAAATGCAAAAATATGCTGCTAAAAATCTCAAAGTTAAAAAGATGTCATATTTAGCTTTGGGTTAGTATATTTTGTTTGTAAATGATCGTTGGTATAGATCTCTGCCATTTGACTGTGTATCAGCTTTTGTAAAAATATGCACAAATTTAAGTTTGGCAAGTAAAAATTACAGTATAATCAATGCTTTCAAATAAGAGAATAGAATTTGAAAAATATATATTTTCAGTTTGTTTCTGCATAAACAGATTTGAGACATCATGCAAAAGACAAAAACTTACAGAAGTCCCTGAAAACTAAATCCAGGCAACACTAGCAGTGAAATGATGTTTTGATCAACAAAATAATTATATAGTATCTCAAAAATTTTAAACTGCACTCATCATAACTTTCAAAGGTAACCTTTCAAATGATGAGATTCAGTTGACCACTATCAGAGTAAAGAGCCATCTGGTTACAATTACTGACTGGCTAAGCAGTGGTTAATGGGACCATTTTATGACTATTGAATTATTTGATGCCTGAAAAGATAAACAAACATTTCCTACTTCAAACTGACCAACATCTGCAAACTTCTCTCTTTAAATATATTGTATTTTTCTGACATGAAAAATTTCCCAATATATGAATCTAGTATAATCCTTAGGACTTGAAATATTGAGGGATAACTGTGGATACCTCTGTGATAAAATTGCACTATGAGCAACTTCAACTGACAGTTACACTTTAATCTCTTATCATGCATCAAAAGACACTTTCCAAGTTATATTTACATCTAAACCTACAATATTCCTTAAGAATGTGAGGGAGATACAACTTTGGTATGAATTACCTGATGGTTGACCATCTCTTGCTCTTTGAAATAGCTGAGACTGAACATTTATTAACCAATTTTCCCGCCTACAGCATGATAATGGCGGTGCTTTACTCTCAACTTCACTGTCCTACATAGGTACACAATTATGTGAGGGGTTACCCTGCATGGAGCTAAGGAGTGAACTCCTTACAGTTACAGTGATCTATTTATAGAAACAATGTTCCGGAGCTTTGTGCTCTGACTGCAGCAATCTGGATAGCCAAATCTTATAGTAGAGGAGATTGTCATACATCCATATCTCAGTAACTTAGTATTTTGAAAGGGCTATTTTTACAAAAAAACTGAAGATTCTAGGTTATTAAGGTATAAAAGACATGAACCATAAATTAGACAGAAAAAGAACAATATTTGAGAAAAAAACAGTGCAAAAATAAAGCTGTAAAATGGCAGGTACTAAAACTGATATTCAATAACAAAACATAACTGTAATATGATTTCATGGTTTAGAATGCCCTAAAAAGGTTACATTTTTGACAATGTTTTTGAGAATTGAAAAAAAGTTTGTGCTTATTTCATGCACATCTACTTTCATGAACATAAATTTCATGAAAAAAATACAGCTATGGAACTTTTCATGAAATTTCATGCAAAACTTTCTTCATGAACAAAATTTCATGAAAAACTCATGACATTTTTTTTCATGAAAATCATCATGAAGTTTTCATGAAACTTTTAGAAAAGTTCATGAGTTTATCATGAACTGAAAAAGTTCATGAAAAATTTTCGTCGGGGACAGTCCTCCCTGGCTCTCAGCCTACTCAATCAACTAGGGTGGCTGGTCAACACAGAGAAGTCGCATCTCATTCCCTCTCAGGAACTAACCTTCATAGGAGGACGCTTCCGGACCGACTTGGGCCTACTACTCTTTCCCCCAGACAGGTGGACCAAGATTCAGTCCTTCATCCATCAAGCCTTGGTGATGTCCCTCCGTCTCAGAGAGTGGCAGGCCTTGCTCGGGCTCCTTTCGTCGGCACAAGCTCTCACGTTTAGAGGCAGACTGATGATACGTCCCCTCCAAGTCTTCCTCAGCCCGTACATCCAGGCGGACGACACGTCTTCAGCGATCGCCCTCCCAGCGCACCTCAGTCAGTACCTCCAGTGGTGGACTCGGCCATCGAACGTCTGCGAAGGCGTCTCTTTGCGAGAATTCAAGCACAACCAGGAGGTGTTCGTGGACGCCTGACTCCAAGGTACGACAGGGTCCCCCCAGCTTCTCGACTAGGCTCTCGACTGTACGACAATCAGATCCTCATCCGGGCTCGCCACATCCCGGGCTGCATGAACGACCTCGCAGACGCCCTCTCCAAGCCCTCTCCCACAGAGTGGATGCTGCACCCAGAAGAGTTTGCCCTCATCGCCACCCAGATCCACCGTCCTCTCCTGGATCTTTTCGCCACAAAGCACAACAATCAGCTTCCGTCCAGCAGCGTGGGCCGTAGACACAAAGTCATTGTCGTGGGAGAATCTGGACGCGTACGCCTTTCCACCTCCTGTTCTCCTGCCCAAGGTCGTCACCAAGATCAAGGACACTCTTCACCTCCGACTGACTTTGGTCGCGCCCTTCTGGCCAGCGAGAAGTTGGTTCCCAGACCTGCTGCTCGTCATCAAAATAAATCCTCTGGCGCTCCCTCAGTGGCCGAATCTGCTCCTTCATCCACACAGTCGTCAGCTTCATCCGGACCCAGACAGATATGCTCTTCACGTTTGGACCATCTGCAGAGATCCCTCCACGCCAAGGGGTACTCTCACCGAGTAGCTAGCGCTATCTCCAAGGCCCACAGAGTCTCCATCAGGGCGCTTTATGACGACAAATGGCTCTCCTTCGAAAAGTGTTGCAAGGACGCTGGACGTGACCCTATGCTGGCGTATCCCCAGTTCGTGGCCAACTTACTACTTCACCTGCGCTTGAAGCGTCACCTCAAGGGCGGTACCATCTCCACCTACTTGTAAGCCCTCAACTCAGTCCTGGCTGTCAAGAGAGACAGGAAGTTCAACCTGGCAGGACTTTCACCATCCCTCCTCTCTCCAGGATTGTCTCCACGTCAGAGGTTGAAGAGCTCTCTCGTTGTGCCCAGTCCGCACCCTCCGGGAATACATCGACCGCTCCACTCCCGTTCGAGGCATTCAGAAGAGACTCTTTATCCCCTCCTCTCCATCTGCTTAGGGCGAGGTCACCAGGAACACCCTCTCGCTGTGGCTACGTACCGTCATTCTGGCTGCCTACGATGCTGCTGGTCTACCTCACCCTGTCGCCAGCAACCCGCACGAGATGAGAGCACTTGCTTCCACGATGGCCCTGCATAGAAACCGCTCTGTTCCAGCTATCATGGAGGGTTGCTTCTGGCGTTCTACTACAATCTTTGCTTCACATTATCTGAGGGACCTGGCTAACACTGGAGGACATACAGGGGCTACAATCCTTTGGACCGTTGGTGGTGGCTCAACAGCTCGCTGCCCCAACGTCCTTATAGGGTAAGCTCTTCACTTTTATACTTCCTTACCTCTCACTGTCGCACCTGTTGAGTTGTTTCGTTGTTGGCGACTTGTTGAGGTTCATCGTCTGCTTCTCTGTGCTGTTGGCTGCGGTTGTTCCCACTCCAGGAGGGTTTGGCGTGACTGGATGCCTTGGACTCGTCCTCCCTCCTCCCTGCTGTCGGATCAGTGGAAACTTATCCTAAGTTAAGGAAGGTTAAAAATTTATTAAAATCTAAATATTTTAGATATTTAAATACCTACCTTAACTTAGGAGGTATACTCCCACCCAGCCTCCCCTTCGGACCTCTGCTTCCGAGGTTCGTACCAGAAAGATTCATTTGAATTTTTACTAAGGATGTGACCTATTTCCCGCGCATGCTCAGCGGGCATGGAGCAGCCCTTCCGGTTACACAAGTGAGTTTCGCGGAAAAACGTCCACTTCTCATGAGGAAAGGTTAGTGGCAACTTATCCTAAGTAGGTATTTAAATATCTAAAATTTTTAGATTTTAATAACTTTTAGCTCATCTGGCCTGTAAGGCCCTATGGGCTTATGGCATGGCATGGTGTCCGGCGTCTGTCCATCCGTCAACTTTGTGCATTTTCGACTTCTTCTCAAGAAGCATAAGACCTAGAAAGCAGTTTAAGCTGAAACATTGTGTACATGTATACTCCTTGACTAGTGAGGATTAAAAATTGTAGCTTTGGTGGCCTTGTGGCCCCTTATAAGTCTCTATTTTCTTTGGTTTCATTTTTAGAATCTTGACAGGTAAATTCTACAATTGTCCGGTAATTTTCATGCTTGTGGGTCACGATCGATCTCTGGCTGTGAAAAAAAGCAAGCTAAACACTGCCTTTTTTCATATTCTCCAGAAGGACAATTCTGAAATGATTTGTAGAGACTTCTTAGCTAATGGGGATTCTAAATGTACACTTGATGACCCTGTGGCCCCTACTAAGGGTGGAACCACATTAGCCACACCCTCAAGCAAAATTAGATATGAAGCCTGATGAGCTACAGAGCCCAAATTAGATATGAAGCCTGATGAGCTACAGAGCCAATCGCTCTATATTTTCAGAGGTTCCAGTCTGGTTGAAGAATCTTCGCCTCCACAAGTATGCCTATTTATTTCGGCAGATGACATATGAGGAAATGATGCAATTGTCAGAAGAGTGGCTCGAGTCTCAGGTAACCCCTTTCTTTCAGAAACCTTTACTGCCCATCATTTAGCATTGCACTATGGTAACAATAATTGATCATCTAAGGGCTTTATTAAAGCGCAACTCCCGGGTGATTTTGCTCCAACTTTGGTCATATATCTTCACAATGCTTAGCATGTACATTTCGAAGACGTAAAAATCGCATTGATAAGGTATAAGCGATCAATTCAATACACCTCTTTGCCATCACAATCAAGTATATTTCATGAAAATCGTAAAAGAAGGCGAAAAACTGTACTGTTTACGTCGCTTTTTGACGTGTCGGCCATTTTGTTTTACGGAAAAGACCGGAAAAATCTCGATTGTTGCCGAGGGAATGTGTGACGTCAACTGTGGAAAACACGGCTCGCAAAATGGCGTCTGTCGTATTATTAGCACTGACAGACAAATAAACACCGAGGGTTGTAGCGGCCATACCACTTGACAAATCCATGTAAAAACTTGCAAAATGTCTGTAAATAACTCTCTGAAGCAATAGTTGAAAGGAATAACCCCAACATTGACCATAAAATTTTATAACTATCTATTAACCAACCCGGAAATGAATCCCTTCAATGGAATCGTACAGTTAAACAATGCGATTTTCACTTCAAATACATCTAGGAAAACATCGGTTTTTTTTAATATAAACAATTTCTAATGTATGTGGGTTTGTTTATCAGTGAAATTGCGTCTTTTGTTTCTGTCCTTTTGTAGTTTGATTTTGCAAAATACAGCTCGATACCAAAGTCCGGGTTAGAAGGACTACTTCATCAGAACACCGACAGGAAATACCAAATTATAAGAAATGTTTTTTTTTTTTTTTACATTGTACGTATAAATAAAGAAAAGTTATCAAAACAATATGTTATGAATTGCATTGCAATGTCGTAACAGGTGGACGTGAAATCGTCCAGAATATCCTTCAATAATTTTACAATTTCACTAAATATCTATAAATATCATAATACTTACCGATCATGTTACGATATATGCGAAGTCTTTATCTAATATATTATCAAAATAAAATTTAGATTGATTATATCTGCATTTTATAAGTGTTTTTATCAGTAATTGATATTAAATATCAACGATTTCACTTTTTTCAGTCAATAATACTGTAGTTCAGAGTTTTGAAATTAAAAATAGTTCTGAAATTTTTCTCTATGTTAATAAGATGCTACTCTGCTGTAAGCTGGGAAATATACAACACAAATTATTCAGATTTGTTTATTAAATTAATTTCATATTTAATATTATTATAGAATTATTACAATATTAGAGTTATATATTAATATCAACATTTTGCAAAAAATAAATTCGAAATTCCTCCGCAGAAAGTTTTGATTATGAATATTTTTCCTCAAATCCCCTCCATGACACAAAATGTTTTTGCATGGAGGTAAATAATTAACAATAACTATTTTATTTATTATAAAATATTAAATTTAAATATGTTGGCGCCTTCTTATAGCTAAACTTCTGGGGATATGCACATAGCATTCACATTTTTTTAAATTTCCATTTGATTTCATTGCTGTTTTTCTAATTGTGGATTCTATTGAGCATTGCCTGTAAAAATAATATTAAAAATCGTTCTGGATTCTGAATTAATACATGCACATACACTAGATATTAATAGAATAAAATTATTCCTTATATTCTGTAATTCAATTAATATTTTGATCATTGTTTCAGACCTCTTGGTAAAAACATATATTTGTTAATAAATTAAATGTTTTTGAATTTCACATAAACAAGAAAATTGACTGATGAAATGAAGATATTTTGTATATCAAATTAATACTTTTAATGATAATTTTTGGGGGGATATCATGAAGCTCTAAGTCTTCCAGTCTAAGTGACTAACTAAATCTAAGTAAAGTTTTTTAGATTAAATATTTATTGATAGGTGACAAAGGGAATCCTAAAGTTTGTATGTTTGGTATCAAAGTGTCAATATTTATTTTTTAGAACAATTGTGCAACAAATGCTTTTGACTTGTCTGCTGCAGATTGATTGTTTGATAGGAAAACTTTATAACAGATTATTGATAATGATAGTTATTTTAAAAATGTTACTTTTTTATTTTGTTGTTGAATAGTTTACAAACTTAACTGTTAAATTCCTAAAGTAGTCTGCAATTAATACTAAAAAATCAAACAAGCCTTTTCATTTGTACATGTATCAATAACTGCATATGATAATTATAATTTATAAATAACTGAAATCTTATTTTCTTGTTACAGTCAAACTTTGCCAATTATCATATGTGTATTTATCTGTATTTGTACAATGTTGTCTTTCCTGTTTAGGTGACATAATTTTTGAGGGGATATCAGAGTACAGAAATAAATAAATAAATGTTTTCCAGAAAAGCCACTCCAAATATTTATACCTGTCATTATTACTTTGAGTGATTGCTCAAGAAAATATGACATATGTTAGTTTGAAATAAAGAAAATAAATGTGCTGTTCATTCAAATAACAAACAATTTTTAATATGGAACATGAAATATTTTTTTATGTTATATGATTTTTTAAAAGAAAATAGTTGAGTAAAAACCCCACATGCATTGATTTTTTTTTAGTTTTAATTATATTTAACAAATGCTTCATATTTGTTAATCATGGAAAATTCATATAAACATAACTAAAACATATACATCATCATTGTCCCAGAAATCACTGGATAAATATAAATTTTGTTCAGTCACATTTATTTCCAAATGAATATTTCCATTTTATGTTTTACATTCTTCCAATAAACAATAATATATGTATTTATGAAAATTGAAACGAAGACAATATTACTTCATTCATTGTTTGCATGGGCTTCAAAGTAAGTAAATAGTAAAATTTATTTTTAGTGAGTGATGCCAGATCACGATTTTGAAATTGGACAACAAAATTTAAATTCGATAAATCATATTTACAACGTATATTATCGTACACTGATGTAAATGGGACGTCTATATGCCGTTTATCAAGAAATGCATGCGGCGAAAACAAACCAAAGGCGACATACTGCAAATACGGAGAGCCACGGGCAGGTGATGTTTTTTTTTCAAGGCTAAATATTGAAACATTTTCACACACGCAAAAGGAAGTTTTATACGAAGAAGGAAAATGAAAGATTCCATACACAAACAGATGATAACATATAAGGAAAAACGACACAACGACTAACTCACCAGAGTCAAACAGTGAAGACCGCAGCACTGCCAGCAGATTTCCGAGTATGACATTGTCAATATATCGGATAATAGTTTCCATACAATTTGCCAAAATAATCATATAGCTTTTCCTCCACTTAGGATATCCTTTCATACAGCAGACATTAAAATGTAATCACTAAAACTTTGTTTGATGGGCCAATAACAACAAGAACGTGATCACTGAAATAAATCGTGGTGTTGTTTACGTTAGTAATGGCGGCCACGTCACTCTTGTTTTCCACAGTTGACGTAACTTCCGGTAAAATCTACGGAACAACACGATCGAAGCAGGAAGCTTATAATTATTTTTGAAATCGCAATTAATCACTCTTTTGATTAGTTTAAAATTCCAATGACCTCACGTAAATTCATAATATGAACTATATATTATGAAAACATGATTATAAACGTACAGTTTGGCTTGGATAAATTAGTCTAAATTATCCGGGAGCTACGCTTTAAGGTGGCTTTCCAATCACACAGCCATGTAGACACATGCAATACAGGTCAATTCCCTTACACCAGTTTCTGTATTGAATTGACCAATGAGGGACCTGCATCCAATAGCTGATAGCCGAGCAATTATAATCTTTCTCAACACTGACATTTAGTCGAGACAGCGTGCATAATCTTGAATTTAAAAGTACCAATATATGTATTGCAGTACGCCTTTCTGTATCGCAATGTATTGCAATATGGAAATGAGAAACCATACCAATCCTTAGTAATAAAGTCTAAATGAATAATTGCATTTCAAACACATATTATGATTGTCTTATGCATTTGAAACTTGTATGATATGGAATTGACAACTTCCTCTTTAGTTATCATATTGCCAGTGCAAAACAATTTGAAATATGCAATCTTTTTTGGAAAAACAGTTATGATAATGAAATTTTGGGATGTACCTGTGAGACGTGCCTAACCTGTTCTAATGATTTTAGAGCTTTTAAACAAATTCTCATTTCCATTTGACTTTTTAGCTCATCAGGTCTGAAAGAACATCGCATGGCATCGCATGGTGTCCATCCTTCCATCCGTCTATCCGTAAACTTTTCACATTTTCGACTTCTTCTCCAGAACCAATGACTGTAGAGAGCTGAAATTTGATGTGCAGACTCCTTGGAAAAGGGGGATTCTAAATTGTATATTTTCTGACCCCATACCCCATGACCCAAAATGGGGTCACAGGGGTCAAAACTTTTAAAAACTATTTTCATCTTCTTCTCCAATTCCAAAAGGTCTTGGGAGCTGAAAAGTTGTGTGTAGACTCCTTGGCCAGTGAAGATTATAAATTGTAGATTTGGTTACCCCATGATCCCAAATGGGGTCCTTGGGGTCAAAACCTTAAATACGTATTTCAATCAAAAATCTGATGAGCTACATAGCCCATGGCTCTATTTTTCAAAGAAAATTACACTTTTAGCTCATCTGTCCGTCCGTACAAGTGAGGATTATAAATTTGGTGGCCCTGTGGCCGCTAATAAACATATTTTCATCTTCTCCAGAAGCATAAGACCTAGAATCTGAAACCTTGTGTACTCCTCAACTGATAAGCAGGTTTGGAGGTACTAGCCATTCGGACCAGTGCATTCCTGAGACCACTAGCCCAAAGACATTCTGACTAGACAAATACACAGATATGATCGTATTTTCTTTAAATTCAACTAGTTATTCGGATTACCAGTCATTTCACTTTACTAGCCCAGCATCTCTTGCACTAGCCATGGGCTACCAGGTTAGTGCTAATTTCGAATCCTGGTTAGGATTATAAATTGTAGGTTTGATGACCCTGTGCCCTGAAAACCTATTTTCATCTTCTCCAGTAACAAAAGGCCTAGAAAGCTATAACTTTGTGTACAGACTCCTTGACTAGTGAGGATTATAAATTGTAGGGGGAGACGAGACATCTGTTTTTACGAGTAAAAACACTTTCTAGTTATGTCTCCCCCCGAAGGGTCGGGAGACATATTGGTTTAAGCTGAGTTCCCGTCGGTGTTGGCGTTGGCGTCGGCGTTCCCATTTTGTTTCTGGAGCATATCTCTAAAACTATGTGACCGATCATCACCAAACTTGGTATACTGTCTCCATATCATGTAGATGTGACTTTTGGAGGTTTTAGATTTCTTAATTTTTTTTATATCCATGGCAACAATTTAGACCTAGTCTTTTTCAAGGGTTTCAGCATCAAATCATTTAGAATTTTGAACATTTTGTTTGCTACAATTGTGGAGTTGGAGTGGTTATTTATTCAAGTTGAATTATACAGAGAACATTAATGGTGCTTTATATGATAGTATTGTTCAGAGGTTGGGAGCATTTTAAAAACACTTTCTAGTTACTACCTGCATATTAAGTTTGTTTAGGTGATGCTTCATTCACTGGACCCTATTTACAACTCCTTTTTTAGGAAACCACCGGGATCATTTTTTCTTGGTGACCTTCACGTTATTCTCAAGCTCACAGCAAAGCAAACACTCGTGTAAAGCTTATAAGGGTGATATGTAAAGAACTGTTCTCTAGATTCTCTTCATATTTTGCACAAAGCTTCTTATTTGGAAGAAACGGGGACCAGTCAATTTGGTGGTCTAAATAACATCTAGTTGCATGACAAGTGTAGACAATAGACTTTTTCTATACATTGTTCTTGTTGTTAACACCAATTGTGGCAGGGGATATTGTCTCCTTTGTGACAATAACTTGTTTAATATGTTCAGTTTGTAGGTGGGCCGCTGAAATAAAAGGTTGAATGATTGATTGATTGATTGATTGATTGATTGATTGCCTTGCAGGGAGTAACAAAGGGAGCAAGGCACAAGATCATCCTGAGCATTGCCAAGTTGAGGGAGCGACAGGAACAGCTCAGGGCCCTTGAAAAAGTATGCTCAACCAATGTGATGCTTGCACAATTACTGAATTTCAGTTGAAACACATATGGAAACTCAGAATATGACTAACTTTAAGTGATCACCCCGTCACTGTTAAATTTACCACAGGGAAATTGATTTCTTCAGGTAAAAGGAATATTCTAACTGAAAATCTGTGAAAACTATTTCAAACATTTGTCAAATCATCAAAAAAGATGAAATATTAACATCAAAATTTCAGTTTGTGTCATTAATATTTTGACATGTAAATACATCATGAATCTGGATCATGGATGAATTGTGAGTTGGCCATTTTTATTGTTGACCTTATCTAGCTTTCATTGATAACAGTCAGTGTGAGCAAAAATATCAAATACAATATAGAAAAGATCTTATCTAATCTTAGTAACCGTTAATCTTTCACACACAGGACCAACAATTTTCCTGTCTTACAATACATAGATTTTAAACTCGCCTGCCTTAAAGTTCACATTACCACAAACATATTTCACTATTTTCTTTGAAACATATAAAGTCTGATTACAATATTGTATAGTGTGTCAAAGGTCGCTACTCAAATACGTTCAGTTTGGTAATGGGTTTTTACAGTCGATAATTACGCTGTCTTAATGAAAGGCTAATTAAAGGAGTTTATTGGACAAATTAACAAAAATAAAGCCCAGTTTTTAGCTCACCTTTACGAAGTAAATGTGAGCTTATGTCGTGGCGCTTCGTCCGTCGTCCGTCTGTCTGTTCGTCCGTCCGTAAACTTTCAGGAAAAAGACTACTCCTCCTAAACAAATCCAGATATCATTCTGAAATTGTAGTATGTTATACCCATGGTGATTCCTCACAGAAAGGTAGACGTTACAGTTTTGAGAATCCAAGATGGCCGCCATGGCAGCCATATTGAATTTTCAATTAAATTTCAGGAAAAAGACTACTCCTCCTAAATGAATGCAGATATCATTCTGAAATTGTAGTATGTAATACCCATGGTGATTCCTCACAGAAAGGTAGACGTTTCAGTTTTGAGAATCCAAGATGGCTGCCATGGCAGCCATATTGAATTTTCAAATAGATTTCACTTAAAAGACTACTCCTCCTAAACGAATGCAGATATCATTCTGAAATTGTAGTATGTTATAACTATGGTGATTCCGCACAGAAAGGTAGACGTTTCAGTTTTGAGAATCCAATATGGCCGCCATGGCAGCCATATTGAATTTTCAATTAGATTTCAGGAAAATGACTACTTCTCCTAAACCAATCTCGATATCATTTTCATATTGTAGTATGTTATACCTATAGTGATTCCTCTCACAAAGGTAGACGTTTCAGTTTTGAGAATCCAAGATGGCCGCGATAGCAGCCATATTGATTTTTCAGCTGCAGATGACACATCATTATTACTAAATTTTAAGCTTTCATCAAGTGATCACTCGCACTATATAAATTCTCTAATTTTAACTTACTAATCATAATTTTATCTTGAATATTGAATATTTAATATTGTCATGCAAGTTGTTCTATATTTTTAAGTGTTTCTAAAACATTAAGATAAAGACAAACTTAATTAATTTGTTTAAAATATTTATGGCAACTAGCTGCAAAAACCCAATGACATTAAACATCATGTTGAATTTTAAACAATGGTATCTACCTTATATTCCTTTAAATACCACACAAAAGGGGTCAACCAGAGTTCAGGTATTCCTGTTGAGTCCACTATGCTTTTCTAATACACATCCCAATACAGGCTGCTAGCATCACAGTCTCAGCTGCTAGTCTGTTGCATAATCAACCTGACCCAATTGATATGGTAGAGCATTATGCTATATGGCCATGTGTATGCAATTAGAGTTATGGAAATTAGACTTGTATTCTCATGACAGTGATATGTTCTTTCTAAGAATAACAACTTACACAAAACTTGTCAACAATAAGCTTTGTGTTTAGCAATCTACATGATAAGTTGATGTGGAAAGAGTTATTTTGCATCAGGTTCCAGTTCCTGTGTTTTACTCATATTTGTACCATTTCTATATCTAACAGAAGTTCTTCTTGACACAAAATCAATTTAGGACATAAGCTAACTATATTTTGTAAAATTATGTATATTTTTCACAACAATTCATGTTCTCTCCCGTCAAGTCTTTTAATACCACACATAAGGGCTTAGCCAGAGTTCAGGTTTACATGCTCAGCACACTAGGATGCTTCTCCAAATATATGTACACAAAGCCAAATACACAAATTGCTACACTCTCCTTAAGGATCTGGGGCTAGCAGCCCTGCCTGCTTGTATATTGCAAAGTAATCCTGACCTAATTGATAAATAGAACATAATGGACTTTATGGAAAGTATATAAATTGTCTTAATGAAAAGTATACTTGTATTCTATTAATAGTGATACTTTTACAAATAACAATTTAAACAAGTCAAGAATCAGCTTTTGTGTACAACAATCTGCACGATGAGTTGATATTAACAAGTCAAGAATCTGCTTTTATGTTCAGTAATGTACATGATAAGTTAATAATAGAGGTATTTTGTATCAGGTTCCAGTTCCAATACCATGTGTTTTATAAATACCGGTAAAACTAAATGATAATTGTATCATGCTGAAGGGGTTCTGGGAACAACATGTCATCATAGAAGTCATTATTTTTCAATTAGATTTCAGGCCAAGTACTACTCCTACTAAATCAATTAAGATATCATTCTGAAAAGTGAGTATTTTTTTATATAGTGATTCCTGACAAAGACGCATTTATTTTTTTATCAAGAATCCAAGATGGTCAATATGTCAATTATATTGAATTTTCAATTAGATTTCATGAAATTCATTGAAAAGAATACATTTCCTGATCAATCAAATCAATGTCATTATATTTGTATTGATACGCTTGTTGTAATATTTATCAACACTATAAATACAGTTACAAAAAAATGTATGAATCATCTTTATCTGCGAACAGCCTGAAGCATGACTGTTTTAATAAATCCTTTTTAATAAAACATAAAATGAAAAAGTTGTTCACTCCATCAGTGGGTTACATAATTCCTGACACTTCATATATGGCAAATAACATAGCCAGTGAGGGATAAATATACATTTTTTAATCATCTATATCTGATTAGTCTGAACAATGATTTATCTAGATAATTATAATGATCATTCAATTCAAACAAATCCTTTTTCAAAAGCATTTAAAATGATTAAATTTGTTCACTCCCAACACTAACTGTTAGGTTTTTTACTCCTTTGTTCCCATGCAATTAATTTATTCCAAATTGAAAATTTTGGTTAATGAATAACCAATTATCTTTTATTTTGTTTGTCATGCTAATAAAAGATATCATTTAATATTCATCTTCAAAACTAATTGAACAGCTGTCTGAACAATTCTTTTTTTTCAAAGTCTTTCTCACCAATTCTCTCTGTTAGTTAAGATACTTCAATAAACATATTACTGAGTTGACCTCCAGATTATTATACCCCCACCTACGAAGTAGTGGGGGTATATAGCGCTCCGCCTGTCCGTCCGTCCGTCTGTCTGTCCGTCCGGGCATTCTTCAATATTAACTATTGAATTCTACCACTTGTTTAACTGATGGTTTTTATTTTGGTATTGATATTTATTGATGAACTTTATTATTCTCGGATCTATAAAATATTGAGGGTATATGACGCTCTGCCCGTCCCTCTATGTGTATGTCTGAGCATTAGTCAAGATAACCTGTAGAAGTCTTCCACATTTTATTTATGGATGAATTTAATTTGCATATAGAATTTATCAGTAGTTTACTGGAATTTAAAACATTGCCATCTAGAGCTTTTCGTTTTACCTCCCCTGAAACAATTCATGACCTTATTTGGATTTAGGTTCATACTGAGCATTATTTCATGTCTTTTAGACCCTACTTCAAATTTATTGAAATTGTTCTGCCTTCTTAAAAATTCTAAAAATATTTATTGGCATTGTGTATGAGGTTATGTAGTGCATTGTACGGGACAGACTTTTGAAAATCTTTGATGATAACATCATTTTGGGTTAATATTGTATATTTCATAAAGCCTTTGCCAGACATATCTTAGCTACATACCTAGCTACAAATTGCTCCATCTACCTGTCTGTTTGAAAATCAAATTCTAAAGACAGACACATATCAATAATTCAAGAAAATATGTCTCAATCTTTGAGACTTAGAATGCATAGGACTGAGACAAGAATACCTGACTGTTTTTGCACAATAAGACAATTGAATTTTGCTACTTTTAAAATAAGTTATTTATTTTTACTTTATGAAAAATCACAATTCTATGAATTTAAAACAGACAAATTTAACTATATTCAAGATGTATTGCAGCTACTATCAATGCCTTCAAGAGATTGTCCCTTACATTTACCCAAATGTATAAGAAAAGAGCTCTGTGGTTAATACATCTTCCGCACGCATCGGGCGAGATATGCATTTACAAGAAATTCATATTCACCCTTGCGACAACTCGAAGGGAAAGCTGTGACAGGAAGTAGCCTGATTATTGAGCTATGGTGTAGGCCAATCAAAAGCGAGGATATGTTTGAATTGAGCACACAAAACTGTAATGAAACGAAACGATTTCTAAATAGAAACTGAGAGATACAGTCTTATTCTAGGCAGTATTTTGGTTACCTATATTCACGCATCGTTTTTATGACTGTCACAACGTAACTAAGGGATTAATTAGAAATTAAATTTCGCTTCGAGTTCGAGATGGACTGACGCAAGGGACGTTACTCTGTTTGTCCTACAGGGGTCGCTTATTGAGTCACAACTTTCCCGTCGAGTTGTCGCAAGGGTGAATATGAATTTCTTGTAAATGCATATATCTCGCCCGATGTGTTCGGAAGATGTGGTTAATATTGTTGTGAGAAAGGTTTTGGGCACATTTTTCAGTTTTTTTTTTAGTATGGTTATGAGAAATGGCGTCTTATGTCTTGTCCTCAGTATTTTAACTTGTACAATGCAATTTTCTGTTTTTTGTTCATCTTACAGCTAACCTTATCTCAAGAAATTATTCAATATGCATGGTTGTTGTAGCAAGAACAGACAAATGTTAACACAAGATTTATAGGTTATTCATCTGAACCATATTATGAACACTTTATTTCCATTGACAGTTTTTCTCTCAGAGGTGAAAATATCATGCACTGATAGTTTGGCAATAAGGGTTGGCAACATTATTTACAGGGGACATCATGGCAATAAAAGGGCCCCAAGTTTTATTCAGCTCCCATTATGTTGCCTTGCTTCAAGTTTGAATTCTTTAGCCAAGTGACCAAGTTGTTGTCAAATGGTGGCGTTGAAAAACTACAAAAGAAACAGAAAAAAAGATTCCTTACTTTTTTTACAATTACAGAACAAACAAAACATTAATTAAGATACATTTTACAATACAACTTCATTGACAATAAAATACAAGATATTGTCTCAAGTAGTAAATGAATATTACCAAGAATTTTTTTTTATAAATTATACAAATACAATTAAATATGAATATTTTATCAATAAGCAAATAATATAAAGCTTACCTTGATAACACAATAACTGAAGGTAAAAGATTACTTCCACTGAAAATATCTGCAAATGAAGCATTAATTTGTGATAGATGTTATCACTGCAATAAAAAGCAATTCCAAAGTTAGAATTAATAATTCTTACTGAAAATCTCCTTTTTTACTTGACAAATTCATATTCAAATATATTGATACACAATAACCTAAAAAAAAGTAAAGATATTGTCAAAAAATTAAAAATTCCCACCTCCTGCTTGCTGGCTTTTTCTATAGTAACAGGTTAGCTTGAGACTGGTAGAATGCCTAAGAACAGGCCTGTGGGGAAAAAAAAGCTAGAAAATCATGCAAAGTGAGGTTAGTTGTATGCCTCATGAAAAAATCATGCAAAGATAGCCAAGTCACATGATACTCACCATGACAGCCTAAGCCATCTAGACTTGAGCAAGACTCTTATTGGTCAAATAATAATACATATTTTTAACAAATAAAAGTGTTTCTTGATTTTATTAACTTAACTTTTGGAAGTAAAAATCCATAATTGAAAATAAGAAGAGATTCTACCGTTTGATTTTTAGCTCATCTGGCCTGTAAGGCCCGATGGGCTTATGGCATGGCATGGTGTCCGGCGTCCGTCCGTCCGTCCGTCCGTCCATCCGTCCGTAAACTTTGTGGAATTTCGACTTCTTCTCCAGAACCATAAGGCCTAGAAAGCTTAAACTTGGTGTACAGACTCCTTGACTAGTGGGGATTAAAAATTGTAGCTTTGGTGGCTCTGTGGCCTCTAATAAGGGCCACAGGTGTCACGCCCTAAAAACCTATTTTCATCTTCTTCTTCAGAACCAAAAGGCCTAGAAAGCTTAAACTTGGTGTACAGACTCCTTGACTAGTGAGGAATATAAATTGTAGCTTTAGTGGCCCTGGGGCCCCTAATAAGGGCCACAGGGGCCAAGCCCTAAAAACCTATTTTCATCTTCTCCAGAAGCATGAGGCCTAGAAAGCTGAAACCTTGTGTGCAGACTCCTTGACTAGTGAGGATTATAAATTGTAGCTTTGGTGGCCCTGTGGCCCCTAATAAGGGCCACAGGGGCCAAGCCCTTAAAAGCTATTTTCATCTTCTACTCCAGAACCATAAGGCCTAGAAAGCTGAAACTTTGTGTACAGACTCCTTGACTAGTGAAGATTATAAATTGTAGCTTTTGTGGGTCCTTCAAATCTATTTTCATCTTCTTCATCAGAAGTAAAGGCCTAGAAAACTGAAACTTGTCGCCTATATACTGAATTTTATGAATGGTGACCCTGTGGCCTCTACCAAGGGGGAATCACATTGACCACACTCTACAGCATAATTGATGATGAAACCTGATGAGCTACAGAGCCAATGGCTCTATTTTTTTAAACAAGATTGAAAAATAATGTGAAAATGAGTCTTGCTTGCAAACTGGCACAAGTTGTGATGATATGCAAATAAGGTCAGCTGACCTTTTGTTTATAAACATTGACATGTGCATTTTGTTTTGATCAACATCAAGGAGCATAATTAATGGTTTGATTACAGAATTTAGTTAGCCAAATTATAGAATTAGACAAGTAATAGATTATAGATAATGAAAATAAATATGAATATGCTTATAAGTGTATTAATAAGCATTTTTAAATGAAAATATGATAAATATGCTTACCGTATAAATAAAATTTAAAAAAATATTTTTGCCTTTTCACTGCTGTACTTTGGACTATCATATATAGTTCTTGGCTCTCTGTCTGTGATCATTGTTTGTAGAGTATATTGATTAATCAAAACATGCAATTGTATCTTTTTGGGTTTTCAACTTTCGAAGATTTTGAGTTTTGTAAATTACTCTGGAAGCAAAAACATTTCTCTGGGACAATATGGAAGGCAGAGGCTTTTCAGGGTTTTTATGCTTTCTCGACTATCATTTTTCAATATGATCAACTTTCAAATTAATTCCTTCCATGACTTAACACAACCAGTTTTCCTGACTAATCATTACAAGAAGTTCATTCAGTATTCTTGTTATGTCTCCCCCCGAAGGGTCGGGGAGACATATTGGTTTGAGCTGAGTTCCCGTTGGCGTTGGCGTTCCCATTTCGTTTCCGGAGCATATCTCTAAAACTATGTGACCGATCATCACCAAACTTGGTATACTGTCTCTCCATATCATGTAGATGTGCCTTTTGGAGGTTATAGATTTCTTAAAATTTTATATATTTTTTTTATTTCCATGGCAACAATTTGGACTTGGTCTTTTTCAAGGGTAGTGTTGGTTTCCGGAGCAGATCTCTAAAACTATGTGACCGATCATCACCAAACTTGGTATACTGTCTCTCCATATCATGTAGATGTGCCTTTTGGAGGTTATGGATTTCTTAAATTTTTTATATTTTTTTTATTTCCATGGCAACAATTTGGACTTGGTCTTTTTCAAGGGTAGTGTTCGTTTCTGGAGCAGATATCTAGCCAAACTTGGTATATTGTCTCTCCATATCATGTAAATGTGCCATTTGGAGGTTTGAGATTTAAAACAAATTATTTTTTTTATTTCCATGCAACAATTTGGACTGAGTCTTTTTTAAAGGGTAGTGTTTGTTTCCCGAGCAGATCTCATTAATGGTGCTTTATGATAGTATTGTTTAGAGGTTTGGAGCATTTGAGGAAGGGGGAGACATCTGTTTTTACGGGTAAAAACACTTTCTAGTTTATTTTGGAATTAGAGGTTTTCTTGAAAATTTATAAATTCATAAGGTACTTGTATAAGGGCTGGATAGAAAAGACATCTTCTTCTAATATTTTTTTTATCCCATCGGTTTAATTTGGTCACAGCCTTCAATTAGGGAACTTGCAGACACCAGTCACTTTGGCTGACCATGACCTTATTTTCAAAGTCACCACATCACTTTGACCACTTTTGAATTTATTGTCAAATTGATAATTCTCATGAACCATTATAAGCCTTGTCTTATTTTCAACCTGGTAATCACAGCACATTGATAACTTTTGAAACTCTTGTTTACCCCGTATCTCTTAGCTTAGCATCAGCCTGGTGCATAATCCTTATGGGTTTGAAAATATGTCTCTTATGATTACTTATGTTGGCCTCTTTCCTTCTGTGAAAGACAAGCTCATAGTGGGGGTATGTGAGCTTTGCTCACTTTTTTCTTGTTTCCATTGCAAACCTCTCTTCTACCCCCACCCCTTCTATCCCCCCTTTCCCTCCTCCCCTTTTTTCTCCTGTCCTTCCATTGCAAACCTCCCTTCTATCCCACATTCCTTCTATCCCCACATTCCTTCTATAGGACACTCACAAAATGGAATAACAGTAACTTACATAAGAGGATAAGTTACATAAGCTACATGCAGGTGCAAGAGGTCATCATAGGTAATCATATCTAGTAGTTAGCATAAACCCCCATGTTGCTAGCCTATTCTGACCAATCAGATTGCACTAACATATGTCAAGATTTAAGATATTCAGAAATCTTCAGTTAGAATTACATGAGACATTGACCTGGACAGTTTACTTTGGCAATTGGACTTATCACTAGCTGAATTTGTGATTTGTGTCAGAGGGATATATTCCAAATGTTTATGTGCATCATCTTTTTAGTTCTTTGGAAGTTGAGAGTGTGACTAAATGAATACTCCTAAACCAATCAAGATATCATAATGAAATTAATACAGATGCCCACATAAAAGTAGCATTTTGAAGATTAAAAATTCCAAGATGGTCACCAATGCAGCCATAGATATACAAAAAAGTTATACAAAAAACTACTGCTTGTTAACAAATCATGATTATATCATTCTTGTATTAATGTTTGTTCAAGCTCTAGTGGTTTCCAACAGAAGAATAGCATTTTAAAAGATAAAAAAATCATGATGGCAGCCATATTCAATTATCATATAAAAGATGGTTACACAATTAAACCATATTACCACATCATTCATTTTAAGGTGAGCTTCTGTACCCTCGGTACTTTTATTATTTTGTTGAAAAACCTTTGAACAAAAATCGAGAAGTGATAAAGTCGAGGTTAGTGGATGTTTAAACATGTAAAACATTGCTGGTGGCAGTGACAGTAATCAACAATAATAGGAGAATGTTAGAGAAAAATAATCTGTTTACATGTTTATAAGTATTGTTTAAGAGAAGTTGTGTCAAAAAAAACTAAAAATGTACTTAATGTGCAAATATTGAAGAAAAATAATGTCCACTGCTGGACCAGTGAAAGCTGTTTTACGGAAATTCCCAACAGTTAATTAGACTGGCAAAGGTCATGAGACATCGTGTCATAGTTGATACTCTCTCGCCAAGGCCTAGAAAGTTGAAACTTTGTGTACAGACTCCTTGCCTAGTGAGGATTATAAATTGTAGCTTTGGTGGCCCTGTGACCCCTAATAAGGGCCACATTGGCCACACCCTGAAAATCTATTTTCATCTTCTTCTCCAGAAGCATAAGGCCTAGAAAGCTGAAACTTTGTGTACAGACTCCTTGCCTAGTGAAGATTATAAATTGTAGCTTTGTTGGCCCTGTGACCACTAATAAGGGCCACATTGGCCACGCCCTTAAAATCTATTTTCATCTTCTTCTCCAGAAGCATAAGGCATAGAAAGCTGTAACTTTGTGTACAGACTCCTTGGCTAGTGAGGATGATAAATTGATGACCCTGTGACCCCTGCTAAGGGGAATACCACATTGGCCACACCCTAAAGCAAAATCAAGGGTAAAGCCTGATGAGCTACAGAGCCAATTGCTCTATTTTTATCTTCTTCTGCAGAAGCGTAAGGCATAGAAAGCTGAAACCTTGGTTACATACTCCTTGACTAGTGAGAAATATAATTTATAGCTTTCGTGGCCCTGTGGCCCCTAATAAGGGTGACAGGGGTCATAACCATAGACCTATTTTCATCTTTTGTGAAGCTGAAGCCTTGTCTACAGACTCCTAAGTTAGATAAGGAGGATTCTAAATTGTACATTTGGTGACCCTGTGGCACATTCTAAGGAGGAAATCACATTTGCCACACCCTAGAGCAATATTGATATGAAGCCTGACAAGCTACAGAGCAAATAGCTCTATTTCTCCAGGTCACCATGGCACCTTTTCCACTTTTGTGTTTTATAGTTTATTCATCTGTTCAAACCATGTTATCAACTCTTTAATTCCATTGACAGTTTTTCTCTCAGATGTGACATTCTGATGCACTGATAGTCTGACTATAAGGGTTGGCAATATTATTTGCAGTTAAGGGCAATAAAAGTCATGGCAATAAAAGGGCCAGAGAATTTTGTTAGCTCCCAATGCGTCGCCTTGTTTCAAGTTAGATTTGACCAACTTATTGTCAAATGGTGACGTTGAAAAGCTACAAAAGAACACAAAAAAAGATTCCTTACTTTTTTTTAACAATTATAGAACAAACAAATGAATAGATTAAAATTAATTTTACATTACAACTTCATTTACAATAAAATGCAAGATATTGTCTCAAGAAGTAAACTAATTTAAACCAATTTTCTTGGTTATATTCTACAAAAATTTAATGTAGTTATATTCTACAAATATAATTGAATAAAATATTTTATCAATATAAAGCTTACCTTGATAACGCAATAAATTTAACTGAAGGTAAAAGATTACTTCGACTGAAAAATTCTTCAAATGAAGCATTAATTGATTATATACATGATATCACTGCAATAAAATGCAATTTCAAAGTTACAATTAATAATTATACCCCCGCTACGACGTAGTCGGGGGTATATAGCGCTCCGAGTGTCCGTCCGTCCGAAATCGTTTCCGGAGCATTACTCTAAAACTATACCACTTACAAACTTCAAATTTGATATGGCAGTAGCCTATATGATGCTGTTGTGCCTTTTAGGGATTTCATCTCAATGGTTCAAATAATTTTTGAAATTTTGACCAAAAAACGTCGGATTTCTGGACTTTGTCTCGTTTCTGGAGCATAATTAAAAAACTATATCACTTGGAAACTTCAAATTTGGTATGGCAGTAGCCTACATGATGCTGTTGTGCCTTTTAGGGCTTTCACCTCCAACGTTCAAATAATTTTTGAAATTTTGACCAAAAACCGTTGGATTTCTGGACTTTGTCTCGTTTCCGGAGCATAATTAAAAAACTATATCACTTGGAAACTTCAAATTTGGTATGGCAGTAGCCTACATGATGCTGTTGTGCCTTTTAGGGGTTTCACCTCCAACGTTCAAATAATTTTTGAAATTTTGACCAAAAACCGTCCGATTTCTGGACTTTGTCTCGTTTCCGGATCATAATTAAAAAACTATATCACTTGGAAACTTCAAATTTGGTATGGCAGTAGCCTACATGATGCTGTTGTGCCTTTTAGGGCTTTCACCTCCAACGTTCAAATAATTTTTGAAATTTTGACCAAAAAACGTCCGATTTCTGGACTTTGTCTCGTTTCCGGATCATAATTTAAAAACTATACCACTTAGAATTTTCAAACTTGGTATGGCAATAACCTATATGATGCTGTTGTGCCTTTTAGGAGTTTTAATTCCAAATTTCAAATAATTTTTGAAATTTTGAACCAAAACAGCCCGAAAACAGAAGGTTGAGAATCAAGCTTATAAATATATTTCCTAATGACAAACACATACCGTATAATCATTGTAAATGTGACTGTTTTGCCTTCAAGTTATCTTTTGGGAAAGAAAGGGATTGTGACCTATTGTGATACTCATATGGACACTGTATGAACATAGAACATGACTGATGTTGTTACAAGTGCAAAGAATACATATATTGGAATGTTGATACCACTGCAAAGAATACATATATTGGAATATAAATTGACCTACATGGAACTGAATGGAAGGTGAGAGTTTGTTAAAAAACATTTATTATCTTAGTTATACCAGTTCACACCTATTCAGACAAATTAAATTTTAATGTTATTTTCTATATCATGTGATGGAAAAATACATTAACAATCTTAGGACTTATCAGAACATAACTTTTCACTATTTTCGTCAAAGAAAGGCGGTCAAACTACAGGCGCGGGTATGTGAGCTGCGCTCACTTTTGCCTTGTTAAACATTGAGTTCTTATCAAATCACTGATGTTGTTGTGAAAATCACAAACGGGGGTTGTGCTCCTCCACAGTGATCATGAAGGGTTAATTATTGTTGTAGGTTTGCGATCAACTAAATGATACTGATGGATCTAACTGGTTGGGGCGCATCAATAGAACACCATTCAGTTCTTCAAAATCTGTCCATGTTTGTTTACTATGCCATGCTGTTAAGATCAGAATATATCTCAAAATAATGTAAGTTATGCTTTATTATCGTCATAATCGTGTGAATTACTCATGCGTGTACACTTTGTTATGTAAATGTATTGTACTACAGGCCTGTGGCTTTCTTCAGTACTGGAAATAAATTGAAAAATAATAATAATTGAACACTAGAAAGGTTGTCGGATGAGACAAGGTTTAATTCTTCAAGGAAGAACTCATGTTAGATGTTATCACCTGCTAGGGCGGCTTCAGTAGACCCTTCATCAGATCAGGTCTGATGAAGCTGCCCTAATAGGTTTTCCTTGGTGAATAATCGTCTTGTTGTGTTTGTGTTTCGCGGGTCTCAGACTTCCTTTTTATTATCCCACCGGTATGTAATACTGTGGGATATAGTCATCGCCCTGTCTGTCTGTATGTCCCTCCGTCCGTCCGTAATCATTTCATTTCCGGAGCAGAACTCAAAAACCGGTCCACATATCTTTCTGAAACTTTACATGTGTATTGCCCACCTACTGAAGTGGTGCCTTTTGATATTTTCACATTTCTGAAAATTTTATTTTTTATTATTTCCATGGAAAAGGCTCTTATTTGGACTCTGTTCATGAAAGGTTTCGTTTCCGGAGCATAACTCAAAAACCGGTCCACATATCTTTCTGAAACTTTACATCTTATATTACAATCATGTGGAACCGGTGGAATATGTCATCTGATGACTCTTGTTGTTGATAGAAAACACTGTAACAGAGCAATAAATGTTGAAAATCATGAAAACTACACAACACTCAGGTAGCCCAAGTCATCTAAATGTTTTACTAAAGCAGTTTCCGGGGTGGAAGGGAAAAAGTTGGCCCTAAAAGATAGTTGTTTTAATCAGTGATAGTATTGCTAAATTTATTATTTCTAAAGCCTCAGTCATTTTTGTATTTTCAGGAAAACAAAAGTGAATCCAAATATGCACTCAACAGTTTTTGTCCATTTGCAAAGCATGACCCTTTAAATTTGGTTGATTGAAAGGTTTAGGCCTTGTTGACAACAAGCAAACTATCCAATTCTGAAATCACTAGCTGAAAATTTTCTGCTAGGTAGAAGTGTTGTAAACCAGAGATAACTGTTCTTCTTACAACAGAGGCTTGATCAGGTGTTTATCTTAAGGGGAGAGAATGGGGAACAGCTTGAGATTGAAAATACGTCTGAAGTAAAGGTAAAAAATTAGTGAACCTATCCAAATATGTCCTCACATTTCTATAGTTATCAAAATCACATGTTTGGAATGTTTTTGTTTCAGGATATCATGGATAAAGGTTGCATCAAACATGCTATATCTGAAATGCGGAATATGTTGAACACCCCCATTAAGGCCCATTACAGAAGCGCAATGAGCAGTACTTCACAGAGCTCGATCCTAAGCCCAGGGGGCACCTCAACCCAGGCCCAGATTCCACAATCCACCTCAACCCCAACCCAGTCCCCAATCACAACCCAAAGCCCCAAACCTACACCAACCCCCGGGCCTGGTGAGAATGAAGCAAACAAGTTGGCAGAAGGGGACATCCCAGGACAGTTCACAAGACTCATGGGCAAAGGTTTGTTAAAGTCATTATGTCTCCTTCTGTTTTGACTTCTTACAGGACAGCAATGCCGTTCATTTTACAATCCTAAATATAATTAGCAGCCCCGTCTAAGGACGGGGCTGCTATCAGTTTTTGTGAAGTTTCCATCGCCGCCGCCGCACTCGTACTACTAGCTATAACTTTTTTCCACTAAGCTTTCCAGAACTCTTATTAATAACTTACTACTCATACCTCGGGGGAACGATTTTGACACGGTCAAGGTCAAAGGTCAAGGTCACGAGCTATGTAATCACTCTTAGAATTCCTTGTAAACGCGAAAAGCAGGTGTCCCGCAAAAGCTAATCTAGTTTTATATCTAAAATCACAAAATGACCAAGTGATTCACTGCAGAATACATGATTAAAGGAAAATTCCAGTACGATTTTAAATTAATTCTAGCAAAAGTTTGAGTTATAAAAGACATTCTCACAAATTATTAATTTGTTCTGTCAACGAGTTAAGTATTTACAGAAATTTAAACCTTCGTCTTTGAGCGATGACGGGGGCCGCCATTTAATTTGAAAATGTGACGTCATCCACACACCACAAGAAATCGATGCAAGGAGCTTACATTATAAACTCTGTACATCTTTGTGCAGTGGAGTTTCCGTGATTTGACCAGAATTGCTGAATATGTGCGCTGCGCACTTTGTTAACGTAAAACATCGTTGTGCCTACAGAACAACCCAGTTGTCGGACAGATTATTCAACAAACAACTACGACTAATATGCGGTTTTGTCTAGTTTTATTAACGATATGAATTTATCTAAAAAAAAACACCTAAAATAAATGAATAAATATTTTTAAAAACGAGCAAGAGTATAATATCTAGTCGTGTTCTTTGTATTTTTTTCTGATTATAACATGGTACTTAATGTTTACCTGAAATATGTTGACGTACAATATAAATACTCATTTTTAGCTCATCAGGACTGAAAGTCCAAATTGGCTTATGGCATGGCCCGTCGTCCGGCTTCCGTCCGTCCGTAAACTTTTGACACTTTCGACTTCTCCTCATGAACCATACACACAAGAGAGCTGAAATTTTGTGTAAAGGTACCTTAACATATGGAGATTCTAATTTGTAACTTTGGTGACCCTGTGACCCCAAATAGGGTCACAGAGGTCACAACCTTAAAAACCTATTTTCATCTTCTTCTCCAGTTCCAAAAGGAGTAGAGAGTTAAAAATGATATGTGCAGACTCCTTGGACAATGTGGATTCTAATTTGTAACTTTGGTGACCCTGTGACCCCAAATAGGGAAACAGGGGTCACAACCTTTAAAACCTATATTCATCTTCTTCTCCAGTTCTAAAAGGAGTAGAGAGCTGAAATTATATGTGCAGACTCCTTGGCCAATAGGGATTCTAATTTGTAACTTTGGTGACCCTGTGACCCCAAATAGGGTCACAGGGGTCACAACCTTAAAAACCTATTTTCATCTTCTTCTCCAGTTCCAAAAGGAGTAGAGAGTTAAAAATGATATGTGCAGACTCCTTGGACAATGTGGATTCTAATTTGTAACTTTGGTGACCCTGTGACCCCAAATAGGGAAACAGGGGTCACAACCTTTAAAACCTATATTCATCTTCTTCTCCAGTTCTAAAAGGAGTAGAGAGCTGAAATTATATGTGCAGACTCCTTGGCCAATAGGGATTCTAATTTGTAACTTTGTTGACCCTGTGACCCCAAATAGGGAAACAGGGGTCACAACCTTTAAAACCTATATTCATCTTCTTCTCCAGTTCTAAAAGGACTAGAGAGTTAAAAATGATATGTGCAGACTCCTTGGACAATGGGGATTCTAATTTGTAACTTTGGTGACCCTGTGACCCCAAATAGGGTTGCAGGGGTCACAACCTTAAAAACCTATTTTCATCTTCTTCTCCAGTTCCAAAAGGTCTAGAGAGTTAATAATGATATGCAGACTCCTTGGACAATGGGGATTCTAATTTGTAACTTTGTTGACCCTGTGACCCCAAATAGGGTCACAGGGGTCACAACCGTAAAAACCAATTCTCATCTTCTTCTCCAGTTCTAAAAGGAGTAGAGAGTTAAAAATGATATGTGCAGACTCCTTGGACAATGGGGATTCTAATTTGTAACTTTGTTGACCCTGTGACCCCAAATAGGGTCACAGGGGTCACAACCGTAAAAACCAATTCTCATCTTCTTCTCCAGTTCCAAAAGGAGTAGAGAGTTTAAAATGATATGTGCAGACTCCTTGGACAATGTGGATTCTAATTTGTAACTTTGGTGACCGTGTGACCCCAAATAGGGAAACAGGGGTCACAACCGTAAAAACCAATTCTCATCTTCTTCTCCAGTTCCAAAAGGAGTAGAGAGTTTAAAATGATATGTGCAGACTCCTTGGACAATGTGGATTCTAATTTGTAACTTTGGTGACCCTGTGACCCCAAATAGGGAAACAGGGGTCACAACCTTTAAAACCTATATTCATCTTCTTCTCCAGTTCTAAAAGGAGTAGAGAGCTGAAATTATATGTGCAGACTCCTTGGCCAATGGGGATTCTAATTTGTAACTTTGTTGACCCTGTGACCCCAAAAAGGGAAACAGGGGTCACAACTTTTAAAACCTATATTCATCTTCTTCTCCAGTTCTAAAAGGAGTAGAGAGTTAAAAATGATATGTGCAGACTCCTTGGACAATGGGGATTCTAATTTGTATCTTTGGTGACCCTGTGACCCCAAATAGGGTTGCAGGGGTCACAACCTTAAAAACCTATTTTCATCTTCTTCTCCAGTTCCAAAAGGTCTAGAGAGTTAATAATGATATGCAGACTCCATGGACAATGGGATTTCTAATTTGTAACTTTGTTGACCCTGTGACCCCAAATAGGGTCACAGGGGTCATAACCGTAAAAACCAATTCTCATCTTCTTCTCCAGTTCTAAAAGGAGTAGAGAGTTAAAAATGATATGTGCAGACTCCTTGGACAATGGGGATTCTAATTTGTAACTTTGTTGACCCTGTGACCCCAAATAGGGTCACAGGGGTCACAACCGTAAAAACCATTTCTCATCTTCTTCTCCAGTTCCAAAAGGAGTAGAGAGTTAAAAATGATATGTGCAGACTCCTTGGACAATGGGGATTCTAATTTGTAACTTTGTAAAAACCAATTCTCATCTTCTTCTCCAGTTCCAAAAGGAGTAGAGAGTTTAAAATGATATGTGCAGACTCCTTGGACAATGTGGATTCTAATTTGTAACTTTGGTGACCCTGTGACCCCAAATAGGGAAACAGGGGTCACAACCTTTAAAACCTATATTCATCTTCTTCTCCAGTTCTAAAAGGAGTAGAGAGTTGAAATTATATGTGCAGACTCCTTGGCCAATGGGGATTCTAATTTGTAACTTTGTTGACCCTGTGACCCCAAAAAGGGAAACAGGGGTCACAACCTTTAAATCCTATATTCATCTTCTTCTCCAGTTCTAAAAGGACTAGAGAGTTAAAAATGATATGTGCAGACTCCTTGGACAATCGGGATTCTAATTTGTAACTTTGGTGACCCTGTGACCCCAAATAGGGTTGCAGGGGTCACAACCTTAAAAACCTATTTTCATCTTCTTCTCCAGTTCCAAAAGGCCTAGAGAGTTAATAATGATATGCAGACTCCTTGGACAATGGGGATTCTAATTTGTAACTTTGTTGACCCTGTGACCCCAAATAGGGTCACAGGGGTCATAACCGTAAAAACCAATTCTCATCTTCTTCTCCAGTTCTAAAAGGAGTAGAGAGTTAAAAATGATATGTGCAGACTCCTTGGACAATGGGGATTCTAATTTGTAACTTTGTTGACCCTGTGACCCCAAATAGGGTCACAGGGGTCACAACCGTAAAAACCATTTCTCATCTTCTTCTCCAGTTCCAAAAGGAGTAGAGAGTTAAAAATGATATGTGCAGACTCCTTGGACAATGGGGATTCTAATTTGTAACTTTGTAAAAACCAATTCTCATCTTCTTCTCCAGTTCCAAAAGGAGTAGAGAGTTTAAAATGATATGTGCAGACTCCTTGGACAATGTGGATTCTAATTTGTAACTTTGGTGACCCTGTGACCCCAAATAGGGAAACAGGGGTCACAACCTTTAAAACCTATATTCATCTTCTTCTCCAGTTCTAAAAGGAGTAGAGAGTTGAAATTATATGTGCAGACTCCTTGGCCAATGGGGATTCTAATTTGTAACTTTGTTGACCCTGTGACCCCAAAAAGGGAAACAGGGGTCACAACCTTTAAATCCTATATTCATCTTCTTCTCCAGTTCTAAAAGGACTAGAGAGTTAAAAATGATATGTGCAGACTCCTTGGACAATCGGGATTCTAATTTGTAACTTTGGTGACCCTGTGACCCCAAATAGGGTTGCAGGGGTCACAACCTTAAAAACCTATTTTCATCTTCTTCTCCAGTTCCAAAAGGCCTAGAGAGTTAATAATGATATGCAGACTCCTTGGACAATGGGGATTCTAATTTGTAACTTTGTTGACCCTGTGACCCCAAATAGGGTCACAGGGGTCACAACCGTAAAAACCAATTTTCATCTTCTTCTCCAGTTCCAAAAGGAGTAGAGAGTTAAAAATGATATGTGCAGACTCCTTGGACAATGGAGATTCTAATTTGTAACTTTGTTGACCCTGTGACCCCAAATAGGGTCACAGGGGTCACAACCTTAAAAACCTATTTTCATCTTCTTCTTAAGTTCGGAAAGGAGTAGAGAGCTGAAATTATATATGTGCAGACTCCTTGGCCAATGGGGATTCTAAACTGTAGATTTCGTGACCCCATGACCCAAATTAGGGTCACAGGAGTCACAACCATAAAAACTTATTTTCATCATCATCTTCAGTTCCAAAAGGTCTATTGAGCTGAAAGACTGCATGTAGACTCCTTGACCAACTTGGATTCTAAACTGTAGGTTTCGTGACCCCATGACCCCAAATAGGGTCACAGGGGTCACAATCATAAAAACCTATTTTTCTCCATTAGATGACGGTCTATGGCAAATTTATTTCTCCTTGGATATTTTAGTGTGGACTTCTTTCACTGTCTAATATTGGCAATCTAGAAAGTGTTGAATAATAATAAATCATTTTGGTAAGGAAATTTATTCCCAAATTGTTGCATTTGTCTTGTAATCTTTTTATAGGTTTTCTTGCAATAGATAACATCAGTTTCATTTTTAGCTCATCTGGCCTGTATAAAGCAAACTTGATATGATGCCTGATGAGCTACAGAGCCAATGGCTCTATTTTTTTTCTAAAATTAACACTTTCAAAGTAGAAAACGTTTCCTTGAAATTTGATACATCAAACGTGCATGTCAATGATTTATCGGTTATATACATATTATCAATCACTAAGACTTTTGCATATCATTTTTATCATCTTTCCAAAAATAAGAAAGGATATTTTTTAATGACATTTTATTTTCTCAGAGTTACTACGATAGGTTTTGTTTTTAAATCTGGTACTCTTTCACATTCTATCTGTGAATTTTTAAAAAGCCTCAAGTCAGTTTAAAAAGGAACTAATAATTTTTGTCATGAACGTATTAGAATCATCGCATTATTTCAAAAATATATAAAAGGAAATATTCCATGTAAATTGTAAAACATGCATAAATTACCTAAATCTAGTATTTTGCCAAACAAAATGGAAGGGTTAATTGAGAGACATACGTTGTGATAATTTGTGCATTGTTATCATTAAAATCATATCCTTCTATTCAATATTGAATAAAAAAATCATAGTTAAGGAGGTTGGATACCTTTGTTACTGCACATCCGCCAACAGTCAGCTTGTGCTATTTTAAAGTTTATGCTGTTTTGTTTATTTTTCACTGAAAGTGTGAGATAAAAAAATAAAATAATGATTTAGTTTAATAAAAAACAATGACTATGTTATATTTGTGAACATAAGTATTTGTTTTATGATCAAATCTATTTCACTAATTAACCTTAAATACAAATGAAAATTTCTAAAAAAGGGTAATGTTGACAATGAAGAGTTATCTCCCCTGGATGTTAATTACCCCCCGCCAAACGTAGTTGGGGGGGGGATATTGAAATGGTCTCCGTCCGTCCGTCCCGATAATGTTTCCAGAGCACAACTCCAAAACAGTGAGACCTAGCTCGACGAAACTTGGTATGTGCAATGGGCATCATGTGGAGATGTGCCTTTCGAGGTTTTCAACTTCTTTGCATTTATATTTTTACCCGTTTCCATGGAAATGTAACATAGGATTTCGTTTCCGGAGCACAACTCCAAAACGGTTAGACCTGGCTCAACGAAACTTGGTATGTGCAACGGGCATCATGTGGAGATGTGCCTTTTGTGGTTTTCAACTTCTTTGCATTTTTATTTTTACCCGTTTCCATGGAAACATAACATAGAATTTCGTTTCCGGAGCACAACTCCAAACCGATGAGACCTAGCTCGACGAAACTTGGTATATGCAATGGACATCATGTGGAGATGTGCCTTTTGAGGTTTTCAACTTCTTTGCATTTTTATTTTTACCCGTTTCCATGGAAACGTAACATAGGATTTCGTTTCCGGAGCACAACTCCAAAACAGTGAGACCTAGCTTGACGAAACTTGGTATGTGCAACGGGCATCCTGTGGAGATGTGCCTTTTGGGGTTTTCAACTTCTTTGCATTTTTATTTCCTCTTTTTCTCAAGGAGCATCAGGCCTTAGTAGAAAGCTAAAACTTTCTGTGCAGTCTCCTAAGTTAGATAAAGAGGATAAAGAGTAAGGGGGGAACCACATTTGCCACACCAATAAGCACAAATGATATGAAGCCTGATGAGTTACAGAGCCATTGGCTCTATTTTTATTTTTAGCTGTTTACATGGAAACTATACTTAAGATTTTGTTTCTGGAGCAGAACTTGATTTCCTTGAGACCTAGCTCAACCAAACTTGGTGTATGGATCAATCATTATGTGTAGATGTGCCTTTTTGGGGTTTGAACTTGTTTGGATTATCATTTTTTGCAGTTTCTTTGAAATTGTAAGTTGTGACAATTTACGACACCAGAAATCGGAGATACTTAAAATTCAAAGTCATGTTTGTTTTCGTCAAAATATTCCAAATGGCGGGGGATATAGACAACTCTGTCTGCTTGTTTTCATTGATGTGGCTAAATTGAATGTGAATATCTCTGTTATCCCCTGGTGACATATTGTTTTTTCTTTTTAATCTTATTCTAGTGTGTATTAACTATAAAATATATAATTTTCAAAAAAATCTTAATACGAGAAATCGATTTTTTTCATAAAAGAATATTTTACGAAAATAATCATACCAAAAAAAAAGTTATTTGTATGAATTTACTTCATATTATTTTCAAGTTCCTTTTTTTCTGACTTAGTTTATTTCCATACTGCAATGCCTTAATAGAAAAACATTTAAATAACAATTATATTCAAAAGTTATCTTGAAAAGGAGTTTTTAACTTATTGTATTTTCATCATTGGGTGCCCTAACGGATGGGCCCTTTTTCGAACACAAACTGTGGTGACATGGTATTTTTATGACACAATTTGATTCAAGACATATTTTTCAACAAAATAAGACCAAATTTAGCTATTTCTTAATACCTCGATATTTTGTATCCAACCTCCTTAAATAGTTAAATATTTTTGTTTACTAAAAGATATAATAATAAGAAAGCTCTAAACAAATATGGGTTATTCGGCAACATCATAGCAACTTAGATAAAAAAAACACTCGATTATATAAAGAAATTTTGTGAGAATAATATTAGTTTGTATTCCTTGCTGATGAGTTGATAGATCTTTAATACTATTCAAAACACCATTCCTTACTGATTGTTTTAGTATACTTATGATATCTCATAATTCCATTTTAATTTTTATGCCCCCGAATTGGAGATTCCGGGGGTATATTGTTTTTCACCTGTCCGTCTGTCTGTCTGTTTGTCCACAAAAACTTTAACCTTGGTCATAACTTTTGATTGGTCAGAGCTAGGTCTTTGATACTTGACATATGGATCCCTTGTGATGAGACCTTTAAGATGACACCATGACATTTGACCTTGTGACCTTGACCTTGACACAGGGGGCATTCGTGTTTCACAAACACATCTCATTTTACGTATTGTTTAGCAAAAACACATTTGGAAAATAATCAACATGGTATATTATGTGAACATAACAAGAATCATTAACAATATCATTCCGATAATATTTCATACAGCATATGCGCCTCAGTGATTCGTAATCAAAATTGGTTTTGTACCAGCGACAACTAAATAAATAGAAAAATATTTTCGTCCTCAAACAAGCCAAGATTTATATAATAAAAACGTGAAGTCCATGCCAACATAGAAAATGCCATCTTTCAAATTAATCCATCGTGTTTTGATTGATATAAACAATTTCATTTTGATTACGAACCATACCACCATCATTGCGGATTCGCTTTTTAGGATTCGCTTTGACAAGATCACGTCAGTAGGTCTATTTCTTTCGAGTGATATCATTTTAAAATCATTCTATGTTACCTTTAGTTTTTTTACAAATCCACTTTTTTCAGCAAAGTCATTTAACACTTTGCTTCAACCTTATGTATGGTCTCTCTAGTTTATAAAAATTCTAAAAAAATGACAGTGAGAGTCAGTGTTCAAACCTTGTGACGTCCGCACATGGGAGATCTTTTCCAATCTGTACTGGAGTTTTCAGAAGTCTGCTGGTCAGAAATATTTATTTATTGCTTTGGGCATCATCGAAGTAGAATATTCTGAACCCGGCATGTCTTTACTGAAGTCGTGACGGTTGTTACAGTCTCATGTTTGACGGGCCGTCACCGCCCACCATTGAATCTAACGGCGTCTCCTAATTTTGTGGTGTGTCGCTGACGTCATATTCCCGGCTTTCTCGCTCTCGTTTACCGTTCGAGATACTAATATGGCGTCCCCCATCGATGCCGATAAACTTGATTTTTCCCAACTTTGAATTTGTATTGCAGATTTGGTGATTTAACTAAAAATTATTAGCAAAAGTTGAAGAATTTATCAATATACATTGTTTTAAAATGCTCTTTTTCACTTATCATTGGAATTTTCCTTTAACCTCTCTTTTTCTATGACGTCACTATACCCTGTGACATCACAATGCAAATACATATGATCTCCACAAGGGTATAAAGGAGAGCCAATCTCAAATATCCTCAGTCTGATGAAGGGTGTCTAATCCCTGTAACATGTAACTGCAAAATTCAGCCCCTCCTGTTCACTCGGCGGCTGACTTCATGGGTTGACGACGACGGTTTTCCCCCTTTTTTTTAACCCATATTGTTGATAGCGTAGATATATATGATAAGAAAGAAAACAATGTGGTTATAGAGTTATATATATGATATAATAGAACAATAAGTGAGCAATTTCGGGGGAAAATATCATTCATATTATGTTTCACATCTTTGAATATTTTCATTCATAAAATTGCTGTATTTCCATATCAAAACAAGTTATATTATCCTGCAGCAGACGCCTCCAGGGTGGCGCCAAGCATCTAACACTTGGCCTAATCAGGCGCAGGCTCCCTTCTTCCAGCAGGGGTGGTCATCTTATATGTACCTCTTTTTGATGGTGGCGATGATGTCTCCTTGGGTGCAGCCACGTCTTTCGACGCCCCCAGCAGCACCTGCGCCTGAGTTTGTGGCACCTCCTGTTAACAGGCCTCACCTGGAGCGTTTCATGGGACACAGACGCCTTCCCACCACTCGACCTCAGACTTATCAGAGACGCAGCCCTCGACTTCTCGGGGTGCTGCTGGCAGGAATAGGAGTACTCCCTGGACTCTGAGTCGGAGTTTGCCCTGTGCACGAGGGCGACATGGCTCAGGATGACGTGCTTGGTTTCACCGGCGTTATCCCCAGGATTTGTGACAACTTGGGAAACTTGTGCCTATCTTTTTGTGGAGTTTCCTAGCTATCCTGTCATCTTATTGGGACAAGACCTACAAGAAGAAACCTCTGTGCCTCCCGGTGGCCATTCTTCCCTTGTTGGATCCCGGACTTACGCAAGCAGCTTTTGGACTCAGCCCAGTCTGAGGTCACCTACAACTCGAAGCGGTTTCGGCAGGCTGGTCTCAAGGACTCTAGAACCTTAGGAAAGGGGACTTTCAGGTTTAAGAACAGCCCCAGCTGTGTTTAGAGGTGGCCAGGAACGACTGGCTGGTTTACCTGGATGCCTACCTGCACATCCCTATTGCGCAGAGTCCCAGGAAGTCACTACCAATGGGCGGTCCTCCCATTTGGAATTTCCTTGGCCCCATGGTAATTCACCAGAATTACAGCGCCAAAAATGGTTCCTTCACCTCCGGGGTATTAATTTTTAGCTCATCTGGCCTGTAAGGCCCGATGGGCTTATGGCATGGCATGGTGTCCGGCGTCCGTCCGTCCGTCCATCCGTCCGTCCATCCGTCCGTAAACTTTGTGGAATTTCGACTTCTTCTCCAGAACCAAAAGGCCTAGAAAGCTGAAACTTTGTGTACAGACTCCTTGGCTAGTGAGGATTATAAATTGTAGCTTTGGTGGCCCTGTGACCCCTAATAAGGGCCACAGGGGCCACACCCTAAAAACCTATTTTCATCTTCTTCTCCAGAAGCATAAGGCCTAGAAAGCTGAAACTTTGTGTACAGACTCCTTGGCTAGTGAGGATTATAAATTGTAGCTTCGGTAGCCCTGTGATCCCAAATAAGGGCCACAGGGGCCACGCCCTAAAAACCTATTTTCATCTTCTTCTCCAGAAGCATAAGGCCTAGAAAGCTGAAACTTTGTGTACAGACTCCTTGGCTAGTGAGGATTATAAATTGTAGCTTTTGTGGCCCTGTGACCCCTAATAAGGGCCACAGGGGCCACACCCTAAAAACCTATTTTCATCTTCTTCTCCAGAACCATAAGGCCTAGAAAGCTGAAACTTTGTGTACAGACTCCTTGGCTAGTGAGGATTATAAATTGTAGCTTCGGTAGCCCTGTGACCCCAAATAAGGGCCACAGGGGCCACGCCCTAAAAACCTATTTTCATCTTCTTCTCCAGAACCATAAGGCCTAGAGAGCTGAAACTTTGTGTACAGACTCCTTGGCTAGTGAGGATTATAAATTGTAGCTTTGGTAGCCCTGTGACCCCAAATAAGGGCCACAGGGGCCACGCCCTAAAAACCTATTTTCATCTTCTTCTCCAGAACCATAAGGCCTAGAAAGCTGAAACTTTGTGTACAGACTCCTTGGCTAGTGAGGATTATAAAGTGTAGCTTTGGTAGCCCTGTGACCTCTAGGAACAACACTGAAATCTATTTTCATCTTCTTCTCCTGAGGTATAAGGCCTAGAAAACTGAAACTTGTAGCCTATATACTTAATTTTATGATTGGTGCCCCTGTGGCCTCTACAAAGGGGGAATCACTTTGGCCACACCCTACAGCATAATTGATGATGAAGCCTGATGAGCTACAGAGCCAATGGCTCTATTTTTGTACAGACTCCTTGGCTAGTGAAGATTATGAATTGTAGCTTTGGTGGCCCTGTGACCCCTAATAAGGGCCACAGCGGCCACGCCCTATAATCCTATTTTCATCGTCTTCTCCAGAACCATAAGGCCTAGAAAGCTGAAACTTTGTGTACAGACTCCTTGGCTAGTGAGGATTATAAATTGGTTGCCCTGTGACCCCTAATAAAGGCAACAGGAACGTCCTTCAAATCTATTTTCATCTTCTTCTTCTAAAGTATAAGGCCTAGAAAACTGAAACTTGTCGCCTATATATACTTAATTTTATGATTGGTGCCCCTGTGGCCTCTACAAAGGGGGTATCATTAATAATTAGGGTATTTATATAGCGCACATATCCACACCGAATGCATGCTCAAGGCGCTCCCTGAATTATTACCCTGGTCTAACCCAAGCTGCCGATTAAGCACCAGGTACCCATTTCCTGCTGGGTGAACAGAGGCACATTTTGAATAAAGTCTCTTGCCTAAGGCGACACCACAAGTTATACAACTCGTTTCTCAGTGTGGGGCAGGGAATTACCCTTCAAACTCTCAGTTCATTCAGCAATGAATCGGGTAACCCACCCATCCGGCGAGCCACGCCAGATGTTGCTGAACTACACTGATAGCGGTCGATTGAGCTTCGCACAGGACCACGTGCCACACTCTACAGCATAATTGATGATGAAGCCTGATGAGCTACAGAGCCAATGGCTCTATTTTTTCCACGTACAATTGTCTACTCCTCAACGCAGACAGGAAGTTATCTGAGCTGCAGTTTACCATCAGGTTCATGCGGCGATGGCTTGGTTGATCAACACCGACAACCCTGTCTTTGTCACTGGATCTGAAGTTTATCGGGGGGGGCGGTTTCTAACCTAGCGGTTCCCGAGGAGAGGTGTCTGAAGATTGTAGAGGCAGCCTCTGTCGGTTTGAGCAGGTCCCTCTCTCTTTGTGAGTGGCAGATATGATGCTCTTGGGTCTGCTGACGTCAGCTCAGGATCTTACGTGTCGAGGGAGGTTGATGCTGAGGCCTCTCCAGCAATTTGTCAACCCTATCATCAGGTCGGACGATCTGGTATCAGAGTGGCCTCTTCCACAGTCGCTTCACCTGTTCCTGAGGTGCTGGACTCGGAGATCGAATGTTTGCACTGGGGTCTCTTTTGGCGTGCTGGTGCTTCAACTGGAGCTGTTCGTAGATGATATCAGGAAGGTTGGGGCGCAGGCATGAATGACAAGACGGTCTCAGGCGTCGGGGCCTAGATTCATTAAACTTCAAAGAATTTGTTTAAGCCTTAAGAATTCTTAAATCAGCTAAGAATTCTTAGTTTCCATAGCAATCAATCAAATACTTTGAATTTGTCTAAAGCAATATTCATCAAACTTCCCAGTACTTAAGTTTGTTCTTGACTTTAGGTAACCTCATTGGGATTCTTAACTCCAGAGAATCTGTCTTCCTCCCTGGCAAATTTGCATTACTTTTGTAGGTGTATTGAAAAATAAAGTGCACAAAAATGGTTATTTCTTTCTATTTGAGACATGTGACAATTTTATTTATATAGGATACTTATTTGATTCAAAGTTCACTTTAAATTGTAAACTTGAAACAAGACTTAGTGCTGTCAACTGATAGCCAATATACAACATGAATTAATAAATGGGATTTAGTCAAGATTCAAGTTGCAATGTAGGCCTAACATAGATCTACCTTTGAGGAGTTGCAACATATTATTTCAAGTTTTAGATCTTGGTAGTGTTTAGATTACCATGTTTAAATACATATATCCTGTTAGTCTACAAAGATATATGCTAGATTCTTAGCTATTTTCTTGTTTTTATAGCCCCTTTTTAGCTCATCTACCCTGTAAGGCCCGATGGGCTTATGGCACGGCATGGTGTCTGGCATCCGGCAGTCCGTCCGTCCATCAGTCCTTAAACTTTGTGGAATTTTGATTCCTTCTCCAGAACCATAAGGCCTAAAAAGCTGAAACTTTGTGTAAAGACTCCTTGGCTCGTGAGGATTATACATTGTAGCTTTGGTGGCCTTGTGGCCCCTAATAATGGCCACAGGGGCCACACCCTTAAAACCTATTTTCATCCTCATCTCCAGGAGCATAAGGCCTAGAAAGCTGAAATGTTGTGTACAGATTCCTTGACTAGTGAGGATTATAAATTGTAGCTTTGGTGGCCATGTGGCCCGTATTAAGGGCCACAGGCGTCACGCCCTAAAAACCTATTTCCATCTTCTTCTCCAGAAGCATAAGGCCTATAAAGCTGTAACTTTGTGTACAGACTCCTTCACTAGTGAGGATTAATAATTGTAGATTTTGTGACCCTGTGGCCCCTACTAAGAGGGGAACCACATTGACCACACCCTAAAGCAAAGTCAAATGTAAAACCTGACGAGCTACAGAGCCAATGGCTCTATTATTACTTTTTTAGCTCATCAGGACTGAAAGTCCAGATGGGCTTATGGCATGGCCCGTCGTCCGGCGTCCGTCCGTCGTCCGTCCGTCCGTCGTCCGTCTGTAAACTTTTGACACTTTCGACTTCTCCTCATGAACCATACACATTAGAGAGCTGAAATTTTGTGTACAAGTACCTTAGCATATGGAGATTCTAATTTGTAACTTTGGTGACCCTGTGATCCCAAATAGGGTCACAGGGGTCACAACTTTAAAAACCTATTTTCATCTTCTTCTCCAGTTCCAGAAGGACTAGAGAGTTAAAAATTATATGTGCAGACTCCTTGGCTAATGGGGATTCTAATTTGTAACTTTGGTGACCCTGTGACCTCAAATAGGGTCACAGGGGTCACAACCTTAAATACCTATTTTCATCTTCTTCTCCAGTTCCAAAAGGAGTAGAGAGTTAAAAATGATATGTGCAGACTCCTTGGTCAATGGGGATTCTAATTTGTAACTTTGGTCACCCTGTGACCCCAAATAGGGTCACAGGGGTCACAACCTTAGAAACCTATTTTCATCTTCTTCTCCAGTTCCAGAAGGAGTAGAGAGTTAAAAATTATATGTGCAGACTCCTTGGACAATGGAGATTCTAATTTGTAACTTTGGTGACCCTGTGACCCCAAATAGGGTCACAGGGGTCACAACCTTAAAAACCTATTTTCATCTTCTTCTCCAGTTCTAAAAGGACTAGAGAGTTGAAAGTGATATGTGCAGACTCCTTGGATAATGGGGATTCTAATTTGTAACTTTGGTGAACCTGTGACCCCAAATAGGGTCACATGGGTCACAACCTTAAATACCTATTTTCATCTTCTTCTCCAGTTCCAGAAGGAGTAGAGAGTTAAAAATTATATGTGCAGACTCCTTGGTCAATGGGGATTCTAATTTGTAACTTTGGTGACCCTGTGATCCCAAATAGGGTAACTGGGGTCACAACCTTAAATACCTATTTTCATCTTCTTCTCCAGTTCCAGAAGGAGTAGAGAGTTGAAAGTGATATGTGCAGACTCCTTGGACAATGGGGATTCTAAATTGTAGATTTTGTGACCCCATGACCCCAAATAGGGTCACAGGGGTCACAACCTTAAAAACCTATTTTCATCTTCTTCTCCAGTTCTAAAAGGACTAGAGAGTTGAAAGTGATATGTGCAGACTCCTTGGACAATGGGGATTCTAAATTGTAGATTTTGTGACCCCATGACCCCAAATAGGGTCACAGGGGTCACAACCTTAAAAACCTATTTTCATCTTCTTCTCCAGTTCTAAAAGGACTAGAGAGTTGAAAGTGATATGTGCAGACTCCTTGGACAATGGGGATTCTAAATTGTAGATTTTGTGACCCCATGACCCCAAATAGGGTCACAGGGGTCACAACCTTAAAAACCTATTTTCATCTTCTTCTCCAGTTCTAAAAGGACTAGAGAGTTGAAAGTGATATGTGCAGACTCCTTGGACAATGGGGATTCTAAATTGTAGATTTTGTGACCCCATGACCCCAAATAGGGTCACAGGGGTCACAACCTTAAAAACCTATTTTCATCTTCTTCTCCAGTTCTAAAAGGACTAGAGAGTTGAAAGTGATATGTGCAGACTCCTTGGATAATGGGGATTCTAATTTGTAACTTTGGTGAACCTGTGACCCCAAATAGGGTCACAGGGGTCACAACCTTAAAAACCTATTTTCATCTTCTTCTCCAGTACTAAAAGGACTATAGAGTTAAAAATTATGTGTGCAGACTCCTTGGCCAATTGGGATTCTTAATTGTAGATTTTGTGACCCCATGACCCCAAATAGGGTCACAGGGGTCACAACCTTAAAAACCAATTCTCATCTTCTTCTCCAGTTCCAAAAGGACTAGAGAGTTCAAAATGATATGTGCAGACTCCTTGGACAATGGGGATTCTAATTTGTAACTTTGTTGACCCTGTGACCCCAAATAGGGTCACAGGGGTCACAACCTTAAAAAACTATTTTCATCTTCTTCTCAAGTTCCAAAAGGTCTAGAGTTCTGAAATTATATGTGCAGACTCCTTGGCCAATGGGGATTCTAAATTGTAGATTGTTGACCCAATGACCCCACATTAGATGGAAGTCTATGGCAAATTTATGTCTCCTTGAATATTTTAGTGTGGACTTCTTTCACTGTCTGATATTGGCGATCTAGAAAGTGTTGAATAATAATACATTTGTTTTGTAATTTTTATATAGGTTTTCTTGCAATAGGTAACATCCGTTTCATTTTTAGCTCATCTTGCCTGTATAAAGCAAACTTGATATGATGCCTGATGAGCTACAGAGCCAATGGCTCTATTTTTTACTCCAATTCTGACGTTATTGTTTTGTGGCTATTTTGTACCTGTGGCCATATTGACTTTAACCCTTTGATTACAACCTGTAGTTAGTTCTACAGCCATTTTAAGATTGCTTTTGATTGCAGTGTGCACCCAGCTGTTGGTTGCTAGTCGGCCTGATGACGATTGCTTTACCACGTACCTGCAGCTTATAGACAAGTGTCTCAGCCATGAGGTCAGTAAATCACTTCCATTCTCCCTCTATCAGCACTCCATGTTTTTCAAAGTTGTATGATTACTGTTTAAAAAAGTTGTATTGGTGTAAGTATTGTGATATTTTTTCCTGAATTATCTCCCTTTTAAGCTCATCTGGGCTGTAACGCCCGATGGGCTTGTGTCATGGCATGGTGAAAGGCACAGGGTCATAGGGGACACACCCTTAAAACCTATTTTTTTTATCTTCTTCTCCAAGAGCATAAGGCCTAGAAAGCTGAAACTTTTTGTACAAATTCCTTGACTAGTGGGAATTATAATTAAGTACTTGTAACAGCTTTCTAACAGAGTCCTCATGTACCCATTTTAATACCCCCCGCAACTTCGTTGTTGCGGGGGGTATTAAAATGGGGACCTTCCGTCTGTTATACTTTTTGTCCGGCTCATAACTTTGTAACTTATCAACCATTTCAATTCAAATTTGTAATGGAAATGAAGAAACATGTAATAATGTGTCATGAGTAACAATTTTGAAAAAATCTACATAAAATATTAGGATTTTGGAGAAAAAGTGGAGTAAAGTGGCCTGTTAGGCCCGATGGGCTTATGGCATGGCATGGTGACTGGCGTCCGTCCGTCCATCCTTTCATCCGTAAACTTTGTGGAATTTCGGCTTCTTCTCCAGAACCATAAGGCCTAGAAAGCAGAAACTTTGTGTACAGACTCCTTGACTAGTGAAGAATATAAATTGTAGCTTTGGTGGCCCTGTGATCCCTAATAAGGGCCACACCCGTAAAACCTATTTTCATCTTCTTCTCCAGAACCATAAGGCCTAGAAAGCTGAAACTTTGTGTACAGACTCCTTGACTAGTGAAGAATGTAAATTGTAGCTTTGGTGGCCATGCCCTAAAAACATAATTTTTAACCTACCTCAACTTAAATAGTTGCCACTTACCTTTCTCGATGAGAAAAAGATGTTTACCGCGAATCTTTTCACTGTGTATCAGTTTGGGCTGCTCCCAGCCCACTGCGCATGAGCGGGAAACGTCACATCCAAAGACAAAGTAAATTCAATCTTCCGTTCTCACTCACTGAGTTCACTTGTGTTTCTTTTTCACTCTCGTAATCCGCTGTTTTCTACGCTTTGGTTTGGGTTTTTATCCCTTTTTATACCTTAGTATTTTCTTATTGCTGCTCCCTTACGTCTTTATCACTTTCTTCAAGTCCTTATTTTCCCATTTTTGTACTTTGTCTTGCTTCGGGATCTCGCACTCATAACAAAATGGCGGCCTTCTGTATCCCTCCACTTGGTTTGGGTCAATACACCCGGTGTTTTTAATGTCCTGTTTGCTTTGTGTCTTCTTCTAACATTTGGTTTTTCTCCAAATGTATATCTTATTTCTATTATATCTTATTATATATAATTATAATTTTCTAAATATAATACTTTACTTAATACATTTTATAAAATGTTTTAAATTCTATTATATTTATGCATATTTGGCATATCACATTACTATTATATTTGATTATTAAATTTATATATAATAATTTTATCTTATAAAATTTTTAAAATATAATAAATTTAAAAATTTCCCAAAATTTTTAAAATTTTATTATATTTATCCCTTATCACCCCATATCATATTACTATTATATTTAATTATATATAATTTTAATTCTCATTATAATTATTAATTATAAATATAATAAATTTATTTAATATAATATATAAAAGCGCTAGGGCCAGCTTTCGTGGGTTGCCCCTCGAGGAGCCCCGAACTTCGAGACGCTCCTCTTCCCCCTGCCGCTCTAGGAGCCCCTCAACCTCACGCCGGTGGGTGCACCGGCTCCATGCCCTTGGACGGGTCTCTGTTTGCTCTTCCTGTCGTCTTCCCTCCCAGCCCACTTGGTGTCTCCCTTCGGAGAATTGGCAGTTTCTGTCGCGCTTCTGTCGGGCAACCTCTCTCACTCGTAGGGCTTACTTACTTTTAGTCAGCTCCTGACAGCCACTTAAGAGGACCTGGAGCTGACAACCCGCCTTACCCGGGTGATTTATGCCCAGTTTTCTTTGCTCCGAGTGTCCTCTGGCCAAGTCTGCTAAGGACCCCCCACGGACGCTGCCCCGACTGTCTCCCGTGGTCCTGCTCCGTTGACTCACGCTGCGGCGAGTGTTGTCACCTCTCTCCCCAGGACTTCCAGCTGTTTGCCTCGGCGCAACGCAAGCGTTTTGCCCAGCGCCGTATGATGTTGCAGTTCTCTACCTCGCCTCGTCGCTCTGCGATTCCTCGTGACCCTACGCCTCGTATGGATCTGACGCCACCTCCTCAGCCTAGCACCTCGTCTGCCGGCGTCCCTCAGGAGTTTTGAGCGAGTCGTCCTCTCCATGCTCCACTCGACCAGGAGCTATTTGTAGACGCTTCTCTCCAGGGATGGGGAGCCCACCTCGGGGATCAGACAACATCAGGCATCTGGACGCATTCTCAGACGTCCTGGCACTCGAACAGTCTGGAGATGCAAGCAGTCATCTTAGCTGTAACACACTGGCTCCCGGTTCTTAGAGGCTCCCGCCTTCTCCTGGCCTCAGACAACTCAGCGGTCTTTTGGACCACCAAGAAGCAGGGCACGACAGGCTCTCCCCGTCTTCTAGACCAGACTCTCCAGCTGCTGGACGACAATCAGGTACTCATTCGGGCTCGTCACATTACAGGCTGCAGGGTCATCCTTGCGGATGCCCTCTCCAGATCAGACTAGCCGTCGCACACGCAATGAATGCTAAATCCAGAGACCTTCGCTCTCATCGCCGCTCAGATCCACCGTCCTCTCCTCGACCTGTTCGCAACGAAGCAGAACCAGCAGCTTCCGGTGTACGTGTCTCATCTCCCCGACCCAGCTGCGAGGGCCGTAGACGCAATGTCCTTGTCGCGGGAGAATCTGGACGCGTACGCTTTTTCCACCTCCTACTCTCCTACCCAAGTCGTCTCCAGATCAAGGACACTTATCTCCTTCGACTGACTTTGGTCGTGCCCTACTGACCAGCGAGGGGGTGGTTCCCGGATCTTCTCCTGCTCGCCGAAAGAGACCCTCTTCCGCTTCCCCAGTGGCGAAATCTACTCCTGCATCCTCACAGTCACCAGTTCCATCTGGTTCCAGAGAGATACGTTCTGCACGTCTGGACCATCTTCAGAGATCACTCCCTGCCAAGGGATACTCCAGACGTGTGGCCAGCGCAATCTCCAAGGCCACAGAATCTCCACGAGGTCGCTCTTGACGACAAGTGGGTGTCCTTTGAGGAATACTGCAGTGCCGCTGGTCGCGATCCCATGTCAGTGGACCCTCAGTTCGGGCGAACTTCCTCCTTCATCTGCGTCAGAAGCGTCATCTGAAGGGCGGGACCATCTCTACCAATCTGTCTGCTTTCAACTTGACCCTCGCTGTGAAGACGGACAGGAAGTTCTCCAAGGTTCCTGAGTTGGTGGCCCTCCTCAAGTCTTTCAAGCTGGAGGACCAGAAGCTGAAGTTCCGACCGCCAGCTTGGGACCTCAACGTCATACTCAAGTACCTCCGAGGAGCCCCCTTTCAGGCCCCTGTCAGAGGCCTCCTTTGAACACTTCTCGAGGAAGACTAGTTCAAGTTCAAGTTCAAGTCGTTTATTTGCATGAAGGCCATCGGCCCATATACAAGAGTACATATATACAATTGTAGATACACATCATATAAAATGAAATTGTAAGCATATAACAAGCTTATTTGAATGATAACTACTTATTAATATGTTTATGTCTTAATTCAAAACTTAGACATAAATATTTACAAAGATTGTTTAGTAATTCTGGAGATACTGACGAGATCAATTGGTTGAATTTATAAATGGATGGATTATTATAATACATATGTGGTATATACATAGTTCTTAAATTATCATAACATTCACAAATCAATACAAAATGAAACTCATCTTCTATTCCTTTGTTACACATGGGGCATATACGCTCTTCATAATCAATTCCCATCCATCTCCCTTCATTTACCTTTAATCGTAGAATACCGGCTCTAATCCTAACTAAAACATCTCTATGTTTTTTATTACTTAGTAGTCTTAAATATTTCTCTGGTACAAGAAGGCTTTTATATTGTCTGTATAATCTATATCTTGAGCTATCTTGAAGTGAACTATTCCATGATTGTACATACATATCAACAGCAACTCTTTTAAACATCTGAAGAAACAATGAATCATTACCGACACCTTGAAATAACCAAACATAACCAAATCCATATGAAAACAACAAGTTACGTACAGATGAAGCATAGTTATTGTAACCACAATTATCATAATACATTAACATGTCATAAGCTTTCCTAGGTATTCTTTGCTGGTACATATTTACAAGTTTAAGCCAGTATTTAATAAAACGACATTGTGCATTTATATTTTTGATGTGTAGTGCGCCTGACAGGCTAGCAGCACATTCTTTTGCTCTCACATTTCCTCTTATTTTGGATGATTATGGGCTGTTTTGAATTCTACAAATTGGACTACTACATCTTTAATGTATCTTTCATCACGTGGTGAAAAAGTATGTTGACTTTGCATATTGTTGAAAAGTTGATGTATATCACTTTTCTACTGTGGAAGGTGTGCTATTTCATTTGTGAGTACCAACTCACAACCGACTCAAGAGTAACTTTCTATTGTCTGTTCCTGATTAACCCAAGCCAAGTCATGGACAGTGGGCAGAGAGACTACACAAGACAAAGCTTGCTTGAGATAGGACAAGCTATGGGATACAATGTGATTAACACACCTTTGCCAGTTTTTTGTCAGCCTACAATTAGAAGACAAAAGAAACATATCAGGCGTGGTTCAAGGGCTGGAAGAAGGAAACAGAGGAAAATTCGAGTTGTGATTGGTCACCACAGTCAGATTGACAAACAGCATCCAAGTGGTGGAATAAATTTCAATAATTTGATTTATCTACAACCTCGAAAACATTTTTCAAAACTAAAAATGGGTCTTCTGAATATTCAATCTTCTCGGAATAAGTCTGAACAAATTAATGATGCAATTTTGGACCTAGATATTGACATTATGATCTTGACTGAAACATGGTTAAAGCCCCATGGAGATGAAAGTACTGTGGCCAGCATGACACCAAATGGATACAAGTGTCAGCACATCCCACGGCCGACACGTGGGGGTGGAATAGCAATCATTTACAGAGATCATCTGTCAATCACACTCCGCCAAGATAGATGTCAATCATTTCAGTCATTTGAAAATCTTTCATTTCAAATTGTTCATGGTAAAACTGCTACTGAACTGGTTGCCATATACCGCCCTCCCCCTTCTTCCAGGAATAATTTGATGACGTCACAATTTGTTGGTGAATTCAGTGATTTGGTTGAAAAAATCTTTATTGACAAGTCAAGAGCAGTAATTCTTGGTGACTTCAACATTCACTATGATAACAGAAACAAAGTTGAAACAAAGCAAATTCTGAATATCCTGGAATCACACAACCTCATCCAAATGATTCAGGAAGCAACACACAGAAGCGGACATATCCTGGACTGGGTAGTCGTGCGTGAAAAAGATTCCTGTGTCACCGATGCCAGAGTGAGAGATTTACAGATGTCTGACCACTGTCTCGTCTCTATGAACCTTGATATCACCAGACCGCCTCATCCAAGACGATCTATTCGATGTCGGAACATAAAGAATATGAACAAACTATCTTTCTGTCATGACCTTCAGCAATCTCCGCTATTGAACCAGGAGCAGAACAACAGTGAGGAGTTTGCTGACCTTTACAATAAAGTGCATACTGAACTCCTTGATAAACATGCTCCAGAGAAAGTGAAGATCATTCCACACAGACCGGAGTCACAATGGCTGTTCAGTCCGAGCATTGCTAAACTAAAGGCAGAGACAAGGTCCAATGAGAAGAAATGGCGGAAATCAAAATTGGAAGTCCATAGACAGATGTACTGTGTCTCCAGAAATAGAACCACAGCTGAGATTAAACGTGCCAAACAGACATATCTGAATGCCAAGATCAAGGAGAGTTCGTCAGACTCTAAAGCCCTTTACAGCCTAATGTTCACCCTACTGGGCAAGTCTAGCAATGAGTCCATCCCGGATATGAACGACAATTCTCAAATTGCTCAGTCCTTCTCTGACTTCTTTAAAGAAAAAATTCAAAAAATACGTCACTAAATGCCAGAGGTTGAGAGCATTGTCCAAGACTATTCCTCAGAATCAGATCATCTTTTGACAGAGTTCAGACCATATACTCCAGCTGAATTGCTCGCACTGATAAGGAAGTCAACACCAACATCCTGTATCCTCGACCCGATTCCAACAAAGATTCTTCTTGAGAATATCGACATTCTACTTCCTGTCTTTGTCACCCTTGTCAACTCTAGTCTGGCAAATGGTACAATGCCATCCGTTTTCAAAAAGGCTATTGTCAAACCCCTACTGAAGAAGCCCTCGCTGGACAAAGAGCAGCTATCAAATTACAGACCAGTTTCGAATCTGTCGTTTGCTTCCAAGATCATTGAAAGGGCCGTTTCCAAACGTCTGACAGAACATCTTCAAGACAATAACCTAATGGAGCCCTTTCAGTCTGTGTATCGCCAACATCACAGCACTGAAACTGCTATGCTGCGTGTCATCAATGACTTACGGCTTGGTGTTGACAAAGGAAAAGTGGGTCTCCTTGTTCTCCTAGATCTTAGCGCTGCATTTGATATTATAGACCATTCAATTCTTCTTTCTCGCCTTATGAAGAATTACGGTCTCCGTGATACCACATGGAGATGGTTCCAATCATATTTGACAGATAGATACCAATCCGTCTATATCAATGGGGTATTTTCTGTTCCCGAGGAAATGAAGTTTGGAGTCCCCCAGGGTTCAGTTCTAGGCCCAGTCTTGTTCACTTTATACACTGCTGAGCTAGGTCATCTTATTGAAGAACATCATGTCAACAGGCATTTCTATGCTGATGATAGTCAGCTTGCTTCCCTCTTCAACAGTGAACCGGAAGATGCCAATGATGCAGCGGAACAGATTGCAACATGCTGCAGTGACATCAAAGATTGGATGATTGGAAACAAGCTTAAGCTGAATGATGATAAGACGGAGTGCATCCTGGTTGGGCCGAAGACAAGAGTATCCAAAACCAAACTCCAATCCATTAGAGTTGGGGACTCTGTTGTCAATCTCTCTGAGGATGTCAAAGATCTAGGTGTAGTGTTGGACTCGCAACTGACAATGGAGCGCCATGTTACCCATACATCCAGGACTTGCTACATTCAACTCCGCAACATCGGGAACATCAGAAAATACCTGACCACAGATTCGACAGCAACCCTTGTGATGTCCCTCATCATGACACGATTGGACTATTGCAATAGTCTCCTCGCAGGTGCTCCGAAGAATCTGATAGACAAACTACAGCGAGTACAGAACTCTGCAGCCAGGATTGTCACTCTCACTAAGAAGCACGAACATATCACCCCTGTGCTTAAGGATTTACACTGGCTGCCTGTGAATTGCCGCATCAAGTACAAGCTACTATGCATCGTCTACAACTGTCTCAGTGGCTCAGCACCGAAATACCTTGCCGACCTTCTTCAGGCATATACACCATCAAGAAGCCTACGCTCAAATTCACAACATCTACTGGTCGTACCCAATGTCAAATCAGTGAACTATGGCCATCGATCGTTCTCATTCTCTGCTGCAAAAGAATGGAACAGTCTTCCAATTGATCTGAAAACTTCACCCTCACTGTCCATCTTCAAATCTAGATTAAAAACTCATCTTTTCAAATCTATCTTCTCGAAATGAACGTTGTGCGCTTCGAGCATGCATTGCGCATGGAGTTAATGCGCGATACAAGTGGACTATTATTATTATTATTATTATATACAGTGGATAGCGTCCACATTCACCATAGGCAATTACATTCGGTGTTTGAAGACCAACATTTAAAAAAATTTTACAAGCTATTACATGTACATGTTCAATTTTGTGAAAATTTGAATTTCCCCACACTTCAGCGCCATATAAAAGAATTGGTTGAATTTGTGCATCGAAGATTTTGAAAAAAACAGAATAATCAACAGTGTTTAATCTATATAAATGATAATAGCACTTCTAACAGTGCTCTTTTCCCACGAGAAGATAAATCTAAGATACATTTATTAAATTTACAAGAAGATGAAAAGGGTATGCCAAGATATCTATATGAATCAACTGTTATAACACGTTCTCCTTTATAAAACCATTTTTCATTTTTCGATAAAGGCCCTCCTCTTCTAAACACAACAATATTAGTTTTGTCTAGATTCACTGTTAATCCCCACTTGTCCGCATACGTTTCTAAAATTGATAGCTGTCTCTGAAGACCCGAAACAACATCAGAAACTAAAATCACATCATCAGCAAATAATAACAATATAATAAGATTTCAAGCATATCTGGAAATAACTGGACTCCAAACTTTCCGTGTTCTGATATTTCCAATGATAATTCGTTTATGAAGAACGAAAATAATAGGGGACTCGATATACAACCCTGCCTTAATCCAAGAGGACAATCAAAATAATCAGTTAAAGTGTTATTACTTTTTACACAAGCTTTAACAGAGTTATAAATACCTTTAAGTGCTTTCAGCATCTTACCATTCATACCGGCCGCATATAAGCGCTTCCATAGTTTATTACGATCAATCGAGTCAAAAGCTTTGCGGAAGTCGACAAAGGCAACATATAGTTTCTTTCTTTTCTTTATTAAAGTTTTTTGAATGATAGCATGTAAAGTAAAAATATTCTAAATCCAGCCTGAGTTTCCGAAAGTTTGTCTCGAACGTGTGGCCAGCGCAATCTCCAAGGCCACAGAATCTCCACGAGGTCGCTCTTGATGACAAGTGGGTGTCCTTTGAGGAATACTGCAGTGCCGCTGGTCGCGATCCCATGTCAGTGGACCCTCAGTTCGGGCGAACTTCCTCCTTCATCTGCGTCAGAAGCGTCATCTGAAGGGCGGGACCATCTCTACCAATCTGTCTGCTTTCAACTCGACCCTCGCTGTGAAGACGGACAGGAAGTTCTCCAAGGTTCCTGAGTTGGTGGTCCTCCTCAAGTCTTTCAAGCTGGAGGACCAGAAGCTGAAGTTCCGACCGCCAGCTTGGGACCTCAACGTCATACTCAAGTACCTCCGAGGAGCCCCCTTTCAGGCCCCTGTCAGAGGCCTCCTTTGAACACTTCTCGAGGAAGACTACGTTTCTCCTCTCCTTTGCTACGGCCGCCCGAGTCAGCGAACTCCATGCTCTGGACGTCACTAGGATCCGTTTCGAGCAATCCAGGAAGGGGTCTGTGCACCTTTTTCTATTTCGTCTCCAAGAACCAGCTCCCGGGCCAGCCTGGCAGGACTTTTACCATCCCTCCTCTCTCAAAGATCGTCTCTTCGTCGGAGGTTGAGGAGTTCTCTCTTTGCCCTGTTCATGCTCTTCGAGAGTTTATCGACCGCTCTACTTCTCGTCGTGACACCAGGAAGAGACTTTTTATCCCCTTCTCACCGGTGGTGAAAGGCGAGGTGACCAGGAACACCCCCTCCCTGTGGCTCCGGACTGTTATCCTGGCTGCATGCGACACATCCAGCTTGCCACATCCTGTCGCCAGCAACCTTCACAGAATTCGAGCACTTGCCTCCACCAGGGCTCTTCATCGTACTGCTCCGTTTCAACGATTTTGGAAGGCTGCTTTTGACGATCGACCACTGTCTTTGCCTCACACCACCTCCGGGACCTGGCCGTCGAGGATGTGGAGGGACTGCAATCCTTTGGAACGTTGATGGTAGCCCTACAGCTAGCTGCCCCATCGCCAGATAGGGTAGCTTACGTTTGACTTCGTTACTTCTCACTACTCTTGTTGAGTTGTTTCGTTGTTGACGTCAACAGGGGGTTCTCTGTGCAGCCGTCTTACGGGCGCCCCTCTGGGAGGATGTCATTGAGGACCTTTTTTCTACGTTTGACTTGTCCTTCCTCCTCCCTACTGTCGGATCAGTGGCAACTATTTAAGTTGAGGTAGGTTAAAAATTTATTAAAATCTAAATATTTTAGATATTTAAATACCTACCTCAACTTAAAGGATGAACTCCCGCCCAGCCTCCCCTTCGAACTTCGTTGGACACCTGCCTCGAGAAAGGTAAGTGGCAGCTATTTAAGTTGAGGTAGGTATTTAAATATCTAAAATATTTAGATTTTAATAATATTCATTTTCTTCTCCAGAACCATAAGGCCTAGAAAGCTAAAACTCTGTGTACAGACTCCTTGGCTAGGGAGGATTATAAATTGTAACTTTTGTGGCCCTGTGGCCCCTAATAAGGGACACTGGGGCCATGCTCTTAAAACCTATTTTCATCTTCTTCTCCAGAACCATAAGGCCTACAAAAGCTGCACTTTGTGTACAGACTCCTTGGCTAGTGAGGATTATAAATTGTAGCTTTGGTTGGCCACAGGGGCAACGCCCTAAAAACATGTTTTCTTCTCCTCCAGAAGCATAAGGCCTAGAAAGCTGAAACTTATCGCCTATATACTTTATTTTGGATTGATGATACTGTGGCCCCTACAAAGGGGGAACCACATTGGCCACACTCTACAGCATAATTGGACATGAAGCCTGATGAGCTACTGAGCAGATGGCTCTATTTTTTCACTGCTTGAGGTTTCATTAGTTCTTTTATCACATGTAAATGTCATATATCAAAATGGTGAAGGTCACAATGGAGTGAGCGAGTGTTTTTCAGCTCCGGCAACAATGTTATAATCCTGCTCTTTAAGACGATATTTGGGGCCAAAAAAGTGAGTTGCTTATTTACAGAGTTATTCAGTGCATGTGACTTTTCGAGTTTCACTGAAGAACACGAACACATTGACACAAACTTCAATCGTGAGACACCACTCAGCAAAACAACATGGCGACCCGATCTAGTCATCGTGCTTCGGCAAACACACGCTCTTCAGATGATGTCCCCTCCGATGAGTCAGTAGGCTTTAATGAACTGAAAGAGCTAATACTGGCGTCGGAACGAAATTTGTCCAAAAAAATTGACACTATAAACTCCAATTTACAAGAGGCAATATCAAAGATAGAAGCCGACGTAGCATCTACGAAATCACGAGTCGATGATGCTGAGGACTCTCTCAAACTTCAATCAGACGTTTTTGACAACATCAAAACCTCAATAAATGATTTGCGTGCAGATGTAGATCTCAAATGTAATCAGTTAAAACAGGAGGCTATCCTAAAAGAGCTACACGACAGGAAACCAAACCTTCTGTTCAATGGCATACCAGAAGAGAGAAATGAAGACCCTGAGTCAGTAATAAGGAACATCTTAATAAAAACTTTACAACTTCCCTCCGAAAAAGTAGAACAAATCTACTTTAAATCAGTTCATAGGCTACCCAGACCAAGATACAACGTGGATAACAACGTACCACCAAGACCACCTACCATCATAGCATCATTCCTTTCAATGGCTGATCGCGAAGATGTGTTCAGGGCAAGATCAGCGCTCTATGGATCTCCAATGAACATTCAAACTGATTTACCAAACAGCATGAAAAAGATAAGATCACACTTAAACAAAGCAGCCTATGGCCTAAGAACAAAATACAACATGTACACTAGGATCAGGATCAAAGGAATTGACCTTGTCTTGGAGCAAAAAAAGCCAAGTGACCCACAAACAGCATGGAGAAGGGTCCCTGTGACCATACCTGACCATCTTCTGCAATATTGATAAACTCAGTGAACTGCTATAAAATATTTTAACCAAACCCTTAAATACTCTTCTAATACTTGTCACTACCCATTATGAAAAATATAATACTCCTAGTGTCAATAGAGATGACATGAAAAACTACCATATTCAAAACTATGGTGATGTAAGAACAAGTTCAGTAATTGTATTCTGAGTCTAAATGAGAAATGATTAACTTATTTTATCTGGAATTAGAAGAATATAACATACCATATGACAAAAGTTTGCTGGATGTGATATATTTTGTCATTCATTACACTTCTGAAGCAGAAGTCATGTACTAAAACATTAATGTTATTAACTATATGTTCTTCTGGCTTCATGAATTTTTTCCAATAACTTTGTAAAGAGTTACTAAAAGTCATACTTTTGTGAAAGTATTGAATGCCCATGCACATCCACAAACTCACTTCTTATTACTGTCCACATTTATATATACACAATGATATAGATGCTATGATTATATGATTACAATCTAAGATCTTTATACAATGTAGCTCTATAAATTCATCCAAACAACTTGTTAGAATAATATTTTTGTTTACCATAATTATTTGTGTATTACCTTCTTCTTAAGTTCTTCATAATATCATGAAGTATTTCCACTAACTAAGTTTCACAAAACTTTGACATAAAAGTGCATATGTTTGTTAAAAAATTGCATGTATTTGCATATTTTAAGTTTTCTACAATGGATATTAAGATGAATTATTTACCATATTTATATGTTTACAGTATATGATCATGAGCCTACTGCTAGATTTATGACACATTCCTCCATCAATATGATTGAGCAACCTTACCACATGGATGAAACACAATTAGAAAATAGGCACTTAAATGCATAAATGAGTTTCTCATTTACAACAAATGCTATGCCAAATGCTAAATAATCATCCTTATATCTTGACTGTACATATGCACCAATGTTCATGATTTGGAAAGTTGATAATCACAAAGTGGCCTATTACCTACATGCACTCCTCTGGGATGTATATGTATGAGTATGTATACTCATCATAATGAGTATGTATGTATACGTATGTATACGTATGTATGTGTATGTATTTATATGTATGTACATGTATGTGTGTGTATGTACATGTATGTGTGTATGCGTGTGTATGTGTGTGTACATGTGTACATGTGTATGTATATGTATGCATGTATGTATATGTATGTGTATGCATGTGTATGTGTGTGTATATGTATATCAAGCCACCAACATTATACATTACTTTTATTTTATTTTATTTATCATTTAATGCATGTATTTATGACAGTATCTTGCACTGATGATGTTTCAATTATGACCATTTGATGGTCATACATCATTCTGATTTACTTTAGATTTGTATACATATATATATATATATGTTTTGCACTGTATCCATTTGCCTTATCTCTGATTTGTAAATATTTGTTATTACTATATCATTCTATAATGAAACACACAACATAATAATATGAATAACCACAATGTTAACTTAAACCTAAACAATATACTTCATTAACTCAATATAACCTTTTACAAAATGTTCTTTAACTAGGACAACTGTATCTTCTGATTCATCATAATGTTATAAGTAAAAATGAATAAACTAAATATTAGAAATTAGTCAAAAGAATTAGTGAAAAATAAATCCAATTATAATAGACATACATTAATAGATATAACGAAAAGATATAACAAATATAATCAAATATCAAACCACCAGTCATTATGTATATCCATCATGTGACATTTACAAAACAGCCTGTGTTGAGATGATTAGACATTGATATTGACAAACTGCACGTGCGGCGAATGCGCTGCACGATTACAACAAGGAAATGACACGTCTCGCACTACAGATCAACTTCGAATTCAAAACTGGATAATGATTACTTCTTTCATGGCCACAGAACAGAAATATACAGGATTATACATGGCCGGAACACTTACTGTACAAATGAAGGTAATTATCTATATTTTCTATTCGCTTTCTCCAAAATATTCCCATCTACTCTCACCGCCTTATCATAAAACCTTTCTCCATACACAACTTAACGCACATTACAGTTCACTCATAACATGTAATACACAATATCCACCATAATGTATGACACACTGAAAATAATATCCTGTAATTGCCAAGGCCTGAATAACAAGCGTAAGCGAACTGACGTATTTAATCATCTGAAAAATAAGAAAGCCCATATATATTGTCTTCAAGATACACATTTTACAAAAGAGTTAGAAATCAAAATTAATGAAGAATGGGGTACAAAATATTGCTATTTCAGCTCTTAAAGAAGCAATGCTAGAGGTACAGCGATACTTTTTAATGACAATTTTGATTGCACAATTGAAGAAACGCGATTTGATGTAAATGGTAATTACGTAGCACTAAAACTAAATTTCTCGATAAGACAATATCTTTAATCACAATTTACGGACCAAATACGGACACTCCAGAATTCTACGAAAATCTCATATCAATTATTACTGAATTACAATCCGACAGTTTCGCTATATGCAGAGATTGGAATTTTGTCCAAGATCCACAACTAGACTATTTTAACTATAAAAATATAAATAATATCAAAGCAAGAGAGACTTGGTTAGATTTTATGGAAGAAAATGATTTAATAGACCCATGGAGGGAACAAAATCTTGATAGTAAGCGTTACACATGGAGACAGAAAACTCCTGTCAAGCAAGCAAGACTAGATTTTTTCATTATATCCAAAAATCTCGAGTGCTCTGTCCAGGAAACAGGCATTGATGCAGCATATAGATCAGATCATTCTATTACCTGGATAAAGCTAAAGTTAAGCGATATAGAAAGAGGCAAAAGCTACTGGAAATTTAACAATTCCTTACTTTATGATAAAACATATGTTGAAGAAACTAAACTATTGATCGATGAAACAAAAGAAATGTATAAATCATATATAGATGAAGATGGTAAATACATCTTCAAAATCAATGACCAACTATTTTTTGAAACCTTACTATTAATGATAAGAGGACATACAATAAAGTATTCATCGTATAAGAAGAAAGAAAACATGAAACTCAAACAAAACCTTGTAAAAACAATCGATGAGCTTGAAATAGAACTTGACGCATTAAATGACATTGACTCTAAACAAAAACTGCAACACAAACTAAAAGATGCAGATGAGCAATTAGAAATTATTAATAAGAATGAAATCGAAGGGATACTCTTGCAATCTAAAGCCAAGTGGAATGAAGAGGGTGAAAAACCAACAAAATATTTTCTATCGCTAGAAAATAGAAATTTCTTAAACAAAGCAATACTTAAACTTGAAAATGAACAGAAAGAAATTATTAATAAAAAGGATGACCTAATCAATGAAACTAAATCTTTTTATTACAATCTGTATCATAGGAAACCATGCGATAAAGTAAACCTCTCAGAATTGCTTAAAGACATCAAAGTCCCAAAATTATCCAAAGAATAACAATCAGAGTTGGAAGGAAAGCTTGAATATGAAGAAGTATTAAAAAATCTGAAAAATATGAAAAATAACAAAAGTCCAGGCTCATCTGGATTTACTGTCGAATTTTTCAAATTTTTCTGGTCAAATATCCATGAATATCTTATCAGATCACTAAACTTAGCTTATGAAAAAGGAGAACTATCACTGACTCAAAAACAAGGTATTATTACCTGTTTTCCCAAAAAAGGCAAATCTAAACATTTGCTCCAGAACTGGAGACCAATCTCTTTACTAAACGTAGCATATAAAATTGGATCATCAACTATTGCAAATCGAATAAAAACCGTATTACCGTTTATAATAAACGAAGATCAAAAAGGATTTATGTCTAATAGATATATTGGTGAATGTACTCGCCTAGTTTACGATATAATTGACTACACTGAATATATGAATAAACCAGGAATTCTACTTCTCATCGATTTTGAAAAGGCGTTTGATTCTGTTGACTGGAATTTTATTCAGGAAGTCTTGAAGTTCTTAAATTTGGGTAAATCTATCAAGAGATGGATAAACACCTTTTTTAATAATATACAATCATGCGTCGTTGTCAATGGTTTTCTTTCAAATTATTTTGACATATCAAGAGGATGTCGCCAAGGCGATCCTATATCCCCATATATATTCCTTCTCTGCGCCGAAATTTTAGCAATAATGATAAGAAACAATGATAAAATAAAAGGGATAAAAGTTGGAGATACGGAATATCTTATTTCTCAGTATGCTGATGACACCTCGCTTATATTAGATGGTACTGAAAAATGCTTACAGGCTACATTAGAAACCTTAAACAAATATGCCTCATTTTCAGGTTTAAAACTAAACGTCAACAAAACACAAGTAATATGGATAGGTTCAGAAAAAAATTCAAAAAGAAAATTTTGCAGAAACTGGAATTTAGATTGGAGCAATGATTCCTTTACACTTCTAGGTATAGTATTTACACACAACCTCGCGGAAATGGTTGAGCGCAATTACAAAGACAAACTTAAGCTGTTAAAGCAATCCATGAATCAATGGCTAACCAGAGATCTAACTCCCTTAGGAAGAAATGTTATATTGAAAAGCCTACTATTACCAAAACTTAATCACCTTTTCGCAGCCCTACCTAATCCAAGCGATCAAATGATTAAAGAAATTGAACAACTATGCTTCAGATTTATATGGAGAAACAAACCCGACAAAGTTAACAGAAATACTATCACTAAGAACTATGAAGATGGTGGAATAAGAGCACCAGATATTGTAAGTGTTATTCAATCGCAAAAAATATCATGGATCAAAAGATTAGCAAACTCTGAATCCAAAATAAAAACATTGTTATACGCTCATACACAACGAGACATAAACAGTGCCATACAGACATGCGAAACACACTTACTAGAATCCGTTATAACACCCAAAACTAATCAATTATCAAAACCTATAAAACCTTTAACATACCGAGGAAAATGGCAAAATGAACTGAAAGAACACATTGAAGAAGAAACTTGGGAAAAAATTGAAAAAATATCCTTTAAACCGTTTAACAGTGTTAAGCTATCCTGGTTCCAATACAGTATAATTCATAGGTTTCTGCCAACAAATGATTTGCTTATGAAAATGAAATACATAGAATCTAATAAATGTTCTTTTTGCAAATCCGATGTAGAATCAATATTACATCTATTATGCGAATGTAAATTCGTTAAGAGTATATGGAAAGAAATAGAAAAATGGATATATGAAAAAAACGGTACAATAATTACATTTTCCAGCAAAAATATTATCTTCGGATATTGTGAAAAGAGAAACTTTGTTTTAAATCTCATCACATCAGTTGTAAAATATAACATTTTCAAAATGAAACAAAGGGATAGATTGCCAAACTTAAAACATATAAAGGAAGATATTAAAACTATGTACTTCGTTGACCGCTATAATTCGTATTCAGAGTGCAAATATGATGATTTCACTAAGTTCTGGTCCATATGTCATAATCTTTTTTGAATACTGCTGATTTTTCTCAACTTTATTATTGTACCTAACCACAAACGTGATTGTGTAAATACCTATGTACTGCTTGTGTTCACATTGTTTATTAACCTGTAATTCATATTCAATGTTTCTTTGACCTACTGTTGTTATGAAATGAACTGTATAAATGACTTGTAATGATGGAGAAAAAAAAAAAAAAAAAAAAAAAAAATCAAAATGACGACAATTCAATGCCGTTTGTAACAATGTATTTTTCTTGGAAATCCGCACAAGGGTTAAGGTGTGCTCCTCTTATCTGTGCAAACAATGTTATTCCGTGCCCCGGGCGATGCGTGCGGCTGTGGGCAGTTAGTGCCGCATCATGATTCTCGCTCTCGGGCGAGCACAGGAATAATAAGGTGTTCTGATGAGTTTTGTTCATTGTGTTATAGGTGACAGAATGTTGTGAAACTTTGTACACCGTTTGATCCACCATTTAGACCACTTTAAAAAAAAACAAAAAACATTTCAATGAACCGCAGAAAGTAATTATGAGCCTCAAACTGAGAAAATTCTTGGTGCAGAAAACCCGGGTATTGCCAAGAGTGCTTACAGTCGATTATAGCTTTATCGGGAAAGTTAGTTTCCTCACTCCGAGTTCGCCTACACAGCTTACGGGCAATGTTATCGGCAGCCGTGATATTCCATGAATAGCATTGTAAGGGTTAATGCGATATCTCTTGAACAGTTGCACCAAATGTCTTCAAATTTGGTCATAGCCTACATTTGGGATTACACCAGTTACTTTTGGTGACCTTGACCTTAATTAATGTTTCTGTTTTCTGGTAATAATTGGCTTTTGGCTGGTAGAAAAAAGCCAATATTCGGTATTTAAGATATGCTGCCTGCCACCATGACCGATTAAAACTTGCATCCATTAAAATATTTTCTGAGCAACTTGTTTGCAAAATAACCAAATGTAATGTCAAGGAAAACTAAGTCTAAGTTATATCATCAGTTTAGACAACTAGCATATCTTAATTCAATAAAGAACCTTTATATCATTATGAAGATGAATACCAAACAGCTGTGGGAGTTGAAAACATGTCTACTTATCATCACTGACTTTTGAAACATACTTTTTTTGGCTTTGGAAAAATAAAGCTGATTGTCAAAGTGAACCTGACTCAGGCAGTCAGTCTAAACATGAAGAGCCCATTTCTGTGTAGGGATTGTCACATGACAAAGTTTAGGTATAATCAAAGGTTAACATAATTGTTGCATTATGTCTTCTATTATAAAGTTTCAAATCATACATTATCTTCTAAAAAAGAAATATTCAACAAGTTAGTTTACTTTTAACATGTAACTCAATAGACAGCAAAAACCTGCCACCCCTCCATGATAATATCCCTTTACAAGCACCAACTTCTGTAACTAGGTCAACATTTTGATTGACATGTCAAGGCCATCTCACACTGACTGACAAATATGTTAGTCTTTTGTTTTGATTCAAATAGGAATTAATATTCCTCTGAGGTTCTGAATAATAAAATAATCACAGCTGTAATTTTCATGGAGTTTTCAAGACATATTTGAATCTTATACTTATTGACAGAACCTAGCACAACAATCAAAGATGCATTGCATAAACATATATAAGCATATATTGGAAATTATTCAAGCATCAAAAGCTTCAAGTCATCTGCAGAAAAATACTATGTAATATATGGTTTTTATATTAAATAGGATTTCGATTTTAGATTTCAGCCATGTATGGTATTCAACATTGAACCGGTCGGGAATATTGCTACACATAAATATCAGGAATATGAAGAGAAAGATCGGATTGAGAAGTTTTTGTTCTGTTTTCTTTGGTTTCATTTTAAAATACTTGACCGGTAAAATTTACAAATGTCCCGTAATTTTCATGCTTTTGGATAGCGATGTCCGGCTGTAAAAAAAGCCAGCAGAAACACTGCCTAAATTTCAAGGTTACCACTATGTCCACTTATAAAACTCTTGTTAACGTGATATCTCATGAACTGCTGCACAAATTTCAAATTAGGGGAATTATGCAGACACCAATAAGTTTGGATGACCTTGACTTTATTTTCCAGGTCACCAAAGCACTTTTCCATTTGAAACTCTTATTAATGCCATATCTCTTGAACCATTCTACTCAATGCCAATGGGAATAAAGCATTTGTTTATTGTGACAATTATTTCGAAATATCTCAACAGCGAGGGACATTGCCATTGTTACTGGCAAACACTTTTTGAATCACAGTTGTCAGCCTTGTCAAAATGAAAATTGAAGTCTCCAACTCTGATCAGATGACCTTTCTTTTGAAGAACAGTTTCAAGTAATTTACACTTTTCATTGAAGAAATCAGTATTAGACAAATTTTGTGAAACAGGAGGATGATAGAGGAGAATAATGGGGATAGTTGTGACATCAGGGTCATAGATTTTTAGTTATAGAATAGAAAAATCCATTCAACCAGTCAGTACTGTGATTTTAGTTGCTAACTGGTTTAAATAACGTAACGCTTAAAATCATACTGTCCCAATTTTGACCCGATTTCATATCAAAGTAAACACGAATCCTAAACAGTACCAAGCACTAATTTTCACCTGTTCAAAACAATTAATGAATTATTGTTAATTTCTTCCGTTAACCGACGCGCTATTTTTAGACATCATGTGCCGTTTCCATATAAGGAAAGTTCTAAACGGCCTTGACCTTAATATCAGTGAGGACGGAACCAAGTTTATATATATTCATTCACTATCCAGAACGAGGCTAAGCCCGCATTATCAAGCAACAAGAACCCGGAAGTGGCTTACCCGACCACGACATGCCACTTAAAAAGTTCGTTTTATGTCATTTTGGAACATTTATTTCTAGATAAAGATTTTACATAATCTAAAGCAATATCTATATTTTCTATATACCAAAAATATGTTCATTTATTATTTAGGATACGGTGAAACGACGACGGTCACCAACGTAAAGTTTTGGTCTTTTCAAAAGCGTGACATCGGAGTCAGATTGTGTATCTTCGAAACTTCATTGCTGATTTCTTTTCAACATAAGCATCAACATTTAAAAAAAAGATTTATCAAATGATGACTTGGACTAATAATTTTTGGGTTTCCCCCCGATGTATCTCTGTTACTGTTATTCAAACCGCATGCCTTCGGTAACAGTTGATTTTGACAATCATGGACCAAGTGACTCCATTGCATAATTATGAGACTGACTAATTTGAGTGAAAGTTGTTACTGAAGAGAAGTTTTCCAAGGTGAAATATATGATATACATCAATATTATTTCCAAAAGATATCTACTTAGCTAGTTAGAAAATCGAAGTCGGCCTACAAGATGAATACAGTGAAAGTTATATCAGTCACACCCAGATAATTCAATTTGCCAACTGAAATGTCATTTGAATATTTTTTCAAATAAACAAATATATCAAACAAGATAAGTAATTTTAAGAAATATTAAATTTATTTAGATATTGATTAGAGCAAAATTGTAAAGCTATCAAATTCAATTCCAAAGGACATGATTAGAATATAATAAAGCATGATATTCATTTGTCATTACTAAATAGAAGACATTTCCAGATAATAGTAATCATGTATGAAAGTGTTGTATCTACCAATGAGAACCAATCTCATGTCTAATATATTGAATCAATATTTGTTTTCACATGAATGATTTGTAATATGATTAATGTATAAAATTCTTTACATTGTAGAATTAACCATGCTTTAAAATATTATGTATGTATTACAGATATGACAAACATAGGTCAAAACATTTTAGGTAATTCATTGTGTAATTTTGCATATCACTCTCAATCCACAATCAGAAGGTAAAATTTGAATTTTACTGATGTTCATTTAGAATCATTGAGTGTGAAATTTTATTTTTAAAGTAAGTTTATTATAAATTGAAAGCTTTCAAATCAAATCAAATCAACACAATTTTTTCAAACTATTGAAAAGGTAAAGTTAATATACCTTGGATGGAAATCATAAAAGTATACAAATTCTAAATCAAAACATTAATTCCAGACTGACATTTTTATGATATTGAGCTATATTCAGAATGCAAAAAAAATCATCATAATTTTAATAATCATTTCTTGAACTCTCTAAGTATGATTAAATCTTTACATTTAATTTGACCAAAAGTAAAAACAAATACCTCTAAAAATTATTAATGATTATGAAAAGAGGACCAGTGTTGAAAAAAAGACAACCGCATAAAAATATTGTTGTTTTGTCAGATATCAATGCAATTTTGAAAAGCATAACTGATCATACCCAAATTGCTAACATTAATTGATTCATAAATACAATATTTTTGATAATGCAAATTTAATTACCCTTCTTACTATGGACATTTACTATAGTCCCTAACAAAACAAAAATAATTCATGTCATATTCATTTTAATTTTTATGCATTTTTTTTACACAGATTAGCCTAATGATTTTGCAATGGAAGGGAATATAATTTTAGAGTGGGACATCATCTGTCCTTAAATCAGGAATAAGTTTGCATGAATAGAAATAACTTTCTGGTGTAATTAAAAAAAAACTGCACTGCACAGAAAAAAATTCATTCATTCATTCATTCGAGCTTAGGTTTTTTTAATAAAACAGAAGAAAAAATGTTCCTTACGGTGATCACCAGAAAAGATTTTGTTCAATGTGTCATTTGTAAAGCGCAAGTACAAATGTGAAAGATAATACCAGTATGTCCAGTGAAATGAAGGTAAAATATCCACATACAAATTTTAAAAAAAAGAAAGAAGATAAATATAAAGTTTATACCATGTTATATATTGTATCTAAAAGTGTAGATTACTTTTTCTTAATCTGTAACTAATCGTGTGAGCTGATTAATTGATTACTTGACTATTTTGAATTGCTTTTTTAGACCCTAGAATTTAAGAATGTCAATATCTATGATTTAAATAATCAATTACAGGTATTCATCTACCTATGTAAGAACCTTGTGTATGTTTTCTGGATTATCAAATTAGGAGTTGATGATACTATAAAGAGGATATTAATTGAAGATTGGGGATGTGTATGTGTTAAGAAAAGGGAATTTAGGAAAAGTTCTCATCAAATTTTAGTGTTTTAGACCAATGCTTAAAATACAAGTATTTGCCTTGTGGCATTGAGTCACAATGTAAGAGTCAAAAGTTGTGATGTGTTTTAATTTCATGACAATTTGAAAATTATCAATGAATAAAATCATTGATGTAAATATTCAAATTGAATCAAAGCTATCATATATGTGTTTCTATTTTCTATAAAACAGATTGTATTTTTTTCTGACACAACTTAAAAACAGCCACTATGGTTATTTGCCTTAACCCCCCTTTTCAGGAACTAAATTAAACTAAATAGAATCTAGGACTGTCAGTTGGTGCCAGGGGCTTTTGGACATTCTGCTGTTGAGTCATGGATGATCTTTCTCTGAAGATATGTTGAGTACAAAATGTATCAAACTATGTGAACACACCTGTTTCATTCATTATACTGTGTACAAGGTGATTGGTCCCATCAAAATCCTAAGAAATGTTGTACTTCACCAAAAGAAAAACTTTAAATACATACACACTTAAAGAAATCATGAAACCTTTAACTTAATTTAGGTTTTGTTGGCATTGGAAATTGATAATCATGCTAACATGTACCTAAAAAACTTAATTAAAATTATCATTTGTGATTCATCTGTCAAAAAAGTTTGACACATCAAAACACATTTTAAACATAAGTCTTTTTTTTCTTTTAAACAGTCTTAAATTTAAGTAACAAAATAAATTGACTTTTCGTTAACTTTTTGGATTATTTAAATGCAGTAAAACTTGTGATACAGATACATGTATGTGTCTCTTGTCAGCCATTACATTACTATTGTGTCTACCTACATGTGACATCTTACATCTTACATTTTGACAGGACTGTTTTGTGTACCTTTCTCAATGGCAGTTGCAAAAGCATCATAATGATAATTGACATGAACTCTTAAAAATAAGAGCCATTGGTTCTGTAGCTCATCAAGCATAAATATGAAAGATTATACAACAGATTTACCTAATAAGAGAAATTGAAAAGGGAGAAAAAGATTAGCCCGGTCAATTATTACAATATTTATTTATAATAAAGTATTGAAGACAGATTTTAAAACCCCAGCTTCCTAATTAATTGTATATACAACAAACTAATTTATTTTAAATCAGATCTTTTATTTTGTTTATGTTTAATGAAGCGCAAACACACATCCCATTAGTTAATGCCAATAATGTATCTTCTCATTTGGCTTGTTTTCTTCAAGTGGTCCTCCCTGAAAACATCCCATCACATCATCTGTCTAGGAAAGTACTGTCCCAAGTCACATCTTCCCCTTTTCACTTCTCTTTCCTTTTGAAAACCCTTCAAACAAAAAAATTAACATAATACACGATAGAAATAAAAAATTAGTCATACCAGTATTGTAATGTTGATAATAAACTCTTCAGGTGCTTATAGATTGTTGAAAAGATAAAAGTTTGATGAAATTGATGTCTTTAAATTCCCAGTTTTTTATCTTTAATAGAATAGAGCATAGAATGGTGTTATCAACAAAACCAACATGAGAGTCAATGGCTCTGTAACTCATCAGGCTTTATTTCATTTATAAAATGCATGGTGAATTTGGGTAAAACGCCTCTTTCAAGTTAATTGTCTTTTCTATCACTGCTAGTATTATGGCAGGGAGAAAGATTGCAAAACTATTGTAGCTATGCAATCAAGAGGCCCATGGTTCGAATCCCGTCAGGTGCTCTGCAGTCTGTAGTAGAGAGCTGCTCTACGAGCAGTAAGGTTTAGGTGCAATTCTAAACTGAATTTCAGTGCAGTTCCGACCATGGTTCGCTAGTTCCAGCTCATGCTTGCAGGTTTCACTGCAATGCATAGCTACAATGGTGTTGCAGGCTTTTTCCCTAAAAAGCAAACAATTAATTTGAACATAGCATGGACGGTGTTCTTGCACTTTCAGATTTAATTTTGAATTGTTTTAGCATTTATATATGGTTAACTAACATACCCTATATTAGCTACCCTATATAGTTAACTCCTTCAGAGATTCCATGCTGTCTTATCATGCAGGGTTGTGTTTCTAATTTCTCTGTCCTCCTCACTGTTAGTGGTTCTCATCACCCTTGTCCATTCTGTAACATTTTCAGCAGAAACATTATATATCGAACACACAAATCACAAACAATCCTATAATACAAAGTCTGTTGAGAGTTTCTATTTCATACAGGCTCTAAGGAAATACAGAGGAATACAGACAATTTTTAAGCAGATTTGATTACATCGTTAATCTGATTTATAATGTGAATACAGTAATTAAGACAAACTATCATAATTCCTTTGGTTAAAATAGGTCAATAAAAATAGGATTGATATTGATCTTAATATAATAAAAATTAGTAAAAGAAGAATAACTATTCTAAAAAGAGATGAAATGATTTTAATTATTATCAGTTTAATACACATGTTCATGTCAATCTCACCAGAATTGATTCAGCACCGCCATCAAAAGAATCAAGTGAATCCAGTTTAGCACTACTACTGGAAACTGGTTCCCACTGACCCCAATCTGTTATAACAAAATGTAAAGAAGAAATAATGATTAACTTGAAAGGATCAGGGATAAATTTACCTGCGAGGCCTGCTTCAAATACTCATAAAATTTAGAAAGAACTCATAGAAATTTAAGCTGTGAGTTCTTGGATGCAAAGTTTTTTTTGTGATACTATGTGCTTACTTATTAGGACTCATTTAAATCAGCTAGGACTCACAAGACTTTTAGTAGCGAGTCCCTTGACTCAGAGGGTCCTATCTGTAGATTGATCACTGAAGGATATTAAAAAAAAATATCAATAAAAACAAAAGTAAGAAATATTTATATAAAGTTTGTTTTTGTGTACTTAAACAAAAGAAATATTTACATGAATTAAAATCACATAAAATGCACATTAATTTCAATTGTTGAACTGATAAGAACAAAATGCATCTTATTGGTAAAAGATATAGCAATTAATTAAAGTCCTTTGAGGTTTATCCTAATTTAGCCCAATCTTAATTATATATTTTGTGTGACTGAAAACTTTTTACAAGGAAAACAATTATGGTAAATAATCACTTGTAAAGACAAACTAGTGTAACTTAAATACAATCAAAATAAAAACATACATGTATGCTTATCATCAAATCAGTCATTTACATAAAAACAATCTTGATACATATTATAGATATGATTTATTAAGACATTAAAATATGTTGATAAAAAAGTAAAAGAAAGACTAAAACAAACATTAAATTACCTTCTCTTCTAATTAAAGGAGCGACGATAAAGATTTTTCACAGAAATACAATACACATATCTTAAGGTTTTTTACAGAATAAAACATTTACTTTTGATAAATATTCTTTTGTTTGGGCAAAATAAGCAATTTCAAAGTTAACATTACTTATCACAATACAAAGAATGTATCACTATACATGTATTGTCACTATTCACCAATAAGAGTGTGAGTGTGGAGAGTTTTGACAAAATATCAATACATCGAGAATCTTGATACCCCAACCTGGCGATATAAGTATTGTTATATGATATCTGTATTGTGATACTTATCGTTAACTTAAAACTTCTTACTAAGCCTAAAAATATTAGGATTTTTGTCAAGTTATTGTTTTTTCTCTCTCAAATACCCTGAAAATAATATATTGTGACATGTCTAATATAATTGTCTATCATATTGAATCATATCGTTCTTTAATACTATAATACGTATCATATCGTGACAGGTATGTATCGTCACAACTCTAATTTCATCATGTTTCAGACTTTTATCTAGGCCTAATGAGGGAATCCAAGACTTGAATATTTGGTGATCATGAATATTCATAAAATTTACTAAACACTCAACAAATGAACATAGAAAATGATGAAGCATTAAGAAAATAAAATAGTTTTTAAAAACCCAAAATGTTTTCATGATTTTGGAAAGTATTAGTAAAATATTTCTAAGTATCATTGAGTCATTTTTATTTTTTCAAAATTATCACAATCACTATTATCTATGCAATTGTAAATTGATAACATCCATATAGATACTAAATAATATTAATATTATGACAATTGGGTCCAACCTTATTCCAAATGTCATGCCCCTCTAGAAAACATCCCCTTCCTCCGTGTTTTGATCTGTGAGCAGCTGGTGAGTGGGATCACTCAAGTCAAGCAAGACATTTCCTCGTGAGACGGTTCAGGCCTGAAATAAACGTAAATAGGTAGCTAATACACATTACATAACGATCGTTCCTGACTTTTTAAAAATTATATCATGCTCGATTCGTGGAATTATATTATTAAGAAAAGACTGATTTAAAAAAAAATTGTGGTAGTCGAAAAGGTGACTATACAGCTTGCTATCCGAGAAAAGATCTAGAGCATTCGTGCCAAGTTTCGGTTTAGGCCGATCTAGGGCAAACTGTCACTTCGTGTTGTCGACGGGATCCCCGCAATATATCTTAAGTTCATAGAAAAGGTGATATCTTACCATGCAGCTAGAAGTCGCTCTGTTGGAATCTCGTTGAGTACTCAGTATTAACATCAATGGTCTCCCTCACTATTTTCTATCGCTCAAATTGAGCCCGCTGACTAACTCGACCGATGGCAGCCATATTGCAAAGGTATTTTTAGCGCAAGCGAACGCGCTAACCAGTTATGTGAGATTTTCCTTCAATCTGGGCATGCGCAATGCTCTTTGACCTAGAAAAGACCTACAGCCAATTTCCGCTGGCCACTAGCGGGATTTTTAAATCCGCTCTAATCGCTCTTTTTGTGAACAATCAGTGTGTAGAATTAGTCTAAATCGATTATACAAAGTATGTTCTTTCATTTTCTGCAATAAAAATTTTTTCCCATTGGGTCAATGTTAAAGGGGACAGTATGATTTTAAATAAAAAAATATCACCTTCATTTGATGTTGTTTGTATGAGTAGTTACATTAAGAAATATGTAAAATATTTCTGCACTTATGGATTTGGCTTTATTTGAGAACAACAGCAAAATTCAATGAATGCTGATAAATTCTTGTTAGAACTTGTGTTTAGACCTGGAGTAAATAATTATACTAATCAACCCAGACAAACAAAATTATGTTTGTTTATATTTTGTTTGCAAAGGTAACTTTAATGAAAATTAATTTCATTTCCAGCTTGTTCGTAAATGTTACCAACATATTAGGCTTTTGTACTTGCCGCATTATTTCTATTCAGACCAAACTATACATAAACACAATATGCTCATGTTAATTAAAAATCAGGATATTGTCCAGATATTACAAATGTTTATACACATTGCAATGAATTTTTTGCAGGCAGCTTGGAAATCTTCCCAGCTACAGACACAGAATTTAGATTTACATTTTTGATTCTTATTAAGAAAACTGCATCTCATTTAAAAGCACTTTGCAACACACCTGCTACGTTTAACATGGCCGTCAATGGGCCTTTCGAATCGCCAGTTGTACATGCGATGTTTCAACAAGTTTCATTATGTCTCCCCCCGAAGGGTCGGGAGACATATTGGTTTTAGCTGAGTTCCAGTCGGCATTGGCATTCCCATTTCGTTTTCGGAGCATATCTCTAAACTATGTGACCGATCATCACCAAACTTGGTATACTGTCTCTCCATATCATGTAGATGTGCCTTTTGAAGGTAATATATTTTTTTAAATTTTTTAATTATAACATTTTTAGCTCATCAGCGTCCATCCGTCCGTCCGTCCGTCCGTAAACTTTTCACATTTTCGACTTCTTCTCCAGAACCAATGACTCTAGAGAGCTGAAATTTGATGTGCAGACTCCTTGGCCAATGGGGATCTAAATTGTAGATTTTGTGACCCCATGACCCCAAATGGGGTCACAGGGGTCAAAACCTTAAAAACCTATTTTCATCTTCTTCTCCAGTTCCATAAGCTCTAGGGAGCTGAAATTTGATGTGCAGACTCCTTGGCCAATGGGGATTCTAAATTGTAGATTGTTGACCCAATGACCCCACATTAGATGGAAGTCTATGGCAAATTTATGTCTCCTTGAATATTTTAGTGTGGACTTCTTTCACTGTCTGATATTGGCGATCTAGAAAGTGTTGAATAATAATACATTTGTTTTGTAATTTTTATATAGGTTTTCTTGCAATAGGTAACATCCGTTTCATTTTTAGCTCATCTTGCCTGTATAAAGCAAACTTGATATGATGCCTAATGAGCTACAGAGCCAATGGCTCTATTTTTTACTCCAATTCTGACGTTATTGTTTTGTGGCTATTTTGTACCTGTGGCCATATTGACTTTAAAAATTGTAGATTTTGTGACCCCATGACCCCAAATGGGGTCACAGGGGTCAAAACCTTAAAAACCTATTTTCATCTTCTTCTCCAGTTCCATAAGCTGTAGGGAGCTGAAATTTGATGTGCAGACTCCTTGGCCAATGGGGATTATAAATTGTAGATTTCATGACCCAATGACCCCAAATGGGGTCACAGGGGTCAAAACCTTAAAAACCTATTTTCATCTTCTTCTCCAGTTCCATAAAGTCTAGAGAGTTGAAATTTGATGTGCAAACTCCTTGGCCAATAGGGATTCTAAATTGTAGATTTCGTGACCCCATTGACCCCAAATGGGGTCACAGGGGTCAAAACCTTAAAAACCTATTTTCATCTTCTTCTCCAGTTCCATAAGCTGTAGGGAGCTGAAATTTGATGTGCAGACTCCTTGGCCAATGGGGATTATAAATTGTAGATTTCATGACCCAATGACCCCAAATGGGGTCACAGGGGTCAAAACCTTAAAAACCTATTTTCATCTTCTTCTCCAGTTCCATAAAGTCTAGAGAGTTGAAATTTGATGTGCAAACTCCTTGGCCAATAGGGATTCTAAATTGTAGATTTCGTGACCCCATTGACCCCAAATGGTGTCACAGGGGTCAAAACCTTAAAAACCTATTTTTATCTTCTTCTCCAGTTCCAAAAGGTCTAGACAGCTGAAAAGTTGTGTAAACTCTTTGGCCAATTAAGATTCTAAATTTTACATTTGGTTACCCCTTGACCCCAATTGGGGTCACAGGGGTAAAAACCTTAAATTATTTCCATCAAAAGTCTGATGAGCTACAGAGCCCATGGCTCTATTTTTATATTCATTAAATGTCAATTCATATTCTAATCTATCTCTCAAAGCTGCCTGATAGAAAGGCATTATGTCTCCCTATCAAAGTTGTAAAGTTATTTTGGTGGTAAACACTGTCTGAAGGTATGATTAATAACTTAATATACGAAAGTAATATTTAAGAAATAAAGTTCGCTCTACCCCAATGTGTTTTGTAATAAAGTATAGTTTTGCCCTGAACTATTATAGTTAAAGCACGAGGACAGTAGTCCGTTGTAATAGTTCAGGGCAAAACTATACTTTATTACAAAACACATTGGGGTAGAGCGACCTTTATTTCTTTTCTTAGATACCAAACTTATTTGTAGGGAAGTATAAACATTCTTATAATTTCAAATTAAAATATTGTTAAAATAACTTAGATTATATATATCCATGAACAGGGCTAACTGCTGGCTATTCCATGTTTAGAACTCCCCCCCTAATTCAAAAATATTGTTTATTGGTGAAACAGTTGATTATGTTAATGTAGCAGTTTTATTTTCACATTTAAAAAGTTTAAAATTTTATTTTCTTGTTATTTTTTCATTGTTCAAACAAAACAAAAATATCAGACAACTCATGTTTAATAAAACGTTACTTTTGAACAGTCAAGTTGTGCGATCATGCAGTGCGGGCCACACTGCCCATATAAGGCTTATCACGTGAATGACATTCCACAAAGAATTATGGGTATTCTTTGTCAGGAAGCGTGGTAGCCTAGATCATTCTTTTTTTTTTGATGGTACCACCGCTAATATTAGCTGACTGGAGGAGCGGTACACCATGAAAAGGAGTACAAACTGTATTGGTTGAGCTATTGCCCTTTCTCAAAACGTGAGTTATCTTCCTTGACGGCCGCTAATAAAAAACAACTGCGCATGTCTCAATATGGGCTCTTCGCCTTCCGGGATGTACAGCGTAAAAATGGCACCTAAGCCACAATATCGCTGCATTTGTAGCAACAACAGTCGAACAGTTATCAATGGAAGAAAGATATCTTTACAACGATTCCCTGTTGATACAAAATTGAGACGAGTGTGGTTACAGTGATGCAAACTTATTCGTTTAGATTTCCATTATAGTAGAAATGACAGCACAAGGTTATGTTCTGAGCACTTTGTGGGTCAGCAAGGACCAACAAAACTCCATCCATTACCAAGTGTATTTCCAAACAAGACATTCACAACATCGGTAAGTTTTAATATTTATGAATAACTACTAAAAAAGTGTCGATTAATTATCAACGTTTTTTTCCCCTTAAAATTCCTTTACAAAGTTTGTAGAATGTAACAAAATTTCTTAAAGAATCAATCTTATGGATTTAACGTTTATATACACTCAACTGTACTGTATAGGCCCAATTGTAATTGTGATGTTGATTTTGAATGAAAAATTATATTAAAATGATAAGCCATTGGCAAGTCTTGGATATTCGTAAAAAAAATAACAACTATATCAAATTGATGTATTTTGGTGAGATTCTCTACATTTCACAATTAGGCCTAGATCAGTAAAGTTGTTTTTTTGCGCTTTTTAATTTGACAGTCAATTTATTAGTATGCAATCTTTACCGATGGCAATAATTGGCAATTTGTATTTATAAATCAATTATAAATAAAAGATAATATAGATATTTTTTGTGTAAGATTTCCACCCCATTGTTTTCAGAATGTTCAAGCTGCAACCAGTGATGTTCCAATTCTTCAAGATGAAGACATGAGTGTTGATCCTGAAACTGAAGATACAAGTGTTTGTGCTTCAACAGATGATGCTTTTCTACCTGGAAAGTCATCAAGGCTTGAACTGTCTCTCAGTTTACATGATTACTGTGGTTCCCAGAAAGTTTCAAGTCGTTATGTTAATCAGTGCACTCAGACATTATCAGATACACCTGTACATAAAAGTATTTCAGATGGTCCACAGACAGATACGGCTTCATGTGCCACTATGAGTTGTAACGCTAGCACACAGACAGAGGCTCTGCCAACAGAAAGTATCGATATTCAAGTTGACAAACCAATGCTTGTATATGAAGATATCAGAAAATCAGATGAAAGTATCATTGCATTTGAGGCTATGTTTGATGAGATGTACAATGATGAACAAATTTACACAGAACAGATGGTGGAAGGCCTCATTCCTTGAGACAGATTGATGAATTCTTCATGATTCTTATGAGACTAAGATTAGGCCTGTTGCTTGATGACTTAGCATATAGGTTTAGAGTTTCACGTGCCACATGCAGCAGACTTTGTAATAAATGGGTTGATTATTTGTATGTTCAACTCTCATGTTTGATACAGTGGCCGAGTAGAGATAATGCCAATGCAACTATGCCAGATTCTTTCAGGAAAAATTATCCAACTACTAGAGTAGTTAAAGATTGCACTGAGATTTGGACTGAGACTCCAAGTTCACTTCAACTTCAATCACTTTTATATAGTGACTACAAGTCGCACATGACATACAAATCATTAATTGGAATAAGCCCAGCAGGTGTTGTGACTTTCTGTTCAGATTTGTACTGTGGTAGCATTAGTGACAAACAAATAACCAGATTGTGTCGTCTTGTTGATTTGTGTGAAGAAGGTGACGCCATAATGGCAGATAAAGGTTTTGTAATATCTGATTTGACAACGCCTAAGGGTATAGATCTAATTATTCCTCCTTTCAGAAGTAAGAAAAAAAAGTTTAACCAACACGAAGTAAACGTAACAAAAACGATTGCCCACTTGAGGATACCTGTTGAGCAACAAATGGAACACAGGGGTTTAAAATTGTGAAAAACTTTCGGATTTTACAGGGCGTTATTCCCATCACAATTGCTTCTCAGGTCACAAAAATATGGCGCATTTGTGTCTATTTGACAAAGCTTTAACCCCCTCTTGTACTTAAATAAGATAACTGTTTCTTCAGACATGTCATATAATGCATTGACAAGTGAATCACATTATTATTATAACATGATACTTGATGTAATTGTCAATTGGTTTTTGATGTATTGAATTCCGAACTAATAATGTATCATAAATGACTTTCCTATTTTAGGAAAGCATTTGGACAGTTCTGAATAAACTTATTTTGAAGAATGAATTCATTTGTTGTGACCTATATTTAAAACATTACATATTTTGTATGAACAATTTTCTATACAGAAGATCACACAGTTACACTGTGTTTACATTCACAAGGAACAGTGATATGACGTCACAAGTTGATGACGTAACAATATTGTCAGTAAGATGGTGTCGTCACAACACAATGACCTCATCACATGAGCTTGTATTGATGTAAACAATAGCGACTACTTATCCCCTTCTACTCATATAAATCTTTTTAGAAGGGGCTTACTAGTAGACTGTATGGGATTGGTAGTCTATTGTTAATAGCCAGCGTGAACTTGACAGTTGAGATCAAAACTGTAAGTGATAAAAAGATTATAACTCTCGTGTCTTTTCGGGTAATCTATTTATTACAAAGACTCCAAACTGCAAAGTTGTGCAAAAGGTAAAACATTCTTATCCTCCCATATAGATAACACGACAAAAGTGAAATTCAAGGATTTTTACTTTTTCTTCAAATATTTATCTCAGAACAAATATCTGTCCTTTTGTCCAATATAACAAAGTTAATATTTAGAATACTTATACATGACATTCATAGGACAATTCATCATTATTTCTTTCTACAATAAAGCATAAAAATGTCATTTTTCACAAAGAATATACAGTATAATCAGATCACATAATGGTCACATTATGAACATAATTTGATCCTGGGAATTGAATTCACAAATATCTTTTAGAATTAAGGCTCTTATGGTTTCTAATAATTTGTAAATCATTTATACAGTGGAATTCCCCTCTTCTATCTGCTTGAAATTAACTCTGGCAAAACATTAGACAAATAAAACTTGTTCAATTTTGGCAACATTTCATACCACATATGCTCATCAAACTGTATTCTCTCAACTGTCCAGCCATTCAATGTCCATTCAATTTGATTTTATATAAAAATATGGTTTTCTTTGGAGTTTTAAAAATCTATACGGTATTTTCAAAAAGAAAATTTTAGCTGGAAGGATCTGTTTTTACGAGTAAAAACACTTTCTAGTTACTACTGATTTTAACAGTGGTTTTCTTTACTATAGAAGGACCAATATTTTGTACTATGGTACAATTTTCATCTTTGTCACCATCCGATGTTAGGAATATATCAAAAGCCAATCGAGCTGTCCCCAGAATGCTTAAATCCTGACTTCCAAGATTAGGAAAGCGAACCAACACTTGTTCATTTTGACTGATAGTACTAGGGTTACTATGGTTATTTGTAACACTTACAGAAGACCATCTCAAAATTAACATGTATGAATACAGTTTAAAGCTATAAGAGAGAATACCACACGCTTTTCTTCATGCATGATATGCAGATGCTAGAAGAAGGTTCTGTATGAGACTGTGGACACAGACATTGGTTTGGCTGAAAAGGCCGAATATAAAACAATCTTGCTTAACTCTTGTTAGCATTTGGTACTAAGACGATTATAGATCCGTTACAGCATATTCTATTGACCAGGAAATTTTGACCAGAGATAGCGTTGTCTCCGACTTTTCTTATATATATATAACTGCGGCGATTGAACGTCTCCAGCAACAGGAAGAAAATATATAGCTTAGGTTTTCAGAAGATACCATTGAATTTAAAAGATTAACCCAATAATGTGAAAGATGCACTAAAGGACAAGCTGCTGTGAGACCATTGATCGTTCTCGTAGTTACAAATTTACAGTATAAGTAAGCTCATCTTAACTACCTCAGATGAATTTATTTCAAGGCAAAAATGGCATGTAATATTATTGTACTTGTAGTGAATAATACAACCAACTCAAAAGCGCTAACCCTATCAGCTGAAAGGATTTAAATGTTTGGCACTGTGTGAAATGACCAATGTTCTGTTCTGTTAGTACTTTTGCAACGTATTTACATAAGGAAAGTGTATTTGTTTTGATAGTAACAATCATTTCAACTATTAAATCCTAAGACTGATAAAAATGTCTTGTTGTGTAATAAGGTTTGTCATACTGAATTGCCAAATGTTGCTTTCAATGTGAAGCCTACTCCTTTTCAAAGAATGTTAACTTAAATATAGGTCATATTCTACACAATCATCAACCTCTTCTGACAGAAAACCATGAAATAAAAAATAGAACTACCTCTTTGATGATTTGATTGATTGTGATGAAGGTAATTGTGAATTCATCAGTAAAAATACTATTAAAAATGGTTTTATATAACGTAAAAAAAACCAATAGAATTGTTTTATGCTTAAGATGACAATGTACTTCATTGCGATTTGCTGTTACTTTAGGTGTGTCAACTATGTAAATCAAATCAAAGTATCAACCATGTTTTTCCTGCTTCCTGTTTAAACATGCTATTCAATTTGTTGTCATGAATAAGTAGAAACACATAATACAATTGCATTTACCAATAGCCGCCATCTTGAATTTCTCAAATTAGCAAATATTTTGGTGAAAAATGCAAATTTATTTATCTATAACTTTAAAGCCTAAAGTAAGTGACTTATGCATGTTTCAACGAGAGATTGCTGGTTTTAACGTACGTTGGCGGCCATTTTGAAAATGGCAGCCAATGCCAGCCATCTTGGGAAGAAATGTACTTGGCCCTCGATCCTAATTTAATCAGCATAGAAGAGCTTCATCTCTGCCAAATTTGGTACTTTTCACCTAAAGCGCACAATACTTTCACCATATGTATGTCCGTCACCAGTCTAAGAAAATACGACCTTCTAATGTAAGCAGCTAACTTTCATTACAAGCGATCAATCGTAACTCATAACAACTAGTACACGCCTTCATTAAACAACTTTAAATACGCCAAGATTTGACCGATCGGTACAAAATCATTCAAGTGTTTTACAACGGATCAGGTACAGTTCAGTTTTGAAAATTTGACGGATTAGCAGTGTATGAAATAAGACCCGTCCGACAGCCCGAAACGGGTAACTTCTGGTCTGGGCTGGTAACTTTTTAATGTTTTTGTTGAATTTGACCATGAAATTAAGTAAAATCATTCTTTCGGGCTGGTAACTTCTCAGGCTTATTTCATACACTGGGATTAGGCAGTAATCCACGAGCTACAGAGTCAAAGGCTCTGGGTTTTTTTTTAATTTCATATTTTCAATTTTTAGCTCATCTGGCCTGAAAGGCCCAATGGACTTATGGCATGAAATGTTTTGTGGCGCCTGTCTGTCTGTAAACTTTGAGCATTTTCGTCTTCTTCTCCAGAACCAGACATACTCTTTGACAAGTGGGGATTATAATTCATATCTTTTGTGGCTTTGTGGTCCCTAATAAGGGCCACAATGGCCATGCCCTTAAAACCTATTTTCAACTTCTTCTTCAGGAGCACAAGGCCTAGAAAGCTAAAACTTTTTGTACAGACTCCTTGACTAGTGAGCATTATAATTTATAGCTTCGGTGGAAATTTTCGGATCAGGAGGTCTGTGGTTCGAATCCCGCCAAGGGCTCGGCAACTTTGTCTGCAGTAGAGAACTGTTCTACACGCAGTCAGGTTTGGGTGCAATGCTACACTGAACTTCAGTGCAGTACCACCCATGGTTGCTAGTTCCAGCCGATGCTCGCAGGTTTCTTTTTTTATATTTTTTTTATTAGTCAAGCAGATATGTGGGGAAATTGTGCTTTTTGTGATACAAGCATGAAACTTGGTATACTGATAGAGCATTCATTTATGAAGATTTTGAAATATAGGGACATTTAAATTTATTCCCAGAACAAAAATGGCGGCCATTTAAAAATGGCGGCATTCTGATAGTAAGATAGCATTATCTAAGTCATAGTACTTGGAGAAGAACACCAAGGGATTTTGTGTTTATGATGATAATTAAGTGAAAAGACTCAAAAAACATTTTTTGGTCTTTATTTTTCACTAAATATCAAGATTTTTTAAATTCTAATTATCTCTCAACAAGATTAGGCCTACATAGATTAAAGAAGACGGGAGTTATCTGTCCCTGTGCTGGCTTTGGTCATGTAACCAAGCCTCCAAGAACGGACACTCGAGCCAACCTACTCGCAGGAGGGGAGGCAAGGGTAGAATGAAGGATTGGGGAGTTGTCAACGGAAAATATATATAATAATGAAGTTTACTAAAAAACGTATTATTATTTAACTTACTATTACCATCTCCGACTCACTGTAGCCCAGATTACAACAGCGGTAAAGGGCTGCGTGACCCAAGCAGGAAGGTAACCACCTCAACAGTCAAACTTCTGGTAGGGAGGTCCGGGCTCCCGTTAAAAGGGTGTAACAAGCCCCGAACCAGAAAGAAAGACAACCAACACAATGGAAAAAGCGATACAAACATGTGCTAAGATAAAAACAACAACATGTGAATGCGATCTAACGGTGAGCTGCAATCCCTCTGGGGTAGCAAGACCTGAAGTGCATTGTTAAGCGAATACCTGAGTCGCCATCCTTGCAATGTCCGTCTTAGGTAGAGGGTAGTGGTTGGCAAAGAGCATGTATGACTTCCAAAAACAGCCCGACGGATGTCCGCCACAGCAATATTGATGTGAAACGCTATGGTGGCAGAGACTGCACGGATCTCGTAAAAATTTGAAAGAGCTGGTCGCGGTCAACCCACGACTTTGTAAGCCTCGAGGATAGCAGACCACTGATAGACACTGAAGACACTGTCTGTCTCCTTTGTACTCCGCTGCAAATGGGGAAGGCCTCCTACTCCCCTGCCAGAAGGAATGCGTGCGTTCCGAGTAGATACGAAGAGCTGGAACAGGAGAGAGAAACTGCACTCTTCGTCTGTGGGGAATGCCGATCATGCAAGGGCGTGAATGTGAAACACCCTGCCTCAATCATCAGACCCCTGGTCCGGTGCAAGTTCCTTTGTGATTCTTCTCTCATCCCTCACTTCAAAGCTAAGCAAATCAGCCTGCAAAGCATGCAGCTCCGAACTCCTGGCAGCCGAAAGCCATTGCCGCGAATAAACTGTTTTAACTTTCAGGAATAGGATGATCATCTGTAATAAGGGCTTGCAGACATCCGAACGTAAGTGCTCAGGGACAATTACCAGATCCCACTGAATCTGAGACCAGACACCTACTGCTTCACCTTTAATGGGTGGAGCAGGACACCTCTGAAGACGTTTGCCTCCTCCATGAGGTCTTGGCTAAGCAGGAACACATGTCTGGACACCTTTTCCCTAACGTGCACGTTTAGGAAAACCTGAAATGATCTCAACTGCAGCCAACCCCTCCTAGTTAAGTCCTGCACTTAGGTGAGCAAACCGATGATCTGTTAGACCTAGCGGAGCAAGAAGTCTATTCGCTCCATGCGTTAGCTGGTGGCTGAGCAACGTCCAGAATAGTGCCCAGGAAGGTGAGCGAGGTGGTTGGCTTAAGGTCTGACTTGGACAGATTAATCAACAACTCCAACCCCAGAGCAGTCAGCGATGGGTATCGAACCTGTCGTCCACGAATGGAATGAACTGGACATTGTGAGTGAAAAGAAAGTTCACTATTGTTGAGTCACCCTGGTGAAAATCCACTGAGCGAATGATATTCCAAATGGAAGCACATTCCACTGAGAATGGCGCTCCGCCAGAACGAAACTGAGGTACTTGCAGGGGTCTCGGAAATGGGAATGTGCAGGTATGTGTTCTCCATTTCTAGGGCATGACTGATGACAAAAACAAGTGACAAAGATATGGCGGCAGTACGAGGAAAGAGTGGTTTACTTCAACATGTTGTTAATTAGCTGCTATTTTCTCCTGTCTCTCTTGGGTGGAACGAACATAGGGGAGTAAAACCCCGACTTGAGGTTTGGGACCAAGATTTCCTCCACTGCCCCCTTGGATATAAGAATATCCATCTGTTCAAACGTAACGTTGAGCCTGTCTGCCACCTGCGATGCTCCGTTGAGTCGCAGGTGAGAGGTGGGCAGAGACGAAACTGGTATCTGGAACCCCCGCTTCAGAAAGTGACACACAAAAGGATCCAGTCCCAGCTGATGCCAATACACCAAGAACCCCGATACGAAAGGACACGCCTCCTGCCTAGAAGGGGTAGGTTTTGCCTACCCCTCTTCTCTTCTTGTGAGTGAACAAACCCGATCTCCGCTCCGCCTGCCAGCCTGTTGGTCAAGTCCTGCTGTTGAACTGCTCGTGTCCCTGGCAGAGGGCTTCTTGAATGGCTCAGATGAAAAGCTTACCTACCGAACCTAAGGCATATCGCAGGTTCCTACCGATCTACACCAGGAGATCGGACCGTCCCAAAACAAACCGTCCCTGCCGAGGTTGGTGATCACTGTTGAGATCCATCCCGGACTCAACATAACCTGCGCGAGGCCTCTCGCCACGGATCCGAACGCATGGTAGAGAGCTGGAGCCCATTTTATATATCTGCCTATTCAGAACCTATATTTTGCTGGAAATCAGCCGGACAAAAAATAACCTCTTCTGCTTCTTCCTGAAAATAAAACGCACTTCTTCCAATCAGTCAGAGTAGACGAGTAGCATTCTAGCCTGTTGATTCAAAAGCTTGAATTGTTTATTAGCCATTGTCGCAATATGCAGCACCACTAATGCAATCTCGGAGTGAAAATATTTTGAAACTGATAATTGTTATGAGAGTTTTTGAACAAATGTTTTATCAACAAGCAAAGACTGAAGTTCTGTGAAGTCAGATATCTTATCGGCGGGCCGAATTCTGCAATAGCAATTAAAAAATCTTCTTCTTTTTTACCCACTGCAGATGCTTTTTTTGAGCTAAGTATGAAATAATTGCAAAGCATATCAGTTTAAGTAAACCTAGCTTCAATGATACTCGCTTCACTCCGATGTTGAGTCTAGCAAGATGGAGTAGCAGGTCTCGTCAGCCAACCTTTCGCCGACCTTTGACCCTCCAACGTTATATGTGCGAATGCATACTATTGCGACTTGGTAAGACGATCCCTGATTGGTCAATTCAAAAGATCCGCTGACGCAACCTTCTACTACATCTTGCTAGACTCAATAGTGGAGTGAAACGAGTATTATTGAGGCTAGGTTTACTTAGACTGATAGCATATGCACAACAAGTAATTACATAATACCTAAATTGTGTTTTACACCAAACACACGTGATAAGGATTTGAACTGGTTGGTATAATTCATTAACTAATTTCATTCATTAGTTTGTAGCCGCCATTGAAATCTTAGAGGGAATCTGGAATGTCCCTATATCCAAATTTCCCTCTAAGGGTACCCCCTAACTGTGTACCAAATTTCATGCTTGTATCATTAAAGGCACAATTGTATATAAATTCTTCACATATCTGCTGGACTATATTTACACTTTTATTTCAGAAATACATAGGTATAGATAATGGCATTTAGTGGGTCATTATTTCTGTCAGGGAAGCCAAGGTCAAGGAGTATTTTCTCTTTATCGAGATGTATTTCAACTTGAGCTTTTTCTCTGAGCCAATCTTCCAGTTTTGTCCACAATGGTCTTACAAAGTCACAATCCCAGAATAGATGGTACAAAGTCTCTATTTTTCGGGAGCATAAATCACATAGATCTGAATTAGTAAATCCCATTTTGTATAATCGTGTATTTGTTGGGAGGATATGGTAACGGATATTATATTGGAACCATTGTAAATTTGTATGGGTAGTGCATCAAATGGGTATCATGTTATATTTGCGCCATGTCTGAACAGGAATGTTGCATTGCAATTCGAGATTCCATTTGTTGATGTGTTGGTTTTTTGTGCATTGTTTGTCAAGTAAGAATTGAATAGTAGTGTCCACATCCTTTATTATCTTCTCGTTGTATATATAAAGGCAACGTTGGTGAATCTAATTTTTAGCTCATCTGGCCTGTAAGGCACGATGGGCTTATGGCATGGCATGTTGTCCGGCGTCCGTCCGTCCATCCGTCCGTCCGTAAACTTTGTGGAATTTCGACTTCTTCTCCAGAACCATAAGGCCTAGAAAGCTGAAACTTTGTGTACAGACTCCTTGGCTAGTGGGGATAATAAATTGTAGCTTTGGTTGCCCTGTGACCCCTAAAAAGGGCAACAGGGGCCACACCCTAAAAAACTATTTTCACCTTTTTCTCCAGAACCATCAGGCCTAGAAAGCTGAAACTTTGTGTACAGACTCCTTGGCTAGTGAGGATTATAAATTGTAGCTTTGATGGCCCTGTGACCCCTTATAAGGGCAACAGGGGCCAGGCCCTAAAAACCTCTTTTCATCTTCTTCTCCAGAACCATCAGGCCTAGAAAGCTGAAACTTTGTGTACAGACTCCTTGACGAGTGAGGATTATGAATTGTAGCTTTTGTGACCCTGTTGCCCCTAAGAAAGGCAACAGGAACGTCTTTCAAATCTATTTTCATCTTCTTCTCCTGAAGTATGAAGCCTAGAAAACTGAAACTTGTCGCCTTATACTTAATTTTAATGATTGGTGACCCTGTGGCCTCTACAAAGGGGGAATCACATTGCCACACTCTACAGCATAATTGATGATGAAGCCTGATGAGCCACAGAGCCAATGGCTCTATTTTTTTATTTTTGAATATCCAGTTGATTTGATATATGTTTTTGTTGACTGTATCAAGCCATAATACAGAATAAAGTTTGTGTTGATGTCATATTTTTTCTTAAAATCAATATAGTTCAGAAAGAGACCGCTGTCATCCAAAAGATTGTTTATAAAATGAATTCCCTTTGAGTGCCAGTTCGGGTAATAAATACTTTTTTTACCAATTGTAATGTTGCAGTTATGGCAAATTGTTTGTTTCAGGCATTTACACAAAAACAGAAGAATTTACTGGCAACATGGAAGCAACAAGCACACAAAATCTGGCAACCTCCCTACAAATACGCTTCAGATAAACCAAGAAAAGGGTATGTTTATTCACATTGAAATACTACCATTCTCTTTTACTTGAAACCTTAAAGCGTAACTCCCGGATAATTTAGACTAATTATCCAAGCAAAACTGTACATTTATGATCATGTTTTCATTATATATAGTTCATATTATGAATTTACTTGAGGTCATTATAATTTTAAACTAATCATAAAAGGTATTAAATGCGATTTAAAAAGTAATAATAAGCTTCCTGCCTCGATCGTGTTGTTCCATAGATTTTACCGGATGTGACGTCAACTGTGGATCACAAGAGTGACGTAGCCGCCATTACTAACATAAACAACACCACGTTTTATTTCAGTGATCATGTTCTTGTCAATATTGGCCCATCAAACAAAGTTTTAGTGACTACATTTTAATATCTGCTGTATGAAAGGATATTCTAAGTGGAGCAAAAGCTATATCATTATTTTGGCAAATTTTATGGAAACGATTATCCGATATATTGACAGTGTCATACTCTGAAAACCTGTGGTCTTCACTGTTTGACTCTGATGAGTTAGTCGTTGTCTTTTTTTCCTTATATGTTATCATCTGTTTGTGTATGGAATCTTTCATTTACCTTCTTCGTATTTAACTTCCTTTTGCATGGGTGAAAATGTTTCAATATTTAGCCTTAACAAAATATCATCTGCCCGTCTTTCGAAACGTGGCTCTCCGTATTTGCAGTATGTTGCCTTGAGTTCATTTTCGACGCATGCATTTCTTGATAAACGGCATATAGACTATAGCCCAATTTACATCAGTTTACGACAATATACATTGTAAATATGATTTATCGAATTTAAATTTTGATGTCCAATTTCAAAATCGTGATCTGGCACCACTCACTAAAATTAAATGTGCTATTTACTTACTTTGAAGCTCATGCATGCAAACAATAAGGAAGTAATTGTTTTCGTTTCAATTTTCATAAATACATATATTAATGTTTATTGGAAGAGAATGTTCCATCCTTCAAGAATAGTCTGATGTGAAACATAAAATGGAAATATTCATTTGGAAATAAATGTGACTAAACAAAATTTATATTTATCCAGTGATTTCTGGGACAATGATGATTTATATGTTTTATTTATGTTAATATAAATATTTTCATGATAAATAAATATGAGGCATTTGTTAAATATAATTTAAACTAAAAAAAAAATGAATGCATGTTTTTTTCCTCAACTATTTTCTTTTAAAAACTGGAATAACATAAAAAAAAATTCATGTTCCATATTGAAAATTGTTTGTTATTTGAATGAACAGCACATATATTATCTTTACTTCAAACCAAAATTAGTCATATTTTCTTGAGCAATTACTCAAAGTAATTATGACAGGTATTAATATTTGGAGTGGCTTAAAGTAACATTAAAAGTATTAATTTAATATACAAAATAGCTTCATTTCATCAGTCAATTTATCTTGTTTATGTGAAATTAAAAAACATTTAATTTATTAACAATAAAATGTTTTTACCAAGAGATCTGAAACAATTATCAAAATATTTATTGAATATAAGGAATAATTCTATTCCATTAATATCTAGTGTATGTGTATGTATTAATTCAGAAATCAGAACGATTTTTAATATTATTTTTACAGGCATTGCTAAATAGAGTCCACAATTAGAAAAACAGCAATAAAATCAAATGGAAATTTAAAAAATGTGAATGCTATGTGCATATCCCCAGAAGATCAGCTATAAGAAGGCGCCAACATCTGTAAATATCTATTCTCTATACCTCCACCACAAACCAGATAAAACAACATACACAATAAGGAAGTTCCCTACGACACTAGCCGAGGCGTTTATTACAATTTCTTGCACATTGCAAATCATATCAAAGATACCGCGCCTCATCCTCGTTTCCATTACCCACACCATCAGTCGGGGACATGTTGCAGGAAGCTCAGTTACTCAGAAACTCAGATTTTACCTCAGTCCCATCAATCATCCATCAGGTTAGCATAACCTTGGTCACGGTAATATGTACGCCCTCCTACAAGGTAGGATCAAACACTGCAGCAGTGTCGAACATGACGCCTTATATGCCAACATTTTTGCATTACCAGATGTTACAGTAACGTCTATTCCTCCTACAAGGTAGGAATCGAATTCTGTAGCAGTATCGAACATGACGCCTCATACGTAAACATTCCAGCATTCCCAGATGTTACAGTAACATCTCCTTAAATAGTAGGACCAAACACTGCAGCAGTGTCGAACAAGACGCCTCATATGTAAACATTCCAGCATTCCCAGATGTTTCAGTAACATCTCCTTACATAGTAGGACAGAACACTGCATCCTACAAGGTAGGGATCAAATACTGCAGCAGTGTAGAACATGACGCCTTATTCGCCAACATTTTGGCATTACCAGATGTTACAGTAACATCTATTCCTCCTACAAGATAGGAATCGAATTCTGTAGAAGTGTCGAACATGACGCCTCATACGTAAACATTTCCAGCATTCCCAGATGCTACAGTAACATCTCCTTAAATAGTAGGACCAAACACTGCAGCAGTGTCGAACAAGACGCCTCATATGTAAACATTCCAGCATTCCCAGATGTTTCAGTAACATCTCCTTAAATAGTAGGACAGAACACTGCCTCCTACAAGGTAGGGATCAAATACTGCAGCAGTGTAGAACATGACGCCTTATTCGCCAACATTTTGGCATTACCAGATGTTACAGTAACATCTATTCCTCCTACAAGATAGGAATCGAATTCTGTAGAAGTGTCGAACATGACGCCTCATACGTAAACATTTCCAGCATTCCCAGATGTTTCAGTAACATCTCCTTAAATAGTAGGACAGAACACTGCCTCCTACAAGGTAGGGATCAAACACTGCAGCAGTGTAGAACATGACGCCTTATACGCCAACAATTTGGCATTACCAGATGTTACAGTAACATCTATTCCTCCTACAAGATAGGAATCGAATTCTGTAGAAGTGTCGAACATGACGCCTCATACGTAAACATTTCCAGCATTCCCAGATGTTACAGTAACATCTCCTTAAATAGTAGGACCAAACACTGCAGCAGTGTCGAACACGACGCCTCGTATAAAAAAAATTCCAACAATACCAAATGTAATAGTAACATCTACCTACATGATTTACATTCAACTCTCCAGAGTATGCAGCCATGAGCCATGTACCAGTGACCAATGAACCATCAAATGTCACCAGTTACAAACAGTTACGTCATAAACCAAAACGGTCACTTAATGAACTTATTTTCTTATTACATGCATCATCATTCCATGAACTTTAAACCGTCTTCACTTGAAGCGAGACAACATCCAGCATATACTACTGTAACATCCTTTTACCAACATGACATATTCCAATTACTGCACCTTGATATGTAATGAATATCTGCCACTGAACATACAACCCAAAGTCAACAGACACAATATTATACACCATCAGTTTACAATAAACCGTTTCAGCATAACTTTCCACTTAACCATACAGTGCCACTTTACCATATGCCCCTACTTCTAAATACGTCATCACAGTACATAAAAAAAAAACATCACCATAAACCACAACTTCAAAACACAATCACCTCACAGTATACCATCACTTCACCATGTACCACCACTTCACCATGTACCACCACTTCACCATGTATCACCACTTCACAAAACATCACTTCACAGCACATAGCCACTTCACCATGTACCATCACTTCACCATGTACCACCACTTCACCATGTATCACCACTTCACAAAACATCACTTCACAGCACATAGCCACTTCACCATGCTGTGCTACTTTACCATTTACAATCAATTCACATCACCTCACAACAAACCGCCATTCACCATAAAGCACCAGTTAGTCATAAACCATCGCTTCAGCATTGTTCACCCACTTCATCACACACCGCCACGACATCAACACTTCGCCATAAAAAGTTCACCATATTAAACCTTCACTTCATAGTACACCTTCACTTCATAGTACACCTTCATTTATTTCTACATAACCCATGATAATACAAACTAGTTATTACTTCAAACACGCAAACTTGCAAATATGACTATCCTGCTGTCAATTTTACATACTTTGCCTGAAAAAACTCATTTATACAACTCAATGTAAAATTTGACATATCATCAACTTAATACGCTAGTCGTCGCAGCCGAGAATCGACTTCCTGCACTCTGACATCACATTTAATACACACCTCACAGCGCCCTCTACACAAGTATTACCTCCCTTTTTAGCTGGCTTGTTCCTAAAGAGAAATCAATTTCTCTCTAATTCGCCCAGCTCAAACGATAGAATTTCATTTGTTAATTATTTCTCTGCATGCATAAACATGTTGTGTCATGGACAGGGCTTGAGGAAAAAATATCATAATCAAACTTTATGCAGAGGAATTTCAAATTAAATGTTTGCAAATTTTTTTATCAATATATCATTCTAATATTCTAATAATTCTATAATAGGATTAAATATGATATTCAATTGATAAACAAATCTGAGTAATTGTGCCCCGCCGCAACGCGGAACGGGGGACATTGTATTTAGCGGCGTCCGTACGTACGTACGTCCGGATCCTTGTCTTCAAATTTGGTCACAGCCTCACTTGGGGGATTACGCAGACACCAGTCACTTTTGGTGACCTTGACCTTATTTTCAAGGTCACAACGGCACTTTGACCACTTTTGAAACTCTTGTTAACGAGATAGCTCATGAACCGTTGCACCCAAGGTCTTCAAATTTGGTCACAGCCTCACTTGGGGGATTACGCAGACACGAGTCACTTTGAGTGACCTTGACCTTATTTACAAGGTCACAACGGCACTTTGACCACTTTTGAAACTCTTGTTAACGCGATAGCTCATGAACTGTTACACCCAAGGTTTTCAAATTTGGTCACAGCCTAACTTGGGGGATTACGCAGACACCTGTCACTTTTGGTGACCTTGACCTTATTTTCAAGGTCACAACGGCACTTTGTTCACTCTTGAAACACTTGTTAACGCAATAGCTGATGAACTGCTGTACCTTATGTCTTCAAATTTAGTCACAGCCTACATAGGCTCCTCCTAAATTAGGCAGCTAAAAATAGCCTTCACATCCAAAACGAGGTTGAGTGATCACGGCGCGGGCAGAGATTATCAATTCAGTGCAAATGGCGAGTCAACTCTTCGCGGAACGAGATCTCTCCCTCTCTTGCCTGAGGGTATCCTAACCCAAAATTTAAATTTATCAATCTGATTTGATTTACCTTCCCCCGAAAAGCAAAGTGACAGACTGTCAGTGACAAGCACCCGACTCAATCGGACCGCATCCAAGCGGTTTAGCGAGGGCCAAACAACTTCGGGTAGAAGTGAAATATATTGTGGCAAAATAAATAATTATTGACAAGAAAACTATCTCATGTTTAAATTGAATTCTTTGAGGCATATGTGTGCTGCATTATTTAATTGTTTTGTTTTTTCTTGATGTACACACCGTAGCAGTGAGTGAAGGTAAGTGACAGTATTGCCATAAAGTTGGCCAGTTTTAACCACGATTGTTGCTAGGAAAATAATTATAAAATTATTTGCAATCATACAATTGACCTTTTTCTGTACCATAACTATAGCCATGATCATTTTATACAAATATATGATTTTTTAAAATATATGATACGATATCTCGACAGGTCACGTGACTTCCCCGTTTTGTTTACTTTTTCCATGTGGTAAAATTTATCTTTCGTGGCATCCGGAAAATTAAATTTCTTTGGTGAATTTTTTTATTGGTAATAATTTGAAAGTTGGAGATGTCCTCTGATGATAAAAAAAAGAAGGATTGGATATGAAAGAATTCGCAAATGCCTTACATCATGTGTTTTCAGTCAGTCATTTTGAGTCTCATTTCTTACGTTATTTAACGAAATATTATATCACCTGCCATATTATTCTGAGCAGACGGTTGATATCTACACAAGTTTAAAAAGTTATTGTTATATAATTATATCAAATTGAATTAAGCAAATTATGGCAAATTAATAAAAACTTTACAATTTTGAAGCAAATTCACTAATACCAAATCGAATTAAGTATTACAATTTTAATTCTCCAAAACTTACGCTCCAAACTTTACATTTGATTGTAGTCTGATTCTCTACACTATCATGACTATGGCATATCTTTATAACATGAAATTTCCTTGCTAATTATTTTTTTCTTCAAAATTTATTGAAGGTAAGTAGGGTAATCTCTTATTACATTCATTGTAAAAACTGTTAAAAGTTATTTTTTTAATTGGTTTGGTGGGTTTTGTCTAATATTCATGAAGTATTTTGTGGAAATATATAGTGACTATTCACAGGAAGCATTAAGCAAAGCAAATATATGAAACAATAATTGATGCTATTTCTGTGAAAAATATTGTCAAATCTCTCTGCAAACAATAGAGTACGTCCGGGTATTTCCGCTCACTTTTGGACGCGATCTCATATCGACACATCACAATAAGATATGAACCAAATATTTTAATTCAGCCAGGAAAATAAGCATTTCAGCTTCATAGATTGAACATTTTTATTAAAAAATACCCTCATTAATTAAGACAATCAGGCAATAACCTTCGTAGTTCACGAGTAGGCTAATTCCGATCAGCTGGGGCTAATTCCGCTCACCCCTGTGGGTAATTCCGCTCAGTACCAAAATATTACGTTTTTACACCATAAATGGTATCAATTCATATTTTTACCGTAGTTTCAGTATCAATGTTTATATTTTGTTATTAATAAATTATTCTTTTAGGTACGACCATTTACCAACATGTTTTAAACACTTGGTATTCAAAATGCTTGACTCATTTCCAAAACCAACTTCAAGAATGTACTCTTAAGTTCTTAAGAACTTAAATATATATATAAATAATACACCAAATTTCCAAATCATTCCAAACTCGATGTTATGATGATAACTGGTGTTTAACTTGTGGTCATTCGCATAAACTTGTAACAATTCTGAAAACAAATAATTATTCAATTCACATGAATATTTTGGGAAAATTTCAGATGCATGATTTGAGTTTAAAGGTCAACTTAAAGTTTTTATTACAAAACAATGTAGGCGTAAGGCCATAAACTTCAAGCAAAAGCCGAAGTTTAAGCATGGCCTGTCATACTATGTCTTTAAGTTGTGCAACAGAGTACAAAGATTCTGATGCAGGTTGAATTTGTCGCTTAATTATATCTATTGTCTATTTGATCTATCTTCCTCTTATGATATACATGTATGGTTACGGTTATAATCAAATTGAGATGTTACGACAATATGATTAGAAATACTATTGTGATTTTTATCAAATAATTCTAATTCACCTGCAATTGTAAATGATAACTTCTTAAACGTCTATTTATTCAAGAAAAATATTAGCAAGTCAAGAATGACGTCATATCTTATTGTGAGCGGAATTAAACTACTTCCAATTATCGTCAAAAATAATGGAGGCTTATTCCGCTCACATCAAATTCATAGATTTTTCATTAAATCCAAAAATTACTGTATGAAAGCCACATCGCAAAGGATATCTTGGAGTATTTTATTGCTTATTTAAACATTTAACACCACTCAAGTTGATGTTATTTTATCAATGAGTGCCGACTGGGTTTGACTGACTGCCAACATCCAACGGCCATCAATCTGATAGAAATGGCGAAAAGGAAAGCGCGGGAAAACAAAACTTTAGTTTTCTTGAATTATTCAAATTATTACAATTAAGAAAATGTTGTTGCATGTCATGAATAACAAAATATTGAAATGAAGTTGTGAAATATGCAAAGTATACACAAATACAAAACAAATTTTATTTGTAATGACAGATTTTATGTTACCGAATTACCCTCATGAGCGGAATTACCCGGACGTACTCTATTCTACATTTTTAGCACATTTTATTCAAGATTTGTATTGCCCTGACATCAATACAACTTCAGTAAATATTTACTTCAAGATATTACATGAACAGGTTGACATTGGAAAAATATCAACTTTCTGTTTTATTATGGAACATTGACTTAGACATACTGCCCTCTGAATTTTCTAAAACAGAGGATCAATGAAGTGACTGAAAACATTTGACACTGCTAAAAACATTAGTAATTTTTGGATAGTTATTTCAAACGCATGATGTACTGTAAAAACTGTAATATTACAATATGTTGCATTTATTTATTCCATACATACATAGCCAACAAAGGTGATAGAATCACTTCTAATTCATTTATTTACACACTCTTTGAAATATGGGCTAGTATTCCTCAACTGACTGAAAATCCATTACACAAGGATAGTGACCAAAAACAGGACAATAACAAAATGACCTGTCCCTATTTCATTAATATAAATATCGATTGCATAGTCGTGCGTTGTTTATCAGTATAAATACGAGTATTTTATTTTAATTATATTGGTATTTGAAGGCATATGTATGTATAATATATTTTGATGGGAATTATTAATTTGCTCATTCGTGAAGAGGGGCCCTTCGTCTCGACGAATTTTCACCAGCCACGTTTTCCTCAACTGCTGATCTTTTGGAAAGTGGTGAAATCACACCGGGGAATCATCCTGGGGGTAGCGGCTGTCAGAAAAACACCCATACACACAACAATGTTGGGCAACTTTCCCCCCACCCGGAGTCCTAGCCATCAAAACATCATAAACGTCTGTCGCCATACTTGCCGCGCTCAGTAAGCCTCGTTTTGAAGTAATGAGCCGGTGACCTGCATAAATATTGAGAGGGGCCTAATGGAGGATTACAAAGACACCAGTCACTTTAGGTGACCTTGACAATATTTTGTCCACTTTTGAAACTCTTGTTTACACAATATCTCCTGAACCTTTTTACAAAATGTCTTCAAATTTAGTCACAGCCTACATTGTGGGACTAGGCAGATACCAAATACTTTAGATCACCTTGACATTAATTTTCAAGGTCAACACAGTTCCTTGAACACTTTTGAAACATCTTATGTCTTATGAACCAATTCATGAAATGTCCTCAAATTTGGTCACAGCCTACATTGAGGGATTACACAGACACAAGTCACTTTGGGTGACCTAGGCCTTAATTTCTAGGTCACCACTTTGACCACTTTTGAAACTCTTTACTTGATATCTCATAAACCACTGCACCAAATGTCTTCAAGTTTGGTTTGAGACTACATTGGGGATTTACGCAGACACCAGTCACTTTGTGTGACCTTGACCTTATTTTCAAGGTCAGAACAGCATTTGACCACTTTTGAAACGTGACAATTCTATCGCCATATCCAAGCGGCGGAGGACATTGCCACATTAGTGGCAAACACTTGTTTTTGTTCTATATTTCCCAGCTTACAGCAGAATAGCATCTTATTTACATAGTAAAAAATTGAAGAAACATTTTTGATTTGAAAACTCAGAACTACAGTATTATTGACAGAAACGGTAATATTAGTAGGGGTGAAACGGTACGCTTGAGGTTCGGTTCGGTACGTATTGCGGTACAGAACCCTCGGTTCGGTACATTTTCGGTTCGGTACAAAACCAAAAATGTCTGTCGCCATTTTGATTACCTTTGAACGAGATCTCACGATATCAAGTCATTCAAACACTTTTGTTTATATTAGGCAATCACGAAGCCATTCACACACTATCGTTTGTAGAGAATAAAAGGTCCTATTTAATTGTTTGAATGAAGTATGCATTCGGTATATGTACCGAAAATTCAAGTTAATGTACCGTGTACCGAACCGAAAGCAAAATACCGAGGTTCAACTACAGTAGTTGTGAACCGTTTCACCCTTAAATATTAGATATCAATTACTGATAAAAACACTTATAATATGCAGATATAATCAATTTAAATTTTATTTTGATTATATATTAGATAAAGACGTTGCATATCGTAACATGATCGGTAAGTAGTATGATATTTATAGATATTAAGTGAAATTGTAAAATTATTGAAGGATATTCTGGACGATTTTACGTGCACCTGTTATGACATTACAACTGCATTTCTTAACATATTATTTTGATAACTTTCATTTATTTATAAGCATAATGTAAAAAGAACCTTAAGCATTTTTATCCCACCAGTATGTAATACCGTGGGATATATAGTCATCACCCTGTCCGTCTGTATGTCCGTCCGTCCGTCCGTAATCATTTCGTTTCCGGAGCAGAACTCAAAAATCGGTCCACATATCTTTCTGAAACTTTACATGTGTATTGCCCACCTACTGAAGTGGTGCCTTTTGGTATTTTCAAATTTCTGAAAATTAAATTTTTAGCTCATCTGGCCTGTAAGGCCCAATGGGCTTATGGCATGGCATGGTGTCCGGCGTCCGTCCGTCCGTCCATCCGTCCGTCCGTAAACTTTGTGGAATTTTGACTTCTTCTCCAGAACCATAAGGCCTAGAAAACTTAAACTTGGTGTACAGACTCCTTGACTAGTGAGGATTAAAAATTGTAGCTTTGGTGGCCCTGTGACCCCTAATAAGGGCCACAGGGGCCACGCCCTAAAAAGCTATTTTCATCTTCTTCTTCAGAACAATAAGGCCTAGAAAGCTGAAACTTTGTGTACAGACTCCTTGACTAGTGAGGATTATAAATTGTAGCTTTGGTGGCCCTGTGGCCCCTAATAAGGGCCACAGGGACCAAGCCCTTAAAACCTATTTTTATCTTCTTCTCCAGAACCATAAGGCCTAGAAAGCTTAAACTTGGTTTACAGACTCCTTGACTAGTGAGGATTTGAAATTGTAGCTTTGGTGGCCCTGTGGCCCCTAATAAGGGCCACGCCCTAAAAAGCTTTTTTCATCTTCTTCTCCAGAACCATAAGGCCTAGAAAGCTGAAACGTTGTGTACAGACTCCTTGACTAGTGAGGATTATAAATTGTAGCTTTGGTGGCCCTGTGGCCCCTAATAAGGGCCACAGGGGCCACGCCCTAAAATGCTATTTTCATCTTCTCCAGAACAATAAGGCCTAGAAAGCTGAAACTTTGTGTACAGACTCCTTGACTAGTGAGGATTATAAATTGTAGCTTCGGTGGCCCTGTGACCCCTAATAAGGGCCACAGGGACCAAGCCCTTAAAACCTATTTTTATCTTCTTCTCCAGAACCATAAGGCCTAGAAAGCTTAAACTTGGTGTACAGACTCCTTGACTAGTGAGGATTAGAAATTGTAGCTTTGGTGGCCCTGTGGCCCCTAATAAGGGCCACAGGGGCCACGCCCTAAAAAGCTATTTTCATCTTCTTCTCCAGAACAATAAGGCCTAGAAAGCTGAAACTTTGTGTACAGACTCCTTGACTAGTGAGGATTATAAATTGTAGCTTTGGTGGCCCTGTGACCCCTAATAAGGGCCACAGGGACCAAGCCCTTAAAACCTATTTTCATCTTCTTCTCCAGAACCATAAGGCCTAGAAAGCTTAAAGTTGGTGTACAGACTCCTTGACTAGTGAGGATTATAAATTGTAGCTTTGGTGGCCCTGTGGCCCCTAATAAGGGCCACAGGGACCAAGCCCTTAAAACCTATTTTCATCTTCTTCTCCAGAACCATAAGGCCTAGAAAGCTTAAACTTGGTGTACAGACTCCTTGACTAGTGAGGATTATAAATTGTAGCTTTGGTGGCCCTGTGGCCCCTAATAAGGGCCACAGGGGCCACGCCCTAAAAAGCTTTTTTCATCTTCTTCTCCAGAACAATAAGGCCTAGAAAGCTGAAACTTTGTGTACAGACTCCTTGACTAGTGAGGATTATAAATTGTAGCTTTGGTGGCCCTGTGACCCCTAATAAGGGCCACAGGGACCAAGCCCTTAAAACCTATTTTCATCTTCTTCTCCAGAACCATAAGGCCTAGAAAGCTTAAACTTGGTTTACAGACTCCTTGACTAGTGAGGATTAGAAATTGTAGCTTTGGTGGCCCTGTGGCCCCTAATAAGGGCCACAGGGGCCACGCCCTAAAAAGCTTTTTTCTTCTTCTTCTCCAGAACTTTAAGGCCTAGAAAGCTGAAACTTTGTGTACAGACTCCTTGACTAGTGAGGATTATAAATTGTAGCTTTGGTGCCCCTGTGACCCCTAATAAGGGCCACAGGGGCCACGCCCTTAAACCTATTTTCATCTTCTTCTCCAGAACCATAAGGCCTAGAAAGCTTAAAGTTGGTGTACAGACTCCTTGACTAGTGAGGATTATAAATTGTAGCTTTGGTGGCCCTGTGGCCCCTAATAAGGGCCACAGGGGCCACGCCCTAAAAAGCTATTTTCATCTTCTTCTTCAGAACAATAAGGCCTAGAAAGCTGAAACTTTGTGTACAGACTCCTTGACTAGTGAGGATTATAAATTGTAGCTTCGGTGGCCCTGTGACCCCTAATAAGGGCCACAGGGACCAAGCCCTTAAAACCTATTTTCATCTTCTTCTCCAGAACCATAAGGCCTAGAAAGCTTAAACTTGGTGTACAGACTCCTTGACTAGTGAGGATTATAAATTGTAGCTTTGGTGGCCCTGTGGCCCCTAGTAAGGGCCACAGGGGCCACACCCTAAAAAGCTTTTTTCATCTTCTTCTCCAGAACAATAAGGCCTAGAAAGCTGAAACTTTGTGTACAGACTCCTTGACTAGTGAGGATTATAAATTGTAGCTTTGGTGGCCCTGTGACCCCTAATAAGGGCCACAGGGACCAAGCCCTTAAAACCTATTTTCATCTTCTTCTCCAGAACCATAAGGCCTAGAAAGCTTAAACTTGGTTTACAGACTCCTTGACTAGTGAGGATTATAAATGGTAGCTTTGGTGGCCCTGTGGCCCCTAATAAGGGCCACAGGGGCCACGCCCTAAAAAGCTTTTTTCATCTTCTTCTCCAGAACAATAAGGCCTAGAAAGCTGAAACTTTGTGTACAGACTCCTTGACTAGTGAGGATTATAAATTGTAGCTTTGGTGGCCCTGTGACCCCTAATAAGGGCCACAGGGACCAAGCCCTTAAAACCTATTTTCATCTTCTTCTCCAGAACCATAAGGCCTAGAAAGCTTAAAGTTGGTGTACAGACTCCTTGACTAGTGAGGATTATAAATTGTAGCTTTGGTGGCCCTGTGGCCCCTAATAAGGGCCACAGGGACCAAGCCCTTAAAACCTATTTTCATCTTCTTCTCCAGAACCATAAGGCCTAGAAAGCTTAAACTTGGTGTACAGACTCCTTGACTAGTGAGGATTATAAATTGTAGCTTTGGTGGCCCTGTGGCCCCTAATAAGGGCCACAGGGGCCACGCCCTAAAAAGCTTTTTTCATCTTCTTCTCCAGAACAATAAGGCCTAGAAAGCTGAAACTTTGTGTACAGACTCCTTGACTAGTGAGGATTATAAATTGTAGCTTTGGTGGCCCTGTGACCCCTAATAAGGGCCACAGGGACCAAGCCCTTAAAACCTATTTTCATCTTCTTCTCCAGAACCATAAGGCCTAGAAAGCTTAAACTTGGTTTACAGACTCCTTGACTAGTGAGGATTAGAAATTGTAGCTTTGGTGGCCCTGTGGCCCCTAATAAGGGCCACAGGGGCCACGCCCTAAAAAGCTTTTTTCTTCTTCTTCTCCAGAACTTTAAGGCCTAGAAAGCTGAAACTTTGTGTACAGACTCCTTGACTAGTGAGGATTATAAATTGTAGCTTTGGTGCCCCTGTGACCCCTAATAAGGGCCACAGGGGCCACGCCCTTAAACCTATTTTCATCTTCTTCTCCAGAACCATAAGGCCTAGAAAGCTTAAAGTTGGTGTACAGACTCCTTGACTAGTGAGGATTATAAATTGTAGCTTTGGTGGCCCTGTGGCCCCTAATAAGGGCCACAGGGGCCACGCCCTAAAAAGCTATTTTCATCTTCTTCTTCAGAACAATAAGGCCTAGAAAGCTGAAACTTTGTGTACAGACTCCTTGACTAGTGAGGATTATAAATTGTAGCTTCGGTGGCCCTGTGACCCCTAATAAGGGCCACAGGGACCAAGCCCTTAAAACCTATTTTCATCTTCTTCTCCAGAACCATAAGGCCTAGAAAGCTTAAACTTGGTGTACAGACTCCTTGACTAGTGAGGATTATAAATTGTAGCTTTGGTGGCCCTGTGGCCCCTAGTAAGGGCCACAGGGGCCACACCCTAAAAAGCTTTTTTCATCTTCTTCTCCAGAACAATAAGGCCTAGAAAGCTGAAACTTTGTGTACAGACTCCTTGACTAGTGAGGATTATAAATTGTAGCTTTGGTGGCCCTGTGACCCCTAATAAGGGCCACAGGGACCAAGCCCTTAAAACCTATTTTCATCTTCTTCTCCAGAACCATAAGGCCTAGAAAGCTTAAACTTGGTTTACAGACTCCTTGACTAGTGAGGATTATAAATGGTAGCTTTGGTGGCCCTGTGGCCCCTAATAAGGGCCACAGGGGCCACGCCCTAAAAAGCTTTTTTCATCTTCTTCTCCAGAACAATAAGGCCTAGAAAGCTGAAACTTTGTGTACAGACTCCTTGACTAGTGAGGATTATAAATTGTAGCTTCGGTGCCCCTGTGACCCCTAATAAGGGCAACAGGGGCCACGCCCTAAAAAGCTATTTTCATCTTCTTCTCCAGAACAATAAGGCCTAGAAAGCTGAAACTTTGTGTACAGACTCCTTGACTAGTGAGGATTATAAATTGTAGCTTCGGTGCCCCTGTGACCCCTAATAAGGGCCACAGGGGCCAAGCCCTTAAACCTATTTTCATCTTCTTCTCCAGAACCATAAGGCCTAGAACGCTTAAAGTTGGTGTACAGACTCCTTGACTAGTGAGGATTATAAATTGTAGCTTTGGTGGCCCTGTGGCCCCTAATAAGGGCCACAGGGGCCACGCCCTAAAAAGCTATTTTCATCTTCTTCTCCAGAACAATAAGGCCTAGAAAGCTGAAACTTTGTGTACAGACTCCTTGACTAGTGAGGATTATAAATTGTAGCTTCGTTGCCCCTGTGACCCCTAACAAGGGCCACAGGGACCAAGCCCTTAAAACCTATTTTCATCTTCTTCTCCAGAACCCTAAGGCCTAGAAAGCTTAAACTTGGTGTACAGACTCCTTGACTAGTGAGGATTATAAATTGTAGCTTTGGTGGCCCTGTGGCCCCTAATAAGGGCCACAGGGGCCACGCCCTAAAAACCTTTTTTCATCTTCTTCTCCAGAACAATAAGGCCTAGAAAGCTGAAACTTTGTGTACAGACTCCTTGAATAGTGAGGATTATGAATTGTAGCTTTGGTGGCCCTGTGACCCCTTATAAGGGCCACAGGGGCCAAGCCCTTAAACCTATTTTCATCTTCTTCTCCAGAACCATAAGGCCTAGAAAGCTGAAACTTTGTGTACAGACTCCTTGACTAGTGAGGATTATAAATTGTAGCTTTGGTGGCCCTGTGACCCCTTATAAGGGCCACAGGGGCCACGCCCTAAAAACCTATTTTCATCTTCTTCTCTAGAAGCATTAGACCTAGAAACCTTAGACTAAGTGTACAGACTCCTTGACTAGTGAGGATTATAGATTGTAACTTTGGTGGCCCTGTGACCCCTAATAAGGGCCACAGGGGCCACACCCTAAAAACCTATTTTCATCTTCTTCTCCAGAACCATAAGGCCTAGAAAGCTTAAACTTGGTTTACAGACTCCTTGACTAGTGAGGATTAGAAATTGTAGATTTTGTGACCCTGTAGCCCCTACTAAGGGGGGAAACACATTGGCCACACCCTAAAGCAAAATCAAATATACAGCCTGATGAGCTACAGAGCCAATGGCTCTATTTTTAGCTCATCAGGACTGAAAGTCCAGATGGGCTTATGGCATGGCCCGTCGTCCGTCCGTCCGTCGTCCGTCCGTCGTCCGTCCGTCGTCCGTCCGTCGTCCGTCCGTAAACTTTTGACACTTTCGACTTCTCCTCATGAACCATACACATTAGAGAGCTGAAATTTTGTGTACAAGTACCTTAGCATATGGAGATTCTCATTTGTAACTTTGGTGACCCTGTGACCCCAAATAGGGTCACAGGGGTCACAACTTTAAAAACCTTTTTTCATCTTCTTCTCCAGTTCCAGAAGGACTAGAGAGTTAAAAATGATATGTGCAGACTCCTTGGCAATGGGGATTCTTAATTGTAGATTTCGTGACCCCATGACCCCAAATAGGGTCACAGGGGTCACAACCTTAAAAACCTATTTTCATCTTCTTCTCCAGTTCTAAAAGGACTAGAGAGTTGAAAGTGATATGTGCAGACTCCTTGGACAATGGGGATTCTTAATTGTAGATTTCGTGACCCCATGACCCCAAATAGGGTCACAGGGGTCACAACCTTAAAAATCAATTCTCATCTTCTTCTCCAGTTCCAAAAAGAGTAGAGAGTTAAAAATGATATGTGCAGACTCCTTGGCCAATGGAGATTCTAATTTGTAACTTTGTTGACCCTGTGACCCCAAATAGGGTCACAGGGGTCACAGCCTTAAAAACCTATTTTCATCTTTTTCTCCAGTTCCAGAAGGAGTAGAGAGTTAAACATTATATGTGCAGACTTCTTGGACAATGGGGTTTCTAATTTGTAACTTTGGTGACCCTGTGACCCCAAATAGGGTCACAGGGGTCACAACCTTAAAATCCTATATTCATCTTCTTCTCCAGTTCTAAAAGGACTAGAGAGTTAAAAACGATATGTGAAGACTCCTTAGCAATGGGGATTCTTAATTGTAGATTTCGTGACCCCATGACCCCAAATAGGGTCACAGGGGTCACAACCTTAAAAACCTATTTTCATCTTCTTCTCCAGTTCTAAAAGGACTAGAGAGTTGAAAGTGATATGTGCAGACTCCTTGGACAATGGGGATTCTTAATTGTAGATTTCGTGACCCCATGACCCCAAATAGGGTCGCAGGGGTCACAACCTTAAAAATCAATTCTCATCTTCTTCTCCAGTTCCAAAAGGAGTAGAAAGTTAAAAATGATATGTGCAGACTCCTTGGACAATGGGGATTCTTAATTGTAGATTTCGTGACCCCATGACCCCAAATAGGGTCACAGGGGTCACAACCTTAAAAATCAATTCTCATCTTCTTCTCCAGTTCCAAAAAGAGTAGAGAGTTAAAAATGATATGTGCAGACTCCTTGGCCAATGGAGATTCTAATTTGTAACTTTGTTGACCCTGTGACCCCAAATAGGGTCACAGGGGTCACAGCCTTAAAAACCTATTTTCATCTTTTTCTCCAGTTCCAGAAGGAGTAGAGAGTTAAACATTATATGTGCAGACTTCTTGGACAATGGGGTTTCTAATTTGTAACTTTGGTGACCCTGTGACCCCAAATAGGGTCACAGGGGTCACAACCTTAAAATCCTATATTCATCTTCTTCTCCAGTTCTAAAAGGACTAGAGAGTTAAAAACGATATGTGCAGACTCCTTAGCAATGGGGATTCTTAATTGTAGATTTCGTGACCCCATGACCCCAAATAGGGTCACAGGGGTCACAACCTTAAAAACCTATTTTCATCTTCTTCTCCAGTTCTAAAAGGACTAGAGAGTTGAAAGTGATATGTGCAGACTCCTTGGACAATGGGGATTCTTAATTGTAGATTTCGTGACCCCATGACCCCAAATAGGGTCGCAGGGGTCACAACCTTAAAAATCAATTCTCATCTTCTTCTCCAGTTCCAAAAGGAGTAGAAAGTTAAAAATGATATGTGCAGACTCCTTGGCCAATGGAGATTCTAATTTGTAACTTTGTTGACCCTGTGACCCCAAATAGGGTCGCAGGGGTCACAACCTCAAAAACTTATTTTCATCATCATCTTTAGCTCCTAAAGGTCTATTGAGCTGAAAGACTGCATGTAGACTCCTTGGCCAATTGTGATTCTAAACTGTAGGTTTCGTGAACCCATGACCCCAAATAGGGTCACAGGGATCACAATCTTAAAAACCTATTTTTCTCCATTAGATGACAGTCAATGGCAAATTTATTTCTCCTTGGATATTTTAGTGTGGACTTCTTTCACTGTCTGATATTGGCGATCTAGAAAGCGTTGAATAATTATAAATCATTTGGGTAAGGAAATTTATTCCGAAATCGTTGCATTTGTTTTGTGATTTTTTTTATAGGTTTTCTTGCAATAGGTAACATCAGTTTAATTTTTAGCTCATCTTGCCTGTATAAAGGAAACTTGATATGATGCCTGATGAGCTACAGAGCCAATGGCTCTATTCTTTATTATTTCCATGGAAACTGCTCTATTTGGACTCTGTTCATGAAAAGTTTCGTTTCCGGAGCAGAACTCAAAAACCAGTCCACATATCTTTCTTAAACTTTACATGTGTATTGCCCACCTACTGAAGTGGTGCCTTTTGATATTTTCACATTTCTGAAAGTTTTATTTTTTATTATTTCCATGGAAACGGCTCTTATTGGACTCTGTTCATGAAAGGTTTCGTTTCATATATATAAAACCAGTCCACATATCTTTCTTAAACTTTACATGTGTATTGCCCACCTACTGAAGTGGTTCCTTTTGATATTTCCACATTTCTGAAAATTTTATTTTTTATTATTTCCATGGAAACGGCTCTTATTTGGACTCTGTTCATGAAAGGTTTCGTTTTATATATATAAAACCGGTCCACATATCTTTCTTAAACTTTACATGTTTATTGCCCACCTACTGAAGTGGTGCCTTTTGATATTTTCACATTTCTGAAAGTTTTATTTTTTATTATTTCCATGGAAACTGCTCTTATTGGACTCTGTTCATGAAAGGTTTTGTTTCATATATATAAAACCGGTCCACATATCTTTCTTAAACTTTACATGTGTATTGCCCACCTACTGAAGTGGTGCCTTTTGATATTTCCACATTTGTGAAAATTTTATTTTTTATTATTTCCATGGAAACGGCTCTTATTTGGACTCTGTTCATGAAAGGTTTCGTTTCATATATATAAAACCGGTCCACATATCTTTCTTAAACTTTACATGTGTATTGCCCACCTACTGAAGTGGTGCCTTTTGATATTTTCACATTTCTGAAAATTTTATTTTTTATTATTTCCATGGAAACGGCTCTTATTGGACTCTGTTCATGAAAGGTTTCGTTTCATATATATAAAACCGGTCCACATATCTTTCTTAAACTTTACATGTGTATTGCCCACCTACTGAAGTGGTGCCTTTTGATATTTCCACATTTCTGAAAGTTTTATTTTTTATTATTTCCATGGAAACGGCTCTTATTTGGACTCTGTTCATGAAAGGTTTCGTTTCATATATATTAGCTTATACTATTATGAACCTTGCTTGAAAAATTTACAATTATCTTTCAAAGGTTTACATCTTACGATCATGTGGAACCGGTGGGATATGTCATCTTCTGATGACTCTTGTTTATAATTTGGTATTTCCTGTCTGTGTTCTGTGTTTCCTTCTAACCCTGACTTTGGTATCGTGCTGTATTTTGCAAAATCAAACAACAAAAAGACAGACACAAAAGACGCAATTTCAATGATAAACAAACCCACATACATTAGAAATTGTTTATGTAAAAAAACAATGTTTTCCCAGATGTATTTGAACTGAAAATCGCATTGTTTCGCTGTACGATTCCATTGAAGGGATTCTCTTCCGGGTTGGTTATAATAGATAGTTATCAAATTTTATCGTCAATGTTGGGTTTATTCTTTTTTACTATTGCTTCAGAAAGTTATGTACAGACATCTTGCAAGTTTTTACATGGATTTGTTGAGTGGTATGGCCGCTACAACCCTCGCTGTATATTTGTCTGTCAGTGCTAATAATACGACAGACGTCATTTTGCAGATCGTGTGTTCCACAGTTGACGTCATACATTCCATCAACAACAATCGCGATTTTTCCGGTCTTTTCCGTAAAACAAAATGGCCGACACGTCAAAAAGCAACATATACAGTACAGTTTTTCGCCTTCTTTTACGATTTTCATGAAGTATACTTGATTGTGATGGCAAAGAGGTGTATTGAATTGATCGCTTATAACTTATCAATGCGATTTTTACGTCTGTGAAATGTACATGTTAAGCATTGTGAAGATAAATGAACGAAGTTGGAGCAAAATCACCCAGGAGTTGCGCTTTAATTTCCTTCACAATCAACAATCTTGACTTTTTCTAAATTTCCTGTTTCTTTTCTTTAAGGTGGGGCAACACCTTTCCTCTGAATGGTGCAGCTTTCGCAAGCCGCACAAGTGGCAAGACTTTAAGAACAGCATCAAAGTGGAGTTTTGGTTCCAAGCGTTCAGTTGTTGGAGCTCAAGCACTTCATGCTCCACTGCAGAAAAATAATTCTCTCAACACTCCATATCTCAACAAACCAGGATTGCTTGAGGTATGGTTAGTGGTAGACTGTTGATTGCCAATTGTTTCTCTTCATGCATATATGTCTAAAAGGGAATTAGATTTTATATGTAAAGGATATTAATGTCTCCGTAGGTTGTGATTGAAAATTTATTTTTAATGTTTACATTTACAACCAAAACCAAGGGAGAGGTTTATATCTGTCATATAAAGCAAAGGAAAGTATGGTCAAAATTCAATCTAAAATCATGACTACTGAAAAGTATAGCACACATGCAGCCTACTATAGACAGCTACTAGCTAAACAGCAGGCTGTTTGTGTAGGACATTTTCAATATTCCTACATGCAATTTTAGAATAAAATATACACATATATATTTGTAAAAAACAATAACAAACTTGACACATCTGCTGGCATGAAACGTTTATAGTTCAAGCAGTGAGGGCTTTCCTCAACAACATACAGGTTGAAGGTTTGAATCACATTCAAAACTTAAATATCTAATTTGATACAACTTCCAAATTTTACAAGTCCTTTTGTTTGAATATTCACAAGTAATGAGTATGATATAAAATGTCTTTGAGATATTCTATAGAATGTCCTGGGTTATTATGTCCCCTGCAAAGCTTTGCGGGAGACAAAATGCTTTCAGTTCCGTCCGTTATTCCATGGTTCCAAGGTTCCGAAATGCTTTTGTTTCCGGACAATTTTTTTTAAAAAGAAACTTGGTATTTATGGGCTTATGGCATGGCATGGTGTCCGGCGTCCGTCCGTAAGCTTTGCAGAATTTTGACTTCTTCTCCAGAATCATAAGGCTTTGAAAGCTGAAACTTTGTGTACAGACTCCTTGACTAGTGAGGATTATAAATAGTAACTTTGGTGACCCTATGACCCTAATAAGGACCACAGGGGCCACGCCCTCAAAACCTATTCTCATCTTCTTCTCCAGAAGCATATGGCCTGGACAGCTGAAACTATGTGTACAGACTTCTTGACTAGTGAGGATTATAACTTGTAGCTTTGGTGGCCCTGTGACCCCTAATAAAGGCAACAGGAACATCCTAAAATCTATTTTCATCTTCTTCTCCTGAAGTATATGAGGCCTCGAAAACTTAAACTTGTCGCCTATATATACTTATTTTAAGATTGGTGACCCTGTGGCTCCTACAAAGGGGGAATCACATTGACCACACTCCACAGCCTAATTGATAATGAAGCCTGATGAGCTACAGAGCCAATGGCTCTAATTTTTTATGCCCCCGAATCGGAGATTCCGGGGGTATATTGTTTTTCACCTGTCCGTCTGTCCGTCCGTCCGTCCCTCTGTCCGTTTGTCCACAAACTTTAACCTTGGTCATAACTTTTGATTGGTCAGAGCTAGGTCTTTGATACTTGACATATGGATCCCTTGTGATGAGACCTTTCAGATGACACCATGACATTTGACCTTGTGACCTTGACCTTGACACAGCGAGCATTTTCCGAAAACTTTAACCTTGGCTATAGTTTCTATACTGTCAGTGCTAGGTCTTTGATACTTGACATGTGTATCCCTTGTGATGAGACCTTTCAGATGACACCATGATGTTTGACCTTGTGACCTTGACGTCTGTCTGTCCGTTTGTCCACAAAAACTTTAACCGTGGTCATAACTTTTGATTGGTCAGAGCTAGGTCTTTGATACTTGACATATGGATCCCTTGTGATGAGACCTTTCAGATGACACAATGACATTTGACCTTGTGACCTTGACCTTGACACAGGGGGCATTCGTGTTTCACAAACACATCTTGTTTTTTTCTGGTTTCCATGGAAACAGTTTGGACAGGTAGGGTAAAAAAACTTTCAATATTTATCCCCTGCCCAACATAGTTTGTGGGGGATTATTAAATTAAACTTTGTCCGTTCATCCGTGAATCCTACCCCAACGAAACTTGTATGTGCAACCATCAGCATGTGGAGATGAGTCATTTGGGGGTTTCAAATTCTTCAACCACAGGGGCCACGCCCTAAAAAAAAAAATATTTTCGACTTCCTCTACAGATCCAAAAGACTCGTAAAGCTGAAAACTTGTGTATGACTCCTTGACTAGTGAGGATTATAGATTGTAGCTTTGGTGGTTCTGTTGCCCCTATAATGGGACAGAGGAGCCACACCCTAATAACCTATTTTCATCTTTTAAAAGCTAAAGGCCTAGAAGAGTGCCAGAAAGCTGAAACCTTGTGTATACACTTCTAGACTAGTAAGGATTCTAATTAATAGCTTTGGTGACCCTGTGGCCCTCATAAGGACCACACCCTTAACCCTCACGACGCTGAATACTTTATATGCTCTACAAGGCACCGTGGCTGAATTTTCTTGTATGGTGCCAGCCACTGTTATCTTCTAGTTAGCCCCACTGGCTGAATTATTTTCTGTAGTGAGCCGCGTGCATTTTTAGCTCATCAGGACTGAAAGTCCAGATGGGCTTATGGCATGGCCCGTTGTCCGTTGTCCGTCCGTCCGTAAACTTTTGACACTTTCGACTTCTCCTCATGAACCATACACATTAGAGAGCTGAAATTTTGTGTACAGGTACCTTAGCATATGGAGATTCTAATTTGTAACTTTGGTGACTCTGTGACCCCAAATAGGGTCACAGGGGTCACAACCTTAAAAACCTATTTTCATCTTCTTCTCCAGTTCTAAAAGGACTAGAGAGTTGAAAGTGATATGTGCAGATTCCTTGGCCAATGGGGATTCTTAATTATAGATTTCGTGACCCCATGACCCCATATAGGGTCACAGGGGTCACAACCTTAAAAACCAATTCTCATCTTCTTCTCCAGTTCCAAAAGGAGTAGATAGTTAATATTGATGTGTGCAGACTCCTTGGACAATGGGGATTCTAATTTGTAACTTTGTTGACCCTGTGACCCCAAATAGGGTCACAGGGGTCACAATCTTAAAAACCTATTTTTCTCCATTAGATGACAGTCTTTATTTCTCCTTTAATATTTTAGTGTGGACTTCTTTCACTGTCTGATATTGGCAATCTAGAAAGTGTTGAATAATAATAAATCATTTGGGTAAGGAAATTTATTCCGAAATCGTTACATTTGTTTTGTAATTTTTTTATAGGTTTTCTTGCAATAGGTAACATCAGTTTCATTTTTAGCTCATCTGACCTGTATAAAGCAAACTTGATATGATGCCTGATGAGCTACAGAGCCAATGGCTCTATTTTTTCAACAATAGTGTATCTATTTCGCGAATCCCAGTCGTAATATTGTGCTTTGATTGATAACAAACGTTTGAAATAATTAAAGTTATTCTATAGATAAACACAACATGTGTGTAATAACAAGCTCTACATAGCATGTTTTCTATTCTCTATAGTATAGTAATTTTTTATTTTTTTTTGAAGGGAAAACAACAAGTTACAAGAACAAATTCTGCTCCAATTCGCTCAGGGCAACTCTCGCTGACTGTTCCAGGTGAGTTTTTTGTCTGCTTGATTTGAGTAAGTTGGGCCATAAAAAGATTATTTCCGGGGGTATGCAACATTCAGTGGCTGCTGTTTAGCACTTATCAGCCAATTCGTTTACAAAACTTTGAGACTCTTTACTCAGGCCTGAAAGGCGTTTTGTAATTCAGGCATGGCTTGTTGTCCATAAACTTGTCACATTTTCAACTTCTTCTCCAAAACTTTTATATCTCAAAAGCTAAAACTTTTTAGGGATGGCCATAAGCAGCTGAAATGTAACCCTCAAGTTATTAATAGTTCCAAGACCAATTTAGCCCTATGGCCAATTTCTCTGGCTCTCTGGTTGCTATCATTAGCACTAATCAACACTGATGTCCCAATATGGCAAGGTGCAATCGTTTTTACAAGATGCGGAATATTTATACTAAAAGGGGTAAAAAAGTTCCTTACTTACATTTCTAAGTCACAAACCCTTTACGTAAATAGTTGGCCAATACGTATCTCTGAATATTACCCATGAGAGCGAGGATACACGAGTGGATATTATTTTGATATCCGCACATGTGCTTTTAGTGATTCTCAACGTTAATATGTCGGTTCCCAACAGAACAAAATACAATTGGTTGACGGAACTATTTTCACGTTTCATTGATAAATTAAATGTGTTGAATGTATGTTGATTAGGGTAAAAAATAAAATCGTAGATCGATATATATTATTGTACATCATATTTCTTACAGGTTGATATTTAAACGCAGGATTATTTGACACTATTCATCTATGTGTAAAAATTTCATTATGATCTCAAGCTTGCGCCAGAGACCCGGGTTCGAATCTCGGTAGAGACACCAAAAATTTGTAACATGGAATTCATCTTGTGTCCCTGGGCAAGGCACTTCATGCACATTGCACTCAGTCCACCCAGCTGTTAAAATGGGTACCTGAAAATTTGATGTACTGACCTACGTGGTCGTGATTTGCGCTTAGTAGCAGCTGTGAAAGTACACTCCTTTGGGGTAATAATGTAGCGCTTTGAGCATGTCTTAGGACGTGGAAAAGGCGCAATGTAAGTATGCACATTATTATTATACCCCCGCCTTACAGCGTAAGCGGGGGTATATAGCGCTCATTCTGTCCGTCCGTCCGTCTGTCCGTCCGTCCGTCCGTCACAAAAGTTTGTCCGGAGCATATCTCCCAAACTATTCATGCAAGCTTCACCAAACTTCATACACTTATCAACCATGATCCCTAGATGTGCCTTTTGAGGGTTAGACCAACAAGCCTGAAAGGCCAGATGAGCTTATGGCATGGCCCGTCGTCCGTCCATCGTCCGTAAACTTTTGACTTCTCCTCATAAACCATATACACTAGAGAGCTGAAATTGTGTGTACAGGTACCTTGGCATGTGGGGATTCTGATTTGTAACTTTGGTGACCCTGTGACCCCAATTTAGGGCCACAGAGGCCACGCCCTTAAAACCTATTTTCATCTTCTTCTCCAGAAGCAGAAGCCCAAGAGAGCTGATATTTTGTGTGCAGGTGCCTTGACATGTGGGGATTCTAATTTGAAACTTTTGTGACCCCAATTAAGGGCCACAGGGGCCACAACCTTAAAACTTATGTTTGTCTTCTTCTCCAGAAGCAGAAGTCCAAGAGAACTGAATTTTTTATCTTATTCTCCAGAAGCATAAGGCCTAGAAAGCTAAAACTTTGTGTACAGACTCCTTGACTAGTGAGGATTATAAATTGTAGCTTTGGTGGCCCTGTGGCCCCTAATAAGGGCCTAAGGGACCATGCCCTAAAAACCTATTTTCATCTTCTTCTCCAGAAGCAGAAGCCCAAGAGAGCTGATATTTTGTGTGCAGGTGCCTTGGCATGTGGGGATTCTAATTTGTAACTTTTGTGACCCTGTGACCCCAATTAAGGGCCACAGGGGCCACACCCTTAAAACTTATGTTCGTCTTCTTCTCCAGAAGCAGAAGCCCAAGAGAGCTGAAATTTGTATCTTCTTCTCCAGAAGCAGAAGGCCTAGAAAGCTGAAACTTTGTGTACAAACTCCTTATCTAGCGAAGATTATAAATTGTAGCTTTGGTGGCCCCATGGCCGCTACTAAGGGGGCACCACATTGGCCACACCCTATAGCGAAATCAAATGTAAAGCCTGATGAGCTACAGAGCCCATGACTCTATTTTTCATTATGTGAATACATCCAAAAACCTTTGTGTGGTTTCGCTATTTCTGATTTGGGACTTAGTGCCAAGGTCAGTCGTGCTTGATCTCACTGGCTTGAATTAATGCACTAATATTTGCTATTCTATTGTGTTATTTTGTGTGACAAAAATTGATCAGCAATATGATAAGGAAAACCTATACATGTTGTGCAATTTGCGGGGGATATAGCTCGACCATGTCAGCTGCTTGTTATGATTGAATTAGTGTCCCATAAATGGGACGACATGCATGAAAGGGTACAGGTTTTTCTACACTCAAAAATGAACCATGTTGCCAGAATAGTGTTTATAAAATGCATAAAATTGGAAGAAAAATTGACAACGGTCAATGTTTGCACGCTAGAAGAATATAGTGTGGGTAGCGTAATGAAAAAAACTTTTTCTTATGTCCTGATGAACATATATATATTGAACATGTATAGATATTGGATATTGAGGACATCCATTACAATACATTGCAGAACATTTTAATTCATCCGTTCATCATATTGTATATTACTCTAACTTGCCCCTCAAGGCTTGATCATTGTCCTACCAGTTTTCTGTTTGATTTGAAAGTTGACATGCTGCTGATTGTTCAACAATTATTTGTCATATTATCCAAAACTTTCAATGGATGAAACGTGGTACGGTAGGTCTGAACAGGGCGGCACCAGGTGTACAACACTAGTGACTATAAACTGATATTGTTTTAATGGCATGAGTGTTGTAAAACAATGTGAAATCTCGCGATTGTGTTAATTTCTTTATTATCAATAGCGTTAGAAAGCAAGAATTAGGTTATTAGAACATTCAAGATATTGTCAATCATGTCTAATTCCCAAGCAGTCCCAAGCAGTCTGATTACGCAGACACCAGCCACTTCAGGTGACCTTGACATTATTTTCAAGGTCACTACAGCACTTTTGCCATTTTTGTAACTCTTGTTAACGTGTTATCTTATGAAATGTTGCACCTAATGTCTTCAAATTTAGTCGCAACCTACCTTGGGATATTACAGACACCAGCCACTTCAAGTGACCTTGACATTATTTTCAACGTCACTAAGGCACTTTTGCAACTTTTGAAACTCTTGTTAACACAATATCTCTTGAACCGTTTTACAAAATGTCTTCAAATACTTTGGATCACCTGGACCTTAATTTTCAAGGTCACCACAGTACTTTGAACACATTTGAAAAATCTTGTATCTTATGAACCGATGCATCAAATGTCTTCAAGTTTGGTCAAAGCCTACATTGAGAGACAGACACAATATTATACACCTAGTCCAGTAATTTTATCAGAGTACCCACCACAAATTGTAACTGAAATGATTTCAACTGATTTACACTCTATGACTATCCCTTTATAACATATAGAAAATCTAGGAAAATCTAAGTGGTGGATCAAGGTCAAATGTGGCTTTCAAGGTCACAGGGGTCACGGGAACAGATTTCGTATCAGATTTATTTATATTTTCCTCTTATATGTATCATGTTGCATATCAAATGAAAGCTAGTTCTTTTTCCTTTTCAAATATGTTACTTATAATAGTCTACTACACAACATATTGTTATAAAATCCAAATATTTAGTTAAGAACCCTGTTTTGAAATTATTTTCAGGGCGAAATCTGCTGATCAGTATGACCTCTTTCGCACATTAACCACTGCAACGTTGTCAGAACAAAAATCTTGTTCAATACCATCTAAATGTCACTTCATAAGAATATATCACCAACATACTTCTACAGGTTGATGTCACATGTTTTTCAATGTGAAATATTCAGGGAATGATTAGCTGAGGTTACAGATCCTTACTTGGAAGCATCATATCCCCTTCTCTTTCCAAATTCTGAGTATTGATAGCCAGATTATCATGTTTGAAAGAGTTAAATGTTAAAGCAGCATAAGTAAATTAAGAATTTTAAGAAAGCACTTTGTCTTTGTGAACACAAGGATTTAATTTTGCCGTCATAACTTTCATAAGTATTCTTAGAGCATGAGGTGTCCCCAAGTATCTTTGAATTGGTATTGGTTGATAATCATATATAATACAGGCTCTTGTTTGTATATTCAAAGACATCTAGAGACATTTACATGAACCAATAAGTAAATCATGGGGAAGCTAACCAAAGTTTGTTTCTAATTTTATTATTCATATGTATCCAAAATGATGTATCAATATATGAAATCTATTCATAGACACATCGTCCAATCCACAGGTTGAAGTAAGAAAAGTAAGAAAAACTGAAATTGATTTCCTACCACATGTACATGTTATCACCAGTGTATCTATGGGCTACATTTCTGCTACACATTTGCTGTTTGTAGGTGGGAGGAACGTTTGTAACTCGACTTTTTACAATACCAGTTAGCATAGGAAATTCATATTTTGAGAATATCAGAATTGTTATGGAAGACCAAAGACTGTAGATTTCACATTAATAGAGTGTTGCATGGTGACAATGTAAGAGTTTTTGTTTGATTAAGACTAAATAGTAATGCTGAGTAAATCATATTCTGGTTATCAAAATAAGGTCATGGAGATGTCAAATTAAGCAGTGCAGGGCTTTGATTAAATGCACAATTTGCTTTCTATGCTTTAAAAGAGGTCCATTCCATGAAACTATACCACAGTAGTTAATGGTATTGTAACCAAATAAATCCTCTTGTAAAGCAAGTTTAGATCTGCAGTTAAGTACTGTCTCAAATAACCATTTGTTGATGCTCCTTACATTTTCATATTATATTTATATAAATGAATCAGATTTTTTTGCTAAACATTTTAAACATTTTAATCTTCCTTCTTCAAAAGTAAGGAATGCTAAAATTGTATGTAGATCTATATATTTGACAATTAAATACAATGTATTGTAAATTTATTAATTAACCCATGCAATACTAGCGACCCTATTTGCAAAGTTCTATTAACTGAACTGTAGTCTTCATTCTTTAGCTACAGAGTCAAATTACTCGGGGTTAGTTCCAGTTGGAAGCACATGCTTCCTTCTTGTATCAATGAACAGTTCATTTTAAAAAAACTCCCTTTATCTTAAAAAGCATCAAACAGAATTAACATCTTTTATGAGAAGATAAAATAAATAGCTGTTACCTGATATTTCCACTGAGTTCAATAGTAGTTAAACAAACTTTTGTTAACAGGTGTGTTTTAGTTGTACAGATGCAGCAATATCCATCTTCGTATTTTTTTTTTATATAACCATGTGCACAAATATGATGTTTATAATATTTTTATACCTTCCTAGTATTTGCTCTTTGGAAGTACATCTACAAAAATATTCAATTTGTAATGAATTGATTATCATCTTCTCAACATTAATCAAATAAGTACAATGTTAATCTACATTTCCTGCATGTTCACATCCAATCCATACATTATCTGTTTTTAAAGCTCCTCTTGTCTTGTTTCATGCACTTTTATCACTTTTCTATAATGCAGAGAATATTATATTGATTCACATTCAGGTATTGTCACTTCAGTATATACAGCACTGATAGCACATACATCATTATATGTGCAATCACAATCATGACTTAGCAAAAGGCTAAATGACAAAACACATACTAAATGGCAACCAATTTGTTTATTCCCCCTTAAAATTTATCAGATCCTCTTTGCAGTATTAGGAATGGCATATTCTAATGATCTTTAAGATTAGAATACACATTTAAGATATGAAACCTGGTACTTTCCCAAGATCATAACATCTATGATACAGTTTTACTGTTTGCTTCTATTCACATTAAAAAAAAGAAACAGCTCATGCCATGGATATGTGTATTTCAATTTCTTAAGTCTGACATTCCTTTTGGAAAGCAAGGTTCGTACAAGCTTGGATTTAAAAGCCCTAAACATGGGCGCATGGCCCGAAAAAGCCTTAAAACCCTGTTTTATACTTCAAAAGGCTGGAAAATGACTAGAAAACCTTGAAAAAGTCGAAAAAGTCACTAAAAATCATCTGAAAGTTTATTGCTGATGTCTGGTGCAACACAATTTGGAGTGATTTTTAGCTAATCAGGCCTGTTTCAGGCCTGATGGGCTTATGACATGGCCTGTCGTCCGGCCGTCGTCCGTAAACTTTTGACACTTTCGACTTCTCCTCATAAACCATATACACTAGAGAGCTGAAATTGTCTGTACAGGTACCTTGGCATGAGGGGATTCTGTTTTGTAACTTTGGTGACCCTGTGACCCCAATTTAGGGCCACAGCGGCCACGCCCTTAAAACTTATTTTCATCTTCTTCTCCAGAAGCAGAAGCCCAAGAGAGCTGAAATTTTTATCTTTTTCTCCAGAAGCATAAGGCCTAGAAAGCTAAAACTTTGTGTACAGACTCCATGACTAGTGAGGATTATATATTGTAGCTTTGGTGGCCCTGTGGCCCCTAATAAGGGCCTAAGGGACCATGCCCTAAAAACCTATTTTCATATTCTTCTCCAGAAGCAGGCCTAGAAAGCTGAAACTTTGTGTACAAACTCCTTATCTAGTGAGGATTATAAATTGTAGCTTTGGTTGCCCCATGGACCCTACTAAGGGGGCACCACATTGGCTACACCCTATAGCGAAATCAAATGTAAAGCCTGATGAGCTACAGAGCCCATGGCTCTATTTTTCATTATGTGAATACATCCAAAAACCTTTGTGTGGTTTCGCTATTTCTGATTTGGGACTTAGTGCCAAGGTCAGTCGTGCTTGATCTCACTGGCTTGAATTAATGCACTAATATTTGCCATAGAGGCTTGAAAATGGCTTCTAAAAGCCTCAAATTTTGGTTGAAAGATTGAATGAACCCTGAAAGGATAGGTAAAAAAGACATTATATTGTGACTGTTTTATAAATCTTTGAGAAGAATGTGCAGGCATATACTGCTATAAGTCTCTTACCGTTATCTGAATGTAAAGATAAAAACAAGGTTTAAAATCAAATATTTGGATTTTACAACAATATGTTGTGTAGTAGACTATTATAAGTAACATATTTGAAAAGGAAAAAGAACTAGCTTTCATTTGATTTGATGATACATATAAGAGGAAAATATAAATAAATCTGATACGAAATCTGTTCCCGTGACCCCTGTGACCTTGAAAGCCACATTTGACCTTGATCCACCACTTAGATTTTCCTAGATTTTCTATATGTTATAAAGGGATAGTCATAGAGTGTAAATCAGTTGAAATCATTTCTGTTGCAATTTGTGGTGGGTTGACTGAATATTTTGCTAGAATTACTGGACTAACCATCAGTTTACAATAAACCACCGTTTCAGCATGAACTTTCAACTTTACCATACAGTGCCACTTTACCATATGCCCCTACTTCGAAATACGTCATCACCGTACATAAAAAAAAACATCACCATAAACCACAACTTCAAAACACAATCACCTCACAGTATACCATCACTTCACCATGTACCATCACTTCACCATGTACCACCACTTCACCATGTATCACCACTTCACAAAACATCACTTCACAGCACATAGCCACTTCACCATGCTGTGCTACTTTACCATTTACAATCAATTCACATCACCTCACCACAAACCGCCATTCACCATAAAGCACCAGTTAGTCATAAACCATCGCTTCAGCATTGTTCACCCACTTCATCACACACCGCCACGACATCAACACTTCGCCATAAAAGAGTTCATCATATTACACCTTCACTTCATAGTACACCTTCATTTATTTCTACATAACCCATGATAATACAAACTAGTTATTACTTCAAACACGCAAACTTGCAAATATGACTATCCTGATGTAAATTTTACATACTTTGCCTGAAAAACCTCATTTACACAACTCAATGTAAAATTTGACATATCAACTTGATACGCTAGTCGTCGCAGCCGAGAATGGACTTCCCGCGCTCTGACATCACATTTATACACACCTCACAGCGCCCTCTACACAAGTATTACCTCCCTTTTTATCTGGTTTGTTCCTAAAGAGAATCAATTTCTCTCTAATTCGCCCAGCTCAAACGATAGAAATTTCATTTCTCTATCCCTCCACCACAAACTAGATAAAACAACATACACAAAACAGGAAGTTCCCTACGACACTAGCCGAGATAAAAAGAAAGGGCAAAGTCTGACGAACACTCAAAAACTCAAGCAACACTTATTTACATGAAAAGCTAAAAACCAACCACCGGTTTCCTTAAATTAAAACCATCCTGATCATCACCAGTAAACCATATTTCAGTATCAAACAATCCCATCTGTTTTCCACTCCAGTACTTCAGGAAACTGTACAATGATCATGATCATAACATTTAATACCTGAAACAGAAAGAATATTGTATGGATTAAATCATTCAACATCGATAAATACTTTAAGCATAAACATGTAAAAGTTTTAAGTACACTATAACAAAACTGACATTTTCACCACCAAATTTGTGCGATTTCTTCTCTGTATATTGAACGATGCAAGGCATCTTCCGATCAGACATGAACACATCATTCGGTCATAATCAGCCGGACATTAGGCATTACAAAACATTTTCACAACTAGAACGTGGATTTCTTCTCTGCATATTAAACGATGCAAGGCATCTTCCGATACGACATGAACGCAACATTCTGTCAACATCAGCTAGACATAAGATTCCTGCTACCTTGGAACCAGCCATGTTCCACTTTGCCTAGTTTTTCTTCAGTATAAGAGGTACCCACCGAACGGAAATCGATCTGCGTATCATGACAGTAGAAAAATCATTAACCACAAAATTATCAAATGTAACTTAGGTCTCTTAAGACATCTTATATGCAGACATATATATATACCAGGGGTTAAAAAATCTGCAAGTCCGAGGTCACTGACGTACGAGATTGAAGCTTTGACGTACCATAAAAAATAAAGAAAAGTCCGATGACTTGCCTGTTTTTATGCCCCCGAATCGGAGATTCCGGGGGTATATTGTTTTTCACCTGTCCGTCTGTCTGTCCGTCCGTCTGTCCGTCTGTCTGTCCGTTTGTCCACAAAAACTTTAACCTTGGTCATAACTTTTGATTGGTCAGAGCTAGGTCTTTGATACTTGACATATGGATCCCTTGTGATGAGACCTTTCAGATGACACCATGACATTTGACCTTGTGACCTTGACCTTGACACAGCGAGCCTTTTCCGAAAACTTTAACCTTGGCAATAGTTTCTATACTGTCAGTGCTAGGTCTTTGATACTTGACATGTGTATCCCTTGTGATGAGACCTTTCAGATGACACCATGATATTTGACCTTTTCCGTCCGTCCGTCCGTCTGTCCGTTCGTCCACAAAAACTTTAACCTTGGTCATAACTTTTGATTGGTCAGAGCTATCTCTTTGATACTTGACATATGGATCCCTTGTGATGAGACCTTTCAGATGACACCATGATATTTGACCTTTTCCGTCCGTCCGTCCGTCTGTCCGTTTGTCCACAAAAACTTTAACCTTGGTCATAACTTTTGATTGGTCAGAGCTATCTCTTTGATACTTGACATATGGATCCCTTATGATGAGACCTTTCAGATGACACCATGACATTTGACCTTGTGACCTTGACCTTGACACAGTGAGCCTTTTCCGAAAACTTTAACATTGGCTATAGTTTCTATACTGTCAGTGCTAGGTCTTTGATACTTGACATGCATGTGTATCCCTTGTGATGAGACCTTTCAGATGACACCATGATATTTGACCTTTTCCGTCCGTCTGTCCGTTTGTCCACAAACACTTTAACCTTGGTCATAACTTTTGATTGGTCAGAGCTAGCTCTTTGATACTTGACATATGGATCCCTTGTGATGAGACCTTTCAGATGACACCATGACATTTGACCTTGTGACCTTGACCTTGACACAGCGAGCAGGATGCATCCGGGGGCATTGGTGTTTCACAAACACATCTTGTTTAAATGACTTATACAGGATAAATCTGGGTCTTAATAAAACTGTATGATAAAAGAAATTACGGCTCACTTACGGTGTTTGTTGTTTGTTTTAATCATATAACATATCATTCTCGACAAATTGTTAACGAACGACAGTCAACAACCTTTGGTGCATGAAGTGTTTACCGGATATGAGATATTTGTTACAAGCCTTTTCATTGGCTAAATTATGTAGGTCAACCAATCAGCAAGTCGGTTTAAAAAAGATCTACACGTGGTCGTAATAATCTCATGAAAACATTTTGTCGATACAATATTAAATGTGTAAATATACCAAATTTTCTTACACGTTTTCTATATTTTATTTTTTCAAAATTAACATGCAGTTAATTGAAATATTTGTGTATATAAAAATCGAAGAAAAACGATCAGAAATATAACTTTTAGCAAAGAATTATATAAGGAATGTTATTTATCGTCACGGAATTACGATTGAAATTAAAAGCAATGTAAAACATCGTGCTTTCACAAGTGTTTCTTTGACAAAGATTTGATTGAATTTCGTTAAAATATGATTGATGCGTTTGGAAATATGTCTTATTAATACTTTAAAATGAACAACAAGCCTTTCGAAGTGATATCTCTTGATAATATTTGAAAAACCGGGTTTCAATTGCCGATCATGGATGCGAGTGAAGCCACATCGATCTGGCGAAATCTAACAGTACGTGAAGGTTGCTTGAATATTTCATATTAATATTGTATATACCTTTATATATTTGTCAACTTCTCTTTGTATATTTTCATTAAAAACAACAACACAACAAAAGTATTTTTATTTTACAAGTTCAATATAGAAATGACCTCGGTGATTGTGCATGTTGCTTCCCCGTGTAAACATCGACTCGCTGGGCTGACTGATACTCGTGCTTGGTCTCTTGATTTTTTCATCTGCATCATATATCTCAGGTATAGGCCGACCCCCCTCTTTGACCCCCTAATTTCAGGTGTCAAATTCTCGGCTTATACCCGGTCATATACGGTAAATATAGAAATTAATCATTTCCAAAAAGACCGTTTACAATTAACAATGACACTTTATAGATAGCACGGTATATTAACGAAAGGAATATGTTTATTTCAATTGTAAGTCAAGCTGGTCAATAAATGTTTGAATAGATTCGATCCAAATATGAACAAATTAACCATTTGAACACAGCAAGGGGACCATACACAGTCAGGTCACAAATGCAGTACTACCAGCAAGATGATCTCTTTGAGATTTGTTGAAAATAGGACTACGGTGGACTGTTACCTGAACTGATAATTAAGTCAGATGATTGAACACACAATTCATTGTTGATAATGTGTTGAGAGAAATTAAAGAGATTCAATGAAAACTGATTTTTTTTTGGGGACTTATTGCCAAATTTGTTTGACTTACACACTAAGGTCTGTGACTTACTGAAAAAAATTGCTGTAAGTCCATGACTTATGGACACTGAAAAGATTTTTTAACCCCTGATATACACAGAATGAGAAGATTCATTGAACCAGCATGTTGTGTGAAGACATTAACAGACTTTGATTACCACTTTTCCTTGTGATCATCTCAACGACCCGACTATGTGGTATCTGAGAATCACTACGCACACTCAAACATGTGCAACATTCTCAAACACAAAGCTCTACACATATCAAAGAGGGGTCTAATTTATTTGCATATCAAAATTATGTTTAAATCAATAGTGAAACATTTGGATTTCAGACATGGATGTAGCAAAACGGTTGTATTGCCATGGACGATTGATTTTATATCCAGTTGACTGAAGACTCGTCGCTACAATCATCTACGTAGCTGTTTTACCACATTTCATAACATCTCTTTAGAGAGAAGGCCAATTACTGTCAACTTGTACCAGTATACGTATAATCAAGCATTTATGAAGTCCTGTTCAATCACATCTGTGTATAAACCTTTTCTTTGAAATAGTTAACAAAGAGCTTTACCAATCAAAATGACCAGTCAAAAACAGGAGCCAACAATAAAATCAGTATTTGGGTTTAGTCAGCCGATGTCTTTTGTCTACCCACATAGATACAGAAAGCAGACGCAAATAATCACCATTATCAGTATAAAAACTGAATATTCGCATCGTATCTGGTATAAACACAAAATTCACACATTGAATTTGAATACTTTGGCAAACATCATATACATCGACACAATCGCCTCATTCATCTTAATGGTAGTAGAAATAAAAAAAATTACCATTTAGTCGATCTTGATCGCTTCATTGGTCAGCCCTGCTATTGCTATCGGATGTGTCCTGTGACTGAAGGCAACCTCAACGCTGAACAATCAGGCATCTGCGCGAGAAACATGTGCAGCTTGCTGTTGCATGAAGTACTGCATGTAACACTAACAGTCATAGGTTATAGACTTTGTATCAGTCGATACCCGAGAATATTCGGAAAACACAATTTGAACTTGCAACTTAATTCTCCGGGCCTCTGTGGTTCCTCCGTCCTCCAAATCACGTCAACACTCCACAGCTTATATATGCATAGTAATTTAAATCTTCCTTCATATGTTTACTCTTCATTGCCTTTCATTCCAAAAGTATAGAAGCTTTCCAACGTTAGTTAGACCACATGATCAAACGTCAACTTGTCCTGCAATGTAAAATTTGACATATCATCAACTTGATACGCTAGTCGTCGCAGCCGAGAATGGACTTCCCACGCTCTGACATCACATTTATACACACCTCACAGCGCCCTCTACACAAGTATTTCCTCCCTTTTTATCTGGTTTGTTCCTAAAGAGAAATCAATTTCTCTCTAATTCGCCCAGCTCAAACGATAGAAATTTCATATGGCATGGCATGCTATGTTGTCCAGCGTCCGTCCATCAATCCGTAAACTTTGTACATTTTCAACTTCTTCTCCAGAAGCATAAGGCCTAGATAGATGAAACCTTATGTATAAACTCCTTGACTAGTGAGGATTTTAAATTGTAATTTTGGTGGCCTTGTAGCCCTTAAATAAGGGCCACAGGAGCCACACCCTTAAACCTATTTTCATCTTCCTCTACAGAAACATAAAGCCTAGTAAGCTGAAATATGGCCCTGTTACCCCATCATAAGGCCCAGGGACCACATCCATAAAACTTATTTTAACTCCTGCAACACTGAAGTTGTGAAGGGTATTAAAATGGGTACCGTCCATTCGTTCATCCATTACACTATGTAAGTAATCAACAATTTCAATTCAAATTTGAATTGGAAATGAAGTACCGTGCAATAATGTGTCATGATTAAAATTTTTTAGAAAATCTACATAAAAATATTAGGATTTTGGAGGAAAAGTGGTAAATTTGTAAGAAATCTGTCACAAGTCCTGTCCGGCTCACAACTTTTAAACTAATCATCAAGATTTTTAACCTACCTCAACTTAGATAAGTTGCCACTTACCTTACTCGATGAGAAAAGGAATGTTTACCGCGAAAGTTCACATCTGTTACCGGAATAGGCTGCCCCAAGCCTACTGCGCATGAGCGGGAAACGTCACATCCTTAGTGAAAACCTTCATTCTTCCTAACTCACGTTTCGAGTTCGCACGTGTTTTTTCACTTCTGTAATCGATCTTTTCTACTGTTTGGTTTTGGTGATTTATCCCATTTTATCTCCTTATTATGCCGTATTGCTGCCCCCACACATCCTTTTTTCCTTTCTAATGCTTTTGATTACTTGTTTTCCTTCGCTTTCTTTCGCGATCGTGCACTTGTCAAATCAAAACATAACAAAATGGCGGCCTCCTCACTGTCGTGTACCCGTTAAGGAGGGGACTTTTCAAAATGGTGGACGTGACAGGTCAACAGAGGTAGGTGTCTGCTTTCAGTGCTCCCTTGTCCTAATCGACGAGGTTTAGATGATCACCTTTAACTGTGGTAATCAGGAATAGAATTTCGAATACATTCCTTACGAGTTTTGGTTCACAAACTGCAAGAAATTTGCGTATTTTAGATGTCAAGTTGATGTTTATCTCACTTGTATTTTCGAAGCGGAGAGGAGACTTTTAAATGCCTTTTTTCATGCCCTTAACGACCTTGAATCTCATACATATTGTCGCGCATATCAGTGTTTGGTTATAATAAAGATTTCTGTGCAACTTGAACTGATTTGGTTCAGAAACTACGAAGTTATTGACAAAATAACAAATCAACATGGCAGCGGAGTGGACTCTCTGAATAATCAGCGGAGCGGACCCAGGAGGTCGGATAGGGAGAGGACATTTTTGGATATGGAGTGGACATCACTTTCAAATTGTACTGTAGTTGAGACAATACCCATGGTAATACACAAACTCCTAGTTTCATAAGAACTATCATCAACCTTTTCATCTACAAATGATTGAAATAGAGGTTTCTCTTTTCTTTTGCAGAACTTACCTGGAGAACTTTTCCGTTGCTGCCGTTGTCACACATCATAGATCACTGCATTTGTTACCACCAATTACAAACATTGAAATTGGAAATAGAATGTTTAGAGCCTTCAAGTGAAAAATGGACACTTAACAAAAAAGATTATCAAATAGTTTCTTATGATATATTAGGCATCGACGAGATTTTCAATGTTGATGATAAGTCACTTGTTTGTGCATCACCAAGTCCGAAGATGCATTAAAGGAATCTGTGCTCAATCTCTCATTAGACCCGGAATGCCCTTTTGCTAAAACAATTGAAATGTTCAACGTCGCCATCAGCAAAAGGGCTTTCTGCGATTCCTTTATTGCATCTATATAATATGTGTTTCGGCTGTTTTGCATTGATTTGACAACGGCAGCAACGAAAGAAAAGAGAAACCTCTATTTCAATCATTTGTAAATGAAAAGGTTGATGATAATGCTTATGAAACTAGATTACATCTTCTGTGGGGTTCTTTTGGCTAACTTTACAAAGGAGTTTGTGTATTACCATGGGTATTGTCTCAACTACAGTACAATTTGAAAATGATGTCCCCTCCATATCCAAATGTGTCCCCTCCATATCCAAAAATGTCCTCTCCCTATCCGACCTCCTGGGTCCGCTCCGCCGATTATTCGGCGAGTCCGCCTCCCCTGCCATGTTGATTTGATATTTTGTCAATAACTTCGTAGTTTCTGAACCAAATCAGTTCAAGTTGCACAGAAATCTTTATTATAACCAAACACTGATATGCGCGACAATATGTATGAGATTCAAGGTCGTTAAGGGCATGAAAAAAGGCATTTAAAAGTCTCCTCTCCGCTTCGAAAATGAAAGTGAGATAAACATCAACTTGACATCTAAAATACGCAAATTTCTTGCAGTTTGTGAACCAAAACTCGTAAGGAATGTATTCGAAATTCTATTCCTGATTACCACAGTTAAAGGTGATCATCTAAACCTCGTCGATTAGGACAAGGGAGCACTGAAAGCAGACACCTACCTCTGTTGACCTGTCACGTCCACCATTTTGAAAAGTCCCCTCCTTACCGGGTACACGACAGTGCTCCTGCACTTTCCTTTCCTTGGTTTGGTGCAATGCGACCGTTGTTATGAATCCCCTGGTTTTCGGTTTGGTACAGTTTTACCAACCCTGCACAGCTTCCCTCCTTTTTCCCTACAAGTTTTTTCATCACCTGGGGCGATCTGCTTGTTACTTTCTATCGGCACTCTTGCCTTGACTTACTTCAGGGATCCTTTTCCACTTTTATTGTGGTTTTGGCTTTCCCTTTGTTTTTGCTTCTCTTTCATTTGCTTTTAACTTCAAATGCATATCACAATACTATTATATTTAATTATATAAAATTATAATTTATTTATAATTAATAATTTTAAATATAATATATTAATTTAATAAAATTTATAAAATATAATAATTTAAAAAAAAAAATTATAAGAAATTTATATTTTATCCCTTATCATCGCAAGCTTTTCCTCTCCCATAATTTATTTCCCCTCTTTTTTAAATTGGGAATTTAAATTCTGGCTTCAAAATTTTGTTTTTAAAAGAAAAAGAAAAAAAGCTTGCTTTTTCCCACACCCTGGCATGTTCTGCTTTCGTTTACAGCAATTTATGCCACGAGTTGTCTGTAGTCTCTGCCGCTCGTCCAAATCAGCCAAGGATCCCCAGCTCAGGTGTTCCGATTGCCTCCCTTGGACCTGCTCGTCTGACTCTCTCTGCGAGGAGTGTTGCGGCCTCTCCCCCCAGGACTTCCAACACTTTGCCAAGGCTCGACGCAAGAGGTTTACTCAACGTCTACGACCAGCGCCAGGACCAGCGCTCCGACCAGAGACGCCCTCTCAGCCCTGCCCAGCGCCACCCCCGTGACAAGCGCAAGGACAGGCGCCTACGGGAGGATGACCAGCGCCCGGACCAGCGCCAGAGCCAGCGCTACTCGGACTCGCCTCCCAGGAGTCGCAGGACTTCGAGACGTTCCACGTCCCCCCGTCATTCCAGGAGTTCGTCCCCTCGTCCTCTCATCGTTCACGACGCTCGAGATCTTCCCCCGACGCCCGCCGCTCACGCTCCGGGACTCCTCCTAAGACTCCCAGGTCTTCCAGGAAGAGGCGCCCCTCACCGGACCTAGACCTGGAAGAGGACTTCGTCCCCGACTACATAGAGGAGACGGGTGATGGATCCACCTATCTGACTCTAAAGTTGATCCCGGATTGGATCGCCGACCGCTTGCCTAAGGGCGCTTCCCCTGGCTCTTCGGATCTCATCCACACTGTGCGACAGGACCCGGAGTTGATGCTTCCCCCAAACCCTGATGTTTGCGACGGTGTCTCTGCCCTGGAGGAGGACTTCCAAAAGTTGTCTCTCTCGTCCTCCCTCAAGATGGCTAAGCCTCCTGCCGCTCTCCCCGTCCATTCCCTCAGCAGGTTCGACAAGGCGGCTACACTGGACGATGCCATCGGTCGTTTGTCCTCGAACCTATCCCACTCGTACAAGGTCCAGGATAGCAAGATCGCCACAGTGGAGTCCTCTCTCAGGAGGACCGTGCGGCCCCTGTCGATGCTTCTCACTGCCACGGAAGCCATCACGAGGACCTGAACCTGGACAACCCTTCGCGGATCGACCACCTCCACACGCTGATGGTGTGGCAACGGCGCACTTTAGGCAACATCCTGGACAACATCAGATGCGGCATGGGCTCCATTACCCATCTCGGACGTTCCGGATTCAACGAACTGTACATGGCACCCCCGTCTCACTCCCTCGACGGTCTTCGCTCCAAGCTGTCCCCCGGGGATTGGATGGTCAGTCTCGACCAAGAGGATGCTTACCTCCGCGTTCTGATCACCCTCCACACAGGAAGTTCCTCCGTTTCATCTTCCAAGGCCAGCATTACCAGTGGAGGGTCCTACCGTTTGGAATTTCCTCGGCCCCGTGGCTATTCACACGAAAAACGACTCCCATCTGCCGCTATCTCCATCTCAGAGGGATCCATTTCGACCCGTACATCGACGACTGCTTCATGTGCAACCCTCAGTCTCACGTACTACTCAGACAGTCAGCACTGGCGCTCGACCTCCTTCACCAGCTGGGATGGTTAGTCAACTGGGAGAAGTCACACCTCGTCCCCTCCCAGGACCTAACCTTCATAGGGGGACGCTTCCGGTCAGACTTGGACCTCCTACTCGTCCCTCCAGACAGATGGACCAAGATCCAGTCCTTTGTTCAGCAAGCTCTGGTGTCTTCCCTTCAGCTCAGAGAGTGGCAAGCTCTGTTGGGATTCCTCACGCTGCGCAGGCCCTCACGCTCCGAGGCCGCCTCATGATCCGCCCCCTGCAAGTGTTCCTCAGCCCTTACATCCAGGCGGACAACACGACTTCAAGGATCGCCCTCCCAGCGCTCCTCAGTCAGTATCTCTGGTGGTGGACACAGCCGTCGAACGTCTGCGGAGGCGTCTCTTTGACCGAGTTCAAGCACAATCAGGGACTGTTCGTAGACGCTTCACTCCAGGGCTGGGGAGCCCACCTCGGAGACCAGACCACATCAGGCTTTTGGACGCATCCTTAGACATCCTGGCACTCCAACAGCCTCGAGATGCAGGCGGTCATCTTGGCAGTAACACACTGGCTCCCGATTCTTCGAGGCTGTCACCTTCTCCTAGCCTCAGACAACTCCACGGTCGTCTGGACCATCAGGAACCAGGGCACCACAGGCTCTCCGCGGCTTCTAGACCAGGCCTTTGAGCTCTTTCGTCTGCTGGACGACAACCAGATACTCATCCGGGCTCGCCACATTCCGGGCTGCAGGAACATCCTCGCGGACGCCCTCTCCAGACCGACAAGCCCTCACCCACAGAGTGGATGCTGGCCTGGCCGTCGAGGATGTGGAAGGACTGCAATCCTTTGGACCGTTGGTGGTAGCCCAACAGCTAGCTGCCCCAACGTCTCTTTAGGGTAAGCTGAACGCTTTTACTATGTCATTTCTCACCGATGCACCTGTTGAGGTGTTTTGTTGTTGGCGACATTATGGGGTTCACCGTCTGCTTCTCTGTGCAGCTGCCGTGCGATCGCCCCTCTGGGAGGTTGTACTGGGACTCTTCTACAACTTGACTCGTGCTCCCTCCTCCCTGCTGTCAGATCAGTGGCAACTTATCTAAGTTGAGGTAGGTTAAAAATTTATTAAAATCTAAATATTTTAGATATTTATATACCTACCTCAACTTAGAGGATGTACTCCCGCCCTGCCTCCCCGTCGGACATCGTTGGATACCTGCTTCTCATGTTCGTACCGGAAGAATGAAGATTTTCACTGAGGATGTGACGTTTCCTGCTCATGCGCAGTAGGCTGGGGGCAGCCTATTCCAGTTACAGATGTGAACTTTCGCGGTAAACGTTCCTTTTCTCATCGAGTAAGGTAAGTGGCAACTTATCTAAGTTGAGGTAGGTATTTAAATATCTAAAATTTTTAGATTTTAATAATTTTGATCAAATTTGATATTGAGATATATATCATATGAAGGTATGTCATGTAGAACAATTTGGAAAATATTTATTTAAAATTTAGCTTCTGAAAGCCCCAATGGGCTTATGGCATGGCATGGTGTTCGGTGTCCGTCCGTCTGTAAACTTTATCCATTTTCATTTTCTTCTCCAGAAGCATGAGGCCTAGAAAGTTGAAACTTTTTGTACAGACTCCTTGACTAGTGAGGATTATTAATTGTAGCTTTGGTGGCCCTGTGGCCCCTAATAAGGGCCACAGGGGCCATGCCCATAAACCTTTTTCATCTTCTTCTCCAGAAGCAAAAGGTCTAAATATTTAAACCTTGTGTACAGACCAGGGATGCAGATTCAAATTTTGCCAATCGTACATTTCAACTTTGACCAAAAATCGGGAACCGGAATATTATTAATTCATAAATAAAATGATAAAAACGTTTGTGGTTCCTTTATTGGAACATAAAAGTAAATTAAGATATGTTTGGAAATCTTTAACTTCATTATGATAGGGATAATGATAACTTATTTATGATCCCGTTCAATTATTCAATCCACAAAATTGTATTACTTTAAATTTGAACACGTCTTACAAAATATCGATAATACATGACAAAAAAGGTTTGATTCGAATCTTAAAATTCTTTACTTGAATTTACCTTCTTTATTCATCTATCAAAAGGATGTCTAGTGTCTCATTATGTATTTTGTAAGCAGCTATAAATTCAATCAAATTAAAAAATGATGTCCAATAACAAGAACCAGGAAGTAAAATCATCAAACCACATGGTCGTTAAAGCTTCAAGAAGACATATTACCTGTGTACTTTGTTCCGTCTAAAAAAGACACGATAAGTAATATTTCGGATGGTATTTTAAAAGAGAAAAAAAGAATCTATGGACTTCAAACATATATTGATTTTTTAAAAACCTTGAAAATAACCATAGACACTAGCAAAAGGATTCGTCACAATAGTAGTTGTTAAGAAAATATGATCGATATAGCAAACGCTGTTTGTTTTGCATAAGGTCCAGTAAATAAGAGCCTATGTCCGATTACATTCTCGATTAATGTTCTCTTTTCGTAATTTTTAATATGTTTCTTAGTTTATCATCCTCAGATTGTTATAGCAATTCTATTAAATAAAGGACATTGATATTGGCAATTATAAGTGAAGCAAAACTCACAGGCAACTATTTCATATTCACCGGTTCACTATAAACAACATATTCTCGCAATTGCATCTTTTCTTAAAGTTCTTTGCAGTTTATTTAAAATAGGATGAAGTAATACCATTATATTCTTGTAAATGTAAGAAGTTTTCTATAAGCTTGTTTTCTAGGCAACTTTCTGAAAATAAATATGTGTTTATTTCAAATCCTGTGTGTTGACGCGAGTGAAACCACTCGTTTCGAATCACTATCCATAAGATTATGATCAACTCAAGTACCATGACCTATAAACCTATTTTCTTCTTCTTCTCCCGTACCAAAAGGCTAAGAAAGCTAAAATCTTGTGTATAGACTCCTTGACTAGTTGGTAGGGTTGGGTATTGCCAGAAAAAACGTATTGCGATATATTGCATTATTTGATGCCGTATTGCGATACGTATTGCAATATATTGCCAAACGTGCAAGTGAGTTTTTTTACTGTAACATTACTACAAAAAATAACAAATGGTCACTTGAATCATTCAATCATTATTCTGTTATCATATTCATGGAAACAAATTAAGTGAAAAGTGTTCAACAAACTTTTTCGGCCGCCATTTTGGTTTGTTTACAGGACAACGAGACTTAATTCTTTCTGAGCATTGTTTAAACAGCAATCAAAAAGGTTTATATCTTCATTCATGACTAGGAAACATTCTTAAAACAATTAATATATGATAATAACAAGGAAATTCGAAAGGTTTTAATCAGGGATGCAGATTCAAATTTTCGCCAATCGGACATTCCATGTATAAATCGACAAATAATGATATTTTGTTCATAAATTTTGGTGCTTTATCTCACGTAAATAAACGATTGAACATGTGGAAATATTTCATAGACTAAATTTAGATTCTAAATTGTAGATTAGGTTAAAACCTTAAAACTTGTTCTAATAATACATTACAATTACATCCACATTTACAATTACATTACAATGTATTTCCAAACTTAAGTTCGGTCTAAACCTTAAAAACCTATTTCCATTAAATAGTCTGATGAGCTACAGAGCCCATGGCACTTATTTTTATGGTTTCCATGGCAACAATTTGAATTTATTGCATTTTGGGAGAAGGTCCGTGGCCAAGTTATAGCTCAAAAACTGTTAAATATGTTTTTGGTATGTAGTAGGACCTTTGGTTATTCTGAACTTTGTACTTTCTGGTTTTCATGGACACAAATTGAACTTATGTAGGGTCATCTTCTGATTAAAGTTGGGACGGTGGACATCACAATGCATCACATGCACATATTTCTAGTTAAAAAATGTATTGGATGTGATTGCAGTACTTTTGCTTAAAAATTTCAATGAGGTATTTCATTATCCTCATAGTTTAACAAAGTTACTCATTTTCTGCTGAATTCACTGCATGAAATTCGAGGAGACATATCTGTTTATGATACTTGTTAAAAAAGCATGATAAATAGTAAATACTCAATCTTTTTTGAACATTTAAATATAGTTATGCAAGTTGTGCAAAAATAAATGAATAAGAAGTTAAAATTGGGGAACCGCGAAGACAACAGAATGTTACTTCAAATAAGATGTTTATTTATAGGAAATTTAATTCAACTGAATTCAGATTAATTTTCTTGCATTTAGATTGTTCACTTGGAGAATTGAAGATCAATGATAGAACATCTGACAGGATTGGCATTGGCAAGCAAAAAGTTGAGATGAATGCAACTCCCGACGATATACAGATATGAATACTCATTGAATATTTGACGTTCATGTTTGGTTGCAAATCCACTTACAGCTGTCCGCCAGTACCAAGTTTGTGTCACGACTCACGTGACTCCCTTACCTGTCTGAATGCTCTCAATAGCAGTCAATTAGGAGGGTCACACGCTAGGTTGTTGACCTGCTTTAAGATTCATAGTCATTGTTTATTTCTGCAAAATGTTGCCAATGGTTTAGGGTATAAATGATTCAAGTTTTTTTTCATGATAAGATATCTTCCATACCTTTTTATTTTACAGTAAATGATGATGTGAACACAGATACAGAAATCAATGCAAGACTGACTTCCCTGTGTATCAGCATGACTGAACATGCAATTGGCAGCTGAACATGCATAGGCATTCTCTGTGAGTATCCTAGCTCTACTGGAATATTGGTATTAAATCCCTGGGTTTAAAATGGGAAATATCTGTTCTGATGGTGAACTATTTTACCAATAATTTAGATATTTGATGGAGTTTGAAAATCAGAATTGTAAAATTATTTGTAAGCTCATCTGGCCTGAAAGGCTCGATGGGCTTATGGCAAGGCCCGGTGTCCGGCAGTCCGGGTGCCCATCCATCCGGCCGTAAACTTTGTGCATTTTCATCTTCTTCTCCAAAAGCATAAGGCCTAGAGAGCTGAAACTTTTTGTACAGACTCCTTCTTCGTCTGTCCGTCCATCCGTCCGTCCTTAAACTTTGTGGAATTTCGACTTCTTCTCCAGAACCATTAGGCCTAGAAAGATGAAACTTTATGTATGGACTCCTTGACTAGTGAGGATTATAAATTGTAGATTTGGTGGCCCTGTGGCCCCTAATAAGGGTCACAGGGGCCACGCCCTTAAAACCTATTTTCATCTTCTTCTCCAGAAGCATAGGGCCTAGAAAGGTGAAACTTTGTGTATAGACTTCTTGGCTAGTGAGAATTAAAAATTGTAGCTTTGGTGGCACTGTGACACTAAGGGCCATAGGGGCCACGGCCTTAAAATCTGTTTTCAACTTCTCCAGAAGCAAAAGGTCTAGAAAGTTTAAACCTTGTGAACAGACTACTTTACTAGTGAGGATTATAAATTGTAACTTTAGTGGCCCTGTGACCCCTAAGGGCCACAGGGGCCACTCATTAAAAATGTATTATCTTCTATTTGTTTAGAAGTATCAGGTCTAGAAAGTTGAATCTTTGTGTGCAGATTTGCCACACCCTAAAGCAAAATTGATATGAAGCCTGATGAGCTACAGAGCCAATGGCACTATTTTCAGGAGTTATTGCCCTTGTTCCATGTTTTTGGACTCTGTTCAAGGGTGTTCTCAGAAAGTAATTTAGTTATGATAACCAAATTTGGTGTTTCTTCAAGATATCAATACCTTGATCGAATTCAAAATTGAGATTTATGCCATTATATATTACAGAGTTATGGCCCATGCAGGAAAGTGCTGGGAACATAAATGAAAACTAATTGGGCGGGCGATGTCTTCTTGTTTTTATAATATACTCATGTAAACTTAGCATGAATTTGTAAATTTAATATTGGGGTTTCGGTGGAAAGAAGACTTACACAATGACTTACTGTATACTCAACTATAATACAACTATAACCAATATTAATCAGTTTTACTATTTGAAATTCTTTTAACAAAGTGGGGAGCGGGGGTATGTGAGCTCTGCTCGCTTCTTCACTTGTTTATTCAGGGCTACCTAGACTAACTTTTTTGCCATCAGAACTCAGTTTCTCTGCGGGATCATCTCAAGTTCGTCTGTCATATGTTTATCCACCTGGGCTAGATAATCCATCCAGACAAGTCGGAGCTCAATCCTATCATCACATAAAGTTTCTGGGAGCCATGTTGGACACCACGACTTCTTCCATTACCCTGTCTTAAGCCCACTGGACGGCCATCCAAGATACCATTCGCAAGTTAAGGAACGGGAAGCCTCATGCCATCAGGGGTTGGATGTCCCTCATTGGATTGCTGACTTCAGTTCAGGCCTTTACCCTGCGAGGAAGACTGTGCCGCTGTCCTAGTGATAAGCTATTTTAGCTTATGTCAGACTATGTGGTTAATGGGAGCTTTTAGACTGTGAATGAGAAGAAAGCCTGAAGCACAGTTGATTTTAATCAGACTGGCGCTCAGACTGGATGCCTGGACCATGTCTATCGAAGTGAGGTACATCCATGGGAGACTACATTTCCTCGCCGACTGCTTATCCAGGAGGAACCTTATTGTCTCCTCGGAATGGACGATTCACCCAGAAGTGCTTTCTTTGATCCCCAGCAAATTGGAAATGCTGCAAATAGATCTTTTGCGAAAGCTCTGATTCTTTTTCAGAAGGGGATCCTCCTTGGGGTACTTACTGCATAAAATCTGTATTTTCTGCTAATATGACAGGTTGTGACAGGTTCCATCATTCAAGATGGAGACACTCAGGTCTGTGATAGCGTCTGTAGAGACAGGGGATTGGCTCTCGTCAATCGACCTCAAGGACGCGTATCTTCACGTTCCGATGCACCCTCAGTTCAAGCAGTATCTCAGATTTGCTTTCGGCGGGGTATGCTATCAGTTCTGGGTGCTCCCCTTCGGCATTTCAACAGCGCCAAGGGTTTTCACCAAACTTATGCTGATTCCAGCACAGGTCGCCAGATCACAGGGCAGGTGTTGTCACTCCTACCTGGACGACTGGTTGATCAGGGCTCTGTCCCGAGCATTGAACGAGAAGGCCACCCAGGACGTTCAGAATATTCTGCTGCGTCTGGGTTGGATTATAAATCTCAAGAAGTCAGACCTAGCCCCCTCCCAGGACCTAGTGTTCCTGGGGGCCAGGTTCGACACTGCGACGGGAGTGGTTTCCCTCGCTCCAGATCGAGTGATCAAGGTAACCCAGTGTGTCCACCAGTTCATGCAGTCTCCCGCTCACCCCGCCCGGATGTGGCTCCGGTTGTTGGGGGAATATGGCAGCGACGGTGGACATAGTATTGAGGGCTCGCTTGAGGATGAGACCGGTACAACAAGCCTTAGCCGGCCTGTGGTCTCATTCCGAGAGCCTAGAAAAGAACATCTCTGTTCCAGACTGGCTAGCCGACCACCTTCAGTGGTGGTGTTCGGAGGCCAATCTGAGGAGGGGGATTCCTCTGAATCCTCCACCGACGACGATCACGATCCAAACAGACGCTTCCCTCTCAGGCTGGGGGGGGGGAGTCCTGGGCGACCACTTGGCTTCAGGCCTGTGGTCCCCAGACGAGTCCAATCTCCATATAAACGTTCTTGAGCTTCGTGCAGTCAGGAGGGTCTTCGATCATTTCCTGCACCTGATTCGAGGTCAGTCTGTACGGCTGGAGCTAGACAATCGCACATTCTGAAACAGGGGGGCACGGTTTCTCCAACGCTCCTGTGGGAGGCGTGGCAGTTCCTGTTCTGGTGCGACCGGTTCAATATCCGGGTTCATCCGGTGTATCTCCAGGGGGTGGACAACGTCCGTGCGGACGCTCTGTCTCGCCGCATCCTGGCTCCTCACGAGTGGATGCTCAACCGGAGGACATTCGGGATTATTTCCCAGTGTTACGGACCGTACCAGGTGGATCTGTTTGCGTCTGGAGTGACGAACCAGATTCCAGTGTTTTGCTCCAGAATCCCCGACCCAAACGCTCTGGCGTCCGACGCCTTCGCGATAGACTGGACCGGTCGAGTGCTGTGGGCGTTCCCGCCAATTCCACTCATTCCCAGGGTTCTGTCGCAGTTGGGCAGCCAGCCGCCGGAACTTCTAGTTCTTCTGGCCCCTTTGTGGACGGCACAGAGCTGGTTTCCGTTGGTACTCAGATGTCTGGCACGGCCTCCCGTGCTGTTGACGAGTCGCCCAGGCCTTCTAACTCAGGAAGGGACGCCACACCTGAATCCAGGGATTCAGTGGGTGGCGTGGCCACTATCCGGAATCGCCTCCAGGAGAGCGGTATTCCTGCACGAGTTGCAGACACAATACTGGCTTCGAGGAGGGATTCAACAAACAATCAATACGAGGATAGATGGGCCTGTTATGCGCGCTGGTGTGGAAATCGAGGGCTGCTCGATCCCTTTTCTGCGGGCTTAGTTCAGGTGCTCGAGTTTTTGCAATCCCTGGCCGCATCTACAGTTCGTGGATACTCGACGGCTATTTCCGCATTCCACGTCCCTGTGGATGGCTCCGTTTTGGGTAGTCATCCCATGGTCCAGCGTTTCTTAGCAGGTGTGGACAGGATACGTCCGCCGACGCGGCGTATCAGCCCAGTTTCGGACCTATCGGTGGTGTTAGATTGGCTTTCGGCTCCGTCCTTCCGGAGGGACCTTGACGCCATCCCACTTCAGTTACTTACCTGGAAGACAGCCTTCCTTGTGGCGGTCACGTCTGGCAGGCGGGTAGGTGACATCCACGCGATGTCTGCTGATCCCGAGCTGACTGTCTTTCACAGAGACAGAGTCAGCATCAGACTGCCGGACACGTACCGTCCGAAGGTTGACCATTCCTTTCTTGTCTCAGCTCCCATTGAGCTCCCGGCGTTTATGAAGTCGGCGTCCTCGGGGTCAAGGGCCTCGGTCCCCAACCTTCTCGATGTCCGGAGTATAATTAAGGTATATATCCAACGGACTAAGAGTATCCGCAAGGATAAGCAGCTATTTTGTTGCTATGGTGTGGGAAGCCAGGATGGTTGGTATCGGCCAGTTGCATGGCATATGTCCATAAAGGACAAAAGCCACCAGAAGGTCTGAAAGCTCATTCGGTTAGGGCGGTGGCAACCTCTAAGGCTTTTGCTGCGGCCCTGCCCCTTGAAGAGATCTGTTCAGCGGCTACCTGGAGCCGGCCGAACACGTTCATCAAACACTACCAACTCGACATGCACTCCAGTGGGCGTGCTCGGTTTGGCAGGTCGGTTCTCTCCAGTGGACAGAGTCGCACACCCTCTAGCTGATTGAGCTTTCGTGGTGTTTTTAAAAGATTTTTTTCCTTTGCATTTTTTATCTCCGATTACGTTAAACAATTATCGGGGTACTAATCGTACTAACCTCTAACTTGTTGTTGTCAAAATGTAAAGCTCTAGTCGAGACCTCCCAGGGGGGAATGACTCGCCATGTGCATGGGAAACTTAAGATCAAATGTCAGTTTGCTCCCGTTACCTCTCTTCCAAAAAAGGGGGGGGGGGATGCGTTTGGCTTAAAAACCTTGTTCACGGCCGTTTTTAGGCCTATCACTTAGACCCAATGGTTGGCAAGAGGAAAGCCCTCCGGACGGATCAAGTCACGTGATCAGGTGGGTGTCCTTTGCATCCTTGTTTTTTCATTAAGACAGAATAACCACTGCCAGGGATACTATCTTTGGGAGTCTGCCTTATGCAGTAAGTACCCCAAGGAGGATCCCCTTCTGAAAATGAATCGAACAAACCTGCAGAGGTTTCAGATTCTTTGAAGAGGATCCTCCTTGGGGTACGGCCACCCGCCTCCCCTTATTCTGTCTGGCTTGGCTAGATTGATAAGTGATGAGGTTGGAGTTATCTGCCCCTGTTGCCATAGCTACCGGTAGGTGAAGGGCCCTCTAAGGGTGGTCAAATAATAACAAAATACGTTTTTAACGTTTTTGTGTATTTTTATTCTAAAAATAGTCACAACCTGTCATATTAGCAAAAAATACAGATTTTATGCAGTAAGTACCCCAAGGAGGATCCTCTTCAAAGAATCTGAAACCTCTGCAGGTTTGTTCGAATTTCCGGCTACCTTGCTACATCAGCCCTGTTCCCTGTTCCCGACCCGCAAGCCCCTGCAGTGTCCATTCCATGGGACAACATGATAGCCTACGCTTTCCCATCTTTCAAGCTCATTCCGGACGTACTCAGCAAGTTAAGGCAACATCCGTGTGTCCTATTCCTGATAGCTCCAGCTTAGCTGAAAAGACAAGGTTAGACTTGTTGATGGAACCTCCTCTTCAACTACCTCTGTGGTCCAATCTTCTGCAACAGCCACAGTTGCAGCCGGACAATGTCAACATGGAGGCATTCAATGTGTAGCGTCTAATGAGGGAGCCCTTTGGCAACGGGTATTTGCTGAGGATACGTCAAAATCAATTTCCAACTCATCAGATCATCCACTTCCTCTTTATACGACCATAAGTGGAAGCGTTTCAAGCAGAGGAGAGGAGAACATGAGGTGCCACTTCCCATGGGTTTGCAATCTCAAGGCTGGCACCATGGAGGGATATAGATCCGCAATTGCTTCAGTCATGGACCTACAAGGACTTACGATTGGTTCCGATCTGTCTCTTGAAAACTCATAAGATCGCTCAGGATCCAATATATCCTAACATTTTCCCTAATTGGGATTTGTTACTTGTGCTCCAATCAAACAAGCCTATGGAAGCCACTTCTCTGAAACACTTAGCCTGGAAGACGGCCTTTTTGATAGCCTTTGCCTCGGCAGCCAGAGTGTCAGAACTTACCACTAGACTGAGAATTTACTCCCTCCCGACCTCCTTGTCATCCAGTAGTTTCACTTACTTCTGAAAAAATTGCAGTTCAGATATGAAATTAAGGGGAGGTAAGGGAGGTCATTAGGAAAAAACAACACTCAGACCGCTAATAACTATTTTTATTTTATTCTCTTTCTTTGTACGATCTCTCCTGCCGTTGAGATTACTGTCTAAACTCAGTCAAGTGGTGAGTGTACTTATAATTATTAAAAAATAATTGTGATTGTTTCATTTTTGACACATCTTCTCCAGAACCAAATGGCTTAGAAAGCTGAATCTTGTGTATTGACTCCTTTACTAATAAGGGCCACAGGGACTACACCCTAAAAACCTTTGACTTCTTCTCCAGAACCAAAAGGTGTGGAAAGCTGAAATCTTGTATGCAGCCTCAATGACTAGTGGGGATTATTTATAAATTGTAACTTTGGTGACGCTGTGCACACTCTTAAGGGCCACGGGGGCCACGCCCTAAAAACCTATTTTCATCTTCTTCTTCAGAACCATAAGGCCCAGAAAGGCAAAATCTTTTTTACATATTTCCTGACAATTGGTGACCCTGTGACCTCTAAAAAGGGCCACAGGAGCCACGCCCTTTAAACCTATTTTCCTTTTTCTCCAAAACCCAAAAGTGGAGAAGGCTGAAATCATGTGTACAGACTAAGACTAGTGGGGATTATGATTTGTAATTTTGGTGACCATGTGAGCTCGTAAACCTATTTACGGCTTCTTCTCCATTATAAAAATTATTAGAAAATTGAAATAATGTGTGACTCCTTGACTAATGAGGATTATAATTTATAGGTTTGGTCCTCATAAGTGCCATAAGGGCTGGGCTCTTAAAACCTAATTTTGTTTTCTTCTCCAGAACCAAATAGAAAGCTGAAATCTTGTGTACAGGCTCCCTGACTAGTGAGGATTATGATATATAGTGACAATGACACTGGCCGCTTATAAGAGCCTAAAGAGCCATACCCTTTAAACCTATTTTCTCCAGAACAAAAAAAGACGTAGATAGCTGAAATCTTGTGTATAGACTTCTTGACCAATCAAAGCAAACCGCCGTTGGCCCCTACTAAAATAGGTAATGGTAATTAGGTAATGGGACTTCTTGAGAAATGGTACATTTGGTGACCCTGTGGCCCCTAGGTAGGGGAACTACATTGGCCACACCCTAAAGGAAAATTAAAGATGAAGCCTGATAAGCAACAGAACCAATGGCTCTATTTTTTCTGACTTATTTCACTTTGATCACTGTCGTGTACCAGGTATGGAGGGGACTAACAAAGATGGCTGACAGAACAAGTCAACAGAGGTAGGTGTCTGCTTTCAGTGCTCCCCTCTCCTAATAGATGACAAAATAACAAATCAACAATGCAGCGGAGTGGACTCGCCGATGAACCGGCAGAGTGGACCCAGACATTTGGGTAGGGAGAGGACACATTTGGATATGGAGGGGACACATTTGGATATGGAGAGGACACATTTGGCTATGGAGGGGACACATTTGGATATGGAGGGGACACAATTGGATATGGACGGTACTCTCTTTAAGGTCGTATCGATTGATCTGTGGCTGTCATATCAATAGGTACATGTGTATAAAAACTTTATTTCCTATCAGCTTCTCGGCCGTTAACACAGCCTTTCAAGAAAGAAGATGATGAAGTAATTGCGGGCGGATGTTTAAATCAAAATGTGACCTAAAGAAACATAGATTTCAGCAGCATAATTCAGAAAGCTTGTCATTCAAATGCAGTGAATGTGATTTGATATCGTTTATTGAAAGGTCGTCTCTAACAGCCCACCAAGACAAGCCATGAGGGCAGCGGCTACACCTGTCATACATATGACCAAGTACAGCCATAAAGACAACATGAGACGCCATTAGAAGTAACAACACTCAGAGCGATGAATGTTCAATTGTTCAAGTTGTGAGGCCTATTTTGTTAGAAATGACAATATACAAGACCATGTCAATGTAGTCCACCGTTGCGAACACGCTACAGGTGGGTATACAGGCCTTCTGCGCCACATATATGCGCCAGAGATATGGTTATTTAAATTTTCAAAGTAATTTAATCTAAGGTTACCGGAACATCTATATACCTTTGGGGATTTGAACCCACAACATTACAATCAGGCAATCGTTGCAATTGATGGAGAAAAAAGACGAGTGTTATTCTTTGCCATGTGGCACAGAAGGCCTGCATTCCGCCTGTACGTATTCAGGCTAAACTCGCATCTCTAGCTTTGGGCAACAATGGTTTTAACGTTTGGCAAGTTTAACTTTTGGCGCTGATAATGAAAGTAACTAGTTTTCCCTATATGCGAACGAAGTGGGCTCACTTCGTTCGCATATAGGGAAAACTTGTTACTTTAATTTAATTTTCAGTCATTCTCTCCCCACAGCGGTAGATCAAGTCATGAAATGTTGATACAGCCTCTGTTGTATTTCGCAGACTTAGTGGGATAGAATCGGAGATACCTGATTGGAGGCAATCAAAGTTAGTTGTGCAATCATTGAAGCTGTTCTAAAGTCATCTTTTTTACTACTGAATAATGACAAATGAACCACCCTTTCCATGCGAGAAACGCTGTCATTTGACAAATAAATTCAAATGGATTGCGGTGCAATTTTTTTGCGCCAGGGGAAACAGCCGGAACCAAGAGATTTCGGCGTAATATAACAGAGGCTGTATCAACATTTCATGACTTATCTGCCTCTGTTGGGAGAGAATGAATTTCAGGGCGCAAACACCAACCTTTCCCTAAGTGTCAATAAAAGACATTAAATCACAATCACAGCATTTGAATGATGAGATTTTGAATTATGCTGCTGTTTCCTTAGGCAACATTTTGATTTAAACATCCGCCAGCAATTACTATGTAAGCTTCTTTCGACCATGGTCAAGAAAATGAAAGGAAAAAGGTTTTATACCTATTAATATAATCGTGTCATTTTGGAGGTTATTCTTTTCTCGGGTAAACCTGCTTTCAATGTCAAATTGCTTCTCACCGGTACATTCTAGAATATCCCAGGGACATTCCAGAATATCCCAGGGACATTCTAGAATAATTTTTATTTTTACTTTAATTGTTTATATATTTTACATTTTATACAAGACTCATAACTTGTAAACATTACGAAACAAAGAAATGGATTTGTAAAATTTGAATTTGTTACAAATTCTGATTTAACGTTTCAAGCGGGATTCGAACCCGCAACCTCTATGTTGTTAAACAGGGCTCTTACCGCCTGAACTACCGAGGCTTCTTGTCAGCAAATGTTCATTTTGTTGTGTGACACTGTAATTTTTATATACATAATGTAAATATATATTAAATTTGATTCTAAAATCGTATGCAAAGTGTATATTTAAAGTCTTTCGCGAAAAGCAGCTGTTAAACAGACAGCTTGCAAGGATTGGCTGTGTTTGTGAGATACTTTCAGTGTTATTATATATTTCAATATTTTTACCGAGTTTTTCGTCTTTTCCTTCGCTTTATATGACACATATTAATCTGTCCCTCGGGTTTTATTGAAAATGTAAACATTCGGGGTCGGGGAAACCCTGGGGCCTACGGCCCACGAGTTTCCCCTCACCCCTCATGTTTACATTTCAATCAAACCCTAGGGACAGGTTAATATCTTTTACATATGACATCAGTTGATAAGACTTTAAAAGGTGTCCCCTCCATATCCAAATTATCCGATTATTCGGCGAGTCCACTCCGCTGCCATGTTGATTTGTTTTGTTGTTGATAACTTTGAAGTTCCTGAACCAAATCAGTTCTAGTTCCACAGAAATCCTTATCCTAACCAAACACTGTTATGCGCGACATTATAAATGAGATTCAAGCTTGTTAAGGGCATAAACAAGGCATTTAAAAGTCTCCTCTCCGCTTCGAAAATGAAAGTGAGAACTTGACATCTCAAATACGCAAATTTCTTGCAGTTTGTGCACTAAAACTCATAAGGAATGTATTAAAGATTCTATTCCTGATTACCACAATTAAAGGTGACCATCTAAACCTCAACGATTAGGAGAGAGGAAGCACTGAAAGCAGACACCTACCTCTGTTGACTTGTTCTGTCTGCCATCTTTGTTGGTCCCCTCCATACCTGGTACACGACAGTGTTGATGCACTTTCCTAGGGGATAGGGTGGCGAATTGCGAACGCAACTACCTTCTACTCTGATTGTCATTTGTGGATTACAAAAGTTTTGCAACTCTTAATAGGTTCCACCCGCCGGGACGTCCTTGGTTACTGGGCAACGTAACCCATAACGTACGGTTCTCTCAAAAGGAACACCTCTCGCGACATATATGCTAAGTTTTATACACCTCTGAATAACACCAAACTTTATATATGAATTTCAGTAAAAATGAATGTTGAAGTTTAGGTTTTAAGGGTTAACTCAGCCTATATCTCATGGTGAGGCCCGCAATAAAAATATTCAAAATTGTCAAAACTAAATTCTGATCACACTCTTTTTTTTTTCATGGGGAAAAAAAACATACATTAAGGCAATGCCCGGAAGAGGCCAAATACCTTGTACTGCATCATAACCCGATCATGTAAGTTTTGTCATGGGACAACTTTCCCATGATATCATAGCGAAAATCTCCAATATCAAAAAGACATCAGAACATTTTGCAGGGCTTCTTGCATCTTTATTTCTCTGTGCGCATATAAAATAGTCAAATTAGGCCAGGACCATTAGAAATAAGATGGAAAAAAAAAATAGATAGCTGATTTTTTCTGGAGACCCTAAATATATCATCCTTATGTCAATGGCACAAAGTTCTGCGAATTCCAGCTGGTGGCTTTTTCAAAATGGCCGCCATTTCCAATATGGCCGCCAGAAATCCGCTAAATCATTTATTTTTTTAAAAATTGCATAACTTATGTCATGCAGTATATCAAATAAAAGCTTGTTGAGTAACCATTCCAAATATTTACTTTTTATACTTGTATGACATAGTTTTAATGAGATATTGACCTTCATACTTTCAAAATATACTTTAAAATGCAGAAATCATCCGTTCACAGTTAGTCACTGAAGTCAATGGCAATATTGTTACAGATTCCATGGCATCCAGTATACAGGTTTGAACACTTTTACCCAGCTTTAACAACTGCATCATTTCACACAGTGTGTCTTACAACCCCAAGAAACCATTTTCAAAACCTTTACAGGTGCAACAAGTATATCTCTTTCTCTTTCTCTTTCTCCTTGTGGTGCCATCCCCATTCACTTGGTGGTAATGTATTTCCTAGCCACGGCTGTACAGTGAGATATGTTCTGAAGCTATGAAACTTTGCAGATGTTGGAGGGAGTGATTCCACTTTGAATATGCTGGCTCTATTCACTGACTTGAAATATGTTTTGTAACGTTGGTCGTCCAGAGATGATGTTGATTCGTCAGCTCCATAGAGTTTCAAGAGGAATGTTTCCCCAACACGAGCAATGTCATTGTGGGAACTCCCAGGCTGATTGAAAATATCCAAAGCATCGCAGTTGTTGGCACGGTATAACAGTAAGGGCAAAGCTTTCTTCTCCCTTGATTATAGAGAGCAGTGTCACATCCCGAAACTGCATGAGCAAACAAAAGGTGTTGTTTGATGCTCTGAAAGGGTCTCTGCATTTTGGATATGCTGTACAGCTTCAGAGGATTGTGTCCATACAATACAGATTCATGGAAGGTTCTGCCTGAGCAACCATCATCACCATCAGGTCTCTATCTGTTCCAACAACAGCAACAGGTTCTTGTCTCCTTTGGGCGATATCCATTGCAGTTGATGCAATCAGCCAGTTAGCATCAGCACTGCTCTTTTTAACAGTCAGGCCCATATCCATGCTCAGTGTTTTTATTTGGCTGATCAGTTCCTTGTTCTTGCCAATACCAAAAAAGGCAGTCTGTGATGTAGTTGTCTTCCTTTCAGGTGTAAAAATAATTTCTGATGAGGTTTACCTCTGTGCCCGTCTCTGTTGCTCCACAGCCTTCGTGGAAGATGTATACTAGCTATATCCATCAAAAACTACTACAGATTCTGGACCAGAATTATCAAGTATGTTGGAATTGTAATTGTTGCAGATCTGACCAATTATGTGGCATTAAAAGGACACAGTTCGAAGAAGGTGACCACCGTCATGGACATATAGTGCATCACTAGGAAGTTCATCCTCAGGAGACACTCGTGACTTCAGAAGATTTGCCATCCCACTTTTTGTGATTTTCCTCCTTTTTCAAAGGGAGGGTGGCTGCTTTGCAAACTCATGAGAGAGATATGACTTCATGAATGAATACCATTGTTGAATTAACTTTAACTTTAACACCACACACAACACAACTTTGCCTCTATGAGGTCTGACGGCTTCAGCTTTACATCTGCATATGTTTCACCAGTCATAGCTAATGCTGTTTTGTTTCCAACTGAGATTGCTTGATCTGCATTTGCAGATTTTCCAGCAAATACCCCACTGGCTATACATATCAATGAGTCACGCTCTAAATAGGAGAATGGAGAAGGCATTTCCAGCTAGTTGAAGAATGTTTCATAGTCACTTGTATTTCTAGACATGCGTCTAGGGCGCAGGTCCACATGATGATCAGAACTCTCTGTGTGTACACCTGTGAAATTTTCCAGAGCTTCACATATTGGAATGCAGCGTGGTATTGAAAGAACCCATGTTTGCAGCATGCTATCTGTGATACCACGACCATGTGCCATACCTCCAGCAATCTCATCAAATTCTGTTTGATCACTGAAATTTCCACTCCAGAACGTTTCTGTTCTATGAATTGTGACGTAACCTTGTTCTGTGAAGTTGTAGAATTGGTCAGAGGACATATTGTCCTTCAGTCCTGTCATTTGGTCAAGATACAGGCTTGTAGATCTTACATAGGCAAGATGACCTGCAGCATGAAAGAGTGGGATAATTTGTTTGATTGCATCAAGGTGTAGATTCCAGTTACCTGTGCTGCAGCTCGGATGAATAGGAGAATGACAGATGCCTGCTTTTAGATGTTCTATCCAGAGTTTGCCTGTCCTACTATCATTAGCAGTAGTTCTCATGAGCCCATCAATCACCTGTGTGAGCTTTTGGACACATTGTTCATCCGTTATGGTATCACTGAAGCATTCCCAGGGATTGTTGGATGTTTCTGAGCTGAGTGACATCTTGTTCAAGTTTTCACAATTTCAACTGCTTTTATGCAAGACTGGCTTTGATCAGTCCATCAACACCTTTGTCTCTAACATCAAGTTGATCCTCTGTGATTAAGTGGTTGCATGTTGGTATACCACAGATATATTGGTGTAGAAATGTGTTTATAATTAAAAAAAGGCGGGAACTTTTTTTTAAAAATTCAAAAGTCGATAATTCATTAAGTAAGTATTGTATGTTAGATAACTAAACATACTCCGAAGGCTTTGGAAAAAGCTTTCATTTGATATATTGCATGACATGATTAACAGCAAAATAAAAATTAATGTAAGATCTACCGAAAAGCTGGCGGCCATATTGGAAATGGCGGCCATTTTGAAAAAGCCACCAGCTGGTATTCGCAGAACTTTGTGCCAACGACATCAGGATGATATTTTGGAGCTCTCAAGAAAAAATCAGCTTTCTACTATTTTTTTCCGGGTTGTCCATATCTTTTCACTAATGGTCCTGGCCTAAATACAAATATTGATATTTTGATATGAATTACATTGTTGACACATTGATTAAAAAATTAAAAATGTCAGAAAATTGTCATTGAAGTATATTTGATTCTTAATTCACCCACAATTAAGATGCTTTTCCTTGTTCTTGTATTAAACCATGATGCCATATTATTTTCAGTGAATAATTGTCAATTAAGTTCTTCACAATCAATAAAGTCCTAAAATAATTCGAAGCAGCATATTTTTCTATCTTTTTGATTAAGTATTACGTTGAATTTGACCTATATTTTGCACATTTGTGAAAAGGAAAAGAATCGGATTCACAGTATGGTATAATGAATAATCTTACGACATTTTGGAATTAATTAGTTGAAATAATTGTTAATGTTCTATCAAAACCTATACACTTTGTTTATCTTTCATAGGCTACTGTTATAAATGAGATTCCACGAATTGTGGTTATTTATGATAATCAATTTAAAAGTATTTTGTAAATACTGAACAATGATTCCATTATTGATTACAACTTTTAAAATCGACAGTGATTTCTAACATGGCACAAAATACCTGCAAAATTGTCATTCTTTGCACGCATTTGCCTTTGAATTATTTCAAATTTTTTAGCTCATCAGGTCTGAAAGACCCGATGGGCTTATGGCATGGCATGGCGTCTGGCGTCCGTCCGTCCATCCGTCCGTCCATCCGTAAACTTTTCACATTTTCGACTTCTTCTCCAGAACCTATGACTCTAGAGAGCTCAAATTTGATGTGGAGACTCCTTGGCAATTGGGGATTCTAAATTGTAGATTTCATGACCTCATGACCCCAAATGGGGTCACAGGGGTCAAAACCTTAAAAACCTATTTTCATCTTCTTCTCCAGTTCCAAAAGGTCTAGAGAGCTGAAAAGATGTGTGTAGACTCCTTGGCCAATGAGGATTCTAAATTGTAGATTTCATGACCTCATGACCCCAATTGGGGTCACAGGGGTCAAAACCTTAAAAACCTATTTTCCTCTTCTTCTCCAGTTCCAAAAGGTCTAGAGAGCTCAAAAGTTGTGTGTAGACTTCTTGGCCAATGAGGATTCTAAATTGTAGATTTCATGACCTCATGACCCCAATTGGGGTCACAGGGGTCAAAACCTTAAAACCCTATTTTCATCTTCTTCTCCAGTTCCAAAAGGTCTAGAGAGCTCAAAAGTTGTGTGTAGACTCCTTGGCCAATGGGGATTCTAAATTGTATATTCATGACCTCATGACCCCAATTGGGGTCACAGGGGTCAAAACCTTAAAAACCTATTTTCCTCTTCTTCTCCAGATCCAAAAGGTCGAGAGAGCTAAAAAGTTGTATGAAGACTCCTTGGCCAATGAGGATTCTAAATTTTAGGTTTGGTTACCCCTTGACCCCAATTGGGGTCAAAGGGGTCAAAGCCTTAAAAATATATTTTACTCCTTCTTCTCCAGTTTCAAAAGGTCTAGAGTGCTGAAAAGTTGTGTGTAGACTCCTGGGCAAATGGGAATTCTAAATTTTAGGTTTGGTGACCCCATGACCCCAAATGGGGTCACAGGGGTCACAACCTTCAAAACCTATTTTCATCTTCTCCTCCAGTTTAAAATGGTCTAGAGAGCTAAAAAGTTGTGTGTAGACTCCTTGGCAAATGGGGATTCAAACTTGTAGATTTTGTGACCCAATGACTCTAAATGGGGTCACAGGGGTCAAAACCTTTTTCCATAAAAAATCTGATGAGCTACAGAGCCCATGGCTCTATTTTGTTATTATTATCTTTTGTAATTTTGGTCTTGTACAATATCAAAATAATTTTTTGCCATCAATCAAGTAATAAAGTCTTTTTTTTTTAAGCAATTTTATGGAAACAAATTTCGATATCGAGAGATTGCAATATTCTATCACTACAAAGGACAATAGATAGGATCATAAAAAAATAGTAATTTATACAATACAATTTGGCAATCAAAACGAACTGAAAAGTCTAAAAAGACAAAATCATACACGTTTAAATTCCAATTTTCTTGCTTTTGCAGCTTCATACTCTTGCATTCAAGAAGACAGACCCTATCATATTCCTGATATAAAACTGCCATTACACTCTAGCAGTTTCTGACACACATCTTAAACTTCTATTCTACACTTAAGATGTTACCACAGGTTCCTCATCATCAAAGCTCCAGGTTTTCAGTAACAGTCAGCTGGATCTGGTCATTGAGGGGCTTGCAGTAAGGATTTGCATGAAAATGTCCTGCCTTGAGTTTTGCCTGCTTATTCTTGTTAATATGCATCTCTGTGAGTGAGTGACGTTATTGTTTAGCGCTGCTTGGGCAAAATTGCAGCCATTAGCGGCGAATCAAATGAATAGGGTACAGATTAGTGGAGTTAGCATAACGTTCGTATACCCTGAAACAGGATGTAAGAAAGTAAATTTGTCATAATTTCACATTATCAGTACTACCAGCCGTACATTTAAAAGTTTGATAATTATGTAGAATTCCCTGAACAGGAGATAGCATTTTGAAATGTATTCATCCAGTTCTCTGTACCATATCAAAATCGAGGTGGATATTAAAAGTGCTCTATCACCTATCCCTTATCCCCTAAGTTATATTACATTAGTATTACATGTTTGAAGCTACCATCTCGACAACAGCTACGTTATTGTTGAATGTATAGAAGAGCAAGAGCATTTGCCTTTGGGTGCTTGTAGAGAAAACTGATAAAGTTATTTCAAGATTGTAACAGCATTTCCATCTCAAAATTAACATGTATGAATACAGTTTAAAGCTATAAGAGAGAATACCACACGCTTTTCTTCATGCATGATATGCAGATGCTAGAAGAAGGTTCTGTATGAGACTGTGGACACAGACATTGGTTTGGCTGAAAAGGCCGAATATAAAACAATCTTGCTTAACTCTTGTTAGCATTTGGTACTAAGACGATTATAGATCCGTTACAGCATATTCTATTGACCAGGAAATTTTGACCAGAGATAGCGTTGCATATATACTTTTAACTGCGGCGATTGAACGTCTCCAGCAACAGGAAGAAAATATATAGCTTAGGTTTTCAGAAGATACCATTGAATTTAAAAGAATAACCCAATAATGTGAAAGATGCACTTGAGGACAAGCTGCTGTGAGACCATTGAACGTTCTCGTAGTTACAAATTAACAGTATAAGTAAGCTCATCTTAACTACCTCGGATGAATTTATTTCAAGGCAAAAATGGCATGTAATATTATTGTACTTGTAGTGAATAATACAACCAACTCAAAAGCGCTAACCCTATCAGCTGAAAGGATTTAAATGTTTGGCACTGTGTGAAATGACCAATGTTCTGTTCTGTTAGTACTTTTGCAACGTATTTACATAAGGAAAGTGTATTTGTTTTGATAGTAACAATCATTTCAACTATTAAATCCTAAGACTGATAAAAATGTCTTGTTGTGTAATAAGAAGGTTTGTCATACTGTATTGCCAAATGTTGCTTTCAATGTGAAACCTTCTCCTTTTCAAAGAATGTTAACTTAAATATAGGTCATATTCTACACAATCATCAACCTCTTCTGACAGAAAACCATGAAATAAAAAATAGATCTACCTCTTTGATGATTTGATTGATTGTGATGAAGGTAATTGTGAATTCATCAGTAAAAATACTATCAAAAATGGTTTTATATAACATAAAAAAAACCAATAGAATTGTTTTATGGTTAAGATGCAAATATACTTCATTACGATTTGCTGATACTTTAGGTGTGTCAACTATGTAAATCCTATCAAAGTATCAACCATGTTTTTCCTGCTTCATAAGTTTAAACATGCTATTCAATTTGTTGTCATGAATAAGTAGAAACACATAATACAATTGCATTTACCAATAGCCGCCATCTTGAATTTATCAAATTAGCAAATATTTTGGTGAAAAATGCAAATGTATTGACTCGTACACATATTTCAATTCAATTGGGACCTAATCTATACATACATGGCATCTTTCCGAAATGCCCATGGGGGTTTTTGGGGTCTCAAATGGGGGTTTTTCCCTCCCAAAGGGGTTTTTTAGCGCTCGTAGTTTTCATAACGAAGTCATTTTAAAAATGAACCTGTTTTTTACATACCGTAATCTAAAAAATAAATTTTGAAAGTGCTCAATTAATTATATATATATTAAGAAAATGTATTACTATTAAGTACTAGTTGTTTAAAAAGGTTTTTTTATCAATGGATATATTTTGTCCAAAGAAACTTCACAATGTGACATTAAAAATTGAAATATTTTTTAAGATGTCTTGTAATGTTGTAAGTCTATCATCTGAAATAATAAAGCTGATCTAAATATTACTTGAGTGTTTCATTCTGATAGCATAATAAAATTTGATTGAAAATGTAACAGGTATTCTGATAAAATTCATGAAGAAGACCCACTTACAAAAAAAATCAACAATGAAATAAATAAATAAAGCTCTTTTTTATTAGTCAATCTCAAGATAGACTCATTTCTAATTCTATAAATAAATCCTTGTTTGTAACTATTTCCGCAACAGTGAGATAAAAATATTTACCTTATACCACTTGAAAAATAACTAGTCTGTTGACGACTTGCGGTTTATCGACATTGCTAGCGAGTTTCACGCACTTAAATTTTTACGAATTTGTAAATAATTTTATCAAACTGGATAATATAATCATAGAATGTATCTGTAGTTTCTCAACTTGCTCCCCAAAAGCGTAAGTTTAAATTGTTTTTCAAAAGGATGCATGAAAACAGGACCACGAACTGCCGAAGTCAAATGGCAATGTTCAACATAACATGCGGTCGTAACAATTTCATGACAACATATTACCGATAAAATATTGAATGTCTGAATAAAACAAGTTTTTGGTTGAAAGTTTTTTATATTTTATTTCATAACAAACATGCCATGAATTCATTTATTTATTTACATATTACTTGAAGAGAAACACACATAATTGTTATACTCAGCTCGAAATAATATTTATAATTTCTATATGTCATCAAGAAAATACGATTGTAATTTCAAACGGTGTTTCCTTTTCATAATTGCTGTCAGATAAAGTTGACAAATTCATCGCATATTCTTCGATCTATTGCGATATTATTGAATATTTTGAATTATGGTAGCCAGTTTTTGGTTCTATTTGAGTCTACCGTGTTTGAATATTTGTAATTCGTTATGCATGTAAATTTATTTTATCAAGATTTACCTACTTAAGTGGAGTGAAAACGAAGCCGTAACTAATTTCTGAAACACCAGTTTGGGGAAAATAACATGCTTTCGAGATCTTTGACGACCATTTGTTAAAACTTAGAAAGAATTATTTAGGAAATTTGTAACATTTAACAATTATAATGGGTAACACACTTTCTCGAACAGGTATTTATGGTAGTTTTCTGAAAATCTGGGTTTTTCAATACCCGATTAGGGACGCGGGTGAAGCCACCTGAAATCGGGTAAACCCGCCGAAATCGGGTAAGATGCCATGTATGTCTATATAGATAACTTTAACTGATTTATGCATGTTTCAACGAGAGATTGCTGGTTTTAACGTATGTTGGCGGCCATCTTGGGAAGAAATTTACTTGGCGCTCGATCGTAACTTAATCAGCACACAAAGAGCTTAATCTCTGCCAAATATGGTACTTTTCACCCAAAGTGCACAATAGTTTCACCATTCTGCCGGTCTTAAATGAAGGCAATTTTATTTTCTGCCATCAATGTATCATGTTTTAGAGCGTGCCACATAGTTATTGAAATATCAAGCACTAAAGTCTATGTTTTTGTCGACTTTCTGGTATAATTATTTGCATATGGGCCCATCCAAATTACATTCCAAATTGAAGGCAATTTTGTTCTCTTTCATGTGTTAAAGCTCGCCACTTGGTGATGGAAATATCAAGCGCGAAAGTCAACTAGTATAATTATTTGCATGTGCCCTTATACAAATTATATACCAAATTGAAGGGAATTATTTTCTTTCCATTGATGCATCATGTGTAAGAGTGCGCCACTTGGTTGTTGAAATATCAAGCGCAAAAGTACCTGTTTGTGCGAGGCTGCTGTGTGAAAAGTTTACTTTGCATATACATGAATTTTTTTACATGGAATAAAAGAACATTATCTCCTCTTTATTCTGACATATAAATTGTCAAAATGCGCTACATATTTTATGAAATTATAGCTGAAAATACCTGAAAATCACTGCTTGTAGTTTCATTATTCATTATCAAAATGATGACAATTCAATTTCGTTTTCAACAATGTCTTTTTCATCGAAATCTACTCAAGGGTTAGTTTGCCACAACGTGTGAAATATAATGTGTGCTTCTCTAATCTGTGCAAACAATGTTATCCCATGCTCGGGGCGATGCATGTGCCCGCCCGTAGGCAGTTAGTGCCGTATCATGATTCTCCCTTTTCGGCGAGTACAGGAAAAATAAGGCCTTTTCATGAGTGGTTTTCATTGTGTTATAGATGACAGAATGTATTGAAACTTTGTACACCATTTGATCCGCCATTTAGACCACTTTTCATAAAAAGAACGGCTTTTCAGCAAGGTGCAGAACATTATTACGAGCCTTGAACTGAGAAAAGTTTTGGTACAGAAAAATCTGGGTCTCGCCTGCCCTGCTTATAGTCATCTTTATCGAGATACTTCCCATTCCGGGATTTGCCTACACAGCTTACGCATAATGTTATCAGCAACCCGGAATATTCCATGAGCTGCATCATAAGGGTTAATTTTTTTCCTATTTAGGACTATATAAATAATAACTATGGAATTTCTTTTATCACTTTCTTTTGTTTTCACAGAAAAATTCTGTCTTACATTAACTATCCAGAGTAATGAGTAAATAAAAAGATAATTGAGGTATCAAATCATCGAGAGCATTATAGTTCATCGCATTGTTTGCGTTATGTATCACTGTGCAGTACGTCGTCTCTGATGATCTAAACATCATGTAACCCGAGGGGGTAACACAATGCAGAAATGAATACAAAAAGATATGAGTTAACATCGATACTTTGTTTGTTCAAAAACATGCACACAACAGTCATTTCATTACTTTGAAAACAAATATCATATTTTCAGTCTGTAAAACTTCTCTCAGCCAATCATAACCTGCCACATCACATCACCCTTTCTCACCTAACTGGTCAGGCTATTGCTATTGTTTACAGTATAACTCGAGCGGGCACTTACTTACTTGGCGTATAATTACTACACAAACAAAGAAAACAACTTTCTAGTATGACAGTTAGTGAGACATATAATGAAGACATTTATTTATTTTGGTTGAATCTTTTTTGACTGTTGATAGCTTAATCAAGGCTTTTACAGAGGGGTCTGAAGTCAATTCATCAATGAGACTACATGGTATGTCATGGCACTTTGTTTCACAAATGACAAGATGGCCTATTCTTCTCTAAAAAAACTTATAATTATAAATGAATGTGGTTTAAACATATTTATTTAAAAAAAGAAACGGGGTTGACAAAAAAATAAATAATGTTTTATTAATGCTGCTCCCTGACAAGATAGTGACGTTACGTAAACATGGGCAGATCAGTACACATATAATATACAATGACGATATTGAAACAACCATTTCTTAAAATATACAACCGTTAAATTTAACGCTCAGGCTTATATCCAAATTAAATTTATAAACATAAGGATATTTCAGCTGAAAATCGCTTAGATGTTACAATATAGGAATGTACTGATTTTTAGTAGTATATATAAGTTTAAATGTACAAGTTTAGTTTATATAACGTCTTAGATATCATGTGACCAAAATCTACGTTATTGAATTGACTGTATTCAACACGAAATACTCCATCTCATATGTCTGTACTGAATGTGTTCATCTCAAAGCACATACAATGCATATTCTAAAAGTTTAATTTTTGATTGGATCTAGTTTGACCTACTGTTGACCAATCGATGACTAGTACTTTGACAACTGGGCGTCACATAGATGGGCAGACATGCTCATTCTCTGAAACAACAACCTCCCCTAATTCTTGTAATAACATTGTCAAAGAGTGTGTAATATCCCAAGCGCGACTCCCTGTTATTACACAATCAGTTATGATGTGTCATAACTGTTTAATTACTACTCTCATGTTTCATTGCCGGACAGGTGAAACTTTGTGCCAAATCGTGCTAAAACATGTTTATCCGGTTTATTTACCACTATTGTCTGTTATATTACATTGATTACGCCGACTTCCATTCTGTTTATGATGTTATAAAACACTTCAGGCATGCGCAGTAAAGGCCAATTTGAGCAGCCTGAATCCGCCCACTTTGAAGGGCAATGTCTTTGTTATTAGAGGACCGATGAAAACGTGTTTTGGTGTATTTTAAAGTTGACAATGTTTCTGTACAGATTTACCAATTTACATTTAAAAAAACAATGAGGTTTCTTGTCGTTTAAGCAATTCAAATTTACTTGTAAAAGGTTTAAAAAGAGAGTATATACTAAAAACAGAACGTCGTACGTGTGCATTTGTTTGAATTGAACTCGAAGATGTCTTGGACGCTAAGAAACAACTCTATGACATCTTCTCCTTCAATACAAACTACCCAAATGCACACATATGATGTTCTGTATATTTATTAACCCCCTGGCTTCTGCTTCTTGAATAGTCTTGAAAGCCTAAAAAGATTAGTAATGGCATTTACCGTTGATTTACTGTGTTAATCAATGATCAAAATTCAGTTTCATGTCAAATCATTTTTGTTTGTCTTTCAGTTAATGATGTTGGTTAGGCAAGGGACGGTGCGGGTTGGTGGCTCGATAGTGGCTCCCTCTCTTGCACTCCTCTCGCTTTACTTTTCTCCGGGCCCTGCATCCATCACAGCTTTCATCAAATGCCAGTATGTGCCTTTCCTTGTAAGAAAGATGGACAAGCAAGTGGATCACAGTGCACCTCCATCAGCATCCTGCAGTCCAATCATGTTTGAACATATTTCATTTACTCAAACTCATGTGTCAAGTGTGAACATAAGGAAAAGTTATGAGAGTAGTGTCTGAGTTTCGAGTTTGCAAAGGGAGGAAGAAATTTGGTGCTTCAATGTTCTTGCATGTTCAGAGTTAAAAGACAAGTTATTATGGATTTACAGCTTGTTTATACCACAGTATCAATGTTACAAAAGACCAAAACTGTTGTCTTTCCTAAAAGAAGTAGCATATCAATAAAGACTTTCATGTTTGTACTACCAACTTGTAGAATCATCTCATACAGATTATGTAGCTTTGTTTTGTCTCTCTTTATTGATGATCTACATCTTTAACTTGAAGCTGTCAAAGTTTAAAGAGCTCAAAGAAGCTGCTTGTCATTGTACTGTGATAGCTGACTTTCTATGTTTTGTTAAGCACTTGTTATTGTACAAATACTGTTATATATCTGTTTGTTAGTGTTGTGTAAAAGAAAGTGATTCTGAATGAAATATTTAAACCTTGCCATAATACTCCTTCATAAAATCCTCAACAGCACCTTTAGTTAATACATTCTTCCTACCAGTATAAACCAGCCTCTACTTCTTTATAGCTGTTGCATACATGAATCTTATTGACTGCTTTGAAATATCAGATTTCCCAGGTACTGAAAAGATTTTTGTAAGCATTTGCATATTAGATGCATATTAAGGTTCTTTGTTTGTGATAAGTGGTAAATCACTGTGTGAATACATCCAAACTGAAAACAATCTTAAGTTTTCTCCATTTGCTCCTGTATAGTGTCTATAAATAGACCAGCACTTATGCCTTGTTTCCATTGATCTAATGTGAAAGCTTAGTTCTCCAAGATCAACTTTTTTTATTTGGTCAAATTCGGTTCTTTGATATTGACATCAATGGAAGGATAGATATCTATGTTTTATTTCCTTAGTAATAACAAACACCAATACACATTGAGAGTAAATTTTTAGCTCATCAGGACTGAAAGTCCAGATGGGCTTATGGCATGGCCCGTCGTCCGGCGTCCGTCCGTCCGTAAACTTTTGACACTTTCGACTTCTCCTCATGAACCATACACATTAGAGAGTAACTTTGGTGACCCTGTGACCCCAAATAGGGTCACAGGGGTCACAACTTTAAAAACCTATTTTCATCATCTTCTCCAGTTCTAGAAGGACTAGAGAGTTAAAAATGATATGTGAAGACTCCTTGGCCAATGGGGATTCTAATTTGTAACTTTGGTGACCCTGTGACCCCAAATAGGGTCACAGGGGTCACAACCTTAAAAAACTATTTTCATCTTCTTCTCCAGTTCCAAAAGGAGTAGATAGTTAATATTGATGTGTGCAGACTCCTTGGACAATGGGGATTCTAATTTGTAACTTTGTTGACCCTGTGACCCCAAATAGGGTCACAGGGGTCACAACCTTAAAAAACTATTTTCATCTTCTCAAGATCCAAAAGGTCTAGAGAGCTGAAATTATATGTGCAGACTCCTTGGCCAATGGGGATTCTAAATTGTAGATTTCGTGACCCCATGACCCCAAATAGGGTCACAGGGGTCACAATCTTAAAAACCTATTTTTCTCCATTAGATGACAGTCTTTATTTCTCCTTTAATATTTTAGTGTGGACTTCTTTCACTGTCTGATATTGGCAATCTAGAAAGTGTTGAATAATAATAAATCATTTGGGTAAGGAAATTTATTCCGAAATCGTTACATTTGTTTTGTAATTTTGTTATAGGTTTTCTTGCAATAGGTAACATCAGTTTCATTTTTAGCTCATCTTGCCTGTATAAAGCAAACTTGATATGATGCCTGATGAGCTACAGAGCCAATGGCTCTATTTTTAATGTATTAGAATTAGATCATGAGGTTTATAATGTGTCTGTTGTCTGTCATCCATCATCTGCATTTTTCACTTCTCCAAAACTATTTCAACACCAAAGCTGAAATGTATGAAGATGTAACTTACATCTGCTAGGGAATCAAAGTTTGTACTTCTCACCCTGTGGTACTGCAATATGGGTGAGGCAGGCATTATCGTTAAAATCTTAAACTCACTTTATCTCAGAAACCATCTCATCTTTGTTTCAGAATAACTGAAGTTTGTTGATCTGGTATTTGCAAGGGTGTAATTTGTGCATCTGATTGAAGTGCTCCCAATTAGGTATATGGTCAAACATTCCATGAATTCATATTGGTCTGCAAACAAGCTTAATTTCATGTCTGTAGCACCATTGATCAGTGAAATAAGAAGTATTTTTGCATTGTAAACCTTGAAGCCTGCAGTGACCTGTGGTCAGCACAGTCTTTAGAAGTTAGCTTATTGGTGATATCAGGGATGTTTATAGTTAATTGCAATGGATAAATCAGTAAATGCATTTAAGCAAGATTTGATATTAAAACTTTATTATACCCCCGACCAACGGTCCGGGGTATCTAGTAATACCAATGATTCCGTGTGTGTCTGTCTGTCTGTCCGTCCGAGGACATTTTTTGTCCGACCTATTACGGGAAAACTATTTATCCGATTAATTTAAAATTTTGCACATGTCTTCTACCATACTAGGAGGGGTGCAGTGCGAAGTTACAGCAAATTTTGTTAATATTTGAATTTTTTACAAATTTCCATGTTCTGAACTTGGTCATTTTCCAATATCAGATTTGTCTGACCTATTACAGGAAAACTATTCATCCGATTGATTTCAAATTTAGCACATGTCTTCTATCCTACTAGGAGGGGTACGGTGCGAAATTGCAACAAATTTCATTGATATTTCAATTTTTACAAATTTCCATATTTTGAACATTGTCATTTTCCAATATCAGATTTGTCAAACCTATTACGGGAAAAACTTTTCATCTGATTCTTTTCACATTTTGCATGTATCTTCTTCCCTACTAGGAGCGGTGCAGTGCCAAATCAAAACTAAAATTGATAAGGTTTTGGTTTTTTTGTTTTTTTTATAAAAAGTTCCATTTTTTTATTAGTCATTTTTCTCAATTCCTCTTTGGGGGTCAAATGCTGTGCAAGAGATGACTACATTGAAAGTAAAAAATCATTTAGTTAGTCAGGGATGCACGGTTGGGGGAATTAGTGAGCCACGCTTACTTTTTTGCTTGTTTATATTGAAAAAATATGTTTACTGGCTAATACTGTTTAGTAAATGGCATTTAGTCATTTATGCACTTACATTAAACCATGGTTTTATCATTGTCTTACCCTCAAAACTAAGGGCTTGGCTGGGGTGGCAGTTAGGCAACATTCAGGGTTATGATGAACCTTTTCCGGGCCTTATGACAAGTATAATAATAAGTAGTACGGTAATTGATTAACTTTTGCTATTTTGCCCCATGAGTGCATCATTCTTAACAACTCTTCTCATCTGAAACCATTTAGAAATTAAATTAATTAAGATCAACCTGCATCAAAAACATGTGCAAATCATAATCAACTCAAGATCAAAACTGTCAATGGTTTACCTTGCTATCGATACATCGATAGTGTTTTCATGTTCCCTGTCGATAGTACTCTACATGTATCACTTTGACTATATCAATGGATCAATAGTTAGATGTATTGTTTAACATCCTTGTAACAACAAAAGGTGAATTAGGACCTCTGTGCAAAAATTATCAATTGTAATAGAGTGTGAGTGAGTGAGATTTCAAAATGTCATTTTCTCTTATAAGCCTAGTGCAATCTTACTTTGTTTACATTCTAGGTAAATCTTTCATTCTACCACAACGACTTGAATTAAAGCTCTTCAGTTTGATGTAAATCGACCCTACATTAATGGGATGCCCTTACTGGGGAACAAGAAGAGTGTTATAAAGGGAACAACTCAAGTGGTTTGCATTGTTTGCACCTTTGCTTAGCCTTCAGAAGCAGTTTGAACCTCAACTTTCAAAATCATGTGAAAATATGAAATCTTATAAATGATTATAGATAAATGAATTTGATTCTGATATTAAGAAATGCCAAATTTCTTCTGCTGAATCTACTACCTCTTGTGCCCATGATTCTGCTTAAAGTTTATATAACCACAATTATATTTCACTATTTACTTTCATGGAATATATGAATGTCAGATTAAGATCTGGTATAGTGCGCTAATGTCACTACTCAAATTTGTTCAGTTATAGCCGTTTCTAAATGCCACTTCTGGTGGGCAGCTTAGATTGATCTGGCGACAAACCAGTGAATGCGTGACTGTACACCCCTTTTGTGACGTCATGAACAGAATCATTGTCACGTGGTATGTACTGTTTAACTGTAACAATACCACAGAAATAAATAATTGATTAACAGTTGCATCTCATATTTTGTTTTTCAATTTTATTTTTTTTCAAATTTCTGTCATGTTGAACCTAGGTGAATTTTTGTGCAAGTGAAAGCTCTTAGTAGTGTGACAGGGGGTGTTGTTTATCCACTTCTCCTCAAAAACCATTCAACAGATTTAATTGAAATCGCACACATTGCTTTTAGGCATCCTAAGGGTGTGCATCTCATATTTTGTTTTTCAATTTTTGAATTTTTTTCAAATTTCTGACATGTTGAACTTAGGTGAATTTTGGGACAAGTGAAAGCTCATATTGGTATGATAAGGGATGTTGTTTATTCACTTCTCCTCAAAAAGTACTGGATAGACTGCGCTGATCTTTCAAACATGCTTTATAGGTATCCTAAAGGTGTGCACCTTATATTATGTTTTGGGAATTTTTAATTTTCTATATTTTAATGGATGTTTGAACTTAAATTAAGCTAAAGATGTGCATCTCTTTTTAAATTCTATGGTTGAACATTGAGAGGTTTTTTATTAGCTGGGGCATCTGTGTCCCATGGACACAAATTTTCTAGTTTCACAATGTGTTTATTGGACACAAAGATGATTATTGGACAAATTAACAAAATATGTTCTCTTTCGGTTTAAAAATTATCAAATTTATTCTGGAGATCCAAAATACATAAAAAATGTTGTAGAAAACTAAGCTAACACATAGCATTTGCTTGTCCTTCATTTTGTCCTTTTACACAAATTATGAACATGATGTTGGTATCATTAGTATTTTGATTAGAACAGTTAATTTCCTTCATATCCTTGAATTTGTTTGTGTTTTTTGTGTGACAAATGAATATGCAATATGATAAAATGGAATTTCCTACATAACAACTGGGATAGATAAAGCTTAAATTGAGATAAGATAAGTAAACTCTATACATACATACATGCGTCCGTCCGTCCATCCATTGGTCTGTAAACTTGGCCATTTTCCGCTTCTTTTCCAAAAGCATAAGGCCCAGAAAGTTGAAACCTTGTGTATAGACTCCTTGAATAGTAAAGATTATAAATTGTAGCTTTGGCGGTCCTGTTTTCCCTAATAAAGGCCATAGGGACCATGCCTTGATAACCTATTTCCATCTTCATCTCCAGAAGCATAAGACCTAGAAATAACCAACCACAGCTTGCTTTAAATGATTGGTTACCTTCCTGCTTATGTAGTCGAAGTGCTTCACGTTTCAGGGCCTTCCCAGTCACTCTTGTCCCCAGTTCTCTGCGGTCTTCAAGCCATTTTATGAGTTTCTGTTCAATATCCCTATAAACAACCTTTCTGCCGCCGCCAGACTTTCGTTTTCGTTTTGATTTTTGAAAAATATCTCGTAAATGTGCCCCGACTTTTCTCCATTCACGTACATGCTTACGATCTACTTCAAACTTTCTCGATGCCGCTGAATTCATCGAATAGAATACTTTATATGATTAATTTAATATGTATAGAGAGCATGCTGTTCACCAAATTATAAAAACTCAAAAATGAATTCAGTATAAGCAGCGGGGGACATTGCCATGTTAGTGGCAAACACTTGTTTGTGAAGAGAAGATTTGAAGCTTACCTAATATGTTAGTTTGTTTTTAATAGTTTTAACAGCTTCTGTTTTGGGCACCTATAGGGCCAATTAAAATTTTTTATTAAAAGAATATACTCTGCAAGTAGTTTAGGAAAAGGCACCACTACCACTACTAAAAATTACCTCAAATAGGATACAAGATTTTCTCTCACTACTTAGTGCCCAAGTGGCGCTAAACAACATCATCTCTCACCCCACTATCTGGCAATATTACCCAGCCCCATGCTCTTAGGCGAGTTAATTGGAACCAATTACCCCTTAGCCTTTAAAAAAGATAGCAATTTGTAGTGCATTCCAAATCAAAATCATTTGTTGTAACAGCTTTACAAACATGTTCTTCGACTGGGTGGTGAATCCTCCCGAATGGAGAGCAATCTGCCGAAGTTCTTATGAAAGAAGAGGCTATATTTATACCTAACATTACAGTTTTATTTGGTTATACCCGGGTAATTATATTGAATCTGTTGTGTTGCCCTTTTGTCCATTAAACAGTGTTGTGTGGGATTTATTAAAGTATTGAAGTATTTACCTGGCCTGCATAAATATTTGCCTTGCCAAGATGAGACCAAGACTTGCAGTAAGTAAGTTCAATTTGACATTGTTTGCACACATGTACCGATACACTTCATGTAATGGACAAAAAGTTATGGGATAAATTTTAAATGAATCTTTATATTCATGAACACTTAATCTTAAAAATTTGTTTAGCCCAGCATCTTCACAACCTGGTCAAACTTTTAAAAAAAAAAAATTCTGTTTGAGAAGTTCTTTGTTTGTTATGTAAGTGAATAGATACTTAAAGTGTTCATTCCCTTCTTGTTGACAATGTGCATATTTTAGTGCTACAAGTTTGAAGATTTGTTAGTGTTCATTGTTTGGTGTTAAATTTGCTGCTGAATGTGTCCATGCTGATCCTTCACTTTCACCAAGCTAACAACTCTCGTTTTATGCATGCTTCTCAAATATTTTTCATTGGAGTTATTGCAGATTGATAAAACGTTGTCCTTCCTTTAGGACGGTATTTAGACTGGTTGAACTCCCTCCTATTGCAAATTGGACTGATCAAAAATCCATGATTGATGATGCATGTCATATCATGTATTGAGCACAAGACAAAAGTTGCCTTATCTAAAAGACTGCTGGCAGCATTGTAGACCAAAGGTCACTGACAAATGGAAAGATCTGTCGATCCTTAAAAGTCATGCAGTCTCTAATTACATTTTTCAAAGCCCAACATCATGCACATGTTTACAGAAATCTTACCCTCACATATATTTTTGTATATCATTCATCTTGTAAATCATTAAATAGAAGACAAAAAGCATAGAGCAGAACTGCCAGATATAATGTTGGTGGCAACTCTGGATTTCTGGGAGTGACCTCCCCTTCAAGGTCGGTCACAATGGATGGGAAGGCAGATGGCCAAGCTATTGTTATCCTTGTACAAATGTTTGTATTGTCTTCACTTTTTGCATCGAAATGTTCCGATTGTCAGATGCAATCATGTTGGAGGGATATTTGAAGAAAGTAAACATTTTATTCATTATCTGTTTGTTATTCTTCCAAAAACTAAAAAACCAAGAGAAGAATATCAATTACTCGTTGATGTAAAATGACTACAACTTAAAAGGTGTAGCAAAACAAATATTGTCAGATACAAGTTGAGAATTTTAGCATTAGTTTTTAAAATGGGTGCACAAGTTTTAAAGAATGCTTTTTAATTATGCTATATGTAATTCTTACGAGATATAGAGCTATACCGTTGTCACATCATCACTGAAGCATTTTCCTGTCTTTAGACAATATTATTTCCATAGAACATGTTCAATGAGCATTTATATATTCTGTGAGTTTCGATGTGTATGATTACTCTAAGTGAAAAAATTATATGAACATAATTGGATGTATCATGGTCTGAATACCTGTAGTGAATCCCGAGTTTATGAGAGTAAACTGTATAATTAAATACAAGTTATTCAAATACAAATTCAGTTAATACATTGATAATAATAATATATAATTTGGTAACTTACGATTGCAAAAAAAATAAAAATAATTTTGGCAAAATTTACAATTTAAATGAAGTAGGATGTCCCCTAATGAACTTTTATTTTAAGTTTAATAAAGATGTAGTTACTGTACTGTAGTTAATTGCAACGTGGACCTCAAGAAGTAGTGTATAACCAAGAGATATTAAGATGTGTATTCATGAGTTCCAAAGATTCCAAAAGTCTTACATCTACTAATGTCTAAGCATTTGCGCTAAGGTTCATAAAACGTACAGGTTTGTATATAGAGACAAAGGGCGTTAATAAAGATACTTTTATTGTCGACACAAGATAAGAGCACCATATCAGCATACTATCACAAAAAGAGTTCTAATTGCAACCAAGAACATCTGTAATATGTCATGTCAATTCTCATTATTAGCTCTGAAGCACTCCACTATTTTCTCATGTATCGCTCACAGATATTTTGTTGATATTACTAGGGAACCGCACTCTGGTAATCTGTCATACAAGTTAATCGGAAATGTATATTCAGGATATAAAGTTGATTTCATACACTCTTAAGCAGTCACGGAAGCGGAATGGGGATATAGGTTTGGGCTCCGACCGTCCGTCCGGGTTAATGGGGATAGGATAACCAAATTTGCTGTGTGCCTTCAGGGTATTAACACCTTGATGGAGTTCGGAAATCAGAACCGCACAATTATTTTTTGCGGAGTTATTGCCCTTGTCCAGTGTTTTTGGACTCTGTTCGAGGATGTCATCAAATCGGACAACTTTTTTCAGAAACAGAGTAATGGAAAATATTGCGAGTTTAAATGAAAACCTTTTTGGCGGGGGATGTTGATGACCATGTCTTGTTGGAACTGCAATGCCGATACTAGTATAACACATAGGTGAAGTTACATATATATTTGAAGAATATAAATGTGCCATCCTACCACCTAAGTTATATAGTCAAATGCTGCAGCGATTCCTATTACAGCCGTTTTAGCTCATCAGGTCTGAAAGACCCGATGGGCTTATGGCATGGCGTCCGGCGTCCGTCCATCCGTAAACTTTTCACTTTATCGACTTCTTCTCCAGAACCAATGACTCTTGAGAGCTGAAATTTGATGTGCAGACTCCTTGACGAAAGGGGATTCTCAATAAGTCCTTTTCCGACAGCAGCGAGATCTCGCGCGACGCCTTAGCAACCGATAATAGGTCACGTGACCTGGGTCAAGCTTTCCCATAGCGACATGCCGATCGTAGCTTGCAGAGACGATCTAGAATCTCTATCCGTCCCACCCCGTAGGAGCGGTGAACGGCAGGGAATATTTCATGTCCGAAAGTGAACTATTTGTCACGCGAGAAAGATGCACTTTTAATATTTCAGGTGTAGGAACATTGTCAATATCTTCATATTTACAAGCCAGATTGTCATCAAAATTCAGGCTGTAAAATAGTAGACATGTATGCGTAATACCAATAAATGTCGCCAAATTCTGTTCTGATACTAGCCCATGGGCCTCTAAAACAATGTCTGGTTGCAGAAAAAAAATCCGCTCAGACTCGCCAATTTACCAAAATATAAGGTATAATTGTTGAATAAACGAAAACCTAAACACACCAAACTGTAGAACAATTATCAAATTATCAATTTTCATATCGTCATGGTAAACTATTATATGTCAGGCTGTTATTTACTTAGTGAACGGTTTAATGTGAAGTTTGTATCGATAATTGCTCCTTTGGTTAGTGTATCAATATATTTAAGGTCGAAATAAGGTTAATCAATCAACTTGACTTTATTCACTTTTTTGTTAAATCGTACAAAAGAAAAAAATTACCTATGTCAAAGATGTAAACATCAATTTTCTACCAAAAAAAACAACAAGAAAATGTGTACAAAATGTGATACATCAAACAGACACCGATGTAATGATTGCACCCATGATTTCAAAACCGCCCAGTACCTTAAAGGGTTTAGGGAATTATGTTGAAATTACCATTTTCGACCTACAAGGCTATGTTTTTATGTTTAGTTATAAATTTACACTACAAAATATTTTTTGGGAAACTGCATTAAAAGTTACACGCTTCGTACCTTAAATCGACTGACCTAGAAAAAGGTCAAGTTTGATGTCACGTGACATTGTGACATCACGAAGGGAACATAAACATGGCGTCAACACACGTTCATCGTAGAAAGTCAGTGATGACAACACTGATCAATGTTGCCTACTTGCGTATCAAACCGTGGAAAAGAGTTTTGGGGATATATGTATCCTCTGAAAGTTCAATCTAAGCTAACACCCTGTTCAATGGAGTCGGTAACGACATATCGTCCTTTTAGTTTGCACGCCGTCCGAAGACAATGGTTGACGTTGGAACAACATCGCACTGTAAGTTCGATTTCGAAGGAATTCTGTCTTTGTCAAATTAAGTATCGTTTTAATCACAAATCATATCAATTATAGTTTAAATTACGATACCCATTAATTTTAAAATGCTTAAAAAATGTGAAAATGACTTTTTATGATGTGGAATTAATAGAGTTACCTCCCTTGCTCGATGATCGTCAGAATGAACGGGACGAATGAGACAAAGCTTAGATTATTATAAGAATAATCAATGAGTTGCGAGGAATTACGGATTATCTGTCCTGAGTTAATTATTGTGATAAACTCCGAGCTTCAGCGAGGAGTTTGACAATAATTCACGAGGGACAGATAATCCGTAATTCCGAGCATCGAGTTGGTTATTCTTTTTCTTACCCAAGATAATTTTGATGCGTAAAAACGGTAGAAAAAGAGAAACATTAAAAAACTAAGCTCGTCCGGTAAAGTACAAATTGTATTCATACGCCATTCATAAATTTGCTCACTACTTCAGGATGGACGTCTCTAAGTAGTTCGCAACTCAAGATGTTATTTGAAATAGTTTATTATATTGATGTCACATTATATCAACAAAATACTGTTTAATATCATAAAAAAGCGCTTTTATTTACCGCGCACAACCGAAAAGAAAAAGTAAGACGTCGTTAGCTTTCGTTACGTTTGACAAGCCTATTGAGGAATGTATGACGTCACTGTTTGACGTCATGTTTAATGATGTCATAGAGCTATGACGTAACGACAGTTCGGCCAGCGACTCTCCCACCTAGCGCCGCCTTGAAGATTTAAACTTGTATTTACGGCAAAGAAAACATCAGAAGGTCTTGATTTCCCATTAAAAATATTTTAGTAATGTGTGACTTTCGCAATTTAAGTATAAGATTTTTCATCTATATCTCTCAAATGAAATAGAAGATCCATGCGATTCATGAATGGATGCAAAAAAGTTCCGTCAACCAATCAAAATGCGAGTTATTTTTAGAAAAAATGTTATTCCCATGACCATTATGCAAACTTTAATACCCGGCATATCCTTGCCCGCTTGGGTAAGAAATAGCAAACATGATGGGAAATATTTTATCGAATAGTTACGGCCAACAATCTTCAACATTATAATTTTGATAACTCTAATTCCCTTGGTTTCAGTATTTACATTTGTCTGTTATTGTTGATTTATCTTTTTATTTGTTGACAAAGTGCTTTTCTTCAGGAATTCAAAGTTCGATTGATAGTTACTATATACCATAGGCCTTCTCAGCCTACTGTGCAAAATAGCTTGAAAGATTTGTTAAATATTAATTTGCGAAAATATGTTTTTACCCTAGATCAATGAAATTAAAGCTCTTACAATATTAAGCAAAAATGTATTAATGAACTTCAATCAATAATTAATTGTTACCAATAATTGTTATTGAGTAGATATTGTATATTTGTGTGAATAAGTGTATAAGTGTTTATAAGTGTATTTATTTGTTCAAACCCATAATTAAACATTAATTTTGTAGCCTGTCTTACACAAAGTCCATCTGAAATAAATAATGCTGTCTTTGAGGTTTGAAAAAATCATTTCTCTAATTTGAATTTCTATCTATCTTTTTATTAAATGAAAAACTAAAAATTATTTTGCCTGTTGTTTTACCAGAAGTTGATTTCCATTTAAGTTATTTAAAATACATTTCACTAACTTTAAGTGAACAAAAGGCTTAAAAAGGTATAAATTTTCAAAACATAAGTAGGTTTAAAGCCTTACCTTTGGATGTTATATGCTCAAGAGAAGTTATTTTACAATTTCTGTACTAAAGGGTGGTTTGAATAATCATTATTTCATAGAAAGAATATTAACTATCTCGGATCTTTTCAAGTCTGTCCATTATCCTTGACATCTTTGAGTTGTTGCTCATAATATAATGTATTTTATAGGCTAACATATCACCTGATTAAAATATATACTTCAGGTGTCTTGGTGGTCAAGGTTACAAAATTATAGTACCAGGAAAAGTGTGAGGCTGAAGACCCACCCCTTGTCCCTTCTAACCTAGAGATTAAGTCAAGGGATACATAAACAGAACTCAAATCATGATGCTGTTATAAGGAGATTTTATTTCTTGACAAGAAACATTGTCTTAGTAGTAACTCTATTTCCTTCACTTTTACACTTTTTCTAGAGTGGACCAACATTGAAATCTTTTTTTACACATGAATGATCTGTAGATGTGAAGCTATGAATTAAATAACACAATGATATTCTCCAGTAATATATATTGCTGCACTGTCTGTTCCTGAGATTAACCTAATAAAATTTATATTGTGTTTTGTTGTCCCCCGCAAAGCTTTGCGAGAGACATAATGTTTTCGGTTCCGTCCGATATTCCGTAATTCCGTAAATCCGTAATTCCGTAACGCTTTCGTTTCCGGACCATATCTCCAAAACTGTTCAATATTTTTTAACGAAACTTGGTATGTGGTTAGATCTAGAACTGGAGTGGTGCCTTTTGCTATTTTGGTTATTCTGAAGTTTTTATTTTTTCTGGTGTCCATGGAAACAATTTGAACTTAGTGCATATTGGGGGATGCATTCGTTTCCGGACCATATCTCCAAAACCGTTCAATATTTTTTAACGAAACTTGGTATGTGGTTAGATCTAGTACTGGAGTGGTGCCTTTTGCTATTTTGGTTATTCTGAATTTTTTATTTTTTCTGGTTTCCATGGAAAGATTTTGAACTTAGTGCATATTGGGGGATGCTTTCATTTCCGGACCATATCTTCAAAACTGTTCAATATTTTTTAACGAAAATTGATATGTGGTTAGACCTAGTGGTGGAGTGGTGCCTTTTGCTATTTTGGTCATTCTGAATTATATAATTTCCCTGGTTTCCATGGCAACAGTTTGAAAGGACCATTTCCGAGCAATATCTCAAAAACTATTCAATATGATTTTACGAAACTTGGTATGTGGTTAGACCTAGTGGTGGAGTGATGCCTTTTTCTATTTTAGTTATTCTGAAAAAGAAATATTCTGGTTTCTAAAGAAACAACTTGAACTAGGTGTGTATTGGGGGTAGGGTCTGTTTCCGTACTTTAGCTTAAAAACTATTCACATGCACAGATTTCTAGTTAACTTTTTTATTAGCTCTTTTAAATGATAAACTCAACAAAATGAGCACAAGATCAATATCAATTATAAACATGAAACTGATATCATAATACTAAATTTCCTTATTAAGAAGATGATCTTGTTGTTGTAAAGGTTGAGCTGTTCTTCATCACCAATACAAACACCTGTAATGATTAAAAAGCATTAAAAGTATATTTTCATTTTGAAATCTTATCAGATGTACATGCATATATCAATATACTCCAAACGATACTCAATACATGTATGCATTTAAATGGAATATGGAATTAGATTCTCTATGACTTAGAAATTGAGATATTAAAATATATGAATTTCTTGACAATCACTAAAAATGTATAAATAATAAGTATTAAGTTACAAGATGATGGTCAAAGAGCTTTTCATACCAAAATTACTTCTTGACCAGATTTTAAAAAATATTTTTGACAATCGGACTTCAAAGCCCGCAGATAATAACATGCAGTCATGCAGATATGAAGACAAAGGTAAAACGATTTTGATACTTCCAAAATACAGAAATAGGATATCATATTTCTAATTCATTCATTATTATTTTTTTAATTTTTGATTTTACAACGTAGCGTTATGTACAGCATTACAAAATTGCAAAATAGTTTCTTAAAAAGAAGCTTATATCGTACTCACTTATATCATATTCACTGATCGAAAACCGGACAAGACGGTAAATCAAAATAGAGTAGTGTTATTCCATTGTATTAAACTTCGCTCAAGTTGATTGAACATTTAAGTATTATTGATCATCTCCTTACCTATGGGGATCTCCAGAAAACTATCTACTGTACAACTCACCCGTGAAAATTTCAAGAAGGCATTGCGACTCAGACGCCTTCTCGCACTCGGCGAATGAACTCGATCTCGGGCTTCCCGGAAAGAATTTGTTTATCAACATGCATATCTATATTCCATGGCCATCCAAAAAGTATATAATAACTATGTGTGGTGTAAATATAAAAACACGCTTTTCACAAACACAAAGTATTTTGACTCAACTTCCTGCTTATTTCTATGACGCCATATTAAATGGCGACGAAATGTATTCCCTTCGTGACGTCACAAGGTCAGAGGTCAAGTTTGTTTACTTTTTATAGGTCATGAAGTTTAGAAGCCGCCTGCTCATTATTTGATTGAGTTAAAAGTTATTTCTTTGGTTCATTTATTACTTTATACCTCCAATAACATATTTAATTCTCCAAATAGGACTTATTTCCTATTCCCTTTAAAGAGTTACTTGAGTTGCCATACTTTACAAGTAGTGTCATCTGAACGAGAGTGACAGTGACAGCAGGAAGATGTCAAGTCGCGATTATGATCGAAAACGTGACATTGACGTGCGTCAATGACTCAAACGTAATTTGGGAAACTTATCTCAAGTAGTCGGAACGACTCTCACGAGTTGATCATGTGATATAGGTTACATAATAAGTATGCATTCCGCGAATAAATAGTGTTTTAAGATTTTGGGAATGAATATATGAAATAATTGGAATATATATCATAACTTATGCCATTTACGTTCGATTCAAAGCAAATCAATATGTGATGAAAATCAGGGAACACCTAAAGCGTGTGCACTCTCCCAAACTTCCGTACCTGTACGAATGTGGGAAGAGGTTGAAATGGTGTTTATCCATAAAACACAGGGACACCACTTGTGTGTGACGTACCGGTATATTTCGTTTTTAGCTCACCTTTAAAAAGTAAATGTGAGCTTATGTCGTGGCGCTTCGTCCGTCGTTCGTCTGTCTGTCCGTCCGTCCGTCCGTCCGTCCGTCCGTAAACTTTCACGAAAAAGACTACTCCTCCTAAACAAATCCAGATATCATCTGAAATTGTAGTATGTTATACCCATGGCAGCCATATTGAATTTTCAATTAGATTTCATGAAAAGGACTACCCCTTCTAAACCAATATAGATATCATTCTGAAATTGTATTATGTTATACCTATAGTGATTCCGCCCAGAAAGGTAGACGTTTCAGTTTTGAGAATCCAAGATGGCCGCCATGGCAGCCATATTGAATTTTCAATTAGATTTCATGAAAAAGACTACTTCTCCTAAACCAATCTAGATATCATTTTTAAATTGTAGTATGTTATACCTATAGTGAGTCCGCACAGAAAGGTAGACGTTTCAGTTTTGAGAATCCAAGATGGCCGCGATAGCAGCCATATTGACTTTTCAGCTGCAGATGACACATCATTATTATTAAATTTTAAGCTTTCATCAAGTGATCACTCGCACCATATAAATTCTCTAATTTGAACTTACTAATCATAACATTATCTTGAATATGGAATATTTAAGATTGTCATGTAAGTTGTTGATGAAAGACAAACATAATTAATTAATTTGTTTAAAGCTGCAAAAACCCAACACATTAAACATCATGTTAAATTTTAAACAATGGTATCTCCCTTATATTCCTTTAAATACCACACATAAGGGGTCAACCAGAGTTCAGGTATTCCTGTAGAGTCCACTATGCTTTTCTAATACACATCCCAATACAGGCTGCTAGCATCACAGTATCAGCTGCTAAAGTACTCACGGAAATAGAAATAAAATGCTTTTTGGCGTTTATTTCTTTATTACTCGACTAATGGAAGTAATTCTTACAGATGTTCAAATAACTAAGTTTTTCCCAACTAGGCCTTATGAAATCATTGCAAAAATATACTTAAATGTGCCTTTGTTCAGGTAAAACTGCCCAAAATTTGCATGTTTTCAATACATTTCGAAACCTGCTATAACATACGTCATTTTCAGCAATGCGTGTGACAACAAACCTGCAAGGCTCTTTTCACCTGAATTTGCAGTTGCACGTGCGTTGCCACAGCAACTCTTCAATGAACAACAGAAGTTATGAATGAACTCGTTTAGAATAGTAGTTTGTATAACGCGTTTATGTCTGTAAACTTAAAGGCAGTCACGTTCTTTTCCAATTATTTTATAAGTTTTAAATCATATAAGATAGGAATAGTAGAGGACATAAGATATGAGATTATTGTACATTAAACAATGTAATTTTAACGGACGGTACTGAGATTACAGATCATTTACATACTATAGCTTGCATCAGAAACGACTTTGAAATAATTTCGATGCGTGAAAATGACACGTTTTTCTCTCCTGTAAATTCATATATTTCGGGGGATTTTACAAAAACTGTCTGAAACAAAAGTTGGGAAAAAACATTGTGAATGAATATTTAGAATACAAATATCCAGTTAATTCAAAATAAAGAAATTCGTTAAAGAGCATTTTATTTCTATTTCCGTGAGTACTATAGTCTGTTGCATAATCAACCTGACCCAATTGATATGGTAGAGCATTATGCTATATGGCCATGTGTATGCAATAAGAGTTATGGAAATTAGACTTGTATTCTCATGACAGTGATATGTTCTTTCTAAGAATAACAACTTACACAAAACTTGTCAACAATAAGCTTTGTGTTTAGCAATCTACATGATAAGTTGATGTGGAAAGAGTTATTTTGCATCAGGTTCCAGTTCCTGTGTTTTACTCATATTTGTACCATTTCTTTATCTAACAGAAGTTCTTCTTGACACAAAATCAATTTAGGACATAAGCTACATGTAACTATGTTTTGTGAAATTATATATATTTTTCACAACAATGCATGTTCTCTCCCGTCAAGTCTTTAAATACCACAACACTAAGGGCTTAGCCAGAGTTCAGGTTTACATGCTGAGCACACTATGCTTCTCCAAATACACAAAGCCAAATACACAAATTGCTACACTCTCCTAAAAACATGATGGCAGCCATAATCAATTATCATATAAAATATGGTTACACAATTAAACCATATTACCACATCATTCATTTTAAGTTGAGCTTCTGTACCCTCGGTACTTTTATTAATTTGATACTTTTATACATGCAAGCTTGCATGTTATGATATGTTTATGTCACAGGCAAACACTTAAGGATTCTCGATATAACGATCATCTTAATTTTTGCTGCAATGTGATACTTATCATTCTTTTGAAAAAAATTATTGCTTTTTGGTAAACGATCTCAGCAAAAGTTAATCGTTAGGGCAGATTGAACTCTCAAAATCACCAAATTATTTATGTATCAAATTATGAAAACCGCTCCAAGAAAAATCCGGGCACTGTTAATGATAATGGATTATCTAAAGAAGATGAAATGTTTGATCAATAAAGTAAACTCAATGAATATAAAATTTAATCAAATCTTTTTAGATTGTACGCATTTCTCAATTATTGATGAGTACTAAAATAAGTACTAAAAATTCAATGTCCTTCTACCCTCTCATCGATCACACATGATACAAACGGCTTTTGTGTATGCATGTCAACAAAAATCCAAATTTCAGTTCTATCACATTTTTTAATATGAGGGTATTTTAGTTCAATTAAATAGCTGATTAAAAAGCAATTGTTGTATCTGGAGTGGTCAATACATCAAATTTATCAAAAATAATACTCTAAGGGCACCCAATTTCATTTTACAAAATAGCGGATGCTTAATTAAGGTCTTTGTGAATATGAACATTAGGAAAACCAAATTCACTGTGTTTCTTCAGGGTATCAATAGCTCAATGAAGAATCAGAGCGCACTATCATTTTTTACAGATTTATTGCCCTTGTTCAGTGTTGTTTTTAGCTCACCTTTACAAAGTAAATGAGAGCTTATGTCATGGCGCTTCGTCCGTCGTCCGTCTGTCTGTCCGTCTGTCCGTCCGTCCGTCTGTCCGTCCGTAAACTTTCACGAAAAAGACTACTCCTCCTAAACGAATTCAGATATCATTCTGAAATTGAAGTATGTTATACCCATGGTGATTCCTCACAGAAAGGTAGATGTTTCAGTTTTGAGAATCCAAGATGGCCGCCATGACAGCCATATTGAATTTTCAATTAGATTTCATGAAAAAGACTACTCCTTCTAAACGAATACAGATATCATTCTGAAATTGTAGTATGTTATACCCATGGTGATTCCTCACAGAAAGGTAGACGTTTCAGTTTTGAGAATCCAAGATGGCCGCCATGACAGCCATATTGAATTTTCAATTAGATTTCATGAAAAAGACTACTCCTTCTAAACGAATCCAGATATCATTCTGAAATTGTAGTATGTTATACCTATGGTGATTCCGCACAGAAAGGTAGACGTTTAAGTTTTGAGAATCCAATATGGCCGCAATAGCAGCCATATTGATTTTTCAGCTGCAGATGACACATCATTATTATTAAATTTTAAGCTTTCATCAAGTGATCACTGGCACCATATAAATTCTCTAATTTGAACTTACTAATCATAATATTATCTTAAATATGGAATATTTAAGATTGTCGTGCAAGTTGTTCTATATTTTTAAGTGTTTCTAAAAAAAATTAAGATGAAAGACAAACATAATTGATTAATTTGTTTAAAATCTTTATGGCAACTAGCTGCAAAAACCAAATCACATTAAACATGTTAAATTTTAAACAATGGTATCTCCCTTATATTCCTTTAAATACCACACATAAGGGGTCAACCAGAGTTCAGATATTCCACTATCCACTAATACACATCCCAAGGCAGGCTGCTAGCATCACAGTGTCAGCTGCTAGTCTGTTGCATAATCAACTTGACCCAATTGATATGGCAGAGCATTATGCTATATGGCCATGGCCCATGTGTATGCAATAAAAGTTATGGACTTGTATTCTCATGACAGTGATATGTTCTTTCTAAGAATAACAACTTACACAAAACTTGTCTACAATAAGCCTTGTGTTTAGCAATCTACATGATAAGTTGATGTGGAATAAATATGAAAAAAATCGAAAAGGGTTTAGTAAGAAAAGTAAGGAAATTTGATTTGTCATATCTCTCTGTTGATTTGACAATGCAAAAATGTTTACCATTATAGTACTGTATGAGTGTTAAATAAATTGATACTTTAATGAAAGACATCTCATGGTCACTTGACATGTAAATATTATGTGAACAAAATAAACGTGTCTTATGCATTGCTGTGTTTATGACTTTCCTCTCAATCAGTCATTCATTTTCCTTGAAAAATCTGTACTTTTGGGATTCTCAATATCCCATGCAGCATAACCATCAGTGAAATAATCTTGAAATCATATTAATGATTCACTACAAAACAAATGTAAGTGGCCACCATCCTGTAAGTAATGAATGACATTTAAATGGATACACCTAAACCAAATCAAGATATCATAATGAAATTAATACGGATGCCCACATAAAAGTAGCATTTTGAAGATTAAAAAGTACAAGATGGTCACCAATTCAGCCATAGATATACAAAAAAGTTATACAAAAACCTACTGCTTGTTAACTTATCATGATTATATCATTCGTGTATTAATGTTTGTTCAAGCTCTAGTCGTTTCCAAAAGAAGACTAGTATTTTAAAAGATAAAAAAATCATGATGGCAGCCATAATCAATTATATAAAAGATGGTTACATGTATAATTAAATAATTTTACCACATCATTCATTTTAAGGTGAGCTTCTGTACCCTCGGTACTTTTATTTTACTTCTTTTCGCGGGTATCTACACAATATTCTTAGTTCTAAACTCTGTGATACGATAACCAAAACTGCCGATTGTCTTCAGGGTATCAATACCGTGATAGAGTTTTAAGATGAGATTTATGCAATTACATTTTAAAGAGTTATGGCCCATGTAACAATATGTTTACATGTAGCAATATAGTGAAAACTAACTTGGCGGGTCTTTACCTTTATTTTCACAAAGTTTATTTCAATTTGGAGGGTCGAATTCTGTTTCATAAGGTCACTGTTAAATTGTAGCATGCCGAAGAGCATATGGTTATTTTAAGATTACTCTAATGTGAAACAATCGTCTCAAAATAAATGCAAGCACTTCAATTTTATAATATTCATTCCATATCCATTACCATTTCATCTGATTCCACTTGGGTGCTTGTCTTTTCACAATAGCAAGTAAATGAAGCGAGATGAACTGCAAAACAAGATTACATCGATGACATGCACACTACTATTTAATAGCTATCCCAAGTTTGTTTCAATCAATGTCATTGGAACTTTTTGGAGAAAAAAAATTCAACATATTTTAGTTGATCTGTTGTCTCACTAAATGTATTTTTAGCTCATCAGGCCTGAAAGGCCAATTATGGGCTTATGGCATGGTCCGGCGTCCGTCCGTTGTCCGTCCGTCCGTCCGTCCGTCCGTCGTCCGTCAACTTTTGACACTTTCGACTTCTCATAAACCATATGCACTAGAGAGCTGAAATTGTGTGTACAGGTACCTTGGCATGTGGGGATTCTGATTTGTAACTTTGGTGACCCTGTGACCCCAATTTAGGGCCACAGGGGACACGCCCTTAAAACTTATTTTCATCTTCTTCTCCAGAAGCAGAAGCCCCAGAGAGCTGAAATTTTATGTACAGGCACCTTACATATGGAGATTCTCATTTGTAACTTTTGTGACCCTGTGACCCCAATTAAGTGCCACAGGGGCCACGCCCTTAAAACCTCGTCTTCTTCTCCAGAACCAATAACTCTAGAGAGCTGATAATTTTAGTGCAGGTGCCTTGGCATGTGGGGATTCTGATTTGTAACTTTGGTGACCCTGTGACCCCAATTATTTCTAAGAATCTAAAGGACCATGCCCTAAAAACCCATTTATCTTCTTCTCCAGTAGCAGAAGGCCTAGAAAGCTGAAACTTTTTGTACAAACTCCTTATCTAGTGAGGATTATAAATTGTAACTTTGGTGGCCCCATGGCCCCTACTAACCACACCCTATAGCGAAATCAAATGTAAAGCCTGATGAGCTACAGAGCCCATGGCTCTATTTTTAGTATATAATGTTCATGTTTCTGTAAATTTCATTGCAGCGACCTACATGTATTATCCAACTGAAGTCACAACAATGTTCAGAGCAATAACAGCAACATATGGTCTATATTCTAAACACCGCATCCGAGGAATAAAATATCGGAAAAAAATTGTAAATGCTGTAAACGTGATTAGATGACGAAAATAGTTTGACAACAAATAGTTCACTACCTAAAAATGAAATAGTTCACCAGGACAAATTGTGCGTGGTATGAAATAGTTCACTGGGACTTTGATGGTGTCGGTCTTTTAAGAACGACAGCTCGAAAACAGGACAACGTTTTGCATCGAAATTTGGCATAAATAGTGTTTGATAATTGTTCTAAAGTTTGGTGTGTTAAGTTTTTCGTTTATTCAACAATGATACCTTATATTTTGGTAAATTGGCGAGTCTGAGCGGACTTTTCGCTGCAACAAGACATTATTTTAGAGGCTCACGCGCTGGTATCAAAGCAGAATTTGACGATATTTGGTAGTATTACGCATAAATGTCTTCTATTTTACAGCCTGAATTTTGGTGACAATCTGGCTTGTAAATATGAAGATCTTGACAATTTTCCAACACCTGAAATATAAAACGTGCATCTCTCTCGCGTTGCAAATAGTTCACTTCCCGATATGAAATATTCCCTGCCGTCCCCGCTCCTACGGGGTGCGTCCCAGTAATGAATATTTTTTTAAAAATCAAAACGAAATATAGGCTTTAGATATTGAAATGAAGTAATGTTGTTTTTGTCACGGTGATTGTTTGACCTGAAAATGTTATTTGAACATGATAGAGAAGAGAAAGAAACCTAAGTTGCGGTCAATTAACCAATCTATTTCCTATCAAGATTTTGACTTCATTGGATTTTCATTCCACCGTGGAGACTAGAATAAGATTGAGACTAGAAGACTTTTCAAAGATTTCTTGATAGAAATACTTGCAATCGTATATGATTAATTGAATATATTCCAGATCCGTGCCAGTTAGCCCATATTCGGACAGTGACTTTTTCCCATAGACTTGCATCTTAAATTGGTGTAGCAAAAATAATTTTCATGAAAAATTTCTTGTTGTATTATTATAAAATTTAGCAGGTTGAATTGAAATCATCTCAGCTTGAAGTACATACTTTAAATTTTATTATCCGATTATTACTTATGTAACGTCGCCAGATTTACCGATTTATGTACAAAATTAAAACACTTGTCCCATAGATCACCATTATAAACTTCTTCACATTAATGTGCATAATTTGATAAAATTACGGTCGAAAATAATGCAGAAATTATGAGGTTGTAGCTGAAATGATTTGTTACAAATGTGCAAAAAATAAACAGAATCCGACGGAAATTTAATGCGTGAAACTGTTTATGCTACACCAATTTAACATGCAAGTCAATGCACACCCTGTAATACGCACCGTTGGGAGAGAGATTGTTACTGGGATTCCGGATTGTTATGGGACGGTTACGGATTGGCATGGGAAATTTCACTTTTAGTAAGAATTTAATTTGGTAAAAAAAAGTGTTTATTTTATATTTTTTGGTCGGAATATTACAATATTTGGTAACTATGATTAAATTAATGTAATCATAGACCATTTTAGCTATCATTTGTTTGTATTTTCTAATTCATTAAACAACATGTAACCCCGAGGGGGTACACAATGCAGAAATGGATACATAAAGATATCTTGAGATAACATCGATATTTTGTTTGTTCAAAAACATGCGCAAAATAGTCATTTAATGACTTTGAAAACAAACATCATATTTTCAGTCTGTAAAACTTCTCTCAGCCAATCATAACCTGCCACATCACATCGCCCTTTCTCGCCAAACTGGTCAGGCTATTGCTATTATTTACAGTATTGAGTCAAGCGGTCACTTACTTACTTGGCGTATAATAACTATACAAACAAAAAAAAAACTTTCCAGTATGATGGTTAGTTAGTGAGACATATAATGAAGACATTTACTAATTTTGGTTGAATCTTTTTGACTGTTGATAGCTTAATCACGGCTTCTACAAAGGGATCTAAAGTCAATTCATCAATGAGACTACATGGTATGTCATAGCCCTGTCATAGAACTATGTTTCGCATATCTATTTTAAAAAAAAAAAAAAAATAGTGACGTAACGTAAACATGGACAGATCAGTACACATATCATATACAGTGACAGTATTGAAACAACGATTTTCGTAAACATACAACAAAGCAATTAAATGCTAAGGTTATATCTTCATTAATGGTATAAACATTAGGATATTTCATCAAGGCAAAATCTTAATATTCAATCATGTTTTGAAAATCTCTGAGATATTACGGTATAGTTATGTTTTGAATTTAGTAGTTCTAAGTTTACATTTTGTGATGAGTGGCCAGATAAAATTGAAGACAAATTAAACAAGTTAGTGAAATGTTTTAAGGAACTTATGAATAATCCTGAAGTAATTTTATATAATCTGAATGAGGTTTTGCTATATACACACTACGAAATATTCGGAAAGAGAGTCATTGAGGCATCATGTCATGAAATTGTATTAAGTTCGCAATACAAGGATATTCAGGATATACACCTTTTGACACCATGTTTCATCATGTCTTTATCAGCGTTTCTCAATCAAATAAAGAAACAATCTTTGTTGGAGATAATGTTATTTTAAATTTTAAATATTTGTAAACTTCTATCGCAAACAACTGCCTGAAATAACAAATATGTATACATATAAGTTTGAATGCACAAAGTTTAGTTTACATATCATGTGACCAAAGCCTACCTTATTGAAGTCACTGTAAACGCAAAATACTCCATTTCATATGTACTGTATGTGTTCATCTTAAGACAGAAACAATGCATATGATAAATTCTAAATGTTTAATTTTCGATTGGATCTAGTTCGTCTTATTGTTGACCAATGGATGACTAGTGCTTTGACAACTGGGCGTGTCATAGATGGGCAGACATGCTTGATCTCTAAAACAACATCCCCTAATTCTTGTAACAACATTGTCAAAGAGTGTGAAATATCCCAAGCGCGACTCCCTAGGCCTGTAATTACATAATCAGTTACGATGTGCCATAACTGTTTAATTACTACTCTGTTTTATTGCCGGACAGATGAAGCTTCTAAATCGTGCTAAAAGATGTCTATTCTGTTTATTTACCACCATTGCCTGTTATATTTACATTGATTAGGCCCATTTCCGTTCTGTATATGATGTAATAATACACAATCTGTAAAACTTCTCTCAGCCTATCATAACCTGCCACATCACATCGCCCTTCTCGCATGCGCAGTAAAGGCAATATCGTTCACCCGGTAGAATCCCTTTTCAGACTGTCAAATTGAGAAGCCTAAAATTTTCGCACTTTGAAGGGCGATATCTTTGTTATTAGAGGACCGATGAAAACGTTTTTTGTTGTTTTTTGAAGTTGACAATGTTTTCTGTACATATTTACCAATTAACATGGGGAAAATTATGAGGTTTCTTGTTGTTTAAGCAAATTCGTTGATGATATTGAAAACTTTAATATCTAAGACTGATTAAAAGTCTTAGATAAACTAAATTGGACAGTTTAATATATTGAAACTTCAGATTATCAAAGCTTCATTCAACTGACATTTACAATTCCATATTCGATGAATCAAAAGTGTTATTTTAATTGTTTATAATTGATGTTTATTCAGACGGGTGTAATGTTATTGTCAATGATTGTTACTGGGCTATGTTTACAGATGTTCCGGATTGTGAATGAGTACGATACGGATTGTTAAAAAAACGAAAGCAACAAAAAATATTTTTGATGCAAAATCATTAAAATGTGATAATATTATATATAATATGGAGTTAAAAAGTTGTATATGAGAATAATACAATATTTTAAAACAACTTGTTTGAGATCAATATTGTTCAATCATGAAGTAATTCACATATACTTATAAAGTTAATATAAACCTTCAACAAAGTTGTTGATGTTTCATCTTTGTTTCTTTTTACTTTCTAAGCAGACCTCTCAAACATTAAAGACATAGCTGATGTGTACATGTGCCTTGATGAATTTCAACTTCTTTTGATTTACATTTTAACGTTTTTAATAAGAATTGAGTTTCTTGAACAGAAAGTCTCAGGAATTTTACTATGACAATTCTATTTAAAATAGATGGCAAATTTTCTCACTTACATCTATTACAAATTATTTGAAGATGCAATATAAATTCAGCAACACAATAAATGTGAGTTATGTTAAGTCGAAAGATAGCTTTTCCTCATATTTCTCCACAGATCGAAGATATTATGCACTAAATAGATTGTGGACTAAAAGAGAAAAATATTGGTAGTTTCCCACATATAGGGGTCACGGTCTATTTAAAATCATATTTGGTATTTATAAAATTAATATTAATTCTGAAATATTTGGAACCAGGGGCATATATCATCTTCTGATGACGCTAGTTAATTTTCGTTTTATAGAGATATGGAATTATGTGCTCAAATTGTCTTGTTATTTTGCATTCATATTTCACTTAACTTGTTCGACTTCTCAGCAGTGGCATGCTGGAGCGTATATTAAATCGTTTTCGCGATCAAGATTTTGATCAAATAAATATTCTTTTTCCATTACTCCTTGTTAATTTTAACACCATTCAGTCTGTTTTGGGGTTATCCTTCTATTTTCTCTGAATCCGTTCATGCATTGGATCAACGACGCTAATTTGTTTTCCTGCATTTCCAATTGCATGTGGGGTAACTCTGTAGTTTTTGATGATATGTTTAAGTTTACCTCTGCTTTCAGAGAGTTTCTTCACTCTCATTTGAAGTTCATCAATTGGGTGCACTAAACAGTTGTGTAAAATTATCTTTTCAAAGTTATCATCCTTTGTTTCACATCTGTGGCAGCGATAACGCATTTTTCTGCAAAAAAGAATGATTTAATTTGAACTCGTTTATTAGACTACATCAGAATACCATGTTGTTATTTGCCAAACATCCCTTAATAATCCGTAGCAAAAATGTGCTTTCTCAGTAGTAATCCGGAAAAGCATCATGTAACAATCCGTTGTAATAAAATTTAACCCCTCTCTCGGAAAAATTACAATTACTTTTTTGTCAAGGAAATTATTTCACATTTGTTCGACCTATCATTTAAAACAATCATTTGTGTAAATACGGAATTACTTTTTTTTGCGTAAACATATTTCAATTAAAAAAACATGGACGCTTTATGATGTCAAGGTAGTTATTTTGGACCAATATTCAGGACGTCGACAGTGTTTACTTTGTTCAATGTAGATTACTATGCATAATGAAAGAATAAATCTATAGACATATTATGTTAGAACCTTCGAACAGTGTTAATTTGGATGAAACATGATTAATTAGTACTAGAGCGATAATTAGATATGCCATGCATGGCGCAACAGTTCCCATGACAATCCGTAACCGTCCCATAACAATCCGGAATCCCAGTAACAATCTCTCTCCCAACGGTGCGTATTACAGGGTGTGCAATGGAAATAACGTTACTGTCCGAATGTTACTGGCACGGGTCTGTATATTGACCATTCTGGGATGTTTTGCATTAATTCGCTGCTTTACATTAGGCCTACTTTGTTTTATATGAAACAAGTTACCATTTAGTCAATAAAAGGTGTCACTCTTCACTCTTCAGTGATCTCTTACACATGAAACAAATAGAATTATTATCATCCATGTTTCTGGACTGAACAAATAGCATTTTAGTAAAATTTGTTTGACATACCGGGTATGATGCACTTTTCGGTAGTAGACCATTATGAAAGGGCAGTAAATAATCAAAAATAATATATAACATTTACAACTAAATCCTGCATCTCCAATGTTATTTTTATCAATATGTACAACTGAAAAATGCCCCTTGAGTTGATGTAGCCACATTATAGGCCTACGCCAAACATGTTTAAATGCGTTTTTCATTGAAAAGTAGGCCTACCGACTATATTTTTCAAACTTCACATTTAAATACTTTTATGCTCTTTGTTGCAAAACAAATATAACATAAAGTAACATAAAAAAGACAATTCTGATCGAAAACGCGCGATCAATAAGAATCGTAATTTGGAAATCTAAAAAAACAAGATTTTGTTATGAGAATAATTTTGGAAATAAGGCAGGTTGAAGAAAGAATTTTAGTTGATATGGTTTTTAAGGTTACTTAACACGTATTCTTGTGAACTGTGCGTGTGTTTTCCCACAGAAGTATTACACAACGGGTATTGTTCGACTTTCATTTGAAAAAATGATAATTATCATGTTATTTAGCATAAAAAGATAAACAAGCGAGATGAGTTGAATCAATCGTGAAAGCCAAATAATATCATGAAATTACGGAATGCGCATTGATGTAATGTGTCTTGAGATCTTTATAAACCAGAGGTGAGTTTACATATTACATTTTTTTATTTAATTTTAGAGATAGAAAGAAAAAAAATACCACGACCATGCCTTAATAGTTGATCGTTGACAATATCGTTTATATTTCATGAAAACATATTGATAAATGCGGGCTAGGGATCCTATTATCGTAATAACCCCATGATCGTGGTAAATTCATTTAGCTCTCAAATTCTTACCATGAATAATTATACATACACAATAAATGAATATAATAAATACTGAGGCATCTAACAAATATTGTTTTCAAATGTTCAGTTATTTTTATTCACATTTTCAGTGATTTTAAATATTTAATATTTTTTTCATTTTTAGCTCATCAGGACTGAAAGTCCAGATGGGCTTATGGCATGGCCCGTCGTCCGGCGTCCGTCGGTCCGTCGTCCGTCCGTCCGTAAACTTTTGACACTTTCGACCTCTCCTCATGAACCATACACATTAGAGAGCTGAAATTTTGTGTACAGGTACCTTAGCATATGGAGATTCTAATTTGTAACTTTAGTGACCCCATGACCCCAAATAGGGTCACAGGGGTCACAACCTTATCAAACTATTTTCATCTTCTTCTCCAGTTCCAAAAGGAGTAGATAGTTAAAAATTATATGTGCAGACTCCTTGGACAATGGGGATTCTAATTTGTAACTTTGGTGACCCTGTGACCCTAAATAGGGTCACAGGGGTCACAACCTTAAAAACCTATTTTCATCTTCTTCTCCAGTTCTAAAAGGACTAGAGAGTTAAAAATGATATGTGCAGACTCCTTGGCCAATGAGGATTCTTAATTGTAGATTTCGTGACCCCATGACCCCAAATAGGGTCACAGGGGTCACAACCTTAAAAACCTATTTTCATCTTCTTCTCCAGTTCTAAAGGGATTAGAGAGTTAAAAACGATATGTGCAGACTCCTTGGCCAATAGGGATTCTTAATTGTAGATTTCGTGACCCCATGACCCCAAATAGGGTCACAGGGGTCACAACCTTAAAAACCAATTCTCATCTTCTTCTCCAGTTCCAAAAGGAGTAGATAGTTACAAATGATATGTGCAGACTCCTTGGACAATGGGGTTCTAATTTGTAACTTTGTTGACCCTGTGACCCTAAATAGGGTCACAGGGGTCACAACCTAAAAAACCTATTTTCATCTTCTACTCCAGTTCCAAAAGGTCTAGAGAGCTGAAAAGTTGTGAGTAGACTCCTTGGCCAATGGGGATTCTAAATTGTAGATTTCGTGACCCCATGACCCCAAATAGGGTCACAGGGGTCACAACCTTAAAAACTTATTTTCATTATCATCTTTAGCTCCTTAAGGTCTATTGAGCTGAAAGACTGCATGTAGACTCCTTGGCCATTGGGATTCTAAACTGTAGGTTTCGTGACCCCATGACCCCAAATAGGCTCACAATCTTAAAAACCTATTTTTCTCCATTAGATGACAGTCTTTGGCAAATTTATTTCTCCTTGGATATTTTAGTGTGGACTTCTTTCACTGTCTGATATTGGCGATCTAGAAAGTGATGAATAATAATAAATCATTTGGGTAAAGAAATATTTTCCGAAATCGTTACATTTGTTTTGTAATTTTTGTATAGGTTTTCTTGCAATAGGTTACATCAGTTTCATTTTTAGCTCATCTGGCCTGTATAATGCAAACTTGATTTGATGCCTGATGAGCTACAGAGCCAATGGCTCTATTTTTGAATTATATTACTGCTTGTTCAATTAATTTAAAAAACGATCTTGTCCAAAATAGTGTCCGATTTTTTATTATCTTAAATATAAATAGTTGGAAAGATAACAATGAGAAATGTATGAAATAAAAATGTATTGGTTGTTCGCAGGTGTTGAATGGAGAATTACATTTTCTTCGATAATAAGACACAAACAGTAAAATTATAACCTTTTTGCCACATTGAAGTAGGTTATTAAAGAGTTTCCAAAGAAAGCGAGTTTTTTTTCATTTACATGTACAACAAATTGAAAACAATGATCTCACATTTCAGGAGCAATGTAACTTAAATATTATATATACTTTTAATGTAAAATATTATCAATGTGTTAACATAGTGTTCAATTAAATTACCTATTAATAAAGCTGCCCTGTATAACTGCGGCAAGGGTGTCTTTCAATGAAAAATATATTTTCATAGATTTGCAGATGTCGTCTTTAATATCCTCAATTAACATTACATTTCCTAAGAAGGATCTTACATTGATTGTTTTATTCACAGAGAGTAATTCATTAATTAGATTCTAATTACTCCGATTATACACTTCGTCTAAAAACATATCACACGGACAAACATTTTTCTATCGATGTCAAAAAATAATTATTTTCCATTTTTGTGTATTTTTTAAACAAGAAACATAATGTAGATTGTACTTAAACTATACTAATATATAGAGAGATATTCGTGTGAAACAATAAGACCCACGACAATAGGGATCACCTTTATAAGAAACGAGTCAAAAGTCTCTGTTTTATCTTGTAATTCATTTTTTTGAGGATTGTCAGGATTCATTGAGAACATACCAAAATGTGATTGACAACCCAACAATATTTTTTTAAAACGTAGAAATATAGTTTTAAAGCCCCAACCATATTAGAATCGCTGAAAAGAACCGATCTCATTGTGTGGGGTTTGTAGTCTTTAAAGTAAAATATCTTTAACTAGAAAATTTGTGTCCATGGGACACAGATGCCCCCGCTTATAAAAAAACCCTCAATGTTTTCAACCATAGAATTTAAAACAAAATAAGAGATGCACATCTTTAGCTTCATTTAAGTTTAAACATCCAATAATGTAGAAAATTAAAAATTCCCAAAACAAAATATGAGATGCACACCTTTAGCATACCTGTAAGTTCAATGAAATCTATAAAGCAAGAGGTAAAGTGCAAGCATACTGTTGACCTAACTTCAATTTAAGTTCAAACATGTTAAAAATGTAGAATATTGAAAATTCCCAAAACAAAATATGAGATGCACACCTTTAGGTTACCTATAAAGCATGTTTGAAAGATCAGCGCAGTCTATCTAGCACCCTTTGAGGAGAAGTGGATAAACAACATCCCTTATCATACCAATATGAGCTTTCACTTGCCCCAAAATTCACCTAAGTTCAACATGTCAGAAATTTGAAAAAAATTCAAAAATTGAAAAAGAAAATATGAGATGTACACCCTTAGGATGCCTATAAGCCATGTGTGCAATTTAAATTAAATCAATTGAATGTTTTTTGCATTGTTGTGCGGGGGTATAAAAATTTTTTGTTTTCTTTTGGAAAAAACAACTTGTATCTTGGCATACAAACATTATTCTATCGTCATACAAAATTTGGTTTATTTAACATTCACCACAATTACAGCGTTTGGTTTCATATTTCTTGACGCTGCAGTTATAAAATCGCCATTTTGAGCGCAAGCTTGTCCTCACGTCACGTGATTTTTACGCCGGAAACAGCTCTGCGCAGATGCGACAACTAGGGCGGAAAATCCAGTATTGTAGATTTCGTGAGCTAATGACCCCGAATGGGGTTACAGGGGTCAAAACCTTAAACAACTATTTTAATCTTCTTCTCCAGTTCCAAAAGGTCCAGAGAGATGAACAGTTGTGACTCATTTGCCAATATTGGGATTATAAATTGTAGATTTCGTGACCCCATGACCCCAAATAGGGTCACAGGGGTCACAACCTTAAAAACTTATTTTCATTATCATCTTTAGCTCCTTAAGGTCTATTGAGCTGAAAGACTGCATGTAGACTCCTTGGCCAATTGGGATTCTAAACTGTAGGTTTCGTGACCCCATGACCCCAAATAGGCTCACAATCTTAAAAACCTATTTTTCTCCATTAGATGACAGTCTTTGGCAAATTTATTTCTCCTTGGATATTTTAGTGTGGACTTCTTTCACTGTCTGATATTTGCGATCTAGAAAGTGATGAATAATAATAAATCATTTGGGTAAAGAAATTTATTTCGAAATCGTTACATTTGTTTTGTAATTTTTGTATAGGTTTTCTTGCAATAGGTTACATCAGTTTCATTTTTAGCTCATCTGGCCTGTATAATGCAAACTTGATTTGATGCCTGATGAGCTACAGAGCCAATGGCTCTATTTTTGAATTATATTACTGCTTGTTCAATTAATTTAAAAAACGATCTTGTCCAAAATAGTGTCCGATTTTTTATTATCTTAAATATAAATAGTTGGAAAGATAACAATGAGAAATGTATGAAATAAAAATGTATTGGTTGTTCGCAGGTGTTGAATGGAGAATTACATTTTCTTCGATAATAAGACACAAACAGTAAAATTATAACCTTTTTGCCACATTGAAGTAGGTTATTAAAGAGTTTCCAAAGAAAGCGAGTTTTTTTTCATTTACATGTACAACAAATTGAAAACAATGATCTCACATTTCAGGAGCAATGTAACTTAAATATTATATATACTTTTAATGTAAAATATTATCAATGTGTTAACATAGTGTTCAATTAAATTACCTATTAATAAAGCTGCCCTGTATAACTGCGGCAAGGGTGTCTTTCAATGAAAAATATATTTTCATAGATTTGCAGATGTCGTCTTTAATATCCTCAATTAACATTACATTTCCTAAGAAGGATCTTACATTGATTGTTTTATTCACAGAGAGTAATTCATTAATTAGATTCTAATTACTCCGATTATACACTTCGTCTAAAAACATATCACACGGACAAACATTTTTCTATCGATGTCAAAAAATAATTATTTTCCATTTTTGTGTATTTTTTAAACAAGAAACATAATGTAGATTGTACTTAAACTATACTAATATATAGAGAGATATTCGTGTGAAACAATAAGACCCACGACAATAGGGATCACCTTTATAAGAAACGAGTCAAAAGTCTCTGTTTTATCTTGTAATTCATTTTTTTGAGGATTGTCAGGATTCATTGAGAACATACCAAAATGTGATTGACAACCCAACAATATTTTTTTAAAACGTAGAAATATAGTTTTAAAGCCCCAACCATATTAGAATCGCTGAAAAGAACCGATCTCATTGTGTGGGGTTTGTAGTCTTTAAAGTAAAATATCTTTAACTAGAAAATTTGTGTCCATGGGACACAGATGCCCCCGCTTATAAAAAAACCCTCAATGTTTTCAACCATAGAATTTAAAACAAAATAAGAGATGCACATCTTTAGCTTCATTTAAGTTTAAACATCCAATAATGTAGAAAATTAAAAATTCCCAAAACAAAATATGAGATGCACACCTTTAGCATACCTGTAAGTTCAATGAAATCTATAAAGCAAGAGGTAAAGTGCAAGCATACTGTTGACCTAACTTCAATTTAAGTTCAAACATGTTAAAAATGTAGAATATTGAAAATTCCCAAAACAAAATATGAGATGCACACCTTTAGGTTACCTATAAAGCATGTTTGAAAGATCAGCGCAGTCTATCTAGCACCCTTTGAGGAGAAGTGGATAAACAACATCCCTTATCATACCAATATGAGCTTTCACTTGCCCCAAAATTCACCTAAGTTCAACATGTCAGAAATTTGAAAAAAATTCAAAAATTGAAAAAGAAAATATGAGATGTACACCCTTAGGATGCCTATAAGCCATGTGTGCAATTTAAATTAAATCAATTGAATGTTTTTTGCATTGTTGTGCGGGGGTATAAAAATTTTTTGTTTTCTTTTGGAAAAAACAACTTGTATCTTGGCATACAAACATTATTCTATCGTCATACAAAATTTGGTTTATTTAACATTCACCACAATTACAGCGTTTGGTTTCATATTTCTTGACGCTGCAGTTATAAAATCGCCATTTTGAGCGCAAGCTTGTCCTCACGTCACGTGATTTTTACGCCGGAAACAGCTCTGCGCAGATGCGACAACTAGGGCGGAAAATCCAGTATTGTAGATTTCGTGAGCTAATGACCCCGAATGGGGTTACAGGGGTCAAAACCTTAAACAACTATTTTAATCTTCTTCTCCAGTTCCAAAAGGTCCAGAGAGATGAACAGTTGTGACTCATTTGCCAATATTGGGATTATAAATTGTAGATTTCGTGACCCCATGACCCCAAATAGGGTCACAGGGGTCACAACCTTAAAAACTTATTTTCATTATCATCTTTAGCTCCTTAAGGTCTATTGAGCTGAAAGACTGCATGTAGACTCCTTGGCCAATTGGGATTCTAAACTGTAGGTTTCGTGACCCCATGACCCCAAATAGGCTCACAATCTTAAAAACCTATTTTTCTCCATTAGATGACAGTCTTTGGCAAATTTATTTCTCCTTGGATATTTTAGTGTGGACTTCTTTCACTGTCTGATATTTGCGATCTAGAAAGTGATGAATAATAATAAATCATTTGGGTAAAGAAATTTATTTCGAAATCGTTACATTTGTTTTGTAATTTTTGTATAGGTTTTCTTGCAATAGGTTACATCAGTTTCATTTTTAGCTCATCTGGCCTGTATAATGCAAACTTGATTTGATGCCTGATGAGCTACAGAGCCAATGGCTCTATTTTTGAATTATATTACTGCTTGTTCAATTAATTTAAAAAACGATCTTGTCCAAAATAGTGTCCGATTTTTTATTATCTTAAATATAAATAGTTGGAAAGATAACAATGAGAAATGTATGAAATAAAAATGTATTGGTTGTTCGCAGGTGTTGAATGGAGAATTACATTTTCTTCGATAATAAGACACAAACAGTAAAATTATAACCTTTTTGCCACATTGAAGTAGGTTATTAAAGAGTTTCCAAAGAAAGCGAGTTTTTTTTCATTTACATGTACAACAAATTGAAAACAATGATCTCACATTTCAGGAGCAATGTAACTTAAATATTATATATACTTTTAATGTAAAATATTATCAATGTGTTAACATAGTGTTCAATTAAATTACCTATTAATAAAGCTGCCCTGTATAACTGCGGCAAGGGTGTCTTTCAATGAAAAATATATTTTCATAGATTTGCAGATGTCGTCTTTAATATCCTCAATTAACATTACATTTCCTAAGAAGGATCTTACATTGATTGTTTTATTCACAGAGAGTAATTCATTAATTAGATTCTAATTACTCCGATTATACACTTCGTCTAAAAACATATCACACGGACAAACATTTTTCTATCGATGTCAAAAAATAATTATTTTCCATTTTTGTGTATTTTTTAAACAAGAAACATAATGTAGATTGTACTTAAACTATACTAATATATAGAGAGATATTCGTGTGAAACAATAAGACCCACGACAATAGGGATCACCTTTATAAGAAACGAGTCAAAAGTCTCTGTTTTATCTTGTAATTCATTTTTTTGAGGATTGTCAGGATTCATTGAGAACATACCAAAATGTGATTGACAACCCAACAATATTTTTTTAAAACGTAGAAATATAGTTTTAAAGCCCCAACCATATTAGAATCGCTGAAAAGAACCGATCTCATTGTGTGGGGTTTGTAGTCTTTAAAGTAAAATATCTTTAACTAGAAAATTTGTGTCCATGGGACACAGATGCCCCCGCTTATAAAAAAACCCTCAATGTTTTCAACCATAGAATTTAAAACAAAATAAGAGATGCACATCTTTAGCTTCATTTAAGTTTAAACATCCAATAATGTAGAAAATTAAAAATTCCCAAAACAAAATATGAGATGCACACCTTTAGCATACCTGTAAGTTCAATGAAATCTATAAAGCAAGAGGTAAAGTGCAAGCATACTGTTGACCTAACTTCAATTTAAGTTCAAACATCTGGCCTGTATAATGCAAACTTGATATGATGCCTGGTGAGCTACAGAGCCAATGGCTCTATTTTTCTCCATTAGATGACAGTCTATGGCAAATTGGATATTTTAGTGTGGACTTCTTTCACTGTCCGATATTGGCGATCTAGAAAGTGTTGAATAATAATAAATCATTTGGGTAAAGAAATATATTCCGAAATCGTTACATTTGTTTTTTGTTTTTTTAATAGGTTTTCTTGCGATAGGTTACATCAATTTCATTTTTAGCTCATCTGGCCTTGGTGACCCCATGACCCCAGATAGGTTCACAGGGGTCACAACCTTAAAAACCTATTTCCAACTGAAATCTGATGAGCTACAGAGCCCATGGCTCTATTTTTAACAATTACTTTATTTCCCGATTTGTATACAGATGGCACTCACTGTTTTAATATTTCTTAGTAACCCATTTCAACTGGACTGGACAAGAAAAATCATATTGAATTTGAATATTAGAAGAAAAAATTTAAATTTTACAAATTACCTTTATCAAAAAAGAGTTGATGTAATAAGGCATCATGAGACATTATTGCAAGCCGTTGGTTGATCGTTTCATGGAGGGAAATACCTTGATATTGTCTGATTAACCAAGTTACGTAATTCATGTTCATATCTCTGATAAGTACAATCTAGTAAAATACGTTTTCGTTAAGGGGCCACAATTGTAAGCCCCACTTGTTGAGAAACCAAAAAATCAAATGCTACAAATATGGCATGATAAAACTTACAACATGATACATGTAACAACAAGCGTCCGGTCTTATATAGACCTGTTAAACGCTAAAATACAATGATAACAAGATATATATTTAAGCATTTAGATAAAAACAGTGAAAAAAACCCACATACTTAGTTTAATTCAAAGTTAACGTAGGCGCTAGCCGATATATCACAAAGTTTATTCCATGATTCAATGGTCCCAGTTCAAATAGTTAACATTGAAAGACGAGGTTTGTTACAACATGAATAGCTATTTGATTTGAAATGTAACATCGAAGTCCACCAATAACTTTGTCCAGACTAAGATGCGACCAAATAAGAGCAAGCCAAGTCTTCTAGTTCTCTATGCACTCACTCAATACAATCACAGAACCGTATATTCTACAGTTATTCTGATTAATAAACTATATAGTGGTTAAATTCACATATTTATGGAACATTCCCACTTGCGCATTTGCGATAATATACATATATATATATACGGTGCAATAAACAAGTAGCAAGCAGTGATGTCGGTTGATATACAGAAGAAGAAGAAGAATATTTTATTTATGTGTCACATATTTTCTTTACATTATTTGACCACATGTTTATACAGGCTAAAAAGAAAATATCCGGCCGTTAAGGCCCATGAGACACGATTGTACAGTTATTTTCAAATATACATAAAAATATAAGTAAAACACACATAAAATATATACAAAGCAAAAAATACTCTGATTGAAAAGAGTTAATTGCGGTGTTTTTTACGCAATTCATACATTTTATGAATAATTGCGGCTAAGGCATTGGTATTAATGTTATCTTGCATTATAATAAGTAATAAAAACTTCATGGGAAGATAATGACGACAGTGAATTCTTATAAATATCATCAATAATTTCAGTACGGATATCTGCATAAAGGCTACACTTCATCAGGAAATGAAATTCATCTTCAATCTCACCAAGATCACAACATTTACAAATTCTGTTCTCGATAGGAGTTGGGGGTCGGCTAAATCTTCCTAATTCGATTTCCAGAGGGAGAGTTCCGCATCTTAGTTTTGCTATTATACTTCTGTGTCGTCTGTTTGATAAACTTAGGTAAGGTTCGGCGTTGAGGCTAGACTTGAACAGTCTATAAGTACGGAGTTTATTTCCATTAATCAGACCTCGATCGTTCCACAATTGATTCATCCATTCCTGTGCATTGATAAATAATAATCGATCCTTTATCAACAAGAAATCGGCTGGTGATATACTACATATGTTGACAAATTTACATTTAGAGACTGTATCCAGTTCAGAAAGGTATTATACCACGATTTCCGAAAACCATACACAGTGAGTGAATAAACGCAGTTCCTTTACAAATTGATGAACAACTGAGGTCTATAATCAGCGCTTTGTAGATAGAAAGATAGATAGATAGATAGATGTTTATTAGAGTCTCACCTCACAAATTATATACATACAATAAATTTCATAAAAAAAATCATAAAATGAGCGAGCCACCCTATCAGGGTTACGAGAGACTATAAAGCATTAAAATATACTTGTTAAACTATGTACAAAAATACAATTCAGTAAAACCAATAGAGATAGATATATATAGTATATAAACAACGTAAACAACTAAGAATCATATAAGTCTCTTTGGCGTTAGTGTAGCAAAAGACTGCAGGTTTTGGCACACAGACACATCACAGAAGGGCTGGATAAGATATAACACATTTTCTGTAAATCATTGAATTCGGTAAAGTTATCACAGTTGGCTATACACTTTTCTAAAAGCGCTGAAGTGATCTCACTACAGACACAACGCTTCGTGATTAACCGAACAAGTCACAAAAGTGCACGAAAACTATGATCGACGTTTGGGAGGCGATTCAAACACTAACACAGCGATTTGACAAACGCTTCGAAGTTTTAGAATCGAAAATGCTGAGTACGGTCAAAATTATGATTGATGATGAAACTAAACAAATGAAAACAGACTTCAGTGATAAACTTGATAAGTTTCAACATGAACTGTCCCAGTTAAAAGACACTCACAGAAGTGAAACAGCAACGATTAACAGTGATATAGAAGAAATGCAGCGCATCTGCACTGAGGTATGTGAGGATAACATAAAACTTAACATTGTTATCAGAAACCTGCCAGAAAGTGACTCTGAAAATGTTATTTCAAAAGTGAACGGTCTTCTCACAGATGGTTTCAAACTACGAGATGTCCGAGTGTCGTCTGCTCGGAGGAAACAATCCTACAACAGCAGATATCCGGGGGTGGTGATTGCAACTTGTCAGTCTTTGGAAGATAAAATGAAGATACTAGAGGAGAAGAAAAAACTGAAGGACAGCAGAAACTTCAAAGACATTTTCATTAACAGCGACAAAACACAACAGCAACGTGTTTTCGAATCCAACAAGCGACTGCTGGCAGATACGGTTGGCGAAGGGCGTCTGTCTGTCTCTGGAGGCAGGCTGTACCGGACAGGGGGTGAAAGGACCCATGGACGACATCGAGGTCACCACATCGATGACAACATGGAGAAACGAGGACCCACACATCACGACAGGAGCAACATCGGCGATGGAAACAGAACACGTGGTAATTATAAAATTAAACGAGACTTACCTGTGAGTTGAAGTTTGATTGTAATTCCACCGACCTATGGAGTATTGAGGGATTACGTGAGATGTGCGCATGCGCTGAGTCATCAGTCTTTAAAGATGAGAAATATGATTCCTGAAAAAACCTGGGTTGGGAGCGGAGGGCACGTAATCCCTCAATACTCCATAGGTCGGTGGAATTACAATCAAACTTCAACTCACAGGTAAGTCTCGTTTAATTTTATAATTCCACCTCTCTATTCCGTATTTCGGAATCACGTGAGATTTTAGAGTGGGAAACATATTTCTCTACACAAAACAAAATGCAATAAAGTTTTTCCCATAAAAACTACAATTTAATAATAATAAGCATTCTCAAATAAACAGAAACCACCAGACTATAAAACATTGGTCCGGTATAAAAACATTCAATACATGTAGATACCTTATTGTGTTGTCAATAGCGCCTCACTGAACTGACAATCATTTGATACAGGCTTATTATAAAATTTTGCAAAAGTGCAGTCACTGCTCCAACCTGCAGTATTGAGGATTGTCTTTAATGGCACCTTATGTGAGGCAGCTTTACTGGTTGATGCTGATCTTATGCTATGCGGTTTGAAGATGTCCATGTTAACCCCAGCATTGGTTAGGATCATTTTTACCCATCGAGAAATGGTGTCCTTTGATGCTCTACGATGGGGTTTCACAGTAGTGAGGAAGAGAGCTGTCTCTTCCCCTCTGATATCTTTAGTAAATGACAAGTACATTTTTAACAATGAAACAACACAAATTTCTTTCTCAGGAAAACTAGCTAAGGTCAGTTCCTCTTGGTGATAACCTGGTCTTGATTGCTTAAGCAAGTCACCAAACCTTATTTTCACACACGATTCTAGTATATTTACATTTCTATAGTCAATAAGGTGAAGGGACTGGATTCTCTGCCCTGAGAGTATCAATAGCAAAACTGCCAACTTCGCAGATAGATGTTGTAGTGACACAGTCTCGTCAAACGCCTTTAAATATCTTATCACTACACTGACATCCCATGTGACATTATAGCGAGGTAGCGCCGGTCTAAGATTAAACACGCCCTTCATAAAACGTGACACAATAGGGTGCTGACCTACAGGCACATTATTTATTGTTACTATCGTAGAAAGAGCAGATCGAGCAGTATTTATGGCAGAGTAGCTCAAGCCTTGCTTGTATAATGTTGCTAGGAAATCTACACAATGTCTGAGAGAAGGTGAACAGGTATTAATAGTTTGTTCATGGCAAAAACGCACCCATTTTTTTAGATAACCCCCATATTGTTTGTGGGTTGTATTCTTCCATGATTGCAGGATGATGTCCTCAGCTGGTTTCGAAATTCCTTCACCTTGAAGGCCTTCCCTGATAATTTTACGGCTACTAGTTGCAACTTTTTGTAGAGTGGGTGTAATACCTCCGGCCTGTGTGCAAGTTGTAGAAGGCTGGCTGACTTTGGAAGCAATCGCGGACAGTCTGTTAACAATTGTAGTAGCTTGGTGAACCATGGTTGCGTCGTCCACAGCGGTACTATCATCAATACGTCTGCCCTCTCCTCCTCGACTTTCCTCAGAACTAAGCCAATGACGCTAAAAGGACAGAAAATGTAACCATAACAGTCACTCCAACACAGTGTGAATGCATCAATGGCCGAGGCAAAAGGGTCCGGTTGCCATGATACATAATATTCAAGCTGATAGTTAAGATGAGAGGCAAATAAATCAACAGTAGGGACTCCAAATAGCACTGTCAACATAGCAAACACATTTGTATCTAACTTCCATTCTTTGTCATCTGCATAATTTCTTGAGTACCAATCAGCTTCACTATTGCATACACCCGGTAAGTGAGCTGCTGATATCCACAGCTGTCTTTCAATGCACCATTGCCATATTTTTCTTGAAATGTCATTACACTCCTCCTTGGTACCACCCATATGGTTAATATATGCTACAGCTGTGGTATTATCAAGCATAAGTCTGATGTGTATATTACGAAACTGGTCACACAACGATTCTAACACTAACCCAGCTGCAGCTAGTTCTAAGCAGTTTATATGCCAAGTGATCTCCTCACTATTCCAGTGTCCGCCTGTACTTGCATCACCTAACACCCCTCCCCAGCCAGTATTAGAGGCATCTGACGTCACTACCACAGTTGGCTGGCTCTGCTCAAGGAGCATGGGCCATTTGCTCACATTTTTTATCCACCAATTTAAGTCAGATACACATCTGTCATCTAATGTAAGTGGTCCATCATAATCCCCCTTAGCATGTTTAAGGGCTCTGTTTTTGACTATTTCTAAATGTTTGAAATACAAAGGTGCATATTTTACCCCATGGCAGCTAGCATTTAGTTGTCCAATGACTGCAGCCAAATCACGTATCGAGACAGATTTAGATGTTAACAGTTCGGAACAAATCGCCTGAATTTTGCTCACTTTCTCATCAGTTAACCGAACTGTCATAGTATCACTGTCAATAACAAACCCCAAGTATGTTATAGATTTTGTTGGTGTCAACACAGACTTTTTGGGGTGCACTGTGAACCCAAGGCTGTCCAGTGCATTGACCGTCTGTTTTATATTTTCCAAACAACACTCTTCTGTTTCCCCCACAAGTAAGGAGGCATCGATATATGCTGTATTGCCAAACCCTTGTTTCCTTAAGTGGGAGAAAACTAGTTTCATAATCTTTGTGAAAACTCTAGGGGCAGATGCTAATCCATTGGGCAAACATGTAAACTGATACAACCTATCTTCCCATAGAAATCTTAGATATTTTCTATCTGTGGAAGTAATGGATATGGAGTAGTAGGCATCTTTAAGATCAACAGATGCGAAAAAACAGTCTTTCTTTACTAAATAAAGGGCTGACTTAAAAGTGTCCATTTTAAAATGACATGAATCCACATGTTCATTTAGTCCCTTTAAATTTAAAATTATTCTTAGTGAATTATCCTTTTTTACTCGACTGAAAATGTTTGAGATATATTCTCCAGGTTCATGATCACAAGATTCAATTATACATTTATGTAACAACTGCTCTATCTCTGCATCCATAAGTTTTCTCTCATTTTTGTCAAAATTCAAAGGCTTAGGTACATGTGTCTGTACAGGAGCAGAAGCAAACTCCACACTAACCCCTTCAACAGCTGATAAAACCCATGGGTCAGAAGTCACTAAACCCCAATTCTAAAAATTCAAACTAACTTTTCCCGCCAGAAAATTATTGGGTGTGTTACGCACTGAGCTAATTAATGGCAGTTTTGTTCTTGCCAAACTTGGATGCATAATTCGCTCTATTGCCATCTTTACTCCAGGATGAGTGGAGCTTTGAAGTAAGCTCTTTCGTATCAGATATATCTTTGATCTGTTTGCTGATGTCATTCCCAAAAAGGTTGGTGGTGACGTCAGTGTCCTTGGAGCACAAACACTTGTACGGCCCAGGTATATCCGGTTTGAAATTATCTCTCCGTTTCATGTTAATGTCCGACTGAGCACCGATGAGAATTCTCAAAATATCTTTTGTTTTCTTCAACAATTCAGCCGTGTTCACTTCTTTTTTTTTAACTACAGCGTGCATCAGGGTTTCTGTCATCTCAATGACAGGCGTGATTGCTTTAGTTAGCATTTTTTGCGTGTGCTGCATTTTTAAGTCCCTTGAGCGAGTGAAGCTCTTGGCGTCGTTCCAAATGACACGATTCACTTGTGGGGACAGCAGGAGAGGTACGTTTTTTGGGCGTGTGTACTGGTCCATAATAACTTTCAATTTGTCCATGTTGGGAGGCTTTGAAAGTCCGAGGTTGATACTGGCTGCTAACTTTTCTTCAATGGCCGGTCCGGTTTTTTCCTCTTCCCCGAAAAAACCCGTCATGTCTGCCATCAATGAGTCCAAATCTCGTTCAGCCTCACACTCGTCCGATTCGTTATAAGAGTTAGGTTGACTCTGGTTGATGCATTTGTCAATAAGCAAGTCAATCGGATCATCGTCCGATAATTCGCCAGAGTCACTATGGGCGCCGCCATCTTGTGACGTCACATCTAAAGCAATCGGATGAGCTCGGGGAGATTCGGCATTCTCCGGCCTGTTAGCAATCTGATCCAGTCTCGCACTGATGTCCTGTATCGCCGCCGGGGTGGGGCCAATCAGCGTGAAGCGTCATGAGGTGAAGGGTCATGACACTAGGTCAGTTCGTGACGCCGCTGGACCAGCCAATAATCGGTACAGCCGATAGGTCACGTGCGGGTTCTGGAATGTTGGAGGCTGGAGTATCGACCTACTTTCTACTAATCACAAACTGAGATCACAGTGTGTAGTAGGCAATGACCTGGATGTTATTGGCATAGCAGAGACTCATCTTGTTGGAAATGACGTTCTGCATATAGATGGTTATATATCGATAGGACATAACCGTACTTCTTTACATATGAACGCTAAGCACGGATCCGGAGGAGTTGTTTTTTTTAATTAAAAATGAAATATATAACGCTTTTAATGTTGAACTCTTGGATAATTCCTATGAAGGTATTTTGTGGATAAAATTGTCCGAGAAAACAATTGATAAATGTGTTATGGTGGCTTCTGTTTGTTATCTTCCACCAGAGAACTCTACCAGAATGATAAATGCAACTGACTTTTTTGACACCCTTTTATCACAGACACATTCCTATCATGTACCAAATATTACTTTCATAAGTGGTGACTTACCGATGCAGGGCATCAACCAATAAAGTTAATGTTGAAAGCGTTGTCTATGGGAATAAAATGATCTAGATTAGTTTTCCTGAGTTTATCTTGAGTCCTCCAATTCCAGTTTCGTTTTCTACGCTCAGCTTGTATATTCGACCACAGAAAGAAGAATATCTAGCGGGGTATCGTAAGCTTTGGTGGTCACGGTTGGCACGTACGGGATGTATATTCGCTCTTTAGTGAACAAGAGCCAGTCACCCAGGGACTTTTACTTGTATACAGTTCACAGTCGGACAGACAGAAAAGCCTTTTTTTCATCTCGCTCGCACAAATATATAAATACATAAATATTATCCAATATATATAAGTGACAATCGCCAATGCTAATGAGGATGGGTATCGTTCCTGCGATACAATAAAGCGTATTGAAATATACATATGGAAAACAATTAAGCGCCCCCCAAAATAATTTCTAAAGAAGTGATGCAATGAAAAAGTTACAATTCTTTGAATGAATCTTTCACTATTTTCATGAAATATGTTGATTTTGTCAACAATTCCTGTGAAGAAAGATATTTCAGTGTGACATTTCACGAAAATACGACTGAAATTGTAATGGTACTGATTTTTTAACCAAAATAAGTATGGTTCCAGTGTCGAAAGTACATGATAAAGTTTGGGTTTCAGATATCAAAAACAACATCTGTGATATCAACTTGACTTTCAAATGTCAAATCATCATTTATCATACAAAATAAGGATGTAACTGGTTGTTGAAAATGCCTCCCTATTTTCAACAATTACTGTCAATATTTGACAAAAAGGCTGTAATCATTTCTTTTGGATTATTTTTACTTCAATCCATTAAAGGAATATTCCAGTACGATTTCAACTTAATTCTAGCAAAAGTTTGAGTTATAAAAAGACATTCTGACAAATTATTAAATTTTTCTGTCAACGAGATAAGTATTTACAGAATTTTAAACCTTCGTCTTTGAGCGATGACGGAGGTCGCCATTTTATTTAAAAATGTGACGTCATCGACACACCACAAGAAATCGATGCAAGGAGCTTACATTATAAACTCCGTACATCTTTGTGCAGTGAAGTTTCCATGATTTGACTAGAACTGCTGACTGTGTGCGCTGCGCACTTTGTTAACGTAAAACATCGTTGTGCCTACAGAACGACCCAGTCGTCGGATAGATCATTCAACAAGCAACTACGACTAATATGCGGTTTTGTCTAGTATTATTAACGATATGAATTATAACAACAACAAAAACACAGAAAATAAATAAATAAATAAATGTTTTTAAAAACGATCAAGAGAATTATATCTTGTCGTGTTCTTTGTATTTTTTTCTGATTAAAACATGGTATGTTTACCTGAAAGATGTTGACGTACTCTATAACTACTCCTTTTTATATAAAATTTACACTTTCAAAGTAGAAAACGTTTCCTTGAATTTTGATACATCAAACGTGCATATCAATGATTTATCTGTTATATACATAGGCCTATTATCAATCACTAAGACCTTTGCATATCTTTTTTTTATATCTTTCCAAAAATAAGAAATTATATTTTTTAATATTTTATTTTCACAGAGTTATTACGATAGGTTTTCTTTAAAAATTTGGCACTCTTTCACATTCAATCTGTGGATTTTCAAAAACCCTCTAGTCAGTTTGAAAAGGGAAAAACATTTTTTGTTATGAACGTGTTAGAATCATTGTATTATTTAAAAATAAATATAAAAGGGAATATTCAATGTAAAACATGCATAAATAACGTAAATCTAGTATTTTGTAAAAGAATTTGAAGGTTTAATTAAGAGACATACGTTGTGATAATTCATTATTTTGTGCATTGTTATCATTAAAATCATATCCGTCTGTGAATATAAAAAATCATAGTTGTAAGTTAAATAATTTTATTTACTAAAAGATATAATAATGAGAAAACTGTTACTCCAAACAAATATGGATTATTCAGCTACATCATAGCAACTTAGATATAAGAAAAACACTCGATGATATAAAGAAACTTTGTGAGTATATTTTGTATTACTTGCTGATGAGTTGATAGATCTTTAATATTATTCAAAACACCATTCCTTCCTGATTGTTTTAGTATACTAATGATATCTTATAATTCCATTTTAATTTCGTTACGTATTGTTTAGCAGAAATACCTTTGGAAAATAATCAACATGGTTTGATATGTGAACATAATAAGGAATCATAATCATTAACAATCATTCCGATAATATTTCATACAGCATGTGCGCCTCAGTGATTCGTAATCAAAATTGGTTTCGTTTCGGCGACAACTAAATAAATAGAAAAATATTTTCATCCTCAAACAAGCCAAGATTTATGTATTAAAAACGAGAAGTCAATGCCAACATAGAAAATGCCATCTTTCAAATTTATCAAACGTGTTTTGATTGATATAAACAATTTCATTTTGATTACGAACCATACCACCATCATCGCGGATTCGCTTTTTAGGATTCGCTTCGACAAGATCATGTCAATAAGGTCTTTTTTTCGAGTGATATAATCAATAAATAATTATTCTATGTTACGTTTAGTTTTTTTTAAAAATGCACTTAGTTAAGCAAAGTCACACTTTATTTCAACCTTATGTATGGTGTCTATAGCTTATAAAAATTCTAAAAAAATGACAGTGGTCAGTGTTCAAACCTTGTGACGTCCGCACATGGGAAATCTTTTCCAAACTGTACTGAAGTTTTGCAGCAGTCTGCTGGTCAGAAATATTTATTTATTGCTTTGGGCATCATAGAAGTAGAATATTCTGGACCCGGCATGTCTTTACTGAAGTCGTGACGGTTGTTACAGTCTCATATTTGACGGGCCGTCACCGCCCACCATTGAATCTAACGGCGTCTCCTAATTTCGTGGTGTGTCTTGACGTCATATTCCCGTTGTTTCTCGCTCTCGTTTACCCTTCGAGATAGCAATATGGCGTCCCCCATCAATGCCGGTGAACTTGATTTTTCCCAACTTTGAATTTTTATTGCAGATTTGGTGATTTAGCTAAAAATTATTAGCCAAAGTTGAAGGATTTATCCATAAACATTGTTTTAAAAGGCTCTTTTTCATTTTTCATTGGAATATTCCTTTAATTAAACCTTTCTTCTTGATATCAAGGGATCATTACAGTTAACTTATACCATATTTTGTTTTTATACCTTCCCAATTGAGTTTGTGTTTTTCCAGAATTTTCGATTTTGAAGGTTCATAGTGGTGTAACTTGTGAGTTTGGACTAAAAGACAGATAATAAAGTTTGACAAGTTGGCATGAGGGAATGAAATATTTCACATTACAAATGGCAATCTTTACTTTTACTTCTCAGGATAATGTAACTTGTTTTTCGACATAAAATACCACAATTTTGTAAATTCGAATAATCAAAAGATTTGAAACGTTATATGAATGAAATTTGTTTCCTTCACATGCTAAATTGTGGTTCTATAACATCATATGACTATTATGATCAACAGGTTGTCTGTTATCGTATTTTATGCTGATAAAACGAGGGGGTGCTTAACTTTTTTCCATAAGTATACATATTGCAATTTAAAAGTTGTAAAAATAATCTCCACATTAACAGTGAATGAAGTTAACAAAGAAGACCCCTCTGGTGTAGTTTACCACATTCACCGTGAATGTGGAGATTCGTACATTGGAGACACATCCCGTCCATTGCAATGCAGACTCAAGGAACACCAATCATCCGTACAAAAGAGAGACTCTAAATCTGCAATCTCAGACCACATTCAGGCAAATCCAAAAATCCCACAAAATCCTTTGGCAAGACATAAACAAACTGGAAATCAACAAATCGGACTTCAGGATCAGAAAGTACTTAGAATCAACCACCATCCATCGTTTTAATCCCTCCATTAATCGCGATCAGGGTTATGGTTGAGATAATGACCTACAGCCGAGTGGTTATCGGAATATAACCTTCAAGCGACAGCGAGAAGGTTATATCCGATAGACACGAGGATGTGGTCATTATCTCACATACACCACATGGCTTTACCAATTTGCATTTTAACAAAAGTAGAATATCATACAAATATTTAGCTATTTGATGGTTGTCGTTTTTGGGTACAACTTACATCCACTCCACTTCTAAGCATTTCATTTGCACAATACGCGGATTTCACGTGCAGATTGAGCATGCCAAGGCGAAATTATCAATCAGACAAATCTAAGCAAGAAGCAATCTGTTTTTAGTTGTTTCGACTTATTAAAAACACCAAAATTCTACAATGAACTGAATTAAATTTTTTTTTTCAAAAACGTCATCGAAATTGTGATTTATGGCAAATAATATTCTTATGTTAAATACACTATTCAGTCCATCAACTATTTCCCTCTTTATAAAGCAAAAGGTGTTGCTGCACGCACGTTCTCAATTTCATCTTGTGATGCACGGATTTTAAGTCAATATAATATCGCACGAGCTGTACACAATCGAAAGCACATGGTTTGAAGGTGGACGAAAATGAAGTGGTCTCATGTTTTGACAAATTTATGGCCGCGTTTCAAGGTCTTTTTAGGAGGAAGTAAAGGTGAGTTGAACTTTTAAGTATATTCATGTATTTGCTGTTGAATGTTATTTATGCGTGGATCTACGAAAATTCTGGAGTATGTTGTACATGGTGTAAAACAAGCTGTCAACAACCAAGTTGATATGTATGCATTTTGCTGTTGAAAAATGATTGTTAATGTATCTATTTTCAATATCATTTAGTAATGTATATGGCAATGTGTACATAATATTATTAAAATCTAAATATTTTAGATATTTAAATACTTACCTCAACTTAAAAAGTTGCCACTTACCTACTCGATGAGAAGAGACGTTGCCGCGAATGAAACTCAAAAGTAGTCCCTAATAGCTGCCCCAGCTCACTACGCGTGAGCGGGAACGTCACATCGTTGGAAAAAAGTAGTCCTTCAATTCTTGGTACGAAACAGAATCCAACGAAGTCCGAAGGGGAGGCCGGGCGGGAGTTCATCCTTTAAGTTGAGGTAAGTATTTAAATATCTAAAATATTTAGATTTTAATAAATTTTTAACTTACCTCAACCTTAAAAAGTTGCCATTGATCCGACAGTAGGGAGGAGGGAGGACGAGTCAACGTAGAAGAAGGTCCCGAAAGACATCCACCCAGCGGGGCGCCCGAAAGGCAGCTGTCCAGAAAAACAGGCGGTGAACCCCAGGTAGACGCCAACAACGAAACAACTCAACAAGTGCGCTAGTGAGAAGTAACGAAGTAAGCATACTGCTTACCCTAACTGGACGTTGGGGCAGCTAGCTGTTGGGCTACCACCAACGGTCCAAAGGATTGCAGACCCTCCACGTCCTCAACGGCCAGGTCCCGGAGGTAGTGAGAGGCAAAGACAGTGGTCGACCTCCAAAAGCAGCCCTCCATGATCGCTGAAACGGAGCAGTAACGATGCAAGGCCATGGTGGAAGCAGGTGCTCGAATCTCGTGAGGGTTGCTGGCAACAGGAAGAGGCAAGCCGGATGCGTCAAAAGCAGGCAGGATGACAGTCCGGAGCGGTCTTCACAGCGAGGACCGAGTTGAGAGCTGACAGGTAGGCAGAGATGGACCCGCCTTTCAGGTGACGCTTCTGACGCAGATGAAGAAGGAAGTTCGCAACGAACTAAGGATCCACAGACACAGGATCACGACCAGCGTCCCTGCAGTACTCTCAAGGGACGCCCACTAGACGTCGTAGAGCGACCTCGTGGAGACCCTGTGTGCCTTGGAGATTGCGCCGGCTACACGACTGGAATAATCCCTGGGTCGGGGAGATCCCCGAGATGGTCCAGACGTACAAAACGAAACTCTCTGGATCCAGACGAACTGGTGACCGTGAGGAAGCAGGAGAAGAATTCGCCACTGGGGGAGCGGAAGAGGGTCACTTCCGGCAAGCAGCAGCAAAACTGGAAAACCACCCCCTCGCTGGCCGGAGGATCAAAACGGCGATGAGAGCGAAGGGCTCCGGACTCGGCATTCACTCAGTGGGCGACGGCTTGTCTGGTCTGGAGAGGGCGTAAGCGAGGACATTCCTGCAGCCTGGAAAATGGCGAACCGGGACGAGGACCTGATAGACGTCCAGCAACTGGAAGAGCTGGAGAGCCTGGTCTAGCAGAAGGGGTGAGCCTGCCGTTCCCTGGTTCCTTATGGTCCAAACGACTGTGGAATAGTCTGAGGCCAGTATGTGGCGAGAGCCTCGCAGAGCCGGAAGCCAGTACGACACAGCTAGGATGACTGCCTGTATCACTAGACTGTTGGAGTGCCAAGTCGTCTGAGAAAGCGTCCAGATGCCTGAGTATGTCTGATCCCCGAGGTGGACTTCCAACCTTGGAGGAACCGTCCAAAAAGAGCCCTGGTCGTGTTGAAACTTGAGCAAAGAAACACCTTCGCAGACGTACGATCGCAGAGTCCACCACCGGAGAAACTGGCTGAGGAGCGCTGGCAGGGGAACCCTGGAGGACGTGTCATCCAACTGGATGAATGGTTTGGGAAACACCTGGAGTGGGCGGATCATGAGACGATCTCGAGCCTGAGGGCCTTGGCAGAGGTGAGGTGGCCTAGCAGGGCTTGCCACTCTCTGAGCCGTAGAGGAGACATTAGGTCTCGCTGGACGAAGGACTGGATCATGATCTAACGGTCTGGAGGAACAAGCAGGAGGCCTAGGTCTGCCCTGAGGCGTCCCCTTATGAGGGTGAGGTCCTGTGAAGGCGTGAGGTGGGACTTCTCCTTGTTGACAAGCCATCCCAGCTGGGGAAGCAGATGGAGCGCAGACACTGACTGTGTGAGAAGACCGTGTGACAGAGGGAGAACATAAGGCAGTCGTCGATGTACGGGCCTAAGTGGATCCCTCTGCGATGGAGATATCGGCAGATGGGAGTGGTGATCCGTGTGAAAACCACGGGGCCGAGAAAAAAACAAAGGGAGGACGCTCCACTGATAGTGCTAGCCCTAAAAGACGAACCGGGGTCCAGGCGATGAGGCCGGCGCCGGTGGTGGCGCTGATGTTATCTGGTCGTAACTCAGAGTAAGCTCAGAGTACTGTATTGGTGCTGTCAAAGGTCCTAGTCAGGAAGATAGTGCTGGCGCTGACGCTAGGCACGGCGTAACTCGGAGTCCAAACAGAGTAGGTGGTAGTCCTGACAATGACCCTGGCGCTGGTCAAGGTGTAGGCGCCAGCGCCTGTGGTGGCGCCGGCCCTGGCCTAGGGCGAAGATTCAGGACAACACAAAGTACTGGCGCTGGTCCTGGCAAAGGACCAGGTGCTGGTCCAGGCGTTGGTGCCGAAGATGGCGCCGGCGCTGGTCCAAAAGAAGCTGAAAAGACCACACAGTGCTGTTGCTGATCCAAACGTAGGTGCCGGCGCCGGTGGAGGTGCTGGCGCTGGTCTAAGTGAAGTCCAAAGACAACACAAGGTACTGTCGCTGATCAAGCAAAGGAGCCGGCGCTGGGAAAGGCGCCGGAGTTGGACTAGGCAAAGCTCCAAAACAAGACGGGAAAGGCACTGGTCCAATCGTTGGCACTGGCGCAGACAAGGTGGAGCTCAAAGGCAAAACAGGATACAGGCGCTGTACTAAACGATGGCGCCGGCGCCGGTGATGGCGCCGGCGCTAGTCTAGGTGAAGTCCAAGGACAACATTACTAGAGTGCTGGAGTTGGTCAAGGTGCTGAACCTGGCAAGACGCAAGGCCTAGCGCTGCTCCTAGCGCTGGTCCTGGCGAGGGGCTGAACGTAGCGCTGCTCCTGGCGCTAGTGCCAGCGCTGGTCCTGGCATGGTGCTGGTCCTAGTGCTGCTCCTAAGGCTAAGGTGAAGCTCAAAGATGAGACAGGATACTGGCGCTGTTCCAAACGATGGCGACGGCGCCGATGATGGCGCCGGCGCCAGTCAAGGTGAAGTCAAAGGACAACACTACTAGAGTGCTGGAACAGGTCACGGCGCTGGTCCTGGCATGGCATTGATCCTAGCGCAGCTCCTAGGACTAGGTGAAACTGAAGGAGAAGACAGGATACTGGCGCTGTTCCAAACGATGGTGCCGGCGCCGATGATGGCGCCGGCGCTAGTCAAGGTGAAGTCCAAGGACAACACTACTAGAGTGCTGGAACTGGTCAAGGCGCTGGTCCTGGCGAGGCGCAGGTCCTAGCGCTGCTCCTGGCACTGGTCCTGGCGAGGGGCTGGCCTAGCGTAGCGCCTGGCGCTGGTCCTGGCGAGGGGCTGGTCCTAGCGCTGCTCCCGGCGAGGGGCTGGTCCTAACGCTGCTTTTATTTGTTATAAATTATTTTATTTTATAAGGTATTATAAGAATATAAATTTATATATATAAATTTAAAATTTAATATAAAAAATATATTGTATAATTAAAGATTTATAAATTTAATTATAATGTGAAAGTATAATTGAATATATAATTGAATGTTATAAAATAATTATAATATGAAATTATAATTAAATATATAATAGAATATTTATGAAATAAATATGATTGTGAAATTGCATGAGTTATAATAAGAAATTATAAGCAGGCAATGCAGAGAAGTTAAAAAATGAAGCGGCCGTAAAATATCACCAAAGTGATGAGACAGACCGTGAGTGAGTTGTTGTTTAACATGACTGCCAAAGGAAGGAGTCAAAAGTGCTACGTGACAAAAAGCACAAAACACAAGTGCGATCGATAGGCGTCAGCAAGGCGACGAAAGAGATCAAAGGAAAGCATGAAGCAATTAACCCAGACAGAGGGCAAAGGAGCTCAGTGCAGAAAGTCGACGAAAGCGACGCCATGTTTGTTATGAGAATGGAGACGTGAAAAATATCACGATGCATTCAAAGTGATCAATAACGATCGGGAAGGAAATTAAAGCATGAGGGACGTTATGGGGCAGCATAAACAGACATGGAAAGGTAAAAAACAGGGAAAAGGACCCGAAACCAAACCTTGAAAAACGGGATTACGAGAGAGAAAAATTATACGTATTATCTCAAAAGCTGAGAAGCAAGAATTGAAGGACTACTTTTTTCCAAGGATGTGACGTTCCCGCTCACGCGTAGTGAGCTGGGGCAGCTATTAGGGACTTCTTTTGAGTTTCATTCGCGGCAACGTCTCTTCTCATCGAGTAGGTAAGTGGCAACTTTTTAAGTTGAGGTAAGTTAAAAATTTGATAAATAATATAACAAGGTGCTTATAATCTTATTACTCTGAAACTGTAATTTAGCATGTTTCTTTCTTACAATTAATCACATTATTCGATTAATATTTGTGTTAATTTCAACAACGTTACATTTTTGTTTCAGGGACTACATATGGACATTTGATTGACTTTCCAAACAACATTAAAGTCGACCTTATTATGGATAATTCAACATAGACCATATGCATGGAACAGATTTCAGCTTTTCAAAGGATTGGGAACATTGTTTACTTGGATTCTGTGTCTTGTGAACTTTTCAGCTAATCGAAAACGACGTTAATTTGCGTGTGAGTGTTATGATGAAAATACTAGAAGATCTTGAGGTCTGCATTCATCATGGATAAGCATAAAGCACAAAATGATATCACCATGTGATGCATTTTATATGAAAATAAATTATAACTGTAAATAACTACGTTTTAACATTGTTTTGATATCATGTATTTTTCGCAAATATGTCTTTGATACAGAGTTAACACTTAAAGGTGTTGGGTACCTTGACGTACCCTTAAACACAGTGGTTGTAAGTTCTCTCGAGGTGCGATACCACAATGAAGTGAGGCGAAGCCGAACTTCTTTGTGGTATCGAACCGAGAACACATCGACTAAACCCACCTTGGATGTGAAGAGGTACGGTTATACAATATAACCATCGCACGCCTGGTTATACGAAATAGTTAACCTCTGATATTGACCTGATAACCACACCACGTGGTGTATTATCTTATTAAATCCAACCATCAGAAATCTAGCTCACTTTGTCCATGGGCCTTCTTCATTTAATATATGATCAGCGATGAAATACTGGGTTTTATCAGTGAAATAAACTGTCTAGCAGGCAGCAGTGACGATATATGACATTTTCACTGTGACCAGTGACGATATATTATATCGTCACTGGTCAGGTGCCGGTGTAATATAGTAGCTTTTCCCGCACAGCTAAATTTCCCTCGGAAAAAGGGCTATATAGCACCCTTTCCCCGCGGAAAAAGCACTATATAGCGTTTTTTCCCCCGAGGAAAAACGGCTACATAGCAGATTTTCCGCTTTATAGCCAATTTTCCCCCACCAATATGTCTTTTGAAATAGATGTAAAACATACTTTACATGTTAAATTGCGGTGGAATTGATGTAGTGAACAAAACAAACATAAGGTATTGGGTCTATCATGATCAATGTGCAGTTTATAATTTTAAATTAAATTATATATTAAAATATATTAAATTATTATATTAAAATATATATTACATTTACAATTATATATGTATTACAGATAGATATTATAAATATAATTGGTTTGGCACCCAGAGTTAATTTCATATGAATGAAACCTTCAAACCTTATAAACACTTTAATAACGTGTGCTTAAATCATCTGTAAAGAAAGCATTTCGCCACCACGAACCAGGTGTTCCTAACACTAAACCTGGTCTCACTCCAACCCTCACTAACCCTAACCAAACTCTAACCCTAACTCCAACCCTAACACAACTGAAACCCAAACTCTAACACTAGTCAAACCCTAACCCTCACTAACTCTAACCCTAACCCTAACCCAACTTTAACCTAAACTCTAACCCTAGTCAAACCCCAACCCTAACCCTAACCCAAAAGCTAACCCGAACCATAACTGAACTTACTCTATAACCCAAGGATGAGGGTTGAGGTTAGACTATGGTTAGTTTGGGTAAGGGTTAGAGTTAGCGTTAGGCTAAGGTTGGGGTTAGACTAAGGATAGGGTTAGTTAGGATTAGACTGAATAATAATTATGGGCATTTATAAAGCGCTATATCCATGCATAAGGTGCATGCCGAAAGCGCATTGAATTGTTGGAAAGGCGAGGGTTAGGGTTAGTGTTAGGGTTAAACCAATACAGGGGGAAGTTCTTGATCTTGATACGATGATCTTCTATGTTATACTATGCTCTTCTATGTTCTATGCTCTTTCAGCTTTGGAACATTGTTTAAAACCATATAGGGGAAATTCTGCTATATAGCCGTTTTCCCCCCTGTGGTGTGTTAGGGGGGACAAACGGCTACAAAGCGGAAAAAGTACTATGGAGCCATCTTTCCCCCTGGGAAAAAAACGCTATATAGTGCTTTTTCCTGGGGGAAAGGATGCTATATAGCCCTTTTTCCGGGGGGAAATTTGGCTAGGGGGAAAAGCTACTATATTACACCGGAACTACTTTCAGCCATGTGCAGAAAAGAGGGTAACTTTCCAGTTTTAAAGTCATTTTAATTTGCATATTTCATTAAAAAATCATATAATAAATAGAATGCTTAATGTAGTTTTCCAAATACCAGGCTTATTTCATCTCGTGACATGGGTAAAGTTAATATTTCACTCGTGGCTGTGCCACTCATGAAATATCAACTTTACCCATGACACTCGATGAAATAAACCTGGTATTTGGAAAACAACATTAAGTATCCTCTACGTATTGTATTTTTTGGAGTTTATTAAAATCTTTCAATAAGAAGCCCGAAAAGCCCTCAGTCGATGTAAATACCTTATATGAATATTTTAAAGAGTTGAATGAATGTGAATTTGATGACAATGTCAGCTTGGATGCGAGTGAATTGCCTTCTGTTGAAGAGCTTGATTGTGATATAACTGAAGAGGAGATATACTCAGCAGCAAGCAAGTTACGTAATAATAAGGCTTGTGGTGTTGACAATGTATACAATGAGTATATAAAGGTTACCATCCATGTTTTAATGCCTGTATTTGTAAAGCTGTTTACTTCTGTTTTTAACAATGCCTGAAGCTTGGCTGGTTGGTTATATACAACCAATTTACAAAAACAAAGGGGACCCTGCGCAACCATGTAACTACCGGGGGATTTATTTATCAATGTAATAGGACGGGTTTCGCTGTTGACATATTTACGGACTTTGCGTTGCGTAATTTTTTTATGGGGAACGTTACCGCCAAGCCGGTGGGCTCCCAGCTCCCAGCCAAGTCTATCCTATTCCCCAGGTTCTTTCTCTTGCTCTGATGAAGCGGGATGAAAAACAACTATGACAACATTTGAATCAATTTGAAGTTTATTACAAAATAAACAGCATCCTTTCAACAACTCTCAATACAACAGCTGTATACTGATCTACAAACTCTCAATACAGCGGCTAAATAATGAACCACCACAAACTGTCAATATAGCAGCCAAATACTGAATTACAAACTCTCAATACTGAACTAAATTCTATGCACATTCACAATCTCTGTAAAAGACTACAGCCCAGAACTAATAATGCGACCAAGCACTCTCAATGTTGTCCCTCTGATAAGACTGCAGTTACGGATTTAACACAGAAGCCTGCCTTAACCTAAGAAAGTTAATTACAACTCATAACTAAACCCTACTGATTATAACTGTGCTTAATAAACTAACCTACTTCCTCCTAATACTAATCTTTCTCTACAAAACTATAGAATGTATATATCCACAGTGCTAGCAAAATGTGAATCTATCCATTCCGTCTAACCTTACCAGAAATAATATATTTATTTAGAAACTACATTAATCCTAAGGGGAGAGGGGTTGTTCTGTTACGGGTGGTGAGAACTGCTCTCACCTGGTCAACCAGATGCTGGTCGTGTGGACTCCGACTAACTCGCAGCACAGCGCTAATATACCCCTACGCTAGCAAATACCCGGATTACAGAAGTAACACTCTCGGCGATTGGCCAACTATTGCTGAGACCTCTCCAATCATAGCGCTTCTACTAGACGACTCTGACAGCTACTAAACTTATCACAGTTAAGTCTCAAAACGACCTAGAATAAATCTAGATATTTATTAACGAAGCAGAATACAAAAAGAACTGATAGCTACACTAGCACTTGCATATTATACAATAATACGTCTGCAGTAAAATGCGATTCTGCCACATCAAGTTGTTTGAGAAGGCTTGTCCCTTCAATGTTAAGTGTACGATTACAGAAGTACTCAGACAAAATTGATTTAATAAGTAAGGCACAAGCCGGTTTTAGAAGTAACTATTCTACGATGGATCAAACTTATGTCCTAAAATCTTTAATTGACATTTATCAAATTTTTTAAAAGAAACTCTTTTGTGTTTTTCTGGATTTCAGTAAAGCCTTTGACACTGTTTGGAGAAGCGGCCTTTGGTATAAATTAATTCGGTGGGAAATGTTTCTGTATCATAAAGAATATGTATGAGCATATAAAGTCTAGAGTGGTACATGATGATGTAATAACAAATGTCTTTCCATGTCATATTGGGATTAGACAAGGTGAAAATTTATGCCCCTTCCTGTTTGCCTTGTACATAAAGGACCTTGAGTGTTTCTTTCTTCAACATGATGTAACTGGCCTTGAACATGTAAATAAGCTTATTGAGGACCAGCTTGGTATTTTTATGAAATTATTGATATTACTTTATGCTGACGATACCGTCATATTAGCTGAAACAAGCAATGGGATACAACATGCTCTAAATGTGTTTCATCAATATTGTAAAATTTGGAAACTTAGTGTAAATGTAGAAAAAACAAAGGTTGTTATATTTTCAAAAGGATATTGTAAAAAGAAATACAACTTTATGTTTAATCGTACATCTATTGACATTGCAAATGAATATCTGTATATTGGTGTTCTTTTCACTGGTAATGGTAGGTTCGTTAAAGCAATTAAGCGCCTTACTGTACAAGCTAATAGAGCAATGTTTGTTATTTTCAAGAGCATTCGTCAACTTGATATTCCAATGTAAAAGTTAAAATTATATCAAATTGGGCTAAAATAATATGCTTGAATGGCAAATTAAATAGCATTTTTTACAATGTGATGTACAATTTGTATTCTTCAAATTCGGATTTAAATTTTCCATTATTGTCAAGTGTTAAGCGTATCCTAGAGGAAACTTGACTGTATTATATTTGGCTCTCCCAGTCTGTACCTAGCATTGTTTGGCTTAAAAATAATGTACAATGTATTCTCATTGATCAGTTTAAGCAATTATGGTGGCGCTCTGCTGTTGAGTCGTCAAAAGGTTATTACTACACAATGTACAAGCAATCAATATTTCTAGAACCATATTTGTTACAATTACCTTGCTATTACAAACGCTGGTTAACTAAGTTTAGAACTTCAAACCATAGGCTTCCCATTGAAACAGGACGCTGGTCCGGCATTCAAAAATGTAATAGAACCTGCCAATTTTGTACAACTATTGTATGCGATGAACTTCACTTTTTATTATACTGCCCAGCACTACATTCCTTCAGATGTCAATTCCTTCCCCAATATTTCTGTAAACATCCCCATATTGAAAAATTTGTGTATTTAATGAAATGTGATTATCCGCCACTTAAATCTAAAATTGCTCAATTTATCAAAACTGGACTTTGACACTGTTTTAGTATGTATGTAAATGCTGTATGTTCTCTGTGTCACTTTGTGTGATTTTCGAGAATAAAATTTAAAACGTTCGGTATATTGGATATATTCAGTAGTTAATATCTAAAATATACTATACAAAAAAAGAAACGCATAGCTGGATATTTCAAGGTGTGGTTACAGTAAATTTTGAATTGACACTGTCTTTTAGTAAATGCGTATAACAAACTGAAATTTCTCACTGAGATAACAGGATCATTGCTCTTTATGATATCATACACGCCATATGACTTTAACTTCCTTTAGCTTATCAGAGGTCACTTGAATGTCATTGTCTGTTTTTACCACCACGTGAACGCTTAACAATTTTCAAACGCCTTGGCATAGACTGTATAAGTCGCTACATTGATGATTGGATTATGGTCTCCAACTTGTCAAATTCATTTATCCGGAAAACATTCACCTATGCGTTTCTTTTTTTGTATAGTATATATTGATAATACCGCCGATCCTTAGATGCTAAGAAACATATTTTTAAAGGTCATACACTGTAAAGTCATATATATAAAAAGGCATGAAGGCAAGTTGCTGGGTGTTTGTAAACATTGTAAAACCGTTGAAATTACCACAGCAGAGCTTCAATATAGAGTAGGTTAAACAGTATACAATACATGTACCATGCGCACCATAACATTTATCTACGTTGTAAAAGCAGGCAAGGACTAATGCCAAAAACAATGATTTTAACTTGAACTTCTTTTTTGGGAGAAAGAATTAATAGAAATGTAATTAATTGTTTACTATGGTTCTCCTTAATGTTGTCGAAAAAAACATCCTTAAATAAATTGATATCAATGGCTTGTATAAACTTAAAAATCTTAAAGTATATGTAACAGGATTGTTTATCAAAAGTGTAAACCAGTATACCGTGGCCGATATAGCAACTTATTTGAAAGATTCATATCCCGTCTGTTCTCATGACCCTACTTATTAAAATACAAGACATCGTATATCTTAATGTTATCTTTGCGGTGTTGTAAGGCAAAATGTGTATTTCAATTGTGAATATTTTGTGTGTATCCTTGCACAAATCAATAAATCTAGCAGGCAAATATGACAACAAATTATAGATTGATGTATAATCTATTATGATTTTAATCATAGGCATATATTGATTGTAGTATATGCAATAGCTTGTTTGAATATACATATATGATCCTTTGTCAATTCCCAGTGACTTTTTTTTTTAGCAGTAGTAACAGAAGTTATAAGCCAATACTTTATTGAAATGTTATTTATATCGTTTGAGGGACGAATGAGATTGAAATTACTTTCTCATAGCGTAGGGGAATACAACAAAGGGATGAAATCCAGTTGTAGGTGGCGCTTAATAAGAGTATATAAGGTGTAAGATATTTGAATGTTCATTCTCGCTTGTTGTGCACCACGTATACATGGCGACATGGAAAGTTTGACATTATTGTTTTGTAATATTTTGTTTATACAAAAAAAGAAACGCATAGCTGGATATTTCAAGGTGTGGTTACAGTAAATTTTGAATTGACACTGTCTTTTAGTAAATGCGTATAACAAACTGAAATTTCTCACTGAGATAACAGGATCATTGCTCTTTATGATATCATACACGCCATATGACTTTAACTTCCTTTAGCTTATCAGAGGTCACTTGAATGTCATTGTCTGTTTTTACCACCACGTGAACGCTTAACAATTTTCAAACGCCTTGGCATAGACTGTATAAGTCGCTACATTGATGATTGGATTATGGTCTCCAACTTGTCGTGCATAAACTGAGCCAGGTTTGGAAGCATTTGACGTAAACGTTAACGCTGCCAGAGAGGCCAATCCAGTTCATCTCAAAAGTGTTCAATCAGGTTAAGATCCTGATTACGTAAGTGATAGGGGATCCCATTGATATTGTAACATGTCAGAAATGATCTTGTGACACCAACAGTGTGTGCTCTTTCGATGTAGTTGACAACGTTACGACGCTACGTCATTTATCGGAAGCACGTGTCGTTTGATGGTAGTGTGTTATAAACATAAGCCCATTAGACTGCCTTGAAAATGAATGAAACCAGAAAGAAATGTGTAGCATATGGCCGCCCACATCATCGGGTTACCCTTTCCAAAATCTAACGACTTGACTTTGGCAGTTTGGAGCGTATCTTTCATTTGTACACGTCTGTATACCAAATTCTTTCCATCTCCTCTTTGCAAAAGAAATCCTGATGCATCGCTAAGACTTACACATTTCCCATGTCTGAGGTTCCAGACCTGAACGTTGTTACATCACAGAACACGTTGCGAGCGATTATGACGTCATAACATATTGCCAAAGTAGCGTCTCCTGACTCTCAATCTGATCTGTTGCAAACGATTCCGTATTGTTTGTGGCGAAATTCTGTGTACTATAGGCACCCTGTCAGCTGTGTACACAGTATTGACAATGCAGTAACATGGATGAAGGAACCAAATTTAGCGATCTTGACCCTCTGTGATGACCCAAGGTGTTCCAGAACGTGGACAATCATTGGTGGAACCAAATTGTTGGAAGCGTTCTAAAAGACAAGTGTTTGTGCTCTTTTAGACGTTATGACCCCTGGCAAGGAATGTTTAGTTGACTCTCCAGTCTGAATTTTGCCAATGGCGGTGATTCGAGTTGCAGTGCCAAAACGTGGAATTTGCATTTACTCTTCATATGGTAAAACTTCTATTGCAATTCGTGATCGGTGAAAGCCTTTTGTGGAGAATGTGACTACACGCATGTTTCCAAAAGTTTCAACTTTCAACGTGCTTATGGTTCCGTTTTGCGATGTTTTTTTCATTTTGGTAAAAACGCGTTCAAGTTCACAATTTTGAAATCAGTGACAGATTCGAACATTCAAAATTGTCACAATCAAAATGTTTCTACAACCAAATGTGTTTCACAGTTTTTATGGACATACTTCGTTTTGAAAACTCATTTATCCGGAAAACATTCACCTATGCGTTTCTTTTTTTGTATAGTATATATTGATAATACCGCCGATCCTTAGATGCTAAGAAACATATTTTTAAAGGTCATACACTGTAAAGTCATATATATAAAAAGGCATGAAGGCAAGTTGCTGGGTGTTTGTAAACATTGTAAAACCGTTGAAATTACCACAGCAGAGCTTCAATATAGAGTAGGTTAAACAGTATACAATACATGTACCATGCGCACCATAACATTTATCTACGTTGTAAAAGCAGGCAAGGACTAATGCCAAAAACAATGATTTTAACTTGAACTTCTTTTTTGGGAGAAAGAATTAATAGAAATGTAATTAATTGTTTACTATGGTTCTCCTTAATGTTGTCGAAAAAAACATCCTTAAATAAATTGATATCAATGGCTTGTATAAACTTAAAAATCTTAAAGTATATGTAACAGGATTGTTTATCAAAAGTGTAAACCAGTATACCGTGGCCGATATAGCAACTTATTTGAAAGATTCATATCCCGTCTGTTCTCATGACCCTACTTATTAAAATACAAGACATCGTATATCTTAATGTTATCTTTGCGGTGTTGTAAGGCAAAATGTGTATTTCAATTGTGAATATTTTGTGTGTATCCTTGCACAAATCAATAAATCTAGCAGGCAAATATGACAACAAATTATAGATTGATGTATAATCTATTATGATTTTAATCATAGGCATATATTGATTGTAGTATATGCAATAGCTTGTTTGAATATACATATATGATCCTTTGTCAATTCCCAGTGACTTTTTTTTTTAGCAGTAGTAACAGAAGTTATAAGCCAATACTTTATTGAAATGTTATTTATATCGTTTGAGGGACGAATGAGATTGAAATTACTTTCTCATAGCGTAGGGGAATACAACAAAGGGATGAAATCCAGTTGTAGGTGGCGCTTAATAAGAGTATATAAGGTGTAAGATATTTGAATGTTCATTCTCGCTTGTTGTGCACCACGTATACATGGCGACATGGAAAGTTTGACATTATTGTTTTGTAATATTTTGTTTTCTATATGTTCCAGGACCGATGATAGACTGAACAACCCAGTAGGAAGAATTCCTCTCCTAGTCGGTTGACTGTCCTTCGTCACTGTTCTTAAACCTATCATGTCTCTTTCCACAACCCACTGGACGAGTCCTAAAGCTCTCTCTGTATAGGGAGATCATCATGATCGAGTCTCAAACCCTCAAACCATTCGCCTGCTCTTCTTTTGGGAATTTCTCTCATTACATTGTGACTGTTGCAGATCCATTTAGTTAGATCGAATCCTCCTACCTTGCGTGGTTCTGTGATATCTATTATTATCCTAACAACTTCTTTTTCAGATTTCGCAGACTTTAGACTCATCCATGTAAAAGCTGCGTCTGATCATGTCAGCAGATTCCTGAGAGGAACTTGTTTCATTGTCGTCTGCTGTCTGGCGTAAAGCTGCGTTGGAGCGAGTGGTAGATGATGTACCTTCATTCTGCAACAGTTCATCTATTCAGGATTTGTCCGCAATAGTAATTTCATCCTTGGTGGCACGTGGTCCTGTGCAATGCTCAGTCGACCGCCATCAGTATATTTCAGGAACAACGGGCGTGGCCCGCTGGATGAGTGGGTTACCAGCTCTTTGCTAAATAAACTGAGAGTTTGAAGGGTTGATTCCCTGCCCCACACCGAGACACAAGTTGAGAGACTTGGGGTGTCACCTTGGGCTATAGAGATTCTTTTCATAATGTGCCTCTGTTCACCAAACGCCGCTAATGCTGAAATATTGCCCAAGCGGAGTTAAGCATTAACTCACTCACACACTCACTGTTCACCCAGCAGGTACCTGGTAATAAGAGATGTGTTGGTGGTGACCCTTTAGCGACAAATATGTCAGCTTGGGTTAGACCAAGGTAATAATGTTGGCAGCGCCTTGACCATGCACTAATGGATGGATATGTGCGCCTAATTAATACCCATTATTATTATTATTATTTCTAGGTCATTACACACGTTGTAAATCGATGTTCTGACCGGAAGTATTTAAGGGTTCTTACTGACAATTCAATCTTTAGGAATGTTTGTAAATCAAAAATTTCATTCCATGCCTTGAAAATAGAAACGTATAGAACAGATAAACATTCGTGTTATCATGTTCATGTTGTTCTTCTTGTCAAATAGAACACTAGTTTCACATTTTGATGGTTGGCGACACGTTTTCTGCTTGCCGGAAGGAGTATTAGAATTATAATAATGTTATGCCACAAACGATGTGTAACCTTTAAACACCAATAATGATGATACCATCAAAACTGAAGCTATTTTTACAACGCAATTTATGTCTAATTTAAAAAACCCTGTACAATCTCACGCAATCAATTTCTTTCCAAACGGATTGTAATTGTACTTTGGGCCACTGCACTTTATCACTGAAAAGAACTGTCTGTTCGTCCATCTGTCAGTCTGGTACATATATTGTAAAGTGGTCAAACCAGTTCATATTTTCCTTCAAAGGCACGTGAACTCAACAGAACAATAAAACTAGCACTCTATCTTTACATCAAATCGTTTATCCAAGACAACTGTTTACCTTAAGGTCAGGTGTCTCCAGCAGGCAGTCCTTTATTTCATTTGACTCACCTAACACTTAGGTGTCTCCGTTTTCAGGATGCTTTGCTTTCACCTGTAATTGCTTCTTGTTGCAATTTTAATAATCAAACAAAATAAACAAACTCTTAAACAATTCCTTATTCTTGTCATATATCAATGCGTTAATACCTATATCTGTCATATACATGCATAACTTGATTGTTAGATTGTGCGGTACACACAAACAGTCTTCTTTTCAACTAAACCTGTTCATTTAATACACAAGCATTTTCATTTAATGAATCAAGAAGGACAATGATAAACGAAAGTTTATTTGACAATCTACTCGAGGAAAAATTGACAATTTGTGAATTGTGGTGTTCCAACCTTTTAATCATATACGCTTACATTTGACATTTTTATGCCCCCGCCATATATGGCAGGGGCATATTGGATTACCCTCGGTTGTCCGTACGTAGGTAACCACTCTATATAGGGTATTGTTTATCCACTTCTTCTCAAAAACCATTCAACAGATTTAATTGAAATCGCACACATGGCTTTCAGGCATCCTAAGGGTGTGCATCTCATATTTTGTTTTTCAATTTTTATTTTTTTTCAAAATTTCAGTCATGTTGAACTTAGGTGGTTTTGGGGGCAAGTGAAAGTTCAAGGTTGTATGATAGGGGGTGTTGTTTATCCACTTCTCCTCAAAAACCGTTCAAAGGATGTAATTAAATGTTTTATAGGCATCCCAAGGGTGTGCATCTCATATTTTGTTTTCAATTTTTTTCAAATTTTTGACATGTTGAATTAAGGTGAATTTTGGGGCAAGTGAAAGCTCATAGTAGTGTGATATGGGGTGTTGTTTATCCACTTCTCCTCAAAAACCGTTCAATTGATTTAATTTAAACTGCACACATAGCTTATAGGCATCCTAAGGGTGTGCATCTCATATTTTGTTTTTCAATTTTTGGATCTTTTTCAAATTTCTGACATGTTGAACTTAGGTGAATTTTTGTGCAAGTGAAAGCTCATATTGGTATGATAAGGGATGTTGTTTATCCACTTCTCCTCAAAAAGTACTGGATAGACTGCGCTGATCTTTCAACCAAGCTTTATAGGTATCCTAAAGGTGTTCATCTCATATTTTGTTTTGGGATTTTTTAATTTTCTACATTATTGGATGTTTGAACTTAAATGAAGCTAAAGATGTGCATCTCTTATTTTGTTTTAAATTCTATGGTTGAAAACATTGAGGGCTTTTTTATTAGCGGTTGCATCTGTGTCCCATGGGCACACATTTTCTAGTTTTAGGTTGAATCCTTATATTGTTATTGGCGTGATTTAAAAAATTATTTCACGGTTCTTGTCGATATCCTAAAGTCAAACTCGTACTGAGGAGACGCAAATTTGAGAAACATAGAACTTTTTCTTAAAGACGCTGCAAAAACATGAATTATATCAAACAGGTCATGTGGTTTCATCGCAAACTTGATTTTTAGCTCATCTGGCCTGTAAGGCATACTCCTTGAGTAGAGAGGTTTAAAAATTGTAGTTTTAGTGGGCCTGTGCACGTGGTCCCTAATAAGGGCTACAGGGGCCACACCCTAAAAACCTATTTTCATATTCTTTTCCAGGAGCAAACGCCCTAGAAAGCTAAAACTTTGCGTACAGACTCCTTGAGTAATGAGGACTACAAATTGTAGTTTTGGTGGGAATGTGGCCCCTATAGTAAGAGCCACAGGGGCCACGCCCTAAAACGTATTTTCATCTTCTTCTCCCTAAGCACAAGGCCTAGAAATTTCAAACTTAATGTACCGACTCCTTGACTATAAGGACCACAAGGGCCACGCCCTTAAAACCTTTTTTCATTTGCTACCCTAGAACCAAATGGCCTAGAAAGCTGAAACTTGTGTACAGACTTCTGCTATTGAAGTTACAGTCTTGGTGACCCTATGGCTCCTAAAATATGGGGTGCCAAACGGGACTTTAATCGCTATTTAGTAAGCTTACTAAATGAATTAGTAAGCTTACTAATTCATTTAGTAAGCTTACTAATTCATTTAGTAAGCTTACTAATTCACTTCTTATTTGATGATTTAGTAAGCTTACTAAATCACATCCGGGTTGTTGAAATGTAAATCAATGACTGCTCCCTAGAACAAAAGAAAGTATTGTACATTTTGGATATTAAAACCGTGAAGAAGAAATTTAATTTACCATTTTTGATAGTATTTTTGAATAAGGAAGGATTTAACTTTTTTTAAATGTGATACGAGCGAACTCTCGAAATTGCGAGCATGAACCGTCTGAAGAGTAGGAATAGGATAGTTGTCCTATTTTCGTTCAGACACTCAAACAACTGTTTTTGATGAAATATCATACTTTCACGATATTCATATGTCATTTTTGAACAAAAAACCATACAAATTAACTTTGAAATCAAATCCCTTTGCGAAACCATTGACAAACACCGATAGACAATATATTGCTATCCTTTTTAAACTTTTTTAAACTTTAAAACTCGAACTAAACCTAGTGACACGGGCGGCGGCAAATGTAATGTGTTACTGATCTATGCTCTATGATGAGAGAGGCGATCGATCTACGATAAAATATATATAAAAATAGATTTAAGAACCATATACGCACAAAATATTTGAATCTAAATTTGTTAAAAGCTACTGTACGTGCCGTTTTTTTGTTTTTGTCAAAATATTCCCGCCATTTTACCACGTGGTGGGGAGAAATCATTATTTCAAACTTAGAAACATATTTTCAAAAGCATTTAGTAAGCTTACTAATTCGGCTAAAGATCGGCGCTATCGGCTAACTGCATCGGGCCGACGTTGACCAAAGAGCGGCACCATCGGCCCTTCAACATCGGCAAACTGCATCGGACCGACGTCGGACTGATGAGTGGGATTACATTTAGTGGGGGAAATATATATGCACATACTGATAGTTACTTGGTGCAGCAATAGCTCCGTAGATTTCTTACGAAAGCATTGTGTGAAAAATCAAATTCAGGCTACAAGATGATCCTCATGTATGGGCCGAAAACGGATCCGCGGCATTTCCGGAATTGTAGTGAGAAGTTATCATATTTCTCTTAGATAATTTTATGAATAAAATTTAACATTAAAAATAGTTTCCTTATTTTGTGGTTTCTATACCTATTCAAACCATTTCAGATGAGTATACCTAATTTATTTTTCTTAGTAATAAAGCGGACAAATTCATGAATCTTTCTTCGAATACAGTGCTAATAAGTCAATGTTACATCTGCACTTGATAGGTTTCTCTTTAATCATTCAATTGACTGTGAGTGATAGAGTTATGAATCTGAAATGCATACATAAAATCGATTCAATTTATTTAGTATTCTATAATGAATAGAGAACTCGGAACATTTAGAAAGACTCGCATCTGTAATTTCTATTAAAAACAATGTTTTATAAGGACTAAGTTCCCAAGAACATTCTTGCCAACTAGTGTAATTCAATATATATGGCCGACCTCACATGTATCTATAAACAAGAGCCTGATAATCAGGGTCACAGCTGGGCTGCCTACATTCTCGCTGCCTCTATATTTATATATTTCGGGGATATCCTTACCCGTGCTTCTGTAAATGTATACAATGGTTTAACAATCAAATTGAGTGTGTTAATTAGCTTAAACACTATTGTAAACAGTTTATATAGCATTATGGAAGATAACATACATGATTTAATACATGTATACAATAAAGCTGTCATATATGTATATATATTAATATTGCAGAAATATATATTAACTATTGCAGATGAAGAAAGATTGTCTAGTGTGAATACTGACACATGCCTTTTAAAGCGTGAAGTCGTAACATACCAACAGACGATGTCTTCATTTCTTAAAAACATAAAAACAAACACAAGAATTCATCAACACTAGAAAACTTTCCTTGGTTGGTATATGAGTAATAACATTCCAATATTACATATATGGTATAGTGTCAAACATGATTTGTTGCGATTACCGACTGGTAAGAACATAATATCCTACCAACTCAACTCAAGTATTGAATAAATACTTTCTGACTGCTCAATCAATGCAAAACAAATTTCAATTATCTCCATGATTTGTCGCGGAATTTAGTTTAGTTTTAATTAACTTTTGCGCAGCGTGCGGTCCCTACATTAGATAGTCACATTTAGTCCTCGTCAGAGCATTATTTTATCATACATGTATCTCCTTACATACAGATTAATAAATATTTTCATTAAATTCAGAGGCTGTCAAGAAAAACACGGATACAAGGCAAGCTTCTGAAAAGACATTGACGTGACATTAAGGAAATGCTCCGCGGTGAAGCGAACATGAATGTGGAGGAAAGTGGAGGAAACATTGAACTTTTAATATCCAAATTTTAGCTCTGATGCATTTACTATTTTCACTGATTAAAATGTTAATATCAAATTAAACCATTTGTTATTCTTTAATTGTATTAGCATGATATGGACTTACAGATAATTGTCAAAGAAAAGAGTTTTATTCTAGGTTTTAATTACGAAATAACCCACCCATTTATTTGTATGTGAAAGTGTCACTTTGTTATGGAAAAAGTGGCCTTATATGTGTAACGAAGGACCATATATTCCCTCGCGATAGTTGTTTTCTTACTAATTCAAATCGATTAAGTAAGCTTACTAAATAGCGATTAAAGTCCCGTTTGGCATCCCATACTTAAAGGGCTTGGTGAACCTTTCTATGCTATGCCATAAATTATCAATTAAATATTTGAGCTATTTCCATATCTGTATTGATTACACTACAGGTATCTGAAACCACATCACATATATATTTAAGTCTAGAAATTAAGACCTTGTTGCCCCAACAAAGGGGTAAATCACATTCGCCACAGAAAATTTAAATATGAAGCCTGATTAGCTACAGAGCCAATGGCTCTATTGTTTGCATATTGTTATAAAAGTCCGACCCCACGCATGTTTTAGAAAACAATACACGGCAAATATCTACACCTTATGTCACTTTGTCTCGAACGTATACAATTTTATATTCTTTTTTTGCGCAGCATACTTTCAATGTTTGCGATTAGAAAAAAAGAAAATTCTTCACTGATTTTATGGAAATGCGTTACATCAGTGTAAAACATATGAACATCTATCTCTGATTTCATCTGAATTTGAAATGTATGTCTTGCAAACTAAGTGATATCCCTTTAGACTTTAAAAATTGTTCGGGATCTTGCCTGAAACAATGTATGTGTTATCATAAAACAGACCATCTTCCTACGCAGAGCCTAAAAGGCCAGTTTCCAAACTGTCATTTTATGCCTTGCTGCATAGCCTTGAGTTTTCTATGCTTGCTCTCTACTCTGTAGGGGCACTATAGCAGCACAGAAAAGTAAAGTCTCTGCAGCAAGGCATAAAATGACAGTTTGGAAACTGGCCTTTTAGGCTCTGCGTAGGAAGATGAAAACAGACATTCTTTTCGAATTCATGCATCCGGAAAACATTTTCCTAAAAAATATAATTTTGTGATGGACAGGCTCGTTAATATTTCTATTTTGTTATTCTATTCTATGTCATACTCAAAACGTTGTCATGCATGCAGATCTAGGTCACCCTGTTCAGGTTGTTCACAATTCACAACAGACAATAAGACACAAGATAACCTACTAACCCATTTCAGCCATGGCGGATCAAGTTTTTACCTTTCGAGGAGGATATCTATTCTGTGAGGAAGTTCTAGTCAAAGATGTTCACAACGATCTAAAATTGCGAAACATATTTCCATCTTCGCCGTTGTTTGTGTATAGCAAGCGGAAACTTCTTTCAAATATCTCTAACTACCACGAATCACTTCAAAAGCTGCAAGTGCGTTCCTTGCTGAGTTATGCGATGAAGGCAAATGGAGTGCCGTCCCTTTTGGATATGGTCCGGTCAAGGGGCTGCATGGTGACTCTTGTCAGTGGGATGGAGCTGAAACTTGCATTGGGTGTTGGTTTTCATCCCATGAACATGATCCTTAACGGCAATGGAAAGCAGGACTGGGAACGAGTGTTAGCAATTAAAGCGGGCTGCTTGATCAACGTTGACAGTTATTTTGATTTGATCCAAACGCTTGAAATTTGTCAAAAAGAAAACACCGAAGCGAACGTTCTTCTGCGGATAAATCCAGATATTGACCCGGTGAGTAAGGAGGCATCGTAAAATTAATATATTGCAATAGAGATAGAACAAGATTCGTATTGATACACATTTCTGAAAATATCCAATACATTTAAAGTTTAAAAACCAACAATTGCCATCTAAAATTTAAGAAAAAAAATACCAAATAAAATGTGATAAACGGAAGGTTTGTTAACAAACTATATAGTTCTTAATTCATGTTTCTACCATAATGTGCTACATACTCGGTTCTGATGCTATCGTGAAAATCAGATGACGTATAATTTGGTTATATTGTGCTCTGTTTACTTCGTTTAGTGCGCAGGTATTCAATTGTTGCAATTAACTTTGATTACAAATATGGAATATACATATATATAACTCAAATATATTATCCCCCGCCGCGCATAGTGAGGGCTTTGTAAATTTAAACATGGCATGGTGTTCATCCGTCCATCCGTTCGTAAACTTTGTGGAATTTCGACTTCTTCTCCAGAACCATAGAAAGAGCCTAGAAAGCTGAAACTTTGTGTACAGACTCCTTGGCTAGTGAGGATTATAAATTGTAGCTTTTGTGGCCCTGTGGTCCCTAATAAGGGTCACATACTTAAAACTTATTTTCATCTTGTTGTCCAGAAGCATAAGGCCTAGAAAGCTGAAACTTTGTGTGGAGACTTGACTATAAATTGTAGATTTGGTGGCCCCGTGGCCCCTGATGAGGGCCACAGAGGCCACGCCCTTTAAACCCCCAGAAGCATAAGACCTAGAAAGCTGAAACTTTGTGTACAGAAGTCTTTGGCTAGTGGGGATTATAAATTGTAGCTTTGGTGACCCTGTGGCCCCTAATAAGGGCAACAGGGGCCACGCCATTCTCGATAATCCAGAGTTTACGTTCCGATAATATCTCCACTAACCTCTGGAAACAATATAGGCTCAATGGGATTCATAAATTACCTCCCTTTAGTTGCATTACCGTCTTTCATTAGCCAATCAGATAGGCTTTCAGTCAGAGTCAGAAATAGGAAAGAAATCATAGAGGCAGATAAACGGCGAATGAGTATGTTGGGGTTTAACATACAATCAGCAATTTTTTCAGCTATTAAACATGTGAATTTGCCATCCAAAAGACAGAAGATCGGAGAGAAAGAAGTTCGACAGGAGGAGAGAACAGACGAAAAAGAGGGATAGAAAGCAGGTTTTAGAACGACATAAATTTGGTCTGATTTCTTCCAATTGACTTTTAAAGCTTGGGTGACCCTACCAGGAACATGCCAGCTCAATTTGGCATAGCTCAAGGGTCTGGGAAGCACACAAGCCACCACACCCCAATAACGTTTTGAGTCAAGTGGGATGGCATATAATCAAGTCAGAAACATTCCATAAAACATGAAGTTACTAAATCTACCTACTATCGGTTATTTATGCAAAACTTTTCCTTACACAGTTTTTTCTCTCGGATCTGTCAACTCTCTTAAATGTAGATGGCAGCATGTTTTATAGCTGGAATACTTCTGACAGCACGTTAAACCCCAACTCACTCACTTTTTCATAAATAAATGTCAAGAAAGAAGCCATGCGATTGGTACGCTGTTGAAGGCAGCGTAGATACCTCATTGGACAATATGCCACTAAGGGCAGGTAATTTGTGGAGCGCATTGAGCCTATATTGGTTCCAGAGGTTAGTGGAGATATAATCGGAACGTAAACTCTGGATAATCGGGAATGGCAGGGGATAAGTGACGTAATGTTGCGTTGTCAGTATCTGCTCTGTCTTCGCCATTTGTGAGTTCATCTATATGATGGAAAAGTTGCACCAGACCAGTAAATCAACATCATTGTAAGGAGGTTTCTGAATTTTGTTGAAAATGTCTGGAGCTTATTCTTTTGATTTAGCCAAAATGCGTACTTGTCCGCTTTGGTTGTCTTATTATCGAAACAGACAATTGTTTCAACTTCCAGATTTATTTAGAAAACACCAAGGGCGGGTATCAGCTAGCACATGTAGCACATCTCTTATTAGGAACCCCCTTTATGACAAGAGGGGATAATGTTGATACCCAGCCTATCAGCGTGAAGTCGTAGTTGGTCCTCGGTTCTAGACACAAGGCTTTTAGTAACTTTTTGTATAAAATATGTTTTTTTCTTAGATCATAACGAAACCTGTATCAATAATTAGCATCTACAGATTCTGACTGTAAAGACGAAGTTTTATAGTGTTGTCAATAAAGTTTATTTCAGAGAATCTAAAATGACCTTATCTGTTCAATCAAGTCAGTATTTCCCAATGATCACAATCAGATCAACATGTAAAAATTTTACAGGCGAGGTTCGCTACATGGCTACTGGTTATAATCCTTGTGTTTACATTTTCATTGATGGAACATGGACTGTTGACTTCGATCATAATAACGATTGCGTTGAGAACTGAACTTAAGTGACATGTTTGAAGCATATATACAAGTTCAAAACAAAGCGATTCTGTAGTCGATCTCCACATATCAGCTCTATCGATCAATGTTTATTGAGAATGTATTTTAGCCCATATCATGATGGTCTTCTTTATAGTTCTTTCATCAAGTTTTATTTTAATTTCTACTATTTCGTTTGTAAAAAATACCTGAAAATATCGCCCCTTTCTAATGATACATTTTTATACAAAGACAATATGGATGGAATTGATAACTTGAAAATTAGCTGCCAAATGGAGTATCATATCAACACTAGATTAGTTTATCTATATGCGCAGTTTACAGAGAGATTCACATGGTACCTGAAGAACTAGAATCACTATATATAAACACACACACACATACACACACACACATACACCCACACACCCACACACACACACACACACACACACACACACACACAACCTTTTAGCCATACTGGTGTTGGTGGAAATAAGATTATATTGTACTTTTAAGGATGATCTTAATGTTGCACACTATGTAGGACTTCCCACCCCCAGGTAACACAGAGGAGCCTTGGCTAGCTGAGAGTCGAGACTGGCCGATATGATGGCACTAATGTTTGTGAAAGAGTGTGTATATTTTTAAATATGGAATCGAAGATAAATGCCATGTGTTAATGAAATGTCCATTGTATTCGTGTAAAAGGTCGATTTTATTGAGAAAATGAGTGTGATTGTTTTGAGGATTTTAGTGATGTATCTTATCCAGCCCAAATGTATGTTTTACTGCTGTCAAAACTTGCCATTTTATTCTTTCTTAACGTCAATCTTTTGTATATAATTCCTGATTTAAGCTCAATAGATTATTTTTATACAAGTTATAACTATTTCTTTACTATAGGCAACTATTTTGCTTCTTGTAAATATTTTAATGATATTAGTCTCTCATAATCCCTTATAGGGGCGGCTCAATTTTTATTGTTTTATCTAATGTCTTGTATGTATTTTTATGTTGAGGTGAGACTTCAACAATCTGTCTGTCTACATAATGATATTCTATAGTGCTAGTGATCCTGTGGCCCCGAAAAAGGACTTTTGGATTCCATACCCGAAAATACCCTTTCAGATTTGGTAGCCTTTTTACTCAAGGCGTAGAATGATGAAATGTTGTCTAGAGACTTCTTCGGTGTAATGGGGATTCTAAAATGGCCTCCTATTAGGGTAAGACCACATTGACCACATCCAGAAGCAAAATTAGATAAACTATATCGTTTTAATGAATGGATACTTTAAAGATACCCAAATTACTATCTTTTCTAGTGTTTTCAAGGACTCGAGAAGCCAAATTGCATCATTGTCCTGCTTTTCCATCAACAGGACTGGCAACAAACCAAATATTTCTTTTTCAGGAGGTCCATCCATATATCAGTACCGGATTGGGCTCATCAAAATTTGGAATAAATGAATATGATGTCCAGAACTGTGTAAAAGAAATCATCCGAAGCAGTCGGTTCCTTGTTCTGGTTGGACTACATTGTCACCTTGGCTCTACGATCAACAATACTGATGTTTACAGGTAGTAAAATATAATTGATTACGTCTTAATTAGAAGTATTGTTGATATGTTAAACAAGCATTTACAACTATTGCCCCGACCAAAGATCGCATATATATAGTAATACCAACGATTCGGTCCGTCCGTCCTTCCGAGCAGTATTTTTATCAACCTATTGTAGAATTTGTTTATAGATTAAACAGGCATATTCACTTTTTAACCAACTTTGATGCGTCATTGTTATACTTTGTGTTGTTTATTCAAATTGCTTTACAAAATGATAAATTGTCATAATACTGACTTACTGATACTGTTGTACAAGATCTGTATAATCATCATATATAATCAATCCGAACCAAAGGTCCTAGATGGATGAAAAACAAAACCAGATGTATTGTAAGGAAACGCGCACAAAATCTTGCACTTCTATTGAACAACGTGATATCGACCAACCCATGCCATCCATAATTATTAGGAATAAAAATGTAAAGGACAAACTTCAGAGTTATTGGCAACACTGTTCTTTAACTATGTTCAACTTACCTATCGTTTTCGTTAGGTTGGAGTTTAATGTCTTCTTTCACCATTGGGTGATGTTGAGAGAGAGAGAGAGAGAGAGAGAGAGAGAGAGAGAGAGAGAGAGAGAGAGAGAGGAGAAATATTGATATATGGGATGTTTTCTTTTATAAATAATGTTATAGTTTAAGTATTATTTGATAAGTTGAGGGGAAAAGTTTAGAGTGGTACTTGTAATGTAATGTCACTTTTAATTAACCATTTTGCCTAGTGTCCAAGTCCTACCAGTTATCCCAAACATGGGTGTGATAAAGGTATTTCAGGTGATAGGTGGAAATCTTCATTTGGGAGTCTACGTGGCTGTTGTTAAAGGCTTGCGCGGGAGGTCCTGAGGTAATGTATATCGTGAACCCATCTCACTCCCAGTTCTGGTCGCAGGTCGCAATGACCACACTTACCAGGAAAAGGGGGTTTAATAGATAAGTCTTGCTTGCGTAGGGTCCTTCTGGGAGTTTTGCCGATGGGGTGGTTGTTACGGTTTGGTGAACCCTTAATTGGGTATGAGGATTTGAGGTGGGTAGGAAATGGTTAGGAGTTTGGATGTAAGGCTAGATGGTTATGCTTAATGTCTTATATAATTTAGTTTGTAGTGGGAATACTGAAAGGTAATGGTAATATTTGGTATTGACTAACAGTTCTTGTGGGGGGTTAGCGCTTGCATTTTCTAGGAGTTGACTCCTGTGTTTTTGGTATTTATCACATTGGAACACAATGTGATGTATGGTGACTTCAACATTGCATTCTGTACATAGATTATTTGGTGCTTTCCCTATTTTGTGAAGATAAACCCAGTCACATACATTATTAAGCCTAAGTCTAGTAATGGCTACATCAACCCTTCTACAGTTGTGGAAGTTTTTAATTTTTTTAACTTTTGTGGGTTGTACTTGATAGGACTGGGTATGTACCCAGTTGCCTTTAAAGTTATTGTTGTATTCGTCCGATGTTATTGCTTTAACCATGCTTTTAATTTCCTTTTAAGTAAATGGCATTTTATCTTTATTAATATGGGTTAGACCTGCTTTTGCTGCTCGGTCGGCTCTTTCATTGCCAATTTGGCCAATATTGGATGGGACCCATATAAATTTAACATTATTGTTAACCTTAATTAGATAATTGTACCCTTGATAAATTTGATGTAGAAGTTCATGACTATTGTTTTCCGTTTGCTTTGTAAAGCTTGCAGTGAGATAAGTGAATCTGTAAATATAGCTATAGTTCTGGTTTTCTAACCTTTGCTTTTATTGAGTGCTTGTAGAATAGCTACAGGTTCAAATGTGAAAATAGATGTTTTGTCTGGTAATTTAAGGGATATATCTTCATCACCCGTGTGAGTGAAGGCTATCCCAGAGCCTACTCTTCCATTTTCGTCTTTAGAACCATCAGTGAAGATGTATTCGGCGTGATCGTTGTTTTCCTCAATGTAGGCTTGAGTGTTATTGAGTCGTTAGATTTTGGATTGTTTTTATCTACTAGTATATGGTCTTTTAGTTTGATATCAACTTGGATTTCAGGGAGATCTAGAGGTTTCAAAATGTGATTGGGTCAGGGTCAGGTAATATCTAATGTATCAAATTCATACTTGTCTATATGTTTTTAATGGTAACACCAAATGTTGTTGGTATTTGTGTTTGCTCTTTTTGTCATTATTTCTTTCATTCGTGTGATAATATTTTGTATACGTGGTTTATGTTGTGATCTAAGAATATAGTTTGTAAAATTACCTTCCCAATCTTTTTCTAGCGTTAGTTCCCCTAGTTCATGTCTGACTAATTCCATTGATGTGCCTCTAAGGCAACCTGATATGTATATGCTTGATTTTGCATGGTTTTTAGTTTTTGTATGTTGGTTTGACTGGTGTGGCACCAAGCTAGTGTAGTTTGGATTTAATCCGAGATTTACATAGGACTAGTAACATTTCCTTCCTAGTGTGAGACAGCATTCGTAATATGTTCATATTTTTTGGGCATCTTTGTGTTAATTCATTAATATGTTGATTCCATGTTAGATATTCATCAAAGGTTACGCCTAAGAACGTGACATATTTAACTTGATCTAAAAGTACTTCATTAATCTATAATCTCAGTGGTCTGCAGTCGGCTTTAGGTGTTGGCCGAACGAGAATTGATAAAGTTTTGCTTGTCGATAATTGAAACCCCTAGTTTTGGGTCCAATCATAAACTTGATTAAGACTTTTTGTAATATTTCTGCAGATACATGCTGATGTTTATGACTGACCGAGAGGGCCCCGTCGTCAGCGAATTGTGAGGTGTCCACTTGTTTAGGTAGTTTTTGAAATGAATTGTCTATCATGATATTGAACAAGGTTGGTGATATAATACTTCCTTGCAGGGTTCCATTTTCTTGGTTATAGTTCTCTGATATTTGGTCATCAGCTTGAAAAGTTCTGTCCGACATAAAGTCATTTATAAAATTTAACATTTCCCCTTGTTTGCCTTTTTTCTTACCTTTTTGTCAAATGCTTTACTAAAATCTAGGAAGACTGCTGCAGGGAATTTATTATTTTGTTGAGCTTGTCTGATGGAGTGTTGTAATCTAACAATATTGTCGGTGGTGCTATATGATTTTCTATATCCTGATTGATTTTGTGTTATCAATTCGTTGGTCTCCAGATAATGTTGTAACCTTTTCGTTGCCATAGCTTCGAGTGTTTTACAAAGATTAGATGAGACTGGTCTAAAGGAATCGGATTTGGTTGGGTCTTCTCCATGTTTGTGTTAGGGTATGATAAGACTGTATTTCTAGATGAGGAGAAATATTGATATATGGGATGTTTTCTTTTATAAATAATGTTATAGTTTAAGTATTATTTGATAAGTTGAGGGGAAAAGTTTAGAGTGGTACTTGTAATGTAATGTCACTTTTAATTAACCATTTTGCCTAGTGTCCAAGTCCTACCAGTTATCCCAAACATGGGTGTGATAAAGGTATTTCAGGTGATAGGTGGAAATCTTCATTTGGGAGTCTACGTGGCTGTTGTTAAAGGCTTGCGCGGGAGGTCCTGAGGTAATGTATATCGTGAACCCATCTCACTCCCAGTTCTGGTCGCAGGTCGCAATGACCACACTTACCAGGAAAAGGGGGTTTAATAGATAAGTCTTGCTTGCGTAGGGTCCTTCTGGGAGTTTTGCCGATGGGGTGGTTGTTACGGTTTGGTGAACCCTTAATTGGGTATGAGGATTTGAGGTGGGTAGGAAATGGTTAGGAGTTTGGATGTAAGGCTAGATGGTTATGCTTAATGTCTTATATAATTTAGTTTGTAGTGGGAATACTGAAAGGTAATGGTAATATTTGGTATTGACTAACAGTTCTTGTGGGGGGTTAGCGCTTGCATTTTCTAGGAGTTGACTCCTGTGTTTTTGGTATTTATCACATTGGAACACAATGTGATGTATGGTGACTTCAACATTGCATTCTGTACATAGATTATTTGGTGCTTTCCCTATTTTGTGAAGATAAACCCAGTCACATACATTATTAAGCCTAAGTCTAGTAATGGCTACATCAACCCTTCTACAGTTGTGGAAGTTTTTAACTTTTTTAACTTTTGTGGGTTGTACTTGATAGGACTGGGTATGTACCCAGTTGCCTTTAAAGTTATTGTTGTATTCGTCCGATGTTATTGCTTTAACCATGCTTTTAATTTCCTTTTAAGTAAATGGCATTTTATCTTTATTAATATGGGTTAGACCTGCTTTTGCTGCTCGGTCGGCTCTTTCATTGCCAATTTGGCCAATATTGGATGGGACCCATATAAATTTAACATTATTGTTAACCTTAATTAGATAATTGTACCCTTGATAAATTTGATGTAGAAGTTCATGACTATTGTTTTCCGTTTGCTTTGTAAAGCTTGCAGTGAGATAAGTGAATCTGTAAATATAGCTATAGTTCTGGTTTTCTAACCTTTGCTTTTATTGAGTGCTTGTAGAATAGCTACAGGTTCAAATGTGAAAATAGATGTTTTGTCTGGTAATTTAAGGGATATATCTTCATCACCCGTGTGAGTGAAGGCTATCCCAGAGCCTACTCTTCCATTTTCGTCTTTAGAACCATCAGTGAAGATGTATTCGGCGTGATCGTTGTTTTCCTCAATGTAGGCTTGAGTGTTATTGAGTCGTTAGATTTTGGATTGTTTTTATCTACTAGTATATGGTCTTTTAGTTTGATATCAACTTGGATTTCAGGGAGATCTAGAGGTTTCAAAATGTGATTGGGTCAGGGTCAGGTAATATCTAATGTATCAAATTCATACTTGTCTATATGTTTTTAATGGTAACACCAAATGTTGTTGGTATTTGTGTTTGCTCTTTTTGTCATTATTTCTTTCATTCGTGTGATAATATTTTGTATACGTGGTTTATGTTGTGATCTAAGAATATAGTTTGTAAAATTACCTTCCCAATCTTTTTCTAGCGGTAGTTCCCCTAGTTCATGTCTGACTAATTCCATTGATGTGCCTCTAAGGCAACCTGATATGTATATGCTTGATTTTGCATGGTTTTTAGTTTTTGTATGTTGGTTTGACTGGTGTGGCACCAAGCTAGTGTAGTTTGGATTTAATCCGAGATTTACATAGGACTAGTAACATTTCCTTCCTAGTGTGAGACAGCATTCGTAATATGTTCATATTTTTTGGGCATCTTTGTGTTAATTCATTAATATGTTGATTCCATGTTAGATATTCATCAAAGGTTACGCCTAAGAACGTGACATATTTAACTTGATCTAAAAGTACTTCATTAATCTATAATCTCCATGGTCTGCAGTCGGCTTTAGGTGTTGGCCGAACGAGAATTGATAAAGTTTTGCTTGTCGATAATTGAAACCCCTAGTTTTGGGTCCAATCATAAACTTGATTAAGACTTTTTGTAATATTTCTGCAGATACATGCTGATGTTTATGACTGACCGAGAGGGCCCCGTCGTCAGCGAATTGTGAGGTGTCCACTTGTTTAGGTAGTTTTTGAAATGAATTGTCTATCATGATATTGAACAAGGTTGGTGATATAATACTTCCTTGCAGGGTTCCATTTTCTTGGTTATAGTTCTCTGATATTTGGTCATCAGCTTGAAAAGTTCTGTCCGACATAAAGTCATTTATAAAATTTAACATTTCCCCTTGTTTGCCTTTTTTCTTACCTTTTTGTCAAATGCTTTACTAAAATCTAGGAAGACTGCTGCAGGGAATTTATTATTTTGTTGAGCTTGTCTGATGGAGTGTTGTAATCTAACAATATTGTCGGTGGTGCTATATGATTTTCTATATCCTGATTGATTTTGTGTTATCAATTCGTTGGTCTCCAGATAATGTTGTAACCTTTTCGTTGCCATAGCTTCGAGTGTTTTACAAAGATTAGATGAGACTGGTCTAAAGGAATCGGATTTGGTTGGGTCTTCTCCATGTTTGTGTTAGGGTATGATAAGACTGTATTTCTAGTCTGTTGGTAATTTACCGTCTTTCCACTTGTTTACATTTATAAGGAAGATGTCTAAGCATTGTGTAACTGGTTTGATCAATACCTGATGCTGTTCCTTTTTTATTATTTACAATATTGTTAAGTTCTGATAATGTAAAAGGCTTATTGTACTGTGACCGGGAGTGAACGACGTCGACGAGGGACGATGAAGGCAGGCAACGTTAGGGTGTGACGTTGATAATGAAAAGAAATGAAAATAAATGAAAATGTTACGCTATGACAAGACTTCCCGTCTTCCGGTAAAATTTGTCCTCAAATATTTTTTTAAAAGAATGATTGTTTAAGAAATATTGACTCGTGACCTGATCCCTGATTCATGTACATAGGACATTAATTGTTGCCTAATAAAGTATAGGGGATAAATGATACATATTGCAATGGTAGATATAGTGTAATAATCAAGCCAGTTTATGATATATATGAGTAACATATACGTAATGAATATTACTTTATCGGGGAATGTATCTAGTATTGAAATACACATATAGATGAATCAAGTTGGGAGTCTTATATTGTGAGCCTAGACTCGGCAAGGGCTAAATTAACTAAATAGGATGATCTGAGAAGTTCGTAAAAATGAGCGACAGAAATTATGTTCTCAGTACCAGCTACAAGCAAGGAAACATTCTTCGCCAGAAGAAGATGTCGATTCGTACGGACCTGCCGGTCATCCTAAAGAAGCGCAGGAGTAAACTTGTAGCAAAAGGGAAAACACTTCGTGAAAATCACCAAGTTCAAACCAGAATCCTGGAGAGAGGGATCGAAGTGATGTTACAATACAGATTCTCCAAGGACACACCATGGAAAAAGATCGGTTTGGAAGAAAACTTTCCGGATTATTAATCATGTTAATACACCTCTGTCTATTGCCGGTAACTTTTCTACAACTGAATTGTGCACGAGGAAACCGTTTGTGTGTTAATTCTATTAACAGTGATTAATCGAATGGTCCTACATACACGTATTCAAATAGTTTGAAAATATGTAAGTGAAAATTTTGTTTTTCGTTCATAACTGTTTTTATTTATATCTTCAATTGTAATGTATTATCATATATATCATTCTCGCACATGGAGAACCTTGTTTTCTTTTGAGCAGGACTCGCTCCTTACTTGTTTACCCACAGTGTGTGGAGCTCCTAAAACTGTGAGGAGTATGACTTCCGATTGTCCGCTTCGGTTTTTATATATTTTTACTCCATACAGTGGAATTTCAGTCATCCTAATATGTTGACACTATGAAAGTAACTACTTTATTAGCTATTATTTGTGTGATATGTGCTTCATGGGACCTGTAATTTTTAGCGATGAGGACTCGCCTTTCAGTTGTTTGTTTGAAGTGACAGTGCTCCGAGCACCTGACGTCTGTGTAAGGAGTTCTCTACACGGTAACACTTCCGGTATCGGAGATGGAGAATCCCAACAGTGAGAAACTTTTGTTGTGATCGGACATAAAAGCCACTTTAAGTATAATTTTTCAAGGCGTTATTGCGAGAACAACGCCTACCGGATGTGTTTATTGCCTTTCTTTTATTGTTTGTCGCAGGTATGCAAGGTGAGTGAATGGTGTGAATGTTTTCCCTGTAGGTTCTTAATTCGAACAATGTTATATTATTATGACGAGTAATTTTTCCGCCGGGTCTTTAAATTGTAGAGGTTTAGGTGATTTAAATAAGAGGAGAGATGTTTTTAACTTTCTACGCTCCAAAATTTTTTCGCTATATTTTATTCAAGATACGCACTTTATACACAAAGATGAAAAATATATTAGATCTATGTGGGGCCATGATGTTATCATAAACTGTCATTCTAGCCAGTCTAGAGGTGTTGCCTTTCTCATTAACAAGAACACAGAATATAAAATACATCAAGTTTACAAACATGACTCTGGAAACTTCCTACTGATTGATATTACACTAAATGATTGTAGAATGTCTGTTGGTAACATCTATGGCCCAAATAATGATTCCCCAGACTTTTATGAAATGATACTATCTAATAAGGAATTTGGCAATGATTCATGCCTCTTGGGGGGCGATTTTAACCTAACACTAGATCAAGATAAGGATACAAGTAACTATAAGAATGTTAACAATCCTAAGGCAAGGGAGAAATTACTAGATTTAATAGGAGAACTTAATCGTATTGATGTATGGCGGGATAGTAACCCTGGATTAAGGCAGTATACCTGGCGTCGTACAAAACCTGTGAAGCAAGCTCGGCTAGACTTTTTCCTTATGTCAGAAAACCTTTGCAGAAATGCATCGCAAGTTAAAATAAATCCGGGTTATAGAACAGATCATTCATTAGTTAGTTTTAGTCTGGATATGGAAAAACAAACAAAACGTTCTACATATTGGAAGTTTAATAATTCCCTGCTACGGGATAAAATGTATGTAGAAGAAATAAAAAAATAATATTAGAGACTAAAAAGGAATATGCTTTACCAGTGTACAATTTAGCAAACATAGACAACGTTTCAAATACTCACATAGATTTTTCAATTAATGAACATCTTTTTTTGGAAACTCTTTTGATGAAAATAAGAGGAAAATCAATAGCATATTCCTCCTTCAAGAAAAAAGAGATGAACAAAAAAGAAGACACTCTGAACAAAGACATAGAAAACCTTGAAAATAACTTTTGTGAAGATACTATTGAAGAGCTAGAAAACAAAAAGCAGGAATTACAGAAACTAAGGCAAACAAAACTAGATGGTATGCTAGTAAGATCAAAAGCTAAATGGATTGATGAAGGAGAATGTGTTAGCAAATACTTTTGTAACCTTGAGACTAGAAATTATGTAAGAAAGAATATGAAAGAATTGATAATGCCAAATGGTCAACTTATTACTTCTAGTGATGATATCATTAAAGAAGCCACAAGATATTATGAGGAACTATATTCATCAAAAGAACACCTAGTTAAAGATATAGACCTTAACAGTTTACTTACAGAGCAAGATATAAGTAAGATTGAAAACCCAGATAGTATTGAAGGACCAATAACTAAAGAAGAATTACTATTATCACTTAAAAAAGCAAAAAATAATAAGAGCCCAGGCTCTGATGGCTTTTCCTATGAATTTTTTAAATTTTATTGGATTGACCTTGGAGATTTTTTTGTTGAGATCACTGAATTTTAGCTATGAGACTGGCAATTTGTCTATTACTCAGAAGCAAGGAATTATAACCTGCATCCCTAAAGGGGATAAACCAAGGCAATTTATGAAAAACTGGCGCCCAATTACTTTGTTGAACTCTTCTTATAAATTATTATCCTCAGTTATTGCCAATAGATTGAAAAAAGTCCTTCCCAATATGATTAGTGAAGAACAAACAGGATTTATGTCTGACAGATATATTGGAGAGAATATTAGGATGATATATGACTTACTATTTATTACACACAGAATCCAAACATAAACCTGGAATGCTTTTCCTTGTTGATTTTGAAAAAGCATTTGACTCCATTTCCTGGTCATTCATTTTAAAAACTTTGAAATTTTTTGGATTTGGGGACAATATCTCAAACTGGATCTCTATCATGTATAAAGATATAAAGTCAAGTTTGATAATAAATGGAAAAATGTCACCATGGATACCTATCTATCGGGGCTGCAGGCAAGGGGATCCATTATCACCCTATATATTCTTATTATGTGCTGAAGTCTTATCAGCGCTTATAAAAAAAAATAAAGACATTAAAGGAATTATGATAGATGACATTGAATATTTGATTGCACAATATGCAGATGACACTGAATTTATCTTGGATGGTTCAAAGAAATCTTTCGAAGCTGTAATTGACACCTTAGATTTATATGCACAAATATCAGGACTGAAGATCAATTATGATAAATCAGAAGTTGTCTGGATAGGAACTTCAAGAAATAGTGATGTCAAATTTAGACCCGACTTAAATTTGCGATGGAATCCTGAAAATTTTAGAATTCTTGGAATATTTTTTAGTATTGACTACAAGAAAATGATCAAACTCAACTTTGAAAGCAAAATCTATGAAATCGAAGAAATTATTAAAAGATGGATGAAAAGAACCATTACTCCTCTAGGAAAAATTGCTACTATTAAATCATTGCTCATTTCTAAATTAAATTTTCTCTTCCTCACTCTTCCCATCCCACCAACAGATTTCCTTAAGAAATTAAACAGTATTTTATTTAGCTTCCTTTGGGATAACAAGCCTGACAAAATAAAGCGGTCAGTTGTTTGTAAACCTGTAGCTGATGGAGGGCTTGGAATGATAAATATATATTCTTATGTTGATGCCTTAAAAATAACATGGATGAAAAAACTACTTTCTTCTGACTATAACAGGAAGTGGAAGAATCTCTTCATTAAAGAGCATACACAGTACTTGAACATATTAACATTTGGTAGTGAATTTCCAGTTATGCTAGCAGAATCAATGCAAAATAACTTTTGGAGAGATACATTGAATGCTTTTGCTAAATACAGTTTTTCTACTAAACCATGTTCTTATGATGACTTCCTTCGGGAACCGCTTTTGTACAATAGAAACATCCTTGTCAATGGAAATCCTATAAAAAGTAAACAATTCCATGAACATGATATTGTCAATATTTCCTGCTTGCTGAATGATGATGGTGATTTTATGTCTCTTGAACATTTTTGTCATGTTTATTTCAAAATTAACTTACTTCATTTTCATGGAATTTTGAAAGCAGTTAACAAATACCAAAAAATCCTCGGCATTAATAAAATATCTGAAACAATATTAGACAATAATAAAAGCCTTTGTATTAGAAATCTTTTTTCATGTAAAAAAGGATAAAAAATTATTACTTCAAATTAACAGACAATGCTGAAAGACTTAAGGTAATTGAAAAGTGGGAAGAAGAGACCTTGTTAAATATTAACTGGTTGAAAATATTTATTAAACCATTCCAGACTACTTCAGATCCTAAATTAAGATGGATGCAATTTAGACTGCTACACAGAATTCTACCTGTAAATACTCATCTGGTAAAGATGCATCTTGTTGAAAGTAATTTATGTACATTCTGTGCAGCAGAACCTGAATCAATACTTCATCTTTTCTGGAATTGCAGAACTACTAAAAATTTTTGGCAACAGTTTTCACAGTGGCTTGAATTAAACTGTGTCCACACAGGTATTATACATTTGCAATGCAATTTGATCCTTTTCGGGTCTGCACCCTCATTTTATACTGATGAAACTTTTGATCTGATCCTACTTCTGGCTAAATATTATATTTACAAATGTAAATTGAGGAAGACGATACCCATGTTACTACATTTCAAAAAAGAGCTGAAATACTATTACACAATGGAAAAGGTTAGATACTGGAATAAGACTAAGTTTATTGAATTCAGGAAAAAATGGGCAATGTATTTAAAACTTTTGGAATGTTAAGTACTTAGGTCTATAGGGAATGCAAAGGTGTGGATGTGTGAGTGACTGATATGTCTTGTCTTTTATTTTCTTATTATGTGTAAAAAAAAAACCTGTGTCTTTTCTATTGTTTACATGTATGTATATAAAACTGATTACAGGAATAAAAAAAAAAAAAAAAAAAAAAAAAAAAAAAAAAAAATAAACAAATTAAATTATACAGACTAGATACACATTGGCATCTGACATAGCACTTAATATAAGTAAATTTAATAAAACAGACTAGTTACACATGGACATTTGACATAGCACTTAACAAATTAAATAATACAGACTAGATACACATGGACATTTGACATATCACTTAATATAAACAAATTAAATAATTCAAACTAGTTACAAATGGACATTCATTTGAGGATCTTGTTACTTAAGCTAATTTGATTGCATGGGAAACCCTATCCAAGTAATTTAACAAATCAAGTTGTCCTTGGGCGAGTCTGTCTTTCAAGGAGGCAAGGTTCCTCTCCAGTTCCCTGTATTTCTTCTTTCTTGGTGGGAGTCGCTGGCCAGCACTGTACTGTAACATCTTTATTTCGTTTAGCTTCTGTTCCTCCAGCAAGAATTTTACCATCTCAAAGACGTTGGGGTGGGCTTTCCCAACAATCTTCTTCAGTCTCCCATGCCACCCCTCCAAGTTGTTGTTGGTCCTCGGTCCGTCTGTGTCATGGTGGTTCCATGAAGAAATGTCTCCTTCCACCCAGTTGATCGTCATGTAGTCTGCGACCTGCCAGCATCTCGGGTCGTTGGCTGGGAAGACAGATCGTCTCGTGGCGTAGAGTTGACTTTTCACCCCATGGTATGTTGGCATGTTCTGGATCAATGTCCGGTTGTCATCTGTCCAGGCTCCATCTCGAAGTGACAACAATTCCTCGTTGAATAGGCTTGGCATCGGCTGCAATGTTGACCTTGCTTTCAACTTTAGGCGACCTAAAGTCTGTCGAATCTGTAAATTAAATAAAAAAGATATAATGTCATCCCATATTTACAGTGCATGGTTTAAGTTACTTTACATGAATGCTAATGGATTTTTATAACTTTGATTGATGTTTATATAAGACTAAGTAGAACTTTGTGAGTAAACTAATCAATTATGTAATAAAATAGTGAACATCACTCATTTAACTTAGTGAGTGAGTAAATTAATCATCACTCATCAGGTCATCACTAATGGATTTTTTTGAGTGAAAGCTCAGTCAGATATTAGGTGTTTGTATAAGACAAGTCAAGTAACTGAGTGAGTGAGTAAATTAATCAGTTATCACTCACGATTTTTGTTAGTAAAAAGAAACTCATTCAGAACTAATTTCTAATTGAAACATTAAACATACATTTTAATATTCAAAAATCAACATTCTTAAATTTGTATGTTTCATGTATGTTATTTAGCGAAAGTAAGGGTTGATTCTGCAATTTTCAAGCCAAATGTCACAAAAATAGTTTATTTCATACCCTTAATGCATTTTGCCGTTCAAGTCGCAAGTCACAATATTAGTTTATAAAAAATCCTTAATTCATTTTGCAGTTCAGTTTTTCACATTACCCAGTGTTTTAATCCTTTGAAATCACAGATTATAACATCAAAGGGATTATACTAATGCTATTCATTCTGCTTCCCAGGACGCTACCCTGCCAGGTCCGGCGACGGCTTGCGCTAATTTGAGACCAGATTATTTACAAGTATGCAACATGGTTTTTGAAGTGAGGATTTTGAATATATTTTCCTTAATAATTTATAAAATGTTACGCTATGACAGTACCATAAGTTTGGTTTGTTGTTGTCCTTTGGACAAGGTTGTGTATTGTTTACTTTATCTTGAAAAGCAGTTTTATAATTATTTGTTGAGCTTGCTTGTGCAAATTGTTTGCATATATTAAGGATTTTTTCCTGTTTGTTTTTGCTGTTATTGATACTTGGAATATGGGATTTAGTTCTTTTATCTATTAAAGCATTCATCTTTTTCCAGACTTGCCTTGAGTTAGATTGAATATCTTATGTGCTACACATTTTTCCCCATGATTGGATTTTTGCCTTACTTATTAAAGTTTTAACCATATTTCTAGCTGCTGTTGCTTGTTGTATTCTTTTTAGTCTTTTAGCCTGATCAGTTTTCTTTCAATTCTTGCTTGCATTAGCAGCATTTATAATTACCTCGGTGATATTCTTGTTCTATATGTAAACATCTTCGTCTTTAACATCATTGTTTAGGTTTTGCTCACATATATTTTGATATTTCCCAATTTGCTTTGTTAAAATTCCAACTTTTATGGGTATTGTTATTATGTGTCTGTTGTGTATTGTCACTCTTTAATGTGGTGAATAGTTGGAAGTGATCACTTCCCCAGCTGTCGTCATGGACATATAAACTAACATCATTAACTAGGTCTGGTGTAATAATGCTAAGATCTATTGTCGTATATATACACCTTGCGTTAGCCTGTGAAAAGTAGGTTCACCATTGTTGAGAACAATGAGTTTGTTATCCTCTAACCATTTTTGTATGACTGTACCCTTTTGGTATTGGTTCTATCGTCTGCCTTCCAGAGGCGATGGTGTACATTAAAATCGCTTCCATGAAGAGCGGAGTTGGCGAGATGAGTTACAATTTTGTTAAGTAATTCAACTTTAATTTTTGTGCTGTTTGGTAAATAGACATTGATAACATTGGTTGGTTTATTGCAATAAATGTTGATTGTTACGCCATAAATTCCAGTGTCTATAAATATAGGGTATAAGTTTCTAAAGTGCAAGATTGTTTATATATAGAACATTGTAATATCATTTAGAATATTCAATGGTAGACTGTCGCCACGTCTGTTTAAACTGATCAATGAGAATTAGTTGCACATTCATTTTAAAGGGGCAGTAGCACGTTTTTTGATAAATTTGTATTTCAAATTGTTCACTGATAATTGTAAGTTAATACTAAATGTATTATTTTGACAGTGTCAACAATCTCATTACACAAGCCAATCAGCCATATTCAGAGGACAAAGTATGAAGAGTCACATAAAATCCATTGGCGGCCATTTTGTGTGAACACCTTTAATTCATTTTGTGTAAGAAAAGGGAATTACACGGCTAAACTTTACGTTATATATATGAATTATTACTGCTTCATTTAGTTTAAATACATTGTTTATCAATTGGAACCATTAATATTCATTTTCCTGACATCATCTTATATTCCCTCTAAAAACGTGCTACTGCCCCTTTAAGCCAAGCAATGTCAGGTACAGGCTGGTTTAACAGTCTCCTGCAGGATAAGCTGTTCACCTGTTAACAATTGAAAATAACAGTCAACTTTTTAAGAATAAAATTGTTCATGACATTATCCAGATTTGCATCCAATTTGTCATTACAGCACATCCTTTTTGCACAGTTTGAGATAATTGTTACTTTTAATGTTATGCTAAAAGTATATCTTCCTAATTATCCGTAACTTATAAAATCAGGAGTTGTTTGCTTAACATTCAAAATATATTTACAATAATATATAATATATATAGCGAATATTCACCAAAATAATGGTTCTCTATGAGCTTTATTAGTTACATCTTCGATGCCAGATACGTCATGTTCATGAAGAAAACAATAAGGGTAATTTATATACAAAGCAAACATGAAGGAAGATAGGGTTTTGCCCTGTCGAAATCCAATCTTAAATGGAAATTTATTAGTTATTATATCATTGTTTACAACTCGTGATTTGATGTGTACATTAAATATATATTCTTAATGATAAAGAAAGTCAAGGCGGTTCTCAAACTTTGTCAACCTCATAATCTAATCAGAAGTCAAATATATGAGAGCGATATGCCGTCCTTGAAAATACCTGCATTGTCAGTTTTTTGGGGTATATTGTTTTCTTCTCATACCCGTTTTGTTTAGTACATAGTCGATTCATTCATTCAAATCTGATTATATATTTGTCAGGAAAGGAGAATCCAGTTAGGTCCAATTCTGTTATATATTGTTCATATTTTGAGGTTACTCTTTCCATTTGTTGGATGAGGGATACACATGTGCTAGTATTGAATGCACAATTACTTTGTAACACTGTCACAGATGGTTTAATTTCCATGATTCATATTCAAGATTTGAAAAGTCCCCTTAAAAGTTATCAATTATCCATAACATGTTATTGATTGCTTGCACATGTTGAAATTCCAGGTCATCAGTTTGAGTACACAATATCATTTTTGTGTAGAAACAGGGATCAGGAAAACATCTTGTTCTATTTTGTCCTGTTTTCTTTTAATTTCGCATTAATGAATAGAGCCCATTTTATACATTTCTTCTGTTTAATTTTAAATGTAATATATCAATTACTTCAGATTGATTTAATATCATAAAAATCATTGGATCCATCCCTTTGTTTTCTCTGGTAAAAAGTCAAATTCTTGTAAGTATTTTGAGCATTATTTGGAGCTTCCCGCAGTTTATTTGTCTTTTATGTGGCGATTTAGAGCATGTATGAGCTTTATGATTTTCTTTTCCTCCATCTATCTGGCTATCATTTTTATCCGAATCAACATTTTCATTTACATTGTATAACTTGTATGATATATTCCTGACAATTTGAAGTTTTCTGCTGACAATTTAACATTTCAAATTATATCTGTCGTGTTCATGGAGAGTCTTTTGTCGTTTGAATTTGTCTTTGCCTGTAAATTGCTTATCACAGATTTAACAAATAAATTGTGTGACTGCGTGTGCGCGGTTTCTCTTATGTACACGCTTAACATCAAGTTGTATATCCAGACATTTGCATTTTTGTCCAAAGATTTATATGCCAAATCCGACCACCAACGTGCATAGCAAATTTTTGAATCTGTGGAAAATTTATTTTCATTAGTTTTAAGAAATTAAGCTTATCCAATAAAATAAGTACTTCTGAATTTCCTACTCTTTAGTAATGTAGTTAAGAATGTAATGATTTGTCCATCATAAAAAAATCAAAAGTTATAAAGAGTCAATTTGATTCCAAAGGCTCTCCCTCAATCATCCATTAAATTTACCGCGTTCAGAAGTTGGTTTGATAGCCCATTTCAAGATCATTATTTGAATTAACCTTTTCAAATATAAGCTATTTCAATCATACCACCCGTCGATGAATACTAGCCGATTCTAAGCCCATCAAAAAAGGGCGAGTATTACTATTATCAACATTGGTCAATGATTCATTTATGATATCGAGTTAAAATGTAACCCATGAGCAAACTTCACTTTACAATAGCATTAATCATAGAAATCACAAAGAGATTTGTATTCTTGTGACACTTTTAAGTCACAAAGTTGTTTGATTGTTTTAAAATTGTTTGTTGATTTTCGAATTGATATCTGGAATGAATATACTCATAAAAATTGTATACTTTCGATTTGATTATTGTTTTTGAAATTATATGCGGTGTTGAAATAAATGCTTTCAATCTATAAAAACAATATTATTTTCACTCCCTCAATTAAATTTTCGAGCTTTTTTGGTTTCCATTTTTTTATTCACATGTTTTTAATATTCCAATTTACTTTTTCGTACCTAGTTATATACTCATACTTCATATAGTATACAGTGAGTGTGCATGCGTCAATGTGAACAGACATGTTTTGAATTGCTCTCTGCTGAAAGTGATCAAGGTTAATAAGTGATCAATATGCTAATAAGAACTATATATATGTGAATATATTTCATCATATGTGCACTTCAACGTGAAAATGCCAGAAAATTTCTTGTTTGACTCAGGTGACTATGTCCAGTCAGTCATGTCACCGCGGGTCAACATGTCTGTCTGTCTGTCTGTCTGTCTGTCAATGATCGCAAGAGACATCGCAGCAATGAAAAACTCACCAATAATTGTTCAAAGAACTTCTCTCTGTCGTTAGTTCTGCTTGAACAATCCGTTGGTAAATAACATCAATGCGAGATACTAACTTAAACCATATAATATCCTCATCACTTGCGTCTAAAATGTCAATGTCAAAACGTTCCAAAAGATGATTATTAATAAAAGCACCGACACCCCCTGAGCCGCGTTTAGCTCTGGTGTTCATAGATTGTCTATTGTTTCCGATCCAAATGAATCCATCAACAGATAAGTTATCACCTGGTTTTAGAAATGCTTCACAAATTCCTAATATATCACAGTCTAATTAATGTAAAATCGACTCCCTTAAAGCGTTGTCGTGTTTACACGTTGACCAACAAGAACAGTTGCATACCCCTAGTCGCAGTTTATCCTATTCGTTCATTGTGATGAGACGTTGGCCGCTGAATGTTAATTGAAAGATCGTCTTCAATAGGCACAATACCAATGGTGTTGGTTAAAAACTCTTTATAGTTGTCATGTTAATGATTATCAGTTCAGTGGCAGTAATACAACCAAGATCTTAGGTTGTGTTTACTGTCTGTAATGATGAAATCAACTACAGCAATACTTACAAATATATTTGACTCTGGTTTCATGAATATTTTTACCTGAATCACACTTCCAAAGAGTTGATTAAATCTGAGATGGGGTTCTTAGAGTTGTTATTTGGCTATTATTTATTCTTGAAAGTGACAAGATTGTCAAACAAGCATAGCTTTGCTTATTTTAATGCATTGTACATTGTATAAATGTTAATGTATAGTCACGCCATTTAAAAATTTCTTGGTATAGCCGTGTTTTACCTTAAAAATGAAGTTTACCACCTGTAGATGTTTAAATGTATCAAAATGTTGTAAAACATTGGTTGTTTTTTTAGACCATACTAATTGACTTGCTTATTTATGGACCGATAAAGGTATGATATTCGGTAAAAAATTGTGAACATATCGCTGTGAATACCCCACAAGCATAGAAATTACATGTTACATGTAATCTTGCTTGTTCCGAAAGAAGTATCATCAGTAAACTGCGTTGTGAAACGCTCCCGTTACACATTTAACTTGGTAAATTTTCACGTTATCCAACGCCACTAATATGATAGGAAATTTGAAGTCTATAGTTTCATTTGAAGCTTACACTGATCTTAAGTATGGATCTTCAATAATATCGAATCAATTTCCCTCTTTCCCTCAGCTGCAGTTATCAATTATAGACCAATGTAACTAAATCATAATAAACAATGTATTAGTTCTGCGAATGTTTTAATAAATTGTCATGCGTATTATTAACCAGGTATCATTTATGAATGATGAAAGCGTAAAGAGCTATTGATAGTCAATTTGATTTATCAGTACGTTTCAACGAGGATAATGATATAATTATCGAGTCATTTTTTACGAAAACCCTAAACAATTAGAAAAACAGTTCATGCATGGTTATCTATTAGATGGCAATTAACGAATAGTTAGTATAACAAAGTAACCAATCATAAATGTTGTGACAATTCATTAAAAATGAGTTGCAGTGAAATACCGACTACTGTTTTGTATGTGTATAAAAAGTATGACCCAAATGTATATTTACCTCTTATCGATGTTGTTAAAACTATATTTGAAAATACTGGCTTAAACTACATTTGGTTATCTCAAAATTGTAAAAATACGAATTGGCTTAGACGTGAAGTTAAATCTATCTTAAGAAACCAATTTTGTCAACACTGGAACGAATCTAAATCAAAATCCTCTACAGGATACTATTATAATATGTTTAAGCCATCACCATACCTGGAATGTTATTTATTGCACTTCCCATTAAATGTGCGCATTTGGCTCACTAAAATCAGAACTTGTAACCATAGACTCCCAATAGAAACAGGTAGATGGTATAACATTAGAAAAGAAGAGAGATTATGTGTACTCTGTAAAAAATCAATCGGAGATGAGGCCCATATCATTTTGTATTGTCCATTTCTTAACTCAGTAAGAGATTCATTATTTCCTGACTATTATTGTAAATACCCATCTTTAGATAAGTTTATATCATTAATGTCATGTGAGCATAAAGCCCTTCAATCTAAATTATGCAATTATGTCAAAACCTGTCTACGTATGCTCCCATAAACCAACCTGTATATTTGTATTCTTTCTCTATGTCACTTTTTGTGATCTTCATGAGAATAAACCATTCATTCATTCATTCATACAATGTCTAATCATATTGCTGTTATTTCCGTTGAGTTAAGCTCACAGATTGGTATCAGTTTCCTTTATGTGAAAATGATACGCTTGATACATAATCCCTTTTCTTAGGCATTTTTGGTGAGTCACAATTTTAAACATGCACGTGCTTTTATTTGACAGATAAATTATATAGAATAAGTTTTGATGTTTATATAAATAATAATAAAATCCATAATACATATAGATGTGACATGAATGCAAATCTCGCGAAACATTAGCGAAATTCACGCGAAATTCACACGAAAGACATGCAAAAGTTACGCGAAAATAATTTTTTTTGGCGTGAGTTTCGCGAGAGTTTAGTGAATCTGTGGGAGAAAGGAATGGACCTAGTGTCAACTGTTTACGAACCTTATAGAAACGAAAGGGTGTTCTAAAATTGGACGTAATACCAACGTAATTTCGATTTGAATTATTTTTATTTTACTGATAACACCTTATATTCTCCCTAAAATGTGCTACTTACCCTTTATCAGTTAACCCGCCATCAATCATATGAATTGAAAGACGGCGCGGGCTGTGTAACAAAGGGGAAGTAAAATTCATATAACCCTGTTAAGAGCAAAACGGGAAAGAAAGTCTAGACGAACTGAATGAAAAGTTACAAGAAATAACATTACATAATTGAAGGTACAGTAAGTTTTCTAATAAACTTCATTTTTACTCTATATGAAACATTGCGGCAGCCGATTGTTGTTGTCAAGGTTATATTCTAAGTTTGACTTTTGAATATCCTCAAGGTCGTGAAGAATTTGTTTTATTCAATGTTCAAATTATCTAAAGTATTATTTATGTATGAACATTATTTCCATAGTCTTTTCATACGACGCTGTACATTTCTGTAAGTAGACAATTGGTAGACAATAACTATAACGAAAAACTCGCGCATATCGACAGGCAAATGAATATTTGGCCAGCTCGAACATTGACCCCATATGGCAGAAATACTGTGCTTAAATCACTCCTACTTCCAAAACTTAACCATCTGTTCTCCTCCTTACCAAACCCCAAAAAAGAGTGTTATTGAAAGTCTGCAAAAGAAAGTTTTTAACTTCATATGGAAAAATAAACCAGATAAGGTTAAACGAGATGTGATAATACTGAACCCAGAACATGGGGATCTTAAAGGGACCCATCTGTTTAAACACATACTAAATATAAAAACTCCCTTTCTAATAACTGATTGTGGCTTCATTCAGAATGAAGTCTTTCCCCTTTTATCAAACTCGTTTTGGAAGGACATACTCTTAGAATGGTCATACTTTATATCAATAAGCAAACAGAAAATTTTAAATGAATATGGTTTAAACAATATTTATTTCAAAAAGAAAGGGATTGGTAAACAGGCTATCAGCCTATCTGGATACCTCTCCCATACATGAATATACATTTTTACAACATATCTTAATTCATCACCATTGTAGATAGAACACTTTAGCATAAATATTTATAGATTATACAGAAAAACGCTTTGTAAGGGTAAGATAATCATGAACAGATTTTACAATCATCGTGTTAATTTCGTCGGAAAGAGAATGATTTCCAAATAAAACAGTTTGTAATTCATAACCATTACTGTAAAAGAAACACCCTGATCGAAAACGAGCAAAATTTGAACAAATGAAGAAATAGTGAATTGCATCTTCATAATGGTGACCACAGGAGCAGCATGACGTATTTTGTAAAAATCGATCGAATTTATGTCCGTTTAGATCGCTGCAGCCAAGTCTTAACTTACAATGGATAATTTGGTGGTATCTACTTCCATAGTTTCTGACAATATGGTGTACATTACATGTTACCTTTCGATCAAAGTGTTTTTTAAACAATACAAATGAGTCCATGATTCTTAATTCATCATCAAGCATATTCCATTCCAATACAGAAAATGTTAAAAATGATTTTTTATATGCTTCTGTGTGACAAAGAGGTACTTGAAGTATATTTGATGATCTAGATTCATACGTGGATACAGAGGATAAGTTTAGTGGTATCAAATCTGATAAATATTTTGGAGTTCTATTATTGAACATTTTATGGAATACACACATTTGATGAGTTTTTCGACGTTCAATTAGAGGTGTAAACCCAGTTTCAATACAGATGGTTCTAAGGGCATCCAAGTGAAGTTTTTCTAATAGTAACTCTTGAGTTTGCGTACAATTATTCCAAATATAATCACAATAATCGAATATCGGTAAAATAAATGATCCATATAAAGTCTGTAATGTCTTTCTCTGGAGGAGATATTTGAAACTTCTCAAGCAATTAATCATTGGACTAACCTTAGAAATAATATCATCTATATGCGTTTTCCAGTTACAATCGCTTTGCAAAGTCAATCCCAGATGTTTATGGGACTCTACTGATTCAATAGGTACACCTTTCATTAAAAGATCGGGCATAACTGTTACTACTTTCTTTCTTGAAAAAATTATAGATTCTGTTTTTTTAGGATTAAACTCTACCTTCCACTTAAGAGCCCAATTGCTAATTAGTTCTAAATCATCATTTATCATATTAGATGATAAAATGGGGTCATCTATTATCACATATAAGGATGTATCATCAGCAAATAGTTTGATATAACACTGGATATCTTCAACAATGTCGTTAATATAGACAAGAAAGAGTAAAGGTCCTAAAACTGATCCCTGAGGAACCCCAGCTTCAATTGATCTAATATTTGATTTGTATCCATTGATTACTGTGAATTGTGTTCTATTAAGCAGATAACTTTCAAACCATGACAAAAGAGAACCCCGTATTCCATTTACCCATAACTGTATATGACATATTGTCACAATCATTGTGAAACAATGAAAATATTTTAATAGGTAGACATCCGTTTTTGTATTATGAATGGTTTAAAAAAGTTGTTGTGTTTGTGAATGATCTGCTACATTAAGACGGCAGACTTTTAACATATGAAGAATTTTCCAATACATTTTCAATAAAGATAAATTGTCTAACTTATGAATCTGTGAAAAGAGCAATAATGGCATACAGTCGATCTCTCAACATTATCAATTTTAACAGAAAACTGTTTGGTCCAATCTATCCTTTTAATATATCACAAAAAATTCCATAATTTGGGGTAAAAAACTATATGCCTTTCTACTTGACTCAAAATTCGTTCGTCTTCCAAGCTTTTCAAAATGGGAAAGAGTTCTACAGACTGACTTTGCTGACAATGATTGGAACATTTTAAACATAATTGCCAATAAATGTTCCAGATGTACCGATTTAAAATGGTTGCAATACAGAATCATTCATACCATTTTACCAACAAGACAATTTCTTCACAGAATTGGATATATTTCATCTCCGCTTTGTCCTTTTTGCCAAACAGAAATAGAAACAATTAACCATATGTTTTAGGATTGCAAACCTATCTTCAATTTATGGAAGGAAATAAAATCATGGTAAAACTCTGTACAACAAAAATTGAAACTAACAAATAAGGTTATCATTTTGGGAATGAAAGGAAGGAAGGAACAATAATCCTGTAAATGCAATCATTTTATTAGTTGAACAGTACATCTATAGATGCAGCATTAATGGTTTTAAACCAAAGTTAGAAAGTGTGAAAAATGAAATTCTACGGTATTATGATTTATCAAAATTTGTTTTTCTATCAACAGAAACTGAAGAAATGTTTTTCAAATATTGGTAATCCTTCCACTTATTGTTTAGAAATAGTGCTCTTCTGCTGAAGTAATGAAATTATCAGCCACCTGTAGATCTATGTATTTGTTTCATATATGTTGTTTATGTATAATGTTTTAATTTGCCTGTAACACAAAATATGGAAAATAAAAAAAATAAAAAATAAATTTCTGTAAGTATGAAATAAACTTTTTTCTGCCTGCAGATTAAATGCAACGTTCCGATCGATTAAGTTTATGTTTATAAACTGATTTTTTGCAGGTAACTTTAGTGAAAGATTACATCTATTTCTTGTGCAACAGTGACCATTGTAAACAATGAATGGTGATTAAATCAGTGACAAAGCCTGTCAGCTCCCCGTTAAGTAGCGCGTTAACCATGCGTGACAGTTGAATAGCAGGGGCGTTATAATGAGGGCAGGTGGTAGAGGAGGAAAACTTTAACATGGAATATCTTCGTTTCTAATAAACCAACAACTTCATAATGTTACATTATATGATATTGAATAGGCAGTTTTAAAATATGTAACAAGATTTTGATACGCACTAGAACATTTCTATAAAGGGGGTACATGTACACTCTTTCTGGTTTAACTGTATATTTGTACCTTTCTTACCGACTATTATCGACTGCAGAAAACATTGCATAACATATTCATCAATGTATGATGTATTTTTAGGTCCGCAGGTCCGCATGGCATTAATGCCCATAAGGAAAGCATGGTGGGTTGAGGGATAAGAAAGTAGTCAAGTGATTCACACTGCCTCCAACTGTTATGTTTGATATCTATGAAAATAAATAGGTGTTGAGTTTTTGAAGGCAACAATGGTTATGAATACATCTATTGGTTTTTCAATACTGGCCAAGCGGTGCTCAACAATAACTCACTCACTCGTAAATACATTTGCATATGTTTTTTCTTCAGGTTAAATTGCTATATAAAACATGTTTACTATGGTCAATATTAAAAAGAAACTCGAGAAGATATATTACAGTTCAAGGGCACATTGGAAAGGTCTTGCACCTGTAAAAAAAACTTGCTAAGGCTGTTAAAGTACCCACACAGAACCAACTTGGCAAGAAATTTGTTGATTAAACAAGTTTGGCAAATATATTTACCCTCCCAAAAATATATACCTAGACATACTTTTGATATATCTACATCAAATGAAGTTCATCAAGCTGATTAACTATATTTACCACACGATATAATTTTAAAAAATCCTTATAAGTATGCATAAACTATGGTAGATGTTGCCAGGAGATCTAAGGAAGCAGAGCCATCAACAAAAATGTTCCTCCGAGGTAGTTAAAGCTTTAAAAAATTATAAAACAAGTCCCTTACAATATCCTAATACATTACAAGTAGATCATTGGCGTGAGCTTATTGGGGATATAACAATAAGAGTGTGAACGTGCTACAAAGGATTTAGTCTACACACATCACGGCCTTTGTGAGTAAGTTATAGTTGTCCAGAGGCGTAATTTTCAGTTAAACCACGCCTCTCCATTTCGAGGTACGTATTCGAAGCCAAATAAAATGGATGGTTATTTGACGATCAATTCTACTGGCAAAGGTGACGTTACTTCTTTCAACTTTCAGGGTCACTTAGTTTCCACTTATACTCTCGGGGAAATATCCCAGGTGGTTTGGTACAAGTATGGACCTTGGTTAGTTGTTCTATGCAATCGAGATCTTCACTGTCAACTCGAAGAGGGACATTTTCTTTGAGGACTGATGGGACGGACTTTCGGCCAAAAATGGTGTTATTCAACAACAGAGTGTTAAAAATTGAATCAGGAGACCCCCTTCAAGGTTTACCCACTTCCTAAAGATTGATTAGTTCTGATATTATCCGGCCTTGCAGCGTAAGCAGAGGTATAGGCATATAAGGTTCATTCTTTCCGTCTGTTCGTCCATTTGTTTGTTCCTCTGTGCGTGCAGGCTTTTCTTTTCAGGACTGGAGCTCAACAGCCAAAAGGCCTAGCTCATTGAAACTTGGCTTGTGGAACAACAAACGTTTTCCTATGTTTTGGCCGTTTCCATATAAATGCGGTTTAGAAATTAGTGCAGGGACCAGAACTCAAAAACCATAAAGTCATCATGTATAGTGGTGCATTTAGGTATTTCAAACTTCTTTCTACATGTACTATTTGGCTGTTCACATTCATGTAGAGACAGGATTTGTTTTTAGACAATCATGATGTCTAGTGGTGTTGAGTTTTAAGCATTTTAATACCCTTTTTTGATCTTCTATGAAATCAAAGTTTAAAAGTGTGTGTGTTGTTGGCTGCTCCAAAAGCAAAAGCCTAGCTCATTAACACTTGGTATGTTCAACTATCATTTTTGTCTGTTTATCAAAACACCAGTTTCAATACAGTTAGCAGAGCAATGTAACTACGAAATATAAACAATTAAGTTGTGTTTTTTTTATTCATAACCCTTTCTCGTGTGATATAACGCACTCTCTGCTCGCTGAAGTTTTATTCCAAGGAATATCCCATTGGTATCATATCATTTCAGAAACGGTACATGTGGCTCGTTAAGGATATGAGGGTGCATAACCCATTTTTTTAATCAAGGACCTAATGAACGTTATTGATGTTATGTTTGCAGATTGTGCATTTCCAAGTTGCTGTGTTTAAGGGATGCACTCAATGAACAAGGCCTGACTCAGATTCAATACCTCAATGTCGGTGGTGGGTTGAACATCAACTACATGAGAGAGGTTACACAGCCTTCATTTGTGCCAAGTCCTTCATCAAAGGTATCAGTTACTAAAATTCCTCAGAGATAAATCATTTAGTAAAATTAATCGTGGGATTTCATAATATGATATAATATAATAAAATATAATATATTTGTCTTTGCTTAGACACACTGAGTCTTCTCACTATGTCACCTGGTAAGATGTTATACACAACCTCTATTCAGTGGTGCTGTTGTTTTCACTTCTAATGAATTGCGTTCAGTAAGGAGTCGACGTTGTTATTAAATCATGTTGTAAATCATTATTTGAATGATATATTATATAGAACCTTATGCCCAAAAAGCAATCTGTTTCTAAACTATTGATTATTGTAAACTGAATAACCCTGACACACATGATATACAAGCTGTTATGTATCTGCATGTCTATTTGTTATGGATGCTTTAACCGTGAATATGTCGAAATTGTCCTTCTGAATTAATTTGTAAATGTTCTTATTCAGAAAGCCTTTTACACATTACCATTCTAAGAAAGTAAGAAAATGATCTGATAACAATACGTGCATGATCTGTATTACACAAGTTGAAAGATATGACGTTTTATGAATCTTCAGAAAAAAGGTCAATATAACGTCATTGTATTGAAAACGATTGACAGTCAGAACCACCCGATGTGAGAAATCAACTCATCTTCACACAATGGTAATACTCCTTCTATTGCATGCTCAAAGCGCTTAATGACCTATTAGCACCCTGCGAGGAAAATACAACCTGACATACGCTCAAAGTTTGAATTTAGAATACCATTAATTGATATATGCTGTCTTTACAAAAAATGACGCCATCATTTCAGGGGACACAATAATTTCCAAGGGTTTGGGGTTGTGGGGGTGCGGGGACGGAAGGATGACTCATGGTCATAGCATTCCCAAAGTCACTGCATCGCATTGAAGTTCATCGAACCAATCAAATTTGTTGTATTCATAAACGAGTACTTGACGTCATCGAAGTTCATCGAACCAACAAACGTGGTGGCATGTATAAACGAAACGTGATGACATGGCGTCAGTAAGCAGCCTGATACATGGCATGAACGGTTTAGCATCCCCACGTGACGGCATCGAGAACATTCGATCGATAATCTATCCGATCCAAATCGGTTAAAATATAAATGAATTCGTGCCGTCAGTGCGTAGATAAAAGTAGGGTTACCGAGGGCAGTGCGTCACTTTCCTGCCTAGATTCCAAGAATGCAATGAGTGCGGCGAAAATTCCTAAGTTTTATGATATTTACAACTTTGTGTGCGCTGGTTAAGGGTGTCATTGATAATGAGTTAGGCAATATCGTTATGTATGACATATGGAAGACATACACACTTTTATTCGTCTAGAGAGCTTAAAGATGGACTGAAATGCTATACGACAACTTTCGATGGTTCGTGAAAAGGAGATAGAAATTTGATATTGAATTGACTTTAAATTTATGAAATCGACCAAGTAACGGCTTAATTAAGACTTCATAAATATACCGCTTAAAGGTGCAGTAGCACGTTTTTAGGGGGAATATAAGGTGATATCAAGAACATTGGATGATTGGTTTGTGTAATGACATTTTTGACACTATCAAAATAATAAATTTAGCATTAACGTACAATTATCAGTGAAATATCTTAAATATAAAATTATCAAAAAACGTGCTACTGCCCCTTTAATTAGGCCGGCGAACAGAATAAAACGCACTAAAGCGTGACTGCCTCGTGACGTGTTAGACGGACGTGATTCCCTCTTATGCCCTCGTTATGTAAAACATCACAAGCTAACAGTAAAGGCCAATGTTTAACTGTCGACTAAGCATTCTAAACATCATTCAAACATCTTAAACTTTCAATAAATCGGTAGTTAAATTAATCATCTGGCAATTTCAAATTTTGAATATGTAAGACAATAAATATAAACGATGTTGTGCGCATAATGCTACAGCATGTAACTTGTCTCGCCTCTGCACAGTGTTGTTAAAAGACTGAACGTGAGAACCCGAAAGGGGATTCCTGGCTAAGAAGAAACATCGACAGGCTCAGGATTAGGGATTAAGGCTTGGAGTCTGGAACCTAGGGGGATGGTCCCGTCTTAATGAAGATAACAACATATTCAGATCGAATGTTATCAACTTTTTAGAATGTGATTTATTTTGTGTTTGTGAAACTTTTCTTAAAGATAAAGATGATATATGTATTGAAGGATATACATGGTTCGGTAACAACAGAAATGACCTACATAAGAACGCTAGACGAGGATCAGGGGGTGTTGGGGTACTGGTGAATGACACTTTTTTATTGAGTAATACTGTCGAGGTGTTAAATGATGAACACGATGACATTTTATGGTTACTCGTATCGTGTAATGTAGCAGACGACAAGTTATGTGTGTGTATATCGTACCTCCCTCCCATTGGCTCAAGTAGGTCACATGACTCTGAACTGTTTTTCACGCGCTTGTTGGAGCAAGCGTACACCTATCAGAACATTGGTAGGCTTGTGATTACCGGTGATTGGAACGCGCGCTGCGGCGAGCTTTCAGACTTCATTGAAAACGTGGACAATGTAGGTTCACGTGAAATAATAGACAATTGTGTAAATAGCTATGGTCATCAATTAATTGACTTTTTAGTTGATTGTAATTTGTGCATGGTGAATGGACGCGTTGGTAATAATGATTTTACATGTGTATCAAATAAGGGTCGTTCAGTTGTTGACTATGTGGCTGTCCCTTATGAACAATTAGATTATGTTGTTGATTTTAATGTGTATCTTATGTCGGACATTGTGATTGAAACAAACCAACATGCTAACACCAAAGTTCCTGACCACTCAGTAATTGTGACTGTTCTTAAGTACACAACGGAGAGACAAGAAGCGAGCGCAACGCGTAATATGCAACAATCTCGAAATTACTTCGACGTCAGCAATGTGCCAAATGATTTTCTTAATAATGATAATGCTATCATTATGATAAATGATACTATTCGGAAAATAGAAGCTTCACTTAATGAAGAAGGAAACGTAACGAAGGCTTATAGACATTTTACAGAACTTTTAACAGAAGAAATGTCAAATAAACTTCCAAAAAAACGTGCTTTTACTGGACAAAATCAAAAATCAAAAAGACATAAATCTCGACACAAACCTTACTGGAGTGACCAGTTACAGCAGAAATGGGAGGAAGCTGTTACAGCAGAGAGGGCGTGGTTAAAAGAAAAACAAGATAAGAAGAAACGATCGTCCTTACGGAGCGTGTATATATGCAAGCGGAAGTCTTTTGACAAACTTTTACGAAACTGCAAAAGGAAGTACCAGCTTGAACAGCAGAATGATCTTTTAAATATGCAAGAAAATAACAACACAAGGGACTTCTGGAAACAAATCGGGCGACTAGGTATGTCTCGGGAACGGAAACAGTATATACCCATGGAAGTTAAAGACAACGAAGGCAACGTTCAGACAGACGTTAAGCAAGTTCTCAGCAAGTGGAAAACCAGCTATGAGGGACTCTTCGCAAGGCGAGACGATGGTGATGACGCCGACCCGAACCCCATGACGTCAGAGAACCCAGCTGTCGAACCGATAGACTGTACAACATTGAACCAAGCTATCACGCAGGCAGAGGTGGAGAAAGCAGTGTACCGAATGAAGTTAGGTAAAGCTACCGGGATAGATAATATATCGTCAGAGGTGTTACGGAATAAAACATGTATTGACTTACTCTACCGAATCATCAGCTACTGTTTTAATACTGGTGTCAGTCCAACGGCATGGCGAACTGGTATTATTACCCCGATACCAAAGGACGGAAGTGACGCACGCGACCCTCTCGGCTACAGAGGCATCACACTTATTTCTATCCCCTGTAAGGTATATGCTGACATTCTGAACACACGGATACAGGCTTGGTTGGAACGAAATAATCTTCTTACAGAGGAACAGAATGGATTTCGCGCAGAACGCAATTGTATTGACCATATATACTCTTTATATAGCGTGATTAATAACAGGAAAAACATGAAACAGTCAACCTACATATGTTTTGTTGACTTACAGAAGGCGTTTGACACCGTTGACAGGACGTGTCTGTGGTTCAAGCTCATGCGAACTGGAATGACGGGAAGAATTGTCAACGCTGTGCAGTCCCTCTACGATGACGTCACTTGTTCCGTCAGAGTCAACGATTACGTCACAGAAACCTTCAATGTCGAAATGGGTGTCAAGCAAGGCTGTAAGCTCTCTCCTACTCTGTTTTCCATGTATGTGAATGATCTGGCTGAAGAGATAAAAGAACTGAACTGCGGAGTGACGATTAACGAGACAATGCTATCACTGCTACTGTACGCTGACGACATCGCCCTGATCGCCCCTGACGCAGCCTCCCTTCAGAGAATGTTGGATGTGCTACACTCATGGTGCCGTAAGTGGAAACTAGAAGTAAATATGGGGAAAAGTAAGATTTTACACTTCCGGGTTCCATCCAGAGAAAGAGACAATTATAACTTCACTTGTGGCCAGAGTCCAGTGGATTATACAGATAGTTACCGTTATCTTGGAATATGGTTGAACGAGCATTTGGATATGAGGAAAACTGTACGGGAACTTTGTAAGTCGGCAAGCAGAGCACTCTCAGCTCTATACACGAAATTCTCACAAGCCGGAGGTATGCCCTACGATGTCTACACGAAACTGTATAAGACTCTAGTAGAACCAGTTTTATTCTACGGCGCGGGAATCTGGGGACTCAACAAGTATAAAGAAGTACAAGTTATACAGAACAGAGCGTGCAAGTACTTCCTGGGAACCGGACAGAACGCCTCTAACATAGCGGTACGTGGAGACATGGGCTGGGCATCATGTACAGTTACACAGAGGACAGAGGTATGCAGACTGCTTACACGGATACACGGGGTGCACACTGACCGAATCGCCCGTATAATCTTTGAATGGGGAAAGGGAAGATCAAGATCATGGGAAAAAAGAGTCTTCAAATTACTGGACGACCACGGTGCTGCTGGTATTTTAGATGAAAACATGTCTGTAAAGAGAAAAATATCTGCTTTTAACAACGTTTTTACACAGTTAGACAACGCTGAGTGGACACACCAACTGTGGGATGACGAAAACAAACCAAACGGCAACAAACTTCGCTCCTACAGACTGTACAAGACTGACACAAGTGTAAGCGAATATGTGCGAACAGTAAAATACCGGGATCAGCGACGTGTTTTATCCAAGTTTAGATGTTGAAACATCCCCTTAGCTGTTGAGACAGGAAGATACTCCAAGCCACCCACGCCCATCAATGATAGAGTTTGTAAATACTGTACTGAAAACAAAACTCTGTTGGTTTTAGAGGATGAAATCCATTTTCTTATTGACTGTCAATTTTATTCAGATTTAAGATATAGTTTATTCATAATGCTCGATAACGTTATACCAGGTTTTAATCTTATGGATAGTAGCTCTAAATTTAGATGTATTCTTAGCCATCAATATATACAACCACTTTTAGCTTCTGTTCTTTTTAAAATGTACAAACGAAGGATGTCTTACTCTGGTTAAATACGCTTGTCTTATATCTGATGTATATTTTATTGTCTTTTTTACTGCTCTTAACATGTATTTTACTTATCATTTAACTTGTTCTACATTGTACAACTGTGTCTCATAAGCCAAAATGGCTGGGCATTAACTCATATATATGTTTTAATATGTTACAAAATGTTGAGTTTTATGCGTGACACATTAATAAACTATTTCTCTCTCTCTCTTTCTCTCTCTGTATTTTCGCTATAAACATTGCTCACGTGTGAACTGTTACTGAACTTCGTGCACAGTTGTTTGTTCTTATTGGAAATCATTATTTTTACTTTTACTAGCAGAACAGAACAGAACAGAATTTTATTCTCCCGAATCATACAAAATGATATAGACAACATACAAATAATCGTTCATAATATACAATATATTTGGTTTAGAAAAGACTAAGAGCAGTTTTAGTAAAATGTGATTGTTTGAATACAAGTGGGGTATAATCTGAGTTACATGTGGGTTCGTACAGAAGTAGGTGGAAGGTATCTAGATAAGATGATATGATATTCGTCACAAATAAGATGATTCTTACATGAAAGTGTACATGTTCTATATGCCTCCGTTATATCTAACCATCTTCCCGTTTCTTTTGATAATCTATGATTAGATGTTCTTAATTTTGTTACCCAGGTACAAACTTTTGATGGGAGATCTAAAAGATAAAGTGAGTGAGGTTTAATACAAATAATCATATTTCCCTTTAGAAGAATTTTGAGCATCAGAAAAAAAATGATTAGTGAAATTTTTACATGATGTTTTAATCAGTGGACGCTAGGAAATTTTTTATTATGCAAGATATAAGAAAGTCCGATATTTTGAAGAATATTCTTTACAATGTTTACTTAATCGAAATCAGGATCCTGGGGAGTAGATCTCAACTTCATTATGTTATAAAGAACGTGGAGAAATTACTTTAACACCAATAGCTGATGATTTTGACTTTAATGTGAACATCAATAGGGTACCTGCCTAATTCACCATAGACCATAAAATATGGAGTAGACTGCCTCACTTTTAGAATATATTTAATTTTTTTTAAGTGCGTTCTTTCCAAGATGATTGAGTTTTCATTTCCCCACACTTCCGAACCGTAAAGCAAAAAGGGTAAGACGCACTTGTAAGACAAGTATTTGTAAATTTTGAATAGTTTTTAAAATTGAGAACATGGCTCTAGATTCTTGTTCCGAAAGTCTCTTAATTGCCTTCGTGAATTTTCCATTAGCGTTACATAATATTCCCAAATAAAGGTATTCTCGAACGACCTGATCTCAGATTGAAAACTTAAACTTGTTCTTAACATAACCTTTCGAAAAGAAAATCTTAGTCTTGTCAATATTTAGCATCCCCGCACTCGTATAACTAGCTATAACTTTTTCCCACTAAGCTTTCTACAACTCTTATTCATAACTTATTACTCATATCTCGGGGGAACGATTTTGACACGTTCACTTTCAAGGTCAAAGGTCAAGGTCACGGGCTATGCAATCACTCTAAGAATTCCTTGTAAACGCGATAACTTGAAAAGTTGGCATATATCGTCCTTGGAAAAGTAAATTTTTTTGAAAGGTTTTGACTACAATCCGTCCACGGTCAAGGTCACAGCAATGTCATGACATTAGCATGGTTTAAGGAAAATGCTTTATTCTAACTATGAACACTTTTTATCAATACATGATTGTTATACTCAATAAAAAGTGTTTAATGATTGTGTGACCTTGAAGGTCAACGGTCAAGGTCATGAAATATGAGTTATTGAAATGTGCAATTTGGATATAACTTTATCCCATTTAGCTTTTAAGAACTCATGAACATGTCTAAATGTTAAAACTTCCAGGGAATCAATATGACATGTTCACTTTCAAGGTCAAAGGTCAAGGTCACAAGTTATAAAATAACTACAAAATTCCCTGTAAACACGATAATTTGAAAACTTTTTGTGCTTTGAAGTTTAGATTTTGTTTATATTATTTCTTGATATAAATAAATTTATTTTAAAGTTTATGGTACGAACTGTCAAAGGTCAAAGTCACAGCAAGGTCATATATGGAGATAATGGATTATTTTAATTTATAACACTTTATTTCATTACATTAATGTCATACTCAATTGAATGTGTTCATTGATTGTGTGACCTTGAGTGTCAAAGGTCAAGGTCACGAGAAAATGCCCAATTTGATAAAAGTCGGAAAAGGGTAAGGCGAAACCCCAAGTTTCGGGGCTGCTCTGCTTTTGCGGTGTCCCGCAAACGCTAATCTAGTTTCTTTAAGTTTCCACAGAGTACAATACTCTGCAAATATATCCAAAGAAAATTGTAAATCTTGAGCATTTTCTTCTAAAATGACAGTATCATCTGCATATAGTAGAACCAGCAACTTAATGTACATTCCAAGTTGATTCTCAATTAAACTACATGTATTTACAACAGTTAAACCTTGAACATTGTTTTCACAGAGGAAGCTTTCAAGATCATTTACATATAAACAGTAAATAAAAAAGGAGATAGATTTTCACCCTGTCAACGTTAACGTTGTCAAATTTAACACAATAATTGATTTGTTGATAAATGTTTTTTTTGTTTTTTATTTTCCATTATTTGTGATACAGGCAATAAAACATTGTACACAAACAGCACACATGAACAAATACATAAATCCACATTTGGCTGATAAATATATAGCTTTAGCAAAACAGGACTTTTACTTAACAATTCATTGTTTTAGTAAACAGGACTATTCTTATACAGTAAGTGCAGAGATGACCTATATTGAAAAAGCTTTTCTTCAGTTTCTGTTGACATAAACACAAATTTTGATAAATGATAGTAACGTACAATTTCATTTTTCACATATTCTATTTTTGGTTTAAAACCATTAATGCTGCATCTATAGATATACTGTTTGACTAATAAAATGATTGAATGTACAGGATTATTGTTCTTTCCTTTCATTCTCAATATTATATTCTATTTTTTTAAATCGAATTTCAATTGTACAGAATATAACCATAATTATATTCATTTCCATGAATTAAAGATAGGTTCACAATCCTATAACATGTGGTTAATTGTTTCAATTTCCGTTGGGCAAAATGGACAAAGTGGGGATGATATATATCTCATTCTGTTGAGAAAGTGTTTTGTTGGTAAAATATTATGAATGATTCTATATTGCAAACATTTTAAATCTGTATATACTGAATTTTTTTTTGCAATTATATTTAAAAAAATCCAAAGCTCAAAGCGCTACATTATTACCCCAAAGGAGGAGTGTACTTTCACAGCTGCTTCTAAGCGCTAATCACGACCACGTAGGTCGGTACATCCAAATTTCAGGTACCCATTTTAACAGCTGGGTGGACTGAGTGCAATGTGGATGAAGTGCCTTCCCCAGGGACACAACAAAGGATGAGGCCTAACTCACATTTTTTTGGTGTCTCCAGCAATATTGATTTGAAACGCTATGGTGGTAGAGACTGCATGGATCTCGTAATAGTTTGAACGAGCTGGTCCCGATCAACCCACGGCTTTATAAGCCTCGAGGTTAGCAGACCGCAGATAGACACTGAAGGCTCTATCTATCTCTTTGGTACTCCGCTGCAAATGGGACACGCCTCCTACTCTCCTGCCAGAGGGAATGCGTGCGTTCCGAGCTGGAACTAGACAGAGAAACTGCACTTTTCGACCGTGGGGAATGCAAATCACGCAATAGCGTGAATGTGAAACACCCTGCCGCACTTATCAGATCTCTGGTTCTTACACACGAAGTCCAGTGAAAGTTCCTTTGTGGCGCATCCCTCACTTCACACTGAGGCAAATCAGCCTGCAAATTAAAGCATTGAGATCCGAAATCCTGGCAGCCGAAAGCCATCGCCACCAATAAACAGTCTTATCTTTCAGGCTGTGCCTCCCATCACCTTCAGTGGGTGGGGCGTGACACCTCTAAAGACGTTCGCCTCCTCCCTGAGGTCATAGCGAAGCTTTCGGGATGCATGTTATCAATCCCTGCTTTTGTGAGATTGTTTGATAAATTGCCAGTATCATAACCAAAATTAAGAGACTTGAGAAGAAAATTCCTCAATCTTTCCAGAAGAATTTAAGAAATTCTGTTGTAAAACCGTCCAGCCCTGGGCTCGTTTCATCTTTCAAGTTTATTAAAGCGAACGGCAACTCAGATAAATTCAATTCTCCTTCAAGATCACATCTATCAAGATCATTTTAACTTTATATTTTTCGTTTTTGAGCATTTCGGACAGATTAACTTCAGATTGTTCTTGTGCAGTATTACTCCAGCTGATAAGTGGGGAAATTGTGCTATTTGTGATACAACATGAAACTTGGTATACTGATAGAGCATTCTTTTATAAAGATCTTGAGATATAGGGACATTTAAATTCATTCCTAGAACAAAAATGGCGGCCATTCAAAAATGACAGCTTTCGGGTAATAAGATAACATTATCTAAGTCATAGTACTTGGAGAAGCACACCAAGGATTTTTGTGTTATGATAATAATTTAAGTCAAAAGACTCAAAAAACATAATTTGGTCTATATTTTTCACTAAAAATTAATATTTTCGAAATTTCTTATCATCTCTCGACAAGATTACACAGATTAAAGAAGATGGGAGTTACCTGTCCCTGGGCTAGCTTTGGTCACGTGACCAAGCCTCGGACACCAGAGCCAACTTACTCGCAGGTTGACAACGCCCCTCACAGATCTATCAACCTTCCTTCAAAGGAACAAGAAGAGAGAATAGGCGACTACATTCGGAAGATGGAAAACTCAACTCCTTGTGACAGATTCAAGCGTGAGGAACCTTCAGCTGTAGATAACACGCCTTCGACGAGGTATGAACTGAATTCTAATGCACCAGTGTTTAACCAAGTCAACCAGACTGCAGAACTTGGAAAGGTTCTCATGAAGAAGGATTTTCTCTTATCTCGTCTTAGGACATATGACGAGAAACCAGAGACATATGCAGTGTGGAAGACAAGCTTTCTTAGTGTAATGGGAGAGCTCGATGTTGCACCAGGTGAAGGAATGGACCTCATTAACAAGTGGTTAGGACCAGAGTCATCTCGGCAAGCGCTTAGTCTGAGGGCATCAAACTTCAACGATTCTACGCGAGGGCTTCAACAGATTTGGCAGAGACTTGATGAGCGCTATGGCTCACCAGAAATAGTTGAGAACACTTTTAGAAAGAAACTAGATAACTTTCCTAAGCTTACAAAGAGGGACAATAGGAAATTGTATGAGTTGTCAGGTTTATTGTCAGAAATTGAAGCTGTTAAGATGTGTGAGCAATATAGGTCACTTTTAGCATATTTTGATTCTGCCAGTGGTGTTTCACCTATTGTATGTAAGTTGCCTTTTAGTTTACAGGAAAAATGGACAACTGCAGCTTTCAGAAATTTCAGGAATTCCACAAGGTGCCTTTTCCTCCGTTCATATTCTTTGTGAAGTTCATCAGGGACCTGAGCAGGATAAGGAACGACCCCAGCTTCTCGTTTGAACAGATCAGCGGCCAGACTAACAAGGTATTCAACAAGAAAATTGAAAATAATTCTCAAGATCAAGCACATTTCCTGCAGAGGTTTTGCAGCTCACCGTTATGTCGCATTCACGTGTTGTTGTTTTTAAAAACAACAACTTTGCATCGCTTTTTCCGTTGTGTTGGTTGTCTTTCTTCCTGGTTCGGGGCTTGTTACACCCTTTTAACGGGGGCCGGACCCCCTTACCATAAGTTTGACTGTTGAGGTAGTTACCCAGCTAACACACAACGTTTCTTTGAAACTTTACAGAAATATTTTTCATATACGTTTTTGTAGCGTTTTGAAAACGTTTCGAATCCTTAGGGAAGAAAACGTTGTGAAAATTTTTATAAAACGTTTCAGTATTTCATTGAAAAATATTCATCTATAGTTTCAATAACCTAGCTAGCATTAATGTTTCTCATGTTTGTAAAAATGAGTGTGCTAAATAAATATATAAGTAAATTCCATTACAAAACTCTAGTTTTTTAGACAGAAGGTAAAAACATTCAATGAATTTCATAATCTAGACAAGTTGGCCGTCAAATACCGCAAGATACGTCACTGTGCATTATGACGTCATAGCATGACGTCACACAGTAATGACACAGCGATTGTAACGGGAAGCCGCACTGTCAAATGTCAAGCTGAAGTCTGTTACAAGGCACAGGGACATGTATCGCTTAAATACAGCGTTAGATAGACATACATACTCATAGACCCTACCCTAATACTATATATATAGTATTAGGGTAGGGTCTATGAGTATGTATGTCTATCTAACGCTGTATTTAAGCGATACATGTCCCTGTGTTACAAGGTACGTGTATTTCCTGCGTTTCTATTATAAATATCGAAAGGTAGCGGGACATATGTACTTTGAAAGTATGTTGATCTGATAAAAGTAGCCAATAGCTAACTTCCAACTTTAGTTGCAAGTGTCCTGCCGTTTGTTGGCCTAATTCATTTTTCAAATATGTGCCCCAGGTATAATTTCTCATGTAGGCCTACTGTACAGTTAGATATATATGATATTTAAAATTTCTTTCATTATTCTCTCATTTAGATTCCAATAATGTTCCGATGTCGTCAGGGTTTCTGCTGAAATATCTGCACATCTAAAATGGAGGATGAACCCGAAGTTTTGTTGTTTATGCATTTTACTATTCAAACCTCATTTTTACTGTCATGCAAAAGTATGAAGTGTTAGAATTTAATATTCGCGTCAATTTCATTCTTCTAGAGATGCCATGATAATGTTTTACCATGTTTTTTTTTATGTTCTACAGTTTCCACTTGGGTTTCGATTCCCATGTTCTGAAGTTTGTGCTGTTGATTACAAGGATTTATTCAACGCTGACTTGGAAACAGATCGAAAGTAAGTTTGAAATTGAAATTATATTTTTGTTTTAAAAATTCACGTACTTCCCTACTCTGTAATATAATATAACGGTTTGAGGAGAAGTTTTGTTGTCACTTGACACACTGGCCTTACTATAATAGCCTTTAGCCTTTAGCAGTTTACTAAAGCCACTTTGACGTTACTAAAATAACGGGTTTTACGTTTAACCCGTATAGTGCCCCAGGACCATATATGTGCCCCTTCCCCGAAACTCCCCATAATGCCGCAGGACCACATATGGTCCCTAGCCATAACTCAATATACAGCCATGGCAGTTGAAAAAAATCCTGCACCGATTCAAATTGACAGTCAATTTGGTACCACGTTTGCAATATAGAACACAATACATTAACAGAGATATCATGTTTTCATTAAATAATTCTATCGAAACACATATGGTCCCCGGGCATGGCCATTGGGAGTAATTTTCTACAATGCAAATGAAAATTATATCAATCGATTGAAGTTCGAATTCACACCTATTTTTGAATAATCTCCATAACAAAATCATCAATGTAATACCACTTTTACACTATTTGGCCTGATATTGACAGAGATATTAAGTTTTTAACAAAATACAATGATAAGGACACATATGGTCCATGACCATGGCCGATAGGGGTTAATCCCCTTCAACGCATGGGTAAAAAGATCTCAACCAATTCTAATTGAAACCCACATTTCGGAATCACTGTCAAATTTCATACCACTTTTGTACTACAAAACCTGATATTAACAGAGAAATTTGGTTTTATGAAAATACCTACACCCAGGGGCAAAAGAAACGATACCATATAAAATGCATGATAGGTTAATTTACGATTGATAGTTACGGCTGAAACAGGGTTAATTCATGTATTCAAGAGCTAAATGAACTAAGTTTTTAATTTCAGAGCTATATCTGTTAACGCCTTTGAAATACAAGCCTTTCAAAAAATGCTGTTAAAAAATCTCCTTAACTAGACGAGATAGGATAGTGAAAATGGCCCCTTTTCTTGTTTTTAAACCAAAATATAGACAAAATGCGTGAACAAATTAACTTCTACAAGGGTTATTTATATTGATAACATCTTAGATTTTGTAGATTTTTAAATTTCATAATTATTTTATTACAATTCCAAAGATTATGACAAAAAATAACATAAAAAAAGCTGTTTTTTTAACCCCTCGTGTATTTGAACAGCCATACAATCATAAGTATTATACTTTGATGTTTGAAATTGTGAGTACTTCTTCACAACTGATGTGCCTATCACAAGGGCTCGTAGTCGCATTTCATTTACAACAGGATTTTGTTTTGTACACTTTTGAAAAGTTGGTATCGTTTCTTTTGCCCCTGAGTGTATTTGGGACACTTATGGTCCTTGGGTATGACCGATGGGGGTTAATTTTCACAATACATATGTAAATAATTCACCAGCAAGTATTACCAAAATCTACAGTATCTCTAGTTTTGAAATCACATATTGACAATGGAAAATGCATTCTAATAATTAATGAACCGACTTAATTAATTATTACTTTTGTTTTGGTAAAAATGGCCATCATTCCTTGACTGAGGAAAATTACTATGATCCATAACTTGCTCCTAGATTTCTATTTCAAATATAAATTCTTGACACAACATACTAAACTCACGGGCAAAAGAAAGGTTTCACCTTAGTTGATTTCATCATATACATAATTTTCAATTACAAATATTTTCATTTTTAGACGTCGTACGCTAAAACAGAACAGTGCAAGCCTTTAGTTATCAATCAAAGAATACTTCTAGACGTGTTTGATTTTTTGTGTGGACGGCCGAACATTCGAAGACGTCACAACTCGCGTGTCGCGCGCATTTCACCAGACGACAGGCGATTGTTCCGCGCCAGAATGAACGTTTGATTTGAAGTTGAAACAAACTCTTGTAATACTTGGCTTGTCTATTGCTCAAATAAATCGATTGAAATCACCCTCAAAGTTTGAAATAAAAAGATATGACAATGACATAGTGAGAGAGATTCTTTATTTCCTCCAGTAAAAACCGAAGATTACAAAATCAGAATACAATTACATTATAAATTGATATGTACAATATTTACATAGTAGGGAATTTAAGAGTTACAAAGTTACAGATTATTCATTCAGTGTAACAGTTGAGGAGATATGGTCTAAGCTCATAAGCATATAGTGAAAAGCGTAAAAGTATACTTTCATACAATGAGGAATCTTTCAATGAATAATAAAATTGTTTTTTTGCTCCGAAGAGAAATGAAAGCATGTCTACTTCTTCTTGCATTTAAACAAAGACATTGGTTTCAACGTCAAAGTTGTCTGGTAAAAAAGTAAAGAAATCGTTTCTTTGTTGTATTAATTTTTCACAGTAGAGGAGTATGTGAAAGTCATAATCAAAAGTGTTATTATTACAAAGAGTGCATTCTTTTGACATTTTACCTCTTGAAGAAATTTTGACACAGAATTGGAAGTTATGTTTATATTCAGGGTATTTGTATGCAAGTTGCCATAGTACATGGTAAGACAGTGTAGTATGAATTAATGTATAAAATGACATGTTTGATCGATATTCAGATTGCGAACGCCAAAGTTGCTTTTCATAATTATGTACATTACTATTTACAATTCTTCTCCAAACATGTTTAGGAGGAAATATACCTTGAGCAATGTATTTTTCTCCATAGTTATAAAGATTATATTTTTCAGATATTGATATGAGATCACCACAAATGTTGTTGGTTTTAGGAACTGTGATAGAAGCACAACATATGTGTTTTGAAAAGTTATTACAATTGATGTTACATAATCGTCTAAGAAATAAAAGTTTGCATTTATCTATATATCCAATGAGTGACCATAAACCGAAATTTGCAATAGTAGATATTGAGGATGATCTCTTATCAAGACCTTGTACAAGTCTAGCAAAATACCTTTGCCTTTGTTCAAATAAATCTGCCTGCTGGCCTTTGATGTTTGGTAATAGTTCACATCCATAGGGACTGGTTTTAAGAATCATTCTGAGCCAGGGTAATTAACATTATGGAAACGACTTTTGCAATCCGTTGAATTTTATTCTATATTTAGCACATATCGAGACAAACAGATATCAAAATCGCAATGTGATTTATTCTATCGTTTCACTAAATTCAACAGACGTCCGTACCACATTAGCTCATAGAAATAATCTCTCATGAAAGTGGTATCTACAATGTCACCGCCATTCTGTCAACAAAACAGCCGCACAATGCAACGTGTACTACCTTTTAGAATTATACGTTTTGCTATCTTGCACTCATCAAATCATGAAAACATGGACTCATACATAAACAAAAATAAAAATGCTATCTTTCGATGGTATTTACAGGTAACGTTATTTGTTCGATGTAAATGGGCTGTCAGTATTGGGAGGTCGCGAATCGTTTTGAAACTTTTTTGTACCGATCAGATTTGTCTGTGACCCGAAGTGTTTGAATGTTTTACTATGCGGTCCCGCAATTTTTGGAATTACGATAATTCACATGATACGCATGACCTGTACATTGTTTATCAACTGTAGACAAGAGTCATCAGAAGATGACATATCCCACCGGTTCCACATGATCGTAAGATGTAAACCTTTGAAAGATAGTTGTAAATTTTTCAAGCAAGGTTCATAATAGTATAAGCTAATATATATGAAACGAAACCTTTCATGAACGGAGTCCAAATAAGAGCCGTTTCCATGGAAATAATAAAAAATAAAATTTTCAGAAATGTGAAAATATCAAAAGGCACCACTTCAGTAGGTGGGCAATACACATGTCAAGTTAAAGAAAGATATGTGGACTGGTTTTATATATATGAAACGAAACCTTTCATGAACAGAGTCCAAATAAGAGCCGTTTCCATGGAAATAATAAAAAAATTTTTTTTCAGAAATGTGAAAATATCCAAAGGCACCTCTTCAGTAGGTGGGCAATACACATGTAAAGTATAAGAAAGATATGTGGACCGGTTTTTGAGTTCTGCTCCGGAAACGAAACCTTTCATGAACAGAGTCCAAATAAGAGCCGTTTCCATGGAAATAATACAAAATAGAGCCATTGGCTCTGTAGCTCATCAGGCTTCATCATCAATTATGCTGTAGAATGTGGCCAATGTGATTCCCCCTTTGTAGAGGCTTCAGGGTCACCAATCATAAAATTAAGTATATAGGCGACGAGTTACAGTTTTCTAAGCCTTATACTTTAGGAGAAGAAGATGAAAACAGATTTGAAGGAAGTTCCTGTTGCCTTTATTAGGGGCCACAGGGCCACCAAAGCTACAATTTATAATCCTCACTAGCCAAGGAGTCTGTACACAAAGTTTCAGCCTTCTAGGCCTCATGGTTCTGGAGAAGAAGATGAAAATAAGTTTTTAGGATGTGGCACCTGTGGCCCTTAATAGGGGTCACAGGGCCACCAAAGCTACAATTTATAATCCTAACTAGCCAATGAGTCCGTACACAAAGTTTCAGCTTTCTAGGCCTTATGCTTCTGGAGAAGAAGATGAAAATAGGTTTTTAGGGCGTGGCCCCTGTGGCCCTTTTTAGGGGTCACAGGGCCACCAAAGCTACAATTTATAATCCTCACTAGCCAAGGAGTCTGTACACAAAGTTTCAGCTTTCTAGGCCTTATGCTTCTGGAGAAGAATATGAAAATAGGTTTTTAGGGCGTGGCCCCTGTGGCCCTTATTAGGGGTCACAGGGCCACCAAAGCTACAACTTATAATCCTCACTAGCCAAGGAGTCTGTACACAAAGTTTCAGCTTTCTAGGCCTTATGCTTCTGGAGGAGAAGATGAAAATAGGTTTTTAGGGCGTGGCCCCTGTGGCCCTTATTAGGGGTCACAGGGCCACTAAAGCTACAATTTATAATCCTCACTAGCCAAGGAGTCTGTACACAAAGTTTCAGCTTTCTAGGCCTTATGCTTCTGGAGAAGAAGATGAAAATAAGTTTTTAGGGCGTGGCCCCTGTGGCCCTTTTTAGGGGTCACAGGGCCACCAAAGCTACAATTTATAATCCTCACTAGCCAAGGAGTCTGCACACAAAGTTTCAGCTTTCTAGGCCTTATGCTTCTGGAGAAGAAGATGAAAATAGGTTTTTAGGGTGTGGCCCCTGTGGCCCTTTTTAGGGGTCACAGGGCCACCAAAGCTACAATTTATAATCCTCAGTAGCCAAGGAGTCTGCACACAAAGTTTCAGCTTTCTAGGCCTTATGCTTCTGGAGAAGAAGATGAAAATAAGTTTTTAGGGCGTGGCCCCTGTGGCCCTTTTTAGGGGTCACAGGGCCACCAAAGCTACAATTTATAATCCTCACTAGCCAAGGAGTCTGCACACAAAGTTTCAGCTTTCTAGGCCTTATGCTTCTGGAGAAGAAGATGAAAATAGGTTTTTAGGGTGTGGCCCCTGTGGCCCTTTTTAGGGGTCACAGGGCCACCAAAGCTACAATTTATAATCCTCAGTAGCCAAGGAGTCTGTACACAAAGTTTCAGCTTCTAGGCCTTATGCTTTTGGAGAAGAAGATGAAAATAGGTTTTTAGGTCGTGGCCCCTGTGGCCCTTATTAGGGGTCACAGGGCCACCAAAGCTACAATTTATAATCCTCACTAGCCAAGGAGTCTGTACACAAAGTTTCAGCTTTCTATGCCTTATGGTTCTGGAGAAGAAGTCGAAATTCCACAAAGTTTACGGACGGACGGATGGACGGACGGACGCCGGACACCATGCCATGCCATAAGCCCATCGGGCCTTACAGGCCAGATGAGCTAAAAATAAAATTTTCAGAAATCTGAAAATATCAAAAGGCACCACTTCAGTAGGTGGGCAATACACATGTAAAGTTTCAGAAAGATATGTGGACCGGTTTTTGAGTTCTGCTCCGGAAACGAAAAGATTACGGACGGACGGACAGACGGACGAACATACAGACGGACAGGGTGATGACTATATCCCACGGTATTACATACCGGTGGGATAAAAATGTATCAGCCATTTCATTTCTCGAACCATCGTGGGTGTATCAAAATATACAAATTAGAATTAGATGTAGTCTACTCTTCTCCGCTGCCAGTTTGACTGGCCATTTTGTTTATTTCCATTCACGAGCTGGCAGTGACGTATGCTTGTTTGCCAAATACTTCTGGAAAGGTCTGCTGCATATTATTGCTAATTGATTACCATATTCGTGTATGATATCGATTTCAGTACCCATATAGTATGTTTTGTCAAGAATTTACATTTAGATAGAAATCTAGGAGTAAGTTATGGATCATAGTAATTTTCCTCAGTCAAGGAATGATGGCCATTTTCACCAAATTAAAAGTAATAATTAATTAAGTCGGTTCATTAATTATTAGAATGCATATTCCATTGTCAATATGTGATTTCAAAACTAGAGATACTGTAGATTTTGGTAATACATTTACTTTCGATTTTTCCTGTTTCATTAATATTTGTCTGTTATGCTGGTGAATTATCTACACATGCATTTGAGAAAATTAACCCCCATCGGCCATTCCCAAGGACCATATGTGTCCCAAATAGGCATTTTCATAAAATCAAATTGCTCTGTTAATATCAGATTTTGTAGTACAAAAGTGATATCAAATTAAATCTAATTTGACAGTGATTCTGAAAATGTGGGTTTCAATTAGAATTGGTTGAGATATTTTTACCCAGGCACTGAAGTGGATTAACCCCTATCGGCCATGGTCATGGACCATAATTATGTGTCCTTATCATTGTATTTTGTTAAAAACTTAATATCTCTGTCAATAGCAGGCCAAATAGTGTAAAAGTGGTATCACATTGATGACTTTGTTTTGGAAATTATTTAAAAATAGGTGTGAACTTCAATTGACTGATATAATGTTTCATTTGCATTGTAGAAAATTACCCCAATGGCCATGCCCAGGGACCATATGTGTCTCGATAGATTTATTTAGTGAAAATCATGATATCTCTGTTAATATTGTGTTCTATATTGCAAACTTGGTACCAAATTGAAGCTATGTTTATATAGATTCTAAAAATATGACTGTCAACTTGAATCGGTGCAGGATTTTTCAATTGCCATGGCTGTATATTGGGTTATGGCTAGGGACCATATATGGGAAGTTTGGGGGAGGGGCACATATATGGTCCTGGGGCACTATAAGGTTGCCAAAGCGAACGCACTTTGGACGGCCGCTATCAAAATTGACTGGACCACGTGATCGCAGTTTACAAACACATACAATAGTGTGCCATTATTATGTCAAAGTTGACGTTATCCCCGTAGATGTTATTTTACTGTAGAATAAATCATATGTAATTGTCGATTCTCTTTATCATGTTTTGTTTATAGACGTTATTTCCATAGATTAACATGTTAAGAAAGTGTAGCATAAATAATTTTCATGCATTTATTTCCCGTCGCGTTCTGTTCAATTTTTGCACGATTGTAACAAATCATGTCAGCTACAACCTAATAATTCTTTTAAATTTTCATTGATTATCTAGGGAGGGGATTCAAGTTTATCAAACTGTGTACATAAATGAAATGTGTACACGTAAATAATGGTGATCTATGGGAACGTTTCAATTTCTTCTACATGCATCAGTAAGATCCAGCACGAACTTTTTTCATGATTTTTTTTGGTCAACTTTGCAATTGCATTAGTATTTAGATCTAGTACTGAACAATTTTAATTTTAAAAACTTCTGTTTAAAAAGTCAAGTTAAATTATCATCTATCTTTTTTAATGACACATTGTAAAGCCTCATCCCCTAAAAAAACAACAACAAAAAACAGCAAACAAACTAACAAATATTTTGGACTTCAGCACTCAGGAGATTAAAGAGAAAACATTAGATACTCAACAGTCTTGTCATAGTTGCAACAATGTTGTACATTCGGGGTCGCTCAAGTGTACGTCGCACCGACACGAGCCGAAAATATGACGTGTTCAACATAACGAACAGGCACTGGCTCGGCTTTGCATAAGCCGAACTCGCTGATGACATACTATAATATTCCTAACTTCTATTCATTCAATGTACGCATATTTAAAACGAAACGTAAAGATAGAATAAATTGATTCTGTAATATGCGATTTACTCATTAAAAACCCTACTAAAGAAACAAGAGAATTCACCTTTTAGCTCATCAGGTCTGAAAGACCCGATGGGCTTATGGCATGGCAATGCACCGGCGTCCGTCCATCCGTCCATCCGTCACATTTTCGACTTCTTCTCCAGAACCAATGACTCTAGAGAGCTGAAATTTGATGTGCAGATTCCTTGGCCAATGGGGATTCTAAATTGTACCTTTCGTGACCCAATGACCCCAAATTGGGTCACAGGGGTCAAAACCTTAAAATCGTATTTTCATCTTCTTCTCCAGTTCCAAAAGGTCTAGAGAGCTGAAAAGTTGTGTGTAGACTCCTTGGCCAATTGGGATTCTAAATTGTAGATTTTGGGACCTCATGACCCCAAATGGGGTCACAGGGGTCAAAACCGTAAAATCATATTTTCATCTTCTTCTCCAGTTCATAAGGTCTAGAGAGCTGAAAAGGTGTGAGTAGACTCCTTGGCCAATGGGGATTCTAAATTGTAGATTTTGGGACCCCATGACCCCAAATGGGGTCACAGGGGTCAAAACCTTAAAAACCTATTTTCATCTTCTACTCCAGTTCCAAAAGGTCTAGAGAGCTGAAAAGTTGTGAGTAGACTCCTTGGCCAATGGGGATTCTGAATCATAGATTTTGGGACCCAAAGACCCCAATTGGGGTCACAGGGGTCAAAACCTTAAAAACCCATTTTTTCTCCAGTTCCATAAGGTCTAGGGAGCTGAAAAGTTGTAAATAGACTCCTTGGCCAATGGGGATTCTGAATCATAGATTTCGTGACCCCATGATCAGAAATGAAAAGTTGTGAGTAGACTCCTTGGCCAATAGGGATTTTACATTGTACCTTTCGTGACCCCATGACCCCAAATGGGGTCACAGGGGTCAAAACCTTAAAATCCTATTTTCATCTTCTTCTCCAGTTCCAAAAGGTCTAGAGAGCTGAAAAGTTGTGTGTAGACTCCTTGGCCAATTGGGATTCTAAATTGTAGATTTTGGGACCTCATGACCCCAAATGGGGTCACAGGGGTCAAAACTTTAAAATCATATTTTCATCTTCTTCTCCAGTTCCAAAAGGTTTAGAGAGCTGAAAAGTTGTGAGTAGACTCCTTGGCCAATGGGGATTCTAAATTGTAGATTTTGGGACCCAAAGACCCCAAATGGGGTCACAGGGGTCAAAACCTTAAAAACCCATTTTTTCTTCAGTTCCATAAGGTCTAGAGAGCTGAAAAGTTGTAAATAGACTCCTTGGCCAATGGGGATTCTGAATCATAGATTTCGTGACCCCATGACCAGAAATGAAAAGTTGTGAGTAGACTCCTTGGCCAATAGGGATTTTACATTGTACCTTTCGTGACCCCATGACCCCAAATGGGGTCACAGGGGTCAAAACCTTAAAATGCTATTTTCATCTTCTTCTCCAGTTCCAAAAGGTCTAGAGAGCTGAAAAGTTGTGTGTAGACTCCTTGGCCAATTGGGATTCTAAATTGTAGATTTTGTGACCCCATGACCCCAAATGGGGTCACAGGGGTCAAAACCTTAAAATCCTATTTTCATCTTCTTCTCCAGTTCCAAAAGGTCTAGAGAGCTGAAAAGTTGTGAGTAGACTCTATGGCCGGTAGGGATTCTAAATTATAGATTTCGTGACCCCATGACCCCATATGGGTAACAGGGGTCAAAACCTTAAAAACCTGTTTTCATCTTCTTCTCTAGTTCCAAAAGGTCAAGAGAGCTGAACAGTTGTGAGTAGACTCCTTGGCCAATGGGGATTCTAAATTGTAGATTTTGGGACCCCATGATCCCAAATGGGGTCACAGGGGTCAAAACCTTAAAAACCTATTTTCATCTTCTTCTCCAGTTCCAAAAGGTCTAGAGAGCTGAAAGGTTGTGTGTAGACTCCTTGGCCAATGGGGATTCTAAATTGTAGATTTTGGGACCCCATGACCCCAATTGGGGTCACAGGGGTCAAAACCTTAAAAACCTATTTTCATCTTCTTCTCCAGTTCCAAAAGGTCTAGAGAGCTGAAAAATTGTGAGTAGACTCCTTGGCCAATGGGGATTCTAAATTGTAGATTTTGGGACCCCATGACCCCAAATGGAGTCACAGGGTTCAAAACCTTAAAAACCCATTTTTTCTCCAGTTCAATAAGCTCTAACGAGCTGAAAAGTTGTAAATAGACTCCTTGGCCAATGGGGATTCTGAATCATAGATTTCGTGACCCCATGACCCAAAATGAAAAGTTGTGAGTAGACTCCATGGCCAATAGGGATTTTACATTGTACCTTTCGTGACCCCATGACCCCAAATGGGGTCACAGGGGTCAAAACCTTAAAATCATATTTTCATCTTCTTCTCCAGTTCCAAAAGGTCTAGAGAGCTGAAAAGTTGTGTGTAGATTCCTTGGTCAATTGGGATTCTAAATTGTAGATTTTGGGACCTCATGACCCCAAATGGGGTCACAGGAGTCAAAACCTTAAAATCATATTTTCATCTTCTTCTCCAGTTCCAAAAGGTCTAGAGAGCTGAAAAGTTGTGAGTAGACTCCTTGGCCAATGGGGATTCTAAATTGTAGATTTTGGGACCCCTTGACCCCAATTGGGTCACAGGGGTCAAAACCTTAAAAACCTATTTTCATCTTCTACTCCAGTTCCAAAAGGTCTAGAGAGCTGAAAAGTTGTGAGTAGACTCCTTGGCCAATGGGGATTATAAATTGTAGATTTTGGGACCCAAAGACCCCAATTGGGGTCACAGGGTCAAAACCTTAAAAACCCATTTTTTCTCCAGTTCCATAAGGTCTAGAGAGCTGAAAAGTTGTAAATAGACTCCTTGGCCAATGGGGATTCTGAATCATAGATTTCGTGACCCCATGACCAGAAATGAAAAGTTGTGAGTAGACTCCTTGGCCAATAGGGATTTTACATTGTACCTTTCGTGACCCCATGACCCGAAATTGGGTCACAGGGGTCAAAACCTTAAAATCCTATTTTCATCTTCTTCTCCAGTTCCAAAAGGTCTAGAGAGCTGAAAAGTTGTGAGTAGATTCCTTGGCCAATGGGGATTCTAAATTGTAGATTTCGTGACCTCATGACCCCAAATGGGGTCAAAGGGTCAAAACTTTAAAACCTATTTTCATCTTCTTCTCCAGTTCCAAAAGGTCTAGAGAGCTGAAAAGTTGTGAGTAGACTCTATGGCCGGTAGGGATTCTAAATTATAGATTTCGTGACCCCATGACCCCATATGGGTAACAGGGGTCAAAACCTTAAAAACCTATTTTCATCTTCTTCTCCGGTTCCAAAAGGTCTAGAGAGCTGAAAAGTTGTGAGTAGACTCCTTGGCCAATGGGGATTCTAAGTTGTAGATTTTGGGACCCCATGACCCCAATTGGGGTCACAGGGGTCAAAACCTTAAAAACCTATTTTCATCTTCTTCTCCGGTTTCAAAAGGTCTAGAGAGCTGAAAAGTTGTGTGTAGACTCCTTGGCCAATGGGGATTCTAAATTGTAGATTTCGTGACCTCATGATCCCAAATGGGTTCACAGGGGTCAAAACCTTAAAAACTTATTTTCATCTTCTTCTCCAGTTCCAAAAGGTCTAGAGAGCTGAAAAGTTGTGAGTAGACTCCTTGGCCAATGGGGATTCTAAATTGTAGATTTCGTGACCTCATGATCCCAAATGGGGTCACAGGGGTCAAAACCTTAAAAACCTATTTGCATCTTCTTCTCCAGTTCCAAAAGGTCTAGAGAGCTGAAAAATTGTGAGTAGACTCCTTGGCCAATGGGGATTCTAAATTGTAGATTTTGGGACCCCATGACCCCAAATGGAGTCACAGGGTTCAAAACCTTAAAAACCCATTTTTTCTCCAGTTCAATAAGCTCTAACGAGCTGAAAAGTTGTAAATAGACTCCTTGGCCAATGGGGATTCTGAATCATAGATTTCGTGACCCCATGACCCAAAATGAAAAGTTGTGAGTAGACTCCATGGCCAATAGGGATTTTACATTGTACCTTTCGTGACCCCATGACCTCAAATGGGGTCACAGGGGTCAAAACCTTAAAATCATATTTTCATCTTCTTCTCCAGTTCCAAAAGGTCTAGAGAGCTGAAAAGTTGTGTGTAGATTCCTTGGTCAATTGGGATTCTAAATTGTAGATTTTGGGACCTCATGACCCCAAATGGGGTCACAGGGTTCAAAACCTTAAAATCATATTTTCATCTTCTTCTCCAGTTCCAAAAGGTCTAGAGAGCTGAAAAGTTGTGAGTAGACTCCTTGGCCAATGGGGATTCTAAATTGTAGATTTTGGGACCCCTTGACCCCAATTGGGGTCACAGGGGTCAAAACCTTAAAAACCTATTTTCATCTTCTACTCCAGTTCCAAAAGGTCTAGAGAGCTGAAAAGTTGTGAGTAGACTCCTTGGCCAATGGGGATTATAAATTGTAGATTTTGGGACCCAAAGACCCCAATTGGGGTCACAGGGTCAAAACCTTAAAAACCCATTTTTTCTCCAGTTCCATAAGGTCTAGAGAGCTGAAAAGTTGTAAATAGACTCCTTGGCCAATGGGGATTCTGAATCATAGATTTCGTGACCCCATGACCAGAAATGAAAAGTTGTGAGTAGACTCCTTGGCCAATAGGGATTTTACATTGTACCTTTCGTGACCCAATGACCCGAAATGAGGTCACAGGGGTCAAAACCTTAAAATCCTATTTTCATCTTCTTCTCCAGTTCCAAAAGGTCTAGAGAGCTGAAAAGTTGTGAGTAGACTCCTTGGCCAATGGGGATTCTAAATTGTAGATTTCGTGACCTCATGACCCCAAATGGGGTCAAAGGGTCAAAACTTTAAAACCTATTTTCATCTTCTTCTCCAGTTCCAAAAGGTCTAGAGAGCTGAAAAGTTGTGAGTAGACTCTATGGCCGGTAGGGATTCTAAATTATAGATTTCGTGACCCCATGACCCCATATGGGTAACAGGGGTCAAAACCTTAAAAACCTGTTTTCATCTTCTTCTCTAGTTCCAAAAGGTCAAGAGAGCTGAAAAGTTGTGAGTAGACTCCTTGGCCAATGGGGATTCTAAATTGTAGATTTTGGGACCCCATGATCCCAAGTGGGGTCACAGGGGTCAAAACCTTAAAATCATATTTTCATCTTCTTCTCCAGTTCCAAAAGGTCTAGAGAGCTGAAAAGTTGTGTGTAGATTCCTTTGTCAATTGGGATTCTAAATTGTAGATTTTGGGACCTCATGACCCCAAATGGGGTCACAGGGGTCAAAACCTTAAAAACCTATTTTCATCTTCTACTCCAGTTCCAAAAGGTCTAGAGAGCTGAAAAGTTGTGAGTAGACTCCTTGGCCAATGGGGATTATAAATTGTAGATTTTGGGACCCAAAGACCCCAATTGGGGTCACAGGGTCAAAACCTTAAAAACCCATTTTTTCTCCAGTTCCATAAGATCTAGAGAGCTGAAAAGTTGTAAATAGACTCCTTGGCCAATGGGGATTCTGAATCATAGATTTCGTGACCCCATGACCAGAAATGAAAAGTTGTGAGTAGACTCCTTGGCCAATAGGGATTTTACATTGTACCTTTCGTGACCCCATGACCCGAAATGGGGTCACAGGGGTCAAAACCTTAAAATCCTATTTTCATCTTCTTCTCCAGTTCCAAAAGGTCTAGAGAGCTGAAAAGTTGTGAGTAGACTCCTTGGCCAATGGGGATTCTAAATTGTAGATTTCGTGACCTCATGACCCCAAATGGGGTCAAAGGGTCAAAACTTTAAAACCTATTTTCATCTTCTTCTCCAGTTCCAAAAGGTCTAGAGAGCTGAAAAGTTGTGAGTAGACTCTATGGCCGGTAGGGATTCTAAATTATAGATTTCGTGACCCCATGACCCCATATGGGTAACAGGGGTCAAAACCTTAAAAACCTGTTTTCATCTTCTTCTCTAGTTCCAAAAGGTCAAGAGAGCTGAAAAGTTGTGAGTAGACTCCTTGGCCAATGGGGATTCTAAATTGTAGATTTTGGGACCCCATGATCCCAAATGGGGTCACAGGGGTCAAAACCTTAAAATCATATTTTCATCTTCTTCTCCAGTTCCAAAAGGTCTAGAGAGCTGAAAAGTTGTGTGTAGATTCCTTTGTCAATTGGGATTCTAAATTGTAGATTTTGGGACCTCATGACCCCAAATGGGGTCACAGGGGTCAAAACCTTAAAAACCTATTTTCATCTTCTACTCCAGTTCCAAAAGGTCTAGAGAGCTGAAAAGTTGTGAGTAGACTCCTTGGCCAATGGGGATTATAAATTGTAGATTTTGGGACCCAAAGACCCCAATTGGGGTCACAGGGTCAAAACCTTAAAAACCCATTTTTTCTCCAGTTCCATAAGATCTAGAGAGCTGAAAAGTTGTAAATAGACTCCTTGGCCAATGGGGATTCTGAATCATAGATTTCGTGACCCCATGACCAGAAATGAAAAGTTGTGAGTAGACTCCTTGGCCAATAGGGATTTTACATTGTACCTTTCGTGACCCCATGACCCGAAATGGGGTCACAGGGGTCAAAACCTTAAAATCCTATTTTCATCTTCTTCTCCAGTTCCAAAAGGTCTAGAGAGCTGAAAAGTTGTGTGTAGACTCCTTGGCCAATTGGGATTCTAAATTGTAGATTTTGTGACCTCATGACCCCAAATGGGGTCACAGGGGTCAAAACCTTAAAATCATATTTTCATCTTCTTCTCCAGTTCCAAAAGGTCTAGAGAGCTGAAAAGTTGTGAGTAGACTCCTTGGCCATTGGGGATTCTAAATTGTAGATTTTGGGACCCCATGACCCCAATTGGAGTCACAGGGTTCAAAACTTTAAAAACCCATTTTTTCTCCAGTTCAATAAGCTCTAACGAGCTGAAAAGTTGTAAATAGACTCCTTGGCCAATGGGGATTCTGAATCATAGATTTCGTGACCCCATGACCCAAAATGAAAAGTTGTGAGTAGACTCCATGGCCAATAGGGATTTTACATTGTACCTTTCGTGACCCCATGACCCCAAATGGGGTCACAGGGGTCAAAACCTTAAAATCATATTTTCATCTTCTTCTCCAGTTCCAAAAGGTCTAGAGAGCTGAAAAGTTGTGTGTAGATTCCTTGGTCAATTGGGATTCTAAATTGTAGATTTTGGGACCTCATGACCCCAAATGGGGTCACAGGGGTCAAAACCTTAAAATCATATTTTCATCTTCTTCTCCAGTTCCAAAAGGTCTAGAGAGCTGAAAAGTTGTGAGTAGACTCCTTGGCCAATGGGGATTCTAAATTGTAGATTTTGGGACCCCTTGACCCCAATTGGGGTCACAGGGGTCAAAACCTTAAAAACCTATTTTCATCTTCTACTCCAGTTCCAAAAGGTCTAGAGAGCTGAAAAGTTGTGAGTAGACTCCTTGGCCAATGGGGATTATAAATTGTAGATTTTGGGACCCAAAGACCCCAATTGGGGTCACAGGGTCAAAACCTTAAAAACCCATTTTTTCTCCAGTTCCATAAGGTCTAGAGAGCTGAAAAGTTGTAAATAGACTCCTTGGCCAATGGAGATTCTGAATCATAGATTTCGTGACCCCATGACCAGAAATGAAAAGTTGTGAGTAGACTCCTTGGCCAATAGGGATTTTACATTGTACCTTTCGTGACCCCATGACCCGAAATGGGGTCACAGGGGTCAAAACCTTAAAATCCTATTTTCATCTTCTTCTCCAGTTCCAAAAGGTCTAGAGAGCTGAAAAGTTGTGAGTAGACTCCTTGGCCAATGGGGATTCTAAATTGTAGATTTCGTGACCTCATGACCCTAAATGGGGTCAAAGGGTCAAAACTTTAAAAATCTATTTTCATCTTCTTCTCCAGTTCCAAAAGGTCTAGAGAGCTGAAAAGTTGTGAGTAGACTCTATGGCCGGTAGGGATTCTAAATTATAGATTTCGTGACCCCATGACCCCATATGGGTAACAGGGGTCAAAACCTTTAAAACCTGTTTTCATCTTCTTCTCTAGTTCCAAAAGGTCAAGAGAGCTAAAAAGTTGTGAGTAGACTCTATGGCCGGTAGGGATTCTAAATTATAGATTTCGTGACCCCATGATCCCAAATGGGGTCACAGGGGTCAAAACCTTAAAAACCTATTTTCATCTTCTTCTCCGGTTCCAAAAGGTCTAGAGAGCTGAAAAGTTGTGAGTAGACTCCTTGGCCAATGGGGATTCTAAATTGTAGATTTTGGGACCCCATGACCCCAAATGGGGTCACAGGGGTCAAAACCTTAAAAACCTATTTTCATCTTCTTCTCCAGTTCCAAAAGGTCTAGAGAGCTGAAAAGTTGTGAGTAGACTCCTTGGCCAATGGGGATTCTAAATTGTAGATTTCGTGACCTCATGATCCCAAATGGGGTCACAGGGTTCAAGACTTTAAAAACCTATTTTCATCTTCTTCTCCAGTTCCAAAAGGTCTAGAGAGCTGAAAAGTTGTGAGTAGACTCCTTGGCCAATGGGGATTCTAAATTGTAGATTTTGGGACCCCATGACCCCAAATGGAGTCACAGGGGTCAAAACCTTAAAAACCCATTTTTTTTCCAGTTCAATAAGGTCTAGAGAGCTGAAAAGTTGTGAGTAGACTCCTTGGCCAATGGGGATTCTAAATTGTAGATTTTGGGACCCCATGACCCCAAATGGAGTCACAGGGGTCAAAACCTTAAAAACCCATTTTTTTTCCAGTTCAATAAGGTCTAGAGAGCTGAAAAGTTGTGAGTAGACTCCTTGGCCAATGGGGATTCTAAATTGTAGATTTTGGGACCCCATGACCCCAAATGGGGTCACAGGGGTCAAAACCTTAAAAACCTATTTTCATCTTCTTCTCCAGTTCCAAAAGGTCTAGAGAGCTGAAAAGTTGTGAGTAGACTCCTTGGCCAATGGGGATTCTAAATTGTAGATTTTGGGACCCCATGACCCCAAATGGGGTCACAGGGGTCAAAACCGTAAAAACCCATTTTTTCTCCAGTTCCATAAGGTCTAGAGAGCTGAACAGTTGTAAATAGACTCCTTGGCCAATGGGGATTCTGAATCATATATTTCGTGACCCCATGACCCAAAATGAAAAGTTGTGAGTAGACTCCATGGCCAATAGGGATTTTACATTGTACCTTTCGTGACCCCATAACCCTAAATGGGGTCACAGGGGTCAAAACCTTAAAATCCTATTTTCATCTTCTTCTCCAGTTCCAAAAGGTCTAGAGAGCTGAAAAGTTGTGTGTAGACTCCTTGGCCAATTGGGATTCTAAATTGTAGATTTTGTGACCTCATGACCCCAAATGGGGTCACAGGGGTCAAAACCTTAAAATCATATTTTCATCTTCTTCTCCAGTTCCAAAAGGTCTAGAGAGCTGAAAAGTTGTGAGTAGACTCCTTGGCCAATGGGGATTCTAAATTGTAGATTTTGGGACCCCATGACCCCAATTGGAGTCACAGGGTTCAAAACTTTAAAAACCCATTTTTTCTCCAGTTCAATAAGCTCTAACGAGCTGAAAAGTTGTAAATAGACTCCTTGGCCAATGGGGATTCTGAATCATAGATTTCGTGACCCCATGACCCAAAATGAAAAGTTGTGAGTAGACTCCATGGCCAATAGGGATTTTACATTGTACCTTTCGTGACCCCATGACCCCAAATGGGGTCACAGGGGTCAAAACCTTAAAATCCTATTTTCATCTTCTTCTCCAGTTCCAAAAGGTCTAGAGAGCTGAAAAGTTGTGTGTAGATTCCTTGGTCAATTGGGATTCTGAATTGTAGATTTTGGGACCTCATGACCCCAAATGGGGTCACAGGGGTCAAAACCTTAAAATCATATTTTCATCTTCTTCTCCAGTTCCAAAAGGTCTAGAGAGCTGAAAAGTTGTGAGTAGACTCCTTGGCCAATGGGGATTATAAATTGTAGATTTTGGGACCCCTTGACCCCAATTGGGGTCACAGGGGTCAAAACCTTAAAAACCTATTTTCATCTTCTACTCCAGTTCCAAAAGGTCTAGAGAGCTGAAAAGTTGTGAGTAGACTCCTTGGCCAATGGGGATTATAAATTGTAGATTTTGGGACCCAAAGACCCCAATTGGGGTCACAGGGTCAAAACCTTAAAAACCCATTTTTTCTCCAGTTCCATAAGGTCTAGAGAGCTGAAAAGTTGTAAATAGACTCCTTGGCCAATGGAGATTCTGAATCATAGATTTCGTGACCCCATGACCAGAAATGAAAAGTTGTGAGTAGACTCCTTGGCCAATAGGGATTTTACATTGTACCTTTCGTGACCCCATGACCCGAAATGGGGTCACAGGGGTCAAAACCTTAAAAACATATTTTCATCTTCTTCTCCAGTTCCAAAAGGTCTAGAGAGCTGAAAAGTTGTGAGTAGACTCCTTGGCCAATGGGGATTCTAAATTGTAGATTTTGGGACCCCATGACCCCAATTGGAGTCACAGGGTTCAAAACTTTAAAAACCCATTTTTTCTCCAGTTCAATAAGCTCTAACGAGCTGAAAAGTTGTAAATAGACTCCTTGGCCAATGGGGATTCTGAATCATAGATTTCGTGACCCCATGACCCAAAATGAAAAGTTGTGAGTAGACTCCATGGCCAATAGGGATTTTACATTGTACCTTTCGTGACCCCATGACCCCAAATGGGGTCACAGGGGTCAAAACCTTAAAATCATATTTTCATCTTCTTCTCCAGTTCCAAAAGGTCTAGAGAGCTGAAAAGTTGTGTGTAGATTCCTTGGTCAATTGGGATTCTGAATTGTAGATTTTGGGACCTCATGACCCCAAATGGGGTCACAGGGGTCAAAACCTTAAAATCATATTTTCATCTTCTTCTCCAGTTCCAAAAGGTCTAGAGAGCTGAAAAGTTGTGAGTAGACTCCTTGGCCAATGGGGATTCTTAATTGTAGATTTTGGGACCCCTTGACCCCAATTGGAGTCACAGGGTTCAAAACTTTAAAAACCCATTTTTTCTCCAGTTCAATAAGCTCTAACGAGCTGAAAAGTTGTAAATAGACTCCTTGGCCAATGGGGATTCTGAATCATAGATTTCGTGACCCCATGACCCAAAATGAAAAGTTGTGAGTAGATTCCATGGCCAATAGGGATTTTACATTGTACCTTTCGTGACCCCATGACCCCAAATGGGGTCACAGGGGTCAAAACCTTAAAATCATATTTTCATCTTCTTCTCCAGTTCCAAAAGGTCTAGAGAGCTGAAAAGTTGTGTGTAGATTCCTTGGTCAATTGGGATTCTGAATTGTAGATTTTGGGACCTCATGACCCCAAATGGGGTCACATGGGTCAAAACCTTAAAATCATATTTTCATCTTCTTCTCCAGTTCCAAAAGGTCTAGAGAGCTGAAAAGTTGTGAGTAGACTCCTTGGCCAATGGGGATTCTTAATTGTAGATTTTGGGACCCCTTGACCCCAATTGGGGTCACAGGGGTCAAAACCTTAAAAACCTATTTTCATCTTCTACTCCAGTTCCAAAAGGTCTAGAGAGCTGAAAAGTTGTGAGTAGACTCCTTGGCCAATGGGGATTATAAATTGTAGATTTTGGGACCCAAAGACCCCAATTGGGGTCACAGGGTCAAAACCTTAAAAACCCATTTTTTCTCCAGTTCCATAAGGTCTAGAGAGCTGAAAAGTTGTAAATAGACTCCTTGGCCAATGGAGATTCTGAATCATAGATTTCGTGACCCCATGACCAGAAATGAAAAGTTGTGAGTAGACTCCTTGGCCAATAGGGATTTTACATTGTACCTTTCGTGACCCCATGACCCGAAATGGGGTCACAGGGGTCAAAACCTTAAAATCATATTTTCATCTTCTTCTCCAGTTCCAAAAGGTCTAGAGAGCTGAAAAGTTGTGTGTAGATTCCTTGGTCAATTGGGATTCTGAATTGTAGATTTTGGGACCTCATGACCCCAAATGGGGTCACAGGGGTCAAAACCTTAAAATCATATTTTCATCTTCTTCTCCAGTTCCAAAAGGTCTAGAGAGCTGAAAAGTTGTGAGTAGACTCCTTGGCCAATGGGGATTCTTAATTGTAGATTTTGGGACCCCTTGACCCCAATTGGGGTCACAGGGGTCAAAACCTTAAAAACCTATTTTCATCTTCTACTCCAGTTCCAAAAGGTCTAGAGAGCTGAAAAGTTGTGAGTAGACTCCTTGGCCAATGGGGATTATAAATTGTAGATTTTGGGACCCAAAGACCCCAATTGGGGTCACAGGGTCAAAACCTTAAAAACCCATTTTTTCTCCAGTTCCATAAGGTCTAGAGAGCTGAAAAGTTGTAAATAGACTCCTTGGCCAATGGAGATTCTGAATCATAGATTTCGTGACCCCATGACCAGAAATGAAAAGTTGTGAGTAGACTTCTTGGCCAATAGGGATTTTACATTGTACCTTTCGTGACCCCATGACCCGAAATGGGGTCACAGGGGTCAAAACCTTAAAATCCTATTTTCATCTTCTTCTCCAGTTCCAAAAGGTCTAGAGAGCTGAAAAGTTGTGAGTAGACTCCTTGGCCAATGGGGATTCTAAATTGTAGATTTCGTGACCTCATGACCCTAAATGGGGTCAAAGGGTCAAAACTTTAAAAATCTATTTTCATCTTCTTCTCCAGTTCCAAAAGGTCTAGAGAGCTGAAAAGTTGTGAGTAGACTCCTTGGCCAATGGGGATTCTAAATTGTAGATTTTGGGACCCCATGACCCCAATTGGAGTCACAGGGTTCAAAACTTTAAAAACCCATTTTTTCTCCAGTTCAATAAGCTCTAACGAGCTGAAAAGTTGTAAATAGACTCCTTGGCCAATGGGGATTCTGAATCATAGATTTCGTGACCCCATGACCCAAAATGAAAAGTTGTGAGTAGACTCCATGGCCAATAGGGATTTTACATTGTACCTTTCGTGACCCCATGACCCCAAATGGGGTCACAGGGGTCAAAACCTTAAAATCATATTTTCATCTTCTTCTCCAGTTCCAAAAGGTCTAGAGAGCTGAAAAGTTGTGTGTAGATTCCTTGGTCAATTGGGATTCTGAATTGTAGATTTTGGGACCTCATGACCCCAAATGGGGTCACAGGGGTCAAAACCTTAAAATCATATTTTCATCTTCTTCTCCAGTTCCAAAAGGTCTAGAGAGCTGAAAAGTTGTGAGTAGACTCCTTGGCCAATGGGGATTCTTAATTGTAGATTTTGGGACCCCTTGACCCCAATTGGAGTCACAGGGTTCAAAACTTTAAAAACCCATTTTTTCTCCAGTTCAATAAGCTCTAACGAGCTGAAAAGTTGTAAATAGACTCCTTGGCCAATGGGGATTCTGAATCATAGATTTCGTGACCCCATGACCCAAAATGAAAAGTTGTGAGTAGATTCCATGGCCAATAGGGATTTTACATTGTACCTTTCGTGACCCCATGACCCCAAATGGGGTCACAGGGGTCAAAACCTTAAAATCATATTTTCATCTTCTTCTCCAGTTCCAAAAGGTCTAGAGAGCTGAAAAGTTGTGTGTAGATTCCTTGGTCAATTGGGATTCTGAATTGTAGATTTTGGGACCTCATGACCCCAAATGGGGTCACATGGGTCAAAACCTTAAAATCATATTTTCATCTTCTTCTCCAGTTCCAAAAGGTCTAGAGAGCTGAAAAGTTGTGAGTAGACTCCTTGGCCAATGGGGATTCTTAATTGTAGATTTTGGGACCCCTTGACCCCAATTGGGGTCACAGGGGTCAAAACCTTAAAAACCTATTTTCATCTTCTACTCCAGTTCCAAAAGGTCTAGAGAGCTGAAAAGTTGTGAGTAGACTCCTTGGCCAATGGGGATTATAAATTGTAGATTTTGGGACCCAAAGACCCCAATTGGGGTCACAGGGTCAAAACCTTAAAAACCCATTTTTTCTCCAGTTCCATAAGGTCTAGAGAGCTGAAAAGTTGTAAATAGACTCCTTGGCCAATGGAGATTCTGAATCATAGATTTCGTGACCCCATGACCAGAAATGAAAAGTTGTGAGTAGACTCCTTGGCCAATAGGGATTTTACATTGTACCTTTCGTGACCCCATGACCCGAAATGGGGTCACAGGGGTCAAAACCTTAAAATCATATTTTCATCTTCTTCTCCAGTTCCAAAAGGTCTAGAGAGCTGAAAAGTTGTGTGTAGATTCCTTGGTCAATTGGGATTCTGAATTGTAGATTTTGGGACCTCATGACCCCAAATGGGGTCACAGGGGTCAAAACCTTAAAATCATATTTTCATCTTCTTCTCCAGTTCCAAAAGGTCTAGAGAGCTGAAAAGTTGTGTGTAGATTCCTTGGTCAATTGGGATTCTGAATTGTAGATTTTGGGACCTCATGACCCCAAATGGGGTCACAGGGGTCAAAACCTTAAAATCCTATTTTCATCTTCTTCTCCAGTTCCAAAAGGTCTAGAGAGCTGAAAAGTTGTGAGTAGACTCCTTGGCCAATGGGGATTCTTAATTGTAGATTTTGGGACCCCTTGACCCCAATTGGGGTCACAGGGGTCAAAACCTTAAAAACCTATTTTCATCTTCTACTCCAGTTCCAAAAGGTCTAGAGAGCTGAAAAGTTGTGAGTAGACTCCTTGGCCAATGGGGATTATAAATTGTAGATTTTGGGACCCAAAGACCCCAATTGGGGTCACAGGGTCAAAACCTTAAAAACCCATTTTTTCTCCAGTTCCATAAGGTCTAGAGAGCTGAAAAGTTGTAAATAGACTCCTTGGCCAATGGAGATTCTGAATCATAGATTTCGTGACCCCATGACCAGAAATGAAAAGTTGTGAGTAGACTCCTTGGCCAATAGGGATTTTACATTGTACCTTTCGTGACCCCATGACCCGAAATGGGGTCACAGGGGTCAAAACCTTAAAATCCTATTTTCATCTTCTTCTCCAGTTCCAAAAGGTCTAGAGAGCTGAAAAGTTGTGAGTAGACTCCTTGGCCAATGGGGATTCTAAATTGTAGATTTCGTGACCTCATGACCCTAAATGGGGTCAAAGGGTCAAAACTTTAAAAATCTATTTTCATCTTCTTCTCCAGTTCCAAAAGGTCTAGAGAGCTGAAAAGTTGTGAGTAGACTCTATGGCCGGTAGGGATTCTAAATTATAGATTTCGTGACCCCATGACCCCATATGGGTAACAGGGGTCAAAACCTTAAAAACCTGTTTTCATCTTCTTCTCTAGTTCCAAAAGGTCAAGAGAGCTGAAAAGTTGTGAGTAGACTCCTTGGCCAATGGGGATTCTAAATTTTAGATTTTGGGACCCCATGACCCCAATTGGGGTCACAGGGGTCAAAACCTTAAAAACTTATTTTCATCTTCTTCTCCGGTTCCAAAAGGTCTAGAGAGCTGAAAAGTTGTGTGTAGACTCCTTGGCCAATGGGGATTCTAAATTTTAGATTTTGGGACCCCATGACCCCAATTGGGGTCACAGGGGTCAAAACCTTAAAAACTTATTTTCATCTTCTTCTCCAGTTCCAAAAGGTCTAGAGAGCTGAAAAGTTGTGAGTAGACTCCTTGGCCAATGGGGATTCTAAATTGTAGATTTCGTGACCTCATGATCCCAAATGGGGTCACAGGGTTCAAGACTTTAAAAACCTATTTTCATCTTCTTCTCCAGTTCCAAAAGGTCTAGAGAGCTGAAAAGTTGTGAGTAGACTCCTTGGCCAATGGGGATTCTAAATTGTAGATTTTGGGACCCCATGACCCCAAATGGAGTCACAGGGGTCAAAACCTTAAAAACCCATTTTTTTTCCAGTTCAATAAGGTCTAGAGAGCTGAAAAGTTGTGAGTAGACTCCTTGGCCAATGGGGATTCTGAATCATATATTTCGTGACCCCATGACCCAAAATGAAAAGTTGTGAGTAGACTCCATGGCCAATAGGGATTTTACATTGTACCTTTCGTGACCCCATGACCCCAATTGGGGTCACAGGGGTCAAAACCTTAAAAACATATTTTCATCTTCTTCTCCAGTTCCAAAAGGTCTAGAGAGCTTAAAAGTTGTGAATAGACTCCTTAGCCAATGGGGATTCTAAATTGTACCTTTCGTGACCCCATGACCCAAAATGGGGTCACAGGGGTCAAAACCTTAAAATCATATTTTCATCTTCTTCTCCAGTTCCAAAACATCTAGAGAGCTGAAAAGTTGTGAGTAGACTCCTTGGCCAATGGGGATTCTAAATTGTAGATTTTGGGACCCCATGACCCCAAATGGGGTCACAGGGGTCAAAACCTTAAAAACCTATTTTCATCTTCTTCTCCAGTTCCATAAGGTCTAGAGAGCTGAAAAGTTGTGAGTAGACTCCTTGGCCAATGGGGATTCTAAATTGTAGATTTTGGGACCCCATGACCCCAATTGGGGTCACAGGGTTCAAGACTTTAAAAACCTATTTTCATCTTCTTCTCCAGTTCCATAAGGTCTAGAGAGCTGAAAAGTTGTTAGTAGCCTCCTTGGCCAATGGGGATTCTAAATTGTAGATTTTGGGACCCCATGACCCCAAATGGGGTCACAGGGGTCAAAACCTTAAAAAGCTATTTCTTCTCCAGTTCCATAAGGTCTAGAGAGCTGAAAAGTTTTTTGACTCTTTGACCAATTAAGATTCTAAATTTTACATTTGGTTACCCCTTGACCCCAATTGGGGTCACAGGGGTCAAAACCTTAAAAAAACTATTTCCATCAAAAGTCTGATGAGCTACAGAGCCCATGGCTCCTTTTTTTAAATATTCATATTCACCTCACTTGAATAAAATCCAGGTCGAATCTATCTGTTTTTGAAAAATGATTGCTACGTGCTTATTCAAGTTTTTACGATATAATATTGTTAGCACAATTTATTGCAATTAGCTAGGCCTTCATGTACCGTAAATCCTAGCATAATCGTTTGTCTTAGCAATCGCCAGGTTACCTACAAAATTAAAGATGAATTTTTCATTCTTTAGAATATAAGGCATAACCATTCGACGTTTGACCTCACGACACAAAGCGACTATCAACAGTGAAGCCTAAAAAGTAATGATTTAGTATTATTAAGTATATATTTTCACTCTATCTAAGAAGTTGGCAAAATTAAGATTTATTATTATAAATCTGTCTTAAATACTGTGGTCAAATCTGTGTTTGAAATTATGAAGCGTTATTATGCTGTTATTAAAGAATTGACTACATATATCACATTAATTTCTAGTTCTCTGTTCTATTTATATTTCAAATAATGATATATCAAAAAATGTGTTTAATAAATTATTGTCATACAAGCTATCCAAGACATGCAAATGAATTTGTTATACTTATAAGTTACTTGAGATATGTGGTAGTTTTATATATAGTTCGGCATATATTCACGGGACAGATTCACAGATTGATTTCATTATCTTATTCAATACTGTAGCCTATCTTATGTGTTAAGAATTGACTCATATATGTGAGATTTATTTTTTCAGTGATGGCGGGCCTATTCGTTGGCATGATATGGATGAAGATAACGTGATCTCATACCTGTAAATTCAGCTAAATAAAGGTTTTGACTTAATGGGAAATCTTATTGTTATTTTACCTATATTTTAAGGAAAAAGAATTTTACTGTCTTCATCTGATTTAGCAGTAAATTCAATGTGTTGAATTTTAGAGTTTTTCGAGTTAATTTGAAATTGAATTGCGCTGTTTCAAAAGCTTGAAACAGTAGGGCAAATACGGCATAAATTACGATGGACTTTATCCATATTTTTCACACAGGTAGATTCGATTTCAGTGCAGTTTATTTTTTTCATAATCACCGCATAGATATCCTGTGATGAATTTACCCTTAATGACTTGAGAAACGGCTTTTAAATGCATTGTATGGTTGCGTCCGGAATATTTGTTGATATTGCCTTAATTATCGAAAAGGTGTTACCTCTAGAAAAGTAGGAGTTGTTTTTGGAACACACTACTGGAAAATGCAAACCAGAAATCTAAACATGTTTGGATGTCTGATTTCACTGAAAATGTTTTCTTTCTAAAGGTTACATTTGGGTTTTCTCAATTGTTGTTGTAGTCTGGACTACGTTGAGTCGGAGATGGTTATAATAAGTTAAATAATAGTATGTTATTTAGCAAACGTCATTATTCATATTTTCCGTTCACAACTCACTAATCTTTAATTCCCACCCGTGCCTCCCCTCCTGCGAGTAGGTTGGCTCTGGTGTCCGTTCTCTGAGGCTTGGTCACATGACCAAAGCTAGCCCAGGGACAGGTAACTAATGTCTTCTTTGATCTGTGTAATCTTGTCAAGAGAAAATAAGAAGTTTCGAAAATCTTGATTTTTAGTGAAAAATATAGACCATCTAATGTGTTTTGAGTCTATTGACTTAAATTATCATCATAACACAAAAACATCCTTGGTGTGCTTCTCCAAGTACTATGACTTAGATAATGTTATCTTACTACCTGAAAGCTGCCATTTTCGAATGGCCGCCATTTTTGTTCTAGGAATGAATTTAATTGTCCCTATACGTCAAAGTCTTTATAAAAGAATGCTCTATCAGTATACCAAGTTTCATGTTGTATCACAAATAGCACAATTTCCCCACTTATCAGCTGGAGTAATACTGCACAAGAACAATCTGAAGTTAATCTGTCCGAAATGCTCAAAAACGAAAAATATAATGTATTAAATGATCTTGATAGATGTGATCTTGAAGGAGAATTGAATTTATCTGAGTTGTCGTTCGCTTTAAAAAACTTGAAAAATGAAAAGAGCCCAGGGGCCGACGGATTTACTACAGAATTCTTAAATTCTTCTGGAATTCTGGAAAGGAAATAAAGCCAAGAAATTTTTGAAAAACTGACGCCCAATCTCTCTACTTAATCCCTCATATAAAATTGGTGCAGCGGCGCCGCAATTGCAAAGGATATTTGAAATTCAATAGAATCGTTTGATAATTTATAACAGTTATTGCAAACTAAAAATAGATACTTACAATTAAGATGATCATCTGTGTAAACCTGCCAAGGCAGGCTCTCGCATCGACGTGGTATTTGGAAGGAAATAAGACATTTAACGATTTTCATTTGCATTATGTGAATCAAATAAAAAAGATAAAGATATAAAGAAAACTGTTCATAAAGCAGTTCAAAATCATTGTTTTTTAAATTTAATAAAATTAGATCAAATCGATATATCAAATGGGGAAATAGATAAGATCCATACTCCAGTTTGGGGTCTTTAAGAAAGTATGAATTGTTGAAGGAAAATATTATCAATGGCATCAAACTTAACTTCCTGTATGTGTAAGGTTGTGTAATTTTCAGGATGATACAAATCAGGATGACAAAATGACAAAATTCAGGATGATACAAATCACATACTTCATGTATATTTCATGTTATTATGTGAGCGTATTTTTCCGGCAATCCGATTGGTCGAGAACAGGTCACATGACAGTCGACAGAAAGTGATATTGACTTGACCCCCGTGACCCCGAGTCCGACCAAAAGTGATATTGACTTGAGTTACTAAAAATAGAGCCGATGACGTCAAACCGTTCTTTCATGACGTCATGCTATTGTTATCATGACGTCATTGACCCGTCCTTACCAACAATCGAGCCCAAATGCCGCTCATTGCTGTAGGTTTCCATTATGTTTTGTCTTTTTTGATCGAGACATAATAAAACAATTATGGACTGGTGAGTTCGGTCAATACCTATTTTTATAGACCCGAGTAAAACAATATCGACCTCGGACTTCGTCCTCGGTCAATATTGTTTTCCTCGGGTCTATAAAAACAGGTATTGACCTCATCACCAGTCTATAATTGTATATTATTATGCGAGCGCAATTTTCCGGCAATCCGATTGGTCGAGAACCGGTCACGTGACAGTCGACAGAAAGTGATATTGACTTGACCCCCGTGACCCCGAGTCCGACCAAAAGTGATATTGACTTGAGTTACTAAAATAGAGCCGATGACGTCAAACCGTTGTTTCATGACGTCATGCTATTGTTATCATGACGCCATTGACCCGTCATTGACCCGAAATGCCGCTCATGCCTGTAGTTTTCTATTTCCTTTTCGTTTTTAACCGAGACATAATAAAACAATTATAGATTGGTGAATTCGGTCAATACCTGTTTTTATAGACCCGAGGAAAACAATATCGACCTCGGACTTCGTTGATTATATTATTGAAACAATTCTGCACATCATTATGAAGGTGCATAGATATTGGATGTGTCATGCTGTGGATAGTACAGAAAAGTATCTCTTGGCTGGACGTATTCCTTTCGCAAACATAACTTCCAATGTTATGTAGATTGACTTTGCAATGTGAAGGAAAGTACTTTGGTACTTTGTGTCCTGATTAGTGCATAATATATACATAAAGAAAAATGTTAAGCACCCCCTTGATTAAAAAATCAAAAGTGATGACATGAAAAAGTGACGATACTTTGATGAATGTATCCCTCTTAGTATGAAAAATGTAGATTTTGAAAATAATATCGTCAAAGAAATATTGACGTTTTATAGAATTACGACTGGACTTGTACTAGTCCTCAATAAGTATGACTACGGCACCAATACTATGCAATAATCATTGGGTTTCAGATATAAAAAAAGCTCAAAAAATTTTCTTGCAAAATAAGGAAGTCACTGGAAGTTGAAATGACATCCCTATTTGAAACAGTTATTGTCAATTATTAACTGTAATAAAGCCTGTAATCATAATATTTTGGAATAAATTGGGGAATCTGTTGAGATCAATCCGTTAGATAAACACCTCTCATTGATTTCGAAGGGTCATTACAGTTGACACTCACCATAATTTGTTACTAGGCCATTTACATTGAGTATGTGTTTTTGTACAGATTTTGCGACTTTGAAGATGAATTGTGGTTTAACTAGTGACTCTTGACTAAAACGTAGATACTAAAAGACCAGTTGAATTGAATTGAAAGAATGGAATTACAAATCTATTTGATACCACCATTGTATGATTTTGAATATCCAAAAGATGCTAAATTATTGGTTTATCATGTTATACGAATATTTATACTACCATCTTGTCTTCTTTCTTATCAAAAAATATTGTGCCTTACCCTTTTCCTTTATAGATTATGTATACACAGGAGAATTACAAACACAGTACAATGTCTGAAAAAAAGTCTGAAAAATATTACATTTCTTTTGGAACACCTCCCAGACACTCAGTTAGGATGGATATGCATATTTTGCATATTTTGGGGAAACCCTCATGGATAAATTTTGCAGTAAGAATGTTCATTGTCATTATATACGACATATTAGTATTAAAACTTGCCCTAAAAGAGAGATGCAAAGAAATGTATTCTGGAAAATGACGACCTTGTTTTAAAACAAAAGAAATATTGTCAAATTGGTCACATGCTTTTGACATACTGCCATGACAGCAGATGGACCAAAAAGCGTCCCTAAGGAGACGATGCATATACGGGTGCCACTATGGCGTCATCAGCAATGCAATTTCTTTACCACCGCGTCTGCACATTGACATTAAGCGGGCGTTTTCGTGTAGAGGATATTCTGACTGTTTTAAAGCATGTAGTTGACGCTTAAAAATCAATATAAAAATGGCTGGACTAGGGTTTTTTCATTTGTGGCGTAAATTGGTGAAGAATGTTTTTTCAATTCTCTTAGGGCAGGTTGCAAATAATCGTGATCGTGAGTATTCTTTCTTTCTTTTTGAATGAGTAGTAATGAGCACATGACGTGTTTGCTGTACTATTGATTTGAAACATAAATTGGATACTCCATTGGTTATCAATATTATGTTTTTAAAATGAATTAGATGTATCTTAGCAGTAAGTCTGTTATCAATGTTGGGGTTGAGTCGTTGAAAACGATTTTGAAGATGCAATTAAAAAAGTCAAAGAAAAAGCTGAAAATATAATTGTAATCCCTTTTTCATTTACAATCAACACAATTTCTCAATGAACCGGGGTTTTTGGTTGTTTGAGGGTCAACTTGGACTTGTGACTTTTAAAGTAAAGTCCATCAACTGAAATTCATTAGAATAATGCAATAAACCAGTTCGAGGGAAGTGAGTAAAACAAAGGAGTTCAAGGATATCCAATGTGTTCCGTGGTACCATAATTAAGAAGGTTTTCACATTTTTCTGCAGCAGGGAACAACTCTGTTGCTCTGTTGCTGAATATTTGATCTGTAAGGATAATCAATGCAAATAATTGGTATCCTACACATTTCTATGTCGATTACGCATTCGGACAATCGTTAAAGTAAATAGGGCATTTTGGTAGTATTATTCTGAATGTAACTCTAGCCAAACTAAATTTAAAGGATGATTCATGTGTGCGTTTACTAATACGGAAGACTGTACATGTAATGGAGGTACATGTAACTATAGAGGTTGAGTGTCAAACTACATATATTTTGGAATAGTTTTTCCATGTAGAAATATTTTCTGTCAAGCTTGTATTGTTTTAGCTAATCAAGCTAGCAGAGCACATTCATTCAAATTCAAAGGGTGATTTATGCATTTTCAAATTTAAATGTAAATATTTATATGAAAATATTTGATTGTAAAATTCTATGGTGCTAAAATATGGTGTACTGAAATACGGAAACATAATGAAACAATAAATACAAAATCTAACAGCTTTTCCAATAATGCTGTACTTGGTGAAGCTAGGAAGAATTAGAATGTATGCACATGGAATTATCAGGGTTATTACGAATGCCAACATCCAAGACATGTTTATATATTATTCGATATTTTGTAAATATGATAAATTAGGGTAAAATATATTGGTCTCTTTTGTAAGATTTACTCTTTAGCTTTGGATGTGGTAGTATTTAGATAATAGTGGATATTGATTAAGAATAGAGGATTTTTACCCCAAAAATGGATTTAGTTCTACTTCTGCGTCATCTTCTTTTACAAAACACTGTACATTTAGATCTCCCCTGCAACACGAAAGATATTTAAGTTAAATTCATCCTTTAAATTAAAGAAGGGAATTCACTAAGTTGGGATGTTCGAATGATTTAAAATAATTTCATACGGTAACGAATTTAATGACGCTTTATGCAAATTATGTGGAGCAGGATAAGAAGATGAATACCGTGGTTTGTTGATTAGTCCATCTTATCATCATCTTCATTTACCTAAAATTACCCTTATTTCCATCAATGTTGAAGTTTATGTATTTTATCAATACGCAAAATGATGAACTGTCATTAAAGCTTTCTCCTTACTGTAAACAGTTCCGAAATTCTCTAAAGATATAAGCGTACTTATATGTATCTTAAAATAATAAATTCTACGACCACTGTACAAATGGTCTCATGACCAAATATACGAAATTATATATTATATATGAATATCTACATAGCGCGCATATCAAACCACTCATGGTTGTTCCAGGCGCTTACATTTTTCCCCTGGTCAATGACATTCTTTCACCATCCGATCATTTTTTTCAAATTCAACCCCCTGGGGAGTATTCAACCGGTATCCATATGTGGCGCTCAGGTTAGGGACCATTCTATGTCTCACAGGGTACCCATTCACAGCTGGGTGAACTGAGACACATAGTCACAGCAGTTTGTCCAACACTGCTAAACGCTGATAACCGACAGCTCGGCGTATGCACGTGTTCATGTATCCACCATTCAGACACTGACATGAATTCGTGGGATCTTGTAAGTGCGCAGTTTTTGTTGCACTACACACTAGGGCACTTATAGAGTTCTAACAGAGGTGAACTCTAGGTTTTTACACTTTGGCCTGGATGGGATTCGAACCCCAGACCTCAGCAACGTGAGACCGGCGCTGTTGTCGACTGAGCTTTCCCGTACCCAGAAATAAACTTCTGTTCTGTTCTGCTCTTTTCTAAATATGTGCAAAAGTTTAGTTCTCTCTTAATAGCCTTTATGGTGTATATTACGATATGGATCATGGATCGTCTTTGGAAATAAACATTGTCTCTGTACCTTTGTGTTAAGAGACCCCCTTTAAGTGATTCTACGTTATTTTTTATTGTAGCAAACATCTCTTAATGTACTCAGTTTCAGACAGAATGATCTAATGTACCTGTTTACACAGCATTGAATTATGATAGAATATGAGTTGTTTGAGCGGCATTCTAGAAGTTGATGGTATAAGGAAGACAAGAGTAATTCTATGGATGAACAACTTCTTTATTGGACAGTGGCGACGTTTCGGTATAGATTCTTATACCGTTTTCAAGCATATGGTGAAATAATTGAGGAGAACAGCAATTTATACAGTTTGGTATGATAACGAGAAAACAATAACAGTAACAACAGAATAAGGTAACATTACATCAAAGGTATAGATTACATGAAGTTTAAGAAAACATAGGATGAGTGGGATACCAGTTTATGAGTGAGTTAATTAGGAAGATTAGGGAAGCCAGTTGAGTTGAATGGATTAATTATCGGAGATTTGTGAAGCCAGTAGAGTTGAGTGGATTAATTAAGGACGGATTAAATGGTTGTAAGCTGATGGGATGTAATAGCCTTGATCTCTGTTCATAGATGGCCGGAAACGGAAAATTTGTAAGGCTTCGGCTAAACGACGTTGAGTGTAATCATGTTTCTTGTTTGTGAGTGTTTTGACAGTGTCCCAGTTGATGTTGTGTTGTGGGAACTTGGAGATGTGTTCTGAAATAGCTGATTTTGCGTCTGCTTTGATAGTGGATGTCTTGTGTTCTTTGATGCGAATGTTGAGTGGCCTTGATGTTTCTCCAATGTAGTTGCTGCCGCAGTCGCAGCTGATGTTGTAGACCACTCCTTTAGGCTGCTGTTGTTTTGTTGTATGTTTTCTACCGTTAGCCCTAATGATGGTTTTGAGAGGAGTGGCCGTGGAGAAGAATGTGTCTATACCAGCTTTCTGCTTGAGTAGACGACTAATGTGATGCGATGTTTTGCCAATGTAGGGGAGTGAGATGCGAATGGGGGCAGGGGCAGGCTTGGTAGTAGTAGGTTTAGGCAGTGGAGTGGTCTACAACATCAGCTGCGACTGCGGCAGCAACTACATTGGAGAAACACACTGTCCAATAAAGAAGTTGTTCATCCATAGAATTACTCTTGTCTTCCTTATGATAGAATATATTGATAATTTGACGACAAAAGTTTACGAAAAGATAACAGTTCGATGCACAGAGTTAGATACATTTCGATTAACCAAGATAAGATTTGCCTCCTAATTGTGCACCAAATCTAGACTAGATCTGCTCCATTATATAATGAGCAATAATAGATTCTCTACAAACTAAATATATATATAAAGGTATCAACATCAACTCCAGTTTGATTATTTCCTCTAACTGTATCATTGCTTGTTACAAGAAACCACCCTATCTATATTGACCACCAAATGCAACATAATGAAAGCAGGAGAGATATCTGTGTCTGTAGCTCATTGGTTATTGCAAGTCACTTTAGTATGAACATCCAATCAAGACATATTCGCCATGTTTTAAATGATGTTTCTGAAGACTTCGTTATGAAATCTTTTTGACTTATGACTTTCAAAGATTTAGTTACAACAAATATCTACATGTGTAAATGATGGTTATTATGATACTGCTATTACTGATCTAAAATTCAAATATTAAAAATTACTCGTCCTTAATGAATTAGGAATAAAAAAAGAGTGGAGAATTATAAAAGTTTATGAATGTGAAACAAAGAGTACATGTATAGTAGTAATGGTGTGAGACGAAAGGCATGTTTTAATAGTTCGATATATATAATATAACGCTAGATAAATGGGCAAAAACTTGGTAAGGTGCTTTTAATCCTTCTAAAACTAAGAGCGTACGTTTTACACATAAAATCAACCATGAATACCCTTCTCTTGTATGGTAATACCAATATTGAAAATGTTAAAAGTCATAAACATTTAGGAGTTATGTTGTCCAATGATATTAAATGGAATGATCATATTGAAAGTATATCAAGTTCAGCTTGCAAAATGGTTACTACCTTGCGAAAGATCAAATATAAATTAAGTAGTCGTAATTTATCAATAATATATAAGACTTTCATTCGACCAATTCTCGAATATGCATCTGAATTATGGGACAATTGTTCAGCATTTAATGAAAACAAACTAGAACTTATTCAGCTAGATGCAGCGAGGGCAGTTACTGGATTAACCAAATTCGCCTCTAGGGAAAGCTTATATTTCGAGACGGGTTGGGCTCCATTAAAACAAAGGCGAAAAGAGAAAAAGAATATCCTATTCCATAACATAATGACAAATACATGCCCTTCCTACCTATCAGAGCTAGTACCTCAGCGTGTTTATTCTGTCTCCAGTTATAATCTACGAAACAAGAGTAACTTAGTATAACCATCAGCTAGAACATATTCTTATTCATATTAGACTCAGTTAGAATTTGGAACAATATAGATGAAAATGTTAAATGCATACAATCCACTACGGAATTTAAAACACGTATAACTTCTTCTGACGAAAATCCACCCTTTTATAACAATAGTGGTAACAGACGATTAATTAAGTATTAAGAAATATATTTAGTAGTTTAAATCATGACCTTTTTCGGGTAAATTTATCAAACGAAATTGCCTGTTTATGTGGTAACCCATGTGAAAATTCTTATCATGATTTTATTGAATGTCATTTATATAATCATGAAAGACAGAGTTGCTCCATCATTAGAAACGATTTTGAAAGGCAATGTTAGGTTAAAAAGGTGGAAAATCATACTCTCCTCTTCAAATATGTACAGAGTTATATCAGTAAAACTAATATATTCCAGTAATGTTGACTTTCAGGTACTATCTACTTGTCAGTCATTTTTATATTTGCCTTGCCATATCCATGCTACGATTATTATGTATATTAAATAATACATACATCACTTTGTGTCTCTTTTCGTTATATATAACTGTGTCAAATTGTATTACTGTTATGTAAATAGTATCATCATTCACATTTTAATCAATTATATTTTACAAAGCTGCACTGTACATAATTGCACAAACCTTAATTGTTAAACCTGTGTTAATATATGAAAATTTTTAAATCTTTATAGCATATGTATATAAATCAGTTTTGTATTGGAGAAGGCCCAGTAAGTGTTTTCATTTTTGCCCGATCCATTTGACTTTTTGTCAATAAAATATGTTTAAACCAATAGTTCGACCTTTTACTCGGATTTTCACTTCATCCCTGCTCGTTTTACTTGCTTGAACAGAGAAACGTTGTTTGTACAGCAAATATCGATTAAGCATTTTTGTAATATAAAACATGTCTAAGAAATTGAATTTATTCTCACCTTTGTATATTTATCTTACTTTTAATCAAATAATTCAATACTTGAAGTCAAGCAAAGACATATGAACAAACTTTTAAAATGTTTGCATGTTATAAATAAAAACCGGCAAATTTGATACACGATTTTTGTTGTTATATTGTTGACAGTAAGGAAAAATGTAACAAATATTTTGGGTGTTACACTTTTTGTACATGATGTTCGAAAAATGTAAAAAAAAAATAAATTTGTTACATTTTACGTACGTAACGTACGAAAAATGTAACAATTTTTCATTTTGTTACATTTTTCGCGATTGTTACATTTTACGTTGCATCACAGCACTGTCAAAAGTAAGCAAAATATGAAACAACCATCCTTTCATAAGAAAATTCATTAAATCATGCACTTACCTGGATAAATCTGGAGGAAGCTTCTGACTTTGTGATGAATGTATCAACATAGCTGACACTGACGTCTTGACAGGAACTCATACAAGCAGATAGCTTCATGATACTTTTCGCTACGATAAGCATACACTTTATTGTGCATGAAATAACAGTATGGAACCTCAGAGAACCTTTGAATTATCCACAAATTAGTCACCACAACAATTTTATTTGTGTTGTACACATCATCAGCTTTCTAATAATATATTTCAATGTAATACCTCTATCCATTATCAAATAACATTGCTACCAGATATCTATGAACTTGAACTTGAACTTGAACTTGAACTAACTGTCTGTAAATATTCTGATTAACAGAGGGATGCTTTTAAGGTACCTTCAATTGGGGAATTGGTGTCATCAATCAAACCATCCCTCAACAATTCAGACGTGACATTGATCGTAGAGCCAGGGCGTTCTATCGTCGGGGACACAGCTATATTGTCAGCAACAGTCCTTGGCACCAAATCAAACAAGTGTAAAAGGTATAGTCATAGTTTAATAAACAATTCTCTGATTAACTATTTAAATGATAGTTATAAGTGATGTTTGCGAAGATGAGTGTCAAAAAGACAGAAACCTTCCAAAACCAGTGATTCTAAGAATGGATAGGTAGGTCAATAACCCATTATTTAATGATAATGCTGAGGAATATATGGATGACAACTTCTTTGTTCATTGTATGCGACGTTTCGACACAGATTCTTGTGTCGTTCTCAAGCAGAGGAAGAGTAATGAGCTAGGGGCATATATATAAGTAAATAATACAATGCACAGTGACAACAACTTAATGAAGAGATTAAATGTAATTAAACAGGGATGAGTGGTAGGAAACCAGTAATGTACAATGCAGTGCGTTACATTTAATTGATAGAGGCCAGTGATGTACATGAGTGATTACAGTTAATTAATTGATAGAGGCCAGTGATGTACATGAGTGATTACAGTTAATTAATTAAGGAGAAGATCATAGGCTGACGGGATGAAGTAACCTTGATCGCGGTTAATTGATGGCTGAATCTTTTTGATTTCCAAAGCTTCTCTTAATTTTCGGAGTCGGTAATCCGGTTGATTGGTAACAAGGCATTTGGTTTCTGACCATTGTATTTGGTGATTTGGGTTGGCTTTTATGTGGTCGGATATAGCTGATTTGCTGTCCAAGTTGTTTACTGATGTTTGATGTTCCTTTAGTCTTGTGTTGATAGGCCTGGATGTCTCACCTACGTAGTTATGTCCACAGTCGCAGTTTATTTTGTTAACAACTCCTTTTGGGTTGTTGTTGGAAGCTGATTGCTTTTTGCCATTGGCATGAAGTAGGTTCTGTAGGTTTTGAGATGATGAAAAGATGGTGTCGATGCCGGCCTGTTGTTTGAGTAGTCTGCTGATATGGTGAGATGGCTTTCCTATGTAGGGGATGACAATTTTCATGGGGGCTGATTCAGATCTCCCAAACTATACATGCTAGCTTCACCAAACTTCATACACTTATCAACCATGATCCCTAGATGGGCCTTTTGAGGGTTAGACCATCAATTTTTAATTTTTTTTTGCGGTTTCCATGGAACATGACTAAAACAGTGACTCTATGACCAAGTCCTTTGTCCGGAGCATATCTCCCAAACTATACATGGTAGCTTCACCAAACTTCATACTCTTATCAACCATGATCCCTAGATGTGCCTTTTGAGCGTTAGACCATAACATTTGTTTTATTTTTTGCGGTTTCCATGGAAACATGACTAAAACAGTGACTCTATGACCAAGTCCTTTGTCCGATGCATATCTCCTAAACTATACATGCTAGCTTCACCAAACTTCATACACTTATCAAACATGATCCCTAGATGTACCTTTTGAGGGTTAGACAAACAAATTATTTTTATTGTTTGCAGTTTCCATGGATATATGACTAAAAAGTGATTCTATGATAAATTACTTTGTCCAGAACATATTTCTTGAAATATACATCTCAGCTTCACCAAATTTATGTCAATCGTGATTGCTGGATATGCATTGTGAGAGTTAAACGATATATGATTTTTTTTCCTGTGGTTTCTTTGGGGACAATGACTTACATAAACTTCCAAAATGTTTTCCTCAGTACATCTCGTAGAATATTCATGATAACTACCTCAAATTTGAAACAAAGATCAACCATTATTCCTAGATGTACCCTTTTAATTGTAAAACCTATTAATGAATTAAGTATTGGGGTTTCAGTGGACAGAAGACTTACACAATGACTTATTGTATACTCAACTATCATACAACTTTAACCAATATCAATCAATTTTACTATTTGAAATTCTTTTAACAAAGTTGGGAGCGGGGGTATGTGAGCTCTGCTCGCTTCTTCACTTGTTTTCATAGCCCTATATTTGTATATGTACGATATGCCCTCTATTTTAAACATTTTATAAATCCATTGATCAGCAATTAACGTATTTTTAGTTCATTAAAAATACTTTCATATCAATCATTACATACAAAAGTAAAAAACAAAAGTAACGATACCTAATCATAAGTTTGAAGTTCTGTATGATAATTTTAGGGACGCTCTGTGTTTAAAGGAATGGTTATGGAAAAGAGTGTAACGGCGATGGTTAAGCAAATCTTTACATTTACTGACTTCGAAGACTAAATTCCAAATAGTGTGTTTTTCAGCAATTGCCAGTCTAATTAAACATAGCCTCAATATTAGCCGTTTAACTCCGATATTGAGTCTAGAGGGTCGCGTCAGCCCACATGACGACTTGACCAATCAGAACTCGTCTTACCAGCCACAAAAGTCTGCCTTCGCCCGTATAACGTTGGAGTATTTTCAAGTTTCCATAGCGGGTATGGTATGATATGAACCAAATAAAAAGAAAATATCTTTTTAAAAAAGAAATAGTATTTTGTAAAATAGGACAGATACTTCTCAATAACATAATATATTTCATATAGCTCGACATATTTGTCACAAACACTGTACTATGAGTTAATTTAGCAAATTGTGATACGAAAATAGCAAATGAACTAGCCCGTGTCTTAAAAAGCAAATTTTTCATTTTGCTATATGCATATCACAAGAAGTATCCTTGTCAAAACAAGCAGTTTACAATATGCTATTGTTAAGTAAAGTAAACAAAATTATTGGTGATGTAGTTGTGTAATGCGAGGGTTACGGACACGAGGGTTACTTAAAGGGTTAGGGCAAAGTGACGGATTCAGCTAGGTATACGGTAAAGCAAGGGATATGGAACAAGGTTTATGTAAAGGATTAGGGCAGAGCGATGTCTACCCAGAAGATAATAACCAGGTACCGAGGGATTAAGTCAAAACGACTGCGGTCTAAGTCATAACCCGAGGCAATTGGTTGTTTTTCATTTGCCTTAAACACTAGTGGATCACTTTTTCATTGATTTAAACTAAAAAATATATACAATCAATTAGAAACGTTTAAATGCTACCATTTTAGGGTTTAATAAGTCCTGCCCAAACCAAACATATACATACATAATATTACATGTACTTACAATGCCTTCCGATTTATATTTTATGATTAAAAATGTGTTTCCTTACATTAACAACTATTTCAATTTAATATAAATATCCATGTTTGGGAGAAATAGAAATAAAGACATGACCAAACAATGTATGTGAATTAATGGATCCCCGGAGGCTTAAGCGGTAAAGGCGCTGCTTGACAGCAAAGAGATCCCCGCTTTGAATCCAACTTTCGATGTAAAAATATCTTAACTTCCTTGTTTGATAAAAAAATCCAAATTTTAGTCCAATTGTGTGGGTGTGTTAATCATTTCATAACCAACCTTCAGAAGTTGTTGTTTGAGACAAGTACAATATAGGGGTACTTAGTGTTGGTTTTTGGGGACATTACGGTATGACCGCCTCTATGTAATATAACGTAATATATTCACTGGATGGGCAATTGAATTACCTTTAATTTGAGTATACTTAGAATGTGGTGCACGTTATCATTGGTACCTTCAGAAGTTGTTGTTTGAGACAAGTACAATATAGGGGTACTTTATGTTGGTTTGTGGGACATTACGGTATGACCGCCTCTATGTAATATGTGTAGGATCAAAACAAAGCCAGAGGTGTTGTTGATAATGTAAGCCCGCGGCAGAGGGAAATTGGAAAGGGCCGACAGGCCCGCCTCAATTTCCCGAGGCTGAGGGCTTACATTATCAAACAACACCGAGGGCGAGGTTTTGATCTAACTTATGAACCGAGATAAACCGTAGTTACAAAATAATTTCAATAATAAGTACAAAAATGGATTCATTGATTTTTACTGGTAGGGAATCACCATGAGTAAACGGAGAGCACATCCGCGCCCTGCACGTGCTTTGCGCTCGCTACCCAAGCCATGAACGTGAAATGCATGCGCTATCTGCCTCGTGAAGTTTACATGATTGTCACTGTGGAAAATACATCATTGTTCTCGTGGGCCTTTATAGCCGAGTTGTCAAAGGCGCCAGTTTAGTAAGCGAATGGTGCAGAGTTCGAAACCAGGCATGCGAACATTATATTTGTGATCTGTCAAAAATGTGATATTTTGTGATGGTATTTATTCGAAGAAGGACTTTGAAACAAAGTATTTCAAAACGTGTATAATCACAATCAAAATAAATTTCCGAAAAATTCTAGAGTAAGCCCCGGGCTTTCCTAGAGAAAGCCCTGGGCATTCTTGGAGAATGCCCGGCAAAGAGGTTTATCCGGTAAAAGAAGAACCTAATAGAACAATAGAGTGACGTCACTGGAGGTTTATAAATAACGTAATATATCTTCCTGGATGGGCAATTGAAATACCTGTAATTTGAGTATACTAAGAAGGTAGTGCACGTATTCCTTGGCACCCTAGATCGTCTTTTCTGAATAAGTAAATGGAAAAACTGAATATCGAATGAGGAATAAGGAATAAGGAATAAGTAACAAACTTCACACTGCCGTCAATATCTACTAGCCCCGTCCCCACAGAGTTTAGCCATGTCGTCTTTAAGGGGATAAGTCGCCATGGTAGAGTTGGTAGCAACCATATGACTTGTGCCTATATAAGAACCGAGATCTCGACAGGAAAGGAGGACTGGCTTAGGCACGGAGATGTGAGGACTGACACGAGCAGAACGGGCTGTGGGCCACAGCCCGTTGAGGTCATCCTGGAGACCAGCCTAATCCAGGACTTACACTGTAATGATTGATTGTTGATTGATACATAATAAAACCCGGTCTTTTGCGACAAGAAACCCCACAGACTCCTGTTTGGTTAAATCAGCGAAGTGTAACTGGGCCGAAAGTGTTACATTGTTTACACGTTGTGTGCACCGTCATTTTGCATTCCGATGTTATTATTATTATACGCTTTATAAATCAATTATAATTTACACATATGACACAGTCAATAATTTGTATTGTACATAATTTTATTAATTGTGGCAGAATCGCAATTCACTACAGACGTATTATTGTAATATATGCAAGTGTTAGCGTAGTTCTCAGTTCTTTTTGTATTCTGCTTCGTTAATATTTATTTGGATTTATGCTAGGTCGTTTTGAGAGTCAGTTGTGATAAGTTTAGTAGCTGTCAGAGTCGTCTAGTAGAAGCGCTATGATTGGACAGGTCTCAGCAATAGTTGGCTAATCGCTGAGAGCGTTACTTCTGTAATCAGGGTATTTTTTAGTGATAAGGTATAAAAGGGCTGTATCCCATATCAATCAATGTTGACGTCGGCGACATCGCCTAATGTTGCAAGAAGACGTTAAACTCCAAACCAACAACAACGTTAACATCAATTAATGTTGGTTAGATCCACTTACGGCCGATGTTGTGGGTATACGTATCTCGTAGTTTGTTAGGTAAAGTTTAGTGTTAGGAGAAATTAGGTCAGGGAGATAGTTAGTTTCGGATCTAGGGTCGAGTTTTAATTTTAAGTGCAGATCCAATTTTTCAGGATAAGCATTTAGTTATGTTTCAGAACTAGGATTTGTAGTAAATCATATAGAAAAGAGCCTTTTTCTGGGATTATGAGATGTTTTTGGCTAATGTGTAGACCATTTAGCTACAATATTTGAGGAGAACTTATAGCTGTATTGTAGTGTTTGGCACTTTGTTGGAGGAACTTCTGTATAGTTCTGAATTGTGAACTGGTTTGTGTGAGGAGTTGAAACGATTTAAGTTCTTGCTGCCGTCATGTAATGTAGCTGGAAAAACTGCAGCCGACATTTGAGTTAGGATATTGCCTCAGTTTACTATCTTCCTGTTGTTTTAAATTTTGTTTACATCGCGTTTTGAAACATTTACACTTGTTCGAATAAATTATAATCTGTTTATATCCTTGTCCTTGTTTTTCATCCCGTTTCATTGAAAGAAAAGACCTGGTTTAATGGGACGAGTTTAGTAGTTGCAAAATTAACATCTAAAACACAAAGTCCAATTAATGGCAGCTGCGAATCTCGTCCTTTTACATAATAAACAAGTGAATTGTATATACTTCTTTGTGATCTCATGGTTAGAATTACGGTCTCATTAAACTAAGTAAATCTAACCATTTTATATCATTATTTTATATCTAAAGGTTATATATTATACCATAGCTCAATTCAATTCAAAATAATAAAAGTGTTATTTAACTGCAGCTTTACTAACTTGTACTGCATGCTTGACAATCAATGCAATCAATCCCAAAGCGTGCCCCTTGCTTAGTTTTTTCGTGGTAGTTCTATTGTTTCTTAAGTTCGCCCAAGCGTAAGATATTTTATAAGGTTAATTCAATAAGTTTCTCTTTGGGCAATATTAGAAGTGGTACTGGTCAGTCATTTTCACCATGTGATTTGTGTTCTTATTCATAAGGATCGAGACCAATGTGGATGTGTTTAAATTTATCAAAAATGACGTAGGGTATGGCGGTGGCATTATTCCTTGTATACAGGAGCACAGGTTCAACCCACCTGGCTGTTATCTTTATTGAATACTTGTGTAATAATAAGTCCATGATCGGAATCAACCCCAGTGGCTTTTTGGTTTCTTGTTAAGATACCCTTCTAACTCTCTTCATTTTGGAGCCCCCTGTGAGGAATTATGGACTGCACACCGCTGAAGATAGAACAACGTCAGCCACGACAACTTCGCCAACTACCTGCCAACGTAACTCGGTGAATAGATACTGTATTGAGAATATGTCAGTAATACATGTATTATATGCTTCATGATCTTGTGGGACCTTTGATACATATTGCCACTTGTGTGACCCCCTATACATATGGACACTTGTGTGACTTTGATGCTCGAGCGACCTTGACCTTCCACTTATGTTGTTTTAAACTTGCCTTGACTTTTGTTTGAAATGTGATTGATATATATCTGTTCAACAATATATTTTGATTGTTTGCCTTGATAATGTATACGTGGTGTGATATATACACACCAAACAAAGTTAAGTAACCCCTGATTTTTTACAGAGGGGTGTACTTCGTAGAAGCATGCTATGAGACTGAGAAAAAGAAGATAAAAAAAACCAATTTTAGCTCATCTGCCCTGTAATATTTTATTTAGGTGTCACACAACGTACATTCATAAAAACAGTAATATATCAATATACAGTACGTTGTCCGGCCAACAATTGCCTACGAGACACCAAAACACTCTAAGAGCGCTTAAACGCTAAAACGATTAAAATATATAATATATAATCATATTTTAAAATTTAAATATTGCTTATATAATGGTGCTTTTCCTGCGTCTAAACATTGCATAAAGTGTAGCGGCAAGTGATGGGGAAAGTTGGGGGAGCTGCATAATGAATATTATTTGGTCTGTTGGGGACATATTGATAAACTGATAATTAATAGCTTTTGCCTTAAGCCATAAGCAGGATCTAATATCCGAATAAAATTGGCAAGAAGTTAGAAAATGAATCTCATCTTCAACTGCACTGGAATTACAATATTTGCAAATACGTTGATTTAATGGTGTTTGGGGGCGGACAAAACGACCTAATTCCACCTCTAAGTGTAAAGAACCGCATCTTAACTTAGCGAGAATACTTCGATGAGAGCGGTCTGATACTGAGCGGACGTAGGGTGAAACTGTCAAGGTGCTTTTAAATAATCTAAATGTTCGAAGTTTATTACCATTAGCTTGTCTGTTGTCGTTCCATAGACCGCGTAACCAATTATCCTGATCTAATCTGACAATTCTTTCTCTAATTGCAATAAACTCCCTGTAAGTAACAGAAGATAAATCATGAATTGGAACATTGACTTGCCTGATGAGACTTAGAACTACGTTATCCCAGGATTTTCTAAACCTCAGCGACCATGTTTTAATGGCATGGTATGGTGTCCGGCGTCCGTCCATCCGTTTTGTGGAATTTCGACTTTGTGAAACTTGTTGAGTCTCATTGGCTAGTGAGGATTAAAATTGTAGCTTTGGTGGCCATGTTGCCCCTAATACGGGCCACAGGGGCCACATCCTTAAAACCTATTTTCAGCTTCTTCTCCAGAACCATAAGGCCTAGTAAGCTGAAACTTTGTGTACAGAATCATTGACTAGTAAGGGTTATAAATTGTAGCTTTGATTAAGGGCCACTGGGGCCTCACCCTTAAAACCTATTTTCATTTTTTTCTCCAGAAGCAAAAGGCCCAGAAAGCTGAAACCTTGTGAATATACGCTTTGACTAGTAAGGATTATGATTAATAGCTTTTGTGGCCCTGTGGCCCCTAATAATGGCCTCAGGAACCACACCCTTTAACCTAATTTCATCTTTTTCTCAAGAAGCATCAGGCCTAGAAAGCTGAAACTTTGTGTGCAAACTACTAAGTAAGATAAGGAGGATTCCAAGTTGTACATTTAGTGACCCTGTAGTCCAAAGTAAGGGGGGAACCACATTTTTCACACCCTAAAGCAAAATTTAGATGAAGCCTGATGAGCTACAGAGCCACTGGCTCTATTTTATTATATATACGTATTTTATTGGGGTAAGAAAAACAATAATAAAGCCCCCTCTAGTCTTTGATGTATTTCAGGTCATCGAGTGCAGGCCTTTTGTAAACAAACTGCATATATATACTTAATTAATTCTTATAATATATATTTGTGCGTTATATCACACTAGAATACTACTTTTGAAAATGTTCATAATTATATTATAACGTTTTCTATGTTTATGCCTATGCCAAAATCAAGAATATTCTCAAATGAGAAATATTATGATTGCAGATGTAATATTTTACTTGAATATTAGAGTCTACTCCTGCATATCTCTACAGTACACAGAATCATGTTTAGAAAGTTAATATACATATAAAACTTATTCTACTCAGCTTTTCTATTTAAAAATGTAATTAGAAATAATCACAGTTATCTATGTGAGATATTTTTGTAGTTGTAAAATTGTTTAAAAGTTTAAAATAATCTAATGAAGAATAACTGTTTTGTTTATTATATGAGATGAGACTGTATAATAAGGGATATCCTTATATATTATTGGAATTATAAATTTGGAACATATTTCAATCAATGCTACAAACAAATCTAAATGGTAAATTTTTAATACTGATATTCATAAAATGTTAAATGTGGTCGGTTTAAATTTTGTGTTTATAGAGCTTGTTTAAATCACTGTTTTGAGATATTTTCTAGTATTGATCTAAAAACACTGTGAAATTATGTTATATATATTATAAAAGTGTTGTATATATTATAAGCAACTACATGTACTTGTAAGATAACTGAGTTACATCTGTACAAAGTATTTGGGAAAAGGAAAAGAATATTTAAAAATACAAAAGTAAAAATTTTAAGTTTTATTTGATGTTAGATTCAAGTTTGTAAAGTCATATCAATATTTTTTAATGACATAAATCTTTGCCAAAAACAATTGCAATTATTGAAACTATCAAATTATTTTGATTGCCTAGATACATATTCAAAATTTTATCGTTTATACCTAGCTGAATGGTAATTTTTCATAATGCAAAAAAACATAAATTTTATATAAACGGAAATTAAGTTTTTCGTCAATTGCTCTCTGACATTTAAAGATGGACTGAAATGCTATATGGCAACTTTCGGGATTCATGAAAAAGGGATAGCCATTTGACATTGACTCAACTTAAAATTTCTGAAATCGACCTAGTAACGGCTTAATTACGACTGAACAAATACACCGCCTAATAAGGCCGGCGAACAGAATAAAACGCACTGAAGCGTTACTGCCTCGTGGCTGCCTCGTGACGTGTTAGAAGGGACGGGATTCCCGCGATGTTTGCCCTCGTTATGTAAATCAACACAAGCTTATAGTAAAAGCCCAAAGTTTAACCGTCGATTAAACATACTTAACATCCGCCAAATATTTCAAATTTTCAACAAATCGGTAGTTAAGTTAGTCATTTTGCAAAATATATTTATGAATAATTGAATATGTAAGAAAATGAATGAAACGATGATGTGCGCATTATCCTACACTGTAACAGCGTGCAGCTTGTCTCGCCTCATAATACTGAACGTGAGAACCAGGATTGTTTTTCGGCATACACAATGCTCTCATGTGAACTGTTTCATCTGCGTGGACAGTTGTTTGTTGTTACTGGTAATTATTACTTAAGTAGCACATTGTTATTGGTAATTATGTCCCCCGCAAAGCTTTGCGGGAGACATACTGTTTTCAGTTCCGTCCGAAATTCCGTAATTCCGTAACGCTTTCGTTTCCGGACCATACCTCCAAAACCGTTCAATATTTTTTAACCAAACTTGGTATGTGGTTAGATCTAGTACTGGAGTGGTGCCTTTTGCTATTTTGGTTATTCTGAATTTTTTATGTTTTCTGGTTTCTACGGAAACAATTTGAACTTAGTACATATTGGGGGATGCTTTAGTTTCCGGGCCATTTCTCCAAAACTGTTCAATATTCTTTTACGAAACTTGGTATGTGGTTAGATCTAGTGGTGGAGTGGTGCCTTTTGCTATTTTGGTCATTCTGAATTATATAATTTTCCTGGTTTCCATGGAAACAGTTTGTACTTAGTGCATATTGTGGTAGGGACTGTTTCCGGGCCATATCTAAAAAAGTATTCAATATATTTTTACGAAACTTGGTATGTGGTTAGATCTAGTGGTGGAGTGGTGCCTTTTGCTATTTTGGTCATTCTGAATTATATAATTTTCCTTGTTTCCATGGCAACAGTTTGAACTTAGAACATATGGAGGGAGGACCATTTCCGGGCCATATCTAAAAAACTATTCAATATGATTTTACGAAACTTGGTATGTGGTTAGACCTAGTGGTGGAGTGGTGCCTTTTTCTATTTTAGTTATTCTGATTTTTTTTTCTGGTTTCTTTAGAAACAAGTTGAACTAGGTGTATATGGGGGGTAGGGTCTTTTTCCGTACTTTAACTTAAAAACTATTTAAAATATTTTTACTATACTTGATATGTGGAGTGGTGCCTTTTGCTACTTTGGTTATTCTGAATTGTTATTTTTCTGGTTTCCATGGAAACAATTTGAAATTTGTACATAATGGGGGTAGGGTCACTTTCGGATTAAATGTTAGTGGGGGACATCACAGTGCATCACATGCACATATTTCTAGTTATTACTTAAGTAGCACAGCAGAAAGGATTAATGATATAAAACTAAACTTTTACATTTAAAACAATTTTTTAAAAATGCCTTTGACTTCATTTTGTATCAGGATAAAAAAAATACTTATTTCTTACTTATTTCATTAAGTGGTGGATAAGTCACAATTCTCAATGAAAGGCATGTATTGAATGATGACTGATGTCTTGTTTAAAACATTATTTCAATAGGGCATTGAAAAAATATAGTATGTTTTTGTTTAAACATCATTATTTATACTCACCGTCGATAGTTAACAATATGCCCGATTATCCTAATCTGTCTAATTCCGACAATCCTTACACAGAGTAAAGACAGAGTTATCGCTGCCCTAAACTGTATCCAATACTCACCACCAGGTGGCTAACCCTACGTCATCATTGCTTCTTCTGACGGGCAGAAACAAGCCGATCGAACAGAGGGGAGGCCGGGTGGGAGCTAACGATTGTTAACTATCGACGGTGAGTATAAATAATGATGTTTAAACAAAAACATACTATTATTTAATATACTCTCCTCGATAGTTAACAATATGCCCGAATCCCACAGACGGAGGCGGGTGCGAGAGGCTGAAGCGATAACTTAACTCTATCTTTACAGGTGAGGGCTGGTGACCCACGAGTCGACACTAGAGAGATCCTCGAGGAGGATCCCCCGTCACCCGGAGAGGTTAACCCTGACCCAACCTCGCTATGCGAGGGGGTCCGCAACCAAGGTCGCCAGCTAGCAACAAAAGACAACAGACACACAACTAAAATCAACCTCGGGTTTATTACAAAGATGTAAGAAAAAGAACAAAGTTAACGAGCAGAGGGATGACTCCTGCGCTGAGGAGCCGAAGGAACTCGCTGCTGGGCGTACACCTGTGCGCCCAGACGGTTGATCCCCTCCAAGTCCTCGTTAGAGATATCCCGGAGGTAATGGTTGGCGAACACCAAGCCTGACTTCCAGAAACAGCCAGCCATGATGTCCGCCACCGCCAAGTTGCTGTGGAGAGCCATCGTCGCTGAGATGGCTCTAATCTCATGCGGATTAGATCTCGCTGGGGGATCAAGACCCGCGGCCTTGTAAGCGTCCAACACCGCAGAGCGGAGGTAGACGCTCAGTTGTCTCTTGTCAATCTCCCGGACGCTGGTCTGGGAATGTGGGATAAAGAGTCTCCTCCTCCCTTGACGCAGTGTCCGGGTTTTCTCGGTGTAGATCCGTAAAGCTCATACCGGACAGAGGAGACGGTTCTCCTCGTCCGTTGGATCTACACTCCCGGAAAGGGACGGTAACGAGAAGGTTCTACCCCTCTCGTCCGCGGCTTGGTTCTTACAGATAAACTCAGGTGCCAACCCCAGAGTAGCCGATCCCCCATCTCTCACATCAAAACGCAAGAGGTCCGCCTGGAGAGCATGAAGCTCTGAAATCCTGGCTGCGGACCCCATTGCGACCAAAAAGGCTGTTTTGATGGTGAGACGGAGGATGGTCGTCTCCGTCAACAGCTCGTAGTGGTCCGACCTAAGATGGTTGAGGACCACCGCTAAGTCCCACTCCGGGGCCCTGAGTTTCGTCCGCCCGTCCACGTTCCGGTAGGTCTTCACAAGCTCTTTGAGGACCGAGATGTCTATCTGGGGGTCACGTTTCCTGATAACGGACATTAACGCCGCCAGATTTGTGTTGATAGACGAGGCTTTGAGCTTCCTCGTCTCTCGAAGATAAACTAGGTACTCAGCCACCTGAGGGACCGTGACTGCCTGGATATCGTACCCCTCCTTGGCGCAGAAAATCGCGAAGGCCCCCCACTGCGCATCATAGAGATTTCGAGTGGAGGGCCTCTGGGAAGTCGCCACCGCTTCGGCAACGGATTTGGAAAAACCCGCCCCCGTCAAACCCCTTTGGAGACAAACCAAGCGTGAAGCTGTAGAGCCTGGGGATTCTCGTGAACCCGCCCGCTCGGTCTGCTCGACAGGAGGTCCCACCTCAGAGGGAGGGGAACTGGGTCTTGGTGGCACACCCTTCGGAGGGGAACGTACCAGGCCCTGGCGGGCCACAATGGCGCTATCAACAGTAGTTGAAGTACTTGGGTCTCCTGTATCTTCGCCACCACGAGGTTCAGGATGGCGGGAGGGGGATAGGCCTAGGCAACCATCCCCTCCCATCCTAACGCGAGCGCATCGAGAGCCCACGCGGAGGGGTCCGGTACAGGAGACACGTATGTCGGCAACTGGTGGTTGAGCCGCGTCGCGAAGAGGTCTATGTGAGGCTTGCCAAACCTCAGACACAGACTCTCGAACACTCTCGGATGCAGCATCCACTCCGTGGAAGGAGGTTGATCCGGGCGAGACAAGGCGTCCGCGAGGACGTTCTTGGCTCCCGGGATGTGCACTGCGCGGAGAGAGAGTCCGAGACTGTCTACTAGGCAAAACAGCTCCATCACCAGTTGCAGGAGCGAGTCTGATTTGGTCGAGCCTTGTTTGTTGATGGTCCAGGCCGCCGCTGAGCTGTCCGTGTGCACACACAGGATCTGCCCCCGCAGGCGATCTGACCAATGGTCGATAGCTAGACGAATTGCGTCCAGCTCTAACACGTTGATGTGGCGTCTCACTTGAATTGCGGACCACACCCCCGCTGTCTGTTCTACATCGAGATGGGCTCCCACCCTTGGGTGGAGGCGTCCACAAACAGGTGACATGTTGCTGGCGGTTCCCTGAGGGGAACCCCCACCAACACGTTGGGCTCCTCACATCAACGTGTTAGAGCTGGACGCAATTCGTCTAGCTATCGACCATTGGTCAGATCGCCTGCGGGGGCAGATCCTGTGTGTGCACTTGAATTGCGGACCACACCCCCGCTGTCTGTTCTACATCGAGATGGGCTCCCACCCTTGGGTGGAGGCGTCCACAAACAGGTGACATGTTGCTGGCGGTTCCCTGAGGGGAACCCCCACCAACACGTTGGGCTCCTGCTGCCACCAGGAGAGGTGATGTCTGAGCTCTGGAGGAATGGGGAAGACATGATGACACGCCTTCTCCCTGACATGCACGTTCACGAAGATCTGCAGGGGCCTGAGTTGTAACCTTCCTCTTCGAGTGAAGTGTTGGGTCGAACTCAAGAACCCTAGCAGCCTCTGCCACTTGCGCAGCGACAAAGGCCCCCGGAGCGCTAGCTCCAGGAGATCTCGGTAACGTTCCATCCGTTCTGTGGTCACGAAGGCCTTGTTAATCACGGTGTCCAGGCGGGCGCCCAGAAACACCAGAGACGTCGACGGCAGCAGGTCTGACTTGTCGAGATTGACCCACCCCAGCCGCCTGAACAACGCTATCACAAAGTCCCGTTGAGCCTCCAGAACAGATGGGGATCTGTTGTGACTGAACCCGTCGTCCAAGTACATCGCGAACTGTACGTCCACTGTGTGGAGGTATTGGACGATGAGCTGGGTCACGCGCGTGAACAGCCACGGAGCCGACGAGATCCCGAACGGAAGGACGTTCCACTGGAAGTGGCGGCCTGCTAGGACGAATCGGAGGTACCTGCGGTCCCCAAGGAAAATGGGGATGTGCAGATACGCGTCCTGCGGGTCGAGGGATATCATCGAGTCCGAGGGCTCCAGTAATCGCATTACTGACGGTACTGTCAAGAGCCGAAAATATGGCGGCGGATCTAGGAAGGAGTGGTTGAACTCTTTCATGTCGTGGATCAGCCGCCACTTTTTCGGGTCTCGCTTCGGCCGGATGAAGACCGGAGAGTAGAAGCCAGGGGTGAGATCTTGGAGTGGGAGTTCCTCCACCACCCGCTTGGAAACAAGAGTCTCCACCTGCTCCAGAGTCAGCGCGAGACGATCGGGCTCCAGCGGGCGCTCTGTAGGCGAACAGGTCAGCGGGGGGCGGCGTGACACGGGGATACGAAACCCCCGCTCCAAGATCTTGCAAACGAACGGGTCCAGGCCCAACTGTCTCCAGTTGGGCGCGAAGAGAGAAAGTCGGCCTCCAACTGGCGCGTCCAGCGCCGGGACCAGCTGAGGCGGTAGGTCTGGAGGTACCCAGTCATTGCTTCTTTGGAGTACCTCCGTAGGCCCGTCCCTTGGGACGCAGATTCCCTTTCTTGGGAGGGCGCTTGGGAGAGGGGCCAGCATTGAAGTCGCGACTTCTGTCCTGCCGACCCCTCCCGTGAAAGGACACTCCTCCTGTCTTGTTGGAGAAGGAAGGACCCCCTCCACCTTTCTTCTTCGGAGTCGTTGGCTGGGAGGAGACTCTACCCCCGCCGGCGGCCAGTCTGTTAGTCAACTCTTGTTGTTGACTTTCCTGCCGCTGACGGAGGGCCTCCGCGACTTGCCCGTCAAAAAGAGTAGAGGAGGTACCAGGAGCGGATCTAAGTCTGTTGCGGAGCTCCGCCGGAAGGTTCGTCCGCGCCAGGAATCCATCCCGCCTAAGGTTTGTCACCCCGGCTGAAATGCGGGAGGCAGACAACACCATCTGCGCAAGATTCCCGGCCACGGAGCCAAATCCGCGATAGAGTGCCTTAGCTCCTTTCTCCATGCCCGCCTCGTTTGCGAAAGCTGCCATCGCCTGGCAGGCGTGCGCCACGTGGTTGGCTAGTCCCAAGATGCTCCTCGCTTCCTTATCCAGGTGAGACAAGTGAGCATCGGACACCTGGTGAGGTATGGCGGGGGCCGCCACCCGGCGGATGTCGTCATCCAAGGCGGGGGGAGAAAGAGGCAGAGGACAGCGATGCACGGGGAGACCAGACCGGGCCTTGTCCGATAGCACAAGGGGGGGCAAGAGACGACCCGGCGCTGCCGCCGCAACGTTGGAGTCGAAATCCTTGCCCGCCGCCTGCAGGAGTCTGTGAGTCGGAAGCGCGAGTGGGGGAGTCAGGATCCCACCGCCAGACGCTCCCTCCTCCTGCTCTCAGTCGGGAGTTGGGGAAGAGTCAATGTCCGAGGGGGTGGCGCCAGGAGACACGACCACCACTCTCCTCCTCTTAGGAGTGAACGGCGCCTCAGGGGAAGGTGGAATAGAATTCCTCCCCTCCTCGTCCCTGGGCACAACACGGTCCCTCGTGTCAAACATCGAAACGACCAGATTCCTCACTGAGGACATGATGTCGTCCGTCAGCTTCTTCTGGTCGAAGGCAGGGGTAGAGGATCTCGATCTCTTCCTCTTCTTGTGCTTCCTCTTCTTCCCGCCGGCCCGCCATGAGCTCGGGGAAGAGGTAAAGTCAGGGGAGGACCTCCGAGCAGGAGATCGCTCAACCCCGCTAGAGGGAGGAGAGACGACAGGCGCATCCTCAACAGGCGACAGGATCCTATCGGAGCCGCCGCCAGCCTCTGGAAGATCGAACTCCGCGGTATCCTCTGAGATAATGAGGTCGGAGCCCTGGGAAGGGTTATCCGACGCCCTGGAGGCGGTGGCCGAGGAGGCGGCAGAAGGCCGCCTGGAGGACCTGTGCTTCTGCTGAGACTCTGATTTTTTCACCGCGGCGCGGTACTCTCTGTGTTCAGCAGGAGAAAGATGTTCGCATTCTCTGCACCTGTCCGACTCGGCGCAGAGGTTCCGACACAGGCGGCAGAGCGAGTGAGGGTCGAAGCACGCCGACTTCCTGGACCCACACCCTCCACAAAACCCTGCGAAGGGATTGGACATAACCCCCCACGAGACGAGAGAGGCGAACGGACGCGTCCCACGGGAAGGCGCCCGAAGCGCAGGCGACAGCGCTAGCGCAAGCGACAGCGCTGGCGAAGCGGTAGAGCGCCTGCCGCCGACACAACACTGAGGCGCACACCGCCTGAAGCGGTAAGGCAAGCGGTAGGCGGCAAGCGCTAGCGGTAGGCGGTAGAGCGCCTGAAGCGCAAGCGACCAGCCTAGCGAGAGCGGTAGAGCGCCTGACGCACCAGGCGGCAGGCGGCAGGCGGCAGGCGCCACTAAACCAAAGCGCTACACGCGACACACCGCCTGAAGCGGTAAGGCAAGCGCAGGCGGCAGGCGCTACCGAAGGCAAGCGCAAGCAAGGCGAGGCGGTAGACGGGAGGTCTACCTACGAGTCAGCCGAGAGAGAGGGCTGGCCCTGCACGAAAAGCACGTGCAGCTCGAACAGCTGAAATTGGCAACAGTAGACCGAGTCAACTGCCGACAAAAACAGCCACAACAACAGCGATAAGGAGGACTAACTTCGCAAGGAAGCACACCACAGCCCGACACAGATCGCAAACAAATAAGCAAGCTAGATAACCAAGAGAAGGTCGAAATTGCAGAGACTATCAAAAACACAAGTGCTCTTGATGGCCGACAGAAAAGCAATGATGACGTAGGGTTAGCCACCTGGTGGTGAGTATTGGATACAGTTAAGGGCAGCGATAACTCTGTCTTTACTCTGTGTAAGGATTGTCGGAATTAGACAGATTAGGATAATCGGGCATATTGTTAACTATCGAGGAGAGTATATTAAATAATATATATATAATTTCAATGTCAATTATAATGTTTTCACCCTGATACATAGAGATGATATTTTTCACAACAATACCCGATACATGGCCCAACAGAATGAAGATTTATTAAATGAATCTTACCCAAAATGATTCTTTACCTTTATCGGATAGAGGAAAAACAGTATTCCAAATTTCAACAGGTTATAATTTATCAATCGGAGAAAAACAGGATGTTAAGGTATACAATTGCTATTTGATTTTACCTAATTAGCTGATGTCATAAACTAGCCAGGTGTTGAAATGGGCATTATATAACCAATCTGCTATAGCTATCATTTAAGAGCTTTTAATTAGGAACCAGACAGGAATATGGTAGATAGTAAAGTAATTGTGTAATAAGTGAATATCTGATCTAAAGAAAGTATATAACACCTGCAGACCAATGTCATTGTTTATTCAACATTTTTACACAAAGCTCAAATGTAACTGTGAGCATTGTAAATTCGGATTATTGCCATAAATCAGCCAAAAACTTTGTGCTTTGTTTAATATTTTACTAATCAGAAAAGGATTTTTTCTCTGCATGCCCAACTGTTCATTCAGTGAAAATGCAAGTTGAAACAAAAAATCGGTGTAGTGATCGGAACACGTGAGTTCGATGTAGATTGTCACATTGCTCTCTTTGACCTAACGGGTCAATGGAATGATCAATGTGATGGAAATTTGTTTACGGAGACTTAATCAGGAGATAATCTTTGACAGTTGACAGTAACACAATGGTATGACATACTGTTAATAGCTTGTAAAAAGCAGTATTACGGTTTCGCCTATCCTTTTTCATATAAGCAGCCGAACGCTTCACCTTCTGCCACGTCATTTCCGGTATCCCCTTCCCGTGGCCTCTCAGCCTCGTTTTGGTTTGTCGCTGGACGGTGACAAGCAGACGCCTTGTTACGCATTGTTTACTTAGCTGTAGTTTCATTGAGAAACTGTGTATCGTTGCTGTTTTGGCTTAATATTTATGTTATATAGTTATTTGACCAATATCTTAAGAAAAATATATTTAGAAAAGGTTAAATAGCGTCTCTTTAAATAAAGAATTAATTTTGTATTTCAATTATTTAACTTTAAGCAGAAATGCATTTAACATTAAAGGGGGTCTGCAATCTTGAATTTTTAACTTCCAGAGTTTTATTAGCAGGGCCCCGAAAGAGTAAAAAAATGCTCGGTAGGGACCAAATCGTTTGGTTACGAACCGCTTACAGCAGAAAGCCAGTACCAAGTTTGTGTTATGTGACAGCCCTTACCCGTCTGGATGCTCTTCTCAAAGATGGTCAATAAGTTTTTACGAGCTAGGTTGCAGGAGCTAGGTTGCAGACCCCCTTTAAGTAGTCAACAACAGGATTGCAAAATTTGGTCAGTTTTAGTGATCAAGCTGAATTAGTTTCAGGACCACTTGAAGGCAAGACCTCATTTATGCCTACAATGCTATTTAAGATAGCTGTAGCAACGACGCTTCAAGCAGAACTTTGGGGCGTTTTTTAAAATGCAGCTACTGGTACAAAGGTGAGGAATTAGAATGCATTAATTCTTATAAATATTTAGGAGTATTTTTCAGTAATACTTTATCTTGGTCAATGCATATTAAGTACGCTTGTCTGCAAGCACAAACGGTAATGATTGGTATCTTTAAACAGTTACGTGTACTTGGAAACATAAATATAAATTCTTATTTTAAAATATTTGATGCTAAAATTCAGCCAATATTGACGTATGGAGCTGAAATCTGGGGCTTAAATTATTACAACGACATTGAAAGAGTGCATTTGAAAGCATGTAAAAGATTTCTAGGTGTTACGTCTAGGTGTAGTACGACGAATGCAATGGTGTATGGAGAATGTGGTAGATACCCGATACAGTTGTTTTCAAAAATCAAAGTGATAAAGTATTGGTTAAAGTTACTGAAGATGCCTCCATATAGATTACCAAAGAAATGTTACAATATGATGATGTTATATGATAAGACTGGATACACAAATTGGGTTACTTCTGTAAGAAAATTCTTGTTTTCAAAAGGTTTTGGTTTTGTGTGGTTAGACCAGAATGTTGATTCGAATGATAAATTTATTTTTCAATTAACAAGACGATTAAAAGATATATATTTCACTTTCCAGTAAATGTTTGTACTATAAGATGTTTAAATGAACTCTGGAATCTGAAACCTATTTTTCATGTATTAATGTAAAGAAATTTAGGGTAGCATTAACTAGAATAAGATGTTCTTCGCATGATCTATTCATCGAAAGTGGAAGATTCAAATCAATCCTAAGGGACACTAGAATTTGCAAATTATGTAATTTGATCCAAATAGAAGATGAATATCACTTCGTTTTAATTTGCCCTGTTTATAATTCCCTGAGAAAGTTGTATATCAAATCTTATTATTCTGTATATCCAAACCTTTTTAAATTTGCAGAATTGTTAAATAACAAAAACTGTACAGTTATCCAAAACCTGTCCATGTTTGTGTATTATGCGATGTTATTTCGATCAGAATATATCTCAAACCACAGTATAAGTTACACATAAATTTTGTTATATGCTTGTACAGGACTTGTGCGTGTAAATATTATTATATAAATGTATCGTACTACAGGCCTGTGGCCTTTCAGTACCGGAAATAAATTGAATTGAATGCTCTGTTGTTGATGAGGTACGATTTTGTCAATTGTACCTATATCAAATGCATTCAAAACGAAAGTAGATTTGACAACATTTAACGATCCGTAACTCAATGTTATTGCATATATCTAATTTTACTTTGACGTTTCCTATATTATATGTTCTTTTGACTTTCTAATGATATATAGAAAAATGATTTCTCTTTATTGGTTTATCAGCTACGATATTTTAAACATAACCACCAAAACACGACATGTTCAAAATGCAAAGTTTGACCCTTCCTTGTGACCGAAAGTGACTGTTCGCGAGCGATTTTAATCTTTTTTGCCAATGTCTAACTCTAATGCAAAAATCATAAAATTCTATGGTCTGGTTTTTGAGTTATATGCCCTTGAAGTTTTTTAAATTTTGGTCAACTTTGAAAGGTCACAGCAAGAAAAGTATTAACGTTAGGACTTTCTAGAACGCAAATTAAGAACTACAATGCTACACTGAGTATACATTTCAGCTCTCTAGTGCAAGTAATTTCATTTGGAAAGGTAAACCTGATAAAATCAAACGGAAAATAATAACTAGAAACTACGAGGAGGGTGGGATTAGAGTTCCAGATATAACAAATACAATCATTTCGCAAAACAATAAGTTGGGTTAAAAGGCTCTTCAATTCAATAACTCAAAATTAAAAAACCGTTTTATACTAACGTATCACCAATATGCTTTTTATCAATACACTGAATCATCCCTCATTGAGCAAGTTTGTACCCAGAGAACAAACGATTTTTGGAAAGACGCTTTTAAGGCATGTGGATGCTTTAACAAACAAAAGGGGATTACCATAAATATTTATTCTGATATCTTATCTCAACCAAAATGGAATACTGACAACGTTAGAATAAACAACAAGTCATTAAATTATAAGAATATGTCAAAATCCGGTATTTACCTGATAAATGATATAATCAAAAGTGACAGTAAATTTCTAAATTACCTAGAAATAACTGGAATATACAAATGCAAGACAAATTTTTTAGAAAATGCTGGCATTATCCAGGCACTATGACAGTATGCAAGTAAAGAAAAAAGTGGGAACTAGTTCTTAAATGTTCAATTAATGAAAGCGATAGAATAACATACATGAGATACCCTTCATGTCTAATCTAAATTCTACACACAAATGGTTCCAATATTCCATACTTCATAGAATTCTGCCGACAAATGATCTTTGCAAAAGATGAAATAAAAAGATGAAAATAAATACAGTTTTTGGAACAAAGAGAAATAGACCAAAAATCCGCTATTTTTCGATTGTCCAATTGTTAAAAACTTATGAAACAAAGTTAAAGAATGGATAGAGACATACACTGAAGCGAACATAAAGTTATCCAAACGAAACATTTGTCTTGGATACCACGAGTACAGAAACAGGGTATTGAACATGATAATCATAACTGTGAAATACATCATTTTCAAAACAAAGCAAAATGGTCTGAAACCAAACTTCACATACATTCAAAATGATCTGTAGAAAACATATAACATTGACAAATATAACTGTTATTCGACTTTAAAAATATAGGCACATCTGTGTATATGTACTGAAATAATTTACTTCAGCAATCAGTCAACTTGGTAAGTAAGTACTGGCAAGAGAGGGTTCCATTTACGATTAAAATTGTCTAAGTCGTTATTCTTCTTTGAAATATATTTTCAAAAAAAATATTTGTTTCAGAGTTATAAAATATAAGTTAAGTTTGGGAATTTTATATTTTATACTGCATAAGTGAATATGTCTCTTTGCAGAGATAATGATATGGTTCAGTAGTCTATTTTGATATAGGCTACCAAACCAGACCATATATTAGGATAACATAATGTGGGAATATAATAAATTATTGTTAAGCCAAATTTGTTCATCATTCCAAAAAGTTTGGGTCACCTGACATGCCCAGTACACAAGACAAAGGTTTTCATTTTCATCACGACAAAAACAACACAAACTATTATCAACCTTTTTCATTTTAAGCAACTCATTTTTAGCAGCCCCGTCTAAGGCTGCTATCAGTTTTTTGTGAAGTTTCCATCGCCGCCGCCGCACTCGTACTACTAGCTATAACTTTTTTCCACTAACCTTTCCAGAACTCTTATTCATACCCAACTACTCATACCTCGGGGGAACGATTTTGACACGTTCACTTTCAAGGTCAAAGGTCAAGGTCACGAGATATGTATTCACTCTAAGAAATCCTTGTAAACGCGATAACTTGAAAAGTTTTTGTGCTATGAAGCTCTAACTTGGTATATATCGTCCTTGGAAAAGTAAAAAAAATTGAAAAGGTTTTGGCTACAATCCGGTCAAGGTCACAGCAAGGTCATGACGTAAACATGTCTTAGCGAAAATGCTTTATTTTAACTATGAACACTTTTAATCAATACATGATTGTTATACTCAATAAAAAGTGTTCAATGATTGTGTGACCTTGAAGGTCAAAGGTCAAGGTCATGAGATATGAGTTATTACAAAATGCACTAAATTTGGGTATAACTTTATCCCATTTAGCTTTTCAGAACTCATGAACATGTCTAAATGTTAATACTTCCAGGGAATCATTATGACAGGTTCACTTTCAAGTTCAAAGGTCAAGGTCACGAGTTATAAAATCACCGCAAAATTCTTTGTTAACACGGTAACTTGAAAAGTTTTTGTGCTATGAAGCTCTAACTTGGTATATATCATCCTTGGAATAGTAAAACATTTTGAAAAGGTTTCGGCTACAATCCGTCAAAGGTCAAGGTCACAGCAAGGTCATGACTTAAGCATGGTTTAGCGAAAATGCTTAATTTTAACTATGATCACTTTTAATCAATACATGATTGTTATACTCAATAAAAAGTGTTCAATGATTGTGTGACATTGAAGGTCAAATGTCAAGGTCATGAGATATGAGTAATTGCAATTCCTTGTAAACACAATAACTTGAAAAGTTTTTGTGCTATGAAGTTTAGATTTTGTATATATTATCTCTTGAGAAGTACAAAATTTTCAAAAAGTTTTGGGTACGAACTGTCGAAGGTCAAGGTCACAGCAATGTCAACATATATGGAGAAAATGGATTAATTTAATTTTTAACACTTTATTTCATTACAATAATGTTATACTCAATGAAATGTGTTCATTGATTGTGTGACCTTGAGTGTCAAAGGTCAAGGTCACGAGAAAATTCCCAATTTGGTGAGGCCTGTAAAAGGCGGAACAGGGTAAGGCGAAACCCCAAGTTCCGGGGCTGCTCTGCTTTTGCGGTATCCCGCAAACGCTAATCTAGTTGTATAGATAATACCATGTAAAAATTTGTATTGGAAGTCTATTAGTTTTATATCTTTTAACTCCTTTTTGTATACTGTAAATATATTTTTCCAACCAAAGTCAATTTCAGGGAAAATATTTTGCCATTATCATACATTTTTGGCTGTTTTGCATTTGAAATGAGTTGGTCATTATAAATCCTGCAGCCTTTTGATCTTTTCAATAGATTCATCTGACAAAGGTTCATATTTAAATTCCTGATAGGGCTAGAATGGCAATGTCTAATAGTGTTATTCCATGATTCAGGTAATAAATGTGATAAATATTCCAGATCTAAAAAAGACCTTTGATACAGAATTTTTCTTTTAAGGATTCTATTGATAGTAGTCCATTTTCATCACATAAGTCTCTGATATTTATGATTCCTTTCTCTGCCAAATGCTTTATAAAGTGTTTTGGGTTTTTGAAATTGTGGTTGAACCACAGCGGTTGAGTCAAAATTTCATCAGTGTTGTCTGGGTCCACATCATGCTGCTGGTGCAAAAGTTTCCATGCTTTTAGAACATCATGCCAAAAGGGGTTTTGAATTTTCAAAAATATTTGAGAATTTGCTCCAAATCTGAATATAGATTCTAAAGGTATTTTACATGGGTTGTTCTTATCATTTTTCCTAAAGTAAGATCTTAAGAGAGATAATTTTAAGGCATTAATAAATCCATTTGTATCAAACATTCTCAATCCTCCTTCTTCAAATTTGTTTTTCATTACACTTCTTTTAATTTTATCATTTTTATCATTCCAAATTAATTTGAGGTGTTTTGAGGTTTAATTTAAAGAAGTGATAAAATCTGCTGGTGGATTTGGCAAAGAATTGAAAATATGAACTAACTTGGAGATTTCTCACGTTTTTATTACTGTTATTTTACCGATAAGAGTTAAGTTTCTTTTTCTCCAAGATGCTAAGAGTCTATTAATTTCTTCCAATTTCTTCCTGGTGTTAATTACCCACAAGTCTTCAAGATCTGGTGTAAACTTAATACCAAGAACATCAAATTCACTAGTGGCCCATTCAAAATTAAGGTCATGGCAAACTTTGTCACTAACATTAGCTTTGGATCCAATCCAAATTGCTTTGGATTTGTCTAAATTTCAAACCTGACATCTTATAAAATGTGTTAATTGTGTCAATAGCAGCATACAGAGTCTTTTCAGTTCCATCAAGAACTAGTTCAATATCATCAGCATATTGATCTAATTTATATTCAGTGTCATCAATGACAATCCCTTTGATGTCTTCATTATTTCTAATTATACAACCAAGAATCTCAGCTACAAAAAGAAACAAATATGGTGATAATGGGTCTCCTTGTCTACATCCCATTTCATTAGCAAAAAAGTCAGAAAAATTACCATGTTAAATGACACAAGATGTAATATCATAAGTTAATATATTTATCCATCTTATAATTTCAGGGCCAAAATCAAATTTGTGTAAAACTAGATCGATAATGTAATCTTTAGAGACAGTGTCAAATGCTTTTTCAAAATCAATCAATATTAGCAGTCCAGGAATGTTTTGTTTTTTGTTTCAAACATTATGTCATATAGTAACCTTGTGTTTTCACTGATAGTCGTGCCTGGTATAAAACCGGTTTGATTAGAATAAATGAGTCCATCTAAAGTAGTTTTTAATCTTTGTGCAATACAAGAGCTGATAATCTTATAAACAGCATTAAGTAGAGTGATAGGCCTCCAGGTTTTAAGTAATGTTCTATCTTTGCTAGATTTTTGGATGCAGGTGACGCCTCTCTTCATATTAAGAGACATTTCATTCCTCTCTGATACATCTTTAACAAATCTATAAATCCATACTTTTATTTCTTTCCCATAAAAATTAAAGAAATCAACAGAAAAACCATCAATCCCTGGGCTTTTGTTATTTTTCATTTTGTAAACAGAAGTGCTAATTTCTTCAATACTGATTTCTCTTTCAAGATTGTCTTTTAATTTCTTATCTAAAGTTGGAGTCTTAATTTCTTTTAAGTAATCTTCTTCTCTATATTGATCACGAGAAGAATATAGATTTTCATAAAAGACCTTAATTTCATTAAGAATTGATTTACTATCTGTTATTTTTTTGTTGTCATTAGTTTTTAACTTATTGATAGATTTTTTGGAGAAATTTCTATTTTCTAGATTACAAACATATCTTGAAGGGTTTTCACCTTCTTCGTACCAAAAAATTGGGCTTCGAATTTGAATCCCTTTCATCTCCTCATTTTGTATTTCTTCCATTTCTTTCTTATATTTAGAAAGCTCATTTAGTAATTTTTCGTCAATATTCTGAAAGTTAATTCTGATATTATCTTCAACCTGTTTTATTTTTTGTTCTAGTTCATCTGTATTTTTTTGCCTTTTGCTTTTTAATGTAGGGAGAGAATATATAGTCTTTTCCCTAATATTCATTAATAATACCTCTAAAAATAAATAATAAGAAATTGTAAGATCAACATTTTCAATATTTTTGTTGTCATCTACCGCTTCTGTTGAATATTCCTTAATAGTATCCTGTTATACAGTTCTGACTAAATCACCATATTCAGGGTTTAGCAGTAAAGAGGCATTAAACTTCCAGTAACCATGTCCTCTTTCTTGATTAATAGTATTTGAAAAGGTTAATGATATTGCTGAGTGATCTCTTTTGTAACCTGGGAAAATGTCTGAATCCAAAGTAATATCAAATATGTCTTCCGATACAATAAAGAAATCAAGTCTAGCTTGATGTCTTAGATTTTTCTTCCACCAGGTGTATTTTCTTGTTTTATCAGTAAGTTTTCTCTTAATATCAATAAGATTGTAATTTTCAATAAATTCCAATACTGTAATTCTTGATTTTGGATTATTAACATGTCTAAAATTCTCGAGATCAATTATTGGGTCTAGCACTAAGTTCCAGTCTCCAACTATTGCCAATGAGTCATTCTCAAATTTTAAAATATTTTCAAATAGATTTATATATAATTGAGGTGTATCATTATTGGGACCATACAGATTGCTTAAGGTCATTGTTTATCTTCTATTGAAATATCCAAAATATTGAAATTACCATTGTCATCAATAATGGTTCTATGTATTGTAAGATCATTGTCATTGTTAAAAAGTATGACAACTCTTCTTGAGTTTGATTTATAGGGCGCTATGATTGATTGCAAGCCCATTTCATTTCTCATGGTATCAGTAGTAGTTTCATCTATGTGAATATCTTGCAAACATAGTATAGAACATGATTTCTTTCTATAGATGTTCATTATTTCCTTTCTTTTGGATTTATTTGCAAGTCTCTGCAATTAACATAAATTATTTTGATCTTTCTGACATTACCCATTGTGAATTAAGAAATATTTCTTAAACATTACAAGAATAAATAAGACCAGTAAAATCTGACAAGGGGATATCAGAGTAAACTGAGTTGAGTTGGTGTATAACATTAATAATGCATCTGTCTTTTAACTGCTTGTTTTCTTTTGGGTAATAGTACTGTAATCTGATTGGAACCATTTTTTCTTGTTAATGAAAAGTAAATAAGAAAAAGAAGATGCTAAAACAACAGAACGAGCAAATCATGCTCCTTACCTACGAAACATCTTGTTCGACTTGCAACTACTCAAAATAAATGAAATTCTGGTCATCCTGCCATTTACTTTTCAAACACTAATTACTTCTTCTTTATATGTCTTTGTGACCGTTGTAATTGGAAACTTAATATAACCTCTGAATATTTGTACAATGTATGTGTGCAAAATTCGCCTATATGTTTATGTTGCTATGTAAAATGTAACCTTCTATGTAACTTGAACTTAAATGTGCATGTACCCACAAAGAAATAAAATAAAATAAATATCCCCTGACATCCCTTGTAAGGAAAATGTTCCCCGTGCCAAGCAAGCAATGTTCATATTCCTCCGAAACCAAAGCATAAGGACGCAAATTCCGACAAGAAATCAGCATTGATAAGGTAAACAAACTAACTAGTCAAACCTAATTAGCACGCACAGGTCACAGCGAACCAGCAGTAGTCGAATCATTATCAGCTGATATTATGCACGTGCTTCTTGACTCAGCACGTGAAACGTTTGGTGTAAGACGAACTCCCCCACATCGAACTTTTAAATTAAAATATCTTTATAAGATAAATAAACCCTGTTTGGACCTGAGTGTAAAATAATGAGTAAAAAAATTTGCAAGGCGAAAACCTATTTCAAGAAAACAAAGTCTGAAATGCATAAGATTGAACTTCGACACATATACAAAGCCTATAAGCAATGTATGAACAAATTTATGAAAAGTCATAGAAATCACTTACATGAATCCTGCAGAAAGAAAAACAATCACTCACCAAAAGACTTTTAGAAAATGCTTAACACAAATACTCGATATAACAACTCTGTTAAACCTAACGTTGAGACGTTCTTTAACTATTACATTGATTTGAATGAGAACAATCAAGAAGATGACAATCCTTCTGATAAATGCGCTGAAACTGTCAACTACGATACTTCTATAGTAAATGCTGATATCACAAAAGATGAAATTACTAAGGTTATTAAATTGTTTAGGAGGAACAAAGCTGCAGATCTAGATCTGATTGAAAATGATTATTTGATTGATTTGACTGATATTCTACTCCCTTTCTTGAACAATATTTTAATTTAATACTAAGCTCCCGGAAGTTACAAGATGAATGGTTTAATGGTGTCATAAAGCCTATTTACAAGGGTAAAGGGGGCCGTAAGGATCCACACTTCTTCGCAGGGATCATATTATTGTGATAATTATAATTTCAAACATATCATATCTAGGGAAACACCATAATATAACATATACAATTTCTCAAAATAGACATCATATCACAGAAAATCAGAAAAGCAACCCCAGAAAATCAAACAATAGAATATAAAATCAATACACAATAGTTCATACATTGTTGTTTCTGAGACACATACCATGATAAATAAATGTTGACAACTTACGCTTAAGAACAGTATTGTCAGTACTTAACAGCAAAGAAAAGTTCAACCAATTTGGAGGAAAATGATAGTATTAGGGAATATAGTTTATTCAAAGGTAAAAAATAAAAAAATGGTATTCGTCTTCAACATAATTAAGATACCTCCTTACTGTATGACCTGACCTAGAGGTCATGTGATATGCGCACGCAGTCTATGACGTCATTAGCACGCTGTCTTCCGACGTGTAAGCACGCGGTTTTAACACGCTAAGAATAGCGGTGATACCCTGACTTCTCTTAGAGAAGAAATGCAAATATTGCACAAAAACTTTTTGGAAGAACTTCAGAAAGCAATTATAGAGTCTCTTAAATCACATACTGTGAGCAACAATAACGTCACTATTGAGACGTTTTCTGGAAGCGCAAACCGGAAACGCCGCCATTGCTCAAATTCGTTTTATGACATCGACGCCATTGATTCGGAAGCAGAATTTCTGTGTTCTCAAAACATTCCCCGTGACAGAAATACCAATGAAAACAGTGAAATAGACATCATCAGTGAAATTAAAGAACTTTTAAGTTGTGATGTGGACGTCCAAACTGACAATACTTCTAGTGAGACGGGGGCAAGCCTCTACGATGAGTTCGAAGAAAGTCTTAAACTGGAGTACACAGTATCGGACATAGTTGAACATGACATGTCTCCAAAACTTTCAGGGATTGTCAACAACCTTTTCACAAGTAAGATGCCAAAGGATAAACTGGGCCAGATCATGGACAAATATCCAAGGACTGGAAATGTTGACCTGTGTGTTCCGAAAGTAAACAAAGAGATTTGGGGGAAGATTAAACCCGGTACGAGATCAAGAGATATTAAGGCACAAAGGTTAGTGGATAAAATGTCCAAGTGTGCGTTTCATTGCTAAATCTGACAGAAGAACTGTTTCAAAAGAAGAAAACCAAAGAAAAAACTCGAGACTATTTAAATGGCATTAGACTCCATTTCACTTCTTCGTAATGCCATTCAAGACGCTAACCAAAAACGTAGGGACTCTCTTAAACCTGGCCTGAACTTTAGGTACAAACAATTGTGCAATGAAAGTCAGAATGACATTGGTCCAGGGAAACTACTATTTGGGGAGGATCTGAACGAACGTGTAAAAGACATACATGAAACCAACAAGGTTGGTCTCAATGTAACTACTACTGGTTACCAAGGTAATGCATTTCATGGTTTCAAGGGGAATTCTAGGTTTGCAAACAAAGAGAAAGGCTTCCCAAACTACAAGAGACCGCCTTTTCAGACAGGAACAGTTCCGAGGAAAGGATCCAACAGCGGCAAGTGGAAGAGAAGTCCACAGGACCAGAAATAGATATTTCGGTGAGTAAGCTCCCTGATACTCATTTGTTGGTTTCGAAACATTTCCTGCTTAACTTAGAAACCCTATTACCAAAACTGGTTAAACAATTTGAGGCAGGAAAATTGATACAACATTTAGAATTTTGGAAATCCCTGACTGCAGATGTTAATATATTAAGTGCAATTTGTGGTGTGGCAGTCAAATTCACTGAGACTTCAAGTCAATCGGTATTACCAATACCTTGCAGATCTGAAGAGAAATCTAATCACATCACAAAAGAGGTCAACAAACTGTTAGAAAGGAAAGTAATAGAACATTCTAGTCATGAATTAGGCCAATATGTTTCAAACATTTTCACGAGAGACAAGCGAGATAACTCTCTTAGAATAATTCTTGACCTGAACGAATTAAACAATGATATAGTATACAAGCACTTTAAGATGGATTCCCTGCAGAATGCTATTAACCTGATGTCACCAAATTGTTTTATGGCATCCATTGACTGGGAATAAGCTTACTTTTCAGTGCCAGTTAAAATATCTGACAGGATTATCGGAAATTTATTTGGGATAACAAGTTGTTTCAATGTACCTGCCTCCCAAATGGCTTAACTTCAGCCCCAAGGCATTTTACCAAGATCAATCAAGTTCTCTTCTCTGCACTGAGAAAACTCGGGCATATGAACACATCCTTTATTGATGATTGTCTTTTGATAGGAGATTTTCTACAGGACTGTAGAGAGAATGTAATGGATACTATTAACTATTCCATTAATGCAGGTTTTACGGTTCATCCAGAAAAATCTGTTTTAGAACCAAAATAGTCAATTGTTTATCTTGGTTTCATTCTGGATTCAGTTAGCATGACTGTGAAAATGACAGAAGAAAAAGCTCTTAAGGTAAAAAAGGCCTGTAAAAAAGTATTAGTGAAAGATAAGATTACTACCAGCAACTAGCAGACGTTGGGGGACTCATGGCGGCTTCTTACCCTGCAGTACCCTTGGCAAAATTGTATTATAGGAGATGTGACAATTTCAAAATTCATGCTTTGAAATATTATCAGGAAATATTATTATGAGGCTAAAATTACCCTACCAACATCTTGTAAAGATGATCTCACATGGTGGATTATAATTAAAAATATTGGCAACTCTGAGAAACCTATAAACATATAAACACAAGTTCACCCTCCATTACTCTTGAATCTGATGCTTCGAAAAAAGGTTGGGGGTTGGGGGATGTAGTGGTCTAGAGACAGGAAGTTGTTGGTCCCCTGAGGAATGCAATAGACATATCAATGAGTTGAAACTATAAGCAGCAAAATTTACACAGGAACCCGATAACGTAAATAAAATGTAGGTAAAACGTGGGTAAGAAAGACCCGTCCCCTCTATGAAATAGAGTAAAGGAATAAAGGCATCCATCTTGCCGATCTCGACTCGCTTCTGACTTAAGTCAAAATTATCGCTTCAAATTGGTTACATCTCGTACACATACACAAGAACCTCTCAGTTATACATTTCTTCGCAAAACTTGGCTTATTGCTTTGGGGTCCAGAGACCCCAAAGTTATGTAACATTTGATATTGAAAACTAATGGCAGAAGTTTCTCTATATATTACTCTTGGAAACTCCAAAGAGAAGTTTCAGCCAATGATATTTGTTTTAAGCATATCCTGTTATTTTGAACGACCAATTGACAGAGCTGTAGCAAATTTATACCCACGTGACCATGTGGGTGGTACGAAATAATTGGCAAGCTTTAATTTGGAAACTGATTATTATGATAATGTAATGATATAAAATATATCGTAAATTTTCAAAAATATATGGATAAGCGTTTACACCCTTAATAAATATCAATTTTGCATATGCATGTGAGTTGTTTTGTAGTTATTCAGTGTATTTTTCGGCATTCCACATTCGGAAACGACATTCCATTTTTGTATCAACTAGGAATTCGGTTCCTTCAATTTTTTTCACTATAACGGGAGCGCTGAATGTAACGCCTTTTCAATGACTGGTCGTTCACTTAATGCATCTCATCGCTTCACGGAAAAAATGGTACTGAACAGGCCATTTTCAAATTTCATGTTTCAAAACATAACGTTATGGATGATTTATTTACGAAGAAACATAGTGAAAATTATGAACTTGAAGCTGAGATCATTTCTAAATTTATCACCAACTTTCGGCTGTAATTCGATCAACACTCAATTAAGGAAAATTATTCTTGCAACATGTAATTAACCTGAAAGTCAATGGGAAATTCGTCGGTATTAAACTAAATTTGCGGGTATTGGAAAGCAATGGATCCCGGAAAGTTTACTTGCGCAACTATTTATCTTCTAGTTAATCATTGGCTCACCGTCAAACTCACTGTCAGCTATCTTTTAAAGCAACATAAATTTGAATTACCATATAAATGTTTAAACATTTACATCATAATTGAGATAGGAGACGTAGGCCTATCTATCATTGTTGAAATTTAAGCGTAACGAACGAGATGTTTTACTATGTACATGTACATAGTGTACTGATAACTATCAAAACAAAGAGCCATGAACATGCGTCTCCGATTGGAACAATTTATTCAAGTAAAAGTCCCCGTCCCAGTCCTCCCTAACCTAAATCATCTGGTTCTATATAGTGATACACAACCGGGTGCCCGGAAGCTTGCCTTTTTAAAGGTTTTTCTTGTTTCCAACACATGTCACCCTTCAAATAACTTTTATATCTATTCAAATTAGCGAACGTTACTCCGCACCAAATGCCTCAAGGGCGATCTGATTGGTCCGTTCAACGTAAGGTCGAATTTCTCTAGATAATTTCTAAAAGTCGCGCAAAATTTAAAAAGCTATTTTTAATGATGTTCCACCATTTTCAAGCCAGGTTGTGACATTGGAGTCAAAAGATTATTATATCCCCGCCTTACAGCGTAGCGGGGGTATATAGCGTTTATTCTGTCCGTCCGTCTGTCTGTCTGTCCGTCCGTCCGTCCGTCACAAAAGTTTGTCCGGAGCATATCTCCCAAACTATTCATGCTAGCTCTACCAAACTTCATACTCTTATCAACCATGGTCCCTAGATGTGCCTTTTGAGGGTTAGACCAACGAATTATTTTTATTTTTTGCGGTTTCCATGGAAACATTACTAAAACAGTGACTCTATGACCAAGTCCTGAGCATATCTCAAAAACTATACATGCTAGCTTCACCAAACTTCATAAACTTATCAACCAAGATCCCTACATGTACCTTTTGAAGGTTATAAACCAACAAATTATAAATTTTTGTTGCGGTTTCCACGGAAACAAGACTAAAACAGTGACTCTATGACCAAGTCCTTGTCCGGAGCATATCTCCTAAACTATACATGCTAGCTTCACCAAACTTCATACACTTATCTACCATGATCCCTAGATGTGCCTTTTGAAGGTAAGACCACCAACAAATTATTTTCATTTTTTGCAGTTTCCATGGATTTATGACTAAAAAGTGATTCTATAATAAATTATTTTGTCCCAACATATTTCCTGAAATATACAACTCAGCTTCACTAAATTTGCAATTGTTCCATATAAAGCGCTCGTAAAATCTTGTAACGATCACAAGCGAAAAAGACATGTTGTTCATCTTCAATACAGCCCTTATTACAGTATTGACAAATACTTTTTTGAACATCTTGTGAATTTTTACGTAAAAATTGTACATTAAAATTATGTAAACTAATCCTTAATTTACAGAGTGCTCTTCTTAGAGATTTATCATGTAAAGAAAAAACATATCTTTCAACATTTAGTAAAGATTTAACATTTGAATAGTGGGATAAATAATTAGAAGCAGACAATTTTGCGAACCAATTTTGAGAAGCAATATCTTTTAATCTTTCCAGAAATTGATGCATAAATATATTTACATCACCAACATTTTGGTAAACCCAAACATATGAAAAACCGTTAAGAGTTAAACATTTTTTAACATCCGAAACCCAACTATGTTTACCTTGGTCATCTAATCTTTTAAGAAAATAGTAGCATTGTTTGGGATATCTACAATCTTCCATACGCAATAATTTTAACCAAAATTTTATCGCTCTCATTTGGCTCTGAACAAACATACAATGACGTCCAGTTTCGCCTAAAATAGCTATATTTGAGGCATATTTACCTACACCTAGAAAATATTTAAAAAAAGAAGCTTGCACTTTTTCTATACAAGAAAAATATTTAAGCCCCCAAATCTCTGCACCATATAACAATATTGGACTAATCTTACAATCAAATATTTTACAAGCTGATGAAAATGATAAAAATGAATTTTTTTGAAATAATTTATAAACAGGGAAACATGCTTTAACCGCCTGTGCTGCTAAGTTTTCACACGACTTTGTCCAAATCAATCTAGAGGAAAAAATGATACCCAAATATTTATAATATGACACTGTTTGTTGGGAGCGGGGGTTTGTGAGCTTTGCTCGCTTCTTCACTTGTTTATTTTGGAACGTAGAATCATTTTTGTACTAGGTGTTTGTCGCGGCCAAGCTCTTGTCGTAGAATTATTAAATGGAAATTCCCATTTCATTATTTAGAAAAGAGAGGTTCAAGATTTGTTTATCTCATGTGTATAATTACAAGAATTAACAATTATTTAAATAATTCATGTACATGTTCATGTACATATCAGTAAATTTAAATTGATGTATCATTACCAATATACATGTATCAGTGAATTATTTCAAGTGAATAAAACACAACCACAACATTGAGTTATACAAAAGTGTATCAACATTATTAACACAATCTGTTGAATGATAAGTTTATATTTTTTCTGAGAATTGTGATTTGATGGTTCTTACCAATTACGTTATGTAAAAGATAGCTTAAGCATATGTTTTATTAATGTCAATTTGGAATCAAAGAAATACTCTTTTATACCAAAACTTTATATAAATGCATATTTTTGTTAACTTGTTCACCTAATGAACAAAGTGCTGGCAATCATAAATACTTTTCAACAGACTTGTTTTGTATATGATAATTTAACATTATTTCAGAATTAACAACCTATTAATAAAAGTATTGACAAAAGGTTTTGATAATTGAGGACGCTGTTGTACGTGACTGTACATATTACTGTTATGTTTCTTCTCACCACTGGACAGAAAGTTTGGAAATTCCAGTTTAGTGAAAGGTACATCACTGAGCAAGAACAGTTTTGACATGTTCATTGACACTTTCTTTCATTTTTTACGTAAACAAACAAGACAGTATTAGAGGTGCCTGTCTGGCCAATGATAACAACAGAATGTGTAATTTCTACTAAAGACAAAGCACTATTCTGATCAGAAATTGCTAGCGAAATCATTCCCGAAACATTGCACTGTCCAAACCACGCCGTTTTGTTTGTTAAGAGTTGTTTAAAATAAATTCGTCTAACGTACCAATCAAATCGCCCTCGAGGCATTTGGTGCGGAGTAACGTTCACCCAACAGGTTTCTGTGGTCGTTTTGCGAATTTAAATAAATATAAAAGTTATTTGAAGGGTGACATGTGTTTGAAATAAGCCAAGTTTTGCTGAGAAATGTATAACTGAGAGGTTCTTGTGTTTGTGTATGAGATGTCACCAATTTGAAGGGGTAATTTTGACTTAAGTCAGAAGCGAGTCGAGAACAGCAAGATGGATGCCCTTATTCCTTTACTCTATTTCATAAGAATGCAATACCAGGTCTACCCAAGATGAAGCTGTTAGCGGTGAGGCTATCGGACATCCCTTCACTAAGCGAAGGGATCATCACGAAAGGGAAAGTGATCCCTTCTCACCCTCTGTTGAAATGGTGATAGAATTTTTTACGTTTCTGTTTAACAAGGGACTGCAGTATAGTGCCATAATTACTGCAAGAAGTGCTTTGTCTACTATGATTTTCATTAATGATAAGCCAGTTGGAACTTTACCAATTGTAATTAGGTTTCTAAAAGGAGTTTTCAACCATAGGCCAGCTTGGCCTGTAATGTAATTTGTGTTCTTGTACAACTATAGGTTCATACCTCAGCCCAACTCTCAGGATAAACAACACGAGGTTTTCTTAGGCGGCCATGTTTATTCAACTGATGTTACAAGAGCCCTCTGTAGGGGAGGTAATTCTCATCATGACGTAACGTCATATTTAGATACTGATAGATGCGGACGTAAAATATTGAATATTACGACATCTCCCTTCTTATAATAAAATGAATGAATGGCACAGTTGAGCCCATCAACTTGAGAAGGTCTCTTTAAGAAAAACTAATTTTCAACTTTTAACTTTAAAGTTCAAAGTGCAACGAATTAACCTTAGGAATGGTTCGCATAGGTACAAGTCCATTAGGGTCCTCGGTTTCACTGGACGGCCACTTCGAGTTGTGTACAGCGACGTGGAGTCAGTGTTGGTCGTTGGTCTTACACTGAGTGGTTTGATTGTCCTTGTCAGTGTAGGGTCAGTGTCGGAACACTGTGTCAAACTGCAAGGTTGATTTCGTTCAACCAGAGATTTGGTGGACTGTTTCTGATCGATGTTGTGACTGCGTTTACGCCTGTAGTTAGTCCTGTCTTCAGTTTGGACAACGTAAGACCTACTGTCATGTTTGCTGATCACTATCGCTGGTCTCCAGATGATTTCATTCGGGAGTCTGGTTCGAACTGGCTGGTGAACGCTGAGCTCTGGTAGTGGTTTTGCCTTCTCGTCGTAATACTGCTTCTGTTGTGACTTAGACTTGGTCATAGCCTGGTGAACATCTCTCGGTTTGACAGTTCGAGGAGCTAGTTGATATGACGACAATGGTAGAACTGAGCGAAGACGCCTACCTATTAACATCTGCGCAGGTGACGCGATGTTGTCGATGGTTGTGTTGTTGTACTCAAGGATACTGAGTCTAACATCCTGCTTTTCAGCTTCTGCTTTCTTTAGAAGACGTTTTGCTGTCTGTACACCTCTCTCTGCGAACCCGTTGCTTTTGGGGTAATAGGGGCTGGAAGTGACATGTTTGATGTCCCATTCTTCTGTGAAGCAGTTGAACTCATTGGATACATAATGTTGGCCGTTGTCCGACATAAGTTCCTGAGGTATCCCATACATATAGATGGATTTGAGTTTGTCGATGATCACTGCACTTGTAGTGTTTGGAAGTTTCTGGAACTCTAGCCATCTACTGTAGTGGTCTACGATGACGATGTAGCTGCTACCCTGGAAATTGAACAAGTCAGTTCCTATCACTTGCAAAGGGTATGTCGGAATAGCCCTTGGGATAAGTGGTTCCTTTTGATTTGCAGAGCGTCTCTCTTGACATATTTCGCACCTGGACACCATACTTTCGATGTCGATGTTCATTCCAGGCCAAAATAGGATGTCGCGAGCTCTACTCCTACACTTTTCAATACCCATGTGGCCTGTGTGAATGGCTTTGAGCATGTCAGCTCTCATGGATTCTGGTACGACGATGTTCTCGCCTTTGAACACAATTCTGTCGATTACAGACAGTTCGTCCCTAACGTTCCAGTACGGAAGTTCTGGGTCTGCACACATGTTTCTATCAAAACAAAGAGCCATGAACATGTGTCTCCGATTGGAACAATTTATTCAAGTAAAAGTCCCCGTCCCAGTCCTCCCTAACCTAAATCATCTGGTTCTATATAGTGATACACAACCGGGTGCCCGAAAGCTTGCCTTTTTAAAGGTTTTTCTTGTTTCCAACACATGTCACCCTTCAAATAACTTTTATATCTATTCAAATTAGCGAACGTTACTCCGCACCAAATGCCTCAAGGGCGATCTGATTGGTCCGTTCAACGTAAGGTCGAATTTCTCTAGATAATTTCTAAAAGTCGCGCAAAATTTAAAAAGCTATTTTTAATGATGTTCCACCATTTTCAAGCCAGGTTGTGACATTGGAGTCAAAAGATTATTATATCCCCGCCTTACAGCGTAGCGGGGGTATATAGCGTTTATTCTGTCCGTCCGTCTGTCTGTCTGTCTGTCCGTCCGTCCGTCCGTCACAAAAGTTTGTCCGGAGCATATCTCCCAAACTATTCATGCTAGCTCTACCAAACTTCATACTCTTATCAACCATGGTCCCTAGATGTGCCTTTTGAGGGTTAGACCAACGAATTATTTTTATTTTTTGCGGTTTCCATGGAAACATTACTAAAACAGTGACTCTATGACCAAGTCCTGAGCATATCTCAAAAACTATACATGCTAGCTTCACCAAACTTCATAAACTTATCAACCAAGATCCCTACATGTACCTTTTGAAGGTTATAAACCAACAAATTATTAATTTTTGTTGCGGTTTCCACGGAAACAAGACTAAAACAGTGACTCTATGACCAAGTCCTTGTCCGGAGCATATCTCCTAAACTATACATGCTAGCTTCACCAAACTTCATACACTTATCTACCATGATCCCTAGATGTGCCTTTTGAAGGTAAGACCACCAACAAATTATTTTCATTTTTTGCAGTTTCCATGGATTTATGACTAAAAAGTGATTCTATAATAAATTACTTTGTCCCAACATATTTCCTGAAATATACAACTCAGCTTCACTAAATTTGCTACATATGTCAACCGTGATTGCTGGATATGCCTTGTGAGAGTTAAACAATATATACGGATTTTCTTTTCTGTGGTTTCTTTGGAAAACATAACTTACAAAGTGACTCAACAAAAATAATTTTGACCTCAGTGCATATCGTAGAATATTCATGATAACTACCTCAAATTTGAAACAAAGATCAACCATTATCCCTAGATGTTACCCTTGTGAAACCTATTAATAAATTTGGTATTGGGGTTTCAGTGGAAAGAAGACTTACACAATGACTTACTGTATAATCAACTATCATACAACTTTAACCAATATTAATCAGTTTTACTATTTGAAATTCTTTGAACAAAGTTGGGAGCGGGGGTATGTGAGCTTTGCTCGCTTCTTCACTTGTTTATTTTGGAACGTAGAATCGTTTTTGTACTAGGTGTTTGTCGCGGCCAAGCTCTTGTCGTAGAATTATTAAATGGAAATTCCCATTTCATTATTTAGAAAAGAGAGGTTCAAGATTTGTTTATCTCATGTGTATAATTACAAGAATTAACAATTATTTAAATAATTCATGTACATGTTCATGTACATATCAGTAAATTTAAATTGATGTATCATTACCAATATACATGTATCAGTGAATTATTTCAAGTGAATAAAACACAACCACAACATTGAGTTATACAAAAGTGTATCAACATTATTAACACAATCTGTTGAATGATAAGTTTATATTTTTTCTGAGAATTGTGATTTGATGGTTCTTACCAATTACGTTATGTAAAAGATAGCTTAAGCATATGTTTATTAATGTCAATTTGGAATCAAAGAAATACTCTTTTATACCAAAACTTTATATAAATGCATATTTTTGTTAACTTGTTCACCTAATGAACAAAGTGCTGGCAATCATAAATACTTTTCAACAGACTTGTTTTGTATATGATAATTTAACATTATTTCAGAATTAACAACCTATTAATAAAAGTATTGACAAAAGGTTTTGATAATTGAGGACGCTGTTGTACGTGACTGTACATATCACTGTTATGTTTCTTCTCACCACTGGACAGAAAGTTTGGAAATTCCAGTTTAGTGAAAGGTACATCACTGAGCAAGAACAGTTTTGACATGTTCATTGACACTTTCTTTCATTTTTTACGTAAACAAACAAGACAGTATTAGAGGTGCCTGTCTGGCCAATGATAACAACAGAATGTGTAATTTCTACTAAAGACAAAGCACTATTCTGATCAGAAATTGCTAGCGAAATCATTCCCGAAACATTGCACTGTCCAAACCACGCCGTTTTGTTTGTTAAGAGATGTTTAAAAAAAATTCGTCTAACGTACCAATCAAATCGCCCTCGAGGCATTTGGTGCGGAGTAACGTTCACCCAACAGGTTTCTGTGGTCGTTTTGCGAATTTAAATAAATATAAAAGTTATTTGAAGGGTGACATGTGTTTGAAATAAGCCAAGTTTTGCTGAGAAATGTATAACTGAGAGGTTCTGGTGTTTGTGTATGAGATGTCACCAATTTGAAGGGGTAATTTTGACTTAAGTCAGAAGCGAGTCGAGAACAGCAAGATGGATGCCCTTATTCCTTTACTCTATTTCATAAGAATGCAAGATCAGGTCTACCCAAGATGAAGCTGTTAGCGGTGAGGCTATCGGACATCCCTTCACTAAGCGAAGTGATCATCACGAAAGGGAAAGTAATCCCTTCTCACCCTCTGTTGAAATGGTGATAGAATTTTTTACGTTTCTGTTTAACAAGGGACTGCAGTATAGTGCCATAATTACTGCAAGAAGTGCTTTGTCTACTATGATTTTCATTAATGATAAGCCAGTTGGAACTTTACCAATTGTAATTAGGTTTCTAAAAGGAGTTTTCAACCATAGGCCAGCTTGGCCTGTAATGTAATTTGTGTTCTTGTACAACTATAGGTTCATACCTCAGCCCAACTCTCAGGATTAACAACACGAGGTTTTCTTAGGCGGCCATGTTTATTCAACTGATGTTACAAGAGCCCTCTGTAGGGGAGGTAATTCTCATCATGACGTAACGTCATATTTAGATACTGATAGATGCGGACGTAAAATATTTAATATTACGACATCTCCCTTCTTATAATAAAATGAATGAATGGCACAGTTGAGCCCATCAACTTGAGAAGGTCTCTTTAAGAAAAACTAATTTTCAACTTTTAACTTTAAAGTTCATAGTGCAACGAATTAACCTTAGGAATGGTTCGCATAGGTACAAGTCCATTAGGGTCCTCGGTTTCACTGGACGGCCACTTCGAGTTGTGTACAGCGACGTGGAGTCAGTGTTGGTCGTTGGTCTTACACTGAGTGGTTCGATTGTCCTTGTCAGTGTAGGGTCAGTGTCGGAACACTGTGTCAAACTGCAAGGTTGATTTCGTTCAACCAGAGATTTGGTGGACTGTTTCTGATCGATGATGTGACTGCGGTTACGCCTGTAGTTAGTCCTGTCTTCAGTTTGGACAATGTAAGACCTACTGTCATGTTTGCTGATCACTATCGCTGGTCTCCAGATGATTTCATTCGGGAGTCTGGTTCGAACTGGCTGGTGAACGCTGAGCTCTGGTAGTGGTTTTGCCTTCTCGTCGTAATACTGCTTCTGTTGTGACTTAGACTTGGTCATAGCCTGGTGAACATCTCTCGGTTTGACAGTTCGAGGAGCTACTTGATATGACGACAATGGTAGAACTGAGCGAAGACGCCTACCCATTAACATCTGCGCAGGTGACGCGATGTTGTCGATGGTTGTGTTGTTGTACTCAAGGATACTGAGTCTAACATCCTGCTTTTCAGCTTCTGCTTTCTTTAGAAGACGTTTTGCTGTCTGTACACCTCTCTCTGCGAACCCGTTGCTTTTGGGGTAATAGGGGCTGGAAGTGACATGTTTGATGTCCCATTCTTCTGTGAAGCAGTTGAACTCATTGGATACATAATGTTGGCCGTTGTCCGACATAAGTTCCTGAGGTATCCCATACATATAGATGGATTTGAGTTTGTCGATGATCACTGCACTTGTAGTGTTTGGAAGTTTCTGGAACTCTAGCCATCTACTGTAGTAGTCTACGATGACGATGTAGCTGCTACCCTGGAAATTGAACAAGTCAGTTCCTATCACTTGCCAAGGGTATGTCAGAATAGCCCTTGGGATAAGTGGTTCCTTTTGATTTGCAGAGCGTCTCTCTTGACATATTTCGCACCTGGACACCATACTTTCGATGTCGATGTTCATTCCAGGCCAAAATAGGATGTCGCGAGCTCTACTCCTACACTTTTCAATACCCATGTGGCCTGTGTGAATGGCTTTGAGCATGTCAGCTCTCATGGATTCTGGTACAACGATGTTCTCGCCTTTGAACACAATTCTGTCGATTACAGACAGTTCGTCCCTAACGTTCCAGTACGGAAGTTCTGGGTCTGCACACATGTTTCTTTTTTCTGGCCAGCCGGCCTGAATAACCTTCACCAATCGGGTCATGGTGCTGTCTTTCTCCGTCTCCTCCTTCAACTGTATAAGCTTCTTGTCACTGACAGGAAGTGTCGTCATGACAGAGTGAATCTTCAACTCCATGCCTTTGGACAGTGTGCTGTCATAGTCCGGGAGACATTTCCTTGATAGTGTGTCGGCAAGAGGAATGTCTTTGCCTGGTTTGTGGACAACAGTGATGCGATACTTTTGAAGCTGGAGCATCATTCACTGAAGTCGAGGAGGTGCGATCGACAGAGGTTTCCTGACTATTATCTCCAGTGGCTTGTGGTCACTCTCCACTGTGACGTCTTGTCCGTAGATGTATTGGTGGAAGCGTTTACAACCAAAGAGTATAGCGTACATTTCCTTTTCAATTTGGGCATAATTTTGCTCAGTTGCATTCAGTGATTTGGACGCGTATGCTACAGGTCTTCCATCTTGAAGCAGTGCAGCTCCAAGTCCATGCTTGGATGCATCAACCTGAAGGGTCACTTGCTTGCTTGGGTCATAGTATGCCAGGAAGTCTGTTTGTGTGACGACGTCTTTCATTTGCTGGAAAATCTTGTCGTGGTTGGCGTCCCATTGGAATATGTTTGACTTTTTGGTTAGGTCGCGAAGTGGGGAAGTCACTTCAGATAAGGAAGGAGCAAACTTTGACAAGTAGTTTGCCATTCCTAGCACTGTCTCTAACTCGGCACGGTTATTTGGAGCTTCCATTTCTGCAATAGCCTTGACCTTCTTGGGGTCTGGTTTGATTCCATCAGCTGAAAGTACATGTCCAAAGTAACTCACTTCTTGCACTCCGATCACGGCTTTGTCAGGGTTGAATCGAACTCCCTTCAGTTTGGAACGCTCTAGCACTGCTCTCAGGTTCCTGTCATGTTCTGCAGGGGTCCGCCCATAGACAAGGATATCGTCTATGATGACATCTACTCCATCTAGACCTTCATAGATCTCATCCATGCGACGTTGGAATTCATCTTGCGCAGAGTTGATGCCGAAGGGAAGACGCAGGAAACGGTAACGCCCGAAGGGACTGTTAAATGTGGTGAGGAGCGATGAAGGTCTGTCTAGCTTGATCGACCAATATCCAGACTTGGCATCCAAAACACTGAAGTACTTGGCACCAGCGAGCTTTGATGTTACGTCTTCAAGCATTGGCATGTTGTAGTACGGTCTTCGTATAGCCGTTTTCAAGTCCTTTGGGTCCAGACAGATTCGCAGCTTTCCATTTGGCTTCTCCACTACAACCAGTGAATTCACCCAGTCTGTGCTTTCTGTGACCTTGGTGATAATGTTCATCTGCTCCATCTTATTGAGTTCCTGTTTCAACTTATCCCTTAGCGCAAAGGCAATACGGCGTGGGGGGTGCACCACTGGAATGGCATCTTCTTGTAGGAATAGCTTACACTCTCCTTCCAACTCACCCACACCGGTGAACAGCTCTGAGAATTCCTTGATGAGATTGTCCCTTTCTTCACATGTAGAAGATCCGACGGACAACACAAGCTTCAGCAACTGAAGGTCAACACATGTACGGAGGCACAGTACAGGGGGTGCATCAATTTCCACGATGAAGAAGGTTAACGTTGTGGTATTCTTTTTGCACGGTACTGTAACTGGTAAGCGTAACTGTCCGTGTACCTTGAGAAGTTCTCCTCCGTATCCTTTCAGCATTGTCGTGGCTGGTTGCAAACATGTTTTTACACCCATCTTGTAGAACACTTTGGCAGGTACAGTGTTAACTTGTGCTCCTGTGTCCAATTTGAAGTTGACTGGAATATTCCTTTCGGTTAGCTGCAACTTTGTGTATGCTTGGTCATTTGTGACAGTGCTGTCAATAGTGTCAATGAATAACTCATCATCTTCTTCTTGTATGGCGTTTACAGACTTTGCCCTGTTGCCCTTTTGTTGTGGACTTCTACAGACTGCTTGAAAATGGTTCCATTTTCCACATTTGGTACACTTTTTACCTTTAGCAGGACATTTCTGTTTCTCATCGTGCTGATAACCACATTTTCTACATGTGGGATCACGTGATCTTTGCTTATAGGATCTACTGTGGTTTTCTCTCTTCTTATGGGAAATACCATCTACCCTGTCTAATGTAGCGTTGATTTCTGAGCGTACATTTGATCTGTGCTTTTGAGATTTCACACGATCGAGCTATGTCCATTGCTTTAGCTACTGTCAGGTCTGCACCTTCTTGTAACAGTTTTTCACGTACTGATTGTGAGTTGGTGCCAAACACGATGGCATCCCTTACCATTTCATCTGTATCGCTGAATTCACAGTCACGGGCTAACAGTCTCAAATCAGTCATGAAAGTTTCTACATTTTCCGTTGATGAATGTGTTCTATTTCTAAATTTCCGTCTAGCTACGATTGGGTTTGATTTCGGACTAACATATTCTTTAAAACAGGCATAGAAGGGTTGCAACTTCTTACGATCTTCATCTGTGATCTTGAACGTGTTAGATATGTCACGGCCTCTATCACCAACCCACAGAAGTAAGTAGCTTACTTTTACTTCTTCATTCTTTCCCGCTAGTGGTCCCTTCAACATAAGTTCGGCATGTTGTTTGAAACGGCGCCATTCTTCACCAATATTTGAGTCCCAATTGATCACTGGGTTGGACAGATTTGTCATTTTCATGCGTTATTGAACTCTACGGTATCCCACTTCTGACACCATGTAATGTAATTTGTGTTCTTGTACAACTATAGGTTCATACCTCAGCCCAACTCTCAGGATAAACAACACCAGGTTTACTTAGGCGGCCATGTTTATTAGACTGATGTTACAAGCGCCCTCTGTAGGGAAGGTAATTCTCATCATGACGTAACGTCATATTTAGATTCTGATAAATGCGGACGTAAAATATTGAATATTACGACATGGCCTAGGAATTGTGTGACAAGTGTTGTGTTAAAGTTCCTTCAAACTACTTCCCCAGGAAGGGAAAACTGCTTGAAAATGTTGACAAATAAGTTGCTAACACTGCTAGCTTTATTGTCAGAGCAAAGAATTCAAGCCCTTCACTTGCTTGATATGAGAAATATCACTGTTACTTCTTCTTTTCTTAGTTAAACTGTTGGCGAGTTACTTAAACAAACCAGACCAGGTTTTCAGCAGAAACAAATTACTATTAAGTCATATGCTACAGATAGGAGTCTCTGTGTTGTTAATGTTTATAATGAATATGTTGAAAGAACAAGGAACTTATGAAGGGGAAGTACTCGTTTATTTGATAGCTACATTAAGCCTTTCATACCTGTGGGGAAAGAAACCTTGTCCAGGTGGCTAACTGTATTGAAGAAGTCTGAAATTGACACAAAATTGTTTGTTCCATATAGTGTTAGAGCTGCTTCATGCAGTGCAGCAAAGAGAGCACAAGTGCCTATTAGCAGTTAAGCACCATCCCGGATACAGCGGGTTGGTCAAGAGACTGTACATTCAGGACATACTACAGTAAACTTGTATGTCAAAGTGGAGCTTTTGGCGAAGTTTTTTAGGGCAAGTACATGATACATGATTCATCAATACAGACTGTTTTGCTAGTCTCAGGAATTATCTTTCAAGTTTAAGAATACAATACACAGAAATGTGAATTTTGTTTGAAACAAGTTATTCAAATAGTAAGATTGGTTATTTTGTTTCTTGAGTACACTTGGAACACTACTCAGTATTGGAGTCAAGAGAAAATTACCTCCTGTGTGACCTTTTATTATCGCAGTTTAGGCTTGTCAGCGGGATATCTCAAGAACCATAAACTGGATTCTCTTCATAATTTACCCAAAGCATCTTATTGGTAAGACGCCGGGGCCAGTCGACTTTGGTGACCTTCACAATATGTTCAAGGTCACAGCGATGATATATGGAATGACACCATTGAATTTGGTTGCAGAAAGATTAATCACAATGAAATTGCATAATTTTCGAGTTTGGTTGCAGTCCCCTATAGGCAACTGCAACCAAATTATTTTTCCACGAAAATACATGTTTTTATCAAACAAAAAAGCCTGGGCTTGAAGAAATTTGGTTGCAGATGGAATATATGATGATTTGACAAATGTTGATCACTTACCTGGCTTTTTATTTACATTTCAATGACACATCAGCAACTTACCGATCGCTATGGAGTCCGGTTTTCGATCATGTCACATCATGTTTTGAAATCGTTTCTGACATTATGGATAGAAATATTTCACTGACCTTGATTATTATCCCCCGCCACGAAGTGGAAGGGGGATATAGGTTTGAGCTCCGTCCGTGCGTCCGTGCGTCCGTCCGTGCGTCCGTCCGTGCGTCCGTCTGTCCGTCCGAGTTAAAGGAGCCAACTTTTCTCAGAAACCGTTAAAGGTAGGATTATCAAATTTTGTGTGTGCCTTCAGGGTATCAATACCTTGATGGAGTTCGAAAATCAGAACCGCGCAAATATTTTTTCCGGAGTTATTGCCCTTGTTACGGTTTTTGGGACTCTGTTCGAGGTATCTTCAAAGGAGCCAATTTTTCTCAGAAACTGTTACAGATAGGATCATCAAATTTGATGTGTGCCTTCAGGGTGTCAATACCTTGATGGAGTTCGAAAATCAGACCGCGAAATTATTTTTTCCGGAGTTATTGCCCTTGTTACGTTTTTTTGGGACTCTGTTCGAGGTATCTTCAAAGGAGCCAATTTTTGTCAGTAACCGTTACAGATAGGATCATCAAATTTGATGTGTGCCTTCAGGGTATCAATACCTTGATGGAGTTCGAAAATCAGAACCGCGCAAATATTTTTTCCGGAGTTATTGCCCTTGTTACGTTTTTTGGGACTCTGTTCGAGGTGTCTTCAAAGGAGCTAATTTTTCTTAGAAACTGTTACAGATAGGATCATCAAATTTGATGTGTGCCTTCAGGGTATCAATACCTTGATGGAGTTCGAAAATCAGAACCGCGCAAATATTTTTCCGGAGTTTGGTGTCATGATATTTTTGAGTACACTCGAGTATTTAGGAGAAGGTTCTGACTTATAATAAGAACAAATCTGGCGGGGGATGTTGATGACTATGTCTTCTTGTTTTAACAATTTCTATCATACAGCATGTCATGGTAGGTACTTTAGACAATCTTTGACCAAATTAATCCCTAAACTTCATTTCTGTATTTCAACGTGCTCCCGTAGCAGATTCGAATTGTTGTCATACCTCAAAAAGATTTTCATTGGCTGTAACAAATTCCTTTAATTGCCAAATGATTTTGATAGAAAATAAACATCAATAAGTAAGTTTAACAAATAGTTTCTATCCAAAAAAACAGAACAAGATGAATTATCAATCAAAAATTAGGAAATTTGAAAAAATGTTGGAAACATTTGAGACTGAATCAACCAATTGTAGGACACGTTACATACCGCATGGCATTACGTCACCCACAGAGCGAGAGGGAACCTGTCAAAATGGAACTGTTGATTTGTTTTTGTTTTCACGTCAAATAAGGTAAATTATAAAACTCCTGGAACCATACTTGTCTCTTTGCTATTCAACAAGCAACTACAATCTCTGCAACCAAATTAGTGTTTGTCAAGAAACGAAAAGTGATAGATGTTTGCTAGAAAACAATTTGGTTGCAATTGCCTATAAGGGACTGCAACCAAACTCGAAAACTCCTCGATTTCAATGCGATTATACATTCTGCAACCAAACTCAAGGCTTCAAGGAAATAATTGATTTATAGTAAATCATTTTAGCTGTCAGAATATCTTCATTTCAATCATTTTCAAGGAAAAGGTTTCATTTTATTGATGTTTTAGATACCCCGTCATTCGGACCCTTCAATTACTCTTAGGCCATTGAAATCTGCATTTAAGACTTGTCAGCAGGATATCTCAAGGACTATTCACTGGATTCTCTTCATAATTTACACAAAGCATCTTATTGGGAAGCCCCGGGCCCAGTAAATTTTGGTGACCTTCACATTATTTTCTAGGTCACAGCGAGGCTTTGTAAATTTAAGCATTCAGGTTCACTAGATTCTCTTCATAACTTATGCAAAGCATCTTATAGGGAAGACGAAGGACAAAGCTAATCTTGACTTCACATTGTTTTCAAGGTCACAGCAGAACTTTTGATTTATCATCGATTTACCTGCATGTTTAGCATGTTAGTGTGATATCTCAAGAGTCATTCACTGGATTCTTTTTATAAATCTATTTTAGGTAGACACCGGGCCAATTTGGTTTTAGTGACTTTCACGTTATTTTCAAGACAAAACTTCTTATTTTAAAGACCCAGGGACCAGTGGATTTGTTATGGTCTAAATGACATCAAGTAGCATGACAAGTGTAGACAAGCGTTTCTTTGTATACATTATGCTTTTTGTTAACATCAATTTGCGCCGGGGGATCTTGTCACTTTTGTGACAAATACTTGTTAGATTAAAAAAATGTGTATGTTTCATGGCTACAAAGTTCAACATCTCACATGACCTCTAGGTCAGGTCATACAGAAAGGCAGAATTTATAAATTAAACGAGACTTACCTGGAAGTCGAAGTTTGGTTGTAATTCTGCCTTACTGTTGACTTACTAGAGGTTATGTGCCAACCTCAATTCCCTCCTTATTTAAGGCATTTTGTTCTTTCTTGTTACCATTCACAATTTGAAAAATGACACCATGTTTGCAGGTATATATATTTTAGTCTTGTTGTTATTGACTGAACAAAAGCTGCGTGTAATATGAGCATTTCAAACGTTTCCGAAGCCAATAGAAAATAAGAAATGTTAGATTTTAGAAACCGAATTTCTTTGTCCATTTTCTTGAAAAATAACATCATATTGAAATATATTTTTGGCATTCTATCACAGGGCATATTTAACAATTTTAACCAGAGCTTAATTGCTGATGAAAATCTGTTAATCCCCATATTTCTGTCCAATAAGTCAAACTTGGGTTTATTTTGGCGTCAAATATCTTAAAGTAAGTCGTATAATTAATATCTCTTAGTTGGCTAATTGTTTTAAGGATACCGAATATCGCCTTTTGTGCTTGAATCGATGCATATTTGACATGTTGGTCCATGACAGTCTATTTGTAAAATACAAGCACAAATTTTTGTAAAAACTAACACAATCCAAATTTATACCCTTGAATGACCATTTTTTCAATTTAGATAGCTTGCCCCCATTTTTAAAGCGTACTATTTTTGTTTTATCTCTATTAACTGTTAATTTCCATATATCGAAATATTTTTCAAGTTCATTTAATTTGTTTTGGAGGCAAATGTTAGTGCTCGAAAACAGGAGAACGTCAGCTGCGAATACAAGAAGGAAAATTTTGACTATTTCTGGATGGAGTTGGATACCACTTAAACAGTTCGTTTCGATTTGGATGGCAAAATCATTGATGAAGAATGAGAACTTAAATACATTCTTGTCTTACACCAAGTTGTAATTCGAAATGTTCCGAGAATTCGTATTTATTTTTAACACATGCTTTCACGTTTTCATGCATATTAGATAAAAGTTTACTCATATTACTCCATAATGATAATTACTCCTACAACATCACAATTGTGTTCTAGTTCAATAATGAGGTGCTATAGCCCAACAATAAAACAGTGATAAGAACAATTCCGTTAATAGGGGTGTAACTGAATGCCATTATAATCATTACCTTAGATTCTTAAAGCAAATTCACTGGTATTTCATGGTTATGTCTGATACATACTTTCACATTGTTATAAATGCTTCGTAACAAAGAATTTATCTTAGGGGTTATGCCATGTCTTTCCATTACCTCCTAAAGTTTTGCTCTCTGTATGGAATCAAACATCTTTTTGAAATCGACGAACAATGCATATGATTATTGCCTTTTATACCAAGGCACTTCTGATTTATCAAATAAAAATGAAAATATGATCTACTGTGTTATATCCCGCCCTAAAACCAGCTAGAAAATCGTCTATGTTATCTAATGTATCTGCCCAAAAACAAATTCTTTTGTTAATGATATATACAAATACTTTTCCGAAAGTAATAAGCAAATTTATCCATTATGATAGGATATCATCTACCCCGCTGCTTAACCAGCGTTTAAATGTTGTATACAGTCCAAAATTTCTTGCCTACTTATTGGCGTATCTAAAATGTCAGTAGACAAATTGTTCAACTCATTAAGTAGTTGGTCATCAATAGTCGACTTAACATCACCTGCAATACTTGCTTCCTTGTCGATAGACGAAAACAAATCTTTAACATGTTCATACCATTCATTTGTACCGATATTACGTTCTGTTGAATTTTGTCCATTTAATTCTTTGAGGAGTGACAACAAATTTTCGAATTAAAACTGTTTTCAAGTCTTTTTTGTTTATTCCTATAAAATTCCGTTCGTTTCTGCTTACACATAGCGTTTTTAACATTTCTTGTCAAATGATAGTCGTTGATTATCTTTATGAATTCGAAATTGATAAGATGACAACGTTCTTCTTTCAATCTCTTACAATCGCCATCATAACACAGACTATTAGCAACCATATTTCTAACCGTGAACTTTAGTTTCATTCCTGCTGCAGCAGTACACATCGCATCCACAACTTAATATACACTGTTATCAATATCAGTTAATATAATATCTAGACATATATCAAGTAATTCTCTAAATCATTTCATTCATTTTTCTACGTTCCATGCAAACCTAAAGTTATGACTAGCAAAGATTCTTTTTACAACCTCTTCCCGTTTATTTATATACACCAATATCACTATATTGAGTTGCTTTGGTGAGATATTTACTAGAACAATTAACATAAGACTTACCAACTTCCTATAGGAAAATGATATCATTAACTCTGCTCAATCTGGACTTCGAAAAGGTTTCTAAACTACGGGTAATATCTTTGTTTTGCATATGCTTAATCAATTCCTCAAAAAGATGAAAAAGAAATTATATTGTGTTTTTATTAACTTTACTAAGGCGTTTGATACTGTCTTTGAGAGCAGGTCTCCGGTTTAAACTTATACAAAACGGAATAAAAGGGAGGTTTTCCAACAAGTCAAGCAAATTAAATAGCTTGTTGATATTGATAATGCAATATAAATTTGTTTCTTAGGTGTTCGCCAAGGAGAAAATCTCTCCCCTATGTTGTTTTCTTTATTCATAATTGATCTTGATACTTTCTTAGAAAAGCGAGGTTCAACAGGGTTGAGTATTTAGTCAAGAAAATGCATTCATGGAAAATGGAAACTATATATCAATATCTCGAAAACAAAAGTTGTCATATTTGGAAGTGGTCCTGTAAATAATCTCCTTTTTTACAATCGAAGATAATCCTATTACTGTAGTTGATGATTACACATACCTTGGTATAATTTCTCATAAAAAAGGCGATTTGTGAAAGCCATAAACAATTATCGGAAAATGCAACAAAAGTAATGTTTGCATTATTTAAGAAAGCTCGAAATATGAGTTTCCCTTCAGATTGTCTTTTAACTGCTTTTGATATAAAGAATGTTCCTATCATGATCTAAGGTTGCGAGGTATGGGTCCATGAAAAACTGAATATTATCGGAAAGGTTAGCAGCAGGTCTGCATAGGTTAGCAGAGAGGCTATGCATTCATTTATTTTTATCACTTTATTTCTTTTTGTACAAAAAGAAAGTTGTTAATGATATATACAAATACTTTTCCGAAAGTAATAAGCAAATTTATCCGTTATGATAGGATATCATCTACCCCGCTGCTTAACCAGCGTTTAAATGTTGTATACAGTCCAAAATTTCTTTATTTTTGGCATTCTATCACAGGGCATATTTAACAATTTTAACCAGAGCTTAATTACTGATGAAAATCTGTTAATCCTCATATTTCTGTCCAATAAGTCAAACTTGGGTTTATTTTGGCGTCAAATATCTTAAAGTAAGTCGTATAATTAATATCTCTTAGTTGGCTAATTGTTTTAAGGATACCGAATAGCGCCTTTTGTGCTTGAATCGATGCATATTTGACATGTTGATCCATGACAGTCTATTTGTAAAATACAAGCCCAAATATTTGTAAAAACTAACACAATCCAAATTTATACCCTTGAATGACCATTTTTTTCAATTTAGATAGCTTGCCCCCATTTTTAAAGCGTACTATTTTTGTTTTATCTCTATTAACTGTTAATTTCCATATATCGAAATATTTTTCAAGTTCATTTAATTTGTTTTGGAGGCAAATGTTAGTGCTCGAAAACAGGAGAACGTCAGCTGCGAATACAAGAAGGAAAATTTTGACTATTTCTGGATGGAGTTGGATACCGCTTAAACAGTTCGTTTCGATTTGGGTGGCAAAATCATTGATGAAGAATGAGAACTTAAATACATTCTTGTCTTACACCAAGTTGTAATTCGAAATGTTCCGAGAATTCGTATTTATTTTTAACACATGCTTTCACGTTTTCATGCATATTAGATAAAAGTTTACTCATATTACTCCATAATGATATTTACTCCTACAACATCACAATTGTGTTCAAGTTCAATAATGAGGTGCTATAGCCCAACAATAAAACAGTGATAAGAACAATTCCGTTAATAGGGGTGTAACTGAATGTCATTATAATCATTACCTTAGATTCTTAAAGCAAATTCACTGATATTTCATTGTTATGTCTGATACATACTTTCACATTGTTATAAATGCTTCGTAACAAAGAATTTATCTTAGGGGTTATGCCATGTCTTTCCATTACCTCCTAAAGTTTTGCTCTTGGTATGAAATTAAACATCTTTTTGAAATCGACGAACAATGCATATGATTATTGCCTTTTATACCAAGGCACTTCTGATTTATCAAATTAAAATGAAAATATGATCTACTGTGTTATATCCCGCCCTAAAACCAGCTAGAAAATCGTCTATGTTATCTAATGTATTTGCCCAAAAAAAAATTATTTTGTTATAGGCCAGGACCATTAGAAATGAGGTGGAAAAAAATAGTAGAAAGCTGATTTTTTCTGGAAACCTAAGAAATATCATTCTCAAAACAATGGCACAAAGTTCTGGAAATTCCAGCTGGTGGCTTTTTCAAAATGGCCGCCATTTCCAATATGGCCGCCAAAGATTTTCTGAATTATTAAATATTTTTTACATTTATGTTATATATTGAATGTTGTATATCAAATGAAAGCTTGTTTGATTACCTTTTCAAAAATGTACTTTTTATTGGTGTAGATAATAGCCGAAGTGAAATATTGATCAGAATGCTTGCAAAATATACTTTTATAACATGAAGAATTCATGCATGTGCTCACAGTTAGTCACTAAAATCAGTAGCAGTACTACAGCATTTTAAATGACATCCCATACACAGGCTTGAACACTCTAATCACGCTTTCAAACAGATGAATCATTTCAAATATTGCATCCACTATATATATTTCAGAACTTTTGTGATAAATGTAGACCAGATTCTGTATGAACAAATATCGCATTTCTGTACTGCCATTCCCATTCACTTGATGGTAATCCATTTCCTAACTATTGCTGTACAGTAAGGTATATTCTGTGGAACACACAGCTTGAATGTTTCTAAAACAATGCCACCTTTGGAATTCCATTCTACAAGAAATATCCATTGCATTTCAGTTTGAGCACTGTCTACTTAAGCTTTCTTCTTTATCTACATCGAAACTGCTTGAGCAAACATAGATGTTGATAAATGCTCTGAAAAAATAGCGTCAAAGGACTGGATCCATACAGAATAATTTCATGTATGTCAGTTGTGGCCTATGCAACCATCATCACCAAAGCCAACTACTTTAACAGATACTTGTTTCATTGGACAATATCCATTGCAGTTGATACAATCAACTTGTCACTTCCAGGCCTGTATCCTGACTCTTTGTTTGTATTTGAGTGATTAATCACTGTATTGCCACAACAAAGAAATGCGACCCATAAAGGTAATGGTTTTCGTTTCAGAATTGAAAGGAATATCTGCTGATGGGCCCCGCCTCTATTGTTTAAAAGCTTATATTGTTGAAGATGTAAAGTCAAAGTCAATATACAAATGGTACAAGGTTACACAGATATTTGCATACATGCAGTCTTCGAAAGGCATTTAGAAATGGTTTACACAATATAGAAGTTGTTTGCCAGAAACTGTTACTTAGATTACAATATCCATTCAAATTACAATATATTCTGTACCACAAATACCATTTATTGGTAATTGGTAGCACTCATAAACCTAGCCACATGTAGCAGTAACAGACCACTCAACACTCAGACATAGAGTATATCATTTTGAAGTTCATCGTGAGATCTCACATGGGGTTGATTGCTATACAAACTTGTGTAGTGAGTGTTTCGGATTTAGCAGATATTTGTGCCTTTTTCTGATCTGAGTGAGATCCAAGTCATCCATACAACAAAATGTTTCTAACAGTATAGACATAATAGCTGTGATATGCATGATTAATCATCAAATAGTAACTCTGTTTTGAAAAGCATCTTCCAATATGCTACATTCTGAATCAAATTCATCCAATGGCATTACTAAACTTAAACCCATAAGGCAAATGATGATGTTATTAAACTTGAGGTTGTTCAATGTGACAGGGGCAAGACCAAGTGTCAATAGCTGTGCAAAAACCATGAGATAAAATGGGCCTCTGAGGTAACCAAATAATAACTCTTCAGCATTGGAACAAAGAAGGCTCATCCCAAAGGGCCTAAATCCCCTAAGACTAAATATCCATCTATGGACAACATTTCAAACAATCCAATCAGATCATTAGGTATGTTTTGTATTATTTTGATACGTAGACAGATAAGTTTGAGAAATATATCTAACTGTTCATCCCCACTTCTGAAGGATTATCTTTGATTTTAGTACCTGTAGGCTTTTTGCTTATATGAAATAAATGAATTTTTGTAATCAACTTCTATTCCATCTTCATTTTACAAACTAACATATACGTTTATGTATATGAATATTATACTGAATATCAAATGGTATTTTCTTTTCATTACCTCTTCCTTTTTAAGTCATATACCCCAACTCTTTTCAAAATTCCAAATAACTTTTATCCTCTAGCATGACTTTTCTTGCCACTGGCGCGTCTACTTTGATTTTTATGGGGCCAATGATCTCTTCTAGATTATAAGTCCATATTTTTTCACAATAATTAAATGATTGCCCCATATATGCGAAATGACCAAGAGGTCAAGAGGTGAAAGCAGATGTTAAACTTCAACACAGCAATATATATCTCTATATTCTATACCTGTTCCTACCCTATTTTGGGTTTTGTCTGCTGGGGATTTTGTCCTTGGGGATTTTGTCCACTGGGATTTTGTCACACAACCGGATGTTCAATCTTGGTGCATTTCACCCTTGTATGGTTGGTTTTGAGTATACCCTTAAACATCAACTAACCTCGACTTTACCACTTCTCGATTTTCGTTCAAAGATTTTTCAAAAAAATTAAAACTGGGCTTGATTTTTGTTAATTTGTCCAATAAACACCTCTAATTAGCCTTTCATTGAGACAGCGTAATTATCGGCTGTGAAAACCCACCTGGGTCAGGGGCCATAAAACTCGCGCGTGTGTGACGTAATAAACAGACTACACAGATTAACGTGTCATTATTTGAACTGAAATACTGCCTAAATAATTGTTTAATCACCATTGATGTGGATATCTTTTTTACACCAAATGCTTATTAGTGTTACATCGTAAAATGATTTATCAAACTGGGTGGAAAACATTTTCTGAAAATCGTTTATTATTGGGGTTTCTTCTGTGGTATTGTTATGATAAATTATAGATATAACGAGACTACTTCTGCTTATGACGTCACAAAAAGGGGGTGCAACCAGTGACGGGCAGTCATGCATTCACTGGTTTGTGGCCAGATAGGTCTAAGCGGTCCATCAAAAGTGGCATTCAGAAACGGCTTTCATTACCAAACTTAACATATTTGAGTAGCGACCTTTGACGCACTATACAATATTGTAATCAAACTTTAATATAATTCAAAGAAAATAGTGAAATATGTTTGTGGTTATATGAACTTTAAAGGAACTTTGCCAATTTACAAAATGAAAGACTGCACTGTGACTTTCTAACCTGTAATGGACATTTGAGTTTCCATTCTCTGTGAACCTGGTGGTGTTGTTCATGCAATACCTCCCATTGGCGGTATGAATGCTGACATTGATGTCGGTATTACCGGTAACTAATATCTATCAGTACAATGGATTTTCATCTGCCAAAATGTATCAAAGCGTTTGTGAAGCCTCCAATTTTTCATACCTGTGAATGATGTTGACACATATTGTTACTAGTAGTAAAACAAAGGACCGTGCATGGTCAACTTGCTGATATGATGGTGAGTGCAATGGTAGTATGACAATGCTGACACACTGTTCTTATTTTACTTTGACTTTATGATTCCACTCAAGATCCTTTAAGTGGATCACAGGCGACTCAATGACACTCGTACGTTCTTGGTACTGCCTTGGTACTTTAATGTGTATAATTTCTTAAAGTGGGGGAAAAAGTTAATATAAAAGTTTCCAAAAGACAATTATGATTACATAAATAACCTTATGTTAGATAACTAAGCATTTTTGAGAAGCATTTGAGAAAAGCTTTCATTTGATATATTGCATGACATGATTATCAGCAAAATGAAAAAAATCTCAATTTTACCGAAATAAAAGTATATTTTGCAAGCATTTTGATCAATATTTCACTTCGGTTATTATCTACACCAATAAAAAGTACATTTTTGAAAAGATAATCTAACAAGCTTTCATTTGATATACAACATTCAATATACAACATAACTGTAAAAAATATTCAATAATTCAGAAAATCTTTGGCGGCCATATTGGAAACGGCGGCCATTTTGAAAAAGCCACCACCTAGAATTCGCAGAACTTTGTGCCATTGATGTAAGGGTGATATTTTGAAGGTCTCCAGAAAAAATCAGCTTTCTACTATTTTTTTCCGGGTTGTCCATATCTTTTAACTAATGGTCCTGGCCTATTAATGATATATACAAATACTTTTCCGAAAGTAATAAGCAAATTTATCCGTTATGATAGGATATCATCTACCCCGCTGCTTAACCAGCCTTTAAATGTTGTATACAGTCCAAAATTTCTTGCCTACTTATTGGCGTATCTAAATTGTCAGTAGACAAATTGTTCAACTCATTAAGTAGTTGGTCATCAATAGTCGACTTAACATCACCTGCAATACTTGCTTCCTTGTCGATAGACGAAAACAAATCTTTAAAATGTTCATACCATTCATTTGTACCGATATTACGTTCTGTTGAATTTTGTCCATTTAATTCTTTGAGGAGTGACAACAAATTTTCGAATTAAAACTGTTTTCAAGTCTTTTTTGTTTATTCCTATAAAATTCCGTTCGTTTCTGCTTACACATAGCGTTTTTAACATTTCTTGTCAAATGATAGTCGTTGATTGTCTTTATGAATTCGAAATTGATAAGATGACAACGTTCTTCTTTCAATCTCTTACAATCGCCATCATAACACGGACTATTAGCAACCATATTTCTAACCGTGAACTTTAGTTTCATTCCTGCTGCAGCAGTACACATCGCATCCACAACTTAATGTACACTGTTATCAATATCAGTTAATATAATATCTAGACATATATCAAGTAATTCTCTAAATCATTTCATTCATTTTTCTACGTTCCATGCAAACCTAAAGTTATGACTAGCAAAGATTCTTTTTACAACCTCTTCCCGTTTATTTATATACACCAATATCACTATATTGAGTTGCTTTGGTAAGATATTTACTAGAACAATTAACATAAGACTTACCAACTTCCTATAGGAAAATGATATCATTAACTCTGCTCAATCTGGACTTCGAAAAGGTTTCTAAACTACGGGTAATATCTTTGTTTTGCATATGCTTAATCAATTCCTCAAAAAGATGAAAAAGAAATTATATTGTGTTTTTATTAACTTTACTAAGGCGTTTGATACTGTCTTTGAGAGCAGGTCTCCGGTTTAAACTTATACAAAACGGAATAAAAGGGAGGTTTTCCAACAAGTCAAGCAAATTAAATAGGATGTTGATATTGATAATGCAATATAAATTTGTTTCTTAGGTGTTCGCCAAGGAGAAAATCTCTCCCCTATGTTGTTTTCTTTATTCATAATTGATCTTGATACTTTCTTAGAAAAGCGAGGTTCAACAGGGTTGAGTATTTAGTCAAGAAAATGCATTCATGGAAAATGGAAACTATATATCAATATCTCGAAAACAAAAGTTGTCATATTTGGAAGTGGTCCTGTAAATAATCTCCTTTTTTACAATCGAAGATAATCCTATTACTGTAGTTGATGATTACACATACCTTGGTATAATTTCTCATAAAAAAGGCGATTTGTGAAAGCCATAAACAATTATCGGAAAAAGTAATGTTTGCATTACTTAAGAAAGCTCGAAATATGAGTTTCCCTTCAGATTGTCTTTTAACTGCTTTTGATATAAAGAATGTTCCTATCATGATCTACGGTTGCGAGGTATGGGTCCATGAAAAACTGAATATTATCGGAAAGGTTAGCAGCAGGTCTGCATAGGTTAGCAGAGAGTCTTTGCATTCATTTATTTTTATCACTTTATTTCTTTTTGTACAAAAAGAAATATGCATTCATTTATGCTGTATAGCAAGTTCAGAAGATTTACCCTGTATATAACCATCTACAAGTGGATGTTATCTTTTTGGCATAAATCAGCTTCTTCTTCCTCGAATCGTAAGCTCACAGAGATAATATACTCTTTTCTATCCTCGATAACTTCAGCTTTTCACATGTTTTTTTATAACCCATCTAGTTTCTCGACACCATGGCTTTTTACGATGACAAATTCAATCCTAAAACATCAATTCATTTAAATATAAAGATCAGAAATAACTACAAGCTCAAAAGGTTTTTACTACAAATTATTGAAGGAAAACCATGCTTTTGATTTATCTCTATCTAAATAGAATGAATGAATGAATGAATGAATGAATGTCTATATATCCTCCAATGGTATTTGAAGATTACAAGGCAAAAACAATATCAATCAAATATGCACATGAGGAATATTTACAAGAAATTCAAACCATAACGGTGCACATTGCAATATTTACAGGAGCATTGTTTAGAAGTATTTACTCAGAGAGATTCTTATATCGTAAATATAGTGTGAGAATTCAAGTATTACAGTTTGTCTATCTTCATTTGTAAGACCATTAATGTCAAGGGGTGCACCACAAAATAGTGCCAAGACATCATCATCATCTACCAATTCAATATTCACATAGGCATCTAAATATGTATGTCAAGTATGTCAAGTAGTTTTAATAAAACATTATTTCTCTGGCACATCAAAGATTCACAATGTAGGATGACATGTGCATCATGGTCATAGCAGTGTTTATTACAAAGTGTTCATTCGTTTGAAAATTTTGCCTTAGAACCAGTTTGTACAATTAGTTGTATTTGGGCTTTGTAATCTGGGTATAGATCTATGCATATTGTGGTTTTGGTGTATCATAGCATATCTTGACATATCTTCTCTTATGGAGAGTTTCAGTTTTCATTTGGTTTCTTCAAAAGAGAGGATAGACTTAAAAACTATTTTCCGCAATACTGTTTTAAGGGGGAAAATACCTGTTTGTACATAGTGTTCAACATATTTGAGAATACACCACGTGGTGCGGTTATCGGGTCAATATCAGAGGTAGTTATTTTTAGATAACTGACCTCAGATCAACCAAGAGGTCGGTTATCACGAGGTTGGTTATCTGATAACCAACCTCTTGATAACCGACCTCTCGGTTCGATACGGTGAACATGTCTCGGCTACGCCTCGCCATCTTCACCGTATCGCACCTCGAAAAAAAATTACCCTCGGCTTACGGGTCTAAATGACCCTTCGCCTCTAATTGTGACTTTTGATATTCTTTAGAACTTGTTGTGATTTTCACCTGTGCATTCAGATATTATGTCTTTAGTTTAATATACCATTCTAAAGAATATCGAAGGCCGCAAGAACGATTAGAAAAGAAAAAAAGACAGAAAAAATACTCTTTATTACAGAGAACTTTTGAAGTCATTTTCATATTACATGTTCATACTGCTTTCAATTCTTGCCATTTGGTTTCCTTGAAACATGCAAAGATTTACATTTTTCAAACACTCCCACACACAATCCCGTTGGCCCTCAGTATCTATGCTAGTGTTCTCTTCAATTAATGTTCCAAATCCTTAAAAGGAAGTCAGTTGTCGGAAGGTCACATGCATTTGCAATGGTCCTTTTGAAACAATGCACAAGAAGCTGACTTCAGGATCACCAAACAATTAATTGTCCTGCTATTATCCATGCGTAGTTCCTGAAACATTCAAAGGTTTAACGCTAGAAACAGTCTGATTTCAAGTGCTGACAAAACACATTTCCATTTACATACATGCATATTTCATATCATCACGCTTTACCCGAAATAGTAACTTAAGTTTTGAACTGTCATTTCTAACATCGACTTAAGAATAATTTAGTAGCCTATTGTTTAATGGACGAGTAAAAGTTTCAACGTTCACATGAAATTTATTGAAGATAATAATATACCAAACTGATCTCACAGTCAGATATCTAGCTAATACCCAAATGTTTCTGCATTTTATATACATATTACAATACTAAGAAGCATTTCTAAAGCATGCGTACACGCTTCTTTCGATTCCTTGTAAATGCTTTAAACATATTTCCGAGTCGATTACATGAAACAACAAATAAAGTATACTTTGATATCAACCTCACCTTAATTGCCTCCGGGAAAGACCTCGAAACACCGGCAAATATATCTATTTGACACAACCTTCTTGAAACCATGTGCTTTAGGTTGTGTGCTGCACGTGAATTTTGAGGAGTTGCTTAGCAACCTGTCGTAGAAGAAGTCCGTGCATCACAAGATGAAATAGACGACGTCGGTGCAGTAACACAATTTTTGACTAGTGACGGATTATTACATTTTGCCACCAAACAAAATTTCATTGACGTCCGTTTAAAATTTGTATCAAAATAATTAAATTATAGTTCAGTTCAGTGAGACATTTTAAGGTTAATAGCTCGGGAAAAGAATAAAAATGAACAGTTGGTAAACGGCTTAGAATTGTTTTACCGACAATTCGCCACTATTATCTCCAACTGCACGTGAAATACGCACAGTGTTAAAATGAAATTGATCCATTCCTCAGGAGTGGAAGTTAACCATGCTAGACACCATTGTCACTTTTGAACTCATTATCAACAAACTTATATTCGGCTAATATTGATATTTTCATTAAAAAATGGAAAACAGTTATAACAATAACCATGTGGTGTATGTGAAATAATAACCTCGACCTCGTGAATATCTGTGATAACCATCTCGCTGATCGCTCGATGGTTATCACAGATATTCACTCAGTCAGCGGTCATTATTTCAACCATACCATACTTTTGTCCTGTACATAATAGAGTGTTGCTAGTACTGCGGGAGTTAGTACATACATGAATATTGAGTGTTAGAAATGCACAGAACAAAGTTTTCGTTGATGAATTACAGCAATTATTACATAGTCTCCCAAGGAATAATAATCTACACTTGTCAATATATCCGACCATTGTCCATAGACCGAGGTGAGCACAAACATAATCTGTTGACATACGTCTGTTAAAACCTTGTACACAACAGGCAAAATATCGTTGAGTATTTTCCACAATATGGATGTCGTTACCATGTAGTGTGGATAAAAGGTCACAACCATAAACAATTGTAGGTAAAACCATCCTCATACACACGTAATTGGATGTAGGCCAGTATTGTTATGACCCAGTGAACGTAGGGAATTTATAGTTTGTCTTGCCTTTTGACAGCTAGTCAAGATTCTGTCTTCACAAGAGAGATCTGATGGGAGAAGGATGCCTCCGTATTTTACTGATGGTCTTACAGTTATGAGGGTATTACAAAATGAAAATAAAGATTCAAGAGAGGATTGTTTCCCTTTCCGAAAAACTATCACAGTGCTTTTTGATGCATTGTATGTTAGGCGCCATCACGAATCTAATGTCCATTAAGGATACACAAAAAATGAAAAAACTATCGACATTTTTAGAGATCATCTCAACTAAATCCTGATTGACATTGCGTGTACAATAACTGTGACCATAAATGTTTTATTCAATGCTTATACCCATCTTCAGTCTCTTGTTATTCCTTAAATTAAAATTTCCCTTCTTCATCTTGGAAACTATGTTATATTTCTATGCTCATGTACCACCGGAATTTGAATTTTTAGCTAATCAGGTCTGAAAGACCCGATGGGTTATGGCATGGCAAGGCGTCCGGCGTCCGTCCATCCGTCCATCCGTAAACTTTTCACATTTTCGACTTCTTCTCCAGAACCAATGACTCTAGAGAGCTGAAATTTGATGTGCAGACTCCTTGGCTAATGGGGATTCTAAATTGTGGATTTTGTGACACCATGAGTCGAAATGGGGTCACAGGGGTCAAAACCTTAAAAAGCTATTTTCAACTTCTTCTCCAGTTCCAAAAGGTCTAAAGAGCTGAAAAGTTGTGAGTAGTCTCCTTGGCCAATAGGGATTCTAAATTATAAATTTCGTGACACCATGGCCCCAAATAGAGTCACAGGGGTCAAAACTTTAAAAACCTATTTTAATCTTCTTCTCCAGTTCCAAAAGGTCTAAAGAGCTGAAAAGTTGTGAGTAGTCTCCTTGGCCAATAGGGATTCTAAATTGTAAATTTCGTGACACCATGGCCCCAAATAGAGTCACAGGGGTCAAAACTTTAAAAACCTATTTTCATCTTCTTCTCCAGTTCCCAAAGGTCTAGAGAGCTGAAAAGTTGTGAGTAGCCTCCTTGGCCAATAGGGATTCTAAATTGTAGATTTTGTGACCCCACGAGTCGAAATGGGGTCACAGGGGTCAAAACCTTAAAAACCTATTTTCATCTCCTTTTCCAGTTCCAAAAGGTCTAGAGAGCTGAAAAGTTGTGTGTAGATTCCTAGGCCAATGGGGATTTTAAATTGTAGATTTTGTGACCCCATGACCCCGAATAGGGTCACAGAGGTCAAAATTTTAAAAACCTATTTTCATCTTCTTCTCCAGTTTCAAAAGGTCTAGAGAGCTGAAAAGTTGTGAGTAGCCTCCTTGGCCAATGGGGATTCTAAATTGTAGATTTTGTGACCCCACGAGTCGAAATGGGGTCACAGGGGTCAAAACCTTAAAAACCTATTTACAACTTCTTCTCCAGTTCCAAAAGGTTTAAAGAGCTGAAAAAGTTGTGAGTAGCCTCCTTGGCCAATAGGGATTCTAAAGTGTAAATTTCGTGACACCATGACCCCAAATAGAGTCACAGGGGTCAAAATTTTAAAAACCTATTTTCAACTTCTTCTCCAGTTCCAAAAGGTCTAGAGAGCTGAAAAGTTGTGTGTAGATTCCTAGGCCAATGGGGATTTTAAATTGTAGATTTTGTGACCCCATGACCCCGAATAGGGTCACAGAGGTCAAAATTTTAAAAACCTATTTTCATCTTCTTCTCCAGTTTCAAAAGGTCTAGAGAGCTGAAAAGTTGTGAGTAGCCTCCTTGGCCAATAGGGATTCTAAATTGTAGATTTTTGACCCCACGAGTCGAAATGGGGTCACAGGGGTCAAAACCTTAAAAACCTATTTTCATCTCCTTTTCCAGTTCCAAAAGGTCTAGAGAGCTGAAAAGTTGTGTGTAGATTCCTAGGCCAATGGGGATTTTAAATTGTAGATTTTGTGACCCCATGACCCCGAATAGGGTCACAGAGGTCAAAATTTTAAAAACCTATTTTCATCTTCTTCTCCAGTTTCAAAAGGTCTAGAGAGCTGAAAAGTTGTGAGTAGCCTCCTTGGCCAATGGGGATTCTAAATTGTAGATTTTGTGACCCCACGAGTCGAAATGGGGTCACAGGGGTCAAAACCTTAAAAACCTATTTTCAACTTCTTCTCCAGTTCCAAAAGGTTTAAAGAGCTGAAAAAGTTGTGAGTAGCCTCCTTGGCCAATAGGGATTCTAAATTGTAAATTTCGTGACACCATGACCCCAAATAGAGTCACAGGGGTCAAAATTTTAAAAACCTATTTTCATCTTCTTCTCCAGTTTCAAAAGGTCTAGAGAGCTGAAAAATTGTGAGTAGCCTCCTTGGCCAATGGGGATTCTAAATTGTAGATTTTGTGACCCCACGAGTCGAAATGGGGTCACAGGGGTCAAAACCTTAAAAACCTATTTTCAACTTCTTCTCCAGTTCCAAAAGGTTTAAAGAGCTGAAAAAGTTGTGAGTAGCCTCCTTGGCCAATAGGGATTCTAAATTGTAAATTTCGTGACACCATGACCCCAAATAGAGTCACAGGGGTCAAAATTTTAAAAACCTATTTTCAACTTCTTCTCCAGTTCCAAAAGGTCTAGAGAGCTGAAAAGTTGTGTGTAGATTTCTAGGCCAATGGGGATTCTAAATTGTAGATTTTGTGACCCCATGACCCCGAATAGGGTCACAGAGGTCAAAATTTTAAAAACCTATTTTCAACTTCTTCTCCAGTTCCAAAGGGTCTAAAGAGCTGAAAAAGTTGTGAGTAGCCTCCTTGGCCAATAGGGATTCTAAATTGTAGATTTTTGACCCCACGAGTCGAAATGGGGTCACAGGGGTCAAAACCTTAAAAACCTATTTTCATCTCCTTTTCCAGTTCCAAAAGTTCTAGAGAGCTGAAAAGTTGTGTGTAGATTCCTAGGCCAATGGGGATTTTAAATTGTAGATTTTGTGACCCCATGACCCCGAATAGGGTCACAGAGGTCAAAATTTAAAAAAAAAATTTTTCTTCTTCTTCTCCAGTTTCAAAACACTGGACAAAATACCCTAATTTAATGAGGTATACTGATCAGTATACCCCGAATATACAAAATAGTATACCTCAGTATACTTAGGATTGCCAAAAATTTCCTGGTCAGTATACTCCGAATTTCCAAAACCAGTATACTCTTGTATATTTTTGTATATTCTTGTATATTTTTGTATACTATTGTATATTTTTATATGCTCTTGTATATTGTTGTTTACTCTTGTATATTGTTGTTTACTATTGTATATTTTGTTTACTATTGTATATTATTGTTTATTTTTTTATACTCTTGTATATTTGTGTATATGTATGTAAGTTTTGTGTTGTCTCAACATTTAAATGTATCAAAAGAAAAGAATATCACCTATTGATGGTTTTTCGACGCTACAGGCATGCAGGAGACAACTGCTATCTCTGATGACTGAATTAGTTTTATAAAGTCTGATATCTTGTAGAATGTTCTTAATTCTCGCAAGATTTAAAAAATGTTTATTTTTTAGGTGTCATTTTGATAATTATTTCAAAGAATAACACTGTGTTTTATGAATGCGAATGACTGATTAAGTCTTGTAAAGTCTGATATATTGTAGAATGTTCTTAATTCTCGCAAGATATGATAATTATTTCAAAAGAATATCACTGTTTTATGAATGCTTCGTCCAATCTGATGAATACTTAGCGAACCAAAATAACACTTAACTAACAATACAATAATAATAATATGTATGGTTTTCCAACGCAACAGGGATGCAAAAGAGAAATACTATCTCCTTGATGATTAGTCTTGAAAAGTGTGTTATCCTGTAGAATGTTCCTAATTCTCGCATGATTTGAAATAAATAACAGTGATAGTATGGAAACTATCGTAATATGGTCCATGCCCCTAACACTGCATAATGCGACATACATACCAGTTAGAGAAAAATAATCATCAATATTCCTACTAGCAAAAAAGATGCCCATGAGACAGCCTCTTTAAATAACATATAAAACACAACAACATTATGCTATTACATCATTTAATGTACCGGTATATGTACAAAACAAAATATTTACAATTCAATCACATTATATATTACAATGATAAAGTTATATTGATTATATACAATTTGTTGTAAAATATTACTATTGAATGCATTTGGCAGCTTTTTTCAATGGAATATACAATTGAAACAAACATTGTTCTTCCTTAACTTTTTGTTACAAAGGGACAAGTAATCTAACGTATTTGACATAGTAACAATCTTACAAATTTCGATATCAAACAATTGAAATACATGACAACCATATATACAAACTACATATCAAATGACCAAGTTTGCCAAAAGATAGGCTGCAAAAGCATGTGAAACTTACCTTTTCCGAATATGAGTATCAATATTCCATCAAATGCACATTAATCCATCACTGATTTGATCAGATTAAGCAACACATTTTGGCCTCTGTCTTCATAGGTCATTTCAACAATGATCAGGTCGGGTACATAGGTCAATGCAGACATTTAGCTAAAATCATCTCATTGGTTCTTTCTTAACCACTAGGATTTCAATAATCAGATACTGCATCATATTGTTATAAGAGAGACACGTGACAAGCAATGGCTTGAGTATGCCCACCTGTAAGTCTGTATACACAGCAGGTGCCAATCTGTGATATATTGTCAACTTGACAGCAGGGGCTAACGAGGGCTGATTGTTACAATAACAGTTCCCAATTAACGGCTAACATAGATAGGCTTGATGTTGAACACTCTGACATATGCAAAATTGAAGAAAATTAATTGTCAAAAGCATCCAGGAAAACAACCAATAAAGCTTTAAACTTTTCAGAAACCCCCCAAAAAAACCAAGACAAATTACATTTTTATACAGATAAAATAAAACCCTGAAATGCAAGTAAAATATACCTCATAACACAAAAAATGAATCTGGACTAATTGATATTGTATCATTGTGTTTATTTTCAGTTAATTATTTATCTTGTATTATGTTATTGGTGCAAATAATCCTCAATGACTACCACTGTGAATTAAAACATTGAACAATATCATTATTTGAAATGGTTTCAACATATTTTATTATTCGTGGAAATATGAAACGGACTGACAAACAAGCCAGGGGCTTATATTAATACCGTTCCGATACAAATGTGATGTTTCAAGCAAAGGACATTCTGATGACATGAAATGCAATAATACAATCAACAATAAAAATAGAAATTTCCTTTCAATGGCTTGGAAGTAAACATCTTAAACTCTTTTTTCGAATCTATTAGATTATATGGAGAGGGTGTTCTAAATTGGACAACTTGTTCCCAATCCTATTCTTCTGAATAAGATATGTTTAAATCAAAATCATCTATTAGAAGTGGTGATGAAGAGGTTAACAGATTTTTAAATGGTGAAGTTGCCAAGATCAGATATATCATGGTTTCCATATAAGATTGTTTTAAGCTGTACCTTTTTGGTAGTATAATGCACCATTTCTTAAGTGAGAAAAGTTTGGGAAAACCAGTAAATAATGAGATTAGCGCCTCATGAACAGGTGGGATCATCTGAAATATGCCTTTCAAATTTATTAAAATCTAGATCACTAGAGCCTAAACGAAGTCTACAGTACATAATTTTAAATAATATCTGTTTAAATTTACAGCTAACTTTGTTGGATAAACTTGCATTTAGTAAGAACGTACTATTACTGTAGCTTAACACATTCATCTGATGGCCATTTGTATCCTTGTGAAAAAAAAATATCTGTGAAGTAATTCATTTGCAAAATATTTATCTGAGTTAATTCTTATGTATTTCTTTACGTTTATCATATCAAATATATCATGCCTAACACATTAAATCTATCATGTTTGGAAATATTACAGCAACCATCCAAGAAAATTCTAAACTTTTAGAATCCATTCATTGCTACATCTAACAAACTGGCAGATTTGGTAAACATTAAGTTGGTTTAAACATATTATTCATGTTAATGATACATGAATTAGGACACGAAAACAAGCAAGTATTTGCTGCCTGAGATTCACTTCCAGCTTGATCTCAAGTGACTTATTCTCAATGAAGAATGCAATTAAAAAGGATTTACTTATACAAAATGAAAAAGGATAAATGCAGAATGCAAGCTTAAAAGATCAGCGAACCGAATTATATATTTAGTGACCTTTAAAATGCCCATGTGAAATTACCCTATTTTATTCATAGTTATAAATAAACTTTTGTGTGCAATTTACATGTATAGTTAATCCAACATTTTTCAATATGTGTGTTTATTGTTATCCAGTGTCCATATATAAACACTTTTGTCGTATGAAATAAGCAATATGTGCAAGCAGCATTTTTTTTTTAATTTAGCTTTGGATTCATGCAAAACAAGGTGGCGTTTATCATCTGTAAATGCACTGTCGTCTTTTAGTTGAATGGACGGTTATATCTCCATGAACAGCTTGTTCTTGTTGTCGTAATCATGAAGACTATTTCCTTTATTTCCTATTGTATTCTTATTATCGCGCCTTGGTGTCTGACGCGTTTTTCGCGTTAATAAATCGCTCGCGTTAATTTGTTGATTTACAGTTCAAGCATATTATTTAATCAGAATTTCCTTGAATCTGTCCAAACATTTATGCACGATTCACAACATTTCAAACAATTATTAAACTCCTAAATTCAATTTATCATTGTTGATTGTTTACCGTTTATTGCTGTCCACTATTTTATCATCGTGTAAATACTTATCTAATTACTTTGTGAATTTTGATGTTGTTTTTTTGTGAGATCTAAAGGAACAGCACTTAAATATGCTGAAAGTTTATTGTGCTGATCCATTTTCATTAATAAAAATCATAGATATATAAAAAATTTCATTGTTTCTTAGCAATGATTACATATTCACTGGAATTGAATCTTTGCGATCTCTTTGGCTGATAGCCAACAACTACTTGTTTTACACTTTTTTCATATACACCAATGAAATTATTTGATAATATAATCTCTAAACACTGTTTACACATTCTCCCTGACCTAACATCATGAGTTTTTGCACTCTTTGAGACTCACACCTCATGAATGAATACTCTTGATTAATCTGTGTCTAATACCACAGTTGATTCAATAGATGGAGACAAACTCACATTTCCTTAATTCTTAATTAATCCATATTTAGATATCACAACATCATTATTGATATCTTAATTACGAACTAATTATGTTTTTTTACAATATCTTTGATGTTAACCTGTTTTTATAGTAATAAGAGACTTCCAAGAGCGTTTATTATGTTGTTTTAGTCATAGTGTGTTGACAGGGGTCCAGTTGGTGCCCATTTATGACTGATTGCTTGCTGTCATTAATGACTCAGTGTCAAACTCCTCTTCTCTCATGTGTTGTCCCGTAGTTACATACAGTTTGAAAGGTTTCTGCATTAATTATTTTCATTCTCTGTAAAAGGTATGTTACTTTCGAATTTGATGTCATGTACCTAGGCCCTTGAATGCGTCGTCTACTTTTTTACTTTTTATTTTTTCAACTTTAGTAACAAAGACTTACGTTTATAATGCAGAATGAATCCTTTTAAAACAAATGAACTGTGAATGTCATTTTGTTTCCCTCTGACTATGTATTTACAGCAATAGATAAATCTCATCGGAGAGGAAAAAAATACATTTAAACATTTATTATGTACAATAGTGTTTTTAACTGATTTGTATGTTTGAATTATTTTTCTTAAAACTGAGAATAATGAAGGATGTTGTTAATTCTTAACTTGACGATGCATCTTCCAAGTATAATCTACGGGAAAATATCTTATTATTAACAAAAGGCAATACTCAGTTATTACATGTACATATATAATGTAACTTTATTTAGAACAAATGTCTTTAAAGCAAATAACTTCTACAGGCATGAGGCCTTTTAAGTACTGAAATAAAGATTTATTGATCTCACGCAACTTCAAGATGGAATAAGTGAATATTATTTATCAATTTATCTATACAACGAAATTCATGTATCTATTATTTATATAAGGAAATTCATTTATTTTTACATTATATTAAATATCATATCATTATATATATCAATATAAATCATTGTTTTGAGATATTCAAAGATAATTTAAGAAACTTCTCACAAACGCCACAAAGACAATTTCACTGTCTTTGATCTTTTTATCACCCTGTAATAAAAATCTCGAGGTGTCCCGCCTGGTTCAGCAAAGTATTTGTGTATTGCCTACATGTAACTCGTTTACTAATGCAGATACTTAGTTGCTGAATTCGATTTATATGTCAAAATTATGATTTTTTTTTCTTGCAAATTCAAAACTTGATTTGTCGATTTATGAAGTAGGTAATAAATAATTTCTCAAAAAGCAAGGGTGATATGCAATTCACATAATAAGTGACTATCAAATAACTATGATAAATGATTGTCTTTGATGTTTGTTTTACTGAAATCTCTTTGATAATAAAGAAGTGAAGATAAGCCCACTGAAGCAAATGTTATCTAGACTTTCTTCACTAGTGTATACTTGTGTGTATTTTAACATATATTTTGGCAGAAAAAAAACTTATTTTTTTCTTTTGATGTAATACAAATTGATTTTTTCTTCCTCATATCGTAATCTCTATATCTATAAGGTTTGTTGCTAAAAATGTTTTTTATAAACGGTCTTAATAGTTATATATATAGTTATAGGTATGGTTCCCTGTGATTAACTTACGTAAACACATGAATTTACATATCAAGGCAAACGCTGACTCCAGAAATATTTATTTAAACTATCTTTCAAAATATTTCAAATATCTCTAAGACAGAATCATGCCTTTTTAAAACAAATAGAATGTGAATGATGTTTTGTTTTTCTATGATTGTATATTTTCTGTGATTTATAAGATTAAAAACAGACAACAAATATATGAATCTTTATTTGTAATTATTATCTTGTAAAGTTATTACATTTTAATGCGTTTTACTGAGAATGTCAGTTATTTGTTCCTGAATTTACATCTCTTTTATCACATATTCTAATTATAAATATAGTTTTATGTCTGAACCGTTTAAGATTATATAACGTGAACATTTCTTTTTTTTCTTTTTTATTCCTTTTTGTGGTACGTGAACATTCTTCATAAACAAGTTACAAGTGACAAAAAGAACAAGTGACAAAAAGAAAATACCACAATTATTTCATGTTTATAAATTGTAATAGGAAAGGATATAGACACATTACGATAATAGATATGTAAAGATTTTTAACCATGCTGGAATATTCCAGCATATGTCAAGAAAACACCTCAACCCAACAAGTCATTATCTCTGTATCTTTGAACTTTTTATGGCCCTGTAATAAAAGTCTCGTTAGTAAATATGTCCCCGCGCGGGTCTGCCCTTTAAATGTGTATTGCCTACAGGTACTTCGTTTTCAGGTACAGGCACTTGTATTGGTAATTGTTGGATTATATTTAATTCGTCAATATTGAAATGTCTTAGTTAATACATTTGTAAATTCATATAACCTGATATGTCAGTTAATGTGTTGTAATAACACATTCCAACATTTTGATACAAAAAAAAAGATAAAACAATTTACTGCCCTATAATCAGAGTACGTAGGTCAAGTCTATTTTCTTAAGAACTTAAAGTGTGATATGCAATTGTAATATACTACTCAGGTGATCGGAAAAAAAGTAACAGGAAAAAAAGTAACGGAAAAAAAGTAACAGGAAAAAAAGTAACAGTTTTTTGTTTTGTTTTTTATTTAATGGGGTTAATGAGGTCTATAACCTGATTGATCTTGTTTGATCAATTCGTTAGTTTCTAGATAGTGTTGTAGTCTTGTAGTCGAGTGTTTTACATAGATTTGGTGTTAAGGAGACTGGTCTATATGAATCGGATTTGGCAGGGTCTTTTCCCTGTTTGTGTAATGGTATAATAAGAATTTCTTTCCAGTCTGTTACATCATTGTTTAGGTTTTGCTCTCAAATATTATGAAATATTTCCCAATTTGCTTTGTTATAATTCCAACTGTTATGGGTATTGTTTTTGTGTGGTTAAAGGGGTTAAGTTTTGATAGGTAATTATTAAGTAAATGATTGAGGCCAGTGTGATAGTAAATGAGGGAGCCCAGTCCAAATGATCAATTAAGGGAGAGTATTATGTTGATTTAATTGAGCAGGTGAGAAGGAAACAGTTAATACCAATGTAATTATGTTGTTAAAGTAACAAGTGTAACTTTGACGTTAAATGTGATGTAAGTGTGATACTCTTCTTTAATAACAAGATTATCAACACTAATCCTAATATAATTCAAACTCAATTTCCTACTGAAGTGTTTCTTTATATAAGAAGTGTTACTTTTTTTCCTGTTACTTTTTTTCCGTTACTTTTTTTCCTGTTACTTTTTTTCCTGTTACTTTTTTTCCTACATTCACTACTCAAAGGAACACTCGAGATTTTAATATAGTCTCTGTTAATTCATACCCACATGCATTCCTGACGTTGGGCTCCTGATTTTTAAACAGATTTGTGGAAATTTGATTAGTTTTTGAATTTCTGTATTTTCAATCACATTTCTTCAGGGGATTTCACTACAGGGGATATCACATTCAAAGCACTAAAATAACCCAAGACAAGACCTCAATGTTTTGAGCATGAGCAATCTGACGTCCTGTAACTTTCATTTTCGACCCTGGCCTTGGTAATAAAGTTTCAATTTTTTATTCATAGATACACACAATAACATGTTTTTTATTACATTATAGAGGCGAACTAGAACATGCATATTTCCGCGCGGTATAAATATAAACATTTGGTTGTTTACCAATCCGGTTCCTTCTTTTGTGTTTAAACCACATGCATATTTGTCAATCTTTGCCATAGTTCATTGATTAAGCACTTCTAGTTGAGGGCAGTCATTACTGATTAGGAGCATTACAACTGGTCATTAAGGGGTATGACATAATCAATTTAAATGTATGAATGGGATAACAATTTCATTTCTTTTAATATGATAAAAGTATACATCTTTTGAGAATTGTCGGTGTTACATTAATCTTTATAAAAAAAATCTTCCTTAAAGTATTATTGGCATCAAAGTTAAAAATTAATTTCCAAATTTCATCAATTTCAACAATATCAAAGTCACAAAAGTAATTTTGTCTTAAATTTCATTAAACTTTTCCTATAATTCCTCTAAAAATCAAACAGAGAGAGGGAATTTGTTTCTTTATGTTTCATCTTCAACAAAATTGGCACAAGAGACAAACAATACATCCCTTAGCACTGACATGCATTCTGCCTTTTTAATTTTTAAATCAGTTAATTCGAAATAATACATTTAACTTTTTTAACTAAAACTTGTTTGATAATAATCTAGTGGAAATAATTATTTCAAGGATGCATACAGGCATCAAAATAGAGCATTATCTTTAACTCATTTGAGGTTGTCATGTCTTTTTGTACAAAACTATAAACAAAACCTGGGCTAAAGATATATGCAACAAAAGGGAAATATTAATTATATTTGAGGTTATTTTTATGTGTTCTTTCTTTAAAACCGCAAACAAAATTTTAACTGAATATGAACACAATGATAGCAGGTTTTGGCACTTTTGGTGTAATGAAATATGTTTCACTTATATATCTGTTGCTGTATATCTGTATCTATATATTCAGTAATGTATTTCTCTTTTCAAAGACAAGCTCATCAATGTAAGCCGTATATTGGAATCTGTTTTTGTAGCATTCAGCCCTCATTAACTATTGGTGTCAATTAGACGATACCATTTCCTCATTAGCTTATGGCGTCAATTAGACAGATTGACACGTGTATTGACAATCCACGCTGACAGGTGAGTAATACTCGAGGCATTGTTTGTCACTGGTCTCTCTTATTTAGTTATCCAATCAGATGTTAGAGGTTAACCAAGACCCAATGCAAAGTTTCTTTCCCTATATTTCTGCATACTCATTTGTACCTAACTTTTGTTGAAGTAAGGCAGAGACTGCAAGGTGCTGCAACATAGTGTTATCACTATTCATTGATGGATTTATGTGCTTTAATATAGAGGATTTCATTTTCGATAAGGTTAGTTTCACATGTTGTTTATGCAGCCGATCTTTTGGCATACTTTGTAATGCCGATGTCACATAATATGTATAAATGATATATGGTTGCCATGTATTTCAAAAACTAAATTTTTAAGATTGTAAACTAATTCATTCTGATTCTTAATCCCTCATAGAGTGAGAGAGTTTATTCAGTAGCTAGGCCACCGGCCCATTATACATTGCATAGTTATATAATTCTACATTTCAATCCCTCATAAGAGGAAATGGATTTCTAACCAATGGATACCTATTAAAATGATATGAAAAAGCATTCACCAACCATTGATATTAATATTTCACAATATCCTGCAATGTTTAGATTATTAGAGACTTTTTATTGGGAGTTATTTGAAAAAAAGGATTCTTGATTTTAGCCAGTTATCCAGATCAACACGTTTATTGCCAAGATGAATTTCACTTTATATTGAATAGTCCACAATATTACGCTTAAAGGGGCAGTAGCACGTTTTTAGAGGGAATATAAGGTGATGTCAGGAAAATGAAAATAAATGGTTCCAATTGAAAGGCAATGTATTCAAACCAAATGGAGCAGTAATAATTCAAATATATAATGTAAATGTGATTCTTTTTCTTACACAAAATGAATTAAAGGTGTTCACAATGGCCGCCAATGGATTTTAGGTAAATCTTCATACTTTGTTCATTGACTATGAATGATTGGCTTGTGTAATTAGATTTTTGACACTATCAAAGTAATACATTTAGCGTTAACATACAATTATCAGTGAAAATTTTTAAATATAAAATTCTCAAAAATCGTGCTACTGCCCCTTTAAAGAACAACGTTTAATAAGCCGCATTGATATAGATATCCATCGGTATTTAAATTTCTATTATGATGATATCTATGTAAGGCTAATTTAAGTCATGAATAAATCAGTAAAAGTGTTATTTCATAACTGTTCATTCTCCCCTAGCGATACTTCAGACCTGTTTCCATACGATATTACAGAATCTGAAACATTGTTACAAAATCATTTAGTTTATGACCTTCAAATCTAATTCGCTGTTAATGGTTTTCACTCTATCCTATCATTGTTATTACTCACTTTGACCCGCCGATAAATTCAATTGTGTACACAGTACTACACAACTCATTTAAAAACGAGTAGGTCATTTGGGTTTATGGTGTCGTACGTTATCTATCACATTTATCTATTTATCTAACTAAAAGTTCGATTAGAAGAATTGCAGCTGGAATAAACCAAACAATATATAAATACTTCATTATAAATAACACAAAAATCAAATGTATCTTGAATTTGTTTAAATGAGCACTTCCTGACGTAAATTGAGATATACTGAGATATACTGAGATATACTAAGATATACTGAGCTATGGAAATTCAGAGTATACTGACCAGTATACGTCAGTAAATTAGGGTGGTTTCCTAATTAGTATACCTCAGTATATTAGGGTGGTTTACTGACGTATACTGGTCCAGTATACCAGCATTTTTCTTCATGTGAAAGGTCTAGAGAGCTGAAAAGTTGTGAGTAGCCTCCTTGGCCAATGGCGATTCTAAATTGTAGATTTTGTGACCCCACGAGTCGAAATGGGGTCACAGGGGTCAAAACCTTAAAAACCTATTTTCAACTTCTTCTCCAGTTCCAAAAGGTTTAAAGAGCTGAAAAAGTTGTGAGTAGCCTCCTTGGCCAATAGGGATTCTAAATTGTAAATTTCGTGACACCATGACCCCAAATAGAGTCACAGGGGTCAAAATTTTAAAAACCTATTTTCATCTTCTTCTCCAGTTTCAAAAGGTCTAGAGAGCTGAAAAATTGTGAGTAGCCTCCTTGGCCAATGGGGATTCTAAATTGTAGATTTTGTGACCCCACGAGTCGAAATGGGGTCACAGGGGTCAAAACCTTAAAAACCTATTTTCAACTTCTTCTCCAGTTCCAAAAGGTTTAAAGAGCTGAAAAAGTTGTGAGTAGCCTCCTTGGCCAATAGGGATTCTAAATTGTAAATTTCGTGACACCATGACCCCAAATAGAGTCACAGGGGTCAAAATTTTAAAAACCTATTTTCAACTTCTTCTCCAGTTCCAAAAGGTCTAGAGAGCTGAAAAGTTGTGTGTAGATTCCTAGGCCAATGGGGATTCTAAATTGTAGATTTTGTGACCCCATGACCCCGAATAGGGTCACAGAGGTCAAAATTTTAAAAACCTATTTTCAACTTCTTCTCCAGTTCCAAAAGGTCTAAAGAGCTGAAAAAGTTGTGAGTAGCCTCCTTGGCCAATAGGGATTCTAAATTGTAGATTTTTGACCCCACGAGTCGAAATGGGGTCACAGGGGTCAAAACCTTAAAAACCTATTTTCATCTCCTTTTCCAGTTCCAAAAGGTCTAGAGAGCTGAAAAGTTGTGTGTAGATTCCTAGGCCAATGGGGATTTTAAATTGTAGATTTTGTGACCCCATGACCCCGAATAGGGTCACAGAGGTCAAAATTTTAAAAACCTATTTTCATCTTCTTCTCCAGTTTCAAAAGGTCTAGAGAGCTGAAAAGTTGTGAGTAGCCTCCTTGGCCAATGGGGATTCTAAATTGTAGATTTTGTGACCCCACGAGTCGAAATGGGGTCACAGGGGTCAAAACCTTAAAAACCTATTTTCAACTTCTTCTCCAGTTCCAAAAGGTTTAAAGAGCTGAAAAAGTTGTGAGTAGCCTCCTTGGCCAATAGGGATTCTAAATTGTAAATTTCGTGACACCATGACCCCAAATAGAGTCACAGGGGTCAAAATTTTAAAAACCTATTTTCATCTTCTTCTCCAGTTTCAAAAGGTCTAGAGAGCTGAAAAGTTGTGAGTAGCCTCCTTGGCCAATGGGGATTCTAAATTGTAGATTTTGTGACCCCACGAGTCGAAATGGGGTCACAGGGGTCAAAACCTTAAAAACCTATTTTCATCTCCTTTTCCAGTTCCAAAAGGTCTAGAGAGCTGAAAAGTTGTGTGTAGATTCCTAGGCCAATGGGGATTCTAAATTGTAGATTTTGTGACCCCATGACCCCGAATAGGGTCACAGAGGTCAAAATTTTAAAAACCTATTTTCATCTTCTTCTCCAGTTTCAAAAGGTCTGAAGAGCTGAAAAGTTGTGAGTAGACTCCTTGGCCAATGGGGATTCTAAATTGTAGATTTTGTGACCCCATGAGGCGAAATGGGGTCACAGGGGTCAAAACCTTAAAAAACTATTTTTATCTTCTTCTCCAGTTCCAAAAGGTCTAAAGAGCTGAAAAGTTGTGAGTAGTCTCCTTGGCCAATAGGGATTCTAAATTGTAAATTTCGTGACACCATGACCCCAAATAGAGTCACAGGGGTCAAAACTTAAAAAACCTATTTTCATCTTCTTCTCCGGTTCCAAAAGGTCTAGAGAGCTGAAAAGTTTTGAGTAGACTCCTTGGCCAATGGGGATTCTAAATTGTAGATTTTGTGACCCCATGAGGCGAAATGGGGTCACAGGGGTCAAAACCTTAAAAACCTATTTTCATCTTCTTCTCCAGTTTCAAAAGGTCTAGAGAGCTGAAAAGTTTTGAGTAGACTCCTTGGCCAATGGGGATTCTAAATTGTAGATTTTGTGACCCCACGAGTCGAAATGGGGTCACAGGGGTCAAAACCTTAAAAACCTATTTTCAACTTCTTCTCCAGTTCAAAAAGGTTTAAAGAGCTGAAAAAGTTGTGAGTAGCCTCCTTGGCCAATAGGGATTCTAAATTATAAATTTCGTGACACCATGACCCCAAATAGAGTCACAGGGGTCAAAATTTTAAAAACCTATTTTCATCTTCTTCTCCAGTTTCAAAAGGTCTAGAGAGCTGAAAAGTTTTGAGTAGACTCCTTGGCCAATGGGGATTCTAAATTGTAGATTTTGTGACCCCACGAGTCGAAATGGGGTCACAGGGGTCAAAACCTTAAAAACCTATTTTCAACTTCTTCTCCAGTTCCAAAAGGTTTAAAGAGCTGAAAAAGTTGTGAGTAGCCTCCTTGGCCAATAGGGATTCTAAATTGTAAATTTCGTGACACCATGACCCCAAATAGAGTCACAGGGGTCAAAATTGTAAAAACCTATTTTCATCTTCTTCTCCAGTTTCAAAAGGTCTAGAGAGCTGAAAAGTTGTGAGTAGCCTCCTTGGCCAATGGGGATTCTAAATTGTAGATTGTGTGACCCCACGAGTCGAAATGGGGTCACAGGGGTCAAAACCTTAAAAACCTATTTTCATCTCCTTTTCCAGTTCCAAAAGGTCTAGAGAGCTGAAAAGTTGTGTGTAGATTCCTAGGCCAATGGGGATTCTAAATTGTAGATTTTGTGACCCCATGACCCCGAATAGGGTCACAGAGGTCAAAATTTTAAAAACCTATTTTCATCTTCTTCTCCAGTTTCAAAAGGTCTAGAGAGCTGAAAAGTTGTGAGTAGACTCTTTGGCCAATTAAGATTCTAAATCGTGCATTTGGTTACCCCTTGACCCATATTAGGGTCACAGGGGTCAAAACCTTAAAAAAACTATTTCCATCAAAAGTCTGATGAGCTACAGAGCCCATGGCTCTGTTTTGGTACATTTCAGTTAAATTTTCACTAATCCCAACTGTGTTTCTCCGTATTGACAATCCATTATTGCTGAGTATCTCTTCACCAGTTGGATTAACGATGGAACCAATAATTTATTCAAATATACAAACCAACAATAAATTTTCTTATGTTTTAGTCCCTGATGCATATATTTTTCTTCAGCTTCATCGTCATTGACGCTGCAATGACTGAAGTGATACGACCTAGCCTCTATGGTGCATACCATAATATACAGCTCAGCGAACCAACGCAGAAGTCAGTCTCAGAAGACATAGCTGAGCATCCTAATGGAAAGCCGAAGCAGAATATTAAAGAATTTGACATTGTCGGTCCCGTTTGTGAAAGTACAGATTTCCTGGGCCGTCAACGTGCAATTGCCGAGCCGCATGAGGGATGTCGACTTGCAGTATTTGATGTGGGTGCCTACTGCAGTAGTATGGCATCTAACTATAATCTGAGGGTATGTCTTTCTTGATATTTTCTCAGACATATGTACTCGAAAATTGTAGATAAAAAAACTAGAAGTTTGATGTTTACTCTTTTAAATAACTGTATCTGGTAAATACATGCATTTGATATATATTATCTCATTTGCTTCAAACGGTGTGTTCGGTTTTATGGCAACTCCTTTTCGAGAAAATTGACAAACGCCACCAAACCACATCGTTGTTTTCAATGTTAAACAGTTTAGGCTTTATGCAATATTTAATAACACCAAAAGGGAATACTAATTAGCATATATAATACAACCCTAAATGTAAACATTTCATTGCAATAGTGACATAAGTTCTGTTCTATTTGCTACTAACTCCGCCAATTTGAGACCTTCATATATCGTCCTTCATATACTTCCTTGGGATCCTTATATCCGATTTTGATATACTTTGAGAAAGTTAAAAGATGCAAATGTGTAGGTCTGTCATATGATCATTCGTTAGTACTTATTGTTGTTGAATCACTTTACAGAAATAAAAAAAATTATTCTCACATCAAAGAAAAGCGACCAATGTACAAATGTAACATCTACGGCAACATGCTAAATCCAATCTGATTTGACAATACCCCTCCAAGAAACAAATGAGTAGAAAGTAATCTTAAAGGTTTGGCACGTCATAATCAGATTGTAAAATTGCGAGACTTGACAAGCACTTGAGATGAACAAACAATTGATGACCATCCATGACAGGCCAGGAGTTTTTATATATCTATACTGAAGTCCACAGCATTTTGTCAAAGTTACTGTACTTGTGTCAGGATTGTTGAAACAACCAATGACGTAACCGGTAGTACAAAAGGTTGTTAAGTTTCGAAGTAAACATGCCCATTGCGTTGATACCAGTGACAAGAAATAATCTTGACTTTAGGTTGGATCGTTCAGTTCATTTTCTGGGACGATTTCAGCTTGAACTGATCCTTTCCAAATTGATTGTCGTCAAAATTCACGCATGATCTTCATGAAAGTCCCGTCTTCATACAAACTGATGAAAATCAGATGAACGTATCACGCACTTAACCATTTAGCATTTATACTGAACCACAAAAAGGACGTCGTACTTTTAATAAGTGTATATTTTTTACACACATTATTACGATTGTTCTTTTTCAATTATTTCAAGATAATTGGACATTAAGAAGATGTCATAGACATCCAAAACAACTCTTTTTTATTAACACAAGATTTAACCATGGGTTTACACTTTTCTCCTGTTGACGATGGTGATGCTCACAAACGCATCTTTTTGAAAAGCATGATGCACGTGCAAAACGTTGCCTTATTGGGTATAAAAGGCACCCAAAATTGCCAGTCTGTCATTCATTTCCTGAACACAACGACAATGCCTAGACTCACTCCAAATCCAAGCCATCGAACGTCTTCATGCTGGGCAACGTCAGGGTCATTGCTAATGACTTCAACTGCAGCATTCAGACTATTGAAAGGTTGAGGAAGCGGTACAATGCCACAAACACCACGGCTGATCGTCCCCGTAGTGGTAGACCGACAGTCACAACAGCACGTCAGGACCTGCCCCTTCACCGACAACACTTGTTGGACCGCTTTCGCAGGGCTTCAGAATCTGCTAGACAAACCATAGGCACTCACCAGAGACCAATTAGTGCACAAACAGTTTGCCGCCGGCTTAGAAATTTCAACCTGACTTATCGACGTCTGGCTCGGGGCCCTATTCTTACAGATCGACATCTGCATCGGCAACATCTGCTGTGGGCACAGCAACGTCAACACTGGCGTTATCAACCGTGGAGGACTGTAGTCTTCTCAGACAAAAGTCGGTATTGCATATCCGTGGCCGATGGAAGAGCAAGAGTGTGGAGAAGAAGAGGGGAACGCTTGAATGACGGCTGTATTGTCGAGAGAGATCCATGGGGTGAACAGAGCATCATGGTTTGGGGTGGTATAGCACTAAACCATAAACTTGGACCCTTGGTCTTCCGGAACATTGGTCCAGGTCGCGAAAATGCGGTAATTGCTCTCTGCTACATCGACCAAGTGTCGAGGCCTCACATTTTGCCGCATTTTGTCCGACACCTAAATCACGTGTTCCAGCACGACAACGCGTGCCCCCACTCGAGCACCAAAGAAGATTGAATGACATTCGACCAAGACCGACAACTGCACAACTTACTGCAAGTTTTCACAGAGTATGGGCTGCCATCCCCATGGCCTTCGTCAATCGTTTGGTGCATTCAATGTACCGAAGATGTATGGCGGTAATTAACGTAAATGGTGGCCATACAAGGTATTGAGTTCATCTCCCCATACAAGGATATGCCAGCATCACTTGACACATTGTAAGAGCGCAAATGTTCAAGGAAATGACACTTTGTCATTACAAAAAGAAGTCTGTTGAAATGTTCAACTCTAATCAGCATAACTGTTTTTTTCAAGAGGCTGAATATATTTATCCATAAACCTACCTACATGTACAAATTGGGAAGTCTAAATTTGCGAACAAAACATAACTTGCTTTTCTTCTGAATATTATATTATACCTTACAACTTCTTTATGCAAAATAGTTTTCAGTTAGTTGGTTTTTTTTGACAAGGGTTAATATGAAGTCAGTTTGTTCTCTACTTAGACATGAAACAGGTAAATGGCGTCAACTTACTTGAATGTATTCAATTTATTTACAAATCAAATTGCCGGATACTTTGTGACACATGTAAAATCAGAGTTGTGAAGTTTTATTTAATTAACTTCAGGAAACATGATTGATTAAACGGCATACAATTTAAGCATTTGTACAAATCACTCAAACGAAATGTTTCCGTATTTATGAAGCTACGTTTGCATTTTAGAACATTTTGTTTTTTACTTATACAATTTTCCATATTTTAGGTCAAATAAAGAGCATAAAGAGGTCGGAATATATTCACTCAACATAATTCTAATATGAATTGTACATTTTGATCACTTACAAAATGATCGTGGCGAGTTAAATAAGAAGCTTGTAATCTATCACAATAAATAATATTAAAATCTAATTAACTCAATCATGTCTAAACTAGATTTAAAAAACAAACAGTTACTAACGATCAGGTATTCTCTTTATATTGGTCATTGAGTACAAAGTATCGTTACATGTTATTGTTTACATGTTGTCTGTTAACGATCATTTTGAAACTGCAGAAGCTTTTGTTAGATATTTGAGATATATTGATAAGTTCAATGTGCTCCTAAACGGCTGTTTGGAAGATCTCCATATTAAGAAGTACTAAGCCGCCATGATGAATGTCACCTTTTCGCCTATGGGTAGAGCACAGTGAAACACACTCAGGAAACCAGAATGTCAAAATCTGAGAAATCGTAAAACCAACACGAATTACATGTATACTGAACGAAGCACTCAAAACAAATCGGCTGTTTCTGCCATGCCCAACTCCGTGCAATGAACAGGGTCGAGGCTGTTGGCGCTACTAGTATAGGCTTGAAGTTGATTGGTTTATTATCGTCAACCCTGGACGATTAACACAACAGGGTCATCTCATATTGAATATAATTTGTGCAACTAAAGCGAAATAAACGGCAAGTAAATGAAACGAAATTTTAAAAGATTTTAAAATGAACGTTAACTAGATTGACATTATTTGTCTTAACTGTGATTGAATGCACGAGGAATGAAAAAGCGCCTGGTTTCATTTTAAACACTGTGTTAATTTAACCTAATTAGTAAACTCCATTTCGTTAATAGACTCAAACCTCTTCTCATGATTCTACATATGAAAATATATATTTTGGGGGGCTGGCTCCGATGAAGAATTACGGAAGCAGGACTTGATGAAGTCCTTGGGTTGTAAGAACCTGCAGAACTTTATGAAGTCCTTGGGTTGTAAGAACTTGTAGGAGGTGTGATATACATGTAGGCATGTGCCTTGGGGGACAGATATATGTAAAGAATAGCTGAATGCCCGAGCTTAACCCAATGAATGGCACAAAGCATATCATAATGAAAATGTAAATATAAATAATGATATGATTAAAATAAAAGTAGCACATAAAATTGGAAATTATGTTAATAAAATAGGCAATAAGAATGAATAAAGTTATAAACATAATGAGGTACATGAAAAGCAATGAATACACGGAGCAGCACGTATGGCAGCTGCAATGAAGCTACTTGGAGCAGTTCCTGTTGTTTTGAAAAATGGGACAAAGAGGATAGTCGTAAATGCATTGATAGATGATGCAAATACACAAACTTACATAAATGAAGACGTGTCCTCACAGTTGGGCTTAATTGGTGAAAAACAGACTGTTGCGGTCAATGTACTTAATGGTCGGAGTGAGACGTTTCCGTCACAATGTGTTCAGTTTGGTATTGAAAGTTTGGATGGGACAGTTGATATGTCTCTTTCTGCTTGACAACAACCAGGGTCACAGGGCAGATGAAGGTTGTAGATTGGTAAAAACACAGACTCCACATATTGTTGATTTGATCATAGGGATGGATTATCTGGAACTTCATCGTTCTTATGAGGAGGTAGTTGGGGGTGAAGGTCAACCTGTTGCTAGATTGACTCCACTTGGGTGGACATGTGTTGGAAATCTTCCTGGTGAAAATGAAGCCGCGCTTTCCAAAACTATTTTTCACAACTGAGTCAAAAAGGGATTTTGAGTTGAATTCAATGCTACATAAGTTCTGGAAAGTAGAAGAGTCTGATGGTCCTATTTTCACTAAACAAGATGAAGCAGTCATCTCTTTTGTTCAATACACCATAAAAGTATGAAAATGATAGATACGTAATTGGCATACCATGGAAGAATGTGCAACAGACCCTCCCACAAAACTATGAAATGGCTTATAAGCGTCTGTGTAGCACTCAGAAGAAATTGTTAAAGGACAATGTCGTTGCTGAGTTGCATGAGAAAACTTTCACAGATTACCTTGACAAAGGTTACATTCATCAAGTTGAAAATGTAGATGCGTACGAGAATCAGTGGCTTTTGCCACATTTTCCTATTGTGCGACCAGATCGCACTACCACAAAGGTGAGAGTGGTCTTTGATGCTTCTGCAAAATGCCAGGGCATATCTTTGAATAACACCATACATCAGGGTCCAAAACTTCAAGGGGATTTGTTTGAGATCCTTCTTCCTTTCATTAGCCGATCAGATAGGCCTTTAGTCAGAGTCAGAAATAGGAAAGATATCATAGAGGCAGATAAACGGCGAATGAGTATGTTGGGGTTTAACATACAATCAGCAATGTTTTCAGCTATTAAACATGTGGATTTGCCATCCAAAAGACAGAAGATCGGAGAGAAAGAAGTTCGACAGGAGGAGAGAACAGAAGAAAAAGAAGAATAGAAAGCAGGTTTTAGAACGACACACACCACGTGGTGCGGTTATCAGGTCAATATCATAGGTAGTTATTTTTAGATAACTGACCCTAGATCAACCGAGAGGTTGGTTATCACGAGGTTGGTTATCTGATAACCAACCTCTCGGTTCGATACGGTGAACATGTCTTGGCTACGCCTCGCCATCTTCACCGTCTCGCACCTCGAAAAAAACTTACCCTCGACTTACGGGTCTAAATGACCCTTTGCCTCTAACTGTGACTTTTGATATTCTTTAGAATTTGTTTTGATTTTCACCTGTGTATTCAGATATATTATGTCTTTAGTTAAAAATGCCATTCTAAAGAATATCAAAGGCCACAAGAACGGTAATAAAAGAAAACAAAAGACAGAATAAACACTCTTTATTACAGAGAAACTTTGAAGTCATTTTCATATTATATGTTCATACTGCTTTCAATTCTTGCCATTTGGTTTCCTATAAACATGCAAACATTTACATTTATTTTAATACAAACACTCCCGCACACAATCCCGTTGTTTAAGATAAAACTAAAATACTTCAGCAAATGGTCCTCAGTATTTATGCAAGTGTTCTCTTCAACCAATGTTTAAAATCCTTTATAGGAAGTCAGTTGTCGGGAGGTCATTTGGAATGGTCCTTTTGAAATAATGCACAAGAAAGCCGACTTCAGTATCAGCAAACATGCGTAGTTCCTGAAACAATAAAAGGTTTAACATTAAGAATTCAAACAGTTTGATTTCAAGCGCTGAAAAAAAACCACATTTCCTTTTACATACATGCACTTTTCATATCATCACGGTTTCCCCGAAGTAGAAACTTAAGTTTGGAACTGTTATATATATCCACCAGCACTTGAGGCATGGATAATGTTCATATGAATACTGTCCATACATATTGACGTATCTTTAAAACTGTATACTCCAAAATCATACAAATTGACCCAATATTTAAAATTTTATTAATGGTATTTGAAATTATTTGAACAAAGTGGGACAGGGGTATGTGAGGTCTGCTCGCATCTACACTTGTTAAACACATATTGTAAAAATTATTCACAATATATGTCAACGAGGAAGACAAAATTTGTCTCTAATCCCTTATCCAAACATTACAAAAACAACACCAATCATCAAAGAACGTTTTTCGTCTTCATGCGAACACCTGAATCTATATTTTCGACGTCGTGCGAATACCCCCCATGCATCAAGTGCTTGTGTTTTTAACATCAAGTATTGAATTAATCTTTTTTTAATACCTAAATATTTTTGCATTTTATATACACAATAACAAAAATCATTTATCAAGCAGAAAATGCGTTTTGATTCCTTGTAAACAAATTTCCGAGTCTATTAAATGAAACAACAAATAAAGTATATCAATCTCACCTTAATTGCCTCCGGAAAGACCTCGAAACACCGGCAAATATATCTGTTTGACACCGGCCGCGGAGAGCATTCCATTGTCCAAACCTTCTTGAAACCATGTGCTTTAGGTTGTGTGCTGCACGTGAATTTGTAGGAGTTGCTTAGCAACTTGGCGTACAAGAAGTCCGTGCATCACAAGATGAAATAGACGACGTCTTGACTCGTGACGGAATATTCCCATTTGCCACCAAAACAATTTCGTTGACGTCCGCTTAAAATGTGTATCAAAATCATTAATTTATAGTTCAGTTCAATGTGGCAATTGAAGGATAATAGCTTGAGAAAAGAATGAAAACAGTTGGTTTTTGCCTCAGAATTGTCTTACCGACGATTTCGCCATTATAATATCCAACTGCACGTGGAATAGGCACAGTGTTAAAATGAAATTGATCCATTCCTCAGGAGTGGCGGTTAACCACGCTATATAGCTGGACACCATTTTCACTTTTGAACTCATTTTCACAAACCTTATATTCGACTAATATTGATATTTTCATTAAAAATGGAAAACAGTTTTAAACATAACCATGTGGTGTATGTGAAATAATGACCTTGACCTCGATGGTTATCACAGATATTCACTCAGTCAGCGGTTATTATTTCAACCATAAATTTGGTCTGATTTCTTCCAATTGACTTTTAAAGCTTGGGTGACCCTACCAGGTATAGCTCAAGGGTCGGGGAAGCATACAAGCCACCACACCGCAATAACGGTTTGAGTCAAGTGGGATGGCATATAATCAAATCAAAAACATTCAATAATACATGAAGTTACTAAATCTACGTACCATGGTTATTTATGCAAAACTTGTGTGTTGTAGTTTTCCTTACACAGTTTTTTCTCTCGGATCTGTCAACTCTCTTAAATTTAGATGGCAGCATGTTTTATAGCTGGAATACTGCTGACAGCACGTTAAACCCCAACTCACTCACTATTTCATAAATCAAATCAAAGGCCATGCGATAAAAATGTTACAGTCCAGAGGTATTCTCTTGACGAGAACTGGGAATGCTAGGTAACAATTGATATAGCCCAACCGTTTTGATAGACAAAAACACTAAAATACAGTCTTGAAATCTATCTGTTTTGATGTCATTTCTGATTATTGACGAAGTGGGGGGGTGTCATGAAAGAGGCCATGCGATTGGTACGCTGCTGAAGGCAGCGTAGATAACACATTGGACAACATGCCACTAAGGGCAGGTAATTTGTGAATCGCATTGAGTCTAAATTGGTTCCAGAAGTTAGTGGAGATATAATCGAAACGTAAACTTTGGATAATCGAGAACGAGAAATACCTAAAGCAGATCATTCCTTCTTCAGGTTCTTGTGGCGGTCTATGGATCAAGTAAAAGTACCACAAGTTTATGAGTTCACAAGGGTTGTCTTTGGTGTGATCTGCTTCACCTTTCCTTGCGCAATACAACTCCAGAGAAAATGCTCGTAGACATGAAGCCGTTTTCCCAGAAGCTGCTAAAACTGTCTGCAAGTCCACATACATGGACGATAGCGTGAATTCTGTGAAAGACGTTGAAGATGGTAAAACATTGTACAATCAGCTTACAGATATTTGGGGTAAGGCTGGAATGAAATCACGGAAGTGGTTGTCAAATTCTCCTGAGGTTTTGGAGATTATTCCAAAAGAAGATAGAGCATCGGAAGTAAACTTGACTAAATATGGCCTTCGGTAAAGACAATTGGATTAGTGTGGATTGCTCAAGATGATGAATTTGGCTTTCGTAATGCCAACTCAGGTGAGAATATTACACTTACCGAAAGGTCATTTCTTCGCGAGATTGCAAAGTTGTTTGATCCTCTCGGTTTTCTCTCTCCATTCCACATAAGGGCTAAAGTTCTTATGCAACAGCTTTGGCTTTGTGGTGAACTTCCTGGTGACCTGAAGCAAAAAGCATTAGCATGGCTCTCAGATAGATCTGATTTGAACAAAATTAGATTTCCCAGATGTTTGCAACTGAATCTCCCAGTAAACACTCCCGGGAAGCTGGTTCCAGCAAAAATTAAATTTTACCGAGTTTTGTTACTATTCTAAGCAATGCTACATCTGTTTACGAGTTTATCTGCGGTAGAGACGAGGTAATTATATATTGCGTGTCAATAAAATATTTTTATATCAAAATAGATAGTGAAATACATACCCAAATATTTCTTCTCTAACTTCGCAAATTTACTATCAATATCAATGAAGCTTTTAAGATGAAATTAATTATCAGTGATAAATTTGGCCTGAAAACAGTGAACACCTATTTTCATCTTCTTCTCCAAAAGCATAAGGCCTAGAAAGCTGAAACTTTGTGTACAGTCTCCTTTACTAGTGGGGATTATAACTTGTAGCTTTGGTGGCCTTGTGACCCCTAATAAGGGCCACAGGGGCCACGCCCTAAAATCTATTTTCATCTTCTCCAGAAGCATAATGCCTAGAAAGCTGAAACTTGGTGTACAGACTCCTTGACTAGTGAGGATTAGAAACTGTAGCTTTGGTGGCCCTGGGCCCCTAATAAGGGCCACAGGGGCCACGCCCTTAAAACCTATTTTCATATTCTTCTCCAGAAGCAGAAGGCCTAAAAAGCTGAAACTTTGTGTACAAAGTCCTTATCTAGTGAGGATTATAAATTGTAGCTTTGGTTGCCCCATGGCCCATACTAAGGGGGCACGACATTGGCCACACCCTATAGCGAAATCAAATGTAAAGCCTGATGAGCTACAGAGCCCATGGCTCTAATTTTTATTTTGTCTGGTTTCCATGGAAACAATTTGAACTTAGTGCATATTGGGGGATGCTTTCATTTCCGGACCATATCTCCAAAACCGTTCAATATTTTTTAACGAAACTTGGAATATGGTTAGATCTAGTGGTGGAGTGGTGCCTTTTGCTATTTTGGTCATTCTGAATTTTATAATTTTCCTGGTTTCCATGGAAACAGTTTGGACTTAGTGCATATTGGGGTAGGGACTGTTTCCCGGCCATATCTCAAAAAGTATTCAATAAGATTTTACGAAACTTGGTATGTGGTTAGACCTAATTGTGGGGTGGTGCCTGACTCTTTTTTTGTTCTGGTTTCTATAGAAACAAGAGTCATCAGAAGATGACATATCCCACCGGTTCCACATGATCGTAAGATGTAAACCTTTGAAAGATAATTGTAAATTTTTCAAACAAGGTTCATAATAGTATAAGCTAATATATATGAAACGAAAACCTGTCCAAATTAGAGCCGTTTCCATGGAAATAATAAAAAATAAAATTTTCAGAAATGTGAAAATATCAAAAGGCACCACTTCAGTAGTTGGGCAATACACATGTAAAGTTTAAGAAAGATATGTGGACCGGTTTTTGAGTTCTGCTCCGGAAACGAAAGCTTTCATGAACAGAGTCCAATTAAGAGCCGTTTCCATGGAAAAATTAAAAAATAAAATTTTCAGAAATGTGAAAATATCAAAAGGCACCACTTCAGTAGGTGGGCAATACACTCGTAAAGTTTAAGAAAGATATGTGGACCGGTTTTTGAGTTCTGCTCCGGAAACGAAAGCTTTCATGAACAGAGTCCAAATAAGAGCCGTTTCCATAGAAATAATAAAAAAATATAATTTTCAGAAATTTGAAAATATTCAAAGGCACCACTTCAGTAGGTAGGCAATACACATGTAAAGTTTCAGAAAGATATGTGGACCGGTTTTTGAGTTTTGCTCCGGAAACGAAATGATTACGGACGGACGGACAGACGGACATACAGACAAACCGGTGGGATAACAAGTTGAACTAGGTGTATATGGGGGGGTAGAGTCTATTTCCGTACTTTAGCTTAAAAACTATTCAAAATATTTTTACTAGACTTGATATGTGGTTAGAACTACTGGAGGAGTAATGCCTTTTGCTACTTTGGTTATTCTTATTGTTATTTTTCTGGTTTCCATGGAAACAATTTGAAATTTGTACATAATTGGGGTAGGGTCACTTTCGGATTAAATGTTAGCGGGGGACATCACAGTGAATCACATGCACATATTTCTAGTTTTTATTGACTTAAAGGCATCATAGCATTGCAAACACGAAACGGATAATGTTAAAATTTCACTACATAAGTTAAAACTCAGTTTGCATTTACATATTTGTATGTTATGCCTAACAGATAACCGTTACAAGTTTGGCAGGACATTGAAGTGACCAGGGGTCAAAATTTGGAAAACACTATTTCATATGATCCTTTCTGATTATAAGATATAAGTGATTATCCATATTTAAATCAATCGTGTGTATCAACAATAGTCAAACATCATTGACAGATATCAGAAACGTTTATTGTTAGTTTGAGTCATTGAGTCAATACAGAGGTAAACCAGTGTCCAAAAGGAACCAAATTGCAAGATAATTTAACCCATTAGTGATTGATATGACTGAAACATACTTACATGATTTCCCCGGAAGAAAACTTAAATTGATTCATAATTAGAAAACGTCATCATTTATTGTTTGCAAAAACCTCTTTTACAAATTTCATTTATTGATAATATTTCTTGTTCACAAACCTCCCACAACATTGACGCAACAGAGAATTATTGTCAAATGAAATGCATTATATCGCAAACATCGTTTAAAACTTAACTGTCGTTAGTTATCAATTTCAAAAGTACCCAACATCTGTCAAAAAAAGATTTTATTTTATGGCACCCAGTGTGTTTGAACAGTTATAAAATTATCTGATCCTAAAGAATGAAATCGTGTTTCTTCATATGCTCTCCTTATTATGTCCATCGTAAAGCTTTGGCATTTGGTTATACATAATGTTGAATTTGTGCCTTTTGGTATTTTGGCTATTCTGATTCTTTTCTGGTTTCTATGGAAACAGTTTGAACTTAATGCATGTAAGGGGTATATGGTCTGTTTCATTTTCTGATTAAAAGTTGAGACGGGGGACATCACAGTGCATCACGTGCAAGTTTCCAAATTTATGCCCTGAGTATACATTTTGACGCTTGCTCTGTTAACAGAGAAACAATATACATTCCTCTAGAAGAACCTTAGTGATAAGCAATATAAGTAAACTTTTTATAGATTATTTGTATTTTACTTTAAAGGTTTGTCAGTTTTTTTTAAAGGGACTTGGTCATCCATTTAAAATAAATGTTTCAGTTCAGAATGTTTGAGAAATGTTTACAAAACATAAACAATTTATCCTAAAAAAACCATCTCATAGATAAGACATATAAAATTTCATGTCAAAGATATTATTATATTCGATTTATACAAGAACGTAGAATATAACAACTGAATGGGGGTTAATTTGAATAAAATTGATATACTATTTTAGCGTTCTTCAAATGTGAGTAAATTTGCTAGACACTTTTTACACGCAGTGTAGATTTGCATATGTGTAAAATTACATTTGCACCATGTCATCGCTAGATGTTAATGTACTCCTTGTGCAAAATTACTCTCGTGTGCAATTGCGTTCGCATTGCACGATTTACATAGGTGTGTACAATTTGCATACATGTGTAACTTTACATAGAATGTATAAGGGTGCATGAGAACAGGGCTTTAGTATGTTAGTTAACGAATGACACTTGATTAAGCGAATCATGTATAGCTGCCTCATATGCCGCTGTGAAACAAAAATAGAGCCATTGGCTCAGTAGCTCATCAGGCTTCACATTCAATTCTATTTGTAGGGGCCACGGTCACAAATCCTAAAATGAAGTATAAAGACAATGTGATATCAGATTCCGATAATCAATATTAGAAATGATAATTGCTGAAGTATTAATTCATAATTTAGGGTAAAGGATCCAAAGGTTCACAAAGCTCATTTAAGGAGCCATAGCTACAAAATGTGGTCACAAAAGCTATAAATAACAATCCTCATTAGTCAATGAGTCCCTATCAGGATTTCAGCTTCTTAGGCATTTTGCTACTGGAGAAGAAAATAGAAATATGGTTTAAGGGCGTGGCTCCTGTAGTCCTTATTAGGGGGAAGAGGGCCACCAAAGCTATAACATTAATCCTCACTAGTCGAGGAGACTGTACACAATGTTTCAGCTTTATAGGCCTTATGCTTCTGGAGAAGAAGTCGAAAATGCACGAAATTTACGGACAGATGGACGGACGCCGGACGGACGCCGGACATCATGACATGCCATAAGCAACAATAAGACATAAGACATGCCATCAACAGCAATAGTTGATTTCTCGAAGATTTTTCTAGAGTAGAAACACTTGATATCTATCCGAAAAGTAGACATATACCTCAGAAAAGAAATGTGATCTCGGTACATACGCGGAACATCCTACTCGTTATATTGCGGAGCATTACTCGCCCAATGTCGGAACAACCCTTTTTTAATTTTGTGAATATCTTTAAGAAGAGTCATCCAAGAATGACATCTTTAATTTATTTAGGATACTTAGGTCTTCAAGAAAATGGTGCATTTTCATTTTCTACAGTTTGAATGATAATTTGGATTTTACAAGGTTTTTATTCAATACATTAAGCTTATTCGATATATAGTTTGCTAAATTGAGTTTTCATTCATATAATGACAAGATGCATTTGTTACCACATGAATGCTGTGCAAGAAACCAACTTAATCTTATTACATATACTTAGATTCATCGGTACGCTCACTAAACATGACCGGAGGGTTTGTATAAAACTCTCGAAGAGATGTAGCATTACTTAAAATAGTATATAAAAATCGGTACAACGTCATTTTAGCTGGAACCAGAGTGAGTAAAGGAAACACAATTGCATGTATTTGTTGATGCATCGGAAGATGCTTATGGGGCAGTTCTCTACTGTGTACATACTTACGAAAGTGATGAGGTAACAAGTCAGCTTGTTTCTTCAAAAAATCGTGTTGCTCCCTTGAAGACTGTCTCAGTTCCAAGACTTGAGTTGATGGCTGCAGTACTCGGTGTTCGACCTTTCTTGCTGTTGATCATGCTCTAGAGATAGGACTGTCCTCAGCAACTCTTTGGGCTGACAGTTTGAATGTTTTGTGTTGGATAACTAATCACAGTCGATACTTCAAAACATTCGTGACATATATACTGAACCATCACAATGGAAACATGTCCCTACTGAGTTGAATGTTGCAGACATTCTTACCCGAGGAACAACAGTTCCAAACTTGACATCAGATATCTTGAAATATGGACCTGGTTTTCTGAAACTTGATGAGAAATATTGGCCAGAACAGTCATTGAAGTTAGAACCAAGACATTTGTCTGAAGCAAAATCCATCAAAGAATCTCGTTGTTTGGTAACATACACAAGTTCTGTGTGTTTGTTAGAACCTTCACGTTTATCAAATTGGAACAGGCTTGTTCGAATTACAGCCTGGGTGCATAGATTTGTCTTTAACATTTCTTCACAATCTGATGAGAGAATGACTGGTTGTCTTTCTGCAGAAGAAATACTTGATGCTGAGAAACACATTATTAGCACAATGCTAAAGGAAGCATTTACTGACGAGTACTTTGCTCTAAAAACCACAAAACCATTAGCTAAAAGTAGAAAACTTGTAGGTCTGAATCCTTTCATCGATGATGATGGTCTCGTTAGGTCCAGTGGAAGACTGGAGCATGCAGAGTTTTCGCCATTCAAAACCAGATTTCCCATAATCTTGCCAAGAAAAAACTGGGTAACTAAATTGATTGTTAAGCAACACCATGAAGATGGTAACCATGTAGTTGGAACAAATCAGTTGTTGTCGACTTTGTCTTCTCTTTTTTGAATCATTGCTGGTCGTAAAGAAATTCCGGAATGGGAAAGTGAATGTGCATTTTGTCGTCGTAGAAAAGCCAAACCAGCATCTCAGGTCATGGCTCCTCTTCCAAAAGTCCGTTTGAGGTATTCTCTTCGTGCATTTGAACAAACTGGTGTAGATTTTGCAGGTCCATTCCTCAATATAGACCTCTCCACAGAGCAGTGTGTCATACCGCTCTCAGTTACCTAGCATCGTCCGCCATTAAGCCGCTGCAATTTTACGTTGACGTTAAACGTGCTAACAATTGACGTTTTTATAAATAATATGACTACTAACAAATTAAAATGTTTGTCAGCGGTCATGACCGGTTTGTGTCATAAAGTTTTTTTTAATTAATTTATATGTGAAAAGAATCCTCCTGCACAGCTTAAAACCCGTCAGAGAATCGCTGTCCCTGTTAGTTTCTCCCTACTGTCTATCATCTCCAAAGTGTTCATATCATATTTTCTGATTTACGTCTAGCTTATCCCTTATCACTTAGGTATCACTTACAACATTTTACCAATTCTAAAGCGATGTTTGACAGAGGTGAGTTTTAGTACAATAGATTATCAAAATTTAAAAGAATAATTATAATCTTAAAACTATACAAAAAGTAAGTTTTATGTTTTAACACTTAACACTTACCCTTGTTCACAACTTCGATAAGATTGTAAAAACGTGTGCACCATTTTGTAATACAAGACCCAACTAGTGCCTTGTTTGTTAAAAAGGTAAATTATTATTAAAAACAAACAACTTATAGGCCTAAGGTAAACAGTTATATGGTTTTATTTCTCAAAGATATATGAATTAAATCTTCCTCAAGCAAAACTAGAAAGCATAATATCACTATCCTAACCTTTGTCATTACATTTTATGTGTTAATACTCAAGAAAGACACACACAAAAACACAAAATAAGAGGAATTGTTTGGCCTATATATAATTATTTAATCATATATAATTACTTTAGTGTTACGTTTATATCTATTTAAGTTATGATGACTGATACTGTAATTGTGGTATTTTCAGTATTTTTGTCGATCAATTGGACCACGAAACAGATTAAATATCGTAATACAACTAATCATGTCAAGACTCATTTAATTTTAAAGGATAATTAAATGAATTTGAAATAAATGAAAATACGATATGTAAGTACGTGTAATCGGTACGAAGGTCACGCGATTTAGAAAAATGTAATGGAATATTTTTCTATCTTCGATGATACCGCGATATCTGCGATATCGGGACCAAACTCAACCCCTGCAAGACAGATATCCCCGACATGGTACTGTATAAATCAAATCATCACATCCAGTGATAAATAGTGCCAATACCATCCATGTCAATATGTTCTGAGTTCAAAGAAAACACAAAACTTGCTCTAACGTGTAATTTAGATCTTCAATGAATAAATCGATCACAAAATCGAATAATCAAAATAAAAAAAGCTTTATTAGTTAATACTTATAATTGAAAACACAGTTGACAGTGTAATGGTCACCGCAGACGACTTCGTGTTTCAAATATGCCTATAATTTGCTAATTACATATAAAGGATGGTTTTATATTATTTTCTGGTATTTGCTACAGACGTCATTACTGAAATGTTGTAAATCAGAATTAAGACCCAAGGAAGTAATTTCTTGGGTGATGTTTAGAAATGTATCCGTACTCCAAAAATCAATAAACTAGTTGACATAATGAATTTAATGATCACTTTAAAATTAACTGTTTGAGGGGCACTTTAGAAGTTGGTAGTATAAGGAAAACAAGGCCTGAGATTCTACTTATGAACAACTTCTTTAATTTCGTAATAGCAATGTTTCGAAAAGTTATGTTTTCATGCTTTAAAAACGGAAATTAACCTTTGCCGCAACGTTGCCATTGTCAAAAGATTTAGTTACTCAACAAAGTATTTCATTGTGATGAAATCTAAAAAAAGTTATATCGACAGTTCCATATTGTCTATTATTACAACTTAACATAAAAACCTGTTGATCTAAATTTATTTCGATAGCTTGTGACGTTGCCTTCCTTAAAGGTTTGAAATTGTGTTTGTAGGTTGCCCTATTAGAAAATTTATCGGTGGATTGGAATGTTAGAATTTTAAATGACTTTTTTTCAAAAGTAAACACTTACTTCCTTAAAGTTTTACACATATTTTACTTGAAACAATATCAAGGAAAATTTATTACATTAAGGTAAATTCATTAACATCGAAATCCTTATTTGCTGAACGGCTTTCAACGCCTAGTAAACTGGCCAATTGGTAAATTGTGGAGCGCGGTGGTGTAGTGGTTAGCATGCTTGCCTCTCACGCCGAAGGCCCTGGTTCGAATCCAGGTGGAGACACCAATAATTTGTGACCTGGGCTCTACACCGTGTTGTGTCCATGGGCAAGGCACTTCATCCACATTGCACTCAGTCCACCCAGCTGTATGAATGGGTACCTGAAAAACGGGTGTACATGGCTTCGTGCATCGCCTCGGTAGCTCCGAAAGTACTATCCGTCAGGGTAATAATGTACATTGTACCGCCAGTGAGCAGTTGCAGATTGCATACTAGACGTTAAATGTTGTAATTATTATTATTATCATTAATCCTATACAAAGCTATAGGCCTACAGTAAATAATAAATACGGATAGAATAGTGTGATATAACCATATTTCCTTGAAAAAATATGCGTAAATCTAGATAATTGAAAAAAACAAATCAGACAGGATAAACTAACAATTGAAACAACGAAATCATAGTCGACTGAGTTCATAGACCCTAAATTTCTGCACTTTAATATTGCCGACTTTAACGTAAAACCGTAATTACCTTGTAATTTACATACATTGCCAAGATTTGAAAAATCTTAACTGAAGTGTTTGATGCCGATGTGACATAAGGATATTCTTAAAATGAACTATTAGTTGGTAAGGATGGTGACGTTAGCTTATGCCGCTTAAATGGTTACTGGGTACCGTCTTTAAGTGTATGCAACGTCGATGCGCAAATCCCGCAACGTTGCAAATAATACTGACCAGTTAACGTTGCAGCCGCTTAAGGGCTGCCACAAAATGGCTGCGCTAATGAAATTCGTCCAGAACTAAGCGATAACTGTGCCTGTTCACCTGTCTGGCAACCAGGGCGGTTCACCTTGAAATGGCATATGCTCTTGATACAGATTCATTTCTGAATGCTTTCTACAGAATGGCAAGTAGATGGGGTTTGCCATCTGAAATGATATCTGATAATGGCATTAACTTTGTTGGTAATGAACTGAAACAGCTAATCTCCCGACTAGTTTCAGACAATGTTAAAATGTTTGAGTCGATGATAAAGTCGTCTAAGAGAGCTTTTTTCACTGTCCTTTGGATCAAGTGACATAAGATGACAGTTCTCGCCCTCTTACTTATCAATCTGCCAACCCTGTGGATGACATTCCATTAACCACTTCCTACATGGGCAGAGTGGTGATACTTCATTCAATCCCAGGAAGAGATGGAGAAGGGTACAAGAACTGGTACGACACGTGTGGAGGAGATGGATGAAGAAGTGGCTACCTTCTCTCCAATCGAGGAAGAAATGGTTCTCTACCAGTAGAGATGTTCAAGTTGGCGACGTTGTACTTGTCATTTCTCCTGATGCACCACGGGGAACCTTGAACCTTGGTATCATTGACAAGACATATCCATGTTCTGATGGACATGCTCGTGTTGTGGACGTGAAAACGGAAAGGACAATTTTGACAAGACCAGTGTCAAAAATATGTCCACTCGAATTATCAACAATAAACAAGCAGGACAAGCAGGACAGCACGCACACGGCAGAGGATAAGGAAGGACCAGACAGCAGGCACGTGACGGATGAAGAGGAATAGACAGTCGGCACAAGACGGATGAAGAGGACAAGACAGATGAAGAGGACAAGACAGGAGGTACGAGGCACAAGACGGACGACAGAGGACAAGACAGAGGACAAGACAGAAGGCAGGTGACAAGACAGAAGACAGATGAAGAGCAAGGACATGAACAGATGAAGAGAATTTCATTTTGATGTGAGTGAAGTATGAAGTGTTATTGTGTTTGTGAGATTCATAGAATTCCGCCCTCGAAAAGTTTTTTAAATAACTACCTCGTAAGGGTAATTAACCTTAACGTAAACCTTGCTGCATTTCCCAACCGGTTTTCCTGTTTCTAGTCACTTGTACTCTTGTTGGTGTTCTTTCCTCTGTAGTACTGAGTTATTGCTTTCTCTGCAGTTTTTAATTCACTGACACTCAATGATTTCTCGAATTTCAAGTAAGTAGATTGTGATTTTACTTGAGTTTTTTCATACAAGAGACTCTTCAGTCTCAGGATTCATGCTACTGACCGCTTTAGCTTGTACCACAAAGAATACCTGTTGAATAACTTGTCCAAACAATCATCCTGGTTTTCTGCTAAGGTTGTGTAGCCTTTTACCTCATTCTTGACTTCTTTCTCAGAGTCTTCAAGTTTTGAAGAAATGTCGAGTGCTGACCAGTCCTTTTCCGGTAAAACTAGAAACTTGGGTCCATATTTCCACCTCTCTGATTTGACCATCTGTTCCGTGTTCCGGTCCCTTCATCAGCAGGATTTTCACCACTACTCACATGTCTCCATTGCTGAGGTTCTGAAAGTTCATGGATTAGAGTCAATTTATTTGCAACAAAGACATGAAATCTCTTGTCCTCATTGCTATGTACTGCAGAATAATAGTACTGTCTGTCCAAAATACTGAGCGGCTAACTTGTATTGTCAATTCCTGGCGCAACATCCTGTCCAACTTTACTGATATTATGCAGCTGCTGATAACGCTATGCAAGGTATGAACAATGGAACAAGTCTGGACTTACATATCATCAGAGAACACTGACCCTGTCCCTGTGTGTTGACAACTCTCAAGTAGGAGACTGCACCATACCCTTCAGTTGATGCGTCAGAGAAATGACCATATCTCCTGGTTAACGTGATTCAATTGTTCGTCCCAGCCTATCTTCAGTCTTGATTCTCTTACTGGTAAACCTTCTTCCCTTGAAGAATGAACGGACTGAGAAATCCAAACAGATCGTAGATTTATTGAAGCGATCATGCTCGTCTTGTGCTGGGCTTGTTTCTGACATTAATCTTGAATCCAAAGTTGTCCTCCTCTGTGTCGCAAAGAACACCTAGCGTTCGTTCTTTCGGCAAAACTCCCTGTGAGGTTACGTCACCTTGCGCTTTAGCATTTCCCAGTGACCCGTTGAGAACCCATCCTAGTGCTGTCTTCACGGTGTAGGTTCGCCGTCTAGTCCTTTCTTCACATCGATAGGAATAGGTGCTACAGGACCATCTTGTCCTCTGATAAGGCCCACATTCACCCTGTCTACCTGTGGAAAATTCATTTCCTTTAGATGTGGCCATTCATCAACATTTTGGTGGTTAGGAGGTTTAGTTGAACACATTGAGAGAGTTCCAAAGGTTCCAAATACTAGTGGTATGTGTAAGCTCACCCTGTTGCTTGCATTAGATACTGTCAGTGAACTTACTCTTGTGCTTGTTTTACTGTTAATTTTCTTCAGGGTTGTCAAAGATAACATTGTTTCATGACCTTTAACTCCAAGCTTGTCCAGGAAATCATTAGAGCAAAATGTGTTAGTACTCCCACTGTCCAACAAAGCATATGTCTTCACCTTGTCACCACTATTTTGGACTGCAACCTGAACTTGTATGATGGGAAGTGCTACTTTAGGTGTTTTACTTGACTAAACATCACATGCAGAACTTTCAGCTTTCAGTTGATTCTCAGTTGTAGGGCTAGTTGCTTTCCATTCTCTGTCTTTCACCATTGTTTGTTGATTATCTGTGTTAGGTTTTACTGGTAGATGTATTTATCTGGAGTGTTTCCTTATACATCCCTGAACTTGACACTTGCTTGGCTTCCGACAAATCTTAACGAATGATTATTCATGAAGCAATTGAAGCACAACCGCTCTTACTAATTACTGACAATGCCCTGCCTTCACAGCTGTTCAATAGTTTATTCAGTTTTGCGCCACTGCTGACTGATGTTGAACCAACATGGGTTTCAAATCATCTGATAAACATTTAGTAGCGTAGTGGATCACCATCATAGTGAAACAATACAGCCTTTGGTAATTGTGCAGCCTCTTTTGTTGCATAAGAACAATATCATTGTTTTGGAGTGAGGGAACAGTTAAATAATCTTGACCATGCTGAAATTCCCCTGAATCATGATTAACATTCCTCTTTGGTTTGGTTTTATCCCATGTTTGATTCTTTAGATTGATACTGTCAGGTTTAGATCTCAAAGAAGCAATATACTCAAAGTCAAATGTTCCATTTCTTTATCTAGGTCTGTCATCTGATATGTCAACCAAGTGTTAACCTCATCTTTAATCTCCTCAAAACTTGACACAACTTCTTCAACATATTGTCTGGCTTCATTAACTTCAATCTTTTACAAGGATCAGCTCATTGGTCTTTATCCAAAGATCATTCATTATTTTCCTTTGATCTCTATATGTCTTTTCAACCCCATCAACATTCACATAGTCCATCAAGACCCTATTTTATTTGATTCCCTTCGCTAGAGCTGACTTAATTTGTCCCCTTTCTCTCCGATATAAAATATCATTCCTTTCCTATACCCTAAGTCTTCTCTTCTTGAGGCCATTTATATTTTTTAAAAAATTCAAACAATTCTTGAACTACACTGCATTTTATTCTCGTTGTTTTGGTTTGAATTCCAATATTTCTTGTTTTACAATTCGGTTTGACAGTAACAATGTTCAAGCTGAAATAATAAAAAAAACTCGTCTTAGAGTGATAATAACAAAATAGGTGTTGCTAAAATTTAATATTTATTTGTATGATCTTTATATTACTACTATAAAGCAATAAACTCTATCATTACTGTATTTACTGAACAAAATCACTCATGCGTGGACGCACATGTTAGAAGACTCGCATAGAAAAATTGTCTTACAGAGATAATTATAGAATAAATATGGCTTTTATGCTTTATGTTATAGAGCATATCAGAAATAATTTGGGATTTTTACTTACAAATTTTGTGGCAGAATCATAAGTACATCAATTTAAAGACAACAGCTGAAACGATGTACAGTTTGGTTTACCCAGCCGTACCGCCCCCGCTGCTACTGTAGGTCGAGACCCAGAGGTGGGACAGCATGTCACATGACTCGGGTCATTCTCCCTTAAGGGCCTCTGGGTTGGCTAGTCTTCACGTTTTTAGTGTCTGACAAGCGCTGGCGTCAGTTACCACTTCTTCTGGTTCCCTTTTAACTCGTCCCGCCTACTCTCGATTGGGGTTAATCTCGCTTGATTTCTCCCAACGCACCCCATTGTGTTACTGATGCGCAGTTGACGCATCTCAACAGAGGTTGGGCAATCACGTGATGTTCACATGTCGGTTGAAGCTCTCCTGCGCCAAGCAAGCAGACATGGAGTCGGGTGACCCGGTGCTCTTCAAAGTTTAAGCAATGTGGCCACGAACCTCGCAGATCATGCTATCAGCGTTGTGTATATCATCAGAGATTACGGTCCTGCCTTGTGACAACTACTTAATAATAATAATAATAATGTCTGCTTATATTGCGCTTAACTCCATGCATTGCATGCTCAAAGCGCTAACAGGTTGTCAGGAAAAGGTGGGTTTTGAGTTTGCGTTTTAAGAGTTCACATGAAGAAATTGTTCTGAGTTCAATGGGGAGAGAGTTCCAAAGATGAGCTGCTGCAAAGCGAAATGATCTGTAGCCAAATGTTTTCAGTTTATATGAGGGCACTTGAAGTTGAAGTTGGGTACTGGATCGCAATGACCTTGCAGGGGTGTACAGACAGACAAGGTCTTGCAAGTATTGTGGAGCTTTACCATACACACATTGATGGGTGAGTACATGTACTTTAAAATCAATTCGCTCTTTGACCGGTAGCCAGTGGAGCTGTCTGAGTATTGGAGATATGTGGGAGTCTTTCTTTGCTCGAACTACAATTCTTGCTGCAGTGTTTTGTATCTTCTGAAGGCGCTTTATGTTCTCTGCTGATGTCCCAATGAGAATACTGTTGCAGTAATCGAGCCGTGACAAGATCAAAGACCTGACAAGTGAGGCAGCTGCTGACTCTGTGATCATGTGGCGGATACTTCCAATGGATCTGATGTGGAAGTAGCATTTCTTGATTATTTCGCTAACCTGTCTATCCATGTTGAGGGAGGTATCAAGGTAAACACCCAGATTCTTCACGGCTGGGGAAAACAAAATGGTTGAGTTGCCTACTTGTAGATGATCTACAGTCATTTTCTGAAGTCGTTTTGGAGGTCTTGTATCATTCTGGCCTCAACTCCAACCAGAGATCTTTCCCCAACAGGCCCCGGCCAACTCGTAATTTTCTACGCCCAAACGTCGGGCGGCTAACTACCATGCGACATTCAGTTTCTAATTTATTTGGACAATGGGCACATCCATGTCCCCAAGTTGGACGCAGTCCGCCTAGCCATTCAACACTGGCAAGTCCACAAAGGCCGAGCTGGTGGATGATGTGGAACTGGACATTCGAGCTGTCCACATTCCACGTTCCAAGAACATCTTGGCGGACGCGCTGTCGCGAACCGATACCCCTTCCCAACGCATTAGCAACTGAACCTGGTGGTATTCAGGGGGTTGAGTCTCTAGTTGGGGACCCCCTGATAGACCTGTTCGCGACGTGCCTAAATCAGAAGCTACCAACTTATGTCTCCCCAGAACCAGACCCTTAAGCGATGGGATTTGACAGGCTCTCATTGGGAGGGGATGGACGCCTATGCTTTTCCGCCGCCTCTCCATCTCAGGAGGTAGCCAAGGTTTTGACAACTCGGGTCCTTTGACTTCTTCTGGTCGCCCCCTTGTGGCAAGCCCAACCGTGGTTCGTTCCTCTCCTGCGTCTCTGTCATCAGCAACCTTTTGCGAATCAGCAGCGGAGAGATCTGCTCACCAGCAGGTCAAGCGGAAGGTTACACCAGAACCCTCATGTGTTCTGCCTTCGCGCTTGGCTTGTATTAAGAGAGGGTTGAGGAGCAGTGGTTACTCTAGGTGTGTAGCCATTGCCATAGCTACCTCTCATAGGAAGTCTACTAGAAAACTCTAAGATTCTCAGTGGTAGTCCTTCGCCTCCTTCTGTCCTCAGCGCGGTTTCGTCGGCAGAGGCCTCCATTCCTCAGGTAGCACAGTACTTAGTGTAATTACGCAACACCAGACATCTGAAGGCGTCTTCAATTAACACCAACATGTCTGCTATTCTCTCTGTACTTAGGATGAGGTCGCCAGGTTTAGATGTGTCGGTCCTCAAGGGCCTCATTAAGACCTTCCATTCTGGGGACGGCAGGACTTAGCTTCGTCTCTCTCTGTGTCTGTTTAGGGTGTTGAGGGTTTACGTGCAGCCTACACGCAGGGTGAGGAATGGCAGGCGTCATCTGTTATTGCTTCACTCGTCGAGGAGCACGAAAGAGCTGGACTAGCAAGCGTTGGGTGTATACTTGAGATCAGCAGTCATTGACGTGCACAAGACCGCTGACCTGCCACCCCCGTCGCGTTCCATCCCGCATGAGATCCGAGCAGTCTCAGCCACGATGGCTTACCGATGGCTTACCACTGTCGGATGTCATGGCGGGTTTTTTTTGGTGTTCTTTGGAGGTCTTCGCCAATCATTACCTATGAGATCTTTCAACAGCAGATCTCAAAGGCAACTCTAGGCTGGGTCCGCAGGTTTTCCCTCAGGCGATGGTGGTCCCCTTTGACCAGACTGAAAAGGGAACTGTCCTCTTAGGAGGAGGGTCTCGTGTGTCTATCGATGCTCCTTTCAATCACTTCGGTTTGAATCGTTTGTTCTTTGTCTGTTGTCCTTGTTTACACTTTGCTTTTAACGTTATGATTAAACATAATTATTTATACTTATCTGTTGACTAGACCTATTCTCTAGTTCTGCCTATCCTGCCCGCTTGATCTGTCTTGGCTTTTAGGGGCAGTGAGAGTGAAGGTTTCTGGGAGTGACATCATGAGACCACTGACTTACCGCCCTTGGAGGGGGATTTTACGCATCCCCTACTCCACTGTTTGAAGTTTCGTGTGTGATAATAAGGTAATATAGCATGCCTAGAGGAGGCAGGCATAGTAGGTCTAGTCAACAGGTAAGTATATAGAGAATCTCACTCAAGGGTCTCCTGATATAAAAAATATCAACACAAGTTGATATATAAAAGTAACAAATATCCGAGGCTTGCCGAGAATATTTTACTTTTATCAACGAGTTTTGATATATTTGATATCAGAAGACACGAGGGTGAGATTCTATTTATCCTCCAAAATCATTTTTCATCACATTTGCATGAACAAATTACATCTTTGAACACTGCATAGCCTTACTCCTAAACCAGTGATGTCATAGCATCATCGCGTTAATGACGTTATATAGCATTGTGACGTCGTTGTGTTTGTGACGTCATAGCATTGTGACGTCATTACTGATGAGGTATAACGTAAAACGTGATGTCATGAATTTTCTGATTACAGGGCATTGTTCAAAATCTACTGTCAAAGCTATATCTCCTAGCAGATATTTAGAGAATAACCAACGAGGTACGAGTGAATACGGGATATCTGCCGGAGTCGAAATAATGTTCACAGTCGCGAGCCTTGGCGAGCGACTGAACATTATTTTGACGAGGGCAAATATCCCGTAATCACTCGTACCGAGTTGGTTATTCTATATATTACCCATTTGTAATGAAATATAATTAAAAAACGACTGAAAAAATGCGATTGAGAAATCGTAGTAATGCTGTAGTAAGTGATACCAATCAGCTGATAAGTATTCATACGCGTGTCCAACCGAACATCTCCAGAGTGAATTAGTCAACAACGCATCGGAATCTAGTTCAGTTTCAAAACAATACGAAAAAGACGAAAATATTGTCCCTGAATGATATAATACACTTTTCAACCTTGAACAAATTAACACACATAAAACTCTTAACAAACAACATTATTTGATAAAGATAATAAGTATTTGAATCAGCCGATCGTCACGCCGTACTACCACTGTGATGTGTTGTTGACGGCACAATGTTGTAACGAAAATGTCAAAAACCTGTCAATTTTTTAAAACTATAATTGATAAAAGTGGCAATATCTTTAAGAGAAACTTACAAAGATTGCATCAAAACAAGTCTGTATGTCAGGATAATAAAATAATCTGGCGTTTGAACATTTGTTTCTTTCGACGTTACTTTCATTCACGTAGTAAGTGTCAAGAACGATAACTCCTATCGGCCTGTGATCACGGTGGTTCCCAGGGCTGATCAACTATGAGTATGTTGATTTGTAAAAGTTATTGCTTTCATGAATGTATGTATTGAATATGAGTCCCTATGGTTTTTATGTGTTAATAATTACTAATGGATCAGTGAAATTCTTGTGCTTGGATAGATTTCATGAATTTTCGATGGCAGCCATGTTTGTTCACAAACAGATAACGCTTTGGAAAAAGCACAATCTTGAGATCACAATGAAATTTAACACGTAGATGAATAGTTTCAAAATACTGCGTTTAAATATCAACCTGTAAATTATATGATGTACAGTATTATTCATCGTTCTACGATTTTATTTTTAACCTAATCGACATACGTTCGACACGTTCAATTTATCAATGAAACGTGAAAATAGTTCCGTCGACCAATCGTCTTTCATTCTCTTAGGAACCGACCAATCAACGTTGAGAATCTCTAAAAAGCACATGTGCGGATATCAAAAAAATATCCACTCGTGTATCCTCGCCCACATGGGTAATATTGCTTGATCTTCCACAATTACCATTAATATTATTATTATCATCATCATTGTCGTTGTCGTTGTGGTCGTCGTCGATGTTGTGATTATAATCATTGTTATTATTATAGCAACACTTTCTAGCAGAGACATCCAAACATTGAGCATGAAATTATTAAATTCAACGTGCCTGTCAAAACATATCAAATTGTGTATCTTATAACCGTGAATGTTTTTTCTTAAATACACAGTTTGTCAAATGTTTCACTTTATGAACAATGACGCACCCTCAATCCATAATTTTATATTGCAAATACTGTTAATGCTTGTAGGCCCGATTTTGTGTTATTCCCATCTTATCTAGTGTTATACTTTATCATAATAATTTCTTTTTTAGCTTCGCCCATGCGAGGTACTTGTGGATCGTGACTGCTGGCATATAATTCGTAGACCAGATTCATTGGAAGACATTTTGGCTCCATACAGTTTTGATGAAGCATGAACTAAGAATCTGTCAATTTTGACATATAGTTTGTCCTTATTAGGGCAGGTTCTTGTCTGTTCAAATAGAAAAATCAAGTTAATTTACTAAACAAAGTTTGTTTCTAACCTTTTGAACTTGGTGCAACTATAATGAAATGCGATTATATATAGCTTAAATTCGTCTCATTCAATCATCATTTTACCAAACGTTATGATTTCAAGAGGAAATATTATGTTCTCTAAACAGCTTGGCGGGTGGCGTAATGTGGTGGTTATGTAGATCTAGGGTTCCATTGCTCTGAAATACTTTCATTTCCTGCCCTACCTCAAACAGACGTTCAATATTGTTTACGAAGCTTTAAATTTGAGGCAAGGGTATTGCTCATATACTATAGATAACAAGGCTTTCCAACCGGCATGTTGCACCCGAAATAAACATAATTACAAAGTATTCTTTTGGTGACACCGGATACATATCGCCTATAACGTGTTCCCAAATGCCTTATCATTCGTTCGACATCGATCTTACATACAGATATGTCACCCTAATAATTAGATCTAATAAGCGTTTGATTATATCAGGCGAATTTTACGGCGTCATCAAAAGACGGCAATGTCCATATATAGTGTCAAAAGGTCGCGCCCTCCTGTCTCATTTGTCACCATATGTTTGTTTCGGCTTTTGGACCAATAGGAGAGGAGGTCGCGACCTTTTGACACTATTTCGAACACTTCCGTCTTGTGATGAGGCCGTAAGAATCGCCTGATATAGTTAAACGACAATTAGCTCTAATAATGAAGGTGACATATTTGAATTTATAGCATATGAGCACTGTCCATGCATCAAGTGCTTGTGGATATGTGGAATCACCTTGTAGTTGAGTTGTGCCTTTTTGTACTTTGGTTATTGATGTCTTATTTTCATGGTTTCCATGGAAATAATATGAACTTAGTGTACCTTTGAGGTAGGGATCTTTTCGGCCTCTCTCTCAAAATATATTATCTGTGAAACTTGGTTTGTAGTTGATTCTAACAAGCAAATAAATCCTTTAAACTGCTTCTTTCTTAAGCGTTCTCATTATCGTATTGTTTATAATCAAATACATGTCTCAATTATATCATTGAAGCTGAGATACTATGTTCTATCAGTGAAGTAAAACCCTATTCCTTTCTTCATTGGCGATACCCATTACTGTCAATGGCGTCGTGAAACAGTTGTCTGACGTAACGAATTTTCATATGCCGTCATACTGAATAAGAAGGATTTCATCATATAATAAAATATTATACATGTACATGTATGTCAATTCTTGACATAGAACCAATTTATCTTGTCTCGTGAGATAGAAAAGTTAAATATGTTCACTCGTGGCTGTGCCACACAGGATAATAAACTTTCTACCTCACTCGATTCGTAATAGTCAAGAAACGACAGATATTCTCTATCAAATTTTGTTTTCATTTAGGAATGTACCTGAAGAAGACTGCTAGGGCTAATTCATTCTGGATAATCCAAAGTTTACGTTCCGATAATATCTCCACTAACCTCTGGAACTAATATGGGCTCAATGGGATTCATAAATTACCTCCCCTTAGTTGCATTACCGTCTTTCATTAGCCAATCAGATAGGCTTTTAGTCAGAAAGAAAAGTCAGTTAGAAATAGGAAAGAAATCATAGAGGCAGATAAACGGCGAATGAGTATGTTGGGGTTTAACATACAATCAGCAATTTTTTCAGCTATTAAACATGTTGATTTGCCATCCAAAAGACAGAAGATCGGAGAGAAAGAAGTTCGACAGGAGGAGAGAACAGACGAAAAAGAGGGATAGAAAGCAGGTTTTAGAACGACATAAGTTTGGTCTGATTTCTTCCAATTGACTTTTAAAGCTTGGGTGACCCTACCAGGAGCATGCCACCTCCATTTGGCATAGCTCAAGGGTTGGGGAAGCACACAAGCCACCAAACCGCAATAACGTTTTGAGTCAAGTGGGATGGCATATAATCAAGTCAGAAACATTCCATAAAACATGAAGTTACTAAATCTACCTACCATCAGTTATTTATGCAAAACTTGTGTTGTAATTTTCCTTACACAGTTTTTTCTCTCGGATCTGTCAACTCTCTTAAATGTAGATGGCAGCATGTTTATAGCTGGAATACTGCTGACCCCAACTCACTCACTATTTCATAAAAAAAAACAAAGGCCATGCGATAAAAAATTTACAGTCCAGAGGTATTCTCTTGACGAGAACTGGGAATGCTAGGTAACAATTGATATACGCCAACAGTTTTGATAGACAAACACACTGAAATACAGTCTTGAAATCCATCTCTTTGGATGTAATTTCTGTTTATTGACGAAGCGGGGGTGTGTCATGAAAGAAGCCATGCGATTGGTACGCTGCTGAAGGCAGCGTAGATACCTCATTGGACAATATGCCACTAAGGGCAGGTAATTTGTGAATCACATTGAGCCTATATTGGTTCCAGAGGTTAGTGGAGATATAATCGGAACGTAAACTCTGGATAATCGAGAATGGGGCTAATTGTGAAAAAAAAGATATTAATGTTTTGGTAACGTCATTCATTTTAATACAAACAAACATCACTGAAAGCAACATTCATAAAGGCGAGTTCATGTCATGTCATTCATCTTCTTAGGATACTGACTTTAAACCGAAAGATAGAGCCATTGGCTCTGTAGCTCATCAGGCTTCAACATCAATAATGCTGTAGAGTGTGGCCAATGTGATTCCCCCTTTGTAGAGGCCACAGGGTCACCAATCATAAAATTAAGTATATAGGCGACAAGTTTCAGTTTCTAGGCCTTATACTTCAGGAGAAGAAGATGAAAATAGATTTGAAGGACGTTCCTGTTGCCTTTATAAGGGACAACAGGGTCACCAAACTGCAATTCATAATCCTCACTAGTCTGGAGTCAGGAGTCTGCACGCGCAGTTTCAGCTTTCTAGGCCTTGTGCTTCTGGAGAAGAAGATGGAAATGGGTTTTTAGGGCGTGGCCCCTGTGGGCCTTATTAAGGGTCACAGGGCCACCAAAGCTACAATTTATAATCCTCACTAGCCAAGGAGTCTGCACACAAAATTTCAGTTTTCTAGGCCCCTGTGGCCCTTTTTAGGGGTCACCGGGCCACCAAAGCTACAATTTATAATCCTCACTAGCCAAGGAGTCTGCACACAAAGTTTCAGCTTTCTTGGCCTCATGGTTCTGGAGAAGAACATGAAAATAGGTTTCTAGGGAGTGGCCCCTGTGGCCCTTTTTTAGGGGTCACAGGGCCACCAAAGCTACAATTTATAATCCTCACTAGCCAAGGAGTCTGCACACAAAGTTTCAGCTTTCTTGGCCTCATGGTTCTGGAGAAGAACATGAAAATAGGTTTTTAGGGCGTGGCCCCTGTGGACCTATTTAGGGGTTACAGGGCCACCAAAGCTACAATTTATTATCCTCACTAGCCAAGGAGTCTGTACACAAAGTTTCAGCTTTCTAGGCCTCATGGTTCTGGAGAAGAAGATGAAAATAGGTTTTTAGGGCGTGGCCCCTGTGGCCCTTTTTAGGCCCTTTTTAGGGGTCAGAGGGCCACCAAAGCTACAATTTATAATCCTCACTAGCCAAGGAGTCTGCACACAAAGTTTCAGCTTTCTAGGCCTCATGGTTCTGGAGAAGAATATGAAAATAGGTTTTTAGGGAGTGGCCCCTGTGGCCCTTTTTTAGGGGTCGCAGGGCCACCAAAGCTACAATTTATAATCCTCACTAGCCAAGGAGTCTGCACACAAAGTTTCAGCTTTCTTGGCCTCATGGTTCTGGAGAAGAACATGAAAATAGGTTTTTAGGGCGTGGCCCCTGTGGACCTTTTTAGGGGTTACAGCTACAATTTATTATCCTCACTAGCCAAGGAGTCTGTACACAAAGTTTCAGCTTTCTAGGCCTCATGGTTCTGGAGAAGAAGATGAAAATAGGTTTTTAGGGCGTGGCCCCTGTGGCCCTTTTTAGGGGTCAGAGGGCCACCAAAGCTACAATTTATAATCCTCACTAGCCAAGGAGTCTGCACACAAAGTTTCAGCTTTCTAGGCCTCATGGTTCTGGAGAAGATGAAAATAGTTTTTTTGGCGTGGCCCCTGTGGCCCTTATTAGGGGTCAGAGGGCCACCAAAGCTACAATTTATAATCCTCACTAGCCAAGGAGTCTGCACACTAAGTTTCAGCTTTCTAGGCCGCATGGTTCTGGAGAAGAAGATGAAAATAGGTTTTTAGGGCGTGGCCCCTGTGGCCCTTTTTAGGGGTCAGAGGGCCACCAAAGCTACAATTTATATTCCTCACTAGCCAAGGAGTCTGCACACAAAGTTTCAGCTTTCTAGGCCTCATGGTTCTGGAGAAGATGAAAATAGGTTTTTAGAGCGTGGCCCCATTTGGCCCTTATTAGGGGTCAGAGGGCCACCAAAGCTACAATTTATAATCCTCACTAGCCAAGTAGTCTGCACACAAAGTTTCAGCTTTCTTGGCCTCATGGTTCTGGAGAAGAACATGAAAATAGGTTTCTAGGGAGTGGCCCCTGTGGCCCTTTTTTAGGGGTCACAGGGCCACCAAAGCTACAATTTATAATCCTCACTAGCCAAGGAGTCTGCACACAAAGTTTCAGCTTTCTTGGCCTCATGGTTCTGGAGAAGAACATGAAAATAGGTTTTTAGGGCGTGGCCCCTGTGGACCTATTTAGGGGTTACAGGGCCACCAAAGCTACAATTTATTATCCTCACTAGCCAAGGAGTCTGTACACAAAGTTTCAGCTTTCTAGGCCTCATGGTTCTGGAGAAGAAGATGAAAATAGGTTTTTAGGGCGTGGCCCCTGTGGCCCTTTTTAGGCCCTTTTTAGGGGTCAGAGGGCCACCAAAGCTACAATTTATAATCCTCACTAGCCAAGGAGTCTGCACACAAAGTTTCAGCTTTCTAGGCCTCATGGTTCTGGAGAAGAATATGAAAATAGGTTTTTAGGGAGTGGCCCCTGTGGCCCTTTTTTAGGGGTCGCAGGGCCACCAAAGCTACAATTTATAATCCTCACTAGCCAAGGAGTCTGCACACAAAGTTTCAGCTTTCTTGGCCTCATGGTTCTGGAGAAGAACATGAAAATAGGTTTTTAGGGCGTGGCCCCTGTGGACCTTTTTAGGGGTTACAGCTACAATTTATTATCCTCACTAGCCAAGGAGTCTGTACACAAAGTTTCAGCTTTCTAGGCCTCATGGTTCTGGAGAAGAAGATGAAAATAGGTTTTTAGGGCGTGGCCCCTGTGGCCCTTTTTAGGGGTCAGAGGGCCACCAAAGCTACAATTTATAATCCTCACTAGCCAAGGAGTCTGCACACAAAGTTTCAGCTTTCTAGGCCTCATGGTTCTGGAGAAGATGAAAATAGTTTTTTTGGCGTGGCCCCTGTGGCCCTTATTAGGGGTCAGAGGGCCACCAAAGCTACAATTTATAATCCTCACTAGCCAAGGAGTCTGCACACTAAGTTTCAGCTTTCTAGGCCGCATGGTTCTGGAGAAGAAGATGAAAATAGGTTTTTAGAGCGTGGCCCCTGTGGCCCTTTTTAGGGGTCAGAGGGCCACCAAAGCTACAATTTATATTCCTCACTAGCCAAGGAGTCTGCACACAAAGTTTCAGCTTTCTAGGCCTCATGGTTCTGGAGAAGATGAAAATAGTTTTTTTGGCGTGGCCCCTGTGGCCCTTATTATGGCCACCAAAGCTACAATTTATAATCCTCACTAGCCAAGGAGTCTGCCTTGTCGAAATGTTAGATAATACATGACAAAGTCAACATCACATGGTCATATGAAGCCTTGCATTGTCTTACAGTTGTGCAAAGTAGTTATCCCAGCAGTGATCTTGGTGTTGTTAGATTACTATTCAATGTTAACATGTTTTAAGAGTAATTTAACATACCTACCAGGAGTGTTAAGATAAAAAAAGTGTTCTGACTCCTAAAACCCCAGAAAGGATACTAAGTTTACTCTCCTAGGTCAATAAGAACCTTGATATGCTTGCTGAAAAGGCTTCGGCGGCTATTTTGGCGGCCATCTTGGATTTCACCATTAACTTCTCCTTTCTGTACGTGGACAATGATCTTATTTGGTTCCTTGACCCCGAAACCATAGGTAAAGGCACCAAATTCAACACTCTAGGATATATACAGATTGAGTTATGTGGTTTATAAGGATGTGGCGACCATTTTGGACGCCATCTTGAATTACAGCTTTCTGCCCCACATTTGGAATGTCTACCCAAGTTTTCTTTTATCCCCTAAGGGTGTCCTACAGGAATCAAGAGTCAAACTTCGGGGACATATATTTGCACACAGGACCCCCCTCAGCCCAAGGACTACCATAACATCTTTTGATGGAAAAATAAACTCTGAGAAGTATATTTCAATTCTAGATAAACATGTATGGCCTGTTTAGTTTAGTTTAAACATATTTTATTCATCAGAAAAGGATTGGGTACAAGTTATACAACTTAGAAAAACCCTCTCCCTAATACGTACATTTAATATTATTTGCATTCGTTTAACAAGATGGACAGAAGAGAACAGAAAAAATACAAAACTGATACAATAATTAAAGGAACCTTTTTGTTTGACTTATGTAAGTTTGAACAATTTTGAATATACTTTGATTTATATGGATATTCAGATCAGCATTGCCACACAAGAGTAAGTCACAAGTAATGTGAAAATTGGTAACACTGCGTAAGTTTGCCATCATGACAGATGGCCTGTGGTTACGAAAGAATTTCGAAGTCAACCCTGGCTTTTCCAGGAAGACAATGAAAAGGCTAAAATTGTATTTCAATGAAAATACTTCCAGTTAAATCATATGAAAAAGTTATCAATGCTTTAAAAGGTGGCAGTAGCAAGTTTTCACTGATAATTGTACGTTAATGCTAAATCTATTATTTTGATAGTATATTCATTACACAAACCAATAATAGTCAGAGAACAAATTATAAAGATTCACATTAAGTCCATTTGCAGCCATTTTAAGTGTGAACACTAAAAAGGCTAAAATCTATTTTTTTCATATTTATGCAAAAATGCTTATCAAATATATATATATTTATGCTTTATCTTTCATCTTCATCATTATAAGCAACTTGATTTAATAATACACTAATCATTAAAGTTAATTCTGTTATCAAAACAGTGACTGATTGTTGATCAAAACAAAAGCCCATGGCATTGTTTACTAATTTGCTTGTATATTTCATGCATGCAGTTGGCAGTTGGCCTGCCAGCTGGCTTGCTCAGTTGAGAGAAGCACCATTTTAACACAAGGTGTAAGTAGAAACTTGAATAACACTTTGTCTATTATGCTGTATTAATGTTTTATACTATCAATATTTGTATTTGAAGGTATATTTATGCATTTGGTGTAAAATAAGTACTTTGAAGGGAAATTTATCTGTTATTGTGAACTTAGGTAATTTCAACTAGTGTTTTCATGACTTTAAACCAAAATGAATTTTATTTCTTAAAAATGTTTGTAAATTAATAATAGTTTAATAATTTTGCTGACTGAATTATTGGATAGTGTAGGTTAAAAATGAGTAATTGTCTATTTACTGAAGTTGTTCAATGCACTTTCACTATTCTTTTGTACCTATGACTGAGGTTCTTTCATTTGTTTTTATTGTAGTTTTTGAACCTCGCCACTGTGAAAGTAACGTTTAAAGTCAGGAAAGAAATAAATCTGTGGCGCGAGTTTCGTCTTGTGTTCCTTGCTGCTACATAGTTAAAAAAACCTTTGAACGAGAAGCTGGACATCATGTTGCATCTGCCAGGTCAGGTATGAAGTGATGGTTGACTCACCAATCAAAGTTAGAACTGAAGTGAAGTTGAAGGGATACAGTTTATGATGACTTTGTGAAAGTATTGGTGAATATGTGTTGCATGTCATTTCTACAGGACATATAAGTATTGACATGAACATGTCTGACAGAAGTGGCTCTAGTGAATTTGATTCCAGGACTTATGATGAACTTAGTATTAGGCAAGTGTATAACGAGGTCCTAGATAATGACACTGAAGTGAGTCAACGTCCTACTCGTCAGAGAACTTTAACCGAGAGAGGAAGGGCAGAACGTTTACGTGGTTTGAGAAGGGATGCTACTTCTGCATTAGCTGCTGTGACGAAGTGTAAAAATGAACTCAGTAGACTGTTACATGAATCTAGTACAGACAATTTGCACTTGATTAAGTCATGTTTTAGTAGATATCATGATTTGTGTTTCAGCTATGAGAAATCTGTTGAATGTTACACTAGGGAGATGGAGTCTGCAGAAGAGATGCATGTGTACACAGTGCAGGCTCAGGAACGGTTACAGTCGATGAGGGAATTTCGAGTACAGGTGTTAGAATTCATCAGGAGAGAGGAACGTGAGTTACTAGATGAGATAGAACATGATTCAGTATCCAATAGAGGCTCACAGCACAGTCGTAGATCAAGAGATGGAAAATCCACTGCCTCACATGTAAGTTCTAAAAAATCTGCTCACACGTTTGAAAAAGCTAAACTTGCTGAATTACTTGCAGAACGTTCGATGATGGATGCTGCACAGAAGGTGAAGGAGTTACAGCTGGACATAGAGATAGCCAAGGTTCAGGCACGTGAGAGGGTGTTCGCTTCTGCTGAAGAGGATGACATTGAAGAAACAGCAGTGAAGAGTGTATTCAACCCAAGTGAACAGATGAACAGACTGACCCTACAAGGCAAGGATCCCTGTAAGCATAACTTACATGTGCACACTGCTACCTATAAATCAGTACCTCATGGTGATTATGTAAGCTATCCTGGCACTTCTACTAACTGCCCCAGACAGTTTCCTACCAGTACACCTTAACAAGTAACCCTGAAACAGATGAAAATGCAAGCAATATTTTAGCAGAAGTTCACAAGCAGATGACAAATGCAATGTTGTTGCCACAGCCAGTAGTTCCTAATTTTAAAGGAGATCATATGGAATTTGGAACATTTATCATGTCATTTGATACTCGCAGGAGACTGTACTATTTGGACCAACAACTAGAAGGTGAAGCTAAAGATCTCATATCAGGATGTCTTTATATTGAGGCCACAGAGGGTTACAAGACAGCACGCCGGCTACTGCAAAAAGAATATGGTGACCCCTATAGTGTTTCTAGCGCATATCTTAAGAAAGTTCTTTCTTGGCCAACAATAAGGAACGATGATAACATTGGACTTAAACAGTTCTCTGTCTTGCTGTTTAAATGTTACCATGTCATGCAAAGCATCTCCAATATGTCTGTATTGAATCATGCTCCAAACTTGCAATCCATTGTACAGAAGCTGCCTTTCTCCCTGCAAAACAAATGGAGAGATAGAGTAACAAAACTGAGGATGGATTGACATCAGGCTGTTGACTTTAAAGCATTAGTTGAATTTGTTGATTTTGCAGCTAAGTCAGCAAACGAACCCCTGTTTAGGAAGGATGCCCCAACAGGAGGCCATGAATCATTTGGACGTCGAAAAGAGGCTCATAAAAGGGGAACACAACCTTCCCGAAAACAAGACTTCAGCAGTTTTGCAGCACACGTGAACGGGAATGAACAGAACAGTGGTAAGCGTCCTATAGATATTGAGAAGCGGTCTATACCCCCCTGGTCTTGTCATTTCTGTAAAAGGCAGCATGATATCGATGATTGTGAATCATTTAGGAAGAAGTCGCTTGCAGATCGACGAGCATACCTTCGGGCAACAACAGGTGTTTCAGTTGTTATGGTACCAACCACATCGCCAAGGGATGTTTGAAACGTCGTATCTGCGCAGTTTGTGAAAAACGCCACCCTACAGCCTTACATGACTACAACTACCAGCCTAGAAACGCTTCACCAATTAATAGTAAAGTATTCTCTGTTCCAAATACTCAAGCTTCAAGTAAGGAAACTATCTGCAATGTAACCGAAACAGGAGTCATAGAAACAGTCCTACAGCCTATAATTCCTGTCAAAGTAAAGCAGAAGGGTCAAGACAAGGTACTCATGACATACGCTTTTCTGGATAATGGAAGCACAGGATGCTTCATCTCCACTAAACTGAAACAGGAGCTTGATGCTAAAGCTATAAAGACAACACTTAAGCTCACAACAATGAATGGAAGTGAAGTAGTTGATACTGATGTTGTTAATAACCTCATCATTACTGACCTGTCTGATGAAAATCCAACTGCTCTCCCCAAGACATTCTGTAGAGATGAGATGCCTGTAGACCACAGTCATATCCCACAGCGTTTACTTCTGAAGAAGTTGCCTAATTTCCAAGGTAAAGCCGAAAAGTTACCTCCATACCATCCCAACGTTGAGATTGGACTTCTGATCGGAATCAACTGTTCCTCTGCTCACCAGCCACTCGAAGTGATGTCGGACAACATGTCAGATCTATTTGCTGTTCGCTATCGACATGGATGGACAGTTAACGGCCCTTTTCATATGAAACACAACAAAGAAGATAATACAGTGACGTGCAACAGAATTCTCATTCGTCCAGTCACCAGAGCTAACGATTGCATGTCTGAAGCAGTTCTAAGGATGTTTGAACAGGACTTTAGCGAGCGGGATCAAGGACAAATTCCAGGTGAAAAGGGATACTCAGTGGAGGATGGAAGGTTTATGGAAATAGTTAAGAACCAACATTGTTTCACTGATGGGCATTTCCAAGTTCCCCTACCTTTCAAGAAGTCAGATCAGACTATGCCATATAACCGAGAGCTTGCGGTCAAAAGAGCTTTGGGACAGAAGAAAAAGATGCTCCGTGAGGAAAAATACTACAAAGATTATGTAGCCTTTATAGATTCTCTTCTTCATAAAGGATATGCACGCAAAATTCCTCCTGCTGAATTGAATGTACAACCTGGACGTCTTTGGTACTTACCACACCATGGTATATACCACCCAAAGAAACCAACAAAAATCAGAGTGGTCTTTGATTGCAGTGCAAGGTGTAAAGGTTTGTGTCTCAATGATGTGCTCCTTCAAGGTCCAGACCTCACAAACTCATTGTTGGGCGTCCTTCTTCGTTTCAAGACTCGCAGAATAGCCTTCATGGGAGACATAGAGGCTATGCTCCACCAGGTTAGAGTACCCACTGAGCATCAGAACTTCTTCCGCTTTATTGGTGGCCGAACGGAGATCTAGAAACAGAGTTAGAAGAATATTGTATGACTGTCCAGGTCTTTGGAAGTGTGTCATCACCGTCTATTGCCAACTTTGCACTAAAAGCAACTGCTGAGAAGGCTGAAGAGAAGCATGATGAAAGAGTGACAGAGACTCTTCGAAGAAACTTCTATGTAGACGACTGTCTTAAGTCTGTTGACACAGATGATGATGCCATACAGCTTGTCAATGATCTGTAATCAGCAAGTATGGAAGGAGGATTAAAACTGGCAAAGTTCGTCAGCAACAGTAAAAAGGTGGTGTTGTCTATTCCTCCTGAAGATCGATCAAAAGACATGCAATCCATAGATATTGATTGCGACAAGTTGCCTGTAGAACGAGCACTTGGGGTACAGTGGCACACTGAATCTGACACATTCCAATATGCCATCACACTTCCAGACAAGCTCAACAAGAAGAGGTATATTGTCCATGATGTCATCACTGTATGACCCTCTTGGGCTTGTATCACCCGTTATCTTACCAGCTCGGAGGATATTACAGGACCTGTGCAAAGACAAAGCATTGGATTGGGATGATTTAGTCAATGAAGAATATCAGCAACAGTGGAAAATCTGGCTTGAAAACCTACAGTCACTCAGTTTGTTGAAAATAGATCGTTGTATGAAGCCAAATCCTTTCAGGAACATTGTATCAAAGCAGCTGTATGTTTTTTCAGAACCAAGCACAAGTGGATACGGATGTTCAGCATATATTAGGCTTTCGGATGATCTTGACAACATTCACACAGTGTTGCTAATGGGCAAGTCACGACTCGCACCCCTGAAAACCCAGAGTATCCCTAGACTTGAGTTGATGGCAGCTACTGTAGCTGTCAAGATTGGACAACAACTCCTATGTGAACTTGTCATTGAGAATGAACATATGACCTATTTCACAGACTCCAACAGTTCTTCATTACATCAAAAGTGAGCAGAGAAGATTTCCAGTGTTTGTAACAAACAGAGTTAAGCTAATAAGAGACTTTTCCAATCCTAAGCAATGGCTAAATGTGGACTCAAACAATAATCCAGCAGATATCGCTTCAAGAGGATGCAGTTGTGAAAGTCTATTGAAGTCCTCGATGTGGTTTAAAGGTCCTCCGTTCCTTAGACTGCCCTATTCAGAATGGCCATCCCAGTCTGCAAGCACTTCATGCGACAGTGACCACACTGAGGCCGAGGAGAATGTAGCTGTTGTAAATGTCAAACAATCCCAAGCATTTTCAAATTATGGACTGACCAAGTTGATAAACTACTTCTCCTCCTGGTATCGGCTGAAGCGAGCTGTCGCCGTGCATAAACGATTGTTCAAGATTCTGTGTCATAAAAAGACCAAATGCGACGTCAAATCCCTCCAAACTGATCAGAAATTCACTGTTCCTGAACTGAAAGATGCTGAAATGTCTATAATCAAATATGTGCAATCAGAATGTTACAGATCAGAGAAGAATGCTTTGGAGAAATGTAAATCTGTGACCAGAAATAGTGGAATCCATAGACTGAACCCAATTCTCCAGGACGGACTACTTCGTGTAGGGGGTCGTCTATCAAGAGTGAACATATCAGAAGATATGAAGCACCCTATCTTGCTTCCACGTTCTAGTCATGTCAGCACTCTGATAATCCAAGAAATCCATGAGAAATTCGGTCACATTGGACGTTCCCATGTACTATCTGCATTGAGAGAGCGCTATTGGGTAACAAAGGCAAATAGCACTGTCCGCAGTATCATCAACAGATGCACTACATGTCGAAGGTACAAGATGCAAACAAGTGATCAACTCATGTCAGATCTACCAGAAAGAAGAGTAAATCCAGCGCCTCCTTTTGCATATTGCTGTGTGGATTTCTTTGGCCCACATACAGTGAAGGAAGGAAGAAAATACATGAAACGTTACAGGGCTCTCTTCACCTGTTTCACCAGCAGAGCTATCCATATCGAAACAGCCAATTCCTTAAGCACTGACTCTTTTGTTCAAGCCTTGCGTCAATTTATTGCTAGGAGAGGGCCTGTTAAGGAGATCCACTGCGATAATGGGACAAACTTCCCCGGGGCAGCTAAAGAACTCAGAGAATCTGTACAAAAATTGGATCAGTCTCGGTTACATGAATACTTGTTGAAACATGACATATCCTGGAGGTTTAACCCACCATCAGCTAGTCACATGGGCGGGGTTTGGGAACGGCTCATCCGTTCAGTGCGTGCTGTTCTTAATCCCCTTCTGCGAGAGTTTGATGATCGTATAGACGATGAGTCCTACAGAACACTGTTAACTGAGGTAGAAGCTATTGTGAATTCTCGTCCCTTGACGACCTCATCCGATGACCCACTAGATCTTCAGCCCTTGACCCCCAACCACCTTCTCATGGTGAAAACACAAATCTTCATTCCTCCACCTGGACAGTTCCAGAAAAATGATGTCTACATGCGTCAACGTTGGAGGCGTGTGCAACATTTGACAAACCTCTTCTGGACACAATGGAAGAATGAATATCTCCTCGCATTACAAAAACGTCAAAAGTGGAATGTCCCCAAACGGAACCTCAAAGTCGGGGCGCTGCTCTGTGGCGACACGCATTCAAAGAGCTCTGTGTTTTATTATTGAATTTTATGTGTTAACATGGTTTAAGTTGTAGAACTCTACTGTATAAATGCATCTGTGAAAGAAATGAAGAAAACAATGAACAATTGTTTGGCGCTGACGCTCACAGGAATACTCCTACTGCATCAGCTGCTCATCGCGACCGCTACAAGACCGTTGGACGTTATCCAAGATGGTGGACATCCAGTTCTTCAGCATCCCTCGCTACGCTATGGACGCAATCAGCTGATGCGCCTCAACAATGTCTCCGAGGATTACAGTGCACCTACTGATTTGCCGACTGACTGTATCAGGAATAATGGGAAAAAACGGAAAAGAGGTAAGAAGGGGGGTTTGAGACAACGGATAAGAGCCAGGAAGACTCGCCCTCCTCTACCTACCATTGTGCTTTCCAATGTACGATCCTTACGGCAACAATTACCGGAACTTGAAGCAAATGCGAAATATATGTATGAATACAGGGAATCATGTCTATTGTGTTTTACCGAGACGTGGTTGAACGAGACAATATCTGCGGATACGCTGCGGATTCCAGGATTCCATGATCCGATTAGATTGGACAGGGACAGCGATATCACCGGTAAGAAAGTTGGTGGCGGGGTGTGTGTCTATATCAATGAACGTTGGTGCAGTAATTTTACTGTAAGAGAGAGGCTGTGTACCGAAGATATTGAACTGTTATCCCTGTCGATGAGACCAAAGTATTTACCTAGAGAGTTTGGTCAAGTTTCTACAACGGTTGTCTACATTCACCCGAAAGCAAACCCAAACAAAGCAGTCGATGCCTTGTCCGCCCATATCAATAAGCTTGAATCAATTTCCCCGGATGCCCCAAAAGTAATTCTTGGAGATTTCAATGGCTGTGTTCTGAAGAAAGCCTTACCTCATTACCAACAATATGTTACTTGTCCCACGCGGAATAGAAAAATCCTGGACCTTTGTTACGGAAACATAAAAAATGCCTATAAATCTTATGTGAAACCACCACTTGGACAGTCTGACCATAACGTTGTGTATCTTGTACCTCAGTACAGACAAAAACTGAAAGAACAAAAACCAATCTTGAAGTCCATTAAGCTTTGGAATAAGGAATCACTGGATCAACTCAGGGGCTGTTTTGATTGTACTACATGGGAAACTTTTTGTGATACATCAACTGATTTGGATGAGCTAAACAATATTGTTACTGATTACATCAAATTTTGTATTAATGATATCATCCCGTCCAAAACGATAAAGATTTTTCCAAACAACAAACCGTGGATCAGCATTGAACTGAAAGGACTACTCAACGAGAAGAAACGTGCTTTCTGCTCTGGTGACAGACTAAGAGTGAAAGACATACAACGGGATATTAAGCGCCTTACACAGAAATGTAAACTTGACTACAAGGATAAGATTGAGAAGGAATTCCGATGTAATAATTTGAAAGCAGCATGGAATGGAATTAAAACTATGATTGGTAATGTAAGTAGAACTAAGCCGTCAAACAGTCAAAATGATGCCTCATTTGCTTGTGATTTGAATAGTTTCTATGCCAGGTTTGATGTTCATGACTTCACAGAGTCTCGAAACGCTTTCATTGACAGCCTGCCCGAAGACGATAACCTAAGTATCACAGATACTGATGTTATGTTAGCATTTAGGAAAATTAACAGTAGGAAATCAAGTGGACCCGACGGAGTACCTGGCATTGCACTTAAGGAATGTTGTGAACAGCTGTGTGGGATTTTTAAAGTGATGTTTCAGATGTCACTTGACACTCATTATATACCATCAATATGGAAGACATCGCATATCATCCCTGTTCCGAAAAAGGCGAAACCCTCTGTCCTCAATGATTACCGTCCAGTGGCCCTTACCCCTATCATCATGAAATCTTTTGAACGTATTGTTTTGAACCTGATTAGAATTAATACTGGACATCAGTTGGATCCTTTACAGTTTGCTTACAGGGCAGGACGCGGTGTGGAAGATGCACTCATCTCTCTTCTTCACAAAGTCTATACTCACCTTGATAACTCAAAGTCATATGTAAGAATTCTATTTGCAGATTTTTCCTCAGCGTTTAACACGATCCAACCACATCTTATGGTTAAGAAATTGTTCAATATGGGAGTAAACAGTAACCTCATTAAATGGTTGGAAGCTTTTTTAATTCATCGTCCCCAACGTGTTCGAGTTAATTCTACGCTCTCTGAAGTGAATCTCCTGAGTACTGGTGCTCCTCAAGGCTGCGTCCTGTCGCCTGTCCTCTTTACTCTCTATACAAATGACTGTGTATCTCTATTTTCCTCCTGTTTGAATTTCAAGTTTGCAGATGATGCCGCTTTGGTTGGGTTCATTCATCAATCAGAATTAGGCTTTAGAGAAAATATTGATTCATTTAACCAATGGTGTAAAGACAATTTTCTATCCCTGAACATTAGTAAAACAAAGGAAATGATAATTGACTTCCGCAGAAAAAAGGAAAACCTGGAGCCAGTTACTATTGACGGACAGGAAGTTGAAGTAGTAGACGAGTACAAATACCTGGGAACCATAATTGATGATAAACTCTCATGGAAATCTAATACACACCGTGTCCATGCTAAAGCTCAACAAAGACTTTTCTTCCTGCGAAAATTAAGATCTTTTAATGTTGATACATGTATTCTAAAATTGTTCTATCAAACTTTCATCAATAGCATTCTGACTTTCAGTTTTCATGCATGGTATGGCAATCTTTCCCTATCACTGAAAAATAAAATCGACAAAAACGTAAATATAGCCAGCAAAATTATCGGCATCAATCTTGAACACCTTTCCTTTCAGTTTGATTCAAAAGTTCAAAAGAAAGCTCTAGCCATTCAATGTGACCCATCCCACTTTCTAAATGAATGTTATGAAATTTTACCTTCTGGACGTCGTTTCAAAATTTGGTATTTCAAAACTAATAGAAGTACAAAATCATTTGTTCCATACAGTATCAAGATTTTAAATTTACATACAAAATTGTAGGTCTAACTAACAGTCGCACTGTAATCATAAATTGTATTGTTCAATGTAACACCCTTATTTGTTAACAATATTTAATATTACTGCTTGTAGAGCAAAATGTATTTGTTGTATATATTTAGTATCTATTTAATTGTGACTTTGAAAGCTCTTTGAATGTAAAGCAAATTTCCCCGCGGGGATAATAAAGTTTATCTTATCTTATCTTATCTTATCTTATTGTGCTGATTAGAGATGATTCCTTACCGAGAACCTACTGGTCAATGGGACGCATCGTAGAAACTGAGCCTGATCAGCATGGTTACGTCCGAACTATGACAGTAAAGACGCAAAGTTCAACATTACGTAGACCCATCCACAAGCTCGTACTGCTGATAGCAAGCAACCAGTAGATTTCTTGTTTTTCTGTTTAAAATTCAAAAGTATTGAATTCTAGTATTAGCCTTTATTTGTGTGTTAAACATGCTTAGTATGTTTAAGAGGCCGAGTGTGAAAAGGCTAAAATTGTATTTCAATGCAAAATGAGTAATTGTCTATTTACTGAAGTTGTTCAATGCACCTTTCACTATTGTTTTGTACCCATGACTGAGGTTCTTTCATTAGTTTTTATTGTAGTTTTTGGACCTCGTCACTGTGAAAGTAACGTTTAAAGACAGGAAAGAAATAAAATCTGTGGCGCGAGTTTTGTCTTGTGTTCCTTGCTGCTACAATGATCTTATTTGGTTCCTTGACCCCGAAACCATAGGTAAAGGCACCAAATTCAACACTTTAGGATATATACAGATTGAGTTATGTGGTTTATAAGGATGTGGCGACCATCTTGGACGCCATCTTGAATTACATGGCCTGTGGTTACGAAAGAATTTCGAAATCAACCCTGGCTTTTCCAGGAAGACAATTGCCGTGTACACACTTCTCGGGAAACCACGCAGTGGAAATTGGATAATCAAATAAATTTATCAACATGGCCCAGTCAATCCCCAGATATCAATATTATAGAAAATATATGGAGTATAATTAAAATAAATCTTGAAAAATAATTATTTAATTAGTTATATTTTAACATGATATCCAAAGACGATCTCGTCCGTGTCGTCAAGGAGATATGGTACACAATCAGCCCTGCTGTTGTCAGGTCGCTGTATGCAAAGGGCTGCGAACTGTGATCAAGGCCAAATGATGTATAATAACAAAATATTAACATTGTGTCAAAATTTCAAGTCTTTCCAACACTGAAGATGAGCTATTGCCTTACAACGAGGGAGGTATAATAAAGATACATTTATAGGGGAGATAACCAGGTCCAAAAATTAATGACTGGATTACCACTATTAGGCCATAGGCCGAACCAGCATATTGTGACAAAGTGCTTCAGGCTGAAGGGTGAATAGTAGAACTTGACATAGTAATTAAGATTTTAATGTATTAAAGTTATTTTGACAAAGTTCTCCTAAAATCATGTGGTCATTAATGAAATTAAAGCAAATTAGAAATAAAGATGTAATGAGAATCATTGACCAATCAGAACGCAGCACAGGCAGTTTGTCCTGAGCAACAAAATGGCGGCCCCCATGAAGAAGTGTTTCTGTCACTTGCATGAAATTGACAAGGAGCCAGTTTTATTGTGCAAACACGTATCTTGGACAGAGCTGTTTGATAGTGCTGGAGTCAGGGCATCCATAGATGGTTTAGAGGAGCTGGTTGCAATCAAGTTACCTAATAACAGTGAACTTGTAGCAGCTGGCATTGCCGGTTACAAGACCTGAAGATAGCTAGACAATGTTATCAGAAATATTTACAAACATGAAGAGAGGAAGACAGGGCATTACAAGGATGGAAAGGGATAGTTTGGACCACTGAATCTTCCTGAGGTCAGTGATTTTTTGGCTTTCTTATTTGAAGGTAGAAAATGTATAAGATTAAAGCTATATTTATTTGTTTCACTTATTTGTTATTGTTTATTTTCAATCGTTTTTAGCAACAATAGCAAGTCTATAATTTCAGCTTGCATCTGCATTTTGATATCTGACTGCTAAGAAAGTATTTGATAAATTTGTAAACATTGGATGTGCTATTGTTCAGGTTTTTTAAATTATCATTTTCATCCCACAACAAAATGTGGGAATGCACATTTTGTATCTGCATTAATTTGGGCAAATAGAATGCTGTAACACTATTATATCTTAAGATTTAGTTTTCATGCATTTTGATAGAACTAGGTTGGTTGAGTCAAAATTATTGTATACATATCTAAATTGTGATAATAATCTTTTTCATTGCATATAAATATTTTGGCAGTTATTGCCCCTAGACCTGGCAGGTAGCAGGACACATACAGTAGTGTGAATAAGTAACTATATCATGAAGGAGTGTACCATGCGTTGCCCACCAGTGACCCACCGGTGGGCAACGGGTGAGCCACGGGCGACCACTCGTTGCTCACTGGTGAGGAACCAGTGACCAACGGGTGTGTCACTGGTGTGCGGTCTGGCTGGATAATTGAGGGTGTGCCACGGACTTGTCAAAGTGAAGAAAACATACATAAAATCGCTTGGCAATGAGTATAGTGTTATAAGGATTACGTTAAGAAGTACGACTTCTTATGAAATATTGAATATCTTGAATTGTGCTCTGTTGACTTGAAAGATCTCTGTACAATTTGATAAGTGTTCATGTTAAAATATATGTTGAACTTGTTGATTATATTGATTTTGAACTTTCAAATTTTCTTAACTTTGTAAAAAACTGACTTTGACAACATTAAAATGTTGTAAAATGTAGACTATAAACAAACTTTGTGAAATATTCAGTTAGAAAGATATTTTGATTATAAGAAATATTGACTTTGAAAAAGTATCTTTATATAATTTGAAAAGTATTTTGATTTTGTGAAGTATTGACTTTGACAGATTTCATGCTTTTAAGAGATACTGAGTTTAAAAGACCTTTCCTTCTCTAGAAATATTGACTTTGAATATTTATTTTATTTTGTGCAATTTTGACTTTGAAAGACATTTGATTCTGTTTATATTTGCTTTGAAGTGTACATTGAAATTTTGTGATTTGGTGGAATTTATACTTTAAAGTACGTTTTGATTTAGTGATATATTGACTTTGTCACATACTTGGATTGGATTGGATTGGATTTTATAAATTATTTACTTTAAAAGATATTTCCATTTTTGGGAATTATTTTTTTTGGATAGATGTTTCGATATTTTGTTAAAACTTTTGATTGTATAAAATATCGACTTTGAAAAATATTTATGGTTTTCTTTAAAACATTGACTTTGATAAATCTGTAAAAAAGGAAATATAATGTGAAAGACATTTTGACTTTGTGGAGTATTGTCTTTAAAAGATTTTATGATTTCATGGGATACTGAGTCAAAAGTCATTTCGATATTCAGAAATGTTTACTTTGAAAGTGATATTGTCATTGACTGATATTTTGATTTTGTGAAATATTGATTTTAAAGGACATTTTGACTTTGTTTAATATTGATTTTCTTATTATCTATTTGAAAGTGTTCTTATTAATTTGAATTTGGTTTTGGATTGTGTAAAATATTGAATTTGAGACATATCTTGATTTTGTGATATATTGACTTTGAATGATGTATATATTTTCTCAATTATTTTCATTTTAAAGGTATTTTCATTTTGTTAAATATTAACTTTGAAATGTGTTTTTGGAAATATAGAATTTGAAACATATGTTAATTTTATGAAAATTGACTTTGAAGAAAGGTTAACTTTGGTTAGATACACTTTAATAAAATTCAGCTGTGTTTGCATGTCAACTTTAAAAGAAATTTTGTTTTGTTGGGATGTTTACGTTGAAAGATTTGGGTATAAACATATTCTTATTCCAAGAGAAATCTTGTTTGCAAACAAACAAACTCTACTCCTATTCAGAACTAAACAGAACAAATGAAGATCTAAGACCTATTCATATATTAGCCAATCTACATGAGTGTTTTTAGACATATTCCTAGGCAGTTTAATTCACTTTTGATTAAATTATCAACGCGTTAAAAGATTTTTTCTACAAGTGTAAAAAAAGTTCACTTCAATCAGGTGAAATGTTGACTTCAAGCAAAATAGAATTTTATTCAAAAACACGTTGACTTTGATAAATTGATGACTATGAAAATTTAATATCAGAAATTGGTTAAATTTTAGCTTTAGAAAATATTTTCACACATATCTTGACTTTTAAAAGAAATTGTTAAAAATATATTTTCTGACAAAAAAAAGGTTATGACTTAATATTTAAATTACTGTTTGTGTGCAATTATGGATCTCTTTTTACTTTATTGAGATATGATTTTGACTCTGTATACATTGACTCTTTTGAAATGTTGACTTATTAAAAGAGAAGAATGTTGAATTTATTATAATACGGTATTTTAAAATAACTTTTCTCTTTATAAAATGAGGACACCTGGTCAATCAATTTGGTTGTGTACTAGTATATCATGATATCGGACTCCGTGACTGGCGTAAGTAGAACTCATAGTTAGTCTGGTGATTTCTCTGGCGAGGTGTGAAAGTTGTACATGTAATTAAGAGGTCTTTTGATCAGAGCGACTCGTGGTTGTGTAATATTAGGTCACGCCACCAAGTCACAAAGACAAGTGGTGCATTGTATTCAACTTATGACAGGATATCCGCCTATTCCAAATTATATCCTAAATTGATTAATGTAACCACAAATGACCCTTCACTAAGTGATAGGTCGTAGTACTTTACTGCTATTGATAGATATTCTATCTAAGTGAGACAGTAACAGCTCAAAGACTCATTCAAAGATAGAATTATATCTCTCTAACTTTTTTCTGCCCTAGTTACTTCATATTGATAATTTATAATTATTTTAATAGACTTGTTTTTTAATCATATTAAGAATCCATTCTTGAAACCAAACGGATTGGAAAATAAATCAAGCTATCACATTGCTGTATAAATTCATCCATTTGTCAAATATAGCATGCTGTTTTGTTATCCAACCCTCTTTATAATTATTGCCAATGTCTTTTTACTCATTATATTTCATGCAACGTTTTGTTCTTTCATTATAATTACACCTACGATAATGTAAATATATTATCTCGTGAAAACCCTTTTAGAGTAATATTATGCCAAATGTGTTTAGAAAACAATATCGTTTTAGATATACATAACATTGAAAACGCAGCACATAAACCTATACATACAACTAAACTAAGGCAAATAACAAGGCACAAAACAGTGTTTCCGTCATTCATTTCTCTGAATTAAATGTGTTTTTTGTGTTGTAAAGATATATTTGGTCATTAAAAGTTTTGTCTTTTTGTAGAAAAAAGTAAACAACTGAATTATTCTTATGTTTATTTTCGATTTATATCTAATTTCGACAACTTAAACCACAACTGTGACCGATCTCAAGAATCAAATGTACGTTTTACGTCAGGAAAGGCACAAAACATACGTTTACTATTACTTAGATTGACACTTATTACAGAGTGAAGAGAAACTAGCAGACAGACAGGCAGATTATTAATTAAAGTCTCACCTCATTTTTTACATAAATTACATACGAGTTTAAGGTACAATATACAAGTGTAAAAAGTGAGCCACCCAAAAAAGGGTTATGAGAGACTAAAAAACGTAAATACATCAATAATAAAACAGTACATTATTTCTTAAAAGGTCAACCAGTTCTTCTCTGTAAAATGAGCTTGCATCAACGGTAATGAGATGCCGCGAGATCCAAAAGGAAAACTCGGAATACTTTCATTACCGAGGGTCAATCCAAAAGTCTTTGATTAAATATTCTAGTTAAGAGTTTTTCATATCAACTAATAAGAATTGTCCGACGATAATTCCCTGGAATATTGCTATCTCCTTCCTTGAATACTGGAATAATAACAGAAGATGGTCAATTTTGTCGGGAAAACACCTGTTGATTAAATAAAGTTCAAATTCCATGTAAAAGAGGCGTAACATATTTATCAAATTCAATTAAACATTCATCTATTGTACAATCGGAGTGATTCATCACGCTTTTAACGACTAACATCCTGCTTATCTCAGCTGTTGTAATGTTTCATAAACTGTCTACCTTTCTAAGGCCATAAACATGTCACCTGACTGCCTGTTGATTGCCAATTAAGTGGCCGATGATCACAAGTGTGATTGATCTGATTATGGCCTAATCCGTCGAAATATACAAATCTTCACGCTATGGTGGTTTTAGTGCTCTGTGGTCGGATGTCCACGGATGGGGGCGGGGGGCGTGGGAGTATCAATGATTGTAATGTTTGTAATGGACCTGTAACAGGTCATGTAAAAAGAATAATCTAGGACGTTGCTATTCTAAATATTTACAAGTAATTCATTAAGTAGAAACAATCAACCTCAAACTGCTGCTTCTTAAATTACTCTGTTTAAACTGACAATTACTGACTTTACATTCACGTTTTTAACCTCTTACTTATAGTATAGTTTTTAACACATAACGTAAAATACATGGAGACACTGGCAATAATGTTTTAAGTATTTCGTAAAAATGTTTCATTTCCATATTGCAATATCATTACGTTTCAAATGAAATAACTCCTTCAATAATTAAATTGAAAATGAATAAGAGTCCATCAACGGATATCTTATTTTTGGTAACTTTTTATGTTATGTAAATATAATTATGTTTCAAGACCACAATATCAATCAGTCAATATGTTCTGATTTTTTTACTTTTTGTTGTTTTTTAGGCCAACATATGCTTTGGTAAAGAAAACATATCTCACTCATGAACTATTATGGACGGTATAAATGTCACAATTAACATTCTTTTTTTAAAAATCAAATGAAACCTATATAGTTTCTTTAGTTACAAGTAACAGAGACCAGGCGATACGCAATCTGGTTAGCACACAATAGAGCGGTTCAGTCGCGTTTAGGCGACCTTTTGATGCGTGTAATAACATAGGGGGGAAATTTGAGGTCCACTTCACGCGATGGTGAATTCGGAGAACAATAGCCTTAATCTGTTATTCTAAGGGATCAGGTGTGTGAAAAAGTGTGTGAGAGTTTATTAACGAAATATGAAAACGAAAGATGATATGAGGTAAGTAATACAGTTTAATAGAGATAACAACATTTACAATTTCAACAAGTAGGACGAGGCGTCTGCAAAGTTGATCACAGGAAGGAAGGAAGACCAGAGGTGTCATCTTCTGACCAACCATGGCGTGGAGTGTGTACAGTTGGTAGAATATAACGGGTGTCACATAGAAGGTCCCGTCGCCATACATCGTCGAAGCTGCACAAAGATGATCCAGGTTGGTAGGGGTGCTGAAACCGAGGATCCCATTGTTGACGCCGTCATCTATCATCAGAAATTGTTCTCCAGTTTCCGTCGTACTGTAGGCGTCGGGGATGACGAGATCTCGACGGTGCTTGGGCAATTGGGGCATGGTCTTTCGTCTTGCTCTGTATAGAGCATCCTTCTTGGTCGTGAAGGTCGGAACTGACTGAATCAGTTCCCGGGATTCGGCTGTCCAGGCACCATCTCTTAGGGTAGAGATCTCTTCGTCATAGAGAGTTTGCATCGGTGTCATTGAAGATGAAGCCTTGACCTGAAAGAATGAAATAAAATAACTCTGATTAACTCATTACTAACAACATTAAATACTTTAAAGTTACCCATGAACTCTCTTACTATCGAATACACTTTAAGATTCCCCAGAAATTCTTTACTGTCGATATGAAATGTACTTTAATATTCCACATGTCAACTGTTTAACTAACAAAATGAAATTTACCTTAAGGTTCGTCATTAACTATTTTACTTTCATCTTGTTGTGGAAAGGCTGATGGTTGTGAGGTCCAGGTCTTTTAGTCACGATGTCATTAACTGTTGAGATAGTTGCAGAACAGTCCTTGTCCTTGCATTTCCATGATATCCAGTCCCCAGCCTTCCTTTTACCAACGCGGTACATGAATCCATTCAAACACAAGTATCTGCCGCCTCGTGAAGTAGGAATGAACTGGTGCTCTAGCTGTGCATTTGCCATTTTGGTGACATGTTCATCGATAACGACTCTTATATATCATAACCGGTGTGAGTGAACTGTTATTATGGTGGTGACATTGAGTGAATTGTTACCAGGAATGACAACATTAATCAGAGGAGTTAGCTGTACTTACCAATCATCTTTATGGTGCCATCAAATGAATGATTATCACGAATCATAATTTTAATTACCAATGATATAGTAGTTATATATATATTTATCAAAATAAGTACACTGATTTGTAGTAGATGAAGTAGACTCGTAGATCATTATTCGCTAGGTATTACCTGCGAGTCACCTTTTCACAAAACCCAGCATTTTAATCCCCTCTTGTCACAACACCCCACATCAAAGAAATGCCGCTGGTCTCCTTCAAATTTCAGAAAGTCGCCTAAACGCGAATACCCCAATAGAGCACAACCTAACTTTATCTCGCTATAGGCTTTGAAAGGTTTATTCAGGAATTGCTCAACGTGATGTTTTCTTTATTCACATTTTGAGTATTATTGTGTGATTAACTGTAAGAGCGAGACTTGAACAGAGTTTTGTGTGTATACTTGTTTTACTTGTATCATTATTTCGGTATAATTTCTCCAGTCTTTTCTAAACCAAATATATTGTATATCATGAACGATTACTTGTATGTTCTCTATATCATTCTGTATGATTCATGAGAATAAAATTCTGTTCTGTTCTGTTCCTTAGAAAACAGGGGATTTCTATTGCAATAAAATCAGTGACCGTGACCATTGTCTGATGCTGTTAGGCGATGAATTGATCAAAGGCGCCGCCCCTTGTCAAGCTGCCCCTTTGCATTAGAGGTGTCACTTTTGGTAAACGCTCATACCGAGATGTTGTAGTGTGTAGTACTCATGTGTGTCCGTAACATATTAGCAATAAGGTACTTTACAGTATATACATGTATATTGTTATTTCTATGAAGTGATGTAATTCGATGTAATTATCACATAACCGTCAAATGAATACAATCTCCTTTGAGAGATCCTCTTGCAAATAAACAATCAGTTAGATTCAGTGAGATCAAATAGTATATAAATTGTCCTTGAAATAACACCTTTCACATAATTCAAATGTACATGGTCTACCAATTGAAGCGTATCAATTGTGGAACAAGCATTTGCAAATGATTCATTAGACAATATGCTTTAGCGACGCCATGTTCGGTAGTGTATGGGTATTTCCGACATTCACGTTCCATTACAACCAATAATCGCACTTTTTGAACAATACCCTCTTTAAACAAGTTCCTCTTGCCATGTGAATTTTAAATGCTTTTTGATATCAAGTTTAATCTCATTCAAAGTAGATGGAAAAATATCATTATTTTATGTTTAAGTCGTGTATGTTAAATGATACACTCTAGTTTGTTCGATCTAAAAACAATTAATATTCAATGTATGGTTTTGTTTACTTTAAAGGGGTAGTAGCACTTTTTTTGATAATTTTATATTTCAAAATTTTCACTGATAATTGTAAGTTAATGCAAACGTATTATTTTGACAGTGTCAAAAATCTCATTACACAAGCCAATCATCCCTAGTCAGAGAACAAAGTATGAAGATTCACATTAAATCCATTGGCGGCCATTTTGTGTGAACGCCTTTAATTCATTTTGTGTAAGAAACAGAAATTGCATGGCTAAACTTAACGTTATATATTTGAATTATTACTGCTCCATTTAGTGTTAAATACATTGTCTTTCAATTGGCCAATTTTTCATTTTCCCGACATCACCTTATATTCCCCCTAAGAACGTGCTACTGCCCCTTTAATGGACATCGTATGGCATTTGATAGTATGATTACAATATACATTTTTATATAATATCCGGAACTGATACAGGATGAAGTCATTACATCGATTGAACTTCAAAAATTCAATCTTCTTGGCAGTGAAGTGACGGAACTTGCTCACCAGAAAAGGAGATCACGCTCATCACATATCACTTTTCCGTCACAGAATTCTGATTAAAACGTTTCCATTGAAGTATCACAGCAAGAAATATAACATTGCTAGGTAAATTTGAAGCACACAATTGGTAACTGTTATCTGATGTATGAAGACATGCAAATTCATGTAAGTCAAATTATAATTGAAGATGTCATGCAATTTGTTGGTGTTGTTATATATCTTTCAAAGAGGTGAAACTATTCTACAATTAGCAACCCTTTAGTGGTTCATCCCAAAAAAATGAGTACGATACTCTTTATTGAATGTAACATTAAAACACAAACAGGATTTAAGATATTTTTTACTAATTGGTGTATATGCATATAAACTATATAAACTATATGTTGACAACTCAATTAATGCATATGTCAACTAGTCGTCTTTGACAGGAAAATCAATACTGCCAATTATTACCAGAAGGGTCAGATAACATCTATCTTGTACATTATCCATATTTACACTGATTGATTGATCTCGATATAACAGTAACACATACAGAAATTGATGATACTTTACAAGACTATAAAGTTTGCGTCAATCAAGTCTAGGGAGATGAGCATTGTTCAGCGCTAAATAGTGTCGCCTGACCGGGCATTTACGCTTAGATAGCGTCCTGGTGTTGGGCCGTGAAGCAGACAGACAGATATTTAAAGGGAGACTAGTCGCAGGTATGGAAAATCATAATATTGAGTAAATGCCAGGACGGGCTCTTTGGTTTTGTTATTGTTTTGCAGTTGAATGCTGGGAAAATTTTCGACTGGTTATACGACTACAATGCGCTGGAATTAAACGCTCTTCTGCTCAACGAATCATGGAATACTATAGGGAATTAACGAATATTTACCACTGTGGGTTCGAAACCAGCGTCAATAAATACCTTTTTCAAAAAAGAAGCTTTATAAATTCACAGTGTAACAAATGATCTGGGTCAGACGAAATCTTATGGGATAATTTTATAACTCATTTTCATAAAGATAAGATAAATTTCTAAACGAAAAGTTTTCGAGGTAGTATTTATTACTCAAAGACAGAGACAAGAGCAAAATTTGGAAGAAAGAGTTAAAATGCTTTCAATGAAACAATGGTAAAATAAGCATAGTACCAGGTTAATTTACATCGGTACCTTGTACAATATAAAACATGTTCAATGAAAGAAAACAACGAACCTGCTTAGTTTGAGAGTTAGCGAGCGCCTCCAGCAGGGCTAATAACGAACCTGCTCAGATGATCCATGTATATGATCTATGTTCATAATGTATAATCTTACAATTTGGGAGTGGTTCCGGAGGAAAAGCTTTCATTCATTTAAACATTTTCATTGGTCATATTTAATGTTCTACAACTTCATTGGTTCATTAAACTAGACATTGTGCCGGGGAAAGAAATAAAATTTTCATTGGTCAGATTTAATGTTCTACAACTTCATTGGTTCATTAAACTAGACTTTGTACCCGAGAAAAAAATAACATTTTATTACACAATAATTAGCGGTGATTGTGTGTGTATTTCTTGTCCACTAAGCCAGACACGACGGCGCCATCAAGCAATGGCCCGACAGTTATATGACCTGTTACGACACATGACTAGACTCACTGGACGTCAATAAACTGACACCTCACACCTGTCTTCTGTAGCATCCGGCTTTTGATACACAACTTCAAATGGCAGATTCCTCGTCGTCTTCAAGGCAATTTTTAACGTGTATTAGATGTAACTGCAGACTGTTAAATGTATAACTTCTTTGAGAGCCATTTTATAAATTGGAATGACAAAGACGTTGTCATCCATATATTCCTCTGCATTATTGTTAAATTTATTATACAAATTTAAAACAATGTTATTTAACAACGAAAAATGATAGATGAAAATTATTAAATGAGAAAATTGCTTTTTTTGTAAACCCCATTACCTATCACTCAGTTACATGATTTCACTGAATAATGAGACAAACATATGTTTATCTACATTGCATATTTAGGCAATAAGCAAACATTAATATCATATTTCACTCTTTGATTGCATCCTTTATCTTCTTAAACTGTGAGAAATATTATGTTCTTTTAAGAAGATTAAGTGGGAAAAATAGTCATTTGATTTTATCATATTTTATTCGTGAAAAAATAAGCTAATAAATGGATTGATCAAAAGTTCACAAATTATTTCAAAATCGTTCCAGTATATAAGTATGATTATTTTTGTATAAGATAGGGTGATAAGGGCTTATTTTTGTTCTTATTTTGTTATATGATTGTTAAATCACAAACCTATTCATACTTAGAACGAAGTTATCATATTTATAGAATGAAGAATAATATCGCATCTAAATATCTGATTATCCTGCCTCAACGGTGATCGGGAAAAAGTCACAGTCCTTCATTAACCTCAACTACCTAAAACAAATGACTTAAAGCTCTGTCATGAAAGCATTCTTGTGTTTCTATGTAGCTTCCTTTTCTTTTGAGATCACCATCCATCAACTGTAACATAACTGTTGTATCCTGGAGCGCTATCAACATTTAAACCACTAAAAGCTCAGAGAAAATTCATCCTTTCGGACAATGAAATGAAGAAAGGGAACAAATGCTTGGTAGTAATGGTGCAACAAAAGTATGGAATTTATTAAATCCTGATGTCCAAAATAAAGATATACATAACACGGTATCAAAAATACAAATTACGGACAACTGTAATATTCAAAATTTATCATATTATGAAATGATAAATATTGTTAACTAAGACAGCATAAGATAAGTCATATCATGTGGCCTATCATCAGTCAACTTAATTTCAACACTCAGAAATTCTTTGAAATACCAAACATTTTAATAAGCATTACTATCATAAAATATTGTGATTTTTCCCTAGGCAAATTCGTGACTTTTTTCCGATTACCGTGTCAGATGCGGTCACGGATTTCAAAACGATGTACACTATTTTCAACAAAATCATACAAGATAGAAATCATTCTTCTATTTGAAAGGGTTTGTTAAAAGCACTGTACTTAGAACGGGGATAAAACGTTGTTCTCATATCATTAAGGCTTAAATTGGCACTGTATGAAAATAATATATTTCGAAAAAAAAAGTTTGACAAAATCATTAAAAGTTTAGCCACGCATTCATGCATTAGCGAAGTAAACCTACTAACATTACATAGAAAATACTTTTCAAAACAAGGACGTTGTATTTATCATATATGGAGAAAAGTAGTACATAGACGGAACGTAAATGCAATAACATAAAAAGTTTCATTCTCTACGTTTATCCTCTTAGTAATAAATCATTTTATTAAAATGTAGCCAAAGTGAGAATAAAGCTGAGTGTGTAAGACGGATCTTTGACTATGCTAAAGGCTTTATTAAATAATAGTGCTTTCGTTAGAATTCTTTATGATATTTGGGTAAAAATCCTATTTTTTATGGGTGCGATCACACTTAGGTTACGAAACTCGAGGTTACGAAATCATCTACAGCTGCCGGGCGGTGCCCAGTTCGTGTCACGTGACCGCGTTACGCAACTAAAAAAAGTTCCTCGAACTCTCATTACCTTGGGTGATTAGTGCTGTCAGACCTGCGACTAGTCTCCCTTTAAGTCTCATAAGTCTACATTGAGTGTAATGGAAACGTTGCTTAGCAACTTTGATATTCAAATAAAAACTGTTAGCTCGAAACAATTTGAACTTGAAGAGAAGATAACAAGGGGTATGTCAGAAATAAACAGAAGGATAGATGCAGCTGAATATGGCGTGGGAGACGCATCAGAACACCTCTGGTATCTGGAAAAACAGGTTCAGGAACAACACAAAACCATTTTGGAATTGCAGTCCAGATCGATGAGAGATAACCTATTATTTGTCGGTGTCCCGGAAATTGATAAGAAAACTCCTATGAAAACAGAAGAAGCTGTAAAGGACCTATTGGAAGAGAAGTTAAGCTTCACAGCGACGGAGATTGAGCAGATGAAACTGGGTAGAATCCACAGAATCAGAAACAGCAGAAATAGAACTCCAAGGACAATTGTAGTACAATTTACAAATCATAAAGACAGAACTGAAGTACAGAGGAGAAGTAAAAAGTTGAAAGGTTCAAACATATATATCAAAGAACAATTCCCCCATGAAATAGCAGACGACAGGAGGAGGCTTTACCCGATTATGAAGGAGGCTAGAGCAGCTGGTAAGGAGTGCAGACTTATATACAACCGTCTCTACATAGACAGACAACTGTACACGCCACCTCCAGAACCACAGTAGGACAACGCAAGGGATGAACTGAGTATCCTTTCATGGAACTGTAATGGTTTAACGGCGGGTAAACTGGTGTCAGAGGATTTCATAAATACAGTACGTCATCATGACGTCATAGGTTTGTGCGAGACATGGACAGACAAGGATTGTTTTATTGACATTGATCAGCACCATGCTTTCAGGTTTCATAGAAAGTTCATCCATAAAAGGGCCAAACGCAATAGCGGAGGAAATGTTATTTACGTCAAAGACAGAATTAAAAATGGCGTGACAATTGTCAGGAACATTTATGATACCATTATATGTTTGCAATTTGACTCTAATTACTTTGGTACAAAAAACAATATGTTTTTATGTTTTGTTTACATCTGGCCAGAAGGGTCAACTGCTTACACGGTACATAATGTTAATCTATTTGATGAATTGCTTGGTGTTTTTAATGATTATAACAATTGTGGTGACATCTTTTTTACAGGTGATTTCAATGCACGGGTAGGTAATCAAGCAGACGTTGTTGTGAATGACAGTGTGGATATAAACGTGGACAGGACAACATACATACCAGATGAACACTCTGTCAGAAACTCACGCGACACCACAGTAAATGGATTTGGAACTCAGCTTTTGGATATTTGCAAGGCGTCAGGTTTGCGTATAGGTAATGGTAGACTAACGGGCGATGTTGATGGTTCATGCACGTTTTACAACAGGAATGGCAGTTCAGTTATTGACTATCTTCTACTTAATGAATCTGGGATGGAATGAGTCAGGAATTTCACTGTTCATAACTTCAATTTATACAGTGATCATGCACCCCTTAGCTTCACTGTGACAGGAATCCGTACAAAAGGAAAACTGAATAAAAGCAATGAAGGACAGCGGACTATATACTTTAAATGGAAGGATGAATACAGGGAAGCGTTCAGACAAGCAGTGAGGGAGGAGTTACCTAACCTGTTTCAAGCTGCCACTTGTCAAGATGTAGACACAGCAGTAGAGGCTTATAGTTCTATCATTAATAAGTGTGCCGAACCTTTGACAAAGGGAGTTTATACTACTAGAAACTATTCTCTGAATAATTCAGATGGCGCCAAATGGTTCAGTAAGGAGTGTAGGTTAGCAAAAAATCACTATCTACAAGCTTTGGATGCATTTAGTTATAATCCTTCAAGAGAAAACAGGGTGAAACTATGTGATAAGAAGAAATATTATAAGCGTGTATTACGTAATGCCAGAAGAAAACATAAACAGAAAGTGAGTAAAGAAATAGAGAAACTTAAGATGACAAATCCAAGAGAATTCTGGAAATACTTCAAACAGAAAAAAGGTACAGATGTACATGAGCTGAGCATTGATGATTTCCGATTGCACTTTGAAAATCTTAGTGTTAATGCAACGATAGATTGTAACAACGTCAATAACTTACTAGAGGGTGAACCTATATTTGATGAACTTGATAGTGAGATAACAATTGAGGAGATACAATGTGCTATTAAGAAACTTAAGCCAAAGAAATCATACTCAAGTGATAATTTATTAAATGAATATTTCATTAACGCTGACGATATATTGTTGGACACTATGAAAATCCTATTCAACAACGTTTTGGATACGGGTCGTTTTCCTGAAATATGGAGTGAGGGAGTTATAGTGCCTATCTACAAAAAAGAGGGGAAATCGGAAACAAGCAACTATCGAGGAATCACATTGAATAGCTGTTTCTCAAAGATATTCACCTCTGTGTTAAATGCAAGACTTTCAAGGTGGGCGGATACAATCAATTCAATATCGGACGCTCAACTAGCCTATAGATCTGGATATTCAACTATTGATGCTTTGTTTATGTTGAACACGGTAGTAACAAAGTATTTAAATGATAACAAGAGACTCTATGCTTCATTCGTCGACCTATCTAAGGCATTTGATACCATACAAAGAAACTCGCTGTTGTTCAAGTTACATAGACTTGGTATTCGTGGAAAGATGCTAGCAGTTATCAAATCGATGTACAGTCAGGTGAAAGCTTGTGTAAAAGTAAATGGAGAACTTTCAACATTGTTCAAATGTGACATTGGTATAAAACAGGGCGAGGTTCTGTCAAATATTCTCTTCTCGCTGTATATAGAAGATCTGGAATCAGCCTTGCAGGAAGGTATGGCTAACGGTCTGCTGTTAGAGTACATTCAGATCATGATAATCCTATTCGCGGATGACATGGTCCTACTCTCTGAAACACCCGAAGGTCTTCAAACATCGCTGGACATACTGTTTGAATATTGTAATACTTGGGGTCTAAGTGTCAACGTAAATACAACCAAAATTCTTACTTTTCGGAAAGGTGGAAAGTTAAAAAGTGCCGAAGCATGGACATACGGTGAGAGTGAACTTGAAGTGGTGGATCACTTTACCTATCTGGGAAACGTCATTAATTATAATGGCTCTCTAACTCTATCGACACAGACTTTGGCAGGTAAAGGACTAAAAGCGATGAATGTGCTGGTACAAATTCTAAAAAATCTTGATTTCACTCCTAAAACGAAATGTCAGTTGTTTGACGCCTTTGTTACATCTACAATGAATTATGGATGTGAAATTTGGGGTTATATTCAAGCCAGGGAAATAGAGCGAATACATCTTAAATTTCTGAAAAGGATTCTAAATGTGCATAAAAAAACCTGTACTGCTGCTGTGTATGGAGAACTCGGCAGGTATCCCCTCTATATAGACAGACAGATACTTTTATTAGCACAGACCAATTTGGCCTCTGGCCATTTACATAACGTTGTAATACAGTACAAACAGGTAGGCGAGGATGTGCTGAAAGAGAATTAGTTACAACGGGCTTTCAATGCTTCATAACAATATTTTGCTAACATTTTCATTACTTTTACATTACAAATCTGAATTAATGATATAAATTTGTAATAGGATGGATTGGTGATATAATACTTTTTCAGATATATTTTGCGTAATTCTTCATATTTTGGGCAAATATGAGTAAAATGGAATTCATCCTCCACTTCCATGAGGTTACAGAACGTACATAGGCGTTCGTTGCGAGGAACTCGATTACTTCCGTGTCGACCGGTTTCTATGTGGAGCAAATGGGATGATTATCGTAATTTACATAGAGCTTTTCTGTGGTTGTCGTTTGATATCTTCTTCAGGTAGTCCTCCATTTTAAACTGTGTCTTGTATTTTTGTACAGGTAGAGTGGTGAAGAGTTATTTAAGAGTGACTGCCAGTGTGAGATGTAATTATCTTCTAACCGCCTTCTAAATACTGGGATGAACTCATTGGGGGTAGTTAGAAACGGGTTCAACCATATATAGCCGAATCCATTTGTCTCGAGCATGCCTTTTATTTCAAGAATCCACTTGGGTGAAGTTTGTTCCATTAATTTTAATATTGCTTGTAATATTTTGTTTTCGGCGGAGACAAGCTTAAACCAGTACTTCATCATATTAACTTGTCTGATGATAGATAAAGGAAAACGTCCGAGCTCTCCATAAACTTGAATGTTACTTGTGCTCTCTTTAACGTTCAACAGTTGTTTTAAGAATTTCCGATGTATCCTTTCGATTTTGTCCGCCTTTGATGTCCCCTATATTTCACTGCCATAGTTAAGAACGGGAGATACACATGAGTCGAATAGTTCAATAGATGTTTAAATATCAAGTTTATTCTTCCTTATTTATGACAGAAGAGCATTTGCTGTTTTTGTACCTTTATCTGCGAGAGCATTTATTGCCTTGTTATATTTTCCGTTGGAGGATAGGAGCAGTCCGAGATAATTAAATTCACTCACGATTTCCAGTTGCTGACCTTCGTAATTAAAATATAAGTTGATTGGTTGAGTAATATTTCGAAAAATTATTATTTTCGTCTTCTTGATATTGACTGTGAGTCCCCAATAATCGCAATATGAACCTAGATTGTTCAAACAGCACTGTAAACCTTCTTGTGTTTCGCTGAGTACTACCATATCGTCCGCGAATAACAGTAAATATAGCTTCAGATCATATACGCTTATCACGGCATTGTTCTCCTCTTGTAAATGATGTTCAAGATCTTCGATAAAGAATGAGAAGAGTAGTGGAGATAAGATTTCACCTTGTCTCAGTCCTAGGTTGTAATTAAATGTTGGACTTGTTTTGCCTTTTATCTTGACACAGGATTTGACATTCTCGTACATGGAGCGAAATAATCTTATAATTTTTCCATCGATTCCGAGCTTGTAAAGTTTCAGCCATAAACCATTTCTGTACACACTATCGAATGCTTTTTGGTAATCTATAAAAGCACAAAAGAGCTTTCCTTTTTCTTTCAAACTTTTTTCTATCAGAGCTTGTAGAATGAATATCGAATCTATGGTGCTATGTTTCCTTTTGAATCCAAATTGGGAATCTGAAATGAGGTTGTTTTCCATGGCGACTTGATTCAACCTTGTATTTAAAATTTTGGTGAAAAGTTTTCCAAAGTTACTCAGAAGTGTTATTCCTCGGTAGTTATCCGCACAAGATTTACTTCCTTTCTTGTGTATAGGTATTATTTGTCCAACTGTCCACACTGTGGGGAATCGACCGGAATCAAGAATCTCGTTAAATAAGTTAGTAATATCTTGACTGAAAATGTCCATTATTTCGTCTAGGTATTCCACAAACATTCCGTCCTCTCCGGCGGCTTTACCTCTTTTCATATTCTTAAGTGCATCGGTTATTTCATTTTGTGAGAGAGGTTTATTGAGAACTTCATATGTATTGCTATCCCTGTTTTGGATGTTTGCAAGTTCATCTTCTACATTATGGTTTATGAAGTCCATATCTGTGTGTATATTTTTAAAATGATTAAAGAAATCATTTAAATCCAAATCGTCAGTCACAGTATTGCTTTTATTTCTGTTAAACCTTTTCCAGAAGTCTTTCGGTGATTTCTTCTCTAAGTCCTTAAGTTCGTTTGCCGACCTTTGTATAAATGCCCTTTTCTTTTTCCGAACATTCTGCTTATACACTTTTCTGCAGTGAAGAACATGTTGCCTTTGTGGAGTACCGGGGGACTTTTTGTAGCATTTTTTAGCAAGTTTAAAGTTTTGTCTTGATGTGAAGCATTCGTTGTCATACCATTTATTGAAATCCGTTTTTTGAAATTGACCATGGTATTGTTTCACAGTATGTTTGAAGAAATTGTCAGCGATTTTCACAACTTCAGATGTAAAGCATTTTAAGCGTTCGTCTACTTTATCTGTTGAATCTATATTGTTTAAACACTCTTTGAGTTTGTTAAAATCGTTTAATAACGCTTCTCTAAACACATCACTCTTGTCCTGGCTGTACCTACTGTAAGTGAAACTGTTGGTTTTATTCTGTTCAAAGTGGATGGGACAGTTGTTTATCCTGAGACGAAGCATCATAGGTCTATGATCAGAAAATTCCGTGATGTCTCCTATTGAGAAAGAATTTAAAATATGGAAGTATTCTGATTTGATTAAACAGTAATCTACAACACTTGAACCGTTGAAATGGTCGCAGGTATACTCTCCTATGCCGGCGTCATCGTGCAATCTACCGTTAGCGATTCGCATGCCCGTAGCCTTACACAACTTAAGTAGTCGCATTCCCTGCGAGTTAACGGTTTTGTCCTTCGAAGCACGTGGAGTCTGCGCGTCCGTTACATAGTCAATGTCAAGGTCACAATTGTTGTCGTTCTCCACATAATTTGACCTACATCCTGTTCTGCTGTTTACATCTCCTAGGAATAACATAATGCCTTGTTCATCATACTTACTTATATCCTCTTGTACTTTTGAGAATATGTCTAGGTCGACGTTTTTGAATACTGGTGAACCTTCTGGGGGTATATAGGAAGCACACAAAAAAACAGGTTTTGGCAAACCAAAAAAACTTTGATCTAGCTTTAACCACACACACATATCCTTAAATGAATTCACAAGTTTGACACCCTTACTTATATTTCTTTTCACATATATCGCTATACCACCACTGGCACGTTTTGCCCTTTTATGAAGATGAGGTCTAGGGAAGTGAAAATGTTTGAAACCCGCAACGTCTATCATACTTTTCTTAGATGTCCATGTTTCGCTTAATATAATTATAGAATTATGTTCAAATATATTTTTAAGGAAACTAGATGACTTTTCAAGTTCAGTCAAACCCTGCACATTCCATGCAAAAATCCCGACATCCTCTAGTTGATCTCAGGTCGCTGCTGACTGGCTTGATTCCATCCTTGGGAAGTCAACGTCGTATGTGGGGAACATATGTTCTGGGGTCACTCCATCTGGGACGTTGACTACTCTGCCGTTCACCACCAGTTTGTCCACCCGGATGTACGCATTCTTTCCTGACTTATTGGCTTGTTTTTGGAATGGTGTTAGGCGTCGCCTTCTTTCCAGAACTGTCCTGGGGAACTGGTCGGAGACACCATAAGCAGTATCCTTCAGGTTTCGTGCATGTTGTTTGATTTTATCCTTATCGTCATTCGTTAGTAATTTTGCTACTATTGGACGTGTTTTACCTCGTTTTGTTGGACCGATACGATGGGCCCTGTCAAAGGCAGGTTTCATATTTTCTTCGATTTTTAACTGACTATTGCAAAAGTCTTTCAGTACCTCTTTACAGTCTTCTTCTGGATTCTCTGGTATATTAAAGAACACTAAATTCTGCCTCATCTGTCGGCATTGTAAGTCCAGATGTGCTTCTTTTAGCTCATGTATTTCAGTTGCTAAGGATTCAGTATTTTGTACCCTTTTCAAAAGTTCTGCATTTTCAGACTGCAACTGTTGTAACTGGTTATGGTTGTCTCTGGTTCTATTTCCTAGGTCATTAATAGATGCTGTTAAGCCTTGTTGGCCTACTTCCAAATTTTGAACTTTCATTACAATATTGTTCATACTCACTTCTGTGTTTCTGACCGAGATTTCAAGCACGTCCAGTTTTTGCATTATTGTATCCATATTGTCCAGCCTCATCATGATATGCTTTATCCAAGGAAGAGCTTCATTACCGGGAGGTGGTGCTGGAACAGCACCAGCTGCAGCTGGGTACACGACGTTGCCGACCGGAATGAGGTTGTGTACATTCTGTGCTGACGTGGGGGCCTGACCGCCATTTTCTTCTGACGTGTTGTGAGGTTGAGTGAGCACCAGATTAGGGTTGCCGTATTCTAGCGATCTTGTATATTCTGTGTAACGAAAGTTATTCAAAACTGACCTCGGTGTCTTCAAGCACTTCAACACAACTTTGTGGGATATTTAGTAGCAAATGGACATAGTAATAACACCCGTTGATACGGAGCTCGAGTCGTACAACCGCCTCGCCACCTGGTCACGTGATAAACAGATACGTCCGTGTTATTTCATATTGGTTCAAGCTACAGAACTCTACTAATTGTATCCTGAAGACACTATATGATCTCACCTCCAGGGAAAGTAACAATCACAAAAATACTTGGACGGCGAACGTCAAGAAATTACTACATGAAAATGGGTTTTCATACGTCTGGGACGACCCTCACTGTGTTGACCACAAAGGCTTTTTGGCTACTTTTAAGAAACGATTGGTGGATATTTTCATTCAAAAATGGAGAAGTGATATTGGAAAAAGTAACAAGATGTCTTTTTATAAATTACTCAAAACTGATCTACAATATGAGCCATATCTAGATATAGTTTGTTCAAGACCCTACAAGTCATCCACCTGTAAATTAAGAACATCGAGCCATCGACTACAAATTGAAATCGGCAGATATAAAAATACACCAAGGTGCGAAAGATTCTGCGAATACTGTTTAAATGTCCTCAAAGTACATGAAGTCGAGGGTGAATATCACTTCCTGTTGCAGTGTCCCTTATATCACAATGAGCGTATCACGTTTATCAAGCCCTACTACTGGAGACGTCCAAGTGTCTACAAAGTTATTGAATTATTAACATACTCTAATAAAACACATGTTATCAACATCAGTAAGTATATAAGCAATTGTAATATAAAAAGAAAGAACCATTTGTACATTTCTTCCCCATAGCCATGTACCCACACCCTTATTGAATCTGTAACACCGATGAGGGGTCTGAAAGGCCCAAGTCGACAATAAAGAATATCTGTCTGTCTGTCATAAAAAGCATGTCGAGGGATTAAGAAGTAAATATGCATTTACCAGCAGGCCCGTGACACAATTCCCTGCCCGTTCTTCAATAAACTTGGCTTATTAGACTATGGAGCGCAAACGTATCTAACACTACATTATCGTGAACAAACAATTTTTAAAATTTTTACATTAGGTATGGCTTCTCAAAGTTAGAATTTCATAAAACATATAAAATCTTCCGAAGGTAATATTCCACTAAAATATCATGTATTCAAAGTGATTATTTTGCTGAAGTCCATTGAATTTAGCATTTCAATAATTTTAATTTCTTAAAACTAAACTTTCAACAATAAAGAAAATGATCTTTTTCAAACTTCACATTTCATAAGTCCTGTTTCGTCAAAGATGACATTCCACCAAAATCTATTTCTTTCACAAACACGATATCATGTTTGAGTTGAAGTTATATCTCCCAAAATTGACCTTTTTCAGAAAGTTGAATTCAGTCAGCCCTGGATATGCTTCACGGCTCAACACCTAGGCCCCTTGTCGGCGTAACCGTCCACTCTAACGACACTAATTAGCTCACAGTACCCTCATACCCCGACGGGGATGAAAGGATTAAGCTGTCTAGTCTACCGTAAAGTTTAGATTGTTTTATTGTTTCATTGTGTTCAGTCGGGTGTGAATAGGTGTGACCGTGTGAATAAGGATATTAAACAGAGAACACAGAGACGTTATTTGGTAAATTACACCATTGGTGTTGTTAATTTCTGGGGACTTATCTATCTATATGTGACAGGGTGAGGTCTACTACTTCCTACTGGCTTCGGCTGGAGGGATATCTCTTTGGCCGAACAGGTAGAGCGTAGGACTCTCAACCCGGAGGTCCCGGGTTCGAATCCCGCGTGGACTAGAAAATATTGGATTTTCTTTCCAGCTACATATAGTATATTGATGTATGAATACACATTCACTAATAACATGTATCTTGATTTGTTCACACGTGATGGGCGTGGTCTACTTTTCTGTCGAGCAAGTCCTGTCACTTCACAACTTAGTCAGATTGATTTATTGTAGTCAAATCGATATAATTTTGGGCCTTTTACATTTTGAATATGATGTAAAATATTTATTTTGTGTTTCCATACGATGTGAGACAAAAAGTAAAAAGAAAAAGAAATCTCTTTGACTAGTTGATATATAATAACGGTTTGAACAAACAAACATATGTAGCAAGAAAATAAACCATATTTATAAACAAAACAGAATATGTCATATGTACATGTAAAATGTTACAATTAACATACGCAAGTTAAAAATAACCATTATGATGATTTGTTTTACGTACTGACATATATTTTGAATACTTATTTTAGATTGCAGTGGAAATAATAATAATAAACGCAAACGCTAAGCATGGAATAGCGGGTGATTCAATCAGTAATAAACAAGGGCGTGGCTACATGAAGAATATTGGCCAATGGAAGCATGTTTGGTCAAATTGCTATGCTTCAGTCGGTAGCGTATGTACATGTGAATAATTAGATAGTGTTATTTCAAGGTCAATCTATTTGATAATGATTACAGTTCTAGAATCTGATTACGTGTTTATTTGCGTGAGGATCAAATCCGTAGGTAATTCTAGATTCTGTTTTTATAGACGATGGGTCTAGAGAGACTGAATTAATTTGATGACGATGTGATGATTACATCAAACTACATCATTGAATCGAATAAACAGGATATTACTGTTAAGGGACATGAATACCGTGTTACTTAAATGAACGATGTGTATGTTATGACATAAGATCATTTCTGTGTAAACAAACAACCCGTTATCTTAAAGATTTCTTTATTTTCCATACCTTGTATCAGCCTTACCTGATTTTAAAAAAACATATATAATTATTTTAGTTGAAAAGAAATTTCATTGCTACAGATGAGAGTTATTAATAACAATAGTTACCTGGTAGACACAGATTTTCATGTTATATAAGAAGGAATTATGTATTTATAAATATTGAATGAAAAAAATATCAGCAGCTACATTTCTACATCTGAGTATCACAGTGCTCCAGACAAGCAGTGTATCTGCGTATTTGGGTGCAGGTGTTTTCGTAGACAGAAATATTGGTGGGTTCGTAGACACTCGAAAAAGGGGACATTTCAAATGTACACTATCAAAATAGATAATACTCAATTGTTACCAAAACAGAGAGTAAATACTCAATAGCTCCAAAATTTTCTTGAGCACTGATACAGTGCTACAGATGAGGGGCGTACACACGTAATGTACGCATAAAAATCGATTAGGTACGACCGAAAATAAAATGTCATGCGTATAATGTACGCAAATAAATGCCTCTGTACATCTACAACTTTATTTCGGTGCGTATCATGTTCATGGACTTTCATTAGAGTGATATATAATTTGAAGAATCACAAGTGGAAACGCATCATGCTTTAAACAGAGACATACATGCGTACACTTTTATTTTTCGTTTGGCCTACTTTTCTTACGATTTAAATGTCAATCTCTTTCTCTAACTCGATATAAATGGATGCAAAGTGTAGTTGTTAACTGTCATGACTTATAATGTCAGGTGCATTACAATTTCTCAACATTTGTTTTGGTCTAAGAGAAATGCATGTTAACACTATGTAACACTATGTCAGTACACCTTCAAACTCTTGAGTACACCTCCAATTAAAATTCAAGTTGATGTACAACTTCACTCAAAAGTTATCTGGAGCCCTGACTGATATCAATTGATAATTTTGTTTTCAGACCTGCAGAGCCACCTGCACCACCTTCATCTGTCACATACTACACACAGAGTTCAGAACAGAGGTTTTTTCAAAGATGCATACTGAACATTATAAAAGTAACAAGAAGAGGAAATTTGGAATGCACTTGTCCTGTGTGAAAGAAATGATTCCAACATTTTCGGGGGCGGGATAGTGCAGTGGTTGGCGTGTTCGGCTTCGGTTCAGAAGGTCCGTGGTTCTAATCCCGCCAGGGGCTCGGCAACTTTGTCTGCAGTAGAGAACTGTTCTACACACAGTCAGGTTTGGGTGCAATTCTACACTGAATTTCAGCGCAGTACCACCCATGGTTCGCTAGTTCCAGCCGAGGCTCGCAGGTTTCACCGCAATACATAGCCACAATAGTGTTGCGGGCTTTCTCCCTGCAATAATACTAGCATCCGCTATATAAGTGAAATACTCTTGAAAGCGACGATAAACCCCATATCACCTCACCTCACCCAACATTTTCTTGTACAGAAGAATGAATTTCTCCAGTGATCTTCTTGTATACTATTTTGAAATGACTATCAATCATAACCAGTGTTATCAACATCTTACAATTTGTGCATGTCCTAAAGATGGAAATTTTGCTGTGAAGAGACATGATGATAAAGAAAGTTAAATCTTGTGTTCAAACTCAACTGATGAGAATAAATATTTCATATTAATAAAACATATGCTGATTCTGTGATTATTTAAAAAATAAGTGCCACTTGTGAAAATATCAACTTCGACCCCACCATTTGATGTGATAAACATTGTATTTGACAAACTTCATAAAATATACATTAGTGATAGTGCAGTAGTTTTCAAATTCTGCTTCAAAACAAGAGGTAGTTCGAATCCCGCCAAGGGTTTACCGTTTAGCAACTTTCTCTGCAAGGTTTGGGTGCAATGCTATACTGAATTTCGGCGCAATACCACCCATTGTTTGTAAGTTCCAACAAATGGTCACAGGTTTCACTGCAATGTATACCAAACTCTGGTTGCAGGCTGTGTCCCTGCACTAGTACTAGCAGCCGTGATGTAAGTGAAATATGCCAAATAACCGCCTCACCTAGTACATATTGTTCGTCTGTCAGTCTGAATATTTGTCTTAAAAGAATGTAACCTTACTCATAACTTTAGATTGCTTGGGGTTAGACCATTTTTTTAGCTCATCTGGCCTGTAAGGCCCGATGGGCTTATGGCATGGCATGGTGTCCGGCGTCCGGCGTCCATCCGTCCGTAAACTTTGTGTACAGACTCCTTGACTAGTGAGGATTATAAAGTGTAGCTTTGGTGGCTCTGTGGCCCCTAATAAGGACCACAGGGGCCACACCCTAAAAACCTATTTTCATATATTCTCCAGAACCATAAGGCCTAGAAAGCTGAAACTTCGTGTACAGACTTCTTGACTAGTGAGGATTAAAAAGGATTGACCCTTATTAAGGGCCAGAGGGACCACACCCTTAAAATCTATTTTCATCTCCATCTCCAGAAGCAATAGGCCCAGAAAGCTGAAACCTTGTGAATATACTCTTTGACTTGTGAGGATTATCATTTATAGCTTTTGTGGCCCTGTGGCCCCTAATAAGGGCCTCAGGGGTCACACCCTTTAACCTAATTTCATCTTTTTCTCAAGGGGCATCAGGCCTAGAAAGCTGAAACTTTATGTGCAAACTCCTAAGTTAGATAAGGAGAAATCCATATTGTACATTTGGTGACCCTGTGGTCCACAGTAAGGGAGGAACCACATTTGCCACACCCTAAAGCAAACTTGATATGAAGCCTGATGAGCAACAGAGCCACTGGCTCTATTTTTCACATGTTCATCTATCATAATAAGACCTTTCAGATAGGATCATAACTCTTGACCTTGTGACCGTGACCTTGACCATGGTACAGGCTTTAATGTTTCACAAAATCAGCTTGTTTATGTCACAGTATATTTCACCAAACTATTTTAAATTTATTTTCATAAGCTGTTCTAAAGTACAGATTAATATGTTTAATGCGGTTTGTGCATCATTATGTGTTTGGCTGTATAAACTGTAGATAAATTTTCTATATGCCATCAATATTTACTTCGAAAATTGATCTTAAACTTTTAGTAAATATTATTTTCTAAAGATCTGAAAGGCATATTATCAACTATTCAAACTATTTGAAAGAGGTATTAAACAATTGAATGAGATCTATATTGTAATATACATGGATTGAAATATGAAATTAGGTGCAATTCTCAAACCTAGTTACCAGGTACTTCAGGTGTGGTGAATTAAGATAAATATGAAAAATAGTGGGTTTTTGGTTCATATCAGTTTCCCAAAATATTAAGAGTTCATATTTGTTTTCTTATATTGAAAGAAAAGGTGTTGTTAATAAATATTTAGCCATAGCCATTGTTTGTTTACTTTAACATGCAATTCAAATTGCGGCCACGCCCACTGCAAAAATGATATTTTCAAAATTAGTTTATTCTGTAGTGACCAACGATTTTAAGGAGAACGTTGTATTTTTTTGATTGGAGGTTGGTAGAGATCATTTTGGCATAAAGTTCTTTTATTCACCCCTGGGCCTGAAACACTTTTATTTTTGAGCCCTTATTTGGGTCCTCGGCCCACGGCCTATATCTATAACAACATCAAATCAAGAGTCTTGGTAAATGGATTTCCATCCTCATGGAAAGAGGTTGTCGCCAAGGCAATCCAGTAGCGCCATATATATTCATCCTCTCCGTTGAAATCTTAGGCATTCTCATCAGAAATAACGCTAACATAAAAGAGATAAACATTCAAAATATAGAATATCTTTACTTTTAATGATATGAAAGCGTTAAAGGATATAAAACACAAGCAAGTGCTGGTTGGGCAACTTTAATGCACAAATACGTAAACATTATTGTATACAAAAAACCCAAATAGGAAAACAAGATAAACAAAAGCCCTCCCTAAGTATGCAAATCAATCAGTGATGTTAATAGATGAAAAGCTATAGCAGTAACTAGCGTCAGTAATTCTACTGGATGGGGCAAAAAGTTCAGCGTTGCAACTCAGAGCTCGATGTAGACTTGGAATGCGTGACGTCATAGTAGGGGATATAACTCTATGCATAGGTTGCGCCAGGGAAGCATCCCAAAGACTAAAACGTAGTTTATTCATAAACTAACACTTTACTTTTAATGATATGAAAGGGTTAAAGGATAAAAAACAAAGGGCAACTTTAATGATGCTCTTATCTGGAACAAATGCAACTTCATATGAAGATGTTTTGATTGAGTCTGTTAACATTTATTAGCATCTTGAATAGAAAATATTATTTCTCCTTTAATATGACATTTAAAGCGAAATCATATTCCACAGTTTAATGTGCCAAATATTTTGTATTACCCACATGGTGACGTAATGCATTTTTTGCTACAGCTCTGTTCATTGGTCACTTGATTTGGATACAACACATGTGATTGGCGCGGCTTCCCTTTGAAAATATCAACAGTAATATAGAGAGAATTCAGAAAAGTTTTAGAAAAATCAAAACATTACTGCTTAGAGCCTTTGAGCAACAAGCAATGAACCCAAATAGGAGACAAGATACATGTAAACAAATGCCCTCCCAAAAAGCCCTAAACCAGCACCTATCCATTAAGATGGAAAGTAAAGATTAATGGGGAGGTTAAGTAGCATAATAGATGGGATGTTGAGTAAAAAATATGGAAATGGTAACACAATAAAGTTAAGTTTGAGAAAAGAGGGGCAAAAGTTTGCCAAATCTCAGGGCAATGTTCAATCGTCTAGACACATTATCATGATAATAACGTTTGAAAGCATCAGAGGACCAGTCACCAAGTGTCTGTATCTCGTCGTCTGAACAACCTGAGACGAGACAATGAAGCCCCACCACGTCTAAAGGAGTGCCCAGCATAGCACACAGGGTCAAGACCAGTGGCAGCAATAAGCACTTTCAGTCTGTCTGTAAATGCTCGATAAGTCAAGGCACTTTTACCTGTGGTAGCAAACAGAGGGTCTTAAAAGCTCTGATAGGAAGTAGGGTCACAGTATTCAATAAGAAACATATTTTGTAACGCAGAAGCAGGGCATAAGGGATTATCAGGAAGCTTAAACAGTGTCACATAAAGCGATCTCTCGCGATATTGAATGTTTTTTGTCCATCGTAGTTGTAGAAGGTACCCCCACATACAATGCACCGCATCTAACCGGCTTAAGTCTTTATCTGGGTTAAACATGCCTTTAAGAAGAATGTTACTTGGTCTCAAGAGTCCAAAAAACGCTGTTAAGCAGACACACCAAAACACTTTATCCTGCTCAAGGTTTAGTTTGAGCTGATCCCTGATGTGGAGCACCAATAGGCAGGTAATAGGCTGCACACAGTCCTGACCGGACCCAAGTTCACGTTTCAAACCTAACCATAGTTAAGAGAGTTCCCAGTCGCACTTAGTAGAGTCAGGGAGATTTGAGGCCTATGGATTACAGATATTATGTTAACATAGCACTTAATTGAGTGAAATTTCAACTTTTTTATATCCACCAAGTACACAATGTACATCTCTGTCTGGAGAGGCTGGCACAGGATCCAAGTGCATATTGTCACAGAAGTCAAAGTAACTTCTCATGTGTGTCCGATAAGTCTTCTTGGTGGATTCTTGGGCCACCTGGAATACACAAAGGCAGGGGACATATGAGAAAGCAGTTCATGGACAGTAAAAGTTTCCAATGATTGAAGGTTATATAACATCTCAAACTTTCCTCTCTCATGTAGACGTGAACATGTATCAGCAAGTGAATTATCTTTACCTGGGAGGTAACAAGCGCTGAACTTAAAGTTATATACACCGCTGAGTTGAGGGCTCTCAGAAACGGTATAATTGGTTTGAACCTGGACGTTCATTTGTTCAAAACACACTTGACAGTGACGTTATCAGTAAACATAGTAACTTTCTTGTTCCGCAAGAAAGGGGCCCACCTAAACACAGCACATATAATTGCCATAATTTCCTTGTAGTTTATATGTCATTCATTTATCAAAAGCATATCAAGAGACTGGTTCACATAAAAATAGTCTAGAGTTACATACACCACCATCCCCCTCACAACATGTGTCAGTTTGAACACAGGTAATCTGTCGTTTGTCCATGATTAATCTAGCGCCATTGAAGATCATTACGAAAGTTTTCATTCAACAGAGCCTTGTGACATGCCCATTTGAGAGTTCCTATGAGATCAATAACTCGCCTCAGAAAGGTTCGACCAAGTAAAATGTATGACAGTACAAGCCCAGTTTAGGCTGCCTGCCAGAGACTGAAGCTGTCGTTTTGATGCTCTTCTACGGGCAGGAAAGTCTTCCACAAGTGAATTTAAGTCTATCAGTTTAGCATTGGTCATGTGTATCAGATACAATAAGAAAGTCTTCTAGATAGGCAATAACATTTACACCATACTTGTGCCACATAATCCTACACACTTGATTTTATGGAAAATTCAAGAAAACATCTCAAATACGTTTAATATTCGAAATTATGAATCCAATTAATCTACCTTAGTTACACGCCTAATAAACACTATCGAATCGAATATATCTTCCTGTCAGCTTATGACAAGGTTTCAAAATTACGTTTGGCGAATTTGTGCGCGCCACTCGAGCCACATTGTCCGGTTTTCGATCAAAATCCCGACTTTGAATGGCCGTATTTTCGCTCTAATGTACTGACTGACCTTTAACTTGTTATTTACAGTAACAGTTAGTGGTTCCCGATGTAATAACATCGATTTCAAAATTTAGCATATGTGATCCTATCAACATACTCTGTGTCTCTTTATATCAGTGCGTAAGCTAAGATGGCCGCGTTCAACGGTTTATAAACTAGTATTCAATTATATCCACGCGGATTCCTCAGAGACTATATGTAATTTTTTGGGTCGAATATTATGCTAATCTTGCTGTACCTCATCATTCTGAAAGTTTTGATGATGAATATAAAACATCAGTGGAAATCAATCTGTCGGAGATAATCTCCCGACCCGACGCTAATACTGTGCAGATACTACATTATATGTCGATGTACAACCTTCAGAGGTAAAGCAACATCTTGTCAAACTAACACAACAAATCACCAGGACCAGACAGCGTAACAAATGAGCATCTTATTCTCGGAGGCGACGCGCTAGTGATAAAGCTCTGAACTCTATACAATGCAATAATGAAAGCTATGTACTTTCCTAAAATATTTAGATTGGGTATGATTGTTCCAATTTACAAGGGAAACGGCCCAAAATATGACCCAAAAAACTATAGCGGTATCACTCTCACATCCTGTTTAGGAAAACATTTTGAAAAAAATTTTACTCTCGCAATTAGAAAGTTATATCAAAACTATAAACCCAAATTTTCCAGGCCCACTTCAATTTGGATTTAGAAAGGAACATGGTGCAGTTTTGTCAGCGTTTATGCTAAATGATTGCATTACACACTATGTCGAGCGTGGATCACACGTTTTTACAGCTTTTCTAGATAATGAGAAAGTCTTCGATCGCAGTTGGCAGGATGGTTTATTCTTAAAACTTCATGATCTAGGCATAACAGGTAAAATGTGAGATCTACTATATCACAGCTACACCTGTAGCTCCTCTTTTGTCATGTATGATGGAAATAGTTAAGATAAATTTGAAATAAAACAAGGGGTAGGACAGGGTAGAGTCCTGTCTTCTTGGTTCTTCCTTGTTTTCATACATGATATAATAACTGAATTAAGAGCATCTGACAATGGTATATGGTATAAATGTACCATCAGTTTTGCTGGCAGATGATACAACACTGTTAAGTACCACCCTATCTGGGCTTCAAAATTCCCTCAATATTGTTTCACAATATGCTTCTCGATGGCGCCTAACATACGATGCATCAAAAAGCACGGTGATAGTTTTTCGGAAAGGGAAAAGTAGATGTGGAATAGGGTAACTAGGCCACGGAAATTTTTTAACATGTTTTTAACGTATAAAATACGTTAAACAAGACCTTTTTAGACACACGCATATTTTAATGTATAAAATATATTTTAAAATATTGTAAATAAACATAAATAATGTAAATAAAGGGGGGTAATAGGCTTAACATATTTTTACTATTCATATTCAGTTTTTGAATATGAAATTGATATATTTCTTTTTATAAAACTTGGTCCTTAAATTCTGGATAATATATATCTTTACAATATCCTTCGTGAATATTTATTCTTACGTTTACACTAGTTGGCCCAATACAAATTGAATCAATTTTTATAATGGCTTCTGCAATAAAATCATCATACGTACTCCTCACGATGAAGAGTCTTGAGTAACGCAAATAATAAATTATCGTCGGATTTATAGCTTTTACATAAATTATGCAAGACGTCCTGCGATATATTTTTATTTAATCGCTGTATTTCCTCCGTGTAGTTTTTGGTCAAATGTTTTTTTACATCTATCAAAATTATTCTACAGCGTATTTTTCAATTCTTCTGATGAGTTTAATGCAACACCATAACCACCCAATAAAGTGCCTTTAATATAATTATTTATATCTTTGACGGGAAACAGCAAACTCCATTAGTTGTAATATCTATGACTTTATAAATTATATTATCATATTTAACAATTTTCGGTTTACTAAATACCATATTTGTAACATCATAACTAGTATCTGATAATATATTGTTCATTTTTCTTTTTTATATTTATATTTTATCCCTTAAAAGAAAAAACTGGGGAAGCAGAAAGGTAATTTGTTTGTTATTTTGGTGGTAGAACAGTATCCGATTGCACGATTAATAATTCTTCTTTAACAAAGCCTCTCCCTGGGCCATCTTGTAAGTAATAAAGTGTCGGTTCACCTTTTATAGAAACATATCGACTAATTCGATACATCTTGAGAGACCATACAGGATCAGTTGCTCTAAATCTTTGACCACCCTTGAGTTCACCCGGTTGATATAAATATCTTACGTTAACTCTATCGGGTATGATTTTTTTATCTCTTAATAAAGGTGCAGAAGATTCAGCTACAACTGATTTCAATTTAATAGCTTTTATAGGTTTCTTATTTATAAGTCGAGTATCTTCATTATTTATTGCCGATATAACCCCAGGCAATCTAGTTACCCACTCGGTAGATCTTGTCTTTGTATTCTTTAATTCCTGAGCATACTGATATCCGAATAAGCGTTCGGATATTGTCTTATTAAATCTCTCTACGAGTGCTTGACTTCTGTGCGTTCGGATATTGTCTTATTAAATCTCTCTACGAGTGCTTGACTTCTGTGCGCTTCTTTTTCACCTCTTCTAATTCTAACATTATGTCTCGATAAAAGTTGTGTTTCATCTCCCATAAACTCACGTCCAGGGTCTACTTGAAATATACTCGACCAGTTCAAAGGACTTCTTCTATATATTTTCTCTAAAGCTTTAGCTACTTCTGAGGAGTTCTTTGTAGTTAATGGCTCTGCTTCTTTATACCGACTGTCAACGTCTACCACAGTTAGCGCATACTTATAAGAAGAAGACATCTCTTATATAAGAAGGATTATGTTTTTAAATATCCATATGCGTATGTATTTACACCATCATCAGCAATCCATCTTTTCGTATCTAATGGAGATAATGATGTCTTTTTAAGTCGCATTGCGTACATGTAATGTCCTTCACTTCTCAAAGTATTCATTTCGTGTTTAAAAGTCTTCTTATCGAATAATGCCGCTTTATACTGCTCAAGGTTGGTATGATTCTTTACAACATACTTTTTAATTCCTTTAGCTTTCTTAATTTCTGTTTCTGATTTTTTAATACAATACATCTTCGGTCTTAATCCGATGTATTCAGAAATAGAAACACCCGAACATTGCCTTAAATTTACCTAAAACCTTCTTATTTTTTACGCTGTGCAATGGGTGGGCTTTATCAAAATCACTAGTATCATACAAGTCAATTTTTTCTTTCATGTCTTCGTAGACATCATCGGTTTGTATCTCTAATAACAAAGAATCTGTATCGGCATATAAAACTTCGCATTTATTTCCATATTGTTTCTTTATCTCATTATAATAAAAATCATACATTAAATATTTCGATACATCTAATATACTCATGCCGACAAATATCGGCTTGTTTAATTTTACGCTCACCTTATTCATATGAACTGCGGCTAAATCGTGATCAAAGATTCTAAATTCGTTAAAAGCGGGATTAGCGATAGCCTTTCTCAATGGTTCTTCTTTATCATTTGTCCTGAATAATCTTACGTTTATTCTTTTCCTTACATTTTCCTTAGTTTTACCGTATACAGCATTATTCATTAATTTAAAAAACACTTTTTCAAAATCACTAGTAGCTTTCGCTCTCAAATTTGTATTTATTCTAATGTACGGCTCCATCCAAGGGCTCTGATCGAATTCTAGAATTCTGTGTATTTTAGTTAACTTCATACCCAATAAAAGATATAATTGGAGATTTCTGTAATGGATTACTATACGTATTTTCTTTTATTCATTAAGTTGGGCACCAATTTCTCCACATCGGGTATTTTTTCTCCGCTTAATAATTTATTTTGATAATCGGAGAACCATTCTTGTTTCACCTTAAGTCTTTCGGGGGCTAATGGGTAGGTATTATGATTAATATGGGTTTCTTTCGGATATTCTAAGTCTACTTCGAGAATTAAACCCTTCTTCGAATCTTTAGGTATATTCATAATATCGAGATTCTCGTATTCTACCCACTTAAACCCAACCGTAGGTAAATATTGACTCATCGCCCATCCGTAAAGGTTATTAGCGTCTAAGTAAAGTATGTGACTCGATGGTTTACTCAAATCATATTCCTCTACATATTTATTGTTAGCCTTGGCATGTCTCTTGGACACCATTGATATTCCACCTCTAAGACCTTTCTCGATAAACAAGTGCATGTCATAGTCGGTTAGTAGCTCTAGTTTTACTCCAGTTTTCATAAGTAAAGCGTCCCAGGATAGACCTGGACCAGTCAAATAATGCGCGGGATCTAACTTGTATTGCTTTAAACAAGTCTTTCTGAAAGTTTCGAATATATCAGCCAGTAATAATACATCGGTTTTTAGATACAGATCGTGATAATCGCCTAAATTTTTACAACCGAATGAGTTCCACACATTTTTAGCGTGATTATAATCATCATCGCTTATATGACTTTTGTTTAAATTGTTATAGAAATATTCTTTAGGCGGTAGTTCGGTTTCTTAAAACCTATCCCAACTATCCATATACGAGTATGGATATATTCCTTTTTTCAATGATAAATGCCGCGTGAGTTCCTGAGTATATTGTTCGGTTATAGGGAAGTTACCATTAGCCTTTACCAAAGACATTAGAAGAAACTGAAAACTATCTATAAAACGAAGGCCGCCTAAAGAAAATGATATATATCTTTCCATATTATTAGGTATACATTCTATATTGCCATCAACCTTAGAAATAGCCTGCATAATAAGGTTTGCATCATAAAATTTCAGATTCTGAAATACTACGGGGATTTTAATCTTTTCGGGTTTTATTCCAAGTTTTAAGTTGCATTTGCTATGAGCCGCACCACGATAGTTTCCTGTAATGTGACAGTGATCGCATTCTTTTTTCCAATCTTTGTTAGTATTATTATTACTAAACCATCCGCCACAAATCCAACAATTTCTAGCTTTATTAAATCGCAAAACTTCCTTATCAGTCATAGTCATAGGTTTTATATCTTTTAATTGTTCCCTAATATTGTCTTCATATTGCTGAACGTATAATAAGAATATCTCCGCTGCATTTGGCCCTCTATAAATGACTGGGTCCATAGTTTTTCCATCACACCTAACCGCTATAAAACCAAAACTGCACGCTTCGTGTTCTTCTATTTTATGAGTAAAACTTTGATCGTTATTACTGGGTTGTACATTATGAACTTTTTTATTGATACTCTCAAAATCTCCGTAAATAACATAAGGCGTGGGCATCTGGTTTTGAGTATTTTTAAAACAGAGTATTTTATTCTCCTCATCAGGCATATCAATTCTAACAGCGGACTTACCGACACCCCTGCAGTCAGTTTTATGTTGTTGCAGTAGGTCCTCTCTAGAATACCTGTGAAGACATCTTTCACATAAATATTTTTTCCCCTTATATTTAGATTGATCGAATAGAAGTCTATTCAAATTCTTTATCCACATATAATGATATTTAATGTCATCCTTATAAATTTTATATGTTTTCTTATCAATTTTTTTTTTCCTTATCAATTGCGTCTTCTTCTTCTAATAGAAACACATTAATTCTACGAATATTTTCATTAGCGGAACTAACCCTATGAATAATGAAACCATTATTACTCGGATTATTCCCATATATATTAATAGCCAAATTGTTCATTTTTTCTACCTTTGGAATTTGTGAAATTGGAGTAGGAGTGTCTATACCATCAAAATTAAGCCCATCATTAAGAGGATATGATGATGCCCTATCGGAGTGTGAACCCGCTGGAAATAAGGCAGATCTCAAAGCCCATCTAAAACAGTTAGCATCCGTATTCTTTACATTAATGATGGCCTTCTTATTTTTATAATATGGGGGTAAATCTATGTAGGACCCACCTTTCAACAGATTATATTTCGCTACATCTAACCACATTGTTTCAATGTGATTTACAACCCACCCAGACCCTTGATGCGTCCATTTTTCCAATCTTTCTTTTATCACTTCTTTTGCTTTGGATAAAGATGTAGGAATATCACTCGAGTCGGTTAATACCTCCTGTTCATTTCTAAAAAAAGCATGCATAACAGTTTTTCCCCCATCCTTACTGAGCTGAATTTTAATAGCTAACTGATATTTAATATTAGTCAAACTTTTTAATTCTTCGGTTAATGTTTCTTCAACGAGGGTATTAGTGTTTTCAAATAATATTGATAGATCCTTGTAATCGAGATCCATTTCCAAGTTTTTAAATAGCCCTTGAAAGTTTTCGATAAATAAAACTCATCTAGTTTGATTTCAGGTTTGATATTAGATTTGATATCAAGTTCAGATACAGATGCAGTATCATAGTCAGTATCGGGTTCATTTTTAGTTTCAGTAATAGGTTGAGGTTGAGTTTTAATATAATTTTGCTATTTATTCGTAATATTTTTCATATGATTAATGGTGGAAGCAGATGCGCTTTGTATAAAAGACTTTGCCAACACCAAAAACTGTGATGCATATCCTAAAATTCGACGACTCGGTTCCATTTTATAATCTATAATATTATTTTTTTAAATAATATTTTTTTCCTAAAATATTTATTGAATGGAGTAAACCAATGAGGATTCTCATTGGATATAAACCAAATATCATACAAGGTTTAGTCTTTCTTGAACATTTGTATAATATTTTCTCTGTCAATCTTTTGAGACTTAATTTTGCTTATCATTTCATAAAAGTTTGAATGTTCAAACGAAATTAAGTTAAATTCTTCATTAGAGATACAATCATCGTCTAAGGCTTTGGAAATAAGGCTAGAAATGGTATCTAATTTAGAATTCGCGATAATACAGATATCTTCGTGTTTTTTAAGTTTAGAACGTAGCCTCTTGGATGCAACTTTCATAGTTGTTCCAATACGACCGGCGACAGTCACAGCAGAAGTAATTCCGATACTAACTGGCGTCAAAATAATCGTTGCCAAAATACCTACGCCACTGGCGGCTAATGCGATGCTACAAGTAATTAGTGTGGTATCCAGCGTTTCTGTTATATTTAAAGCTTTCTTAATGGACTTACTTTTAGTCATGTGAAAGTCGTACTCTTTAATAATCTCATCCTTAATCTCGCTTATTCTATTCAAGCGAAATTTATCCACGTCGTTTGTTAATATGGACCGCATTTTATCATATTAGGAACTAATCTTTAAAGGCCCGTAGATAGTCTTTTGAAATTGGTTGAGAAGTAGTCATTAATCTTTTAAAAACCACGTTAGTATAAATAGGTATTTTATTGACTTTGATCCTACTCCCACTGGGGCGTTGTATCGTAACAACACCTTCTTAATTATGTGTTACGTTATTATCGGGTGTTATAAATATATATAGAAGTTTACTCGGTGTAGTCCATTTTATATTTAGTCCGGGTAATATCGCTAAAAATTATCGGGTACAGCCCGTCTTCCAATTATTGTATTTCCGGGGTTTAACCAAATATCTAATTCCCATTTAGGTTCTACGATATATAAAAGTTTTCTCGGATTATCGGTGTAATATTGTATTACCTTCTTTGGTTCAGTCAACGTCTTGAGAGCTGTAACATCAACATCGGTTAATTCCTCCAAAGTCTCAGGGACATCCTTTAGTTCCTTCTTATTATATTTACCATTTTTGAATAAAAAGCCGTAAGTTTTATCCTCGACACCATCACCCTTAAAAATATCTACAGAACCGCCTCCTATATCAACTTCTTTTCTTTTATAAACTCCAAAATTAGTTAATAGAAGTGCATACGTCTGACCCGCCACGCCGGGCCTACCAAATTCCTCTACATCCCCTAGGTCGGTTATTGATTTAATTTTTATTGATTGTTATTTAAACATCTATCAATTGTTTGGCGCGGTCCGCTTGATTCTGTCATCTTTCATTAATTATTATTAATTCTTTTAATTCGATTATACCGATCATTAATAGCTATTGGCTCTAATAGCTAATCGTGGATCAAAATGTTCCATAGCAGACGTTAACCCTAGAAATGTTACATTATTATGTAAGTAGATTTAAGTACAATTAATCAAACCTATTTCGTATTCAAAGTTAATGGGGTTACTAACATGCAAAGAGTCGTTACCACCAAAGTTAACCCGCCACATAAAGTGATCTATATCATATACTATATACAACCAACAATATCCTGGGGGTTTCCATTTTATTTTTAATCCGGGTAAAACTGTAACAAAATCATCAGGCTCCTCCCCTAATACTAATTCTAGTAAAAAATGGGTACCAAATTTATAGACTTCAGGTTCTAATTCTTCATATTCTTCTACAAGAGGTAGAAAAACTGGTCCACGAAAATTAAGTTTTTTACTTCTCTGCAATATTTTTACGTAAGAATATTTTTCGAGGCGGGGGATAAATCCATGACTAGCTAAAACAGTCTTCAAAGTTGCCGGTTTATACGATACCATCGCTAGACCTTCATTTGTAATCTTCTTTAGAAAACGGTGTTTTGTAGTCAGTATTGTATTCCTCGGAGTAACCCTAATATTAAAAAACCACCTAGGTAAGTAGCTAATCCTGTAATGTGGTTCGTCTGGGTTTTTATAAATTGTATATACCCCTTCTCTATAAATTGGATGACCAAGATACTGTTCTGCATCTGTAATTGTAACATCTTCTAATTCACTAAGTTTTTCTCCGCTATTTTTTTCAGCCAGTTTATATTCTCCATCTGCATATATAATAGAGTATTTAGACAGTTCCCTCTTCGAACTAGGAGGGTTTATAGAAATTCCTTTATCAATTTCTTTTCGTTTGTAAACTCCAAGATCAGTTAATTGAAGTGCATACGTTTTACTCGCCTCGCCTGGGGTGTCAAATCCCTCGATATCACCCAGGTCGGACAACCCCGTATTCAAGCATCTTTTAATTGTTTGGCGCGATTCATTTGAATCCGTCATCTTTATTATTAATTATTTATTCTCTTAATTTCATTTATTCCACTTAAGAAATTAGGTTATTCAACCCAAGACATGCAATGTTAGAGTCATGTAACCTATATTCATTATTCGGTTTTCTGTGTCTAATATTGAGATTGTCAAGTTAAGTATTTGTCCGAGCTTAAGTCTTTAATACTGAAGATTAGTAAATGAAACATATTTTCCGCTGTATAAAATTTCATTTCCCACCGGAATAATTCTCAATATGGATGAAGGTTTTTCTCCGAAAATATTATCGCTAGTGCGTATACAGTCTAAATGAACGCAAAGTTCTTTGTATGGTGTCAATTTAGGTAAAGAGTTTGCGCTATGAATGCACGTAATATTTATCGAAGAATCAAACCTGAAAGTTTTAGATAATGAAGTTGATAAGGTAATTTCCTCAGCTTCAATCTTTTCTATCGTTAGTTTTCCATTAGCCATATTTATGGATACTTTACAACCGTGCTCTTTAAAGTAATCGTTTAGCATACAAACATTATAATAACCATCCGGAATAGTTATAGTTGTTTCTCCCTTCGTAAACTTATTATTAAACTTATCTTCGCTTATGTTATACCAATTAGGATAGTATAAAATTTCGCATAATCCTACTCGCATCTCTCCATTAGTGTTATATATAGCTCTAGTAAGTTCGAAGGTTTGTCCATTCTCAAAATTGGATATAGTTAAATATATCTCTGGCTTCATTTTATTATTTAAGGAATAAACCTTTAAATAATAAAAATGACAGCCTACAAGTATAACGATAAGGCAAGTTATAAAGGTGACGGTGTATACGATTCCTATAGTAAAAGTGAAGTAATTCAAATTAGTTATAAGTTTCTTTCTCATCATCCTCATTATAAACCCGAATTTACCGTACCTAAAAAAGATATAAACCTAATAAAACAATCTATATGGGTAGATGCTTAGAGTTCTAATTTCGAGGTAAAATTTTCCGATATATTCGAAAACTATTATGTTACTATTTCTAACGAAGACGAAATAGAAAAATGGAATAATAAACCCATGCAATTTTGGCAAAACCAACTTCATTTCGCTGTGTGGTGTGCTACTACGGGGTGTGGGGTATCTTATAAAGTTCATCTCTCTTCGAAAAGAGGGTTAACGAAGGCAATATTGTTATTTCACGTATATTATCAAATTAGGCGTATTTTAAGCGTGATGGAGGTTCCCTTACCTCAAAATAAAGCGTGGGAAGCCAATAATAACCCGTACAATGTCAGAGTTTACGAACGTATCTCTAACGAATTTAATGTATCAACGACTGCGGATTGGCGTGCAGGGGGAAAGAATAATGGAATGGGATACATATTTGTACCCAGTATAGGTTTTGATAACAATCCTAATCATACCTCACAAGTTTCTGATGTTTACTCAACTTCTAAATGGTCCTTTTCACCGCAACCAAAACCTAAATTAAAATATAATATAAGGGATGCGTACGCCATGAAGTACGGAGGATTAAGTAAGCATATTAAACACGAATACGTTTATCCCGATAAACGTCAAGTCGTAAAATTTCAACAAATTCACGAGCATTGGCAATCCTTTGTTTTGGATATATCGCGCGGGTTCACTAAGCCGGGTGTTCAAAGATTGGACGATTCTATTAGAACGTATGTCTGGGCTTTACTAGGCGCTCAAGCGCAAACTAGAACTAATATAGTGGCCGATGGAACCAAATTCGATGCCGAGAAACTGTTCATCGCAAATATAGAAGACGCCATTGCTAGACCAGTAGACATTCCCAATTCTATAAAAAGATATCAAGACGTATTACAATATGCCAGTTCTAAGGTAGATTATGTTATCGGCTATGGTTTAAATATGACCCCCAGCGATATGAAACTTAAGGTAGACCGAGCGAAAGGTTATAATAATAAAGTTATTATCGCGAGTGCTGGTAGAAGTTTGGGTACGAATGTTGAAATAAATAACACTCCAACTATAGATACTATTGCAACCCCGAGTATTCATCAACAGCGTGCAAGCAATTCGGGTATTCATCAACAGCATCTTTATACTAAAACTTTAATTATACTCGGAGGGATAGCAGTTCGGTTAGTCATTATTCGGCGATTCTAGTTTTTACGAAAACGATTATTATACCCCCGATAGCTACCATTATTGTTCATATATTTTGACTTAACCAAGTCGCCGTTTTAGACAAGAAGGTTAAAAGCCAAGATAAAATACTTCCTATTATTCCCGGTAAAGCCGATGCAGCCTTCCCCGCTAATTTAAATATTGCTTTACCTATATATTGTAACCACTCCTTAATTTTGTTGGGGTTTTTATTATTATTATAAGGGGGCACAGGCCCACCTCCTCCTGTTACGGAGAGAACCAATGTTGAAATTATAAATCCTACTGCCGTTATAATAGACGCTATTGTTATGCCCTGTTCTCGGAATAATGTCTTAAGTCGCTCGCCTAACGATTCATCTTCGTCTAAGAGTTGTCTAATAGTCTGTTTTATACGTTGAATTTGTGAACATAGGGCTCGTTTATTTACCGATGCAGCTTCTAACCTAGCTGACCTTTCGAGTTCCAAATCCCTTATTATTCCTTCGATAAGTTCAGTTTGTCTTTGGCCTTCCGCTTGAGTTAATTCAGTTTTTCCTTGTTCGAGATGTCTATCCAGTTGTGTTAGTCTAGATAAGTTATTAATTAGTTCCCCTCTTTGAGTTTTCATAGCCCGATCGAGTCCCCTCAATTCTCTTATACTATGTTTCAATCCCTCAGTATTTAAAGGTGGATCATTTATAGTTTGTATGGCTTTGTCTATTGAATTAATAGCTTCATTAGTGGCTTGTATTGGTTGTTCGTTGAAGGAAGTTTCTGCTTCGTTCAACTGTACCCTCGAGTTCTGAAGTTCTCCCCGAGTCCTTCCCGTAAGTTTTGGTTTTGGAGTTTTATAATCTAAAAACCCTAATTCTTCACGAATAACCTTTACCCCTAGTTTCTGTTTTAGGGTGCTAAAAGCGAGAGGTTTGCCTGTTTTTTTGTTAACTATATCTACGGTTGGGTGACTTTTAAGTCTAAGCTTTCCTTCTTTATCTATCAAAAACTTAGAATAATCTCTACCACCTTCAGGTGTACCCAGTTCTTTATAAAAACTATCCGCAGCTTCTTTAATCATTCTCGTGTTTGGATCTTCTAGTTCATCTTCTATGTCTCCTATTTCATCTCCTGCAGTACGCACACTAGGTGAAAACCCCTGTCCTGGGATTGAACTGTCAGAAAGAATACTCGTATCGAGATTGTCCATTTCATAAGATTCATCATCACGCCCACCAATAGCTCCTTCTTCCTCAAAATGACTAGGGTTGTCCATTTTATAAATATATGTTTTTCCCTTTAAACATAAAAATATGCATTAATAAAATGTCTAGCTACGGTCAGAAACTCAATCCATTGCGTAATTTTAGAGAGGCCTTTGGTATAAAAGGAGAAAGGTCCAGCGTTCGGGTAAGTAACAATCCGAGTACTATTGATCAGAACGAACAACTATTAGTTCGCTTTCCTTATCTCGGAAGTCATGACGTCATAGTCCCGGGTACGGTCAGATTGGCTTTTGATTTAGTCCTAACATCGGATGAGGATAAAGATGAGAACAGCAGCATTGTACAGAATATTGGTCGTGCCATTGTGAAGAAAACAACAGTTAAGATAAGTAGTAATGAAGTATTGTCTATAGATGATAGCGATATATATTACACTTACGTAGATCTTTGGAGAACTACACGAGAAAGAGGTAGTTTGCATTACCAAGGTATTGACACAACTGTAAATCGAAATGTCACCAAGTTAAGAGTGGGATCTGCACTCGGTAATGCTAACATTATCGAATACAAAGCCATAGCCGATAACCTAGGAAATCGTTTTTATATTCCTCTAGATTTTGAATTGTTAGAGACTCACATGCCTTTCTATCAAGCTGCATTGGGAGATAGATTAGAATATGAGCTGACATTTAATGATTATAAGAATGTAATTATAGGAGCACCAAATACGAAGTACGAAATTAAGAATATCGCTTTGGAATTTGATAAAGTCAAGAAGTCGATATTAGCCAGTGAAATCCATTCGATGTATAATAGTTCCATACCAATACACTACGATCGTATACTTCGACATCGTATGATACCTTTGAATAAAAGTGACACGACATGGAATATTAATATCAATGTACCGGCCAAGTCTATGAAAGGAGTTTTGATGTCATTTAAAGAGCCCACCTCGGGGTTTGATAGAATAACCGAATCATTTTACAATCCTAAAATTAATAACGTGCAAATGACCATCGAAGGAGTACCAAACCAGTTGTACAGTCAAGATATGCGTAAATATAACTTATGGGATGAAATTAAGAAGCTTCCCAGCATAAAACGTAACCCATTAACGAATATGGTGATGAAAGATCTTTGTCTTACGGATATGACTATTGGTAAGTTCTTAACCGACAAGCATGCTCTATGGCTGGATCTTAGGACAACCGATGACGATGAATTACACGGTTCTTGTAGACGAATTGAGAATGGTAGTGAAGGAATGACGATAGCAATAACTAAAAAAGCAGAAACAGCTGGCTCAATAAATGCTTACGTGTACGTCATTATGGATGCTAAATTGGTTATCAATAATGGTCAATTTGAATCGGCTATTTATTAGTTAAAAATAATTTTAGTTCAAAATCGATTTCAAACGCAATTGTGTTTGTAAAAACTTTAGCAAACTTTAGCAAAATCCGAGCAAACTTTAGCAAAATCCGAGCAAAATCAAGCAAAATCGAGCTAATCTAGCACTTTATACCATGGTGATGTGAATAGAATCAGTTTGGAGTATTTCCCGTTCAGCCGTTTTCTAACCTTTTCTATTTCGGATTTACTTTCAATAACATAGTTCTCTCGTAAACAATCGTCAAAATTATCTTTATCCTTACACTTAGATAAGCAAATCCAGCGAATTTGCTCTCTGAAATCTGTGAGTATAGAATTATATTTTTGGGAAAAGCCATACGCTATGTTTTGTATGCCTGCCCGAGAATGCTAGCTTAGATAATTCGGCTTTCTTTCGAGTTAAGTCCCTTTCAGCGCTGCAGTCATCGATTATGAACAAGGTAGGCTCATTCTTGAATTTCTCGTGAAAATATTGCAAACAATCGTTAAGTCGTTCCCCCGGAATAATTTTATATACATTTGGGTCATCATTAACCAACAATTTAGACTTATAAGTTTCGTTATCATTAATGGTTGGACAAATAATAATAATGTGTTCAAAATTTCCGCAATAATACGTTGCTATAAGGTCTAACACAAATTTAGTTTTTCCGCATCCAGTCTTTCCACAAATGATAGCGCAATGCGGATCTTTAGGTAGCATTTCTGGCCTTGGAGAGGACATTTCTGGCTTCGGAGAAGACATTTCTTTTATTATTAAAACATTAATTCTTAAAGATAAATGTGGATCATTGTGGAACTCGTATTATTACTGATATGTTTAGGTTTTGCGGGTATAATATTATGTTTAGGTTTTGTGAGCATTATTGCTTTAAGCATTTGTCGCATAATATAAAAAATGGAAATAAGCGAAATCATGGGGGAGATGCCCTCTACATATCCCCAAGAAATGATTGAGGATAACAGAAACAAACTAACAAATGCTGTCTTTGGTGGTGGGAAATTTGTGGATAAAAAGATTTCTACGGATATTATAAGCGGTATGACCGATGAAGAAATAATAGCAGAATATGAGAAATATGAACGTAGGTTGGGCGCGACTATGGTAAAAACGTTAGGGAAATCTTTCCTACATTTATATTCCAACGGTATGAGTCACTTCTTCAATATCACTCCTGATAGTAAAACACAGCTATTCGAAGAGCTTAATGAAGACCCATTCATCGATATTGCTACGAATAAAATTTGTTGTGACCTTTATTCTAAGTGGGGAATGTACCTGGCTCCCATTACAATGATGATTACAACTGCTAAGCATCTTGATTTTAAGAATATAAATATAAATAATAAAGATGCCGAATCCAGAAATTGCGAATCCGGAGATATCGGAGATAATACAACCCAATGAGGATATTCAACTTAGCGATGAACCTCAACAGGTCACTAAAAAGGTAGATAAGAAGGTGGTTAAAAAACGTAACACAAAAGCTAATGTGGATGAACCTCAACAAGTCAAACAAGTAAAAAGGGTGCCATGGTTAAAAAATTAAAGCGCGAGGCAAAAGAGGCTCAAGTTATAGCCTCTAAAGAGGTATTCTCTCAGGGAGAGACTCGAGTGATAAATCATGGCATTCTAACACTTCCCTTCCTATTAGGAATTTTAAGCATAGGCGCAGTGATTGTCTACACTAAATTGAATAAGCCATCTACTGATAACAGTAATATAAACAATGATAAAAATCCCTTTAAGAAAATGATATATGATATATAAATATGAGCGAACAAAAGAATATCGTAAATACCCTTTACCATGCCGGAATAGTAACTGGACTAGCTGCAGGTTCGGCAAAATTAAGCAAAATGGCATTAAAAACCAGTACACAAAAATTAGATTTCCTTCCCCAAGATATTGGAATGATGACTATTTATATCGGGGGAGCAATGATGGTTAAAGATTATCTAGTTAAAAATAAATATATTCCAAATGATATAACTCCCTGAGTTAATGCCTCTTTAAAGATATAATACATTATTTAAAAAATGGCTAGTATTGCAATAATGGTGGGTGGTGCAATAGTTAATCTTTGGCTTTCTCCGGAAGTAACTATCTATTTTCAAAAATGGATAAGGGCGAGAGAGAAAGACACAATAGAGCTTTAGAGAAATTATCAACTGCTAAGGTTCAATGGGAGGAAAGTAGAACTGAGAGACTCGATTTCTTAAACGAACAACTAAAAAGACAATATCATTCTATTAAAACTTTTAAAGATGTAGATGAGGCGATGCACGAATATTATATTAGATTTGGTAAGCCCTTACCCCCATTAGAACCTCAACCAACTCTGACAGATTTTTATACTCCTTCGAGTAGTCAAATGAAGGGAGAAATAATATTCATTATTTTAGGTATGACTGGGCTTATCGCATTCGTTTATACAAAATCTAAAAAAAATATTTAAAAAGATTTATTTAGTATAATAAAATGCTCTCTTCAAAATGCCCCCATAAGGAAGTAATAATGTATAAAGTTTTGCGAGAATTGTTGCCAGTTTATCGATATTGATCCTGAAACTTGTATTCAGAGGAATATAATCGATGGTTACAGATGTTTATACTGCGGGTCGAACACAAAATAATTAATTTTCGGGGGTCATACACGGCTAATAATATCCCTATTCATAACCAAATGGATTTCCAAACGGTATTGCAATATCATTTGGGCCTATACTAACAATTATTAACCAAAAAATGTATATTAGCATATGAGTGAAGTTAAAATTAATTAAAAGAGGCAAGAATAGTAAAGTTTATTTATAAAATACTTCATATTCGAAATTGAATATGAATAAAATTGAAGAATTATAGAAATTTTTTGCAAAACACCTGCTCTTGGCATGGTTTGCCAGACCTCCCTGGGTCGCGACCTTTCTCTCTTTCTTCTCTTTCTCCCAGGGAGGATTTTACCCACCCACTAACCGTTATTCTTTGGGGAACGCATTAGAGGGGGGGTCAGATCCCTATCATCTTTCATCACTCCACCCCTCTCCACTGTGCCTCTCACCGAAATTCATCGAAATTAGAGAGCCCACCGAGGTGTTGCGAGGATCGAACCACCACATAACAAACCGCTAGCTAGACGGGATGTTACCTTGCTCATGTCGCCTCTGAGCTACGAAGGATCTGACAAAGGTTGATGTAAATTTCTAATATTTATATTTCATATTGTAGAAATGGAAATTTTTGGTTTTAAACTGATGATATATACTATACAAAGTAAATACAACCTTAATTTTAATATAAAACTGTGTAAAACTGCTTAAAATGCGTGAAATATAACGTATTCTGTACTGTTTTATTGATTGGTTGTGCAATCTGTCACTGCGTTATAGCAATTGAACCGGGAAACCAGTCAGTGAAGTCAGTGATATTATACGTACATTTTATTGATAAAATCAATGTTTCTAGCTCAAAAATATTTCCTTAATATATTGTTTGAGTCTATAAAATTGTTTATATTATGTATCAAAATTGTTGGTAGTTAGATGTAGCTGTTGAGTGTTATATCAAACTCTTAACAGTATATAGAAATATGTAAGGACCTAGTTTGATTAAGGCCCCAATCAATATCACCATACCAGCTGTTACGTCGTAACTATAGTAAACACCAGCTATTCTGCACTGTTTTATTGATTGAGCTCTCGCTATGAGTTGTGGGTTTGAGCCTCATAGTGGAGTGTTTTTAATGTATTTTAATGTATAAATTAGGGAACAAATATATTTTGGGCCCCGGTGAGATACTTTTAGCCTATTACCCCCCTTTATTTACATTATTTATATTTATTTACAATATTTTTAAATATATTTTATACATTAAAATATGCATGTGTCTAAAAAGGTCTTGTTTAACGTATTTTATACGTTAAAAACATGTTAAAAAACTTCCGTGGTCTAGTTACCCTATTCCACATCTACTGGAAACAATCCTGTATTGAACCTTTATTTTCATGTTGTAATACCCTCATAACTGTAAGACCATCAGTAAAATACGGAGGCATCCTTCTCTCATCAGATCCCTCTTGTAAAGACAGAATCTTGACTAGTTGTCAAAAGGCAACTTGAAGACAAACTATGAATTTCCTACGTTCAATGGGTCTACATCCAAGAATGATTTTATATACAAGTTTTTATGGTTGTGAACTTTTATCCACACTGCATGGTAAAGACATTCATATTGTGGAAAATACTCAACGATATTTTGCCTGTTGTGTACAAGGTTTTAACAGACGTATGTCAACAGATTCTGTTTGATCTAACCTCGGTCTATGGACAATGGTCGCATATATTGACAAGTGTAGATTATTATTCCTTGGAAGACTATGTAATAATTGCTGTAATTCATCAACGAAAACTTTGTTTTGTTCATTTCTATCACTCAATATTCATATATGTTCTAACTCGCATTACTAGCAACACTCTATTATGTACAACACAAAAGTATGATGTTTTTAAATATGTTGAACACTATGTACAAACTGGTATTTTCCCCCTTAAAACAGTATGGCGGAAAATAGTTTTTTAAGTCCATCTTCTCTTTTGAAGAAACCCAATGGAAACTGAAACTCTCCATAAGAGAAGATATGTCAAGATATGCTATGGTACACCAAAACCTCAATATGCAAGGCTCTATACTCTTATAGATATATAACCAGATTACAAAGCCCATATGCATATACAACTAATTGTACAAACTTGTTCTAAGGCAAAATTTTCAAACGAATGTACACTTTGGAATAAACACTGCTATGACCATGATGCACACGTCATCCTACATTGTGAATCTTTGATGTGCCAGAGAAATAACTTCTATTCAAAACTACTTGACATACTTGAATTAGCAGGTTTGGGATACCCCCTATGTGAGGTGTTTGGACTCAACTTAGGTGTTTTACCCTAACTAAGGGAATAACTAGTCCTAACTGGCCTATATAAACAGCAATTTCCCACCCTGCGCCGTTTTCACTGAACGTCGCAGGATGGTAAGCTTACTTTTGTACAGCACTGTATTCCCGGTCAACATACAGGGTGCACTGCTAGCGAAACTTTGCCTCAATAAACTCTACTTTAACGCTAAACAAGACAATTATATGAAACATTCTGGTCATTATTCGCCCTGGTTTATTCAATATTAACAATAAAGTAGCAAATTTTACCTCAAACATAGATAATAGTCGCTGGAACACTCTCAGCTTGTTAACATGCGTCCACCTTCTGTCAAACTCGCATTGGCCGCCAAAAACTACTCGTCATCAAATCTACGGAGAGTTGAAAGGGACATATTTAGCTTGTTGAAGGGAAATAACTCATGAATGAAAATGATGATTTTATATCTAGATAAACTTCAATATACACATTTTTTTTAGTAGTTATGTCTGAAATCTTTTTGAGCAAAAATATATCACTTCGGAAAGAAAATTATCTTATTCATATTGTTATGAACAAAACGTCTTCCATTACATTCATTAATATCCAATTATGATTTATTGTTTATAACTTACTTTGATGACATTGTTAAGTATTTAACATATGAACTTAACATAGCCATATTGCTATCAATGCTACAGAACAGGAAACTTACACTCCTCGGCAAAGACAAACGTGCCAAATGGTCTACGGGGGAGAACCCACCGACCAAGGTTAAAAAAGGATGCCACCACACTGGTCGAAGGGGTCAAGTGTACATGGTTCCTTTGACAGACCTTTTCATTTGTTTAACGATATCACGAAATTAAGTAGTTATTGGCAAAAACAGTATGCAACCAAATATAATTCTTTCCTTGATAATAATAAATGATGTTTTGTCCTATAATAATTATCATTATCCTTATAACGGAAAAAGCTGCACCCCTAAAATCCTAATTAACGAAAGCACAATGCCTGTAATATTTATATAGCTTATTAGAAGGTCACCTTATTCTGATGAAGTTTTAATTCGATCATTGTGATGATTTCGTTTTTGGTATTCATCTCTATCTTCTCTTTGGACTTTCTTTCCTCGGGTGTGATGTAGATCCCTGTCATTGGAGTTCCACGGCGACTGAAGTCTCCCTTCAAATCCTTAATCCTATTTTCAATTATACAAATGATTCACTTACATTCTATTGTACATTGATTGAAACTATACACAAAGAACTTAATTAAGCATTCCCAACTTTTTCAAACAGAAAAACACTGATAATAATAAACAAAACAAATGTACAGGCAAACAATAAGGATGTTTTAATTGAATGGTCATCTACCAGTGTGGAAACGAAAAATTCATACGGTTAACGATTTGACTGAATAACTTGTTTTACAAAAAAATGGTATTTTTTAGTAATCTAAGTTACCTTAAAATTGAAAATGAAAGTCAATATTTTTGCTGCAATGTGATTATCATTCTCTTGAGTGAATTAATAAATTTTTAGTAAATAACCCCATAGCAAAAGTTAATCGTTAAAGCAGTTATGAACCTTCAAAATAACAAAATTATCAAACATCGAATTTAAAGAAAGACATTAATTGGTACTTGTCAAAGATAATGGCTTATCTAAAGGAAGGAGATCAACAAGTTCAACTCAAGGAATCTGAAATGTCCTTACAGATATTTAGATTGTAGGCATTTTATAATTTTTGGATGAAAAATGTTCTGAAAATTCAATGTTTTGCTAGCCTCTTATCATGCATGATAAAACTAGATTTTAGTGTATGCATGTACACTAGGGATCAGAAATGTTATTTTTAAATTCATAACATGCAAAGTTTAATGTGTAGTTTTCCCCCTGTGACAATAGTTATATTTGACCAAATTTCATTAGTCTCACAGTTTTTCCCATATTTTCATTATTTTTACACATTAGCGATTTTTAGTACAATTAAATAGTCAATAACAAAGCAATTGTTATATCTGGAGAGGTCTATACATCAAAATAACCCAAATAGTCCAAGAGCACCCAAGTTCATTTTACAAAATAGGGGGGGGGGGGGGGGGGTGCTTAATTAAGTTCTTTGTGTAAATGATATTGTTAATGCGTCTTGCAAGGTGAAATATTTGGAAATAAATATTCACACCTGACTATTTAACGATCTCTGGTTAAATAGAAGAACTGAAAACACCTTTTAGACTTAGTTGGACATATACTTCAAGGCAAATAATTACCGGTGCAGTGCACGAATCTCCTGACAAACATCCACACACTTCACCAACTCCCTGTCCAAAATTGTGGAGGGGTATAAACCTATGAAACAAACATATTCACATGCACTTTACACATGCTTCTTTTCCGGAATATATTTAAAAATACAATGCTCTAATTAAATTATACGATCCTATATCGTAATATCATTAAGTGATTAATAAAAATGTATCAAATTAAAGAATGAAATTCACAAACTATTTGGTTAAATCGAATGCATGACCACATTCCACTAGGATTGAAATACTAATTTTTACAAATAGATTAACTAGTATTGAATATGATATTTGGCTATCTTACCTGTGTGTGTCGCATCTTGTTGTGGGTTGTCAAAGTAATGTAGTCTTCGAAGCCAGTAACGCCATCCCAATATCTCTGGTGCCATGCTTGTGGTTGTGTGGGTCGAGAACGATTCCAATTTCCTTATCCCCAGTTCATCATAACAGCTTCTCGCATCTAAATATAAAGAATACCTAATACACACTGCGATTATTTCGAGTCCTTAACGACACGTACCTTACTAGTTAAACAGTTCAATTAAAGGAATAAAATTAGAAATATGCGAGTACAAAAATGAGTTTTTTCTTATAGATTAATGAGTTTGTCACCGTTACCGGGGCGGATGTCTATTTTGAATAATGTGCTGAAGGCGGGGGCGCCCACAACTACCTAGCCGCTCCCCTTTTTCAAGAGAAGTATGGAGTATGTATTTTCAAGTTATAATTAAATTTGTATCAAATATAAAGACTTGATTATTGGTTTGCATGGTGTTCTATCATGCATAATATTTTTGATTTATCACCACAGGTGCCCGAGGGAGCTGAGCCGCATCATATGAAAACAGTCAACATCCCTCCCCCAACCCACATATCGGTAACTGCTAAACCCCTCATGCCAGTTTCTACAAAAAAAAACAAATTCCGGTATTCCCTCCCCACCAAATCCAATAGAATTTGAAGCTCTACCCAAACCCCAACCCGAACCGCAATCTGAACCACAAACCGAACCCCAACCATCAACCTCCATTGAACCAAAAACCTGTCCCAAAGGAAAAATAACAAGATAAAGGATAACGGTTCATCCAGCAATAAGTGCCTATTATCTCTGGTGTCTTATGGTCCATCCGACCCACGCCTCAAGGAATGGGTCGGATGTGATCACAAGTCGACCCTAACGTCCACTTATTGGTGCCATATTTCATGTTTGGTTGTACACATTTCAAATCCCAGGAACCTGAAACCACTGAAAATGTATTGCCCCACCCACAATAAATTATACATAAAAAAATCAATGAAATCGTGATGTTTGTTTCCTTTTTTGGCGTTAAAAACGCAAAAAGTTAATAAAATCCTATTATAGGGAATGTCTCAAAGACATTTTAGTAACATGTTATACATGTTTTATGTATGACCAAATTCTTCAAAACATTCCATACAAAGGTGTGGTTAGGGTTTTGGACTTTCGTCATATAGTAGAGAAAGCTCTCTCCTTACGTTTTGGCGGACAAAGGGAATTAGGAGTTCGTCAAGGGAGCCATAGAGAAAGATCATGATGAACTACCATGCTTTATGGTGGTTGCTGCAGGCTTGAGCAAACTTGAGAGCGTTCGGTGATCGAAACCTGTTCAAAATGGCTATATGCTTAAGAAATGGCTTCCAGAGCAATTTGAAAAGCGATCTTACCATATTCATTTCCAGATGGCCGAGGCCTGGTATTACACGCATGTTTGGATATTTGAAACAGTTCCTTATTTCTATGTCCTCAATGGAATGGACGTTCTTTCAGTGCTCTATGACTTGCTGTTTACCACCCCTAAACTCTGCTTTGAAAAAATTGGACACACCATCCACTTCTGAATGATATTGGCCACAATGTTATAATGGGAACCCCCACAACCTAAAGGGACCCAATTTCTCTCACTCCTCATCCCCGATTGTTGGGCGACTGAATTAAGGACTGTGTCCACACTTTCATACCCATTTGGGTTCACCATTAAAGGATCGCCTAATGTAACAGTGGGTGGGTTCAACTGGGTGACATTCAGGGATGTATTGATAGGGATCAACGTTGTCCTTTTGGGGGCACTCTTCAACTGAAATGTTATTTGAATCTATCAAATCAATCCAAATGTTCCTTGCTCATATATTTGTTCATTAAGTACACTCTGGATGCGTATTTGTAATAGCTCTAGTAGAGTGTTACGAATTCTTTGATAGTTGATCAAGAAGGGGGTTGAGTTTGTGTTCTACATCATATGAATGAAGCCAACGGTATGGGGAGTACTGGATTTGCTTTTGAAGATTGCATAGTGGATTCCTGATGTATATCAAATTTGTACAAACGCTACACTTGTTTTTATAGTTTAATGTCACATTCCAGTTTCTCTCCACCTTTTGATTATTATCAAAGAACACCATAACAGATCTCTGTTTATCGCAAGTGTTTGGAGTGCACATGTCATCAAGCCATTTGGAATTTGTAGAATATGACCCAGATGGGGTTACATGATTAATTAGTGTAGTTGCTGCCTTGCTTCCAGTAAGAAAATATTTTAATAAGTTTATGGTAAAAGCCAATGGCGCAATGGTGTTTCCTGAATAGATAAAGCAAAAGTTCTCTATGATGCGGGTTAACAAAATGTTGTTTTTTTTGTGGTATTTTGGGGGTTTGTGTCATTGTCAATGTCAAGGTCACACATTGTGGAAAGAAAGGTCATTAAATGACGATATCTGTCCTTGAGCCACTCTTACAGTTCAGATTATAACAATAATCAGGGTCTTTGTACTGATTGCGCATCGGCGGCTTCTCGATTTGCCGGACAGCCGACTTCTCCATTCAAAGTTACCGATGCGCGGTAATCCATGAACAATAGGGGATTAACGTATAGTCTGTTTCGGATACATGTAACTAAAAGTCACTTTATTTTCATTTGAAATGAAACTTTATTTCAACATACAAATGGATAAAATAGACATTTTAAAACTTTATTTCAACATACATTTGGTATACATAAAAAATCATGGCATGGAATGGGTATAAATATATTGTAAACATTTTATAAACTTTATTTGATATGATCTGCGCATCTCATCTGCCTCTGTGGTAATTGTACCCTTAATAAACGACCCAACCGCAGATAAAAGATCTTTGAGTTCAGTGACTGTCAAAGTCGATGTTTTAAGAGCCTCATTTATATCTTGAAGGGATTTATTGTCTTTTCTTGTGAGGTAGTTTAAGAGTGTCAAGGTTGCACATGCAGTACAGATATAGTGACTGTCGTGAGTTAAGTCTCCAGTGGTAAAATATTCAAAACGATGGATAATATAATGGAGAAGTATAGACTGTTGCAGGAAAGTATTATTTTGAAGCTAATTAAGATAGTGTTGGGAAAACAGGGATTTTACAATCTTTGAGTCTGATCGAAAACCGGACAATGACGAGTGTCAATCATTCAAACCTAATTTCGAAACTTATCTGAAGCAGTCAAAATGACAATTAAGAGTTGATAATGTATTAAACTTTATATAATGAGTATTCGTGTAAATAAGCATGTAATTGCCCAATTTAGATTGAATAGTTGAGACATTAGAAATTTGTTGAAATGAATAATTTGCTGCCATCTGCGTACATATCGGAGGTTAACTATGTTGAAAGAAATAACGGAATGGCTTATTTGTTATTTTTCATATGTAAACACAATAAAGTAAATAAAGCAGTGTCAAGTTGAAACAACATATGCTGAAGGATTAGTGATATTGAATGGAGCAAATATGAAGTTTGTTTTAGCTAAAATGTCACTTTATAGATGTATTTTTAAAAGTGTTGCTAAATATATGGTAGTTTGTTTGCATCTTCCAAGTTGTATGAATACTACATGGTAATAGTGCCTACGGATACATTATTTGGATTGCAAAAAAGGGCTACTGCTTTAATTTAAATCATCGTAAAGTCATATCTTTTCTATCATCATGTGTTTTCGGTCAGTCATTCTAATTCTATTTTGTGAAGTAATACACAAATATGATTAATCACCTTATTGGCTATTTGCAACGAAGGGTTCATATGTACATTTAGGAAAACTCTTTATATATATATTACTTGCTTAAGAAAACTATAATGGAAAACAAGAACAGTTATTACATTTTGAAGCAAATGTACTAATTATGATACCAATTGTTTATGGGAACTTTACAATTCCGTGGTCAACTATTCAATATGGCTCCGCGATCTGGGGAACCTACAACCTGACTTCTATAAACGCAGTACAGAATAGAGCCATCGGATTACGGAAATACGCCCCCAATATGGCCGTGAGTGGAGATATGGGATGGTTACCCCTAAAGTCCGATATTGGAAGTATATTGCCAAGTTTTAAAGAAAATGAGTGAAATTTCAAATAACCGTCTGACGAAACGTATACTGGCGATGAGTTATCGCCACTTAACAGTAATCACCATCACCTCGCTGTAAGACATTTGAGAATTCTTTCACATCCAATCCTTCTTATTTTCATCAGAGGACCTCTCCAACTTTCAAATTATTACCAATAAAAAAAATCATAAAAATAATTTAATTTTCCAGATGCCACGAAAGATAAATTTTTGCACGTGGGAAAAGTAAAAAAGGCGGGGACGTCACGTGACCTGTAGAGATATCTTATCAAATATTAAAAAAAATATACATTCATATAAAATGATCCTAGCTATAGTTATTATACAGAAAAAGATCAATTGTATGATTGCAAATAATATATGAATTATTTTCCTAGCAATAATCGTGGTTAAAACTTGCCCACTTTACGGCAATGCTGTTACTTACCTTCACTGACTGCTACGGCGTGTAAATCAAGAATACAACAAACAATTAAATAATGCAGCACATATATGCCTCAAAGAATTCACTTTAAACATGAGATAGTTTTCTTTTCAATAATTATTTATTTTGCCACAATATTTCACGTCTACCCGAAGTTGTTTGGTCCTCGCTAAACCGCTGGGATGCGGTCCGATAGAGTCGGGTGCTTGTCACTGACAGTCGGTCACTTTGCCTTTTGGGGGAAGGTAAATCAAATCAAATTAATAAATATAGATACCTCTTCGTTCAAAGGATATGATATTTCAGTACCAATGAAATTTTGCAAGAATTTGGAAGTGAATTAAATTTTGTGAACTGATACCGTATGTTGGCGATAACTATTACAGTATAAGGTGCTACGAAATTCAGTATCGGTCCGTTGTTATTTTTAGCGACCGTAGAGAAGTAGAAAACAATTTAGGATTTAAAGATTTATTTCCTGGCAGGACGATCCCTAATCAAGTGTTGTGTAAAATATTTTCCAAATTTGATTATGCGTTTTGATGTTAGAAACGAAAACGTCTAAAGAAACGGCGATAACTGTTCGCCAGCCAGTATTTAGTTGGGCTGACAGATGTGCTGCGAACAAGAAGAGAAATTGAAACTTTAGAATACATGCTCGGTACAGGGAATTGGGTCTCCATTGTTTTATTCCTTTTGAAAACTCGTTCCATGTCAGTTATGTAAGTTCACAAGTACGCATTTTACTAGATTCAAAGAAGAATGGTCATTTACAGTACATCGCCCTATCAGTCAGAGAGGAAATGGCGGGAATAAACTCCGAGTCTACAGTACTTTTAAGGACAATCATCTATAGACAGAACAATACACACGTATGCCCATGTCTAGATCACACACACGGTCTCTAGAATCAGACAGGGCGCTACAGTAATCTACCAGTAAACGAAAGAGTGTGTTTTAATTGTAAAACCTGTGTGGAGGATGAGTGCTATTTTATATTGTCCACTATATAGAGATTACAAAACGAGTGAGTGTTGAATATGGAATATATTTCAACGAGATAATTTCAAATGTTTTGATTTATTCATGAGCAAAAGCGAGTGAATAAATCCAAACTTTGAAAATATTGAGTTTTGTGATCTATTTATTACATACGAAAGGGAATTTCTATTTCTTTGAAACAAGGATTAAACCATGCGCGATATATTTGCGTAAAGATACAATAGTGAGTTCGCAATAGCAAAAACATAGTCCTGTTTTCCATTAGCATCATCTTAACCTCTAAATGGAATCCTACTTTTAAACAATCATTTGTGTACAGTTTATCGACAGAATTATCCAAAACCAAGACATTAGCAAATGCAGTATTTCCTCTAAAAAGCTCCTCTATTTTTTCAGCACCACTCTACCCCCCCCCCCCCCCCCCCCCCCCCTCAACCCCCACTAGCGCTTATTAGAAAAATGAAGTTTGTGTCAAACAGTATTTTACAATGAATATCTGTAAAATGTTTTACTGAGGGGCATTAATTCAATGGTTTTGACCCGGCGCTTATTCGAGGCCCGGCGCTTATTTTCTCAACTACTTTTCAATTTCTTTATACTCATTCAGCCACCATCGATGGTACAAGAGAAATGATATACATATAATCATGCAAAAAAAACAAAACATAAATATAAGCAAAGGTGAAGGTTGATTTTGTTACAAATTCATAAGTTTTTTATCAATGACAGTTATAAATCTTGAGAGATTCTTCAGTATGGATAATTATTGTGACGAAAATAATGTTTTGTAGGTGTATAGATTTGGGTACTTATAAAGTTTATCAGGGATATATATAAATTTTAAGGCTTCCCATCTAAAATTGTAATGAAATTCATCAGCAATCGCTGGGCTTTTACAAAGTTGGCAGGATCGGTTTTCTCTATATAGGGATATTAATCCATCTCCCGGTTTCAATAGGTAAATTATGATTACAACATCTGAATCGTAGTATTTGATAATCAATAGATTTGGGAAACAAAAGGTATTTTTCAAATGACGGGTATTCTTTCAGGTATTTGTAATAAAAAGCTTTAGGGCTGCTATGCACACAGACTTGCCAACTTTGAATAAATTGATCTTTCATTATTCGTTCAATCAGTGCTACAAAGTGAACTGTGCTTATACATATAGGATTATTGAAAACGTAACCTAGCCCACAGTTATTGAGTGTCTTTTGTACATAATCCAACCAGTTTGAGCAAACAGTATCAGTCTACAAAGTAAGTAAATAAGTTCAGACATTTTCACAGGCCGCGTTGTTAATTCTAGTTTGTGCCAATAGCTAATAATTCTCTTACATACAACAATATTTAGTGGCACACGACCAAGTTCTCCATATAACATATAACTTGGAGTGGAACCTGGCACTGGAGTGAACTTTAAGTAGCCTTAATGTTAAGGTTTAGAAAGCACATATTAAACCCGCAAACTGTATTTTTGATATGTTTATTAATTCACTATTTATGTTGTTTTCTGTATTTGAAATCAATGCAGGTGTGTTCAATTTGTGCGTATGCCAAATAATAACCCGAGCAATCGCTGTAACCCTGTTCGTAGCCCTTGCATAACCTTTGCTTTACCGTATATCCAACTGTAACCCTCGTTAATATTAGCCCTCTACGATACCCTCGTTTTATTGGTGGCGTTCACTAATGCCTACATGGAAGAATGCCTACAGTTTTATGAAAACATCTACATGCACCAGTGGATTGAGAATGACATTAACTCAATGTTCCAAATGGCTGAGAGAGAGGGGGGGGATATTATTTATTACTGTCTCATCCAATACAATACATGGTTAATATACATAAAAATACATTACTTTTTTATATTGACCACCCAAAAGGGTTAAGAGAGACTTTTTTTTGCATTTGTACTTAAAATATACAGTACTAAAACAAACAATACATTTTATTCATACACATCATACAAACACAAAAAAAAAAACCAAAAACAACTTGCACACCTTCTTATCAACCAGTTGTATGATCCCCCGGGAGCTGAGATGGTAAGAGATGTGTGACATGAAGACTGATATCACATGATCGAGGGAAAACCAAAGCGCCTTTGAGCAGCGCTCTCTGAGCTGGATATTGGCGCTATACAAATAAGTATAGCATAGCATAGCATAGCATAGCATAGCAGAGCACAGCATAGCATAGCATAGCACAGCACAGCATAGCATAGCATAGCATAGCATAGCATAGCATAGCATAGCATAGCATAGATATATCACTCCATCCTTTATCCTTTTTTATCTCCAATATTTTTATTTTTAAGAAATTGCCATAATTTGTCAGCAAACCATGTATGTATGTTATCCTTCTGTTGAAATAATGTAAATATTGTATTATTCTTACGTCCCTGCAGCTTGTCCACTCTTACACAGTATAGACTATGATCATGTTAACTCCATAGGAAACTATTTTTATATTGCATCACGCCCAAAATTCTAAACAGGCCAATGTAATCCCATAAACAAGAATGGTGAGCGTCGCTATAAACCAAAATAAACTATTCTTACTCTTACTTTCTAATCTATCTTCTCGTTAATTCTCTACTAAATGCTTTATCCCCGAAAACAAATTATCGCACAATAATTAAAACTTATTATGCAAATACATGTGTACTATATCAATTGTCTTTCAATGGTTTAATTCATATTTTTTTATAAAGAACATAGCGTACGGACAATTATCGGTTATTGCCTAATTAAGCCAGGATTAATCCACGCTAAAGCCATTTAAATGTTACATCTTATGTTTAAATGAATATTGATTAAAGCAATCAATGTTGAAAAGAAGGAAAGTTATTGTCAAAATGTTACAAATTATTTATAAAAAACATTTGCTTTGTGTGACGAAATGTTATTTATCAATTCCGACTGTCAGTTTCCTCTCCACTTATTATTTGATATGAAATGGAATGGAAGTTGACGTTTATGTACATTTTAAAGTTTCCATAGAAGGTATGATATTAGCCAAATACAAAAAGGTAAATGATGAAGTAAAAATAAGAAGTAGTTTTTCGTTAAATCAACCAGTTCTTGTAGATACAATGATATTATCCATAAAGCTCGACCTGTTTGTCACAAACACTTTATCATGTGTCACTTTAGCGCATTTTGATTTGAAAATAGCAAATGAATTTTTCCTATGTCTTAAAAATGTTTCATTGTGCCATACGCAGTATACGTTTATGCAGTTAGGTAGACAATAATAAGAGGGTTATGGACACGAGGGTTACGTAGAGGGTTAGGGCAAAGTGACGGATAGAGTTAGATATACTACAGTTGAACGAAGGTTATGAAAACGAGGGTTACGTAGAGGTAGGGAAATGCGAGGGTTGGAATAAGATATACGGTAAAGCGAGGGTTGACAAAACAAGGGTTACGTAGAGGGTTAGTGTTGTAATCACATATTTTACCGTATATATAATATGCTATTAATAATGTGTTAAAAGGTTGTATACATGCATGCAGGATGTGTCAATTACATTTTATCCTACGGAAGCGCTGAAGGGACATGGTAAAATAATATTTATCTCGTGCGCACGACTTCATGTCGCGTGCGCACGACTAAGTATCTCGTGCGCACGACTTAGTATCTCGTGCGCACGACTTAATATCGCGTGCGCACGACTTAATATCGCGTGCGCACGACTTAATATCTCGAGTGCACAATTTGACATCTCTAGGTACACAGATCACAAACCGATTTACATCAAATCAATGGAAGAGCGGAGGCGTGAGTACTAAGGAGGCGTGAGTTAGTACGTGCGTATTTCAGTCTTGGATTCGAATACAAAGACATAACACATCTTCTGGCCAAAACTCATGGTATAATATTGTCGGAACGCCACTTGAAGCGTATTTTGAGGTCCATGTCTCTCTTTCGCAGATCCAACTAGATTAGCGTTTGCGGGATACCGCAAAAGCAGAGCAGCCCCCGAACTTGGGGTTTCGCCTTACCCTGTTCCGCCTTTTACAGGCCTCACCAAATTGGGAATTTTCTCGTAACCTTGACCTTTGACACTCAAGGTCACACAATCAATGAACACATTTCATTGAGTATAACATTATTGTAATGAAATAAAGTGTTAAAAATTAAATTAATCCATTTTCTCCATATATGTTGACCTTGCTGTGACCTTGACCTTCGACAGTTCGTACCCAAAACATTTTGAAAATTTTGTACTTCTCAAGAGATAATATATACAAAATCTAAACTTTATAGCACAAAAACTTTTCAAGTTATTGTGTTTACAAGGAATTGCAATAACTCATATCTCATGACCTTGACCTTCAAGGTCACACAATAATTGAACACTTTTTATTGAGTATAACAATCATGTATTGATTAAAAGTGATCATAGTTAAAATTAAGCATTTTCGCTAAACCATGCTTAAGTCATGACCTTGCTGTGACCTTGACCTTTGACGGATTGTAGCCGAAACCTTTTCAAATTTTTTTACTTTTCCAAGGATGATATATATACCAAGTTTGAGCTTCATAGCACAAAAACTTTTCAAGTTACCGTGTTTACAAAGAATTTTGCGGTGATTTTATAACTCGTGACCTTGACCTTTGAACTTGAAAGTGAACATGTCATAATGATTCCCTGGAAGTATTAACATTTAGGCATGTTCATGAGTTCTGAAAAGCTAAATGGGATAAAGTTATACCCAAATTAAGTGCATTTTGTAATAACTCATATCTCATGACCTTGACCTTTGACCTTCAAGGTCACACAATAATTGAACACTTTTTATCGAGTATAACAATCATGTATTGATTAAAAGTGTTCATAGTTAAAATAAATAATTATCGCTAAAACATGCTTACGTCATGACCTGGCTGTGACCTTGACCTTTGACGGATTGTGGCCAAAACCTTTTCAATTTGTTATACTTTTCCAAGGATGATATATACCAAGTTAGAGCTTCATAGCACAAAAACTTTTCAAGTTATCGCGTTTACAAGGAATTCTTAGAGTGAATACACATCTCGTGACCTTGACCTTTGACCTTGAAAGTGAACATGTCAAAATCGTTCCCCCGAGGTATGACTTGTAAGGTATGAATAAGAGTTCTGGAAAGCTTAGTGGAAAAAAGTTATAGCTAGTAGTACGAGTGCGGCGGCGGCGGCGGCGATGGAAACTTCACAAAAACTGATAGCAGCCCAGTCCTTAGACGGGGCTGCTAATTATACCAGAATTGCTGAAGTTATAGATTTTATTACAGACCAACTTCGACAATCAGGACAAAGGCACGGCTATCGTTGGATGCATCAGAAATGCATCCAATGTGGCTTAATCGTAAAACAGGACACTGTACGATCGTTGCTGAGAGTGTTGGACCCGGATGGTGTTGAATTTCGTTCAAGACTTCTTCTAAGGGACCTAACTTCCTGTGGCATATGGACTCGTATGACAAACTGTCCCCATATGGAATTTGTATCAATGGATGCATTGACGGATTTTCCAGAAAGTTGATATGGTTGAAGCCTGCGAAGACCAACAGTGATCCACGTGTCATAGCAGGATATTATGTCATATCATGTCGCAGATTACAGGGGAGACCGATGTGTATACGTACCGACATGGGTACCGAAAATGTCAAAGTTGTGGCCATGCAAGAGTTCTTAAGTGAAACTCATCCTCAGCAGTTTCCATGCAACTTACGAGGAACTAGTCAGCATAACCAGAGAATAGAATGCTGGTGGGGAATGCTTAGACGACAAACTGTTCAGTTTTGGATGTCATTATTTCATGACCTGAAATCAGATGGTTACTTTTCAGGAGATTTGTTGGACAAGAGTCTGATACAATTTTAGACACACAGAAAGTAGACACACAGAAAGTTTGGAATGCTCATCGCATACGGCCAACAATGAATTCTGCGGGAGGTCGACCTTCAGTGATGCTTTCTCTTCCAGAAGTGTATGATACAAGGGATTACTTTTGTCCAATAGACCCTCATCGACTCGATGCATGTGCGACTGAATGCACGTTCATGGGTGATGCACCACCGTGCGATGAAGCCGTGCACATGCTATGCAACATGTACATGGAGGAGAACGCCTTAGAACTTCCCTCTGACGCATTCACTGCTTCCAACCTGTACTTAAAGCTGAGGGATACATCCTCAGTGAACTCTGAATTGATGGAAACTCATGCTGTCTGTGGAAGTTCATGATCAGGAATAAAGGCATTTGACCAATTAATTAGTATTTAATTATCATATAAGCACTCAAAGAACACGCACAATGGATAAGAAACTAAAAGTGAAGTGAACACCAGTTTAATTTGTAACGATAAGGATATATTAAAAGCAATATCCAGACTACATAAACAGACTTAACAACATGGACTTTAGAGAAAGTCACGTTGAGCGATTTGTCATTCACAATCAAACTTCAGAAACGTTGCTGTTTTAATTCAGCCAATCGACCATTGAAAAGTAGAAAACACTCCTAAGATAATTTCCACAATAAAGATTTATGATTGGCTCAAAAAATAACCTACATTCTAATAACCAAGTCGGCACTTGTTGTATGCAATTGTAATCGAATCAAATCAGTGTTTACTAAAAGTGACGTTTATCAAATCTATCAAACGTTTAAGGTTTTTAAAAACTAAATAATGTAGAACAAAATGTCGTCTTTCACGACAACAAGAGAACTGATAATAACGTTTGAAAGCTCAAAAAGAAATACCCAGAATAGCTTACGTCACATTCTGTTGAGTGTTCACCAAATGTGAAGTAAATCTATAATTTGAAATGAAAAAATACACAATCACTGGCGAATCTACATAAAACGGCATATAAAGTGTTCAAATGATATAACACTTCGTAAAATGTCAACATTTCAGCTTTTTCATGAAACCTGTTAATCATAGCTGACAAAAGTAAACAGCACAGCCCCGTGCTCGGGAGTGAACTTATGAGGAAACATGAGGTGTCTATGCAATATCCATAATCCAAACCCCACTTGATAGCAGATTGTTGAATTCTGACCTGAACGCTGCGAACCTCTCATATTCTGAAGGAAATTTCAAAACCGTGCCACATGAGCAATAGGAGTTCTCTGTAGTCCATATGCTGTGTAGAAGATCACCTCGATAACTTTTGGTGCTTGCAACATCAGATCTGAACCTGTTGTGAACCTGAGAAAATGCTTCAGTGTACTTCCATCAGTTTCACGTACAAACCGTCGCAGATAGTTCATGGTTTCCCTCTGAGAATCCGACATGATCTCAGGTGCCTTCAACAGTTTTGTCACCTTTCGATTTGTTGGCTCCAAATTGTCATATAACTTGTGCAAGTCTTCAGGACTCAGAACCTTTGCAAGATCTTTTAAAACTTGTGACCAACTCTCTATAATGTAAGCAGGTGTCTGGACCAACTCCTTGTGGGCTACCTCATGCACCAGTTTTTTAAGATTTTCTTTTGTTGGATACACTCTGCATTTATGGTCATCAAGAGTGTCGACAAGATCTTCCAAGTCCTCCGGAAAATTGACAATGGCCTGCTGCAGCGTTGTTTTGCCGTCTGTTGAGAGCGTGGTCAGAATCATAATCGCCAAACATTGCCATTTCAATTACAATTGGTGTCAACGCAATAGGAAAGTAGCTTGCTTGGATCCATCCTTTGTAGATGATGCGTCCAATGGACATCCACTCTTCCTGTTCGGGACTTTCTTCTCATTGCCATCGCATGAAGACTCATAAAATTCATTCCAGAACTGTGTGAGACAATCCCTGAACACACCATCACCATATCCATGTTCTTCTGTTCCATTAGGAAGTACCATCGTACAGGCAATTTCCGTAGAAACAAGCACTGGATCATTGAAATAGTGCACCATTTCTTGTAGACAATTTCCTCTGTGTATTGTCAGGATAACATATAGTCCAGTCAATTTAACCGAAATATAAGCTAAACCATCAACTACTTGCAAAAGAAACAATTTATGATTTTTCGCAAAGAAGAAGTGTTTGTGGTTGAAGAAAAAAAAGTCTAGAAAAATCTAAGTGGTGGAACATTTTTAAAAATCCAATTCAATTTTACCTAATTAATTGTGCAGGTCCCGGTTTCTATACCCTAGTTTATTCACCATACATGTTAGTTTCATTGAGTGACATAAAAAGAAATAACGGATGATAAGTCTAAATATCTATCAGAATAAGTTACATTGACATTAATTCATTGAAACCGGCTTGTAATAATAATTCCATACATATACTGATGGCGTAAAGAAACGCAACACAAGAACTTAATGTGAAGCAATTCCCTGCGTTTACACAATTGTATTTTTATTTGCAAAAACATTATTTCATTTGCTAAATAGCATTCTCTTTTTGAAGTAATAGTCTCTCTGAGCATTTTGCGAGTAAGATATATAAATATAAATAAAAGAAATTTTTACACACACGGCCTAGCGATTCTTCACGTGTATTTCTAAAAACTTTAAGTGCATGCTGTATTATACCTTTTCTAAGCTTTATAAACTAGCGCATTGAGATGGTCACAAATGGATTCAAATGGTATATAAGCTTTCTTGTGTTTCGATTATCATACAAATCATTTGAATAGCCACCAGATGAACTGCTGTAACGAAGATCAGGGTTCTATATTCATGTATGACTCCACTTGTAACTAAACAACACAACAGTTACGAATGCAAAATGCTATCAATGATATATCATCGTATCGAGAAGTGATTGTTGCAAAAATTATCATATAAATGCGTACAAACTGTTCCTAAGAGAGACAATACAAAGTTATGAAATGTCATGGTGATCGAAAACCGGACAATGACGTCAGTCAATTGCAGTAATCAGATAAACTTTGGCTGGATTGTGTTTAAATGCTTATTTAGCTTACATATATGTAAATGGTAAGCATACTTTTTGATGATATATTTACATTATATAAATAGCCATGTTTAGCTGCTGTAGGGTGTTTTGAATGAATATCATCACTAATGGGTTTGTTCACGTATGCAAGGCAAATAAGATAAATTTTAATGATGGAATGTCTTTTTAATCTGTTGTCCTCCGAGAACAATGTTCTGATTCACAGTCTCGTTATTCAGTTAAATCTAATGACATGCCGATAACAGGAAGATGTTCTTGCTGCTGCTTGTTTGCTGATTCTCGCAGAAATCATGCTTCTTACTCTGTTGTTTGTCTTCATGAGTTTGTCCATTCTGTTGCTGTCCACACACCTTACTGACCTTAGTATGACCGTAGTATGACCAAGTAAGTGGGAGAAACGCACATTCAAGACCAATATTGTCAGTTTAACATTGCGACGAAGAAGCATTCTTTCACCTGTGTTAACAATAGTCGCTATAAACTATTTTTAAAAGAAGTGGATAATGGATTTTCAAAATGATGATAAGGCCACGGATGAAACTAGGATATTCAGGGAAAGTTCAATGATTTATAGCTTTACTTTGGAATTGCCGGTGAAACAGAGTTTTTCTGTAACGAGTGCAAAAACCAAATCTGGGGTCAAACAGAGTTACCATGAAAAAATTTCACTGTCAATAATGAGTAAACCCCCTTGCTTGGCTAGACAGGCACGGATACGATGTGTCATACTCATATAGAGGTGTCTCAAGTCATTTTGACCAAAGTTATTCCAATCTTCTAGCAACTTAGCGCCAAGGTCTTGAATAGTGGATGGAGGTTTTTGACATTGGCGTACCCTTTGTCCAAGCATGTCCCAGACGTTTTCGATGGGGACAGGTCCGGACTTTTCGATGGCCATGGTAATGAGTTGATATTCTCCGTTCAAGGTAACCTGAAGCAATCCTGACCCTGTGACATCTAGCTTTATCATTCTGGAAGATTAAACCACGGCCGTGACCACGTGCAAGCGGCACAACATGTGTTGCCAAGATATTGTCCCGGCCTGTTACACATCCAACAACATGCAAGTCCGTTTTTTCAGGGGCCGTGATGACACACCACACCATTAATTTCTCCAACGTCAATTATGCCATTGACGCCGACCCTGACACCAACAACTTTTTTCTTTGGTGGACCTTCCAAACATGGGATCTGTCCTCTATATTAGTTTTTGCCCTTGGTCGACCCGAACGTCGTTTAATTTTTTCAGACCATAATCTGCTTCTGACAGATTGTGAAACATTAAGGGTTCGAGTCACAAGGGTCTGTGTTATGCCAATATGTAGAATGCCTAGGACATGTAACCGTTCAGCTTATGTTAGTCGACCCATTTCAAGGGTTAGGTAAACAGATTAAACAAGGCCCAATGAATGCAGCTTCAATTTGCGTTTCACAATTGGTACCGGTATACTATTCGAAATCATAATGCAAATGTTGTGGTCAACCCCCATTATCATCAGTTGCATCACTTGCAGATGCTGAGGTTGCCAATGTTGCCCCATGAGCGCCAATGTTGCTGGAAATCTTCCATCTGTATGAATATATGTAGCGTTTTCTGATCTGCAATTGCATGTGCTAGTAGCATGCTCTCAAAATTGAATATCCCCTTCTTGTTTTAAATATTTAAAAACTTTAATAAATAACCTATGATATCATGAAATCTGAATTTTAAAATGAGATGGCATTAAAATACACTTAGTTACATTCGAGATAGGGTTAAAATGTGCCATCAGCGCCCTTCTGATGGTCAGTTTGAAATTGTCTGTAAAAATTATAAAGATATTTCCAGTTAGTTTTTGGAGGAAAATGTGTTCAATATCTCAAACATTACCAGGAGTTTTATTTCATTTTCTTTAATGACAGTTTATATGAGCAAATTGGCTTTTACTCGCACTTAAGTGATAATAGTCTAGTGGATGCATTTTGGAGAAAATGGGCTTCCGTAGGATTTTTGGTAAAACAGAATCACTTGTTAAAAGTGCTTACATTACAGTCAGATCTCAATCAATCGGTATGTAAGATGTATAACTGTTATGATAATTCCAAAGATAACAAGTTCTATGTTCAAAATTAATTTCTTTTTTTTTAAATTCAGTCTCTTCAACAACTGGGAGCCGTTTAGTAATGTGACGTAAACATTGAAAAGGAACAGGCCTCTTTTACAAATTTAATGCTGTATATAATTTCCCTGCCAACCTAGTCTATGTCTTTGAAAAACTTATGGATTGAAAACTATATATACTTAACAGGTATTTGTGAAATAACCCCGATTCAAATGCGAGATATTTACGTAGGCTAACGCTACGGTTATCACAAACGTCACGAGTTATCTCCCTTTGACACTATGGAGGCCCAGCAAAGAAAGCGGAATTGAACAAATACAGGTTAATGTTTAATCACAAAATTAACATACTTCCACCACTTAGATTTTCCTAGACTTTTAGTATGTTGTTTAGGGATACATTTATGTTGTATTTCTGCTTAAAGCGTTTCTTTTGCAGAGAGTTGAAGGTTAAACCTTAGATTGACTGGACTAATAGGGCAATGTGACATCCAAGTCAATACCTGAAGGTCCTGGAGCTGGTTGGACTTGCGTTCTGGGATCAGTTACAGTGTCTGCTGCAGGATTCGGATTTCCATTGCCAGTACCACTCTCGGAATGCACGATCATTTCAGTTGCACCATTCTGTTCTGTACATGTGTGTTGTTGCGAGGCAGCCATATTGGACAGATCTGGAAGCTCTTGGTCTGATGCTGAAGTCTTGGATACTGAAATAGTGTGTTCTGTTACATCTGCCACATCCTCGTCAACTTGAAGCTTTTCAGTGGAAGATGTAGTTGGCGTTGACATGACAATATCGGATGCATCAGCTAACTCTCCATCATCTGACATTTTTCGGCAGATTCTTTTTTCTTAGTGCACATGTAGCATCTAAGCATTCCCAGTTTCGTCTGCTCGTACAGAGAAGCCACTGTCGTGTTAGAAGCAATGGCTTCCTGTTTGAAATCCATCATTTCAAAGCAAAAGTCGTCAATATGTCCTCTAATTGATTTACACTCTGGGAAAAACAACTGTTTCCCTTGGGAAAGAATTTCTCCTACAGTTATAATCTTGTCAACCTTTAGATGCCTGATACCACCTCCTGTTTTGGCCCGTACCTGCTTGTATTGGTTTGTCGACACATCATAGTTTAACCATCCTAGTTCAATACGACTGCTACTTTTGATTGCGTTCTTATTTCCAGATCCCTTTATTGATGTCAGTGGTCCGTCTTCGGTGCTGTTTTGCGGTGAAGGTCTATGCATTTTGGCCCTTAGGTTCCGAAGGTGTTCTTTCCTTTTTGTGCTATCTAAGTCTAGTTCTACAAGTCTACGAGCGAAGTTCTTCGCAGCAAGCCGATCTCCATAAAGTGGCAAATATTCGGATAATTCCTCGTTCTCAAGCAGAAGAAGCACATCACAGTCAATCTGAAAATAATTTCATTGTAAGTGAATGCAAAAGAAGAACGAAATTATGTTGACTTACAAAACACTGTTACTATGAGTGCCACTATAAGCGTTATGTCGTAACCATCGGAAACTACTTTGGACGAAATTGATAATGCGATCTCAGTTTTGAGAAAAAGGGGATATCATAAACAAGTTGAATTTCATTGAGAAGGTGCAACAAGAGATTGTAACATTGTCACTTACACCCACTTAAACTTTTTTTATCCAATGGACAACGAACCCGTTGTCTAAAACTGTCCATTGAATAATAAACGATACATCAAGTATCAATGTCAAATGACCAATAAAAATATGACTAATGTTTAAGTTTCAACGTAAGTCAAGGTCATTGAATTATAACCTCAAAGTATACAAATATTGAGAAGTATCAAAGGCCTATGCTTAAAATGTTATGGTCAAATTTAAAATTGGCTTGCCCCTGCAGACAGGCAGGTAAATAAACGGACATGTGAAAAACCACAATATACCCCTGGAATTTTCAATTAGGAGACATACTACATGTAAATCTAGGACTGTGTTGTAGTACTATATATACTGTAACATTGACGAACTCTTTTGATTTAAACAAAGAGTCGACTTTCATCATTGATCATTTCTGAAAATTCTCAACAGCTTTAGGTATACCAGTTCATCATTGCTATACATGTGTATCGTGGAATAACGCCAACGAGTCATATGGTAACGGAACTATCCCTTAATAACTTTGTATAGTTTTGAAATTCTAAGTAAAAAACACCACTCCACAAATTCCTTGGCATGTAATACCACAGTTCATTGAGCAATGACCATTATTAAAGGCGCTGTAGCACGTTTTTCTTAGTGAAATAAAGTGATCTCTCCAAAAGTTAAATAAGTGCTACCAATGGCTAAATAATTCTCCTTAATCAATAACATTAGTTCTGAAGCGAATGTTCATTGTTCGGTTTAAGCCATGAGAGTCCATTTCCTTTCGAGCGGCTATGTTAATGTGTCCAAATTAAAATGACCGCGCCGAGGTAGTTAAGTGATCTGAATGATGAAGCGAAACCTAAACATTCAGTAGAGTTTTAAATATGGAACGGTCATCCATCTTGCTGTCTGAACTCGCAAATCGCATGAGACCAATAAATCTGCCTCTCACACTGACGATTTCCACACTACTGTCGTTTTATATGACGCAACATTTTCTTTCAATACTGATAACCTTTTCTATGGATACGGCTTATTTGGTTGTGAAAAGGGATGTTTTATCCTCTAACAAAACAATATATTGTATAAACTTTAATAATAAATAGTAAATTTGCGAAAAAAATATACAGAAAAAAACGTGTTACAGAGCCTTTAAGTTTACAGTTACCTTCGATATTGTCCAAATTAAACAGGTAAATCATTCACGTTTTTTGTGTTTCAGTTTTTGGCTAACATCATCGAATGTAGACATCGTATAGTTGCTTCAGGTGGAATTATTGAGTAGAGGCGAGTTTAACGCCGCTTTCAAGAGTTTTTCAATTATACCACGGCTGCTACTGCTAATATTATGACAGGGAGAAAGCCCACAATGCATTGCGGTGAAACCCGCGAGCATCGGCTGGAACTAGCGAACCATGGGTGGTACTACGCTGAAATTCATTGTTGAATTGCAACCAACCCGTTCTGCGTGTAAAACAGTTATATCTAGTGCAAACAAACTTCCCGTGTCCCTTGCGGGATTCGAACCTTGGACCTCTTGATCCGAATCCGAATGCGCTAACTACTGCACTCTCCCGCCCCGGTATTAGTTGCAATCTAGTTAAAACTAACTGTAATGTTATATGTCCCCTTAGTCCGTCATTACAAACCAGGGGACGTATTACACTTCAGCTACTTATCCAAAGATTTGATTTGGCTTTGATACGTACCAAACCTCGAAGTTCAAATCATCTTACTCGGCTTGCATGTTCATCACCAAAATGTAAATATAGCTAACAGTTTGCAATGAAACTATAGATCGAGTTACTTATCAAATACTATCATCTCAAATTTGTTTTTCTGTCTTCTTTTAATAAGTTCCAAAATTACGTGTAGGAGAATGTTCGAAAACTGGCCATTAGTTTTGCACGTGGAGCATGTTTGAGGCCGTTAGACCGAAAACATGCCCACGTGCAAAACTAATGGCCAGTTTGAGGACATTCTCCTACTTAAAACAAAGTTTAAGTAAACGGGATCCTGCTGCAAGAATGATCACCACAACGCAACTTTTCATGTGCAAAACTAATTGCGACTTATGCTCTATATGTATTTCATGATCTTTTTGACTGTTAGTTTCAAACACTCCCCTGTCAAGTAAACATCCGTACACAATAAGTTTGCCTAGTTAAAGTAAGTACACATTCATTCCATATGATTTACATTTATTAACTTCGCCGAAACTATAATGCATTTTATAAATTTTACGTTTAATGTATATTATTTGATTTCATTTGAAATATTTCTTATATTTTAAAAGTTTAATTATATTATTTGTTTGCAATATAGAGCAATATTTCTTTTTGTGTGTGTGTGAATAATAAACATCAGAACTAAGAAAGGATAATCCTATTGGGGAAATGAACATCTAGTTATCCACAGTGATATAGGTATATATATATATATCCTTAATTTGAAATAGTACGCGTAAATACAAAGAAACAAGAACATCCTCAATCGTAATTACAAAAACGAACCAAATAGCGTGTATCATATCCTATTTTTGAATTATGATTCATGATTAAGAGGAAAAACTTAATTTAAAGGGGCAGTAGCACGTTTTTAGGGGAAATATAAGGTGATTTCAGGAAAATGAATTAAAAGATAGTAATGACATAAGAAACCATATGTAGTACTTACTAAGTAATAATTGAATATCTAGCATTTAGTTAAGGCATTAAGAGACATTTGAATTTGGTGATTAATAGTATAAATAGTATAATCGTATATCAACTTAACGGTATCATCAAATAAGCATTCAATATCAGAAGAAAATCATCTTGAAAAAAGCATTTATCCAATAATCAGGACATATGTCCATCAATAACTATATATTCATCTTTTTATAAAGATGATGTTTTAAATCCTTTCATAATGTTCAATAAACATCCATGAACATTTATGTCTGTTTAACAGATTCGTAATATGCATTGTACATTCTAAATACTGTTTTAGATAGAATTGTTATTTAGGCACAGTCGCGTAGATCAAATCTCATATTCCATGGACTCCCTGAACGGCGGGGAGAATCATGGGAGGACAGTGAAGCCAAAGTGAGAGACTTTCTTCGTGATACCCTTAAGCTTGACAACTCTGATACTGTACCTATAAGAAGGGCAAATCGCCTGAAAACTAAAACGCAAAGCGCCCTGTCATTGTTCAATTCTCCTCATATAAAGACAAAAGCAATATCCTTGCATCTGCCAAAAAAATTCTGAAAGGTGATAAAGACTTCCGCATCTCAGAAGATTTCACCGAAAGGGTGAGATGGATTAGATCCAAATTGTTTCATTTCATTGACAATGCACGTCAGGAAGGTTGTACAGCCTTCCTGAGTTACGACAAACTTGTAATCGACGGTTCTGTGCATGTGTTCGATGAAATGAAGGACGACCTTAAACAATTTGGACAACGACGTAATTGGACCCAAAGACCTCCATCGTCACATCAGACGGACAGGACTGACACTGTGATGGGAGACTCCAGGAACATGACGTCAGGGACGTCTACTACAGGACAAGAGGACGCTGCATAGGAGCTCGGCCGTGGCCCCAGTGTTAATCTGCCCAGACAGACTCTTCTTCTGTTCCATCTGGTGATACGGTTTCTTTTTGTACGTGAAACATAAATGGACTACGATCATCACTTAGCTGTCAAGATTTTGTATCCTTTTGTTACAGTTTTGATGTAATAAGTTTTACTGAAACTATGTGTAATAATGCTCATTCATTGCTCAGCACCGCACTGCCAGATTATATTTGCTGTGTAAATGAAGCGAAACGTCGCCACAGCCGTGGCAGATATTCCGGTGGTGTCGCAATATGCATAAAATATAATTTCAAGAAATACTTTTCTAGAATTAAAGATACATGGGACAACTGTATAATCCTTCAACTTGTAATGTTGACTTTCCTTATTCCATCCTTTATATATCCACATACGTACGTACGTACGATGGGCTAGACGATAGCGGTATCGACCTGCTCGAAAACAAGCTTCGACAACTGAAAACAGATTTTGGTGTGAATGCAGCTTTCATTATAAATGGAGATTTAAATGCAAGAACAGCAAATGATGATAATTTTATTTTTGATGATAACCCCACTTATATACCTGTAGATAATGATTTGTATTCTAAAGATCCCTTTGTAGTTCCGAGATTCTCATGTGACACTATTGTTAATAAGCACGGTCTTGAGTTGTTAACGCTTTGTAAAACCATGAATATGCACATTGTCAATGGGCGTACTTCCAGTGATACTCCTTCTAACTGGACATATATTTCCAATATCGGTACAAGTATAGTTGACTATTTTGTAACTAGCACTTGTCTATTTCCTAATGTAATTGATATGGCAGTTATTACAAGGACTGAATCTGACCATCTACCACTTGTGTGTACCTTTCAGGATATTCTACCAACCCAGCAATGCGTTAATGGTAATAGTGAGATATACCACTAAGTAGTATTCCACGGTTTAGAATGAATGACAACAGCAGTGAACGATTTAATGCTATGGTGTCTGAAGAAAGTTTTATGAGTATTGAGGAGTTTGCATCGCTCTTGAATGTTGATGTTAATGATGCTGTTACCAAACTGACTGACATTTATCAATCGTTCTGTTCTAATGTGGGTTTTAACGCTAATACACGTAAAAGAAAATGTAACGAGCAACCGCCTTGGTTTGACAATGATTGCCAGATTCTTAAAGAAGAGAAATACAAATATCTTAATATGTTAAGAAAGTATCATTGCCAAAATAACATTAACAATTACTTACAGTCAAAAGTTAACTTCAAACGTTGTTGTAAGTTTAAAAAGGATCATTATGACCAAAAGCTGGCCAATGATATTTTAAATGTCGCAGCTAAAGGCGACTGCAAACAATTTTGGAGAACTGTTAAACGTCGACTGTTGTCGGACAAAGGAATAAGTCAAATCACACCAAATATATGGTTTTCATACTTTTCTGATCTTCTCAACCCAAAGACTAGTTCTGAGAGTAACAATTTTGATAAAGAAGTGTATGATTTTATTGACAATCACACTTGTGAATCGTTTAATGATCTTTCTCCTGACCTCACAAATGACGTTTTAAATAGTGTTATCACAGAAAAGGGGTACTTGATAGCATAAGAGATTTAAAACCTGACAAGGCGCCAGGTGATGATGGTATACCACCTGAATTCATAAAATTATCTAGTTCATTCTTTCTCCCTTATCTTCTCATTCTATTCAATAAAGTGTTAGATAGTGGCGTTTTTCCTGATAGTTGGAATATTGGAATGATAATCCCATTGTTCAAATCAGGACCAAGAAACAATCCGAACAATTATAGAGGAATATCTCTCTTGAACTGTTGTGGTAATGTGGCAGGCAGTTCTGTGCTGTATATAACTTTTAATTGTCAATAAACTTGTTTTAATATAATGATATTTTCTTTTATTTCATTACTTTAGCTGTGTATTTAAGTATTTTAGTTAGTAATAAGTTTAGCATCTTTAGTGCGTAGGGTTTGTATTCATTAAGGGAGGTTGGGCAAGTCTAGGTAAATATCGAGTTGTGTCAGGTATTCCTTCCCAAGCCCTTTGATCTCATTGGCTAATTTAAATCACCGCACCTGTCCTTGTACATTTCACGTGCATGCCACATCAGCACTGTTCAACGATCACTGAGCACAGACAGACGACAGAATATATCAGGTTAGTTATAAATAATTGCTAATCTATGTATTTATTCTCGTATGTATGATAGGATAACTTATCTATGATGAGTTAGATCTAATATCGTAATAATAATTAATCATAAGTATTATTTAATCTTTGACGATTTGGTGATCATATCGCCATTTTGTAATGGTAATCATAATCAATCTCTAAATATGTAAACTAAGGATAAATTAACGTTTAAATCATATTGCTTAACATTTCTTCTCTACTTTCTCTGTATGGATGATGTTTGAGTGCTTATCGGTAAGTTGCTAGTGTTTTTACATATTTTACTTATTGATGACGTGTGTGAGCGCCATTTTACTTGTTTATATATATTATGCGTATGTTATGTCCGCCAAGTACTTAATTGTATTATTATTCAATTAAGGAATATCTATGGGCATACATGAGCGTCCTTGGTGACCAGTTATGACACCTCAGCGCCACACGCAGGGTAAGGTATTTTAACTATGTATAATCTTATGTTTGTTATATTTTGTAAATATGTTGATCACGCACGTAGTGTGATATTCATGTATGTGCGCGTGCATAATATTTGTAATGTTGTGACAATGCGTTATGTAATGTCAGAATTATATCATTTGTTATAAAGTACAAATGAATGTGTACATAATGTTTTCATGAGAGATTGTCTCCCTTGTTGAATGTATCAACGTAACTACGTTATCATTATTGTAATTCCTTATTGGAGTTATCGGTGTAATGATTCATCTATATTTAACATGAATCCTGAAATGTATTTGCATAATCTGTAATTATGAAGTCAGGGTATATTATAACTAGTAATAGTGAGTTTGCAATTATTGAATAATTGTGAATATATTGATATTTGTATGACAGATTTTATATTGTTTTATGTATGCATTTCAGGGTGTAATTGACTGTTTTTACCGGCAATAAAACCTCGCACCCGTGACCCGTGTTTGGACTCGTCTTCACCCCCTTACACACCCGGTTACAGTAAGTTATTCACGTCAATAATAAAGAAGCGTCTTAGAATATGGTTTGATATTAATGAACTTATAGCTGAATCTCAAGCTGGTTTCCGCCCTGAACACTCAACTGTTAACCACATATTTACTTTACAAGCTCTATGTACGAAATATCTTTGCAAACCTAAAGGAAGATTCTATTGTGGATTTATAGATTTTAAGAAAGCCTTTGATCTTATTGATAGAAACAAATTGTTATACTTACTTGTTAAAAATGAAAGTCATGGTAAAATGTACAACGTATTAAAAAATATGTATTCATCTGTTAAAGCAACAGTTATAGTTGGTGCCCCTACCACAACCTCTTTCAATACATCAGCTGGAGTTAAGCAATGTTGCATTTTAAGCCCTGTATTATTTATATTTTGTATCAATGAACTTGTACATGAAATGTATAAAGCATGTAACTACGGTATATTCGTTAATCAGAGTATTGCCGATTTAATGCTTTTATTATTTGCAGATGACGTTGTCCTATTTTCGTTTTCCGTTGTTGGTTTACAACGGCAATTAGATGTATTATATGAGTATTGTATGAAATGGGGATTAAGTGTGAATATAAACAAGTCTAAGATAATTGTATTCAGAAATGGAGAAATCCTATCTAAACATGAAAAATGGATTTATAATGATAAACATCTTGAAACTGTTACTTATTATAAATACTTTGGTATTGTATTTTCATTGTAAAGCAATGGAACCAGTGTTAATGTTGCTGAAAAATAATAGACATATTGATTTCCATACTGCTTGTAAAATATTTGATTTCAAAATAAGTCCTATTCTAACATATGGTTCAGAAATATTGGGCGTAAAGTATCACAAAGTTATAGAAAAGTACAAACAAGCTTTTTTAAAAGATTTCTAGGAGTTGGAAAATATGCTTCAAATAAGGCTATTCCTGGGGAAACGGGACGACATTGTTTATTCATAAAAACACAGATTAAAGTTTTTAAATATTGGATAAGAATGCTCAGAATGGATATTTCACGTGTTCTTATACATTTATATGAAATGCTTATAGTCCAGTGGCAAGACCCCACATTTTTAAAAAAGCTTGTTTCGTCTATTAACAATGGTTTTATTGCATTTTTCAAAAGTCCATAGTATATACTTGAATTTTAGCCCGGGTGGCCACTCGCCACCCTTGTGAGTTTTTCAAAATCCCAGCTAGCCGCCATAGTGGCCAAAATAGTGAGCAAAACTCCATCGATGATAATGATTTGATTACAAAGGTACTAGAATCGTTATTTTGGAGTCAATATATATATTGTCAAGGACAAGGAATCTTATCATCCTATTATAAACTATTTTGTGATCCTCTTGACAATAAAAATCCAAGATAGCCGCCATGGAGGTCAAAATAGTGAGCTAAAATCTATCGATGATAATATAATGACTATGGATATAACCCTAGTAGATTCATAATGTTGGGTGGACAAGGATTCTTATTGTCATATTTTAAGACAATTTGTTGACTCTTTATAATAATAATCCAAGATGGCCGCCAAACCATGCATTCGAGAACATCATCAAAATACCACAAATCTTACATTTGACACATTGTCATCCTCATCACTGATTTCGTCTTCAAAGTCATCGGTTTCGTCATAATTGTTGGCAGTGTCTTCTTCTACTTGATTGACTGCTTCATCAGTGTCCCGTGTGTTCAAAGGATTCAAACAGCCTTGACCACCACCACAGGCACAGAACATCGTGCAAGGAAGTTGACTCCCCCTGCACCCACAGTTTGTCCCTTTACAAGGTAGCTGTGAAGAACAACCACATTTGACCAACTTCAAGATTTGTTCAGGAGCATAGGGTACTCCTTCTGCCATATTTCTTGGAATGAGACGCTTGTTTGTTTCATCTGCTTCCCAAACATAATCCACCGCATTGAGAAAAGGAGGATCTCCACTTAGGGCTGTGTACCACTGAGCAACCTGGAAGTGTGCTCTGTAAACATTTTGCTCAAATGCTTGAGTTGTTGGTGGTAAGCCACACAGTTTTGGTGCTGCAGTTGACGTTCCTGTTTTCTGTGCCCATAGTTGCTGTCTGCATTCCGTCATGGAAGAACATGGTGCTTTACAACCATAGCATGCAGCCATGAATTCAGTCGATTGGGTGAGAGTTGCCGTAGACTTGCCAAGTTGATCAAGTGTGTGGCCTTGTCTTATCACCTTCACTGCTTTTGTCTTCCCAATTCCATATGTTGCTGCAACTGAGTCACATCCAGTAATGGCATTGAGTGCTAGGATTGAGGACATGATGTCAGAATGTTTGCGAGCAGTTTCCTTTTATGTCAATGCAAGATCGACCCTTGACTGGGGACTGCATAGTCATTGGTGACTCCAGCTTCTCACTCCAGTAGAAGTACAGTAGTAAAGCAAACACGTCTGTATCATCAGAAACAACAGCGATTCTTGATTCAGGATCCTCTTTAGCAATGTGGATGGCTTGTTGGGTGAGGAAGATGTCTGCTTCTTCATGAGATGAAGAGAGATCTTCACGAAGAGTTGTTTGTCCTTCAGACACTTGTGTGGGCTTGGACTCATCTGCTGTAAGAAGTAGCTTGTGATACTGAGTTGATTGAAGCAAGAAGTCAATATCACTTAGTATTTGCTCACAAATAAGTTTGTTCAACTGTGTCTTGTTGGTGTAGTTCTTGAGAACTGTATCTCGAGCAGGCAATGGAGTCGTCAGTGTCAGATGATGGATACGACTACTTGTTGCTCTGGCAGATCGGGTATTACTTTTGGTTGAGTAGTCATGATATCTGTCAAAACACAAGTAGACATCAGCTCCAGACAAAAGCAGAGAGAGCCATGCCTTGAATCCAGATATGAAAGTCGCAACAGTTCCCGAGCAGGCCAATCAAGTGTCCAAATAACAGCTGACACATCCAGCACGATAGCGGTTGGGCTCATTGTCAAACGTTGTGAGACATCCACTTTAATGTTCTTCTTCAGTGTGGACTTTCCGGTAGCAACTCGCATTTGGCCATCAGCATGAAACATGGATGGTGGATAGGCTGTGATTTCTGTATCGAGGACTTCCTGAAAGTTGAGAGTTCTCTGACTGACTAGGAGGCCAATGACGCGAGCATAGATCGCTTCTTGGTCAATCACAGCATGTTCTCCGACAGTCAGATGTTTCTTCTTTGTATTGAATCTGACTACTTCTCTTGAAAGTGACGTGTGGAAACCTTCTGGCCAGGATTTTTCGAACTGGATCAATTGATCACCCCCAATGTCCACGGCATTGTCAACATTGACATCTAGTTGGGCAACTTGACCAGTCTTGATGTTGAGCAGAGATCCACTTTCATGACTTTCTGGATCCATGGGATTAATACATGACAGCAGTGTTTTGCGCAATGACTGACGATCATCCCCATCCCGATTGATACGACTTGGCGATTCTTCCTTGCATGTCATTTGCACTGCCTCTTCATTTCCAGACATTTTCTTGAGGTCTATGGTCATGGTCGCATCCATACTGTACACCCATGTTGCCATGGTTTGAGGCCTTTCTGTTGTTCCAATAATGCCACCTGGACCATGTCCTTTTCTTATCCAGTTCGTCCCTATGAACATATCGCTCCATTGTCCATTGTAGATCCCAGCATTATGGTGAAGTGATTGCTGTCCGTTGCAGAATCTGTCCAACATCTCTGGGCCAAGCCAGGTCATAGAAAGAACATAGTAGAGCCCATATCTACCATAGTTGTACTTGTGTGCAGCAAACATATAGGGCAGCATGTCCTCAGCGGTTTTGATGTGCAGAGGCCAGTCTCCTTCATGTGATGCTCGACAAAACCTCATCAAAAGAAAAGTGGGCTTGATGATGTTACAGACCCACAGCTTTGTGGTGCGATTCTGCACTGAGAGGGCGTCTAGAGCCTCCTCCAGATCATCCATATTGCTTATGTCTGAATTTTCCTTCTCAAACACTGGTATATAAAAACATATTTAATTCATATATCAATTTCAGACTAAAAATGAATATGAATAAATAAGGAATATTTGTTAGATGTTATAGTTAAGTCTAAAAATTATTAATCTAAATATTTGCAGCCATGGTTGAGATATAGTAAATTTTAGGAAAACATGACTGAGCATAAATATACATAACTTATCCGAAGCAATCACACCTACATGTTTTTTTAAAAATTGGAAATGGACATTAAGTCTTGTGATGTCTTAAACATGACTGTTACATATAGTTAATATAGTTAATAGCTATTGGAACAGGTAATTATTGTAATATCAGCAATCACAATTAAAAATTATATCTTTTCTTTAGGTTTTCTAGTGTATTTAGCGGCCATCTTGGATTTTTTGTGTGCAACAAATGACCCCCAAATACTAAATTAACATTGTTTGACAATGAAAAGTTAAAATTTATCTCCAATTATGCTCTTCTACTCAATCTAGAACAAATGTTGTGAAGATATATAGGTTTATACGTTCATGACAGCCATCTTGGCGGCCATCTTGGATTTTGGAAAAAGCCACAAGGGTGGCGAGCGGCCACCCGGGCTAAATATCATCAAGACACTTGGTGCTATATAAAAAAGCAAAGAAACACTTGTTAATAATCACAACAAGGTAAATTGGCCTGCCTCTGGACTATTAAGTTACATGATGAGAATGGTAAAATAAATTGGGTTTCTCACGTTCGTGAAATGTTGTTTTCAAGTGGTTTTAGTTATGTATGGATAATGCAAGATGTTGGTGATGCCAGTATGTTTATATCTGTATTTAAAAGACGTTTAATTGATATGTATATGCAATCTTGGAAACAAAATATAGAATCCTCATCATATTTAAAACATTATTGCAGTATAAAGAATTTATTTCAATGCGAATCATACATTAATAAGCTTAATAACAGACAACTGATCAGATCCATGTGTAAATTCCGCATTTCTCTTCACGATTTTAGAGTGAATCATCAACCTAAGAAGAATGTCAATGTGTCTGACATTGATTCTATCTGTTTGCATTGTGACCATAATGCTGTAGAAAATGAGTACCATGTTTTCTTTATATGTAATAGATACTCTTTGCTTCGTAATGAATATTTTATGTCCTTTAACAAATATTGAGAAGCTAGGCTAACAATGCAACAAATACTTAACACATATGTAAATATACTTCGAATAACTTCTATCTATCTTTCTTAGATATTCAGCTTAAGATTTTTTAAGTATAAGTTTGGTCAAGTGACAAATGTATTTATTTTCTCATACAATTGTACCATGGGCCATGTGGCCTTTAATACTGAAATAAACATGATTCTGATTCTGATGGTTGTAGAGTGGCTGGCTGATAGTTCTGTGACCATTGTTTCGGCTGCTTGAATGGGCGTCGTCGTTGGCGATGGTGCACCGCTGGTGCAGGCAATGGAAGCAGCAGCATTGGTAGCTTGGACCTCTTTTGTTGTCTTAAGGAGGTCCCGTACCATATCCGCCAAATCCGTCATGTTCACAGAGACAGCATTGTCTCTGCTTTGTGACGACTGCGCCACGTTAGCAAACTTCAGGACGTCTTCCAGGGTCTTCGGTTCCCTGTTATGGCTCCACTGCTTCAAGGAGTCTGAGAGCCCATTAACTGCATGGGCCATAAGTACTTGTTCTGGAAGGGTGCAGTTAGAAGTTGAGGACTGCACCCTTGTAATGTAGTCCTCAGCCGTCTCTCCAGGTTGCTGGGTGATTTTCAACAACCCCATGTCGAAAGTATCCGTCTTGAAGCGGGCTTTCAGTGCTGTGACATAGTTTGCCAGTGATGACTGCGTTGCTTCTGACAGACCTAGATGCCACACTTCAGCCGCTCCTTCCATATAAAATGGCAGTAAGGCGACAGCCCTTTCATCATTGAGGTTGTTTACCTTCTGCAGAGACTGGAAATCTTCCCACCAGGTGGCAGCTACCTCTGTGCCATCAGGGATCTAAACTCCACCAGATTAACAAAGCTCGACTAGCAGGCCTGTTATTTGATCCCAGGGAAAGGTAGATGATGCGGGAGATAATCAAGAAAAGCACGAACACGTCGTTAAGGTGCAGAAGACAGAATCTTTATTCATACATATAAAACATCACATATAAATCCATAATTGTCAAAAACATAAATGCAACATCAATCATTTCTAGATTTGATATTACTACTTACACATTAACAATAGTTGAACAACTAGATTAGCGAAAAGCAGAGCAGCCCCGGAACTTGGGGTTTCGCCTTACCCTGTTCCGCCTTTTACAGGCCTCACCAAATTGGGAATTTTCTCGTGACCTTGACCTATGACAATCAAGGTCACACAATCAATGAACACATTTCATTGAGTATAACATTATTGTAATGAAATAAAGTGTTAAAAATTAAATTAATCCATTTTCTCCATATATGTTGACCTTTCTGTGACCTTGACCTTCGACAGTTCGTACCCAAAATTGTTTTAAAATGTTGTACTTCTCAAGAGATAATATATACAAAATCTAAACTTCATAGCACAAACTTTTCAAGTTATTGTGTTTACAAGGAATTGCAATAACTCATATCTCATGACCTTGACCTTTGACCTTCAAGGTCACACAATAATTGAACACTTTTTATTGAGTATAACAATCATGTATTGATTAAAAGTGATCATAGTTAAAGTTAAGCATTTTCACTAAACCATGCTTAAGTCATGACCTTGCTGTGACCTTGACCTTTGACGGATTGTAGCCGAAACCTTTTCAAAAATTTTTACTTTTCCAAGGATGATATATACCAAGTTAGAGCTTCATAGCACAAAAACTTTTCAAGTTACCGTGTTTACAAAGAAATTTGCGGTGATTTTATAACTCGTGACCTTGACCTTTGAACTTGAAAGTGAACATGTCATAATGATTCCCTGGAAGTATTAACATTTAGACATGTTCATGAGTTCTGAAAAGCTAAATGGGATAAAGTTATACCCAAATTAAGTGCATTTTGTAATAACTCATATCTCATGACCTTGACCTTTGACCTTCAAGGTCACACAATCATTGAACACTTTTTATTGAGTATAACAATCATGTATTGATTAAAAGTGTTCATAGTTAAAATAAATAATTTTCGCTAAAACATGCTTACGTCATGACCTGGCTGTGACCTTGACCTTTGACGGATTGTGGCCAAAACCTTTTCAAATTTTTATACTTTTCCAAGGATGATATATACCAAGTTAGAGCTTCATAGCCCAAAAACTTTTCAAGTTATCGCGTTTACAAGGTATTCGTAGAGTGAATACACATCTCGTGACCTTGACCTTTGACCTTGAAAGTGAACATGTCAAAATCGTTCCCCCGAGGTATGACTAGTAAGGTATGAATAAGAGTTCTGGAAAGCTTAGTGGAAAAAAGTTATAGCTAGTAGTACGAGTGCGGCGGCGGCGATGGAAACTTCACAAAAACTGATAGCAGCCCCGGGGCTGCTAATAACCAGAAATATTAATTCATTCATAATATATCATAAGTCATAGCAGAGGTGTGTTATGATTTGAGATGGTACATGCATCATGAGTATAAACATATTTGATACTGTCGTGACAAATACAATTTTACAACTTAAAATTCTTAATGCGAGAATCAGTCATCAAAATAATAGAGATGGTTTTTGTGTTGCGTTGCGTTGCGCTTCACGCGGTAATTGTCACGCGCAAAGCGGATATGACGTTATTTTAATGACGTCATATTGTCTAAGCCCTGTATGTAACGCTAATACAACGAACTTCAATTTCGGATTTCTAAGCGACAGGACGCTTCAAAATTGGGTTTTATAGGAAGTCATTTTACATGTAAGTACTCAATATTTTATCTTTACAGACGTAAAGTTGGTGATTGTTAACTATTCAATTATAATTGTCAGTATATTTATATAAATACGTCTGCAGTTGCTTCATTTTGTAGTGTTTTCGTAGTCATGCATGTTGATGCATTTTGGCTTACGTGATATTTGGGAATACGTAATAATGTACAAAGTAGAATACGGTATGCAGAAGTATTTTCAATTAATTATGCTTAGATAATTTGAAAAATACGTCTGCACTGGTTCATTTAGTATTGAGTGACATGTGATTACTTCATAAACTTGTATGTTTTATTAAAGAGAGTATGTTGATAGGATCACATATGTCAAATCTTGAAATCGATGTTATAACATCGGGAACCACTAACTGTTACTGAAAATAACAAGTTAAAGGTCAATCAGTACCTTAGAACGAAAATACGGCCATTCAAAGTCGGAATTTTGATCGAAAACCGGACAATGTGGTTCGAGTGGTGCGCGCAAATTCGCCAAACGTAATTTGGAAACCTTGTCATAAGCTGACAGGAAGCTATATTCCATTCAATGGTGTTAATTAGTTATTGTAACTAATAGGTAGATTAATGGGATGCATAATTTCGAATAGTAAACGAATGGGATGTTTTCTTGATTTTCCCATAAAATCAAGCATTTTAGAGATATTTTGCATAAATGGATATATTTGCAAGTTCAGTGATGAGATATGAACTTCAATCAGCATATTAGATATTTTGTAGCTTACCAAAATCAAATAAAATTTTAAGAAAGATACTCTGTGTCACTTTAATATAATTCCTATATTGGACATCACTTTGCATTGTTATGTAAGGGATACAGGTGTATATTGCAATACTTTATGCAGTAGTATTTTCAATTTGGTAAAATTCTTTCATTCTTATTTTATACCTTATCACTTCTAATAATGTATAGACAAATCCCGAGGCACAGAGTGCCCCATTTTGAAAGTGTGGTACTTTTGGGCCATTCCTTCGTCAAGAGACTTGAGAGGGATATGGGTTTTGGTAGTGGTAGACTTCATTATCAGTTTGGCTTTTGGAACAGAAGCGTTAATTTTTTTCGGATCGGGGGGGGGGGGGGGGGGGGGGGGGGGGCTGGCTAACGTTAGATAAACTTAAAAGGGATTTCATGGGGGGAATGTTGGGATGGCCGGGTTAAACCCCGAAATTATGGTAGTTCAGCTAGGTGGGAATGATTTGTGTGCTGCTGATGCTGACCCGGTGAAGATTGTCGGTGAGTTCGAAGATTTCTTCTTCCACGTGAAAGAGAAATTCAACATTCCAAAACTTGTTATTTGTGAGGAATTTCCCAGGTTTACTTATAGGACCACAGCTAGCGGGTACGAGGAGAAAAGGCGGCAATTTAACCAGTATTTAAAAGTTATGTTGCCTGAACGGGGCATGTTTTTTTGGGAACATAAAAAATTCTCGAGTTCTTCCCTCTCTCTGTTCCGTCCCGATGGCGTACATTTGTCCCAGGACGGTACCTACAAATTGTACCGCAGTTTGCGGGGGTGTATTATCAATGTTTCAGATTTACCCAGATGTGATCTCCCTTATAGTTATAACTGATCAAGTGGTCAGCACGTAATCAGTTATGCCAGCATTCACGTTTACCTATAACTTATCAAGCAGCGCTCGCTCTCCTTTGTAAGGCCTACAAATGTCCCCTTTATCCCTGGTAGTAACTGTCAGTGTAGACACATAATGTTACAATACTCATGTTGTTAACATTTAAACAGTATATGTGCAATGATAAAACCGTGAACATATTTATCTTTGATTGGAAGGCGTTGTGCCTTAAGTTTGTAACATAATTTATTGAGCCAACATGTGTATCCGGCTCTCTGAATCTCATATGTTCACTGCACATTACTTATTGCTAGGTGGGTCGTGTTATTTCATGTTCATGCCATAATTATTATATATTATCATAATTATTAATTGTTATGTAAATCCCGCTTTAAATTTCTTCCATATAGTGTTCGATATCTTTTACCTCAGTGCTATTTACGGTATAGTACTTGGTGGGTTAAAATTGTGAATCAAGGTGGCGTCTAGACATGTCATGATGTGTATAACTGGTAAATCATGTCTGATGCCAATGTTGCCTTGTTATTTATTATATCCCATCTGTAATTGATACGTTCGTTCCTATAATGGTTGATTTTACAAGTGTGGGTACTATCTTAGGTATAGTACGTGCGGGTCTTGTAAATCAGGGCGGCTTCATAACATGTCTTGTAATTCCCACTACTAATTTTTGGGTTTTGTCCCACATTTTATCAACTTTGGCTTCTGCTTAGTGCTTGATTATACATTTCATTGAAATGAACGTTTCACTACTGTTTAAACGTATAGCTAGGCTACATTATAATGAATAGAGATTCATTTCTTTCCTGTGATTTATTATTATTGGAAATGCCCCGTCAATCACGGAGCAAGAAACGGGGTGGCGCTGTGGTGTTGGTCAACGATGCTGACGTGCCAGCCGTGACAGAAAATTCGTCAGGTCCTTCTAACAAGAGACCCAAGATGCAGCGGACTCCGAGTACTGCGCTGGAAGCTTCATCACAGCTCCTTCCGGCAGTCTGTCTCAACGGGAATTCGCGGAAGTTCAACAGGCCCCAGCATTCAATGTGGACGACGGTGAGGCAATCATTAATCCCTTTGCCGTACAGAGTCGCGTGACTCCCGTCACTGTCTCTTTGAGCAACCATGACTTACAACAATTTAAATCAGGTTCAATTCCGTTAGGTACCAGGGTTGCAGATAAAGTGAAATCTAAAATATGGGATAGAGATTACGTAGAATTGTCCACTCTGTTAGGCGACGATGGCAAATCGCAAAAGTTGTTGATAACAGTGCAGGGTCAATCTATTTGTTTTCCTGGCCCCGCTGAAAGCGTAGCTTTGTCTATGGTTAGATGGCTCACCGCTTTACACATTTATATGACCATATATGTTCATAAATATCCAGAAGAGACACAAGCTATGTTGAAGCATATCAGCATTATCAGAGATTTGAATCAAAAAGGAGGAAACAGGCATTCATACGATGTCAATTTTAGAACATTACGTGTTAGCAACAATTTGCATTGGGATACGGTCCATTGGGAGCTGTGGTTTCAATCTGTAACTTTTGGGAAGGGTTCTTTTCGTGCCAACAACGGGCAGGCAAATTTCCCTAGAATTAGGTCATCATCAAAACCGTCCCTTCCAAGAGGTTTCTGTTTTAAATTCCACAGGGGTTTCCAGTGTTTTGACCCACAATCGTGCAAATTCAGTCACGCATGTCCCCAGTGTGGAAGCAACCACAGTACAATCAAATGTAATCATAAAGGCAAAGACCTCCTTCCCTCTCAAAACGGAACAAAAATGTCTCCCTACCCCAATAAACGCAGACAGATTGGAACACTGGCTAGATGGATATGACCCCCAGTTATCGACCTACCTAGTTCAGGGCTTTAGAAATGGTTTTAAATTAGACTATGTTGTGGGGGGGGGGGGGGAGTTAATTTCTTCGGAGTATACTCTCCAAAGTGCTAAAAAAGAGCCCCAGGCCGATCAGAGAAAACTGAATAAAGAATTGGTAGCAGGTAGGATAGCAGGACCGTTTAAACACGCCCCCTGGAAAACCTACACTTGTCTCCGTTAGGGCTGTGTCCTAAGAAAGTTCCAGGCCAATATAGAATGATTCATAACTTATCCTACCCTGCGGGAAATTCAATTAATGACGGTATACCTCAAGCGGCCAGTCGGGTACAATATACCTCATTAGACGAGGCCATGGATATTATGGTAAAATTAGGCATGGGGTGTCAATTGGCGAAAACATATATACAATCAGCGTTTAGAATCATGCCCATCCATCCTGATGATTATAATCTGCTGGGATTTAAGTGGAACGGGGAATTTTTCTATGACAAATGTCTGCCTATGGGGGAACCTCTTCGTGTCAATTTTTTTTGAGAAATTCAGTACGGCCATGAATTGGATTGCTACTCAGAAATTAGGTTTAGAGAATATGCTTCATATTCTGGATGATTTCCTGATAATTGCAAGGGATGGGGAAAACTGTCATACTCAATTGAATTCATTTTTGGAATTGTGCAAGGATATCGGGGTGCCTATGGCGAAGGATAAGACTTTTGGTCCGTCTACATGTTTACAATTCCTCGGCATAGAACTAGATAGTTTGCCAATGGAGGCACGACTTCCCGGGGATAAATTATGTAAGGCACTGGAGAGCGTCCTCGCCGTATACAAGAAGAGGAAAGTAAAACTCAGTATGCTTCAATCTCTTCTAGGTTACTTAAACTTTACCTGTAAGGTGATCGTGCCAGGCAGAGCATTTTTGTGTAGGTTGTTTGATTTGACTTGCGGGGTACGTAAGCCACATCATAGAATACGGCTTAACAAAGAAGCAAGAGCTGACTTGGGGTTATGGCTGAATTTCATAAGCAAACATAACGGAAAATCGATATTGCTAAAACGAATGTGGCAATCGAACACCTCCCTCCATATGTTTACCGATGCAGCTGCATCCACCGGTTTTGGCGTGGTATTCAAATCAAAGTGGTCGTTTGGCATTATACGGATAATTGGTAATCATTTAACATTACTCTCTTAGAACTTTTTCCGATCATGTTGGCCGTAAATCTTTGGTGTGCGGAATTGAGGGACAGGTGCATCGTATTTCACACAGACAACATGGCCTTAGTGTATATCATTAACAAGCAATCATCAAAAGATCCCATGCTTATGTCAGGCATTAGGGTTTTGATTTTAACTTGTATGGAATACAATATCCAGTTCAGAGCAGAGCACGTGCCGGGTCGTTTCAACACTTCAGCAGATCTGCCTTCTCGGTTACAGATCACAAAATTCCTTGCCCAGGCAGCCTGGGCAGACAAGTCCAAAATGCAAATTCCACTATCCCTTCTCCCAGACAACTTTCGTTTCACGTAGGCACTTTGTTGGGGGCAGCACTCAGTGTTAATAGTCAGTCAACGTATGCCAGAGCATGGCAACTATTTGTTGAGTTCTGTAGAACTTTTTTAAAGAAAAAACCTGAGTTACCGATAGCAGCAGCTGATTGGTCACTTTTTGTGGCATACATGTTTCATAAGGGATTATCTCCAGCAACGATGAAAACTTACATATCTGCCCTCGGTTACATACACAAAATACGCGGTATGAATGATCAGTCAAATGCTTTTGTTGTGAAAAAATTGCTGCAAGGAGCTAGTCGCTTGCAAGGTCGTGTTGAAAATAGATTGCCCATCACTGAGGAGATTTTGGTCAGTATGATAAGAGCGATAAGCGTGGTCATCAGTAACCCGTTTGAGCAGATATTGTTTAGGGCAATGTTCTTACAGCTTTTCGTGGGTTTTTCCGTATCGGGGAGCTTACCGTGCAGAGTCAGGGATTGGTATCGTCTTTGCATGTGCAAGATGTATCATTCTCCGATGATGCAGCGCGTATCAACATTTCCAAGTTTAAGCACAATTCTTCTAATTCAACAAATGTTGTTATTGCTTGGTGCCTCAAAGGGCACCAAGTATTATGATTTGATTCTCCTAAAACTTTTCTGAATTCTCTCTATATTACTCTTGATATTTTCAAAGGGAAGCCGCGCCAATCACATGTGTTGTATCCAAATCAAAAGACCAATGAACAGAGCTGTAGCAAAAAATGCATTACGTCACCATGTGGGTAATACAAAATATTTGGCACATTAAACTGTGGAATATGATTTCGCTTTAAATGTCATGTTAAAAGAGAAACAATATTTTCTATTAAAGACGCTGATAAATGTTAACAGACTCAATCAAAAACATCTTCATTTGATGAAGACTCTGCATTTGTTCCAGATAAGAGCATTATTTCGCATTCAATAATCGCAGAATCCACTTTTTTATAACCCACGCGATTTAATTTCACGCTTTGCTCGCCTGGCGATTTAAAAGTAATGTTTGTGTAAGAACGATGGTGACATCGAAAAAAGACTTATGTTTACTGATAGGTAGATCACTTACGACCACGTGACAAGTCATACTTAACGATGTCACAAAATGTTTACGTTGAAAACATGTATTTATTATCAGAGATACTGAAATTGACTCGTGCTATATTTAAAATATGACCTAGATCTACATCGCTGGTTCCATACGGTTACTTTAAGGCCACGGCTTAGCTCAGCGGAGCTGGGTTGAAATCCCGTCAGATCATCGGAAAGTATTTTGTTTATTATCTGTAATAATACAGTTAATAATTAACCAGCATGACAAGGAGATATGGTTTTGGCAGTACGTTTTGCACAATTTCCTGTCATTGTCAACGCTACTTGGCAACCCATGCAGTGCTTTTACTTCAAGTAACAACATCACAATGCCATAACATCATAAACTGTCACTGTCACATCACTGTCTTGAAAATCTAGTGTTGTTGTGTTCAGAGATTTACATTTTTTCTCTGAGATCTTAAAAAGAGTAAATTTGAATGATAAATAGTATATCACCCTCGTGTGTTTTGAGTTGTAATATACCAACAATCGTTGATGAATGTAAAAAATATTCATAACTTTCAGCAATTCGTGTTGATAGAAATTAATTTTGTGAAATTAACTTTGAGTAATACTGGTGTTAATATTACTGCTGTTATCCAGTGTTGTATATATTATCACCCAAATTGTTCGACAAATCACAATCTCCTTCATCTGCCTATGTGGCACGAAGCATGCCTTTTTAAAGGCTTTTCTTGTTTTGGAACGCTCAAACGATCAGATTTGTCCGGCTGTGTATCTGATCCGGCCACAGCGCTAGGAGAATACCTAAAGGTAAGGTCTCTGACAAAGGGGCCGCTTTTTTGTGACCGAAACTTCCGGCCCATCTTGAGATCAAAATTCAATCAAACCTTAACGAACATTCTTAAATTTATCCGTTTAGATTCCTCACGTTACAAAGGGCATAGCTTTAGAATTGGCGCTGCAAGTTCCGCAGCTCGGAGAGGCTGGTCTGACTCTAAAATTAGACAAAGAGGACGCTGGAATTCGGGATGCCTTTAAAACATACATACGGGGGCAGTTGTAAATCTTAAACTCAAAATGCTGCTATCGGTACGCCAACTCACCTGTCAAAATAAGGGGATCAGTTAGTTGGTTACTATAAGGTAAAATGGTTTTCAATTATTTTTCGCATGTGCAAAAATGGCTGAAATTCCATTGTTATTGGTGTTTCACGAGTTTCTATTCGCATGTGCAATAGGAGTTCGGGGTTACAGCTTAGTTTTAGCCTCAATAGTAATGTTATATTAGGGGTCTGATGGTAATCTATCTTCCCTTTCGGGAAAACTGTAAATATGATATGACAGTTTTATTTACTTTGTCATTGTAGTTCAAATAGTTCATCATATATATAACATGTGTACTTAGTTCCAATATCGGGACAACCTTTCTGATGTGTGCTATTGGTTTCTGGCCACAGCTGCGAATATCCAGGAACTGAACTGAATTCACGCACGCGAGTACAGACACTGGCAGACATTCGCGGAAGTCTGTGGACTTCGATTAGTGTGAAAATTGTGCTTGATAATATTATGAGAAAATTTTGCTTAATAAAGTGTTTGAAGATTCCCTTTCAAAGACGTGGTCTAAGGAGGGGCACTTCAAGGCATTTAGACCCACAGGTTAATTGGTATAATTAATAGCCCATGTATGTGGAGAAACTTGGGTAATATAATAAAACGTCATCACATTGTATATCATTAAATGTTTTAGACAATTCAATTTTGAGGAGGTTGGCGTGCTTTATAAGTACGCATTATACCTAAGGCTGTCGTCGGGTGGGGCGATAATTTACCCCCACCCACCGCTCGAAGGCGGTACTCATTCCATATATATGTTAATAAACTTGTCCGTTTTATGCGGGACTTTACAACAATTTCTCTTGGCTTTTCTTCCCCAAATAGAACTTGTCAGCCTCAGGTAATTCTCGGGTTTGAGGATAAATACAATTTTACAACTTAAAATTCTTTATGCGAGAACCAGTCATCAAAATAATAGAGATGGTTTTTGTGTTGTGTTGCGTTGCGCAAAGGGGATATGACGTTATTTTAATGACGTCATATTGTCTAAGCCCTGTATGTAACGCTAATACAACGCACTTCAATTTCGGATTTCTAAGCGACAGGACGCTTCAAAATTGGGTTTTAAACCTCCGCCTCCCCAGCCTCCTCCTCTTCTCTTACCTATGTTTAACATGTATATATCTTTTATCTGCCACCAGATGGATCCTGCATCACACCCTGGGAGATACTGTCGCTGACGTCACACAGACATCACAGATAGAGCTGATGTCACACAGACATCACAGAACTGACGTCACAGACATCACAGAACATGGACTGGTCGAACACAATCTGACATTCAGGCAATAAAGCTAGCGCACCACGCCCAAGTCCCATGCTCCGACACTGTAAAACACATGTTTTGCTATCAAATTTCACACTATTACCATTTTTCAACATATGGTCAATAAATATCACAAAATGTCAAACATGATTCAAATTAACACCCTGAACATTTTCATGAAATACCACAGATTGTCATACACAATCATAGCAAATGTGCAAAGGCAACATAATATATGAAACACGCCAATACACCAACTTGACACACAACATGAAATTACTTCATAATGTGTACTTGTCCCAAACTGTACAAACCTTGATATTTATCACTCTGTCATCGCACATTTTATCATACAGATGAAAATGCAACAATATGTACAAATCAGTACAAATGATATTATACACAATCATACACGTTACAAAGTTCATATTTCATCACAATAAATCACTCAATGTAAAAGTACAGCCTGCACTCTCCACTGCGCTCGCTACAGTCATCTGTCAGCAAACGTCCAACATTCACATTTATACCCAGTCGCGCACACTTCAAGCATGCACACGACAAAAAGACCCACCGATTGCGTTCGGCGAACCGTTCATGGTTCCCGTTTACAGCTGCTATGTGACACTGTTGATGATGTCACAATGGTGATTATGATGTCATAATCAGTTGGAGGCTGTTGGCCAGTATGTGGTCTATGAGAGACTTCATTAATAATATGAGAAGGAAAATGCGGTACTGTACTGTACTGAATTTAGGTTTAAAATGAAATAAAATTGAGAAAGTCTTTCCGTAAAAAGCCATCATAAGAAATAAATGTGGGTGATTGTCCTGATCCCTGTACTGTGGCGGTACTTCTGTAGGTCAGGCTCTTGTACTTTGCATTTCCAATGTGGTGGCGATGTGACAGCAGTCGGATCTTCTGGACAACAAGCTTGTGGGATAAAGATGAGATATGGTTCCACAATGGCGGTTAGGGGGCTAGCTTGTTGATTGAAACTGTTACTCCAGTGGTTGTCTGCAAGTGTTGTACATCAATGGTGGGTTCCGGGGAGGTTGAAGTGATGAAAGTGAAGAGGTTGCGGCTTGAATATTTGTCCTTTTCTTCTGTGTGTATCTTCATCTTTTTTTGGTCTGTGTTGATCGTGGGACGGGGTCTTCTGGTGGTGGTTGAGGTTGACATCTTGGCGGTTTTGGCGGGTCGCTCACTTGTTGGCGGGCTGAGGTACGAGGTTGCAGGTTGTGGCTTAACACTTCGGCCTAAAAGTAATTGAAGGGTCCGTGTGACGGGGTGTCAAAAAGGACTGTTAACTGCAACCTAGCTCTTGAAAAAGACTCAATTTGGAATATTCTGAAAGCTGAGATAATTATCTATACCATGATATATGGAATGACACCATTGAATTTGGTTGCAGAAAGATTATTCACAATGAAATCACATAATTTTCGAGTTTGGTTGCAGTCTCCTATAGGCACCTGCAACCAAATTATTTTTCCAAGAAAATACATGTTTTTATCAAACAGAAGAGCCTGGGCTTGAAGAAATTTGGTTGCAGATGGAATATATGATGATTTGACAACTGTTGATCACTTACCTGGCTTTTTATTTACATTTCAATGACACATAAGCCACTTACCGATCGCTATCGAGTCCGGTTTTCGATCATGTCACATCATGTTTTGAAAGCGTTTCTGACATTATGGATAGAAATATTTCACTGACCTTGATTATTTTAACAGTTTCTATCATAAAGCATGTCATGGTAGGTACTTTTGACATTATTTGACCAAATTGATCCCTAAATTTAATTTCTGTGTTTCAACGTGCTCCCATAGCGAATTCGAATTGTTTTCATATCTCAAAACGATTCTCATTGGCTGTCAGGAATCCCTTTAATTGCAAAATGATTTTGATAGAAAATAAACATCATTGAGTAAGTTTAAGAAATGGTTTCTATCCAAAAACAGAACAAAATCAATTATAAATCAAAAATTAGGAAATTTGAAAAATTGTTGGAAATGTTTGAGATTGAATCAACCAATTGTAGGACACGTTACATACCGCATGGCATTACGTCACTCACAGTGCGAGAGGGAATCTGTCAAAATGAAAATCCTGATTTGTTTTTGTTTTTACGTAAAATAAGGAAAATTATAAAACTCCTGCAACCAAACTTGCCTCTTTGCTAATTAACAAGCAACTAAAATCTCTGCAACCAAATTAGTGTTTGTCAAGACACGAAAAATGATGGATAATTGCTAGAAAATAATTTGGTTGCCTATAGGGACTGCAACCAGACTCGAAAACCACTCGATTTCATTGTGATTGTACGTTCTGCAACCAAACTCAAGGCTTCATGGAAATGGTTGATTTATAGTAAATCATTTTAGCTGTGAGAATATCTTCATTTCAATCATTTTCAAGGAAAATGTGGCATTTTATTGATGTTTTAGATACCCCGTCATCCGGACCCTTCAATTACTCTTAGGCCAACACTTCCACCTACAATCAAGCCACAACCAGCGCATCCCCATTACTGCGCACATCACCTGTGAAGCAGCACTCCGGATGGAGTCTCTGCCCAGGTGGGAGCCGACCTCAGTCAGCTGCCTCTGAAAGACCATGGAATCCGTGTCCTTCTCCTTTCCCAGTGCTTGAGTTTGCAGAGCCGCAAGATAAGCACTGTGGACAGCAACCTTCATCTGTTGAACGGCATTCTTGTACATAGTCTGGTATGACGCGTACACCGTTCTCAAGAGAGGAGCTTGCTGTCCGAAAGGAGGCAGCCGCCGGTTCTCCTGCTTCGCCTGAGCTGAAGCCAGGTTGACCGAGGTCAATACACATTCGTCCACCACTGGGACCTGCCATAGCTCGCCCTCCCCCAGGGGGTAACGCCGGGTGAGATCCTTAAGATCCCACACCGAACGTCGCCCGTCCAGAAGAGGGTTGACTACTTCGGCCTAAATGGTCGGAAGAAGGCGGAGCGAGGCCTGTGCTGCTTTGCCGGCGGCAAAAGCATCACCGGGAAGGCGGAATCCAGTGGGATCTGGTTGTGGTGTCGGTGCAGCAACCCTGGGCAGACCAAGGACGAATCTATCCTTGACCTGTCCGAGGAGGACATGGTATGGCAACCAAGAGTCCTCCTCCGGATCCCCCACCTCCAGATCCCCCTCAAGATCCCGAACCGGAGGGCAGCACTGTGGCTGTTCTGGGGACGGTACCTCCGCCGGCAGAGGTGCCAGCCCCGACGAAAATTTTTCATGAACTTTTTCAGTTCATGATAAACTCATGAACTTTTCTAAAAGTTTCATGAAAACTTCATGATGATTTTCATGAAAAAAAATGTCATGAGTTTTTCATGAAATTTTGTTCATGAAGAAAGTTGTGCATGAAATCATGATGATAATTTCATGAAAAGTTCCATAGCTGTATTTTTTTTCATGAAATTTATGTTCATGAAAGTAGATGTGCATGAAATAAGCATGAACTTTTTTTCAATTCTCAAAACCAATGTCAAGAATGTAACCTTTTTAGGGCATTCTAAACCATGAAATCATATTACAGTTATGTTTTGTTATTGAATATCAGTTTTAGTACCTGCCATTTTACAGCTTTATTTGTGCACTGTTTTTTTCTCAACTATTGTTCTTTTTCTGTCTAATTTATGGTTCATGTCTTTTATACCTTAATAACCTAGATAGCCCTTTCAAAATACTAAGTTATTGAGATATGGATGTATGACAATCTCCTCTACTATAAAATTTGGCTATCCAGATTGCTGCAGTCAGAGCACAAAGCTCCGGAACATTGTTTCTATAAATAGATCACTGTAACTGTAAGTAGTTCACTACTTAGCTCCATGCAGGGTTCCCCTCACATAATTGTGTACCTATGTAGGACAGTGAAGTTGAGAGTAAAGCACCGCCATTATCATGCTGTAGGCGGGAAAATAGGTTGATAAATGTTCAGTCTCAGCTATTTCAAAGAGCAAGAGATGGTCAACCATCAGGTAATTCATACCAAAGTTGTATCTCCCTCACATTCTTAAGGAATATTGTAGGTTTAGATGTAAATATAACTTGGAAAGTGTCTTTTGATGCATGACAAGAGATTAAAGTGTAACTGTCAGTTGAAGTTGCTCATAGCGCAATTTTATCACAGAGGTATCCTCAGTTATCCCTCAATATTTCAAGTCCTAAGGATTATACTAGATTCATATATTGAGAATTTTTTCATGTCAGAAAAATACAATAGAGAGAAGTTTGCAGATGTTGGTCAGTTTGAAGTAGGAAATGTTTGTTTATCTTTTCAGGCATCAAATAATTCAATAGTCGTAAAATGGTCCCATTAACCACTGCTTAGCCAGTCAGTAATTGTAACCAGATGGCTCTTTACTCTGACAGTGGTCAACTGAATCTCATCATTTGAAAGGTTACCTTTGAAAGATATGATGAGTGCAGTTTACAATGTTTTGAGATACTATATATTTTGTTGATCAAAACATCATTTCACTGCTAGTGTTGCCTGGATTTAGTTTTCAGCGACTTCTGTAAGTTTATGTCTTTTGCATGATGTCTCAAATCTGTTTATGCAGAAACAAACTGAAAATATATATTTTTCAAATTCTATTCTCTTATTTGAAAGCATTGATTATACTGTAATTTTTACTTGCCAAACTTAAATTTGTGCATATTTTTACAAAAGCTGATACACAGTCAAATGGCAGAGATCTATACCAACGATCATTTACAAACAAAATATTCTAACCAAAAGCTAAATATGACATCTTTTTAACTTTGAGATTTTTAGCAGCATATTTTTGCATTTAACATCATATTTTCACATATATTTACTTTTTTAAAACAAGCCAAAAGAAGATCAAAGCCATTATGCATGAAATATGTAATGAAAGTTTCATGTGTATTTCCATAATTGTTACTGTTCTGCAGACATTTCATTTCACTCAGGTTCAGCCAAACAATAAGCTCCCTCGACTGCAGGTTACTTCATACCCTACAACTATGTAAGTATTACATTTTGTTGAAATGCTTTACCACGGGTTCATGAGAATTTCATGAAAGTTTGTGTGAAAATTTCATGAGAATGTCCATGAAAATTTCATGAACTTGTATTTTCATGAAGTGCCACTTAACGTTCACGATTTTTTCATGAAATGTTGATGATATTCTCATGAAAAGTATGCATGAAATTTTCATGAAAAAATCATGAGTCAATCATGCAGTCATGAAATATAGGGCGGCAACTGTTTTTGTTTTGCCGGCGGCTGCTGCTCATCCCCATCAGAAACCTCCATGTTGGTAATGGTTCTGATCGGGGGCGGCGTAGCCTAAGCCTTACCCTTGCCCTTACTGGCTTTTCTCTTAATCTTAGAGGGGGGGGTCTCTCTCGTGGATGTTCTCTCCCGCCTGCATAAGGTTGGTGAAGAAAAGGGAGTCTGCGTGTCTCTTGGCCCTGCTGTCCGGTGTGAAGGCTGTGCACACGGTACAGTCGCTGTCTTCGTGGGCGTCCTCGACCAGGCATCTGAGACATTTCGCATGCCCGTCTGCAGGGGGCATGTTGACCCTACACCCCTTCAATGCTTGAATGACTGCAATGAATCATTAAGCCGTGATAAGAGGGGGGGGGGGAGGGAATGGAACATGAAATATTGTGTTTGCAAAAAGTAAACAATACTAATGTTCTCACAACGTAGAGGCGATAAAATATAAAGAATGCGAAAGCAAGCTTGATAATATAAGCCCCAACCTGAAATAAATAAAGCATGTAATACATTACTAATGCTTGCAAAAAGGGAACATCGTAGGTGCATTTCACCATAGACAGGATTATAAAAAAACATCATAAGTGAAATGACGCACGATGACAAAGGGAATAATTATTATTGCGCGAAATGGAATGCGAAATAAAATAATTAGTATCCGATAACGAAACGTAAAGAAAGTCGAAGTGGTCATGTAAACACGTCGCCCGCACGAACTTTCCCACGCCCGCCATATTGGATTTTCCAAACCACCCTATACGATAGAGGTAGATGGAAATTATTAAAGTTACAACACGAGCTTACCCACGGTAGGCTTGAGGAGGTAACAAGCTGGTTACTACATGGGTCCACTAAAGGATACAAGAGTCGCGAAAATGTGGTTAAACATAATTAAAACAAGTATTTGTCACAAAGGTGACAAGATCCCCCGCCGCAAATTGATGTTAACAACAAGAAGCGGGACTGACGTACGGACGGACGTACAGAGCTGAATACTATGTTCCCCGTGAACACTCAAGGTTAATGGGTTCATGAGATATGGCCCTAACAACATTTTCAAAACTAAGCAAAGTCTCGCTGTGACCTTGAAACTGAGGTCAAGGTCACCAAAAACTTTTCAAGTCTGCGTATTTCTCAGATGAAGACTGGTACCAAGTTTGAAGATTCTAGGTTGAGCGGTTCATTAGATATCACACTAACAACATTTTCAAAACTGGTCAGTCTCGCTGTGACCTTGAAAATGAGGTCAAGGTCACCAAAAACTTTTCAAGTCTGCGTATTCCTCAGATGAAGACTGGTACCAAGTTTGAAGATTCTAGGTTGAGCGGTTCATTAGATATCACGCTAACAGCATTTTCAAAACTGGTCAAAGTCTCGCTGTGACCTTGAAAATGAGGTCAAGGTCCCCAAACATTTTACAAGTCTGCGTATTCCTCAGATGAAGACTGGTACCAGGTTTGAAGATTCTAGGTTGAGCGGTTCATTAGATATCACGCTAACAACATTTTCAAAACTGGTCAAAGTCTCGCTGTGACCTTGAAAATGAGGTCAAGGTCACCAAAAGCTTTTCAGGTCTGCGTATTCCCAAGATGAAGACTGGTACCAAGTTTGAAGATTCTAGGTTGAGCGGTTCATTAGATATCACGCTAACAACATTTTCAAAACTGGTCAAAGTCTCGCTGTGACCTTGAAAATGAGGTCAAGGTCACCAAAAGCTTTTCAGGTCTGCGTATTCCTCAGATGAAGACTGGTACCAAGTTTGAAGATTCTAGGTTGAGCGGTTCATTAGATATCACGCTAACAACATTTACAAAACTGGTCAAAGTCTCGCTTTGACCTTGAAAATGAGGTCAAGGTCACCAAAAGCTTTTCAGGTCTGCGTATTCCTCAGATGAAGACTGGTACCAAGTTTGAAGATTCTAGGTTGAGCGGTTCATTAGATATCGCGCTAACAAGAAGCGGGACGGACGGACGGACGGACGTACGGACGTACGGAGCTGAATACTATATCCCCCGCTTCGCGCTAAACGCGCGGCGGGCGATAATTAAAAGAAGGGGGATGCGACTCCAAACAGATAGGCAACTAAGCGGGTGACGACTTCAAGGTTTTAATTGTTACGTTTCGCCACCCCTGAGGGCAGCTTCATCAGGGCTGGTGGCAGGGATTTTTAGAACAGAATAAGAAAACAAAGCAGATCTTACCACACTATAAAGCAACATATCTGTTTACCCTTTGTCAGGGAAAAAATACTGACAAGTGAGCCACAGTTATCTTTTTCTTCAAATGTATGTGCAAGTTCATGATACAGCACAAACAAATTTGTTTAACTTTCACTAGTTCTTGGACAGATGGTTTATTTGGTCTTAAATGACATTGATAGTTCAAAGAAGATGCCAAAGAAATGTCATTTTTATTAATTTGCTTAACAAGTCATCTTGTATCTATAACTCTGTAATATCTGACCCAACCGTACAGGTAATATTCTTTAAGAAGAAAACTTAATTTCAAATATAACAACGCTTTAGAACAAACCTATAACAACGCTTTAGAACAAACCTATTTCCAATATTAAATACTGAAAACAACCTTTATCATTACAGTGTGACGATATATTATAGTATTGAGAGTGTTGATACTTTATCTGACAATATATGAAGGCAATGACATTTATGCTTAACTTTTGGGATATGTATTGATGATGTTAAGCTTTTTTTATTTTGCCTACAAAATAACGTGTTTATCCAAAGTTTTTTTTATCAAAACCCCTGAAAAAAGGGTAACTAGCATCTTACGTATTGTTATAAGTTATCATGATACATATCGTAAAACGTCTGCTGTCACAACTTTAATTATCATTAATAATATCATACCTTTGATCTCATTGTGTATGAGGTAGCTGACCCCACAGTACTGACAGACAGTTTCATCGCGTGCCATCTCCTGTATGGGGGCGGGGAGGGGATGCTGGGGGTGTAGAGAGGGGACCCATTCTGGGACTGCTGAGACATCGCTCCTTCCTCAATCAGATTTTATGGATGAATCTCCACATCTTCTGCAATCCAATTTGATGCATGAAACTTTACATTTTCCACAATCAGATTGAATGGGAGGAAAGTTTTCAATTCTTGCAAACGTATTAAATGGAAGAACCGTATTGTGTCTATCATTTCTTGAGGCAATTAGATGATGTTTTTTCAAGGGATTCAAGACCGCAGTGACTTCAAGCCATCTTGATTTCAGAGGGAATGAAATGAAAAAAAGAGCTATACTTTTACTTATTTTAAATTATATTCTAAAATAGACTGTATGTATTGACAGAATATATACACAGAATGATTAATAAGACTAATCAACAATATCTTGTAATGCCTCTTGTTATGACATATTGACAGACCACAAGCAGCTGCATCAAGTTATTAGTGATATACTACTCATACAAAAGACTCAATCAAAATAAATTTAGATCAACAGATTTTATATTTTGTCATACTGTTGAACTAAGATTGACCAGTGTGAGAGGTTGTCCCGGTGACCAGTATCGTGTGCAAATCAGGACTTCGCAATTTGATCAATCAAATTCGACGACACAAAAAGTTCCAAATCGCACATACAACGCATGAATGGAAGAAACATATGATAGCTTATGGCCTGTTTTCATTAACAGTGTGCATTGTGAAAAGGAAATCTCGTTTTTGAAACTGATAGAAAAATATCATTAGGTTCATTTTATTTTGGTTGTATAAACTACTTTAAGTTTAATGATTGACAAAAATAACTATTGTTTTCATTATTGGGATTGAAATGAAAGAAATTAGTACAAACGAATTTAAAAAAACAAGAGTTACCTCTCCTTGCATGTGTTTTTTCAAAAATATTGACATGTATCATGCTCGAACTTTGTGATTATTATTTGGCAATATTCGCTACAATAGTATCTAAGCGATGTGCAATCATCATTTGTCATTGACAACTAGCAAATCTGCTAAATCATTTTAAAATGAGAAATATAGAGCCAGTGGCTCTGTAGCTCATCAGGCTTCATATAGATTTTGCTTTAGGGTGTGGCAAATGTGGTTCCTCCCTTACTTTGGACCACAGGGTCACCAAATGTACAATTTGGATTTCTCCTTATCTAACTTAGGAGTTTGCACACAACGTTTCAGCTTTCTAGGCCTAATGCTTCTTGAGAACAAGGGTCATCAGAAGATGATATATCCCACCGGTTCCACATAATAATAATAATAATAATGGGCATTTATAAAGCGCTATATCCATACACAAGGTGCATGCTCAAAGCGCATTGAAAATAAGAAAATTTAAGGTGATGAGATGAAATGCTATGAAATAAAGCCTTAAAGTAATACTGGTAGCATTGATTAAGGATATTTAAATTTAGAGTCTATGGGTAGAATCTATGAATAATAGCTAGAAAATAGATGAGTTTTGAGCTGTGATTTAAAAACAGTCGGTGAGGATGACATTTTGATGACATAAGGAACTTGGTTCCAAAGTCTTGGAGCAGTACAGCTGAAAGATTTAAGATAAGATAAGATAAGATAATGTCTTTATTGTCCCAAGGGAAATTTGTTTTACATCATATATACAGTTCTCCAGTTACAAACAAAGCAAACTAAATGTACATGATAATATTATTATGCATAAGATTTGTCTATATAAACATGAACACATCCGATTTAGTCACACTCACATTCACTTGACTAAAACATATATATAACATTAATCAATAAACTGCTCATTGTAGGAACGAACACTGTTTGGAATAAAAGAGTAGCGAAACCTGTTTGTTCTCCCAGTCGGCATGCGCAGTCTGCGTCCTGAAGGTAGCCAAGAATATTCCGAAAAAAGAATATGTGATTGGTCACTTAAAATTTTATTTGTTTTCTTGGAAATTTGCTGTTCATAAAAATCGCCGATACTTTCAATTGGAAGTCCAATAATTTTTGAAGCTGTTTTAACAATTTTTGAAAGTTTTTTTTTTTCTGAACAGACAGATTTCCGTACCAGCTCAAGAAATTAAAGGTCAAGATACTTTTAATAAATGTTCTGTAAAATAACCTCAATATAGTTTGATCTATTTTAAAATGTCTCAATCTCCACAAAAAATGCAAGCGTTGCTGTCCTTTCTTATAAATTTTTTCAGTATTTTCGTTCCAAGAAAGTTTTGAATCCAAGACAGTACCCAAATATTTGTATTCTGTTACTCTTTCTATTTCACCATCATCTATAGTCACAGCATTTAATGTAGACTTCTTTTTCCTAAAATCTATGACCATTTCTTTGGTTTTCTGCACATTCAAAAACAAAAAGTTTGATTTACACCAATCTACAAATTTTGAAATTTCAGTTCTGTAACACAGTTCAGATTCTCTAATCAGGCCCACCAATGCTGCATCATCGGCAAATTTGATTGTCATACAAGTTTTTGCATTGGATACGCAATCATTGGTATACAATATAAACAATATCGGTGAAATAACGCAACCTTGTGGAGCGCCAGTGGATGTACTTACAGTTGAAGACTGCACTTGGTTAACCCTAACAAATTGTTGTCTATTAACTAGAAATGAGTTGATCCATCTAATGATACTAGAATTTACATTCATTTTACAAAGTTTGTCAGTAAGTAGATGAGGCTGAATAGTATTGAAAGCAGATGAAAAATCAACAAACATAATTCTTACATATGTACCATAGCTTTCTAAATGCTGATAGATATTGTGTAGCAGAGTTATTGTTGCATCTTCTACACCACGCCTTGCCCTGTATGCAAATTGTAAAGGATCAATAATATGGCTGACTTCACAAAGCAATAAGTTCTTTATGATGCGTTCCAAACATTTCATTGCAACAGAGGTAAGAGCCACTGGTCTAAAATCGTTATTAACGGTTTGATTTTTCCTTTTGGGCACTGGGATAATTTTAGAGGTTTTCCAAAGAGTGGGAACGTCATGAGAATTTATCGAAATTTGAAATAGCTTTTGGAAGATAACAGCCAGCTGCATTCTACACTCCTTAAGAACAATTCCAAACAAGTTATCAGGCCCACAAGATTTGTGCGGGTTAATCTGAGCAAATGAACTAACTACATCTTCTGTCGTAATTGTTACCATTTCGCCAAGTGGAAGCGATTCCATTACACTTTCCCTTTCATCCGAAAAAATTTCCAGTGTCAAATCTGGAGTAGAAAGAGTTTAATTCATTTGCAAAGGATAGATCATCCATGGATTGTAACTGCTGTGGCCTACTGTGTGAGCCAATAATAGTTTTAATACCACTCCATGCGTTACGTAAATTGTTAACCGAGAATTGTCTTTCAATTTTCGTTTTATATTCATCTTTACATTTCCTTGTTAAACATACAATATCTTTCTGAATTTGTTTTACTTTTACTTTGTCGCCTGCACAAAAAACCCTTTTCTTTTTATTTAAAACTGATTTGAACTCTTTGGTTACCCACGGCTTGTTATTAGGAAATATTTTAATGCATCTAACAGGTACAATGCTTTCTACGCAGAAATTAATGTAATCAGTGACAATGTTTGTGAATTCATTCAAATCCTTACAAGCATGATCAAACAAATCCCAGTCTGTGCATTCAAAACAACCTTTCAATTTCTCTAAACAATCATTTGTCCATGACTTGACATATTTTACAACTGGTTTCTCTGATTTTAGTTTTTGACGATAAGAAGGTACCAAATAAACAGTATTGTGATCAGTCCATATTTAAGTCCATAACTGGTGTTTTTATACTTTGGCATCTGGAGAAGCTTCAAATTCTGGTATCGAAGATCTTTTGCAGGGGTATAGTCCTCCAAGGAATTTAAAAGATATGCTGGAGCCATATTATGTTGAAATTTGTAAGTAATACATAGAACTTTAAATTTGATTCTCGCTTCGATGGGAAGCCAATGTAGACACTTAAGCACAGGTGTTATGTGACATGCTTTTGGTGTTCTGGTCACAATTCTTGCCGCTACGTTCTGAACTTTCTGGAGCTTGTACAACTGACGTTTACTGATTCCAATCAGTAAGCTATTACTATAGTCAAGTCGTGAATGAACAAGCATTTGCACAAGTACTTTGGCGGCATCTCTGGTTATAAGATGACGTATTTGACTGATGCAACGGAGATGATAATAGCAAGTTTTACAGAGTTTATCTATGTGTGAGTCCATTGAAAGTTGAGAATCAATGATGACTCCAAGATTTCTTGCATGGTCAGTAAAAGGGATTGTAGCAGTTCCGATTTCAACAGAGGTAGCTTCAATATCACGCAAATTACGTTTAGTTCCTACTAACAGTGCCTCTGTTTTCTCATCATTTAACTTCAGCATATTTGATGACATCCATGACTTGATATCAGTTGTGCAATCAGTAGTACGTTGCAGAGCCTCCTGTACATTTTCTGGCTTGAAACTGTCAATCAGTTGCGTATCATCAGCATAAGACTGATGATCCATTTTATTATCCTCTATCACTCTAGCAAGACTATTAGTATAGAGTACAAACAGCACTGGACCCAGCACAGATCCTTGAGGTACTCCACACGCAAGTGAAAAGCGTTTAGACTCTGCTTGATGTATAACCACGGTTTGTGATCTGTTTTTTAGATACGATTCAATCCAGGAGAGCGCAACATTTGTTACACCCATCGTAAGATGTAAACCTTTGAAAGATAATTGTAAATTTTTCCATATAATATAAGCTAATATATATAAAACGAAACCTTTCATGAACAGAGTCCAAATAAGAGCCGTTTCCATGGAAATAATAAAAAACTAGGGTTGCCCAGGCAACTCTGACGGTCTTCAGACCGCTGTTTTATTCGTAAGGTTCTTTTAAGTGTATCATAATGCTGGACTGTCACTAAATATCGTCATTTTCCCCATGTTAAAATTGTCCAAATCCGAAATTTCAATATTTGAAGCCCTGTAAAAACCGGAAATGACTGTTCGCGATCGATGTTATTCTTGATTCTTGTAGACCTTATTCATGTCTAGCTCTCATGCAAAAATGATGAAATTCCACGGCTAGGTTTTTGAGCTATGAGCCCTTGAAGTTTACGATTTTTCGTTTTTGGTCAACTTTGAGAGGTCACAGTTTGAAAAGTATTAAAGCTAGGACTTTGAAAATTATCTAAATTTGAAGAACTATGCTTCAGCTACATATTGTGCAAAGTTCAGCTCTCTGGTTCAAGTATCTTCAGAGAAGAAGAGTTTCAAAGGTGGTAGGTCTCGTTATACAGTTTTTTCCCCCATAGACTCCAATGTTAAATTGCCACCCGTCATTGGCATGTCAGTCCCATACGACTGAATAAGACCACTATCAACCAATACCGGCAGTAAGATGAGCAAATTTCTGATAAAAGAATCAATGAAAAAGTATACCTTCCCCTTGCAGGTAATGAGCTACAGCCAATTAAATATACATCTACAGAAAACCATGCAAGGAAATCCATGTGATTTTGGACCCGGAAGCGACCGAACAGCTTCCCTTGAGTGGGTCACTTGACCTTCCGCAATTGGCGTAGAAATATATGAGTGTTGCAGGCTGACAGTCAAGTATATAGGCTATTTCTAAAAGAAAGACTTACTCTAATACCTCAAATAACTTTTCTTTTAGGGGTAAAACACTGTCAGACCTCTATTTGCTATCTGAACTGGGAACTCTTTGGCCCCCGTTCACAATGAAAAAACTGTATAACGAGACCTTAAGGAAAAACCAACTTTCACGATAACTTACTTTTTATTATTTTTCTTGACCGTGAATGTTTTTTGAACAAAATGATATATACGAAAGGGTGTTAATGTGAAAAAAAGTGACCAATTGGGGCAAACCGGCGTGATCAGTCCAAAGCCGTTATGTACAGTTCACATCTTTAACTTTCAGCCTTCCAAGCCCAAAAGCAAACAATCACTTTATCTAAATAAAGCAAGTTACATGTATTTATTTGAATGTTTCTCATTGATTTGGACCTGAAGAAGTAGTAAAATGTAAAAAAAAGGCAAGGAGTCTGTAATTTTTTAATACAAGCATGGCTTGAAAAGTACCTAAAATATCCAATCTACAGCCAATTCAGGTGGGCAGAGGCCAAAAAGTTGAATTTGGGAAATATTTTGAAGAAATATGTATGTCAATTTACTTGAAATTGATAGCAACATCATCAAAATATATGAATAAGCCCTTCCAAATGCACTTTTACTAGAAAAAAATCTGATATTTGCCAAAAACTCAGCATTTAAGGGTCATTTTTAGCCTTTTCAAGCCGAGTAAATTACATCGGCCAGTTTCCATGGCAACAAATCAAGACTAAGTCATCCCAAAGTCTATCATTTCATTTGTATTGAACATTAGTATTGAAAACCCAATTCATGGTAGCAAAAGGGTGTGTAAATATTTAAAAAAGACAGAAAATGTCATTTTTCGTCATCTCTCTTAAGGTCTCGTTATACAGTTTTTTCCCCCATAGACTCCAATGTTAAATTGCCACCCGTCATTGGCATGTCAGTCCCATACGACTGAATAAGACCACTATCAACCAATACCGGCAGTAAGATGAGCAAATTTCTGATAAAAAAATCAATGAAAAAGTATACCTTCCCCTTGCAGGTAATGAGCTACAGCCAATTAAATATACATCTACAGAAAACCATGCAAGGAAATCCATGTGATTTTGGACCCGGAAGCGACCGAACAGCTTCCCTTGAGTGGGTCACTTGACCTTCCGCAATTGGCGTAGAAATATATGAGTGTTGCAGGCTGACAGTCAAGTATATAGGCTATTTCTAAAAGAAAGACTTACTCTAATACCTCAAATAACTTTTCTTTTAGGGGTAAAACACTGTCAGACCTCTATTTGCTATCTGAACTGGGAACTCTTTGGCCCCCGTTCACAATGAAAAAACTGTATAACGAGACCTTAAGGAAAAACCAACTTTCACGATAACTTACTTTTTATTATTTTTCTTGACCGTGAATGTTTTTTGAACAAAATGATATATACGAAAGGGTGTTAATATGAAAAAAAGTGACCAATTGGGGCAAACCGGCGTGATCAGTCCAAAGCCGTTATGTACAGTTCACATCTTTAACTTTCAGCCTTCCAAGCCCAAAAGCAAACAATCACTTTATCTAAATAAAGCAAGTTACATGTATTTATTTGAATGTTTCTCATTGATTTGGACCTGAAGAAGTAGTAAAATGTAAAAAAAAGCAAGGAGTCTGTAATTTTTTAATACAAGCATGGCTTGAAAAGTACCTAAAATATCCAATCTACAGCCAATTCAGGTGGGCAGAGGCCAAAAAGTTGAATTTGGGAAATATTTTGAAGAAATATGTATGTCAATTTACTTGAAATTGATAGCAACATCATCAAAATATATGAATAAGCCCTTCCAAATGCACTTTTACTAGAAAAAAATCTGATATTTGCCAAAAACTCAGCATTTAAGGGTCATTTTTAGCCTTTTCAAGCCGAGTAAATTGCATCGGCCAGTTTCCATGGCAACAAATCAAGACTAAGTCATCCCAAAGTCTATCATTTCATTTGTATTGAACATTAGTATTGAAAACCCAATTCATGGTAGCAAAAGGGTGTGTAAATATTTAAAAAAGACAGAAAATGTCATTTTTCGTCATCTCTCTTAAGGTCTCGTTATACAGTTTTTTCCCCCATAGACTCCAATGTTAAATTGCCACCCGTCATTGGCATGTCAGTCCCATACGACTGAATAAGACCACTATCAACCAATACCGGCAGTAAGATGAGCAAATTTCTGACAAAAAAATCAATGAAAAAGTATACCTTCCCCTTGCAGGTAATGAGCTACAGCCAATTAAATATACATCTACAGAAAACCATGCAAGGAAATCCATGTGATTTTGGACCCGGAAGCGACCGAACAGCTTCCCTTGAGTGGGTCACTTGACCTTCCGCAATTGGCGTAGAAATATATGAGTGTTGCAGGCTGACAGTCAAGTATATAGGCTATTTCTAAAAGAAAGACTTACTCTAATACCTCAAATAACTTTTCTTTTAGGGGTAAAACACTGTCAGACCTCTATTTGCTATCTGAACTGGGAACTCTTTGGCCCCCGTTCACAATGAAAAAACTGTATAACGAGACCTTAAGGAAAAACCAACTTTCACGATAACTTACTTTTTATTATTTTTCTTGACCGTGAATGTTTTTTGAACAAAATGATATATACGAAAGGGTGTTAATATGAAAAAAAGTGACCAATTGGGGCAAACCGGCGTGATCAGTCCAAAGCCGTTATGTACAGTTCACATCTTTAACTTTCAGCCTTCCAAGCCCAAAAGCAAACAATCACTTTATCTAAATAAAGCAAGTTACATGTATTTATTTGAATGTTTCTCATTGATTTGGACCTGAAGAAGTAGTAAAATGTAAAAAAAAAGCAAGGAGTCTGTAATTTTTTAATACAAGCATGGCTTGAAAAGTACCTAAAATATCCAATCTACAGCCAATTCAGGTGGGCAGAGGCCAAAAAGTTGAATTTGGGAAATATTTTGAAGAAATATGTATGTCAATTTACTTGAAATTGATAGCAACATCATCAAAATATATGAATAAGCCCTTCCAAATGCACTTTTACTAGAAAAAAATCTGATATTTGCCAAAAACTCAGCATTTAAGGGTCATTTTTAGCCTTTTCAAGCCGAATAAATTGCATCGGCCAGTTTCCATGGCAACAAATCAAGACTAAGTCATCCCAAAGTCTATCATTTCATTTGTATTGAACATTAGTATTGAAAACCCAATTCATGGTAGCAAAAGGGTGTGTAAATATTTAAAAAAGACAGAAAATGTCATTTTTCGTCATCTCTCTTAAGGTCTCGTTATACAGTTTTTTCCCCCATAGACTCCAATGTTAAATTGCCACCCGTCATTGGCATGTCAGTCCCATACGACTGAATAAGACCACTATCAACCAATACCGGCAGTAAGATGAGCAAATTTCTGATAAAAAAATCAATGAAAAAGTATACCTTCCCCTTGCAGGTAATGAGCTACAGCCAATTAAATATACATCTACAGAAAACCATGCAAGGAAATCCATGTGATTTTGGACCCGGAAGCGACCGAACAGCTTCCCTTGAGTGGGTCACTTGACCTTCCGCAATTGGCGTAGAAATATATGAGTGTTGCAGGCTGACAGTCAAGTATATAGGCTATTTCTAAAAGAAAGACTTACTCTAATACCTCAAATAACTTTTCTTTTAGGGGTAAAACACTGTCAGACCTCTATTTGCTATCTGAACTGGGAACTCTTTGGCCCCCGTTCACAATGAAAAAACTGTATAACGAGACCTTAAGGAAAAACCAACTTTCACGATAACTTACTTTTTATTATTTTTCTTGACCGTGAATGTTTTTTGAACAAAATGATATATACGAAAGGGTGTTAATATGAAAAAAAGTGACCAATTGTGGCAAACCGGCGTGATCAGTCCAAAGCCGTTATGTACAGTTCACATCTTTAACTTTCAGCCTTCCAAGCCCAAAAGCAAACAATCACTTTATCTAAATAAAGCAAGTTACATGTATTTATTTGAATGTTTCTCATTGATTTGGACCTGAAGAAGTAGTAAAATGTAAAAAAAAAGCAAGGAGTCTGTAATTTTTTAATACAAGCATGGCTTGAAAAGTACCTAAAATATCCAATCTACAGCCAATTCAGGTGGGCAGAGGCCAAAAAGTTGAATTTGGGAAATATTTTGAAGAAATATGTATGTCAATTTACTTGAAATTGATAGCAACATCATCAAAATATATGAATAAGCCCTTCCAAATGCACTTTTACTAGAAAAAAATCTGATATTTGCCAAAAACTCAGCATTTAAGGGTCATTTTTAGCCTTTTCAAGCCGAGTAAATTGCATCGGCCAGTTTCCATGGCAACAAATCAAGACTAAGTCATCCCAAAGTCTATCATTTCATTTGTATTGAACATTAGTATTGAAAACCCAATTCATGGTAGCAAAAGGGTGTGTAAATATTTAAAAAAGACAGAAAATGTCATTTTTCGTCATCTCTCTTAAGGTCTCGTTATACAGTTTTTTCCCCCATAGACTCCAATGTTAAATTGCCACCCGTCATTGGCATGTCAGTCCCATACGACTGAATAAGACCACTATCAACCAATACCGGCAGTAAGATGAGCAAATTTCTGATAAAAAAATCAATGAAAAAGTATACCTTCCCCTTGCAGGTAATGAGCTACAGCCAATTAAATATACATCTACAGAAAACCATGCAAGGAAATCCATGTGATTTTGGACCCGGAAGCGACCGAACAGCTTCCCTTGAGTGGGTCACTTGACCTTCCGCAATTGGCGTAGAAATATATGAGTGTTGCAGGCTGACAGTCAAGTATATAGGCTATTTCTAAAAGAAAGACTTACTCTAATACCTCAAATAACTTTTCTTTTAGGGGTAAAACACTGTCAGACCTCTATTTGCTATCTGAACTGGGAACTCTTTGGCCCCCGTTCACAATGAAAAAACTGTATAACGAGACCTTAAGGAAAAACCAACTTTCACGATAACTTACTTTTTATTATTTTTCTTGACCGTGAATGTTTTTTGAACAAAATGATATAAACGAAAGGGTGTTAATATGGAAAAAAGTGACCAATTGGGGCAAACCGGCGTGATCAGTCCAAAGCCGTTATGTACAGTTCACATCTTTAACTTTCAGCCTTCCAAGCCCAAAAGCAAACAATCACTTTATCTAAATAAAGCAAGTTACATGTATTTATTTGAATGTTTCTCATTGATTTGGACCTGAAGAAGTAGTAAAATGTAAAAAAAAAGCAAGGAGTCTGTAATTTTTTAATACAAGCATGGCTTGAAAAGTACCTAAAATATCCAATCTACAGCCAATTCAGGTGGGCAGAGGCCAAAAAGTTGAATTTGGGAAATATTTTGAAGAAATATGTATGTCAATTTACTTGAAATTGATAGCAACATCATCAAAATATATGAATAAGCCCTTCCAAATGCACTTTTACTAGAAAAAAATCTGATATTTGCCAAAAACTCAGCATTTAAGGGTCATTTTTAGCCTTTTCAAGCCGAGTAAATTGCATCGGCCAGTTTCCATGGCAACAAATCAAGACTAAGTCATCCCAAAGTCTATCATTTCATTTGTATTGAACATTAGTATTGAAAACCCAATTCATGGTAGCAAAAGGGTGTGTAAATATTTAAAAAAGACAGAAAATGTCATTTTTCGTCATCTCTCTTAAGGTCTCGTTATACAGTTTTTTCCCCCATAGACTCCAATGTTAAATTGCCACCCGTCATTGGCATGTCAGTCCCATACGACTGAATAAGACCACTATCAACCAATACCGGCAGTAAGATGAGCAAATTTCTGATAAAAAAATCAATGAAAAAGTATACCTTCCCCTTGCAGGTAATGAGCTACAGCCAATTAAATATACATCTACAGAAAACCATGCAAGGAAATCCATGTGATTTTGGACCCGGAAGCGACCGAACAGCTTCCCTTGAGTGGGTCACTTGACCTTCCGCAATTGGCGTAGAAATATATGAGTGTTGCAGGCTGACAGTCAAGTATATAGGCTATTTCTAAAAGAAAGACTTACTCTAATACCTCAAATAACTTTTCTTTTAGGGGTAAAACACTGTCAGACCTCTATTTGCTATCTGAACTGGGAACTCTTTGGCCCCCGTTCACAATGAAAAAACTGTATAACGAGACCTAGGGGTCAGAAATGGTAAAAAATGCACTAAAAGCAAGATGGCGGCCAAGTCACGTGACCTAAATATTTTTTTTGATGGACTTTTTTCTTCAGCACGTCAAAGCGCATCTTCATGTGAAATTTCAAGTCTCTAAGTGGAATCTACATGTCTCTGGAAGTCCATTTCCGCTCAAAATGTGCAAGGTCGTACAGTAAATTCAAAATGGCGCCTAAACCACGTGACCTACGAAGTCGTCATGATTGCCTTTTTTCTTCCTCTGGTCAATGCGCATCTTCATGTGAAATTTCAAGTCTCTATGTTTATTTTGAAAATTTTGCCCATGTTAAAATTTTCCGAATCCGAAATTTCAATTTTTGAAGCCCTGTAAAAACCGGAAATGACTGTTCGCGATCGATTTTATTTTTGATTCTTGTAGACCTTATTCATGTCTAGCTCTCATGCAAAAATGATGAAATTCCACGGCTAGGTTTTTGAGCTATGAGCCCTTGAAGTTTGCGATTTTTCGTTTTCGGTCAACTTTGAGAGGTCACAGTGACCTAATTAAAAATGCTAGGAGTCTGAAAGTAGGAATTTTTAAAGAACAATGCTTAAGCTACAAACTGTGCAAATGTCAGCTCTCTAGTGCAAGTATCTTCAGAGGAGAAGATTCTCAAAGGTGGTAGGGGTCCGAAATGGTCAAAAATGCACTAAAAACAAGATGGCGACCAAGTCACGTGACTTAGAGATTTTTCATGATTGACTTTTTTCTTCCTCAGGTCAATGCGCATCTTCGAGTGAAATTTCAAGTCTGTAAGTGCATTTTGAAAAAATTTCCCATGTTAAAATTTAAAATTTGTAATGGCTGTAGACCGGAAACGGAAGTAGATATCCGGAAAAGGATTTCCATTGTATAGGGTTCAGCGCAGATGCTATCAGTGCTGTAAGTTTCATGCAAGTAGCTTCAGTCGTTAATGCGCTAGAGCTTCCACAAAATTGTGTAAATAATAATAATAAACAGGATAATAACAATAGGTCTTTGACTTTCGTCTGAAGACCTAATAAAATTTTCAGAAATGTGAAAATATCAAAAGGCACCACTTCAGTAGGTGGGCAATACACATGTAAAGTTTAAGAAAGATATGTGAACCGGTTTTTGAGTTCTGCTCCGGAAACGAAACCTTTCATGAACAGAGTCCAAATAAGAGCCGTTTCCATGGAAATAATAAAAAATGAAATTTTCAGAAATGTGAAAATATCAAAAGGCACCAATTCAGTAGGTGGGCAATACACATGTAAAGTTTAAGAAAGATATGTGAACCGGTTTTTGAGTTCTGCTCCGGAAACGAGACCTTTCATGAACAGAGTCCAAATAAGAGCCGTTTCCATGGAAATAATAAAAAATGAAATTTTCAGAAATGTGAAAATATCAAAAGGCACCACTTCAGTAGGTGGGCAATACACATGTAAAGTTTAAGAAAGATATGTGGACCGGTTTTATATATATGAAACCTTTCATGAACAGAGTCCAAATAAGAGCCGTTTCCATGGAAATAATAAAAAATAAAATTTTCAGAAATTTGAAAATATCAAAAGGCACCACTTCAGTAGGTGGGCAATACACATGTCAAGTTTCAGAAAGATATGTGGACTGGTTTTTGAGTTCTGCTCCGGAAACGAAACCTTTCATGAACAGAGTCCAAATAAGAGCCGTTTCCATGGAAATAATTAAAAATGAAATTTTCAGAAATGTGAAAATATCAAAAGGCACCACTTCAGTAGGTAGGTAATACACATGTAAAGTTTAAGAAAGATATGTGGACCGGTTTTATATATATGAAACCTTTCATGAACAGAGTCCAAATAAGAGCCGTTTCCATGGAAATAATAAAAAATAAAATTTTCAGAAATTTGAAAATATCAAAAGGCACCACTTCAGTAGGTGGGCAATACACATGTCAAGTTTCAGAAAGATATGTGGACTGGTTTTTGAGTTCTGCTCCGGAAACGAAATGATTACGGACGGACGGACAGACGGACAGGGCGATGACTATATCCCACGGTATTACATACCGGTGGGATAAAAAGATGAAAATAAGTTTTTAGGGCGTGGCCCATGTGGCCCTTATTAGGGCTTACAGGGCCACCAAAGCCAGGATTTTTATTCCTTACTAGTCAAGGAGTCTGAACACAAAGTGTCAGCTTTCTAGGCCTTAAGCTTTTGGAGAAGAAGATGAAAATAAGTTTTTAGGGCGTGGCCCATGTGGCCCTTATTAGGGCTTACAGGGCCACCAAAGCCAGAATTTTTATCCTTACTAGTCAAGGAGTCTGAACACAAAGTTTCAGCTTTCTAGGCCTTATGGTTGCTGGGTGCCGTTTCACTAAACGTTCGTAACTAAGAACGTTCGTAAGCAGTTACGACAGATATAACGAATTTGTCATAGATAGATAAGAGGGTTTCACTAAACATTCGTAAACCGATCGTAAATCAAACCTTATTACGATAAAATCGTATCTCAAAGTGAAGCTCTTTCAGAGGTGAAGGTAAAAAGGTATACAGATTATAAAGAATTTTGCGGCAGGTGCGCGAACACGTAAGAACTACTGGCTTGTATTTTATCTTAAAATTTAATTCATATATTTTTTTTAACTTCTTTATTTCGATTTGAAAATTAAAAACAAGATTTACATTGCCTGTGTATTTTATCTCAATGAATTGTGTTTACAAATATGTAACACAAAGTTCCAATTCTAACATTTTTTGAGTTAAGGGTCAAGGACAAATTCCAGGGAATCCCTCTTCATGACGTCATGTGATCATGGGGTTCCCGTTTGGTGTTCAAAGTGACTGTTCAATGCAGCAAACGAGGAAAATCTCATAGTCTTTCTTATTACTTTTTTTTTTTGGCTGGCAAAATAAAGCTGTTTTTACAGTGACTTGCAGTAAAGTTGATATCATTCCCAGTCAATATAAGTTATAACATTGCTTAGCGGGTTACATAGGTATTTAGTATTCCCTTGACAGGTTTTATGCAACGAGCGGAACGCGAGTTGCATAAAACCTTTCAAGGGAATAATAATTACCTATGTAACCCGCTAAGCAATGTTATAACGAATTTATCTTACCGAATGTTTAAACACAACGCATATTTAAAAAGGTTAAAAACTGCTTAGGCACATGACAAAGGTCAGGGTCACAAACCGGAAGTGTTGTTTTGAAAATTACATCATCAATCGTGTCAGTGCCTCGCTTAGTCAGAGACATTTCTTTTTATGAATACAGTTCCTGAAGCATAATTTCGATGTTAAACGACTTTCCTTGCAAGACACACAACGAAACAGTGAGTGAATACTGATTTTTTCAAATAAATGTGAACCGATTCTCATATGCAATGATCAAGAAAGCCGCGACACAATATTGACATGTTTTTCGACGAGAAACATTTTAAACATCAAATCTTAGATTAATAAGCTAATTATGGCAATATAATACATGCATGTTTTTTTGCATTTATACAGCTTGCAATTACTTTGACTTTAGTTTGCATAAAGCTACATATTATTTGAGCAAAGGTAACATCAATGTATTCAACGAAACATACTTTTCGAGGAGCTCAATCTGCACGCTTTTTTCATGGCGGGGTATAAATAAGTTCAATTTGCACGCTTTTTACGTGATTGGTTCATGGCAGGGTATAAATAATTTATCATCCCGCTCAAGAGGGTGATATCAGTAGTTATCCAGGGTCACGTGAACCAATCAGAGATCGAAATTCTTACATGAGGTAAGATAATCGTTTTTGTTGACCCAAGGAAATGACACTCAAAAGTATTTTGTACCATTACCGAATTGGATACCGATGGCGATGGATGTCAAAATACCAAGACACCGTTCCAAAACTTCTCATGTCAAGGATATAAAACGAATTTAAAGCAAATCATTCAGGGCAGATTCCATCTCACTAGTGTTACAAAAAATATAATGAACTAGTGTGTGTCATGTATCTGGAATCTGGATACCGGTGCCGACCAAAGGGAAACTTTTCAAACTAAGACAGGTTGCAGAAAAGTATTGTAAACAACTTGAGAAATTTAAATAAAGTTGATCTTGTATAATTATTTATTCGTATGGGCCCTCACCATGAACGAAAACCATTATGTTATGAAAATAAAAATTATATGTATATTTGAACACCACATAACTTAACTCCATGTAATAATGTAACTCCAAAAATTTGGAATTATCATAAATACTTAGCACAATTTCTATAAAATTTTATCATAAAATGCCACATGTGTGTTTAAAAAAATTAGTAACAACAATTTTTAAACCAATGCAGTTTTGTATTAAAAAATGAGCAAAACGTTTTCATGAACATTTTATAAAAAGGGTCTGATATTAAAACAATCGCCATTCAATTTCAAAATCCAAATCTTCATGTACAAATTAATATGATCAAAGCTTTGAATTTTATATCAAAAATATTTTCAATTAAAGAGAAGTTGAGAAACAATTAAATTTCCAAAACCCTTTTGTACCTCATAAGAAATATTGGAAATGAAAGGAAGTAAATTATTCTTGCAAGAATAGGGCTGTTTAAATGTTTTCAAAATGATGACACAAACTATATACTGTAATTGATTATGTGTGTATGATTTTAAATTCCTTTTTCTCAGTTTAAAATCTAAGAAAATTATGAGACATGGTTAGGTTTGTTTATTATAATTATAATGTCAGGAAATCCTAAATTATGATTGAGTTTAATTGTAAGTGAAATTATGATTTCAAACATGTGATATGGTATCGGTTTGGATTTAAAGAAATCTTACGGTACAAAAAGCTGAGAAAAGAAATCTTACGGTACAAAAAGCTGAGAAATATCACATCTAATATTTGTAAATCTAAAAGGTAACATAATTTGCTCTTAACAACTGTCATTAGTTTATAGTTGGTTATACAAGACTTCCTTATAAACCATGCACCTGTGTGCTCAATATTAACTGTATAAGTCAATTTGAAGAAATATGTTTGGATAGGTGTTGCTGTTTTTAGCAGTAGGGGAAGTATTCAGATGACATCTTAAGATTTAGGACAAAATATCATTAGCATAAAAAGTAAACCTGTGATTAATGTGTTTATGTTTTCAATAATTCAATCGACAATCATTTTGGTTAGAATTTAAGTACTCAAACATCAGCTAAATTCATTTCAAAAATACTTCTTTCAATAAGAGAAAACATATGACTGATATGATTTCTATATAAAGGCACAGTTCTATCAGGTTATTTCGCGTGGAAAAAGAGTTCTAGAGTACTTCCATGTTTATACTTGTATATGATTATTTCATGATAATTTCAAACATATTTTTCAAATATATAAGGGGGGTTAACATTTTAATTGTTCTTGATTTTACAATTTGACAAAGAATACAATGCATTATTGCATCCTTTAGAAATTCGTTTTCACACTAAAATACCCCGAAAGTACTGTCTCTTTAAGCGCAGTATCACACATGGTTCGTTAATTCAAGCCGATACTCTCAGGTTTCACCACAATTTGTAGCCACCAAAGTGTTGCCAGCTTTCTCCCTGCAATAACTCGAGCAGCTGTGATATCAGTGAAATACTCTTGAAAGTAGCATTGAACCAAAAAACACCCTTTTTATTTCTACAAAGTGGGGAATTCTTGAGATGAAAAGAATGGCAGATATACAGTGTGACTGATTTTTTCAATTTGACACAAATCAATGAGAATAAAAACTTATTCGACACAAGAAAAACCGTATGATTGGCATTTTAAAAATACAAAGTATAACACTATTTTTCATTTCCAAATGTCATGTAGATACATGGAGTGATTTTGAGACATTGACCCCTCAATCATCACTGTAACAATATTCACGCTACTAGTATTAGCGTATGACTTTGTGTGTAGCCGCCATGACTCGTCAGTAAACGCTGGAACTAAAACAACGATAGTTTGTTATTCCTGTGTGTTTGTTTACTAAGGTAAACACAAGACTCAAACATGGTGTCAGAAGTGCTGACAGTTGTGGTAATGTGTTTTTCCCACGTATTCCAGTGAGAACTACCACCTGTAAGTTTTGAACTGAACTTTTGAATGTTTCGTTCGTGTGACTTTGACTGTTGACAATATGGCTACCGGTTCAAACAACCGCGAATCTGCTGATCAACAGGATGTTGCCCCTCCTGTGTTTATGTCAAGAGGACCAATCAACCTGAAACCACCTGAGTATCTCGACTTTCACTCTTCCAATCTTTCTCATTGTTGGAAAAAGTGGCATGAGGAAACAGAACTGTATCTCGATCTCAGCACGGAGGGCAAGTCGGATGACATGAAGGTGAAGTATTTCAAATATCCTATCGGTCCACAAGGAAGGGAAGTGTATGAAACTATGACTTTCGCTGAGGGGGAATTAACTTTGACAAATGTTTTCAACTCTTTTGATCGATATTGTAATCCCAAAAAGTCTGAAACAGTAGAGAGGTACAAATTCTTCACTAGAAGTCAGGAAATCACTGTAAGTTATGATCAGTACATCACAGATTTGAAAATCTTAGCATCTACATGCAATTTTGGAACTTTAACAGATTCATTAGTGCGAGATCGCATTGTTTGTGGTGTTTATGACAAACAGCTAACGTCTCTTACGTGAAATAGGGCTTACATTGGATAAATGCATACAACTCTGTAGGGCAACTGAACTTTCCAAAGCAAATCTGAAAACAACAGATGATGCACAAACAGTTCATGCAATTCATTCTTCTCGTTGTGGGAAACCAAAGCAATCTAGTCAAAAACATGAATCATATCACTCACAAAGTGATAACAGACAAGTTGACATAATTTCTTGCATATTCTGAGGGTTAGAGCATGAGAGAAACCGAAACATGTGTCCAGCCTTTGGGAAAGTTTGCACACGTTGCAAAAGGAAAAATCACAGAGCATCCATGTGTCAAGCACCAAGTAAACCTCAAGATAAAGGTAAACCCCGCAAGCACCATAAGCTATATGCTGTTGAGGAGTCAGATGACAGTGAAGAAAACTATGTAGTTATTAACTCTCTCACTCTTGATGATACTGACAAGGTATGTTTCTCTGTTTAACAAGATGACATTTGTGCTAATCAATTGTTCACAACTCTCAGCATAGGTGATAAACCTATCAGTTTTCAGATTGATACGGGTGCATCTTGCAACATACTACCTCAAGCTCTTCTACCTGATTCAGCAAAGATTGACACAAGTAACCATACCCTACGCATGTACGACACGTCTCCACTTAAGACTGGAGGTAAATCTCTTGTCAAAGTTGTCAACCCCTCTGACAATATGAAATACAAAGTCAACGTCATCATTGTAGAAGATGCTAAAGCAACCCCAATTATTGACTGTAGAGCTTCTCATATGAATCTCATCTCTGTGTTTTGTGTTTTGAAACTTACATGTCAACCCTCTCCCTCTCTCACACTCAAGGCTATTAGAGAAGAATTTCAAGATGTGTTCTGTGGAACTGGTCTTCTAGACGGGACGTACCATATCAACCTTGACCGAAGTGTAAAACCAGTTGTTCATCCACCTCGCAAAGTTCCACTTGCCTTGAAGCCGAAACTCAAGGTTGAGTTAGATAGACTAGTTGAACTCGAAGTCATCACTTCCGTCAGTGAACCAACCCAGTGGGTCTCAAGTCTCGTCATCGTTGAAAAATCAGAACAAACTCAGGGTATGTATTGACCCAAAAGACTTGAACAGTGCCATTTTGAGAAGTCTTTATCCCTTGCCTACCATCGATGACATCATTCCAGATCTTGGAAAAGCAAAGGTGTTCAGTGTCATTGACGCTTAAAATGGGTTCTGGCACGTCGCCTTGGACGAGGAAAGCTCATTCCTCACAACCTTCAACAGTCCATTTGGTAGGTTCAGGTGGCTTCGTATGCCGTTTGGCATATCTTCCGCACCAGAAGAATTTCAACGGCGACAGGACCAGGTCATCGAGGGTCTCCGTGGAGTTCGTTGCGTCGCAGATGATATCCTCATTTATGGTGAAGGCGAAACTATGGATGAGGCAGTGGCGGACCATGACTCAAACTTCAGAGCACTTATGATGCGGTGCAGAGATCGCAATCTCAAGATAAATCCAGACAAGGTGATATTCAAGTCTCCTGAAGTTGCTTTTGTGGGTCATCTCCTCACGTCAGATGGACTCAAACCTGACCCTGCTTAAACAAAAGCTGTGTTGGACATGCCTAAACCTATTGATGTGGCCGGTGTTCAACGCTTTGTTAGATTTGTGAATTTTCTCAGCAAGTTTTTGCCCAACCTGAGTGATGTGTGTGAACCACTTGGAAAGCTGACTCAAAAATGTGGAATGGTGCTGGGAAGACATACATGACAAGGCAGTAGAAAGTGTGAAACACTTGGTAAGCAATCGCCCTGTACTGAAGTTCTTCGACAGCAGAAAACCAGTTACACTGCAGTGTGATACGTCAATGACTGGACTGGGCTCTGCACTCCTACAGAACGGCCAACCTGTTGCTTTTGCGAGTCGGGCCCTCACCGACCCTGAAACCAGATATGCCCAGATAGAAAAGCAACTCCTAGCAGTTGTGTTTGGGATGGAAAAGTTTCATCAATACACATATGGCCGACCTGTGTCTGTCCAGTCTGACCACAAGCCGCTTGAAGTCATTGTTCTCAAACCACTACACAAGGCTCCGAAATGACTGCAGCAAATGCTGTTATGACTTCAGCCCTATGAAATATGCCTCAAGTACAAACAAGGAAAAGAGATGCTTCTTGCTGATACACTAAGCAGAGCTCCGATTGCAGGTAGTTCACCAAAAGAAGAGATTGAATCCATCAACATGTTAAACTACGTTCCAGTGAGTCAACAGAGACTGGTAGAAATCAAGGAACTTAAAAATTACACTGGAGGATCCAGATCTTCAAACACTGTATGATGTCATTTGGCAAGGATGGCCAGATCACATCTCAAGTACTGTATTCTTTATGATCACATCAATATTATTTGCCTGGAGCACTACAAAAGTTAAACATAATCTCCTATGTTTTGGGGAAATATCAAATCTTTGGTCATGAAAATAGTGGCGCCTGGAAAATGTAGAATCCGAAGAAGTTTTAATTTCTGAAAGGCAGATCTACATATTCTGAGGTTTATGATTTACAGTTTTGGTGACCCCATGGCCCCTTAACAGGGCTTGGTGAACCTTTGCATCAAAAAGCTTAAATTATCAATTGCAGATTTGGTAACCTTCTTATTCAAAGTTTGACATATTTTTTAATGTTTGAGCAAATTTCATTTCTGATTTGATAACTGGCATCTGAAATCATATTGCCTATATATACTTAATTTTAGAATTCCTGACCGTGAGGCACCTACAAAGTGGGGAACACATTGCGAACACCCTAAAGCAAACTTAAATATGAAGCCTGATGAGCTACAGAGCCAATGGCTCTATTTTGAAAATTTATAAAACAACAATGTTAATAGTTTACAGAAATGTCCCATTTTTAATTTGGAACTTGATGACATGTGCATTTGCTTTCTTATAGGTCGTCAAAGCTCGATATAGCAATAATTGAGCCATTTCTTTCAATTTACATATGACTCAATTTCAATTGAACTTTAATAGAAATATGTCTCATACCTTTTTTTCTTAAGTGTCTAATTTGTTTAATTAGGCAAAATATCCATTATTTTCCTCCCCACTAAACTTCTACTTTCTGTGATCAACGTATCAACTTTTGTAGTACTATGTGCCTACTAATTGTGAGGGACTTGCTTTAATTGTTTGGACTAACAAGAAAGTCCCAGGACTCAGCAGATCACATTTGTAGATTTGTCACTTCATCCCATGCCAAAACCCAATATTTGTCTCAGCAAATATGTTAAAAGGAGGATAATAACCAACAAGACACATTTTGATTTCCTTGATGTGTCTTGTTGGTTATTATAAATATGTGCTGTAATTGTAATCAATTAATTTGTAAATTGTTAAAGTTTTCACTTTCTACTAAGAGCCCTTAATTACTTATCAATGGGAAAATAATCATATGAATTGTTAATACACTTTTTGGTTATTCTAAATCTGTGACCAGATGTCAAGGATCAATTGCTCAATATCAACTTCATTATAATGATCGATGTTTAGATAAAAAAGACCCAATTTCTTTAATTTCAGATATATATCGACATGAAAGACAAGGTCAGGATGATGTAATTGGGGAATTTGTTAACTGTTTCAGGAAATAAGTCACTAGGCTGTATTTTTTTCTGTAAAGTTTTCATATTTCATTTGAAAAAATTGTGTTCTTATAATATTACAGTACATTTTGTGACAGATTAGAATAGATCTCCATTTAGACGTTGGACAAATTGATATGCAAACTAAAAACTGATAGATTGAACTACTTAGAACTCTAAATCCGTTACCAGGCCTCCATTTTGGGTCATCATCAAGTTACTAAATCTACAAATTTATAAGGGGGGCAAAGAATTACCACAATACAAGATAGGAGTTCTGTAAAGCCCATTGAAACCAAAATGGAACGTTTGAAAGTAATTGAAACCATGGCTTTCAGGCATGATACCAGGGTAAAAATGACCTTGGTTAAATAAATTGGACCCAACTCGGTTGACAATGCTTGAACTTCAGAATCACTGAAGGATAAGATATTATCTAACCAGCAAAACACCAACCTTTGAGTCAAAGCCTTGAGCCTGTTACCTGGCTGTATAACAACCGTATGAGCCGCTCCAAACCAGGGATCGACACTCATGCTAGTCCGCAAGCCCAAGGCTAGTGTAAAATTGTAAGGGCTAGTAAAATTATTTACAATTAGGAAGGAACTTGTCGAAAGGACTAGTGATTTTCAGCTCAGGGCTAGTGAACATTTCCAGTGAGCGTCTATCCCTGCAAACTGCTGGTGACGTGGACTCATTGTCTCTTCCTTATTCCATGTTCACTCTCCATTCATTGCTTGACACAATTTTAGCTTGCCTGCAGACAAGTGTAAATATTTAGGTTTTGGACAGAGTGATTTCTTAGATATACATACAGATCTACATGTTCTCCTTTTTTCAAAGTCATATCTTGGGACACTTTGTTATCGTTTCCGGGAATTTTATGCAAACTTAAAGAAAAACATTTATCTTTCATCTCCAATAATCAACAAATAGAAAAAAGGTCTACATGATAAATCCAGAAAAGATAAATATGAATAGTATGAAGTAACGTGTTTTGAACTCGATTTACAAAATTACTTCATCGATTACATGTAGACATGTGTGTCACAGTGTCAGTGTCGCAAAAATTCAGAAACTGAGAAAATTGTCGGACACTGACTGGGACTGTCAAGACGAGCGATATGTTACCGCATACCGACTACGGCTGGCTGAGTATCATGGGAAATCTCACGATTCGATATGTATCACGATACAGACAGGCGATACAGAATGTATCACAATATATTGTTTAAAGTATAACTTTGTGCATATTTTGTGAAATATTCAAGAAGGTGGAAATTTTGTGTTATGAGATGTTTGAAAATCGAAGATTAAAAAGGTTTCTTTTCTTCAAAATCAGTTAGGGCAAACTGACCGAGGTTCGGACACCACCCGAAGTCGCCCGAACTTCGGACACTTTTGATTACAAGCTGACGCATTTATATGTGAAATATCTACATGTCATTTGTTTCAAAATGTTTCTTTGCAAACTGTCTTGATAAACATTTTATTATCGTACCTATTTCCCAACTTACTTTATCGGACAGGGACAATAAACCGGTTCATGGAGGAAATTGGCGAAATATTTGTTTTCATGCAAATGTTTGCACAAATTTCAGGAAATGTAGGAAGCGCCAAAAGATCATATGCTTTCTTTTTTTTTAAAGAGAAACTACTATATAATCAAACTCCGATAAATATTTGCCATTAAAAAATGAATTTAGTATATATCGGGATTTTGAAAATATATGAAAATTACCTTGGTTCGGACAGTTTTGACCATGGTTTGGACACTTATAAATTTTCTTTATAGAGAATTGAAAAACATATAAATTATCTAACAACTGCTAAGGAAATATAGAGAGACATTCAACCAACACATATTACAATATTATTTACTCCTAAATCATTTAGTTTAGCCTGTACAGTGTTTTAGCGTCAATGCATGCAAACGCCATTGTGACTTCCTCAGATTCTAGCGGTGCATTCAGGAGTTGCCGAGAAGTTTATCTTCGGAAAGGAAGCCGTGTATTATTATAATACACGGCTTCCTTTCCGAAGATAAACTTATTTATCAAAACATTGAATCATATTTGCAAATTATCGGTTTTTCATTGTAAATAAACGAGTTAATGTGTGTTGGGTGATAAAATCAACCTTTTTGAGGCATATATTAAAGCTGTGATGTATGCGAGAACATCAATTGAGTGGTACTGTCCGAGGTTAGGTCAAGACTGTCCGAACTGCGGGCGAGTTGATATACACAATCAAACCCGTTAATTTCAGTTAATCTACAAATATTTCTACAAAAATAAATCGTAATACAATACAAAATTTCATTCCTAATGGCATAATTGGCTTAAAATTATTTTCTTCCAATGATAATGTATAGAACGATCTTTGAAAGTATTTGGATCGGAACACCGTCCGAACCTCGGTCAGTTTGCCCTATTTATGAATCAGATTACTTCATGCTCATACTGTAGTTACAGTTACTGCACAGCACTAGCTGGTTTTATAGTGTTCACTTTGTGTTTTTTTTTCATTTTTAAGTAAGTGAAATCTATTTTTAGTGTATCACGATACAGGAAGCTCACGATACAATAATCACGATTTCCCAAGCTACGATTGTATTGTAGGTATCGATGAATCGTTATACAGCCCTAATATTATTATTACCGACGCAGTACCAATCGATCTAAAACTATATGCAAACAATACATATTTGAAACAAACATAAATCAATAGATCTACAAGAGGGCATGTCTACATCGTACTGTCTTTAAATAAAAAGGTCAAGTAAATAGATTGACTAACCAGCCATCTTCCGGTTCCAAGCTCGGCACAGCGCCTACAACCTTGATTCCACGAGCATTTCTACCTCTCTGGTGGAGAGTTCAAATTTGTTTCTCCTTTTACTTGACATCTTTATCTACGAATCAGGGGCGTAGCTGCCTTATAGGCAAAAAAAGGCAATTGCCTACACATAATTTTCTTGAGTAAAAGTTTTAATAATAATAATAATACATTCATTTATATAGCGCAGAACTTCACACAGGGTGCTCTTTGCGCTGACGGGCCAGGGCGATATATTAGAGATAGTATTCTTTAAACAAGTGGGTTTTCAGTTGAGACTTATAAAGGATGAAAGGCTGGCAGCAGTTTTTAGGTGGTCGGGTAAATTGTTCCATTTAGTTGATGCTGAGTAGGAGAAAGTTCTTTTGCCAAAGGTTGAGGATTTTACTTTAGGGACAACAAACAAGCATTTATCTTGAGATCTTAATGTTCGCTGTGGGCAGTAAACAGGTAGGAGTTCTGTCAGGTATGATGGAGCAGAGTTAGTGAAACATTTGTAGGCTAGAACAAGGAGTTTGTAGTCAATGCGGGCAGCAACTGGAAGCCAGTGAAGTTGTTGTAGAAGAGGGCTTGTGTGGTCAAATTTGGGACATTTGAAGATAATTCTTGTAGCTGAATTCTGAATTCGTTGCATTTTGGCGATTTGTTCTATGGAGATATTGGTCAGGAGGCTGTTGCAATAGTCAATGCGGGAGATGATTAATGAAAGCAGGAGTTTTATAGCTGATGATTCTGTCAGGTATGGGCGGATTTTTCCTATATTGCGGAGATAAAAGTTTGATGTTTGAAAGTTTTAGACAGAAATTTAAATAAAGTTTAGAAAGTAAAGAAAAATTACCATGTAAATAGCAAGCCTCTATACAGTGCGCCCATACTAAAAATCTAAGTAGGCAAATTTCGGACATATTCCGGCCTGTGGCCAGTTCAACCTTTGTTTCCCCCGTGGAAGTTAAACAATTAAAAGCAATCCTGTAGCGCACCTATAAACCCAGATTTGGCTGAACTGAGTGAAAAAGCTTAAGCCCCTGTCACAACCACAGGAACCCGATATTGTAAATAAAATGTAGGTAAAACGTGGGTAGGAAAGACCCGTCCCCTCTATAAATAGAGTAAAGGAATAAAGGCATCCATGTTGCCGATCTCGACTCGCTTCCGAGTTTAGTCAAAATTATCGCTTCAAATTGGTGACATCTCATACACATACACAATTACCCATCAGTTATACATTTCTCCGCACAACTTGGCTTATTTCCAACACATGTCACCCTTCAAATAACGTTTATATCTATTTAAATTCGCAAAACGACCGCAGAAACCTCTGGGGTGAACGTTACTCCGCACCAAATGCCTCTAGGGCTATCTGATTGGTCCGTTAGGCGAATTTATTTTAAGCATTGCATAACAAACAAAACGGCATGGTTTGGACAGTGCAATGTTTCGGGAATGATTTCGCTATCAATTTCTGATCAGAAGAGTGCTTTATCTTAAGTAGAAATTACACATTCTGTTGTTATCATTGGGCAGGCACCTGTTATACTGTCTTGTTTGTTTACGTAAAAATTGAAAGAAAGTATCAATGAATATGTCAAAACTCTTCTGGCTCAGTGATGTACGTTTCACTAAAGTTGAATTGCCAAACTTTCTGTCCAGTGATGAGAAGAAACATAAGAGTGATTTTCCACAGATATTTATCTAAATATTAATGTCATATATCTAGTTATTAATTTCTGATGTTTTATTCTGATATTTGTGCTTTTCAGTTTTCAGTGTCATGTACAACAACATCCCCAAACATCAAAAAAAAAAATCAATACGTTTATCAATCGGCTGTTTATTCTGAAATAATGTTAAATTAACATTTACAAAACAAATCTGTCTGAAAGTATATTTATGATTGCCAGCATTTTGTTCATTATGTTAACAAAAATATGCATTTACAGTTTTGGTATAAAAGAGTATTTCTTTGATGCCAAATTGACATTAATAAAACATATGCTTAAACTATCTTTTACATAACGTAACTGGTAAGAACCATCAAATCACAATTTTCAGAAAAAAGTTATCATTCCACAGATTGTGTTAATAGTGTTTGATACACTTTTGTATAACTAAATCTTTTGGTTGTGCTTTATTCACTTGAAATAATTCACTGATATATTGGTAATAATACATCAATTTAGATTTACTGATATGTAAAAGTTTGTATTATGAATTATTTAGATATTTATTAATTCTTGTAATTATACACATGAGATAAACACATTTTGAACCTCTTTTATTTAGATAATGAAATGGGAATTTCTATTTAATAATTCTACAGTGTGTGACGACAAGAACGTGGCAGTGACAATCCCCTAGTGCAAAGATGATTCCAAATACCAAATTAAAAAATCTTTTGACTCCATTGTCAAAACCTGGCTTGAAAATGGTGAAACATCAATAAAAATCGCCTTTTAAATTTTGCGCGACTTTTAGAAATTATCTAGAGAAAATCGCCCTTACGTTTAACGGACCTATCAGATCGCTCGAGGGGCATTTGGTGCGGAGTAACGTTCACCCCAGAGGTTTTTGCGGTCGTTTTGCGAATTTAAATAAATATAAAAGTTATTTGAAGGGTGACATGTGTTGGAAATAAGCCAAGTTTTGCAGAGAAATGTATAACTGAGAGGTTCTTGTGTATGTGTATGAGATGTCACCAATTTGAAGCGATAATTTTGACTAAACTCGGAAGCGAGTCGAGATCGGCAACATGGATGCCTTTATTCCTTTACTCTATTTATAGAGGGGACGGGTCTTTCTTACCCACGTTTTACCTACATTTTATTTACAATATCGGGTTCCTGTGGTCACAACACATCGTGCGTGCAGTTCGTACGTTTTTTCTGTAAAGTTTTCATATTTCATTTGAAAAAATTGTGTTCTTATAATATTACAGTACATTTTGTGACAGATTAGAATAGATCTCCATTTAGACGTTGGACAAATTGATATGCAAACTAAAAACTGATAGATTGAACTACTTAGAACTCTAAATCCGTTACCAGGCCTCCATTTTGGGTCATCATCAAGTTACTAAATCTACAAATTTATAAGGGGGGCAAAGAATTACCACAATACAAGATAGGAGTTCTGTAAAGCCCATTGAAACCAAAATGGAACGTTTGAAAGTAATTGAAACCATGGCTTTCAGGCATGATACCAGGGTAAAAATGACCTTGGTTAAATAAATTGGACCCAACTCGGTTGACAATGCTTGAACTTCAGAATCACTGAAGGATAAGATATTATCTAACCAGCAAAACACCAACCTTTGAGTCAAAGCCTTGAGCCTGTTACCTGGCTGTATAACAACCGTATGAGCCGCTCCAAATGAAACTGCTGGTGACGTGGACTCATTGTCTCTTCCTTATTCCATGTTCACTCTCCATTCATTGCTTGACACAATTTTAGCTTGCCTGCAGACAAGTGTAAATATTTAGGTTTTGGACAGAGTGATTTCTTAGATATACATACAGATCTACATGTTCTCCTTTTTTCAAAGTCATATCTTGGGACACTTTGTTATCGTTTCCGGGAATTTTATGCAAACTTAAAGAAAAACATTTATCTTTCATCTCCAATAATCAACAAATAGAAAAAAGGTCTACATGATAAATCCAGAAAAGATAAATATGAATAGTATGAAGTAACGTGTTTTGAACTCGATTTACAAAATTACTTCATCGATTACATGTAGACATGTGTGTCACAGTGTCAGTGTCGCAAAAATTCAGAAACTGAGAAAATTGTCGGACACTGACTGGGACTGTCAAGACGAGCGATATGTTACCGCATACCGACTACGGCTGGCTGAGTATCATGGGAAATCTCACGATTCGATATGTATCACGATACAGACAAGCGATACAGAATGTATCACAATATATTGTTTAAAGTATAACTTTGTGCATATTTTGTGAAATATTCAAGAAGGTGGAAATTTTGTGTTATGAGATGTTTGAAAATCGAAGATTAAAAAGGTTTCTTTTCTTCAAAATCAGTTAGGGCAAACTGACCGAGGTTCGGACACCACCCGAAGTCGCCCGAACTTCGGACACTTTTGATTACAAGCTGACGCAGTTATATGTGAAATATCTACATGTCATTTGTTTCAAAATGTTTCTTTGCAAACTGTCTTGATAAACATTTTATTATCGTACCTATTTCCCAACTTACTTTATCGGACAGGGACAATAAACCGGTTCATGGAGGAAATTGGCGAAATATTTGTTTTCATGCAAATGTTTGCACAAATTTCAGGAAATGTAGTAAGCGCCAAAAGATCATATGCTTTCTTTATTTTTAAAGAGAAACTACTATATAATCAAACTCCGATAAATATTTGCCATTAAAAAATGAATTTAGTATATATCGGGATTTTGAAAATATATGAAAATTACCTTGGTTCGGACAGTTTTGACCATGGTTTGGACACTTATAAATTTTCTTTATAGAGAATTGAAAAACATATAAATTATCTAACAACTGCTAAGGAAATATAGAGAGACATTCAACCAACACATATTACAATATTATTTACTCCTAAATCATTTAGTTTAGCCTGTACAGTGTTTTAGCGTCAATGCATGCAAACGCCATTGTGACTTCCTCAGATTCTAGCGGTGCATTCAGGAGTTGCCGAGAAGTTTATCTTCGGAAAGGAAGCCGTGTATTATCATAATACACGGCTTCCTTTCCGAAGATAAACTTATTTATCAAAACATTGAATCATATTTGCAAATTATCGGTTTTTCATTGTAAATAAACGAGTTAATGTGTGTTGGGTGATAAAATCAACCTTTTTGAGGCATATATTAAAGCTGTGATGTATGCGAGAACATCAATTGAGTGGTACTGTCCGAGGTTAGGTCAAGACTGTCCGAACTGCGGGCGAGTTGATATACACAATCAAACCCGTTAATTTCAGTTAATCTACAAATATTTCTACAAAAATAAATCGTAATACAATACAAAATTTCATTCCTAATGGCATAATTGGCTTAAAATTATTTTCTTCCAATGATAATGTATAGAACGATCTTTGAAAGTATTTGGATCGGAACACCGTCCGAACCTCGGTCAGTTTGCCCTATTTATGAATCAGATTACTTCATGCTCATACTGTAGTTACAGTTACTGCACAGCACTAGCTGGTTTTATAGTGTTCACTTTGTGTTTTTTTTTCATTTTTAAGTAAGTGAAATCTATTTTTAGTGTATCACGATACAGGAAGCTCACGATACAATAATCACGATTTCCCAAGCTACGATTGTATTGTAGGTATCGATGAATCGTTATACAGCCCTAATATTATTATTACCGACGCAGTACCAATCGATCTAAAACTATATGCAAACAATACATATTTGAAACAAACATAAATCAATAGATCTACAAGAGGGCATGTCTACATCGTACTGTCTTTAAATAAAAAGGTCAAGTAAATAGATTGACTAACCAGCCATCTTCCGGTTCCAAGCTCGGCACAGCGCCTACAACCTTGATTCCACGAGCATTTCTACCTCTCTGGTGGAGAGTTCAAATTTGTTTCTCCTTTTACTTGACATCTTTATCTACGAATCAGGGGCGTAGCTGCCTTATAGGCAAAAAGGCAATTGCCTACACATAATTTTCTTGAGTAAAAGTTTTAATAATAATAATAATACATTCATTTATATAGCGCAGAACTTCACACAGGGTGCTCTTTGCGCTGACGGGCCAGGGCGATATATTAGAGATAGTATTCTTTAAACAAGTGGGTTTTCAGTTGAGACTTATAAAGGATGAAAGGCTGGCAGCAGTTTTTAGGTGGTCGGGTAAATTGTTCCATTTAGTTGATGCTGAGTAGGAGAAAGTTCTTTTGCCAAAGGTTGAGGATTTTACTTTAGGGACAACAAACAAGCATTTATCTTGAGATCTTAATGTTCGCTGTGGGCAGTAAACAGGTAGGAGTTCTGTCAGGTATGATGGAGCAGAGTTAGTGAAACATTTGTAGGCTAGAACTAGGAGTTTGTAGTCAATGCGGGCAGCAACTGGAAGCCAGTGAAGTTGTTGTAGAAGAGGGCTTGTGTGGTCAAATTTGGGACATTTGAAGATAATTCTTGTAGCTGAATTCTGAATTCGTTGCATTTTGGCGATTTGTTCTTTGGAGATATTGGTCAGGAGGCTGTTGCAAAAGTCAATGCGGGAGATGATTAATGAAAGCAGGAGTTTTATAGCTGATGATTCTGTCAGGTATGGGCGGATTTTTCCTATATTGCGGAGATAAAAGTTTGATGTTTGAAAGTTTTAGACAGAAATTTAAATAAAGTTTAGAAAGTAAAGAAAAATTACCATGTAAATAGCAAGCCTCTATACAGTGCGCCCATACTAAAAATCTAAGTAGGCAAATTTCGGACATATTCCGGCCTGTGGCCAGTTCAACCTTTGTTTCCCCCGTGGAAGTTAAACAATTAAAAGCAATCCTGTAGCGCACCTATAAACCCAGATTTGGCTGAACTGAGTGAAAAAGCTTAAGCCCCTGTCACAACCACAGGAACCCGATATTGTAAATAAAATGTAGGTAAAACGTGGGTAGGAAAGACCCGTCCCCTCTATAAATAGAGTAAAGGAATAAAGGCATCCATGTTGCCGATCTCGACTCGCTTCCGAGTTTAGTCAAAATTATCGCTTCAAATTGGTGACATCTCATACACATACACAATTACCCATCAGTTATACATTTCTCCGCACAACTTGGCTTATTTCCAACACATGTCACCCTTCAAATAACGTTTATATCTATTTAAATTCGCAAAACGACCGCAGAAACCTCTGGGGTGAACGTTACTCCGCACCAAATGCCTCTAGGGCTATCTGATTGGTCCGTTAGGCGAATTTATTTTAAGCATTGCATAACAAACAAAACGGCATGGTTTGGACAGTGCAATGTTTCGGGAATGATTTCGCTATCAATTTCTGATCAGAAGAGTGCTTTATCTTTAGTAGAAATTACACATTCTGTTGTTATCATTGGGCAGGCACCTGTTATACTGTCTTGTTTGTTTACGTAAAAATTGAAAGAAAGTATCAATGAATATGTCAAAACTCTTCTGGCTCAGTGATGTACGTTTCACTAAAGTTGAATTGCCAAACTTTCTGTCCAGTGATGAGAAGAAACATAAGAGTGATTTTCCACAGATATTTATCTAAATATTAATGTCATATATCTAGTTATTAATTTCTGATGTTTTATTCTGATATTTGTGCTTTTCAGTTTTCAGTGTCATGTACAACAACATCCCCAAACATCAAAAAAAAAAATCAATACGTTTATCAATCGGCTGTTTATTCTGAAATAATGTTAAATTAACATTTACAAAACAAATCTGTCTGAAAGTATATTTATGATTGCCAGCATTTTGTTCATTATGTTAACAAAAATATGCATTTACAGTTTTGGTATAAAAGAGTATTTCTTTGATGCCAAATTGACATTAATAAAACATATGCTTAAACTATCTTTTACATAACGTAACTGGTAAGAACCATCAAATCACAATTTTCAGAAAAAAGTTATCATTCCACAGATTGTGTTAATAGTGTTTGATACACTTTTGTATAACTAAATCTTTTGGTTGTGCTTTATTCACTTGAAATAATTCACTGATATATTGGTAATAATACATCAATTTAGATTTACTGATATGTAAAAGTTTGTATTATGAATTATTTAGATATTTATTAATTCTTGTAATTATACACATGAGATAAACACATTTTGAACCTCTTTTATTTAGATAATGAAATGGGAATTTCTATTTAATAATTCTACAGTGTGTGACGACAAGAACGTGGCAGTGACAATCCCCTAGTGCAAAGATGATTCCAAATACCAAATTAAAAAATCTTTTGACTCCATTGTCAAAACCTGGCTTGAAAATGGTGAAACATCAATAAAAATCGCCTTTTAAATTTTGCGCGACTTTTAGAAATTATCTAGAGAAAATCGCCCTTACGTTTAACGGACCTATCAGATCGCTCGAGGGGCATTTGGTGCGGAGTAACGTTCACCCCAGAGGTTTTTGCGGTCGTTTTGCGAATTTAAATAAATATAAAAGTTATTTGAAGGGTGACATGTGTTGGAAATAAGCCAAGTTTTGCAGAGAAATGTATAACTGAGAGGTTCTTGTGTATGTGTATGAGATGTCACCAATTTGAAGCGATAATTTTGACTAAACTCGGAAGCGAGTCGAGATCGGCAACATGGATGCCTTTATTCCTTTACTCTATTTATAGAGGGGACGGGTCTTTCTTACCCACGTTTTACCTACATTTTATTTACAATATCGGGTTCCTGTGGTCACAACACATCGTGCGTGCAGTTCGTACGTTTTTTCTGTAAAGTTTTCATATTTCATTTGAAAAAATTGTGTTCTTATAATATTACAGTACATTTTGTGACAGATTAGAATAGATTTCCATTTAGACGTTGGACAAATTGATATGCAAACTAAAAACTGATAGATTGAACTACTTAGAACTCTAAATCCGTTACCAGGCCTCCATTTTGGGTCATCATCAAGTTACTAAATCTACAAATTTATAAGGGGGGCAAAGAATTACCACAATACAAGATAGGAGTTCTGTAAAGCCCATTGAAACCAAAATGGAACGTTTGAAAGTAATTGAAACCATGGCTTTCAGGCATGATACCAGGGTAAAAATGACCTTGGTTAAATAAATTGGACCCAACTCGGTTGACAATGCTTGAACTTCAGAATCACTGAAGGATAAGATATTATCTAACCAGCAAAACACCAACCTTTGAGTCAAAGCCTTGAGCCTGTTACCTGGCTGTATAACAACCGTATGAGCCGCTCCAAATGAAACTGCTGGTGACGTGGACTCATTGTCTCTTCCTTATTCCATGTTCACTCTCCATTCATTGCTTGACACAATTTTAGCTTGCCTGCAGACAAGTGTAAATATTTAGGTTTTGGACAGAGTGATTTCTTAGATATACATACAGATCTACATGTTCTCCTTTTTTCAAAGTCATATCTTGGGACACTTTGTTATCGTTTCCGGGAATTTTATGCAAACTTAAAGAAAAACATTTATCTTTCATCTCCAATAATCAACAAATAGAAAAAAGGTCTACATGATAAATCCAGAAAAGATAAATATGAATAGTATGAAGTAACGTGTTTTGAACTCGATTTACAAAATTACTTCATCGATTACATGTAGACATGTGTGTCACAGTGTCAGTGTCGCAAAAATTCAGAAACTGAGAAAATTGTCGGACACTGACTGGGACTGTCAAGACGAGCGATATGTTACCGCATACCGACTACGGCTGGCTGAGTATCATGGGAAATCTCACGATTCGATATGTATCACGATACAGACAAGCGATACAGAATGTATCACAATATATTGTTTAAAGTATAACTTTGTGCATATTTTGTGAAATATTCAAGAAGGTGGAAATTTTGTGTTATGAGATGTTTGAAAATCGAAGATTAAAAAGGTTTCTTTTCTTCAAAATCAGTTAGGGCAAACTGACCGAGGTTCGGACACCACCCGAAGTCGCCCGAACTTCGGACACTTTTGATTACAAGCTGACGCAGTTATATGTGAAATATCTACATGTCATTTGTTTCAAAATGTTTCTTTGCAAACTGTCTTGATAAACATTTTATTATCGTACCTATTTCCCAACTTACTTTATCGGACAGGGACAATAAACCGGTTCATGGAGGAAATTGGCGAAATATTTGTTTTCATGCAAATGTTTGCACAAATTTCAGGAAATGTAGTAAGCGCCAAAAGATCATATGCTTTCTTTTTTTTTAAAGAGAAACTACTATATAATCAAACTCCGATAAATATTTGCCATTAAAAAATGAATTTAGTATATATCGGGATTTTGAAAATATATGAAAATTACCTTGGTTCGGACAGTTTTGACCATGGTTTGGACACTTATAAATTTTCTTTATAGAGAATTGAAAAACATATTAATTATCTAACAACTGCTAAGGAAATATAGAGAGACATTCAACCAACACATATTACAATATTATTTACTCCTAAATCATTTAGTTTAGCCTGTACAGTGTTTTAGCGTCAATGCATGCAAACGCCATTGTGACTTCCTCAGATTCTAGCGGTGCATTCAGGAGTTGCCGAGAAGTTTATCTTCGGAAAGGAAGCCGTGTATTATCATAATACACGGCTTCCTTTCCGAAGATAAACTTATTTATCAAAACATTGAATCATATTTGCAAATTATCGGTTTTTCATTGTAAATAAACGAGTTAATGTGTGTTGGGTGATAAAATCAACCTTTTTGAGGCATATATTAAAGCTGTGATGTATGCGAGAACATCAATTGAGTGGTACTGTCCGAGGTTAGGTCAAGACTGTCCGAACTGCGGGCGAGTTGATATACACAATCAAACCCGTTAATTTCAGTTAATCTACAAATATTTCTACAAAAATAAATCGTAATACAATACAAAATTTCATTCCTAATGGCATAATTGGCTTAAAATTATTTTCTTCCAATGATAATGTATAGAACGATCTTTGAAAGTATTTGGATCGGAACACCGTCCGAACCTCGGTCAGTTTGCCCTATTTATGAATCAGATTACTTCATGCTCATACTGTAGTTACAGTTACTGCACAGCACTAGCTGGTTTTATAGTGTTCACTTTGTGTTTTTTTTTCATTTTTAAGTAAGTGAAATCTATTTTTAGTGTATCACGATACAGGAAGCTCACGATACAATAATCACGATTTCCCAAGCTACGATTGTATTGTAGGTATCGATGAATCGTTATACAGCCCTAATATTATTATTACCGACGCAGTACCAATCGATCTAAAACTATATGCAAACAATACATATTTGAAACAAACATAAATCAATAGATCTACAAGAGGGCATGTCTACATCGTACTGTCTTTAAATAAAAAGGTCAAGTAAATAGATTGACTAACCAGCCATCTTCCGGTTCCAAGCTCGGCACAGCGCCTACAACCTTGATTCCACGAGCATTTCTACCTCTCTGGTGGAGAGTTCAAATTTGTTTCTCCTTTTACTTGACATCTTTATCTACGAATCAGGGGCGTAGCTGCCTTATAGGCAAAAAGGCAATTGCCTACACATAATTTTCTTGAGTAAAAGTTTTAATAATAATAATAATACATTCATTTATATAGCGCAGAACTTCACACAGGGTGCTCTTTGCGCTGACGGGCCAGGGCGATATATTAGAGATAGTATTCTTTAAACAAGTGGGTTTTCAGTTGAGACTTATAAAGGATGAAAGGCTGGCAGCAGTTTTTAGGTGGTCGGGTAAATTGTTCCATTTAGTTGATGCTGAGTAGGAGAAAGTTCTTTTGCCAAAGGTTGAGGATTTTACTTTAGGGACAACAAACAAGCATTTATCTTGAGATCTTAATGTTCGCTGTGGGCAGTAAACAGGTAGGAGTTCTGTCAGGTATGATGGAGCAGAGTTAGTGAAACATTTGTAGGCTAGAACTAGGAGTTTGTAGTCAATGCGGGCAGCAACTGGAAGCCAGTGAAGTTGTTGTAGAAGAGGGCTTGTGTGGTCAAATTTGGGACATTTAAAGATAATTCTTGTAGCTGAATTCTGAATTCGTTGCATTTTGGCGATTTGTTCTTTGGAGATATTGGTCAGGAGGCTGTTGCAATAGTCAATGCGGGAGATGATTAATGAAAGCAGGAGTTTTATAGCTGATGATTCTGTCAGGTATGGGCGGATTTTTCCTATATTGCGGAGATAAAAGTTTGATGTTTGAAAGTTTTAGACAGAAATTTAAATAAAGTTTAGAAAGTAAAGAAAAATTACCATGTAAATAGCAAGCCTCTATACAGTGCGCCCATACTAAAAATCTAAGTAGGCAAATTTCGGACATATTCCGGCCTGTGGCCAGTTCAACCTTTGTTTCCCCCGTGGAAGTTAAACAATTAAAAGCAATCCTGTAGCGCACCTATAAACCCAGATTTGGCTGAACTGAGTGAAAAAGCTTAAGCCCCTGTCACAACCACAGGAACCCGATATTGTAAATAAAATGTAGGTAAAACGTGGGTAGGAAAGACCCGTCCCCTCTATAAATAGAGTAAAGGAATAAAGGCATCCATGTTGCCGATCTCGACTCGCTTCCGAGTTTAGTCAAAATTATCGCTTCAAATTGGTGACATCTCATACACATACACAATTACCCATCAGTTATACATTTCTCCGCACAACTTGGCTTATTTCCAACACATGTCACCCTTCAAATAACGTTTATATCTATTTAAATTCGCAAAACGACCGCAGAAACCTCTGGGGTGAACGTTACTCCGCACCAAATGCCTCTAGGGCTATCTGATTGGTCCGTTAGGCGAATTTATTTTAAGCATTGCATAACAAACAAAACGGCATGGTTTGGACAGTGCAATGTTTCGGGAATGATTTCGCTATCAATTTCTGATCAGAAGAGTGCTTTATCTTTAGTAGAAATTACACATTCTGTTGTTATCATTGGGCAGGCACCTGTTATACTGTCTTGTTTGTTTACGTAAAAATTGAAAGAAAGTATCAATGAATATGTCAAAACTCTTCTGGCTCAGTGATGTACGTTTCACTAAAGTTGAATTGCCAAACTTTCTGTCCAGTGATGAGAAGAAACATAAGAGTGATTTTCCACAGATATTTATCTAAATATTAATGTCATATATCTAGTTATTAATTTCTGATGTTTTATTCTGATATTTGTGCTTTTCAGTTTTCAGTGTCATGTACAACAACATCCCCAAACATCAAAAAAAAAAATCAATACGTTTATCAATCGGCTGTTTATTCTGAAATAATGTTAAATTAACATTTACAAAACAAATCTGTCTGAAAGTATATTTATGATTGCCAGCATTTTGTTCATTATGTTAACAAAAATATGCATTTACAGTTTTGGTATAAAAGAGTATTTCTTTGATGCCAAATTGACATTAATAAAACATATGCTTAAACTATCTTTTACATAACGTAACTGGTAAGAACCATCAAATCACAATTTTCAGAAAAAAGTTATCATTCCACAGATTGTGTTAATAGTGTTTGATACACTTTTGTATAACTAAATCTTTTGGTTGTGCTTTATTCACTTGAAATAATTCACTGATATATTGGTAATAATACATCAATTTAGATTTACTGATATGTAAAAGTTTGTATTATGAATTATTTAGATATTTATTAATTCTTGTAATTATACACATGAGATAAACACATTTTGAACCTCTTTTTTTTAGATAATGAAATGGGAATTTCTATTTAATAATTCTACAGTGTGTGACGACAAGAACGTGGCAGTGACAATCCCCTAGTGCAAAGATGATTCCAAATACCAAATTAAAAAATCTTTTGACTCCATTGTCAAAACCTGGCTTGAAAATGGTGAAACATCAATAAAAATCGCCTTTTAAATTTTGCGCGACTTTTAGAAATTATCTAGAGAAAATCGCCCTTACGTTTAACGGACCTATCAGATCGCTCGAGGGGCATTTGGTGCGGAGTAACGTTCACCCCAGAGGTTTTTGCGGTCGTTTTGCGAATTTAAATAAATATAAAAGTTATTTGAAGGGTGACATGTGTTGGAAATAAGCCAAGTTTTGCAGAGAAATGTATAACTGAGAGGTTCTTGTGTATGTGTATGAGATGTCACCAATTTGAAGCGATAATTTTGACTAAACTCGGAAGCGAGTCGAGATCGGCAACATGGATGCCTTTATTCCTTTACTCTATTTATAGAGGGGACGGGTCTTTCTTACCCACGTTTTACCTACATTTTATTTACAATATCGGGTTCCTGTGGTCACAACACATCGTGCGTGCAGTTCGTACGTTTTTTCTGTAAAGTTTTCATATTTCATTTGAAAAAATTGTGTTCTTATAATATTACAGTACATTTTGTGACAGATTAGAATAGATCTCCATTTAGACGTTGGACAAATTGATATGCAAACTAAAAACTGATAGATTGAACTACTTAGAACTCTAAATCCGTTACCAGGCCTCCATTTTGGGTCATCATCAAGTTACTAAATCTACAAATTTATAAGGGGGGCAAAGAATTACCACAATACAAGATAGGAGTTCTGTAAAGCCCATTGAAACCAAAATGGAACGTTTGAAAGTAATTGAAACCATGGCTTTCAGGCATGATACCAGGGTAAAAATGACCTTGGTTAAATAAATTGGACCCAACTCGGTTGACAATGCTTGAACTTCAGAATCACTGAAGGATAAGATATTATCTAACCAGCAAAACACCAACCTTTGAGTCAAAGCCTTGAGCCTGTTACCTGGCTGTATAACAACCGTATGAGCCGCTCCAAACCAGGGATCGACACTCATGCTAGTCCGCTAGCCCAAGGCTAGTGTAAAATTGTAAGGGCTAGTAAAATTATTTACAATTAGGAAGGAACTTGTCGAAAGGACTAGTGATTTTCAGCTCAGGGCTAGTGAACATTTCCAGTGAGCGTCTATCCCTGCAAACTGCTGGTGACGTGGACTCATTGTCTCTTCCTTATTCCATGTTCACTCTCCATTCATTGCTTGACACAATTTTAGCTTGCCTGCAGACAAGTGTAAATATTTAGGTTTTGGACAGAGTGATTTCTTAGATATACATACAGATCTACATGTTCTCCTTTTTTCAAAGTCATATCTTGGGACACTTTGTTATCGTTTCCGGGAATTTTATGCAAACTTAAAGAAAAACATTTATCTTTCATCTCCAATAATCAACAAATAGAAAAAAGGTCTACATGATAAATCCAGAAAAGATAAATATGAATAGTATGAAGTAACGTGTTTTGAACTCGATTTACAAAATTACTTCATCGATTACATGTAGACATGTATGTCACAGTGTCAGTGTCGCAAAAATTCAGAAACTGAGAAAATTGTCGGACACTGACTGGGACTGTCAAGACGAGCGATATGTTACCGCATACCGACTACGGCTGGCTGAGTATCATGGGAAATCTCACGATTCGATATGTATCACGATACAGACAGGCGATACAGAATGTATCACAATATATTGTTTAAAGTATAACTTTGTGCATATTTTGTGAAATATTCAAGAAGGTGGAAATTTTGTGTTATGAGATGTTTGAAAATCGAAGATTAAAAAGGTTTCTTTTCTTCAAAATCAGTTAGGGCAAACTGACCGAGGTTCGGACACCACCCGAAGTCGCCCGAACTTCGGACACTTTTGATTACAAGCTGACGCATTTATATGTGAAATATCTACATGTCATTTGTTTCAAAATGTTTCTTTGCAAACTGTCTTGATAAACATTTTATTATCGTACCTATCTCCCAACTTACTTTATCGGACAGGGACAATAAACCGGTTCATGGAGGAAATTGGCGAAATATTTGTTTTCATGCAAATGTTTGCACAAATTTCAGGAAATGTAGGAAGCGCCAAAAGATCATATGCTTTCTTTTTTTTTAAAGAGAAACTACTATATAATCAAACTCCGATAAATATTTGCCATTAAAAAATGAATTTAGTATATATCGGGATTTTGAAAATATATGAAAATTACCTTGGTTCGGACAGTTTTGACCATGGTTTGGACACTTATAAATTTTCTTTATAGAGAATTGAAAAACATATAAATTATCTAACAACTGCTAAGGAAATATAGAGAGACATTCAACCAACACATATTACAATATTATTTACTCCTAAATCATTTAGTTTAGCCTGTACAGTGTTTTAGCGTCAATGCATGCAAACGCCATTGTGACTTCCTCAGATTCTAGCGGTGCATTCAGGAGTTGCCGAGAAGTTTATCTTCGGAAAGGAAGCCGTGTATTATCATAATACACGGCTTCCTTTCCGAAGATAAACTTATTTATCAAAACATTGAATCATATTTGCAAATTATCGGTTTTTCATTGTAAATAAACGAGTTAATGTGTGTTGGGTGATAAAATCAACCTTTTTGAGGCATATATTAAAGCTGTGATGTATGCGAGAACATCAATTGAGTGGTGCTGTCCGAGGTTAGGTCAAGACTGTCCGAACTGCGGGCGAGTTGATATACACAATCAAACCCGTTAATTTCAGTTAATCTACAAATATTTCTACAAAAATAAATCGTAATACAATACAAAATTTCATTCCTAATGGCATAATTGGCTTAAAATTATTTTCTTCCAATGATAATGTATAGAACGATCTTTGAAAGTATTTGGATCGGAACACCGTCCGAACCTCGGTCAGTTTGCCCTATTTATGAATCAGATTACTTCATGCTCATACTGTAGTTACAGTTACTGCACAGCACTAGCTGGTTTTATAGTGTTCACTTTGTGTTTTTTTTTCATTTTTAAGTAAGTGAAATCTATTTTTAGTGTATCACGATACAGGAAGCTCACGATACAATAATCACGATTTCCCAAGCTACGATTGTATTGTAGGTATCGATGAATCGTTATACAGCCCTAATATTATTATTACCGACGCAGTACCAATCGATCTAAAACTATATGCAAACAATACATATTTGAAACAAACATAAATCAATAGATCTACAAGAGGGCATGTCTACATCGTACTGTCTTTAAATAAAAAGGTCAAGTAAATAGATTGACTAACCAGCCATCTTCCGGTTCCAAGCTCGGCACAGCGCCTACAACCTTGATTCCACGAGCATTTCTACCTCTCTGGTGGAGAGTTCAAATTTGTTTCTCCTTTTACTTGACATCTTTATCTACGAATCAGGGGCGTAGCTGCCTTATAGGCAAAAAGGCAATTGCCTACACATAATTTTCTTGAGTAAAAGTTTTAATAATAATAATAATACATTCATTTATATAGCGCAGAACTTCACACAGGGTGCTCTTTGCGCTGACGGGCCAGGGCGATATATTAGAGATAGTATTCTTTAAACAAGTGGGTTTTCAGTTGAGACTTATAAAGGATGAAAGGCTGGCAGCAGTTTTTAGGTGGTCGGGTAAATTGTTCCATTTAGTTGATGCTGAGTAGGAGAAAGTTCTTTTGCCAAAGGTTGAGGATTTTACTTTAGGGACAACAAACAAGCATTTATCTTGAGATCTTAATGTTCGCTGTGGGCAGTAAACAGGTAGGAGTTCTGTCAGGTATGATGGAGCAGAGTTAGTGAAACATTTGTAGGCTAGAACTAGGAGTTTGTAGTCAATGCGGGCAGCAACTGGAAGCCAGTGAAGTTGTTGTAGAAGAGGGCTTGTGTGGTCAAATTTGGGACATTTGAAGATAATTCTTGTAGCTGAATTCTGAATTCGTTGCATTTTGGCGATTTGTTCTTTGGAGATATTGGTCAGGAGGCTGTTGCAAAAGTCAATGCGGGAGATGATTAATGAAAGCAGGAGTTTTATAGCTGATGATTCTGTCAGGTATGGGCGGATTTTTCCTATATTGCGGAGATAAAAGTTTGATGTTTGAAAGTTTTAGACAGAAATTTAAATAAAGTTTAGAAAGTAAAGAAAAATTACCATGTAAATAGCAAGCCTCTATACAGTGCGCCCATACTAAAAATCTAAGTAGGCAAATTTCGGACATATTCCGGCCTGTGGCCAGTTCAACCTTTGTTTCCCCCGTGGAAGTTAAACAATTAAAAGCAATCCTGTAGCGCACCTATAAACCCAGATTTGGCTGAACTGAGTGAAAAAGCTTAAGCCCCTGTCACAACCACAGGAACCCGATATTGTAAATAAAATGTAGGTAAAACGTGGGTAGGAAAGACCCGTCCCCTCTATAAATAGAGTAAAGGAATAAAGGCATCCATGTTGCCGATCTCGACTCGCTTCCGAGTTTAGTCAAAATTATCGCTTCAAATTGGTGACATCTCATACACATACACAATTACCCATCAGTTATACATTTCTCCGCACAACTTGGCTTATTTCCAACACATGTCACCCTTCAAATAACGTTTATATCTATTTAAATTCGCAAAACGACCGCAGAAACCTCTGGGGTGAACGTTACTCCGCACCAAATGCCTCTAGGGCTATCTGATTGGTCCGTTAGGCGAATTTATTTTAAGCATTGCATAACAAACAAAACGGCATGGTTTGGACAGTGCAATGTTTCGGGAATGATTTCGCTATCAATTTCTGATCAGAAGAGTGCTTTATCTTTAGTAGAAATTACACATTCTGTTGTTATCATTGGGCAGGCACCTGTTATACTGTCTTGTTTGTTTACGTAAAAATTGAAAGAAAGTATCAATGAATATGTCAAAACTCTTCTGGCTCAGTGATGTACGTTTCACTAAAGTTGAATTGCCAAACTTTCTGTCCAGTGATGAGAAGAAACATAAGAGTGATTTTCCACAGATATTTATCTAAATATTAATGTCATATATCTAGTTATTAATTTCTGATGTTTTATTCTGATATTTGTGCTTTTCAGTTTTCATTGTCATGTACAACAACATCCCCAAACATCAAAAAAAAAATCAATACGTTTATCAATCGGCTGTTTATTCTGAAATAATGTTAAATTAACATTTACAAAACAAATCTGTCTGAAAGTATATTTATGATTGCCAGCATTTTGTTCATTATGTTAACAAAAATATGCATTTACAGTTTTGGTATAAAAGAGTATTTCTTTGATGCCAAATTGACATTAATAAAACATATGCTTAAACTATCTTTTACATAACGTAACTGGTAAGAACCATCAAATCACAATTTTCAGAAAAAAGTTATCATTCCACAGATTGTGTTAATAGTGTTTGATACACTTTTGTATAACTAAATCTTTTGGTTGTGCTTTATTCACTTGAAATAATTCACTGATATATTGGTAATAATACATCAATTTAGATTTACTGATATGTAAAAGTTTGTATTATGAATTATTTAGATATTTATTAATTCTTGTAATTATACACATGAGATAAACACATTTTGAACCTCTTTTTTTTAGATAATGAAATGGGAATTTCTATTTAATAATTCTACAGTGTGTGACGACAAGAACGTGGCAGTGACAATCCCCTAGTGCAAAGATGATTCCAAATACCAAATTAAAAAATCTTTTGACTCCATTGTCAAAACCTGGCTTGAAAATGGTGAAACATCAATAAAAATCGCCTTTTAAATTTTGCGCGACTTTTAGAAATTATCTAGAGAAAATCGCCCTTACGTTTAACGGACCTATCAGATCGCTCGAGGGGCATTTGGTGCGGAGTAACGTTCACCCCAGAGGTTTTTGCGGTCGTTTTGCGAATTTAAATAAATATAAAAGTTATTTGAAGGGTGACATGTGTTGGAAATAAGCCAAGTTTTGCAGAGAAATGTATAACTGAGAGGTTCTTGTGTATGTGTATGAGATGTCACCAATTTGAAGCGATAATTTTGACTAAACTCGGAAGCGAGTCGAGATCGGCAACATGGATGCCTTTATTCCTTTACTCTATTTATAGAGGGGACGGGTCTTTCTTACCCACGTTTTACCTACATTTTATTTACAATATCGGGTTCCTGTGGTCACAACCCATCGTGCGTGCAGTTCGTACGTTTTTTGGGGAGGCCACGGTCGCTACGTTTTTCTGAAAACGTGGGGTGGATTTATCAAGAACGGAGAGGGAGTCTGCCAACGCACGTCAAACGCACGTCGTACGTACGTGGCCCGTCGACACGTCTGGCAGTGAGGAGCTGCATGCATCGTACGATGCGCACGTGGTACGTGCGTGTGGCGTGCGTACAACGTGCGTACAACGTGCGTGTGATGTGCGATTGTCACATTGTCGTACGGGGGCCGTGCCTCTCACGTACAGTGTCCTTACACCACGCACCATGCGAGTGCAATGAGGTTTTTCCCGCCCGATTGACAGGTGCTTGGTACAAATTGTCACATGTGGTGGCGCCACAAGATGCCGCCCATTCCACCACTTTCTTTGCGACTTCTTTGGCGGCATGTTCTCTTCAAATGATGGCAATCGTCCGTCGGCTCGGCTTATATCCTAAAAAAAGGTGCCCAAAACGTGCGTTGTACGTGCTTACTCGGTACGTTGTACGTGCATGCTTACTCGGTACGATCGACGTGAGTTTTCTCTAATTATTTGATAGTTTAACTTTGGACGTGCCGAGGAAGCACGAACTACGCACGTACAACGCACGTTGTACGCACGTGCAACGTGCGTCGTTCGTAGAGAAAGTGTGAGTGGGTAAGCTTGAAAAAAAACCACGATGTCGGTGCGTTGTGCGTGCGGTTGTCGTTCAGGGCACGCGCGTCGATCGTACGGAGGAAAATTCGCAGCCCGTTCGTAGACTGCACGCAGCGAAAGTTCTGCATGCACAAAAAGTTCTACGACGAGTCTGCGTGCTCCAAATTTGTCCAAAATCGGTACGGCGTCGGTACCGAGGACGCACGAATTCCCCAATTTACCCCAAGTTTTGTCGGTAGACAGCACGCAGCTGCACGTACGACGGGTTGTGACAGGGGCTTTAGTCAATACCAAATACAAAAGAGGCAATTTTAACAGGAGAAATGTCAACATACATTTGAACTGCCTCAAAGGTACCAGGTTTTTATGATTCTTGTTTTTTTTCTAAATGAAAATAGTGAGATATATAAAGGAATGAGATATATTTTAAAGAAGCTTTTTGAAGTATCACTCGCGTATTGCCTTTATTGGAGTGAGTCACATATGTCAAATGTCAGATTCGTTTTTATTGGCTATCTAAAAAAGACCATAGTGGGCTATTGAAATATTGAGAATAACCCTTCTTTGGGTCAACGGATTCAGTAGTGTGAAACACATGTTCAAAACTTTAGAGTGAAACTGCTGATCGATAAAGCAGACAATTTTATATATATTAAATAACTACAAATAATGTCAAATACAAACAAGAAGACATGGTCATCAACATCCCCCGCCAATAGGTTTTCATTAAAGCTCCCAATATTTTCCTAAATGGGCTGTAACTCTGTAATAAGTAATTGCATTTACCTCATTTTTGAACTTCAAAAAGGTATTGATACACAGACACACAGCAAGTTGGTGAACCTATCCTATATAGTTTCTGAGAAAAGTTGTTCCCTTTGACGACTCCTTCGAGATACGTCCAAAAACATGATACAAGGTCAATAACTTCGTAAAAAATCATTTTGCGGTTCTGATTTTCGAACTCCATCAAGGCATTGATACAATGTAGACACAGAGTAAGTATGGTGAACTTATCGCAAATAGTTTCTGAGAAAAGTTGTCCTGTTTAACTCGGACGGACAGACACACGGACGGAGCCCAAACATATACCGGTACCCCCCTTCCACTTCATGGCGAGGGATTATAATATTCTGGTAGCCCTCACACGTCCACATTAAATCCTTCTTAATTGACACATTCAGGTTTCAAATGACTATGATAACTTGCAAATTTGCTTCTTTATTATGATAATAAATCGGATATTCGGTTCTATCAGTGAAATAAACCTTTTATTAGACTAAAATAGTGATAACCTCGTACCAATTATATCCAATTTAGGCCTACCACTCATTCTCAATGAAAGTGCACAATTGAAGATGTGTTTTTCGGAAAAATCGAAAGTCAATATCAGACTCTTTTATTGATGTTGTTTGAATGTGTTCTACTCATAGAATATGATTATAAAGTTTCATCAAATAATTCCTACTAGTTTTATTGTTATAGCTGTCCGAACATGACATATCAATGTCTCAGAATTCAACGTTGTAAAGCTATTTGTAAAGGACCCTGTTTCCACATCAATCAACCTCCAACTAACAAACTGTTCAAATGTTATTAATTTACATTAGATTTAAACAGGAAATATTGTAGCTATCAAGTTAACAAGTTAAATTTTAGTGTAAAGCGATAAGACATTTTGACAAATCTAAATTATAGACTATGTGTATATTTATCAATTTTCAATCCATTCTAATGAAGGAAACTTTGAAGAACAAACAAAAACCTCGAAAATGTGTCAACAACAAAGGTTTATTTATTATGTTAAACAAACCGATTATTTATTCCTGAAAACGACCAAAAAGTAACAATATGTATGACATTGTGTAACACCCAATTGCCACAAGCTAGAATACATCTAAACATAACGTAAATTACATTACCAATACAAAGTAACTTTGAAACGATATATTCAGTTTCTATCGACACATTTGCAAGCTGAAGAGTTTAGTTTATGACCCTTTCAAAACAAATACATAACCTCTGCCGCAAGAACTAGACATTATTGTTCAGTACAACATAAAATTCAACTGTTCTAACTTTTGACTTGTAAACAGTAATAATTATCTATAAGCGAATATGACAAGTCTTTTTCCCGGTAGACTGAAGATAATAATGGCGAAGTACGCATGTCTTCAAACCGCTTCGAGTCATAAAAATATTATGGCTGCGTTGGAGCGATTTTGTTTACTTACAAGCAAAATTAAGAACCTTTAACATCTTAAAAATGAGTTTTAAGGACATTACTTTTTTAAATATCTACAAAAAAACCATAACGTAGGTTACAGCCTTAACCATACGCCTGCTCCTTAGCGGATATTAATGTCAGAAACACCAGCAACTATGTTAACAGTGACAATTGCTTGGATTTTCTTTTTAATCACTATACAACTCACGGGAAAATTATATTTACTCATGTTCCCTGCGCATAACCTTGTTTCAAAGCTGATTTTAAAGAACCATAACGTAAAATACATTAAAAAAAATCATGTTTGGAAAAGTTTAGTAAGCTTTTCTTATATAATCACTTAAAATATCAAAGAGAACAGGGTTTTCTATATCTTGAGGATTTTTATAGCTTCTAAGACTTATACCTGCAAATCAGCTGCTTTAACAACGTAATATCTCTTGTGGGCGACATTACCAATTTGGCATGTTCCATAGCAATTGAGTCTTCTGTATAAATATTAGAAGTAAAATATTTATATTTTTCTTGATTTTCTAGTGAAAAATTCAATTTCCGATGGTATTTTATATAACTACGACATAGTTACGTTGTATTCGTGACATCTTAAAATATTTATCAAGACGACATCGTTTTTAACAAATTGTGCACTTTTTTATTGAGAATGAGTGCTACATGTTTTCAATGAAAATCAAATTAACGTTCACGAAAAACAATAATCTCGCGAAATTCACTATTAATTTTGTTTTTTTTCAAAGACAATAGCTCTTGAGCTTCAATGTTTACTAAATTATTTAACACCATGATAAAATATTTCTATTTTTATCATTAGATAATTAACTGTTTTAATTTTCTGTTACTTCATCTGAAACTCTTCGTGAAAGCATACAGGCTCAAAATTAAGGTTTTTTATCATGTGCAAGACATGTTACAAGATGTTTCAATCTTTTTATTAAAAAAAATTAACAAAAAAGGAATGAATACTCAAATCTCAAAGGCTTTGAAAAAGCTAACAAATACACCGGACAACGCAGGAAATCGCGTTTTTAATCATGAATATTTCGAAATTTCTTGGGGGGGGGCATGTCCCCAAACCCCCCTAAAATTTTTCGGGCGCTTCACGCCCTCACCAATTATTATACTCAGCCCCCGAGTGAGTGATAGCAAGCTGATCTTTCGTATACACCCCGTGTGTCAATCATATATCTGTTTTATCCAATGGGCAACGTCTTGCGATCCTTCACCCGACATCAACATTCCCTGCATTACCAACATGTAGATCAGTCAGAAGGAATCGTCCAACGACGAATGACCCAATTTCCTCATTTTTTGGGTAACGATGAATAATTTTGATGGGTTTGGATGACCAGACACTCTCTCATCCATGCAGGCATATGCAACATATATTTACTGAATTAAGGTAACACGTGCACTGATTTGTTTTCAGACTGGATTTCATTTTATAGTGAAATATAAATTGTATTATTTGTGGTCTTATCTTATAGTTTTGATTAGAAATGTCAGCTCGAAAGTTCGACACATATCTATATTTTTCCGGGATGCCAATGAATTTCTGTAATCGGTGGTACTTTTCAACCTATTTTTTTCCACTGCAATAGATATTATGGTCAGCTTGTTATTTTTCTCATTTAGTGACTGGTAATGTTAATATTTTGGTCGCCTGAGCGGTTTCCATACCTTTGATCTCGGCTACGTGTTTGAGTATGCAACAATGTTGAACTTTCTGGTCGTCGGCCCGATATTGCTAGCTCCGCCCTAAAACTGCCTCTCTCCTTCATGATTGTCGAATCAGGACGTCAGAAGTAACTGTGGTGATATTATCGTGACGTAATAGATATCAGCTTGAGTTTTCTTGGTACATGATTTACAACTGCGAAAAGATCAAAGGAAAATATGCCGCCCATTGGATAATCATAATAACAGTATCAGCCCTAGCTCAGAAACTTCTACGCAAAATAATCTAAGATGACGTCTACTATGTACCTTCTCATATATGTCTTCATTATCCCATACATGTGTATTATCAACCAACACCTTAGAGAAGAAACCAGATTTTCAGGACAAGGTAACTCAATTCTTTCGGAACGGAAACATGAACTCATAACTAAACCACTAGCGGTGACTAGGCTATCTTGCTATGCTCCCTACACCAACTCTCTCCAAACCCAGATTTACTGCTGCTACTAAGAATGCCTCCACGGCGATAATGTTCCTACTAGTTCTTCCAGGAGATATCCAACTTAACCCAGGGCCAGTCTGCTTACCCATGTGGCCTCTGTGAGATATAAACGTTTCATGGCAACACCGTGCTGTGTGTTGTGATAACTGTGACATATGGTACCACACCAACTGCATGGAAATCAGCAGTAAGAGATACGATCATTTACAAAAATCAAATGTGTCATGGCTATGTTGCAGATGTGACAGCTGTCCTCAATGTGGACTCATTCACCTTTCATGCATACGAACTTGAAACCTCTAACTTGTATAATGTGCTATCTGATATGATTGCTCCATAACATCCATAAACTCAAGCTTCTCACCTAATGTATTCAGTAGCCCTAAAGTTAACAGTCACCTAAACCACTTAATAGACCAACTAAGGAACACTCTCAACGAAATACGAATTCGAGCGATACTAGCAACCCGGTATCAATTAACTTCCTCATACAATACGAACCAAGACTCGCCCCCATCTGCACCCTCAAGAACCATCTCTATTGGTGACCTAATACCATCAAAGCAAATTAATTGGAGAACTTTAGTTGTAAATTGCCAATCACTAAGGAACAAATCGGCAGAACTCTTAACAGCAATAAATGACATTAAACCAGACGTCATTATTGGCACAGATTCATGGCTTAATAATGATATAAAATCCAGTGAACTCTTCCCCGTAGACTATACCGTATACAGGAAGGATAGAGATTCCCACGGAGGTGGAGTGTTTATCTGCGTTAAAACCATTTACCCCTCTTCACTCGTGCCAAACCCTAATGATGTAGGTGAAATCTTATGGGCCGAAGTTCAGCTCCAAGGGGCGAAAAGAATGCGGATATGCTCTTTCTATAGACCGCCGTCTAGTAACGAGGAATCCATCTTACACCTAGATAAATCCATTCAACAAATATCTGGATCCGAATATAAACATTTGACACTAGCGGGTGACTTTAACCTCCCCCACATTAATTGGGACACCGTGCCAGGGTCATCCCAAGTTAAAACTCATAACGCACTAATAGACACCCTACATAACTACTCCCTCACTAATGTGCAGAAGAACCCAACAAGACTGGACAATAACCTAGACCTGTATATCACCAGTAATCCATCACTTGTTAAGACAACCCTAACCATCCCAGGTATCTCGGACCATGACATGGTGGTAGTTGATGAGGACATTAAACCAATAACTATTAAATCCCAACCACGTAATGTCTTACTCTATAAGAAAGCGGACTGGAATAAAATTAAAGCCTCAACAACAAAACTTAGTAATGGCATAAACACCCAAACAGGTACATCCGAAGAACTCTGGCAAACCTTCAAGGAAGGAATTAACAATATTATTAAAACCAATATCCCAACTAAATTGATATCCTCTAAACCCAGCTTGCCTTGGTTGAAAAGAGAAGAGAAGAAAATGGTTTAGAAGAAACACCGGTTGTACAATAAAGCTAGAAACAGTGGTGTAGAGGAAGACTGGGAAAAATATAAACTGCAAAAGAAAATACTCAGAAACTCTTACGTCAATCAGAACAAACCTTCTTAAAAGAAACTCTAGAAGCTAGCCTCAAGAACAATAACCGAAAATCATTTTGGAAATATATTAAAGCCAGAAAACAAGATAATAACGGAGTAAGCCCTCTTAAGGAGGAAGGAACCCTGTTTACAGATAGCATGGATAAAGCGGAAATATTAAATAAACAATTTCAATCAGTCTTTACTAAAGACGAAACTAGCGAAACTATGCCATCTCTATTACATGAACGTTATCCTACTATGAATAATTTGATCATAGAAGAAAAAGGAGTTGAAGCGCTAATCCATAAACTTAAACCTGATAAAGCCAGTGGACCAGATAAACTACCTAACAGAGTTTTACAACAGTGCTCCAAGGAATTAGCTCCTGGACTAACTCATATCTTTATGCAATCCTTATCTACAGGGGTAGTGCCCGAAGATTGGAGGCAGGCAAACATTGCCCCCATCTTCAAGAAGGGCAGTAGACAGCTATCCAGTAGCTATCGCCCAGTCTCACTAACCTGTGTGTTGCGCGAAAATAATGGAACACATTATCTGTAGCCATCTAATGAGACACCTTGATAACCATAATATACTCACTGACCTATAACACGGCTTCCGTTCCAATCACTCATGTGAATCTCAGCTCATGACATCATGGAGATGCATGATAAAAAACAACAAATTGACATGGCCATATTAGACTTTAGTAAGGCTTTCGATACAGTCCCCCATAAGAAGTTATTATACAAACTTGAAAGCTACGGTGTTAACAATGAGCTCCTAACATGGATTAATTCCTTTCTAACTAGAAGAACGTAATGTGTATAGTAGTAGAAGGTAAATCATCTTCATCAGTGCGCGTTGAGTCAGGAATCCCCCAAGGGACATGTTTAGGACCAATTCTCTTCCTTATTCATATCAACGTCTTACCCCTAAGAGTCAAGTCAACAGTACGATTGTTCGCAGACGATTGCCTACTCTACAGAGCGATAAACTCTTTTGAGGACCATAACCAACTTCAATCCGATTTAAAATCATTGGAAATTTGGGCTAAGGATTGGGGTATGTCATTTAACGCTAAGAAGTGTTATATTCGGCATCATTCCCCTAGCCCCCGTTCCTCTAGCCCCTTGTTGTTACAAGCCACTAATTAGTACCTCTAGCACCTCGACTGGCTGTTCCATTCACTGTGACAACAGGGGGCTAGAGGAACGGGGGCTAGAGGGGTGAGGTCGTTATATTCTTAGAGTATCAAGATCCAAAACACCAAGTACTTATCTCTATCAACTATGTAACACCATACTTGAAGAAGTAGATAATAACCCTTACTTAGGAGTAATCATCAGTAACTCATTGAAGTGGAGTACTCATATCAATAAAACTGTTAATAAAGCCCATTCTACACTGGGATTCCTTAGGCGTAATCTCCGCCAGTGTCCTAGATCTCTTAAGATCACAGCTTATCAATCCCTAGTGCGATCAGTACTGGAATTTTGTTCATCAATCTGGGATCCCCACACCCAATCTCATATCTCATCTCTAGAGAAGGTACAGAGGGCAGCGGCAAGATTCATAACATCAGATTATTCAAGAGAAAGTAACGTCACTAAGATGCTTGAAGAGATTGGATTAAAACCACTAAAAGAAAGGAGAAGAGAACACAGACTTGTCTTGTTTTACAAGATAGTTAACGAGCTAGTGGCGATACCCAAGGATCCAATACTTATTCCTAACACTTCACGTACAAGGAAACCCAACCCCATGAAGTATAAACAAATTCAATGTAACAGTGTGACATTAAGTCAATCATTCTTTCCAAGAACGATTAAGGAGTGGAACCAGCTCCCAGAAGAGACAGTACTAGCCGCTTCATGCAAGACCTTTACCTCATATGTACATGTAAGAGGTTAACAGCGCATGCGCACCACCCAACCCCCAGCATAATACTCAACACTTGAGTGTGCCTGGGCTCACATACAGATACAGATACTGCCCCTTTAATGCTAAATTTATGTATTATTTTGATAGTGTCACAAATCGCATGCAATGTGCAGTTTTGTGACTTCCAGTTTCATAAACATAGTGGAATGTAAAATATGGGGGAAAAATTTAAATTGAAAATAAGAAGGAAGACTATCAATATATAGCTTGTCATGGGTTGTAGTCAAAAGGGCCGAATGTCAAAAGGGCCGGGAACTGCATAGTCAAAAAGGCCGAAGGAAAAAGTCAAAAGGGCCGAGGTGAAAGTCAAATAGGCCGAGCCATTTAGTCAAAAGGGCCGTGTTCCAAAACATAAGGGCCGAACCCCAAAAATGCCAACACATAACGAAGCAAAAATTTTGATTCCTTCTTTTATTGACATCGTAACAACATTTCATCAATATTTGTATTGTCGCACTATTATATATTGTTCAGCACTGTTCGCACTTTCAGATGTAGAAATACAGTTTTAGACAGAAGCCCAGCAAACAGACAACGTTAGCCAACGTTGTAGCAACGTTGTGGTTTGGTTACGTTTTTTTCCCGACGTTGTAATGACGTCAACACAACGTCACTCTTTCACGCCAGTCCTTAACATTAAGAAAACGTTATAAAAGAACGTAAATATAACATTGTCATTTGGTTAGGTTTAAAACCAACGTTCACTCAACGTTAAAATGACATTTTATTCCAACGTCTTAATTCAACGTCAAAATAACGTTGAAAGAAAACGTCCCTTCAACATTGTGAATACGTTAGGTCAAAAACTAACATTGGGAGGACGTTGTATTTCCAACGTCTTATTCTAACGCTCAAACAACGTTGAAAGATGACGTTACTTCAATGTTGAGAATTGGTTAGGTTAGAAACCAACATTGAAAGGACGTTGTATTCCAACGTCTTATTCTAACGTCAAGAAAACGTTGAAACAGGACGTTGGTTCAACATTGTGAATTGGTTAGGTTCAAAACCAACGTTGAAAGGACGTTGTTTTTCAACGTTTTATTTCTACGTTCAAACAACGTTGAGAGATGACGTCACTTCAATGTTGTGAAGTGGTTAGGTTAGAAGCCAACATTAAAAGGACGTTGTATTCCAACGTTTTATTCTTACGTCCAAACAACGTTGAAACAGGACGTTGGTTCAACATTGTGAATTGGTTAGGTTCAAAACCAACGTTGGGAGGATGTTGTATTTCAACATCTTTTTTATTACCTCCAAACAACGTTGAAACAGGACATCACTACTACGTTGTGTTTGGTTAGGTTAAATATCAACATTAAAAGGACGTTGTACTCAAACGACCAATTGTTACGTCCAAAGAACGTTGAAAAGAACGTCACTTCAACATTATGAATTGGTGATTTTTAAAAACCAATGTTGAAAGACAGTTGTATTTAGACGACTAATTCTTAGATTGGAACAACGATGAAACAGTCACTTGAACGTTGATCAAACTTTTATCAACCTGTGTTTCTATTTTTTCAAGCCGCTAATGGCTGATATATTGCCCAAGCGGAGTAAACAATAACTCATTCACTCACTCTATTTTCTCATATCAGAAAACGTATGTTAGAGATTTTAGATATATCCTCCGTTATTAAGAACAGAAATTGAAATATAGATATCGTTTTCAAGTACAAATTACGTATTAGGGCATATGATATATTACCGATACAAATATTTTGAAACAAATACAATAACCAATATGTTTTTCGCATGAAATTTTGTATTGCCTTACAAAAGAACCACAACCGAACGAACATTAGAAGGTGTAAAGATCCACAACATCATACATTCGACTAAAACACAAAGGAAATAAAGTGCGCCTGACTCGTGATGTTAAAAGACATGTCATCGTTGAAAATGTGGCCGCTAATAAATGAAAGGTGTATCTTGAATATGAAAACATATAACAGAAAATAGTTAATATTGTCTAGACTCTTTCAAATGTATCGAGTTGCGTTAATTGTTCAAAGACAATACTTTCAAACATTGCAAAATTCCTTCTATGAGCGTGGGTCTGAGAAGACTCTCGAGGTCTATTATTTTTAAACCACCAATATCATAATCAATATTGAGCCACAACCATACGAAAATTTAGATATGAAATAATGACTAATTATTTGTTTTTGGGTGAATATTCATCCCCCAGTTAAGTATGATGGTGGAGGGGTCAGTATATTATAAATTAGTATATACATATTTAATACACCCGAGGATGTCATATTGGCCATACCTGATTAATTTGTGAAGCGTATTAAAATGTCCAAGTTATCGCCCCTTATTTGTAGCGTTGCTTCGAACTCTATTCCTTATACTAATGCTTTCTTCACACTAACCTATCATGCGTGTCAGTGCGGGCTACATATGATGTATAGTACCATATGAATCGTCGTGATGAGACATGTTATTGGGGGTAAACATTGACATTTAACACGATTGATGAAAGTAAAGTTAAATAATATTGCAAATTGTTATAAACTGTGCTTATTTATCGCTGTTGCATGTCTTCCACATACAACTGGAGAGATGCTTATAAACAGAACATAGAGGTTATATGTTGCGCCTTTATAATTTTACAGCCGCCTTCAGATAAACGAATTTACAGCAGTCTTTAATTTCAGTTAGAGTAACAACTATATATACGCATTCGTTAGTATCTAAATTCCGGTTGGTTTTAATCTAAACATAAAAATTGAATCCTACAAGTACATGTGCACGCAATATAGGTTTGTATATGTTATGTTCTAAAAGTCACAGTCAAACATTATAATAACAAATCTTTATCAATAAATTTTGAAAAGACTTGTAATGAGTCGACTGAATGCGTAGTAAAATGATATAGCTACAGCCAATGCTGTCTGAAGTATTTTTCATATTTGTTTAAGGATGAGTATTTAAGTAAACAAACATGTCTACTGTGATGAAAGTATCAAATTATTGCATAAAGTCTATAATAATGGCGTGAAGGAGTAACATTAATCTTCTGTTCAGGATTACAAGGAAACGTTTATTTAGATATATTCATTCAAATACGTGAATGAGATAACCTGCATTTTCAAAATTATTATCAGAGGAATACTTGACAGTGTGGAGTAACTAAGAAAGTCTGGTTTGACCTCGTAAAAATTCAGATTGACTCATTGAGCCATGTCGGAATTTATGAAAGGAAGTCTTAGACAATGTATCATTAAACAGACTATTTAAATTATTGAATACTGTTGTTAATACAACTGGTTTAAAATTTTCGTTCCAGAAATAGATAGATAAGAACGAGCAAGAACATTTTGAATATCTGTTTGGATATTGAAAAAAACACATATATTTTATACTGAGATAAGATAAGATAAGATAAGATAAGATAAACTTTATTATCCCCGCGGGGAAATTTGTTTTACATTCAAAGAGCTTTGCATAAATAATAAAAAATCACAATTAAATAGATATATGAAATATATACAACAATACATTTTGCACTACAAGCAGTAATATTAAAGCATTGTAAACAATTAAGGGTGTTACATTGAACAATATATTTATGATTACAGTGCGACGGTTAGTCAGATTTACAATTTTGTATGTTAATTTAAAATCTTGATACTGTATGGAACAAATGATTTTGTACTTCTATTAGTTTTGAAATGCCAAATTTTGAACCCCAGAAGGTAAAAATTCATAACATTCATTTAGAAAGTGGGATGGGTCAAATTGAATGGCCAGAGCTTTATTTTGAACTTTTGAATCAAACTGAAAGGAAAGGTGTTCAAGATTGATGCCGATTGATGCTGGCTATATTTACAATTTTGTCGATTTTAATTTTCAGTGATAGGGGAAGATTGCCCCATACCATGCATGAAAACTGAAAGTCAGCTGAAAGGTTTTGATGATAGAACAATTTTAGAATACATGTGTCAACATTAAAAGATCTTAATTTTCGCAGGAAGAAAAGTCGTTGTTGAGCTTTAGCATGGACACGGTGTGTATGAGATTTCCATGAGAGTTTATCATCAATTATGGTTCCCAGGTATTTATACTCGTCTACTACTTCAACTTCCTGTCCGTCAATAGTAACTGGCTCTAGGTTTTCCTTTTTTCTGCGGAAGTCAATTATCATTTCCTTTGTTTTACTTATGTTCAGGGATAGAAAATTGTCTTTACACCATTGGTTAAATGAATCAATATTTTCTCTATAGTCTAATTCTGAATGATGAATGAACCCAACCAAAGCGGCATCATCTGCAAACTTGAAATTCAAACAGGAGGAAAATAGAGATACACAGTCATTTGTATATAGAGAGTAAAGAGGACATGTACAGGCGACAGGACGCAGCCTTGCGGAGCACAAGTACTCAGGAGATTCACTTCAGAGAGCGTAGAATTAACTCGAACACATTGGGGACGATTAATTAGAAAAGCTTCAACCCATTTAATGAGGTTACTGTTTACTCCCATATTGCACAATTCCTTAACTATATAAGATGTGGTTGGATGGTGTTAAACGCCGAGGAAAAATCTGCAAATAGAATTCTTACATATGAAGATTATATTACAGATTATTTATAATGGATCTTAGTATTTGATAGTAAAGTAAAAGTAAAGTAGCCTACCTGCATAACACATGCACTTGGAAATATTTCATATGATGAAGGCTAATGTTAAAACAACAGAGTTAAAAACCCGCCAAGTTACTGTGTCTTGTGTGTGCGACCGCAAATATACATGCATTATTGTCCTACTTGACGCAAAACTAGTGTTAAAAGTACGACCAATTCTTTCCCTTTTGAACGCAATTTTGTTTTCCATATTGCTGAGAAAAAACGAACGAAAAATATGTGATGAGGCAATTTTTTTTATGATATAGCAGAGAGATTTAATTTGAAATCAATTATCGAAATAGTTGAAGAGATTTGCAACATCAATCATTGTGGATATGTGATATGACCTGTTGTAATGTGGTCAGCTGTACACGCAAAGTTTATAAACAGGGTTTCGAGTTGACAAAAGGTAAGACAAAGGCTATTACAATCGGCGAGTGTTGCTATACTTATTGCTTGTTTCCATGATACACAAGAATTTGCCTGTCAAATTCGTTCCAAACAGTGTATCAGTTATAGTTAACCACACTAACCGAAAATCGTCAGAGCACTGTGTCGTCCTTAGTTTTCAGACGTAATAGCAGTGGTCGCGGTTATAAAATCTTTCTTATCTGGGGGCATTTACTGGAAATAGAATATTAATATATTATCTGAATATTTTTGTAGCGCGCATATCCACCCACTCGTGGTTGCTCAAGGTAAATTGTTTCCCCTGGTCAATGGTATTCTTTCACCGCCCGATCATGTTTCCAATTCAACTCCCTGGGGAGTATTCAACCGGATTAATGTGGCGCTCAGGTTAGGGACCGTTCTATGCCTCACAGGGTACCCAGCTGGGTGAACTGAGACACATAGTCACAGCAGTTTGTCCAACACTGCTGAACGCTGATATCCGACAGCTCGACGTATGCACGTGTTCATGTATCCACCATTCCGCCACTGACATGAATTCGTGGGCTCCAGGGTGACACTTACAGAGTTCTAACAGAGGTGAACTCTTGGTTTTTACACCTTGACTTGGATTTGATTCGAACCTCGGACCTCAAGAACGTGAGACCGGCGCTCTTGCCGACTGAGCTATCCCGTAAAAAAGTCACGATTGTAAAAGATTATCATTGTTGATACGAGGGTTCGCACCCCTCCCCATGGAGTTCCAAATATACTAGGTTTTAGGAGTTTCCTATACTATATAAATTGATATAAAAACAGTGTTAGACGGGGGACTTTAATTCTGCAAACAGCCTAGTTTTCCTGTGGACACATATTCTTTGATCAAAAGTCATCATTACTTTTCGTAATCGTATTTGTAAAACCGATATATCGCACCGTTTGCTCCCAAATATGGAAATCCTGTACCCGCCCCTGGTTTGATTTCACTTCCACAACCTATATCAACCTATTTCTGATAAAGTATACAGTTGTGAAGGGTCCTGAATAAGAAACTCAGATAAAGATAAGGCGCCAAGTCGTTGGCGAGAAAGAAAACTGATTTTGATGCAAACAATATGCCTAGTATGTAAACGTTGTGTATTAAATGTCAACACAATCAGGACAATCATACATTTTAAGTATTTCTTAATCATTCCATTTCGTTTATTGATATGGTGACGGATAAAAAGTTGAACAAAACTGACATCAGATCGAGGTGTATACAAAGCGTCTCTAGATTGATATTGAAATGAATTAATTACGTGTACGTAATATTTCTCTTTCTCAGCTGTTTGACTGCCCACAGGGTTTACGACAAGGGTGTGTTTTAAGTCCCATATTGTTCTCTTTTTTTATTAATGAATTAGCTTTAGAAATTGAATCAAAATGTTATCCAGCAGCTCCACCCCGATGTTGTACAAATGATTTTACTACTTTTTGCTGATGACATTGTACTATTTGCTGACACTGTATTTGGATTACAAAAACGTATAAATATATTAGAAAGCTTCACTAAGAGCCATCAGCTAATTGTCAACTTGGACAAAACAAAGATTGTTGTATTCAAAAATGGTTGTAAACTAAGTAAACATGAAAAATGGTATTATAATGGAATTATTTTGAACGCTGTTTCCTCTTACAAATATCTAGGTATTTTATTTTCTCGTTCTCTATCCTGGTCTCCCCATGTCAGTAACGCGGCTTTGCAAGCCAAACGAATTGCATATGGTATTTTCAAATCTCTCTTCATGTTAAATCAATTACCCCATAACTTATTTTTCAAAATATTTGACACTAAAATCAATCCCATTCTTCTGTATGGAGCCGAGATTTGGGGAGTAGATAAATTCAAAGAAGTGGAAATTGTACATATGTTTTGTTGTAAACGATTTTTAAATGTGACACGGTCCACATCGAACCATGTTGTTAGGGGAGAATGTGGACGTTATCCTATGTATATATATGTGCTTACAAAAAGGCTGTTAAATACTGGTGTAAAATATGTAAAATGCCAGATTCAAGATTTGTAAAGAAATGTTATAATATGTTATTTTTAGATTCTGTAAATGGTAAAACAAACTGGGCATCAAAAGTTAAGAATATTCTCTACACCTTTGGATTTGGATATATTTGGGAACAACAACAAAATTTGAATAATGTTGATAAATTCTTATCAGAATTTTTGTTTAGACTTAAAGTAAATTATGAATAGGAATGGTACTCATCTCTTGTAAATAGTTCAAAGTATTCGTTCTATTCTTGTTTTAAATTCAAGTTTCGTGTTGAATTTTATATAACAAATTTATCATTATCAAAGTTTCGATCATCTCTTGCCAGATTCAGATGTGCCTCACATCGCCTCCAAATTGAAACCGGTCGTTATTCTAACCAACCCAGACAAAATAGATTATGTACTTTATGCAAAGATAACTTTATTGAAAATGAATTCCATTTCTTGCTTGTATGTAAATGTTACCAACATCTAAGGCGTTTGTATTTACCGTATTATTTCTATTCAAGCCCAACTTTAAATAAATTCAATATGCTTATGTCTGAAGACAAACAAGATGTTGTCCAGAACTTATCAATTTTTATACACAATGCAATGACTCTTAGAGATAAATTGTTACGCCAATAATATATTGCAAGTGTTTGTTTATCGTATTGTTTGTAATTATACACATGTACCGCTCTGTAAATCTAAAAATGTAGACTGGGCCTATGGCCTCCACTGCAAAGGAATAAAGATTGATTGATTGATTGAATTAATTACGAATGCATCTCAGATACGTTCATTATCTATGCAGATCGTAAACGACGAAATTGTTATTACTCGAGTTAATGACTTTGCATTAAGCAAGCGAAAGCGAGTTTGATACCAAATTATTCACGAGTTTCAGAAAAATAGTTTTAAATGGTAAGAAGATTAGTATTCTTTATCATTTACCCTCAAAATAAAAATCATCCAAATTTACCGACAGCTTGCTGAAACAAAAATTGCCGCGACTCGGCAGCCATTGTGACGGCGCGCTTACACTGTGGCGTTACAACCACTCACTTTTGTGACGTCATACTTGCATTGTGATACTACACTACTTTCATATTATAGAGATTATATCCCGATGAAGTAATCGAAATTATGCATCCAGTTTATCTACCTATCAGTTACAATACCTAATACACAACATCGATTCGAATATATCTTCCTGTCAGCTTATGGCAAGGTTTCAAAATTACATTTGGCAAATTTGCGAGTGCCACTCGAGCCACATTGTCCGGTTTTCACTCAAAATCCCGACTTTGAATGGTCGTTTTTTCGCTCAAATGTACTGATTGACCTTTAACTTGTTATTATCAGTAACAGTGGTTACCGATGTAGTAACATCGATTTCAAATTTGACATAGTACGTGATCCTATCAACATACTCTTTGTCTCTTTAATTAATAGCTCAGTTATTGTTCTCAAGAAGAGATTTTATGAATGCTTTAATTGAATTTGACATTTTTAGAACTCTCCTCTGAAAGAGTCACAATTCTCAGGCTAGCAAACTGTATACAGTTTTGTTTGGAAAATTCTCCTCGAATATGTTCAACAGAAACAGAATATGTCTAGACAAGGCAAAAAAATTGCCCTTAAACAGAGTGAGTATAAAATTGTGTATTGTTATTCCAGTTCTTTTAGTCTTCAAGATAAAAACAAATTATTCAAAATTGTAAATATAAGTTCAAAAATTGCTGGTACCATTTTAGATCACCAGGCGTCCATAAATGACGACAAAGTATTATCACACGCTCGAAAGATTATTTCAGATCCATCACATGTCTTGCACTCAGAATATTCACTTTTGCCATCCGGTAAACGGTTTAATATGCCTTTCCACAGATCTAACAGAACTATAAGAAGTCATTCGTACCTTCAAGTATTTCACTTCTCAACAAAATGTCAGATAAACATTGACTGTGCTCCTTATTATATTCCTGAAGGCCTCAAATTACGTGTATTTATGTGAATGTGTGTGTGTGTGTATTTTATGTAAATAGACTTTTTATTAATATTTAACTTATTATATAAATGTCCATATGTATTTCATGCCATGAGCTCTATTTGATTCAAGAAGAATTCCCTTTTGGGTAATAAAGTGTTATCTTATCTTATCTCTTATAGATCGTATGATCGTTGAAAAATTATTAGAGAAATTCAAGCCTAGCTAGTTTTTGGAATGTTGCTCCATTTCCATGTAATAACTTAAAGAGGTGTTACGAACCATACTGAAGGAATGAGATATGATGCAAATCCCGATGCACAGTAGAGTACAATATTGTTTTCACAAACTATTTGGATCAATTAAATTATTTAAATTAATCAATTAAAGAATTTGACTTTACTTGGTTTGATGTAATTTTGATATGAGGTTCTTGTGTGCATAATTAGTATTAAGAATCTTTAATATCGCTTTCTCAGGTTTCTCCATGTGCATTATACAATATATTCCTGGATCATTTTTTTCGCGATATGATACTGTGTTGCAGTATCGTTACACCTCTAATAATTTAAACAGAGGTTTTATATGAATATCATTCATCTGTGCATACATGTAAATCAGTGTAACAATGTAAAGTAAAAATACTGTCTGCAAAAACAAACTTCATTGAAGCTTATCATCCTGTAACATTGATGTATTGATGAAAGGGGTATTTGTAGTTTTACATTGTCAGCTAAGGATATATACCGCACAATGAGAGAAAGTTGTTATGGATCTCAGAAACAGCGCTCGTTAATTAGGGACCACACATGAATTATTTCTAAATACAACTTGAAAAGTTCTATCCATCACTTGCAAACCTTTTCAAGATTTATTAAAATTCTTTTAGACTTTGAAGATTTGGACTTATCCCAAAATGAGACTCCTGTTAGAGATGTGACTAATGACATTGAGAACAAAAATGCTTGACCATAATGTGACAATATACAACCGACTGTGATATCTTTTTAATCTTAAAAACAAGATGTTTATTTCAAGCTTTTTAATTTTTATCTATATAGATATAGTTGTTGGCTGTTGGTTGTCAGTGATCACAATGTTCCGGGGCAGAATTTGAAAACTGTTACAGCTAGCTCAATGAAACTTGGTATATTGACTCATCATAGCATGTAGTTGTGCCTTTTGGGGTTTTCAACTTTCTGGATTTTTTATTTTTTCACATGAAGTTTACAATGGCATAACATAAGCAATTTAACTTATTTAAAAGATCTATCTGTGGTTTATCATAGTCTTATGTTGGTTATTAAAAGTCGAACAAAACTAGATGCATGTATGAATACAATATTATAAACACCATCAGTATATATGCTTATATGCAGTATATATGCTTAAAATGATCAACTTTGGTGGGGCCAGGGGGATAAGCCATCTCTTCTGATGGCTCTTGTATTTTCTATTACATACCCTGAAAAGAGTGTGCTTTGACATAACTGTGTCGAATCATAATCTTTCTTTAATATCGTTGCGACACCTATCAAATCGGGACATTGACTGTATTGTCAGAACTCTTACAAATATCAAATTTTATTATTCTTGGCTTCAGTGGACACTGGACAGTATAAAATCAATAAGTCAACCTTTAAGATAAATTTTATTATAGAATGTTTCTTTGTAAAAATAAAAATGAAATGTGTAATCAAAAGGTTTGTTATACTCAATGAAAGGACTGTATATCAATTAGATTTTGCACAATTAATACATCTATTAAAGGGGCAGTAGCACGTTTTTTGATAATTTTATATTTCAAAATTTTCACTGATAATTGTAAGTTAATACTAAATGTATTATTTTGACAGTGTCTAAAAAACTCATAACACAAGCCAATCATCCATAGTCAGAGGACATGATAGTATGAAAATTCATATATAAAATCCATTTTGCCATTTTGTGAACACCGTTAATTCATTTTGTGTAAGAAAAATTAATTGCATGGCTAAACTTTACGTTATATTTGAATTATTACTGCTCCATTTAGTTTAAATACATTTTCTTTCAATTGGAACCATTAAATTTCATTTTCATGACATCACCTTATATTCTCCCTTAAAACATGCTGACTGCCCCTTTAATGACGTGTTAACAAAAGTGAAATGTGAATCATTACACTCCACTTTACTTTTTACTTATGCACCAATATGCCGCGATGAATTGTTTGTCAGAACTTTGAGAAGCAGTGTTTCTAGGAGGTCAGGTAAGGGGGTAATTTTGACCTTTTTTTTGCGGATTGGCCCCTTTGCAATAGTAGAAGTATCCTATTTCTCCAAATTTTAAGGGACACCATGTGACCAATCAGGACCTGCTCTTGGTACAACACTAGAGAGGGCATTTTTTGTAAATCTGAACATCATCATGTGAGACTCTTTTGTTAGTCCAATTGTTTTATTACTTGGATGAGGTTCTTACCAAACTTTTTTTGACAATTCCAAATAGAGATTTTAGATTTAACTTCTATTTTTTTATTTGTTTGGTACAGACTTGTTTCATCTGCAGAGTTTCATATTTCACTTTAAATTAATAAATGCATCATATTAAACTGGCCAAGAGTTTCTCCTTGTTATATCTGTTAACAATATGTGTAATTTTCATTGCTTACATTCCCTGTAAAGAAAAATAACATTTCTGTTATATTACTTCTCTTACATCATAACGACTGTCATTTAAAAAAAATCAGATAAAAGATTAAAGAAATTGAGATTAGTTTTGCTAATTTGCTAACGTGATTGAAGTTTCTATTTCGCAAGCTTTACTTGTTTCACATGCTTAACTTCTTTGATTGATCATTCCAGTGTTCACTGTTGACTGAATAGAGTATCTTGTGATGGACCGATTTGATGCTGGCATCATCAACCAATATTCAACCTGAAATTCAGCTTCTTTGGGTACATTATGTTTACAGTCTACTGTCTTACAACAATGTAAGTTATCAATCTTTGTTTTCTGATTTCAATGAATTTCTGTACTTGATATTTAATGTTACATTGTGATAACTTTACACTACTTATTAAGGCTCACTGGGACCTTTTCCAGCATGTCCATGTCATAACTTTAACCTGGTTTATAATGTCTAACATTCAGCTAGGATCATTAATCAAATACAAATTTATTATATGATCAGCAATGAAACACTTGAGTTTTAACAGTGAAGTATTTATTAACTAGGCAACACCAAAGCTCAAAGCTGTATTATATTTTCTCTGTGACCAGTGAGGATAAATTCATTAAATTGTATTGTCACTGGTCAGGTGTCAGAACTACTTTCAGTTAGGTTACTAAGATGAACAAATGGGGGTAACTTTCCAGTGTTAAAGTCATTTTAATTACATTTTTCATTGAAAATCATATAATGAAAAGAATAGTACTTCCAAATACCAGGTTTATTTCATCTCGTGACATTGGTACAGTTGATATTTCATGAGTAATGCTAGAGGACTTGTGAAATGTCAAATTTACAATGATGACACTGGGTGAAATAAACCTGGTATAATTTGGAAAGTAACATTACTGGTAAGTATCCTCTCTATATATATATCTAATTGTTTAAGGCCATTTTATTATCCACAGATTCAACATGGACTATGAATTCATCAATTCAAATACTTGCCACTCAGTTATTGGCAGAATGCAAAGTGAAATGACAAGGCCTTGAAGGTAAAACACATGATAATAGTATGTGATATTGATGACAAAATAATAAATGACTTAAAGAGCCGCTGTATAACCTTTTTTTGATTTATTTTTCAAAAGATTTTGGTCAAATAACTATATAACATAAATATTAGGCCAAAACAGCAACGATACACAGTTTCTCAATGAAGCTACAGCTAAGTAAACATTGCGTAACAAGGCGTCTGCTTGTCGCCGTCCAGCGACAAACCAAAACAAGGCTGAGAGGCCACGGGCAAGGGATACCGGAAGTGACGTGGCAGTAGGCGAAGCGTTCGTCTGCTTATATGGAAAATGATAGGCGAAATCCGCAGTTCTGCCTTTTCAAAGCGATTAACAGTATGCTATATCATTGTGTTGCTGTCAACTGTCCTAGAATATCTCCTGATGAAGTCTCCGTAGACAAATTCCCATCATATTGATGGTTTCACGCCAAATTGACCCGCTGTGTTAGGTCAAACAGAGCAATGTGACAATCTACATCGAACTCACGTGTTCCGATCACTACACCGATTTTCTGCTTCGAGCTCGCATTTTCACTGAATGAACAGTTTGGCATGCAGAGAAAAGGGAGATTAGTAAAATGTAAAACATAGCACAAAGTATTGGGCTGATTTATGGTAATAATCCGAATATACAATGCTCACATTTAGATTTGAACGTTGTGTAAAAAGGTTGAATAAACAGTGACATTGGTCTGCAGGTGTTACTTACTTTCTTTAGATCAGATACTCACTTATTACACAATTACTTTACTGTCTATCGTATTTCCTGTCTGTTTCCTAATTAGATGATATCAAATGATGACTATAGCAGGTAGGTTATATAATGCACAATCATCAACACCTGGCTATTTTATGACATCAGCTAATTAGGTAACATCAAATAGCAATTGTATTCCTTAACATCCCTTTTTTCTCCGATTGGTAAATTATAACCTATTAACCTGAAATTAGGAATACCGTTTTTGCTCTATCTGATAATTATTTTGGATAAGGTTCATTTAATAAATCTTCATTCTGTTTGGCCATGTATCGGGTATTGTTGTAGAAAATATCACCTCTATGTACAAGAGTGAAAACATTAAGATTTTCAGTGAAATGCCCTATTAAAATAATGTTTTAAACAAGACATCAGTGATCATCCAATACATGTCTTTCATTGAGAATTGTAACTTGTCCATCACTAAATGAAATAACTAAGAAAAACGTATATATTTTTTATCCTGTTACAAAATGAAGTTAAAGGCAATTCTAAAAAAATGGTTTAAATGTAAAAATAAAATAGTATTGTATAATTACATCCTTTCTGCTGTGCTACTAAAGTAATATTCAATAACAACCACCAACTGTGCACGAAGATAAAACAGTTCACACGGGAGCAATTGTTTACATATACATCCGGGTTCTCACGTGCAGTCTTATGACAACATTGCGCAAAGCGAGACCATCTAGGCCTACATGCTGTAGCATTATGCGCACAACTTCGTTTTTAATCAGGGTCTTACGTTTACATCAATACAAATTGCCAGTTGAATAAATAAACTACCGATTTATTGAAGGTGTGAGATGTTGGGATGTTGTTTAGGGTGTTTAATCAACGGTTAAACATTGAGCTGTACTGTTAGCTTGTGTTGTTTTACATAACGAGGGCACACAACGGGGTATCACATCGCCTACTAACACGTCACGAGGTAGTCACGCTTGAGTGCGTTTTATTCTGTTCGCCGGCCTAATTAGGCAGTGTTATGTATACAGTCGTAATTAAGCCGTTTCTAGGTCGATTTCAGTAATTTAAAGTTTAGTCAATGTCAAATTGTAATCACTATTTCACGAATCCTGAAAGTTGCCATATAGCATTTCAGTCCATCTTTAAATGTTAGCACTTATCTATAAATGCCTTTTTGAAGAGTGTATGACAGCCCCCGAATCGGAGATTCCGGGGGTATATTGTTTTTCACCTGTCCGTCTGTCCGTCTGTCCGTCTGTCCGTCTGTCCGTTTGTCCACAAAAACTTTAACCTTGGTCATAACTTTTGATTGGTCAGAGCTAGGTCTTTGATACTTGACATATGGATCCCTTGTGATGAGACCTTTCAGATGACACCATGACATTTGACCTTGTGACCTTGACACAGCGAGCCTTTTCCGAAAACTTTAACCTTGGCTATAGTTTCTATACTGTCAGTGCTAGGTCTTTGATACTTGACATGTGTATCCCTTGTGATGAGACCTTTCAGATGACACCATGATATTTGACCTTGTGACCTTGACACAGCGAGCCTTTTCCGAAAACTTTAACCTTGGCTATAGTTTCTATACTGTCAGTGCTAGGTCTTTGATACTTGACATGTGTATCCCTTGTGATGAGACCTTTCAGATGACACCATGATATTTGACCTTTTCCGTCCGTCCGTCCGTCTGTCCGTTTGTCCACAAAAACTTTAACCTTGGTCATACCTTTTGATTGGTCAGAGCTAGCTCTTTGATACTTGACATATGGATCCCTTGTGATGAGACCTTTCAGATGACACCATGACATTTGACCTTGTGACCTTGACCTTGACACAGCGAGCATTTTAAACTTTAACCTTGGTCATAACTTTTGATTGGTCAGAGCTAGCTCTTTGATACTTGACATATGGATCCCTTGTGATGAGACCTTTCAGGTGACACCATGACATTTGACCTTGTGACCTTGACCTTGACCTTGACACAGCGAACCTTTTCCAAAAACTTTAACCTTGGCTATAGTTTCTATACTGTCAGTGCTAGGTCTTTGATACTTGACATGTGTATCCCTTGTGATGAGACCTTTCAGATGACACCATGATATTTGACCTTTTCCGTCCGTCCGTCCGTCTGTCCGTTTGTTCACAAAAACTTTAACCTTGGTCATAACTTTTGATTGGTCAGAGCTAGCTCTTTGATACTTGACATATGGATCCCTTGTGATGAGACCTTTCAGATAACACCATGACATTTGACCTTGTGACCTTGACCTTGACACAGCGAGCAGGATGCATCCGGGGGCATTCGTGTTTCACAAACACATCTTGTTCACTTTAGTAATGTATAGCTGACAGGGATTGGGAAAGACAACATTTGCAATGGGCCATTTTCAGGGTTTTTGGTAATTTTATCTGAATTTCAATAGGAAATTGCCCATGATATCAACAGTATACTTTCAAATTCTAATGGACCATTTTTTCATCGAATGTGCGAAATGGCCCAATTGGCCCCTGCCTTTTCCAATCACTGGGCTGACTCACAATCACAGGGGCCACGCCCTTAAAACCTGTTTTCATCTTTGTTCTGTTGAAAACAGATAACTCCGGCTATAGAAAGCTGAAATCTTCACTTCTGTATAGACACCTTGATTAGTAAGGATTGTATATTGTAGCTTTGGTGGCCCTGTGACCCCTAACAAAGGCCACAGGGCTGACCCCTAATAACCTATTTTTATGACTTCTTCTCCAGAACAAAAAGGCTTAAAAAATTGAATTAAAGTGTACAGACTCCTTGACTAGTGAGGATACTAATTTAAAGATTTGGTCCTCATTATTAAAGTGCCACAGGGGCCAGGTCTTTAAACAATTATTGTTGTATTCTTCTCCAGAACCAACTAGAAAGTCGAAATCTTTTTTACAGACTCCCTGACTAGTGAGAATTATGATTTATAGATTTGGTGACCCTGTTGCCGCTAATAGAGGCCTTACAAAGGCAATGCCCTTAGAACCTATTTTCGTCTTTTTACTCCAACACAGAAGGCGTAGAAAACTGAAATCTTGTGTAAAGACTCTTTGACCAGTGAATACAGAAAATGTGTATGTGTATCATGAGGAAATTTTGGGTAGAGAATCCTTAGGTAATGGTACATTTGGTGACCATGTGGCCCCTAGGAAGGTGGGAACCACATTGGCCACATCCTTAAGGAAAATTAAAGATGAAGCCTGATGAGCTACAGTGCCAATGGCTCTTTTCTCCAGTTGCACTAGGCTTGGAAAGCTGAAACTTTGTGTACAGACTCTTTGACCAGTGAGGATATATTATTATAGCTTTAGTGGCCTTGTGGCCCCAAATAAGGGCCACAGGGAGCAGCCCTTTAAACCTATTTTCATCTTCTTCTCCAGTTGAACAAAGCCTAGAAAGCTAAAACGTTTTGAACAGCCTCCTTAACTAGTTAGTGGGGATCGTAATTTATAACTTTTGTGACCCTATATTGCTTAATAAGGGGCCACTCTGTTAAAACTTATTTTCATCTTCTTCTCCTGAAGCATAAGGCCTAGAAAGCTGAACCTTGTCTTCGTATACTCCTTGACTAGTGGGAATTAGTGACCCTGTGGCCTCTGTTTAAGGACAGAAGCATAGAGTCCAGAAAGCTGAAAACTTGTGTACATACTTCTTGACTAGTGAGGATTATGATTCATTGCTATTTTGACCCTGTGACCCCAAATAAGGGCCACAGGGCATGTCCTTAAACCTATTTTCATCTTCACAGGGTCTAGAAAGCTGAAACCTTTTAAAGAAATTTTAGGTAATTTGGTTTCTAATAATAATTTAATAGATACATTTGGTGACCCTGTTGTCCTTATAAAGTCTCAGGGATCAACATTTGCCACACCCTAAAGCAAAATTGATATGAAGCCGGATGAGCTACATAAGTAACTTTATTTTAGAGTTGGTGACCCTGTTGCTGCTACTGAAACCTTCTGCCTCTTTTTCATTGTCTTACCCAAAATCACTAGGCACAGAATGCTGAAATAGTTTGGTATAGTGTTAGGGTGGTAAAAAAGTTCCCTGGCTTCCATCTCAAAATCTTTCAGTATAATTTGATTAGACCTAAAATGTGGTTAGACTCATAGACTCACTACTTTTACAAATGAGTGTATAATTTGCATTTTAATTTTGTTCAACCTTTTTTTCAAATTTATTATAAGATAAGAAACAAGGAATATGTCATAATGTTGATTGCATTCAAACATGCTCGAGTCAGTAGAGTACTGCTGTAAGTGTAGCAGGCGTGGAGCAAATCTCAGCTTTAGGACCACGAAAGGTAACTTCGATGTTTCCTTGATAGCGGAGTACAGAGAAAGCACTGCACACAAAAATAGTGACAGCTGCCTGACACGATTTAACATTGACATTGGCAGGGAGATAACTCGCAGTTCCTGTGTAAATCTATTGCTGGGACCATGACGATTCTTTGAAAATTTAATATTGCTGTTACTTTTGATTCTCTGTACATTGTAGTGACTTCATATCTGCATGATTTTGGTAGGAGGAATGTTCGCAAATCCAAATAAATCAGCTAATTAATCTATAATAGTATGCGCAACATTTCTGTCAACACCAACAGGCTGACTTTTGAACAAGACATGATTATTTTCAGCGTAACGTTAAGTTGCTTTCAGCTTGTGAATGTCAAGAATGGAATTTCATGAATGACAAAAATAGTCTGGTCAAATTGACCTTAGGACATCACCATGGAACAACCACTTGGAAGTTTTTGTTCACAGTATCTGACATGTTAGATGCCAATAATATCTCACTTGCATGAGTTTAAGAATGTCACATAAAGGCCTAATTAAAAACTATATTGTCTCCATTATATGGTCATTGTATTCCCATGATAATTGATTAGTTAATGCAGATAACAATCTGTCATTGTTATGAAAAATGCATTACATCTCCTCTTTGAACTTGTTTTCAATCCTTAAATGAATATGTATAAATAGATTAGAATTTTTTTGATAATTTTCAGCATTAGAGGCATGTTGTCAAGCCAAGGCATCTCAAAACAACAACTGAAGAATGTTCATATGCTATCATCAAGTGAGCAGAAACTTGTGACAGCATGCTGCTCTACTACATACCCAAACAAACAACTCTCAAAATCTGGGTAACACTTCTTGGTAAGTTCAATGCCAGATAGCTCTTGGTGATTATCCCGGATAGTGCTGTGGTTAGTGTGTTCGGCTTTGGATCAAGAGGTCTAGGGTTCAAATCCTGCCAGGGGTTAAACAACTTTGTCTGCAGTAGAGAACTATTCTGCAATAAGTAAGATTTGGGTGCAATGCTACACTGACTTTAAGTGCTGTATCACCAATACTCATATACTCTTGAAAGCAGGCTAAACTCCAAATCACCTCACCTATGATATAAACTGTTTTCTGATAACTTTAAGAATGTGCAATATTATTATATTGATATAAACAGTGTTTTACGCATCAAAACATATTTCTGAAAATATCCATTAATGTATAAACAATTTCTACCTATACTTTCAGAAGAACATTGCTTAACAAATTATTTTAAGGGAAGTTGTATAGTGTATAGTGTAAACATATCACATTGGAATAATGCAAATATGTATTTGGTCATTTATTACCATCTAGTCATGGAGAAATCTTCTTACATAAATCCTTTCAATTCATAGACTGTTTTTTTTTAGAGATTTTGCAGGATATTGTTTCGCTGACATGACAATGCTATCGGCTCTGCACATGATTCCTTGGTTCTAAATGCTTTTGTTTCCTTGCAATATTTTGAAAAAAAATTGTATATTTGCAGGCCCGATGAGCTTATGCATTATGGCATGGCATGGTGTCCGGCGTCCGGCCGTAAACTTTGCACATTTTCGACTTCTTCTCCAGAACAATAAGGCCTAGAAAGCTGAAACTTTGTGTACAGACTCTTTAGGGAGGGGGTATTATAATTTATAGCTTTTGTGGCCCCTAACAAGGGTCACAGGGGCCACGCCCTCAAAACATATTTTCATCTTCTTCTCCAGACCTAGAAAGCTGAAACTTTGTGTACAGACGGGGTTATAATTTAAGGGTCACAGGGGCCATGTCCTTTAACCTATTTTCATCTTCTCCAGAAGCATAAGGCCTAAAAAGCTGAAACTTTAAAGGCTTTATGTACAGACTCATTGACAAGCTTTTGTGGCCCCTAATAACAATCACAGGGGCCACGCCCTTAAAACCTGTTTTCATCGTTGTTCTGTCGAAAACAGATAACCCCTGTCATAGAATGGCTCCTTAAAGGGTAAAATACTGCAAAGTAACAAAAATTCACGAAATAAGGTTAATATTACACTTATAATAGCATAATCAAAGACCAAAGAGTTAAAACAACCAGCAGAAAGAAACAATTTTAGGAGATATTTTATGAGTGCTTCCCTAGAAAATTTCTTACAAGGAGATGTTTACACTGCAGCTTTGAGGAAAGATGATATTTTACAGCAGCTTCAATCACTTTCAAGTGCCTACACAAGTATGATGAAATAGTCTTCACGTGAAGATCACAATGTGCGTACATTGCAAAATAAGCTAACAGTTAAAATATAATCCTTATATAATAAAAAGCAATATACATACACTTTGGTGGGCCTATGAATCCTTACATGCTTAAAATGTGACAGTGAAAGGTCAACCATGCGGCCGACAAATCCATACATCAGCCATTCAGGTCCCTTACAAATGTGATGACTATATCCCTAAGTACAGACTCCTTCTCTTGAAGTTACAGTCTTGGTGACCCTTTGGCCCCTAAAAAGGGTTTGTTGAACCCTTGGATCCTATGCCATAAATTATCAATTGAATATTTGAGCTATTTCCATTTCTGTTTTGATTACAGGTTTCTGAAATCACATCATATAATTATATATATCATAAGATGGTAGGGTTATGTTATGATTTCTTGGCCTTTTCACAACTGTTCTTTTTATCCCACCGCGGTATGTAATACCGTGGGATATAGTCATCGCCCTGTCCGTCTGTCCATCCGTCCGTAATCATTTTGTTTCTGGAGCAGAACTCATAAACCGGTCCACATATCTTTCTGAAACTATACATGTGTATTGCCCACCTACTGAAGTGGTGCCTTTTGATATTTTCACATTTCTGAAAATTTTATTTTTTATTATTTCCATGGACTCTGTTCATGAAAGGTTTCTTTTCCGGAGCCTAACTCAAAAAACGGTCCACATATCTTTCTGAAACTTTACATGTGTTTGCCCACCTACTGAAGTGGTGCCTTTTGATATTTTCACATTTCTGAAAATTTTATTTTTTATTATTTCCATGGAAACGGCTCTTATTTGGACTCTGTTCATGAAAGGTTTCGTTTCCGGAGCAGAACTCAAAAACCGGTCCACATATCTTTCTGAAACTTTACATGGTTATCGCCCACCTACTGAAGTGGTGCCTTTTGATATTTTCACATTTCTGAAAATTTTATTTATTATTATTTCCATGGAAACCGCTCTTATTTGGGCTCTGTTCATGAAAGGTTTCGTTGCCGGAGCACTGAACTCAAAAACCGGTCCACATATCTTTCTTAAACTTTACATGTGTATTGCCCACCTACTGAAGTGGTGCCTTTTGATATTTTCACATTTTTTCACAAATTTTATTTTTTATTATTTCCATGGAAACGGCTCTTATTTGGTTTTCGTTTCATATATATATTTGCTTATACTATTATGAACCTTGCTTGAAAAATTTACAATTATCTTTCAAAGGTTTACATCTTACGATCATGTGGAACCGGTGGGATATGTCATCTTCCAATGACTCTTGTTTTTGGTTTACAACTTCTTCATACATATTTTATAACCTCACTTCAAGTCAGTGTGGGCACTCTGTCCTTACGTTCCGTCAGTTATCTCAGAAACGGTTAAGTCTTACTTTAGATCAACCAAACTTTTGTACACAAGTAGACAATAACTTTGTCTAGAGTAGAGAACAATTTTGAATTTTCTAGTACATGTATTAAGTTTCTTGTCGTTTCAATGAACATCACTTTTTGAAAAAAAATTATTATACCTAGATTAGAGAAAGTTTCGTACAAAAGTACTCACGGAAATAGAAATAAAATAGATTTTGGTGTTTATTTTTTTATTATTCGACTTATGTAAGTAATTCTTACAGATGTTCAAATAACTAAGTTTTTCGTAACTAGGCCTTATGAAATCTTTGCAAAAATATACTTTAAATTGCCTTTGTTCAGGTAAAACTGCCCAAAATTTGCATATTTTCAAAAATATACTTTAAATTGCCTTTGTTCAGGTAAAACTGCCCAAAATTTGCATATTTTCAATACATTTCGAAACCTGCTATAGCTTACGTCACTCTCAGCAATGCGACTGACAACAAACCTGCTACGCCCTTTTCACTTGAACTTGCAGTTGCACGTGCGTTGCCACAGCAACTCTGCAATTGACAACTTATGAACTTATGAACTTTTATGAAATTTTAAATCTTATTAGATATGACTAGTAAAGGACCTAAGATATCAAATTATTGTACATTAAACAATGTATTTTAACGGACGGTACTGAAATTACAGATCATTTACATACTATAGCTTGTATCAGAAACATACATTTCGACTTTGAAATAATTTTCAGGAGTGAAAATGACACGTTTTTATCTCCTGTAAATTGATATTTTTCCGCGGATTTAACAAAAACTGTCTGAAACAAAAGTTGGGAAAAACCATTGTGAATGAATATTTAGGATACACAAATCCAGTTAGTTCCAAATAAAGAAATAATTGACAAAAAGCATTTTATTTCTATTTCCGTGATTACTATAGGATACACTTGATAATACGCTCCTTCAAAGGTGAAAGCCATGTTACTGTATGCCAATTGATTGTGCAGTTTGACTTGGAGTGATTACCAGTTCTGATGCTCCAATAACACCTATGTGAATAAAATATTGGTATTGGGTACACCTGATAAATCTATTTCCAGGATATTATTTTTGATAGAATTATTACTCTTGTTTTTGAAATAGGACCTTGAGCCAAGGTGGGACAAGTTTCCTAGACACCATGATACCTAATGAAATTTTGGTTTTGGATACCCCCATATGATACTTTTAAATGAGTTTGAAAACCATCCGAATGTTATTTTGGACTGAGTTAATGTCCCTGATTATGCAATCGTACTTGGAGCCAATAACACATTTGAAGCTCAATGTTTTCTCAAACACTATTACACTTTAGTGAATAAAATTTTTGTTTTTGATACACTTACACTAATACTTTGGTCGAATTTAAAAGAAAGTTAAAAGAATGTATACAATTTCAGTGCATTGTGAAAAGTTGACTTCTTTCGATCCAATTTTAGTGACGAAAGTGTCATTCCTTGTGTTTTCAATATATCTGGTCAAGATTTTTTTTTCTTCATTCATTTTTTAAAAATAAACTTAGAATATATGTTTGTCACGACATATAAACGACTTATAACTGCAAAAATTTTGATTTCAAAAGAGATTTGGAACCCTATGGCTCAAGGGGCCACATCCTAAAACCTATCTTCATCTTCTATAACAGAATCAAAGGGTTTAGAAAGCTCAAAACACAGTCCCGAGCAAATCTTTAAAACTGTAAGACCTAGCTCAATGAAACTTGGTACATGGATAAATCATTATGTGCAGATTAGGGGTTTCAATTTTTTGGGATTATTATTTTTAGCAGTTTCCATGGAAACGTATCTTAGAATTTTGTTTCAGGAACAAAGCTCAAAAACTGTAAGACTCAACCAAACTTGGTATATGGATCAATCATTTTGTGTAGATGTGCAAATTTGGGTTTTTTAACTTCTTTCGATTATTATAGCCCCGCCTTACAGCTTAACCGGGGATATATATTGTTCATTCTGTTTGTCTGTCCCTCCGTCCGTCACAAAACTTTGTCCGGAGCATATACCCAACCCTACTTTCTAGATCTTATGGTTCTGGAGAAGAAGATGAGAATAGGTTTTTAGGGCGTGGCCCCTGTGACCCTTATTAGGGGCCACAGGACCACCAAAGCTACAATTTATAATCCTCACTAGTCAAGGCCTTTCTAGGCCTTATTGTTCTGGTAAAGGAGATGGAAATAAGTTTTAAGGGTGTGGCCCTTATGTTGCACAGGACCACCAAAGCTACAATTTATAATCCTCACTGGCCAAGGACTCTGTACACAAAGTTTCAGCTTTCTAGGGCTAATGGTTCTGGAGAAGACAAAATTCCATTAAGTTTACGGACGGACGGACACCATGCCATGCCATAAGCCCATCCGGCCTTACAGGCCAGATGAGCTATAAATGATTTTCTTCTCAGCAAATCTCATAGAATAGTTTGCTTGTTCTTACTCAAAATAAATTAAAGGTGTTCAACAAAAATGTCTGCCAATGAACTTTATGTAAATCTTTATAACTTTTTCTCTGACTATTGATGATTGTTTAAAAACTGTGTAATGAGATTTTTGACACTATCAAAGTAATATTTTTAATTATCAATGAAGAAGTGAAGATACTAAATTTTCAAAAATAATTTCAACTGTCCCTGTAAACAGTAAGTCTTAAAATTTGGTCACAGCTTACATTGTGTGATTCAGCAGACACAAGTTGCTTTTGATGATACTGTATAAATATTTCTCTGCTTTGATTACCTTGATGACATGAGTTTTCATTATAAATTATGTTTTGTGAAGGCCGTCAAATGGCAGATGGGGTATTGTGGTCTAATTTCTTCCGTGTTGCTCAATAAAAGTGCATAAAGGCAGTTGATGAAACAGTCATAAACATTAACTTTCAAGTACCATTTAACCTATATTTAAGTAAATATTGTCTGCATTAATAATACTGCTGTCCTTAAACTATGAAAAGTACACTTGCATAATTTTCATCACTAAAAGTTTACTTTTTTTCAAATAGTATGTTTGATTCATTCCTATGAGAACTCACAACTAACATTTATTCTTATGTTTTGATTTCAGGTATGATGAATATCAAGATGTACTCTACTTCTGTAAATGTCAACTGACGGACCTTCAAATGTGAATGAATGTAGATATTTGGATATGAAGTAAACAATTTGAACCATTATTCTCAGATTTGTTTTTGAAAATTATTCTTATTGTCTTCTTGTTTGCATGTGTTGATTAGAACGTTTAGACGTTGATAACATTCAGAGGATGTCGGTTTACTATGTTCAAAGGCTGGTTAACAAAGTTCGAGGAACATTAATTTATTACCTGCAGTGGACATGATTGAATAACGTTGTTTTGGACGTTTGTTTATGACATTCAGGGGAGGTTATTTCACAATGTTCTACTAACGTTTGTTAACAACATTCAGAGGACGCTGGTTTACGTCATTAAGAGGACGTTTGTTGACAACATTCAAGGTATATTGGTTTACAACATTCAAGGGAGGTTTGTTTCCAATGTTGAGATGACGTCAAACATAATGTTTGAATCGCATAAGAAGGACAACGTTGTCTGAATGTTGGTATTGTAACGTTACAAAATAATGTTAGAAGGACGTTAAAAGTAATCTATTGGTAACGTTTGAAAAAAAACGTTGCCAGAACATTGGTTTTGTAACGTTTGAAACTAACGTTAAAATAAATCTATAAATAACGTCATTATAACATTAGAAAAAAACATTACTCGTATGTTGGTTTTAAGACGTTATAAAACAACGTTAGAATTACTTTCTAAGGAATCTACAAATAACGTTGCCATAACATTAGTAAATAACGTTGCCATAACATTGGTTTTAAAACGTTGTAAATCGACGTTTGAATGACGTTTTAAGGAATCTACAAATAACGTCTAAGAAAAACGTTGCCAGGAAGTTGATTTTGTAACGTTACAAAATTACGTAAAAAGATGTCCACAAATTACATCATAATAACATTAGAAAATAACGCTACGTGGATGTTGGTATAATAACATTACAAATCAACGTTTGAATGACGTTAAAAGGAATCTACTAATAATGTCTAAGAACAACGTTTCCAGAATGTTGGTTTTGTAACGTTACAAAATTACGTTAAAAATACGTAAAAAGGAATCTACAAATTACATCATAATAACATTAGAAAATAACGTTACGTGGATGTTGGTATAATAACATTACAAATCAACGTTTGAATGACGTTAAAAGGAATCTACTAATAATGTCTAAGAACAACGTTTCCAGAATGTTGGTTTTGTAACATTACAAAATTACGTTAAAAATACGTAAAAAGGAATCTACAAATTACGTCAAAATAACATAAGAAAACAACGTTGCCATAACATTGGTTTTATAACGTTATAAAATTACGTTAAAATTACGTAAAAAGGAATCTACAAATGACGTAAAACTAACAAGAAAATAACATTTCCCTGACGTTGGTTTCATAACGTCATTAAACAACGTTACAACAACGTTTGAATGACGTTATGAGGAATCTACAAATAACGTTGGGGCAAAACGTTGGCACAACATTGGCTTTGTAACGTTACGAAATTACGTCAAAATTACGTAAAAAGGAATCTACAAATTACGTCATAATAACATTATAAAATAACGTTATTGACACCTTCACACGACGTTGCCACAACTAGGTTTAGACAACATCTTTCTGGTTCACATTTAGGCCTAAATATCAAATGGTCCATATGGGTACAGGCTTCCGTATTTATATCACATAAATTTAGATCTTAGTTAGATGTAACCATAGACTTAAATTGGAACTGGTAGTTGGTATAAAATTGCTATAGAACATAGATTACGGTATGTACATCATGTAAATGTAAGTGTAAGATTGGGAGGAACTTCATTTTATGTTAGAGTGTAACCAAAAAATACCTTCCTGCATATTATTATAAACTTGTATCAATAAATAGATATGTTTCACTTATGGCCATCACATATAAACCAATAGGCCTACTTGTTAAAACTGCTCAGTATATCAAATATGACTTGCGTTTGCTTAATTACTTCATATGTATTACTTCAATATATTATTTGATGACTCGATATCATGATTTACGAAAATAAACTTGTTGTTGGGTTGGAGTTTAACGTCACTTTCACCATAAGGTGATGTCGCCGACGTTGAAAATAAACTTGTCTTGCCTTGACTTATAACTACTACCCTCTTGAATTTTCGATTTCGTATCAATAATTAATTGATTTGGTACTCATTGTACTTTTAGAGTAGTTGTCGCAATTCAATTAATTGTTTTCTTAAAGAACAAGGTATTGCAGTAGATAATTGATTAAATGTTTTCTTAACTAATTACGTATTGTAGAGTCATCTCCATGGTTATGTAACACCATTTACATTTACACCATGATATGGTTTAAACATATTTATTCAGAAACGAACTGACAGGATTGGCAAACAAGCAAATCTTTGCTTATGTGAATGCCGCTCCCGACAACATACAAACATAAACATTCAATGAAGATGACAATCACAGAACAATGGAAACAGATCAGACATGCATGTACATTTGCAGGCTTACAGACAAAACTTAAATTAAGAAGAACAGTTTCGCAAGGCTTCTAAGGAGGTTGAGATAATTTAGTTAAGAAAAATCAGAAAATATTTTTGAAGAAACTTTGATATTATGGACGTTATTTTCTTGATTAGTCGATCCAGAATTACCGTAGAGGATAGATGGTAGATTATAACCATTTTGGAAGAAATACATGTTAAGTCTTAATTCGTGGTAAGTAGGACAAATAAGTAAGAAATGGAGCGCATCCTCAAAAGTGATGTCCACAGTTGCAGGTAGGGGTATCGGATATATATCTGGCGAACATATCACCGTGTAAGTCACTGCAGCCAAGCCAAAGGCGGGAGTGGATTATCTGACAGAATCTTGACCCATGAAATAAATTGAAATGAATCGGTTTGCTATTGCTTTCCTGTAAATTTCTTTTGAATTCTTCAAGAGAGCCATTCTCTCCCCACAGAGTTGCCTCTGTGGGGAGAGAATGCAAGAGAGCTAGAATTGATCACATCCAAGGGGAGGGAATTCCAGATATTGACTGTGTCTGGTAAAAACGATTTAGGTATTAGCTGTGTTGCATTTTAAGGTTGTTGGTCGGAGTAGTTTCTTAAATTATATCGACTTGCGCGAGACACTCTGTCGGGTATTAGGTTTGATAAATAATCAGGTACTAGTTTATTAACCATCTTATAAAAGACATAAATATTTTGACGATGTCTGCGTTTTTCTAAAGAAGTTATATTAGTTTCTGTATATAGTTTTTCGTGGCTTGTTCCACGAACAGCACCGTAAATAGTTCTAATTGCGTCCAGGTTAAGTTTTTCTAGAAGAATAGACTGCTCTTTTGCACAATTATCCCAGATGTGACATGAATAGTCGAAAACTGGTAAAAGAAATGATTTATACATGGTCTGAAGGGTTTACACCATGATATAGTTGAACTATTCTAATTTTTATTCATTTCTGTTGTCATCACATTGACTTCCGATAATTAACAAGGGAAACATACTTACTTAGCTATAAAATCATTAATCCAATCACTTAAAAAAACAAAGCAAAAGCCAAGGATTAGTTTTGGAATTGATTGGAATCTCTTGATTAATTATAAGTAGGCCTAAACATATTACAACTATCAAATGTAGGTTGAATACGATGAATATATACTTTTTTTATTTTCGGCCCTTATGACTATTTACTTCGGCCCTTTTGACTATTTCACTCTGCCCTTTTGACTTTTTTATCGGCCTTTTCATCCATCGGCCCATTTGACCAGATCCTCCTGTCTTTAGGTGAATGGCTAACGGAGGCGCAATAAAAACAAATAAACAGAAAGGGAAATTCCATTTGGATATTCTACAAAGTTAAAATAATGAAGATCCCATCCACGGGTTGATAAGTTAATAAGGGAAACCTTAATTGTACGCTTAAAGCATTCTACGGCAACCCCGATACTTCAGTAATCATAAATGACTTAATTATCATTATGATCATATGTCAAATAGGTCAAAATTAAGAAAATATAAACAATCAAACAATGAAATTCAGCTGGAGTATGTACCGAAAAAACAAACAAACATAATAATCGCTCAAACACACCTGTATGATACGATTTGGTAATTCTCGTCTGTGACGCACGGGTTTCACGTGCTGACAGTATAGTCTTCTATCGTGTCACATTGAAATGAAAAATCCTGGGTTTAAGATTTTCTATAATGGATACCAAATAAAACAAGCTTCATTAAATGGATATGTCTACTCAAACTTTGGTAAGTAAATTTTGATACTTCATAAGCATATAGGTGTGCTAATTAGATATATTTCGACCAATTGAAAATTGATACGGCATGACCTCACCGAGTTACATATTACAAATATCACTTGAAGTATTCGTCACTAAAACTTCAGATTGTATTTGTTACATTGTTAATGATGCATGTTAACGTTAGTATTTGACTGATCGATCTCATATTACCATTGTAAGTGACTAAGCCACTCAATGGAAGTAATAATTTTATATTATTTATCAAGAAATCGTCCTAACCAGTAGAACATGAATATAAATATAAACAAACACTGACAAACAACACTTGCACTGACTGTCCAAGGTGAAATTTCAGACTGTTCACAATTATCGTTCATTGTTCTGATACAGTTATTGTTGATAAATGATATAAGCTCACTTATTGTTTTTGAAAGTGTTATTGTTGTCAACAAACATATTTACAGTTCATATATTCACCTGAAAAACGATTATGTATTCGGTTTCAAACCGCTTTTGGCTCTTTCCAATCTTTGATCTTCAAGATGACGTCTACACCAGCCACTCTTACACGTGCGTATACACTTTCTTTCCTGAGGTCAAACGCTTTCCTGTTAAGGATGACCCGCTGTTTCTTTAGCTTGAAAGATAAATCCGTTCTTATGCTTTCCCCCTTAACATCCCTCAGAAACTTAGCATTTTATAGCACGCATTCAAAATCTGCTATTCGATATTTGATTTAACGAGTCATATGTACACTATGTATCTCCCACTTAACACCAATATATGTTTTACCAGGTTCGGGAAACCCCTCGATCGGGTACTAACCCCGATCGGGAACTAACAGCCCGATCGGGATAGTAAAATTCTCCAAAATAGGGGAGAAAGTGTTGTTTTTCTTGTTCACATTTCCATATCAAAACGGCGCATCATGACGAATGAATCATTAGGTAAACAAATCTTTCGCCCAGCTTTCTGTAAAAAGTGCGCATCAACACGATGCCGCAAATTGGTCGCAGACCCCTCCAAACAGAAGCCCCCTTTCATAATATTGCACATTATCGTCACCAAAAACAGAATTAAAGTCAATATTCACGCAAGGTTTAACAGCACGGGAACTATCACCCACCTAACTTTCGATGTATCTCCCCTGCACCAACTAAACTCCTTCCGGTTTCCTGCAAAGGGGGGTAACGCACTTGATTAGAGGGTATACGGTGAAAACGGCGATAGACCAAAACGGCAACTAACAAGAACGGCGACAGGTCAGTCGAAACGACAATAAAAGGTAAGAAAAACGGCAAATCATATTTATTAGTAAATTGTATGTCAAATTCGATGAACGTGGTTCTTATGATGAGGTTTCTCAAAAAAATCCAATGTAATGTTGTCTTTCATGTTATGCAAATCCTTTTCTCATAACCTAGCATTAAATTAATGTGAGCAAAATAATCATTATTAAAGAATTCCTTTTCATAAAATAATTGTTGCCGTTTTGCCAATTTAATTTGACATACAATTTACTAATAAATATGATTTGCCGTTTTTCTTACCTTTTATTGTCGTTTCGACTGACCTGTCGCCGTTCTTGTTAGTTGCCGTTTTGGTCTATCGCCGTTTTCACCGTATACCCTCTAATCAAGTGCGTTACCCCCCTTTGCAGGAAACCGGAAGGAGTTTAGTTGGTGCAGGGGAGATACATCGAAAGTTAGGTGGGTGATAGTTCCCGTGCTGTTAAACCTTGCGTGAATATTGACTTTAATTCTGTTTTTGGTGACGATAATGTGCAATATTATGAAAGGGGGCTTCTGTTTGGAGGGGTCTGCGACCAATTTGCGGCATCGTGTTGATGCGCACTTTTTACAGAAAGCTGGGCGAAAGATTTGTTTACCTAATGATTCATTCGTCATGATGCGCCGTTTTGATATGGAAATGTGAACAAGAAAAACAACACTTTCTCCCCTATTTTGGAGAATTTTACTATCCCGATCGGGCTGTTAGTTCCCGATCGGGGTTGGTACCCGATCGAGGGGTTTCCCGAACCTGTTTACGCGTGTACACATTAACTTTTTCTTGAACATCAAAGAAGAGAATTCTATTGAATATATCACCACTTGTTGGTACGATTTATTGTCACTGTATGGGATACGCGACAGCGACATCTGTTTTTGAATGAGTAAATGTGTTTCATTTTTGAATGAGTGGCATTTTTTCGATGGATAGTGCCGGGATATTCACGTTAATGTTTACTATTGAAGCTTTATAGCCAGTTCAAGCAACCGCAAAGAATTATTTGGGTTGAGTTTCACCTTTAAATTGATAACTAGTGAGAGATATAGATGTTTCTGATGAATAAAGTTATTGTCTTTTATAATTTTCAAATGTTAAAGAATCGATCTTTGGATAATTGATCACATACTGAATAAAAAAAGCATGCACACATAATTAATGTCTTAACCATACAGTTAAAGTAAATCACTCTAAACAGGGGCGACGGTTACTGAAGAGTAGACAACGGTATGTGAACGTGAGCAGTACGGGTTTGAACCGTTTTTGGTGAGCAAACAAACTTATCTTGAACTTGCGTTTTCTTCATATTTTTCCAAATCAAAGACACTGTCACACAAAAATGTTGCAGAATATGCACATATAATGCATTTCCCTCGATATTACTATATAAGGACTAGCGTACTTTTTCAATTCACATATACGCTATTTTTGAAAATAAGTACTTATTCTGGAAAACCGGATATAATTAATGCAACGTTGCATATCCTCGCCTGTAACTTGTCTTTTATTACGACTTTAACAAAAAGTGTGAATGTTTGAAATAAGCATTCATGTTGGCAAAGTATACAAATTATCATGTTATTTCAAAACCAGTCCATTTCTACCTACAAAAGAACGTTTACAACCACCTCCTCTTGATGAATAACAAAATAGCTAAGGTATTATGATATATTTACATTTAATAATCAAACAATAATGATTATTTCAACAGTTTTAAAACGATGAAAAGTAATTTTAGCAAACCCGTGAACGAGGCTCACTAAAACTCCTCATCGGACACTCCTGACGTACTGAAATTCTGCTTACCCCCATAACTTTAAAGTCCCTTTATCTCTAAGGGTGTTTTCTGGGCACATTAACATGTTTAGAATGCAACTTGCAGCATGTCTCTAATTCTCATCAGATAAACTATTGTATGGCAAATGACTTTAAACCTACCATGGCAGGAGAAAGATATATAAACGTAAATGTATGTCGACATAGGCGGTGCACTTTGCCCCGTAGTATTTTTGCAAAGCGCCCCATGCGAAAAGACACACAGAAGTGCTATGTCAAACACCTATGATAAGACACTACCATTCAACAAAGTTTTTCTAAAGTGCCATAATTCACATGCCACCTATGAAAACAAATAATTAAAACCTAGGCTCAGTATTCAAAGAAAAACAAAATATTTGTCATATGTCATGGACCTAGATTTTCGAAGTCCTTAACCAAAAACTTACATGATTACTATATACGACTTTCTAAGAACTATGAGAGTCTTGACATTTTAACTCGTATACTATCAGAAAAGAATAAAAATATGAATAAAGGAATAAAGAAATTGATAGGTTTGAAATACAAATTAAACATTTTACAAACATCTGATCTCTGTCGGTCATGCCCATACGGACTGTCTTCTTATTTGTTTAGGGATAAAACAAAATATGTGATGAATATTGAACTAATGCTAAAACATCAAAGAAAGTATATATGTTTATAAATGAAACAACGTTCATATGATATAATTTTAATTTTTTTAATTTTTTTATTTTCCATATTTTGTGATACAGGCAAATACAACTTCATAGCAAACACAAAGGATACATGAATACATTAAACATCAGATAACCCCGAGGGGGTACACAATGCAGAAATGAATTCAAAAGGATATGATTAGACAACATCGATACTTTGTTTGTTCAAAAACATGCGAAAAATGGTCATTTAATGGCTTTAAAAACAAACGTCATATTTTAAGTCGTGAAAACTTCTTTCAGCCAATCACAGCCTGCCACATCACATCGCCCTTACTGGTCAGGCTATTGCTAGGCCTATTGTTTGGCCTATTGTTTACAGTAATACGTAAGTCAAGCGGACACTTACTTACTTGGCGTTTAATTAATACACAAACAAGGAACACAACTTGACAGTATGACAGTTAGATAGTGAGACATATAATAAAGGTATTTACTTATTTTTGTTGATTTGTTAAGACTGGTGACAGCTTTATCATGCATGGCTTTTACTGAGAGAGTCAATTCATCAATATGAAACTACATGTCTTGGTTCTTTATTTCGCAAATGATTAGATGGCATATTCTTCTCTAAAGAAAACTTATCATTATAAAAGAAAATGTGATTTAAACATATTCATCTAAAACAAAGAAGCAGGATTAGCAAACAAGCAAATAATGCATATATAATGCCGCTCCCTAGCCAAAAAACAGTTATTATATTTATTATAATAGTGACGTAACGTACTTATGGACAGATCGGTCACCATAAGATACAGAATTGTTTTTGAAAATATAAGACATTGAAATTTAGACTCCTGGTCCTAGATTTTCGAAGCTCTCTTAGTGCTAAGATAGTCGTAAGCCAATGTTATGGTATGGTACTTACGACTATCTTAGCACTAAGAGAGCTTCGAAAATCAAGGCCCTGCTCATGTTAAAATAAGATGGTGTAAACGTAAGGATATTTCAGCACCGCAAAATCTCAATATGTAGTCATGTAAAATCTGAAAATATCTTAGATATTACGACATAATGGTGTACTGACTTTAGTAGCTCTACGTTTACATTTTGTGATGAGCATGGGTGGCCATATAAAGTTGAAGGCACGTTAATCCCTTTAAATAAATAATATCTTTAAGAAATTATGAATAATACTGAAGTGATTTATGTTATGCGAATGAGGTTTGCTTTCTCACACTACGAATAATTGCAAAACAATGAGTGTCGTTTAGGCATCTTGTCATGAAATTGTAGCCGATTATCCTGTTCGCAAACTAATACAATTCGATACACCTTTTGACACCATGTTTATTTTAGATTATGTTGTTTTTCAATTCTCAACTTCTTACGCAATACAACTGTCTGACATGATAAAATGTATACATATAAGTGTTAATGAACAAAACCTACCCTGTCGAAATTACTGTAGTCAATGCCAAATACTCCATCTACTATGTCAGTGCTCAATGTGTTCAGCTCAAGCCTCATACATTTCAAATGATCAATTCTGAAAATTAAATTTTTGATTGGATCTAGTTTGACCTATTGTTGACCAATGAATGACTAGTGCTTTGACACCTGGGCGTCACAGGGATAGACAGACAAACTACATCCTCTCTCTTATTCTTGTAATACCATTGTCAAAGAGCGTGTAATACCCCAAGCGCGACTCCCCGTAATTAGACAATCAGATACGATATGTCATAACTGTTAAATTACTACTCTCATGTTTTATTTCCGGACAGCTGAGATGCTAAAACCTGTTTAATCTGTTTATTTACCACCATTGTCTGTTATATTTACATTGAGTAGGCCCATTTCCGTTCTGTATATGATGTCATAAAACACTTCGGGCATGCGCAGTAAAGGCAATATCGGTAGAATCCCTTTTCAGACTGTCAAATTGAGAAGCCTAAAATTCGCGCACTTTGAAGGGCGATAACTTTGTTATTAGAGGACCGATGAAAACGGTTTTTGGTGTATTTTAAAGCTGACAGTTTTTTGTGTACATATTTACCAATTAACATGCAAAAAATAATTAGGTTTATTGTTGTTTAAAACGTTAAAATCCACAATTGGCTGACAAAAAATTATTTCATAGCATTACTTACTTAATAATAGATGTAATGTAGACCAAAATTTGAAAAACATTTTTTCAGTTCCTGTTGAAACAAAAACATAACTGGACATGTCATAGTAACGTTCAATTTCATTTTTTAAATATTCCAACTTAGGTTTAAAACCATTTATGCTACATTTATAAAATATATTGTTTGATTAATAAAATGATTGCATTAACATGATTATTGTTTTTATTATTATTCCTTTCATACCATATATTTTTTTTTTTTTTTTTTTTGACAAGTGACAAGTTTATTCTGTGAAAAGGCCTCATGGCCAAAAGCACATGAAAATACAGCTCAAAATCAACGCATGTCAATTTTACATACATTATACTGGCAGTTTTCTTTTCAAATAAATAGCTAATTTTTTAATATGCTCAGGATTGTTGGATGATAATAACTGATACAATTTTTCCCTTGAAGGGAATATGAAATAGCACGGAGGGATAAGTTTTCCCCGTAAATGCCTATAATAGGGGCAGACTAATAAAAAATGATACTCATCTTCTGTTACATTCATATTACAGTTAGTGCATAAAAGCTGATCTTTATCAATAAAATTATCGTACCTTAATTTACTAATCTTAAGTTTGTGTGACTGGAATCTGAATTTACAAAATAATCGTAGGAGGTCCTTTTGACAAAAAATTCTAAAACATATTTCTCTGTATCCAAAAGCGATTTGAAGCTAGAGTAGAATGTGAAATCACTCCTTCCAACAAGTCTGCTATGCCAATCTTGGAACTGAATATCTTTACAGCGTACCAGGAAAGTGTTCATGAATATATCATAATTACCAAAATCCTGCGATATCCAAACATATGAAAATCCCATTGAAAACAATAACATACGAATTCCTGTTACCCAGTTGACTTTACCATTACTATCCTGTAACTTAAGCATTTCGTAGCATGCTTTAGGATTCCGACTTCTGTCCAAACACAGGAGCCTACACCAAAATCCAACACAGCGACTGAAATAATTCACACAAACCGGATGCCTTCCAACATCGCCTAGTACAACACGATTCGGAGTAAATTTAGAAATATTAAGACACCTCTTAAAGAACAAATTTTGAACTTTCTCGATCTCACCTCTGAAAGTAAACCCCCAAATTTCGGAACCATAAACCAAAATTGGCATTATCTTTGTATCAAATATTTTCTGAACTACATCAAATGGGAGGGATGGGTAAGCCTTAATCATTTTGTGAATAGGAAATAAAGCTTTTCTAGCCTGAACTGAAAGAGTTTCGCAAGCCTTAGACCAAACTAATCTAGAAGAAAAGACAATACCAAGATATTTTTAATACGTAACTATTTTAATCTCTTCTCCTGCATATAACCACTTCTCAACGCATTTAACACAACCACCATTTCGAAATACAATAATATTAGATTTATTTAAATTAACCTCTAAACCCCATTTCAAACAATAATTATGTAAGAAATCCAATTTATGTTGCAAACCAACAACTGTATCGTCAACCAACACTACATCGTCAGCGAACAAAAGCAAAAGAATATCTTCAATTTCTTCTGTGACAAAAATACCTCGCAAACCACTATTTCTTATTTCTAAAGCTAGTTCATTAATAAAAAGGGTAAACAAAACAGGACTTAGCATACAACCTTGACGAACGCCACAGGATGTTGTGAAAGATTCAGATTGTAATCTATCATTTACTATACAAGCCTTAACTTTACTATACATATCTTGAAGAAGATTATACATTTTACCAACTATTCCCTTATTATGTAATACATACAATAACTTCTGCCTATCCACAAAGTCAAAAGCCTTACGAAAATCGATGAAAGCTGCGTAGAAGCGATGTCTAGACTTTCGTAGATATTTCTGACATAAAGATTGTAACACAAAAATATTATCAACTGTAGAATATTTCCTCCTGAAGCCCGCCTGAGACTCGTGAATGATAAAGTTTACCTCTGTCCAATATCGTAACCTTGACTCCAAAATAGATGTAAAAACCTTACCCATAATATTGAGAAGAGAAATACCCCGATAATTATTAGGATCCAAACGATCGCCCTTTTTATAAAGAGGTAAAATCATGCCGATATTCCAAGACTCTGGAAATTGTCCTTTATCTAAACTTGAATTGAATAACATTTCTAAATATGGAATAATAGAAAGACCCTTTTTAAAAAACTCGGCGGGTATTCCATCTGGACCCGGTGCTTTACCAGATTTCAAAAAATTGATTGCTTTCCTTATTTCACCTTGTGTTATAGGATCTGACAAAATACATGAGTTATTACAATCCGTACATTCAACAGAGTCATGATTGGTTATAAAATCATTCACTAAGTCAGTAAATTCAGATGAAATATTTTGGTGTTGGGGATTTAACAAATCCTTAAAATAGGTAAACCAACATTCAACAGGTATACTATTGCAGTTGTGAGAACTAAATAAAGATTTTACTTTACGCCAAAACACTTTACAATTTTTCTCTTCTGCAGCGCACCGAATTTCATTAATAATTTTATCTTTAAAAATAACTTTTTTCTCTCTGCAAACATTTCGATATAACTTTTTTGCTGCCAAATATATTTTCAAATTTTCTTCAGATTTGCATTTTCTCAGCAGATTTAAACATGAATATTTATTATGCTTTAATTTCAAACAATCTTTATCAAACCAGACAGGTTGTTTTTTTGGTAAAGAGATCTCATTTGAGGAGTGCATAAAATGTTCTCCTGCAAAATACAATAAATCTATGATTCTATCAACTGCTACATTTACATCATCATGTACAATGTGTAAGAAAGAACCAATGACATCTTGAGCAGAGGCTGAACACAACCTTTCAATAAACAACTGCTCACCACTTTCACACCACCTGTGTTTCACAATGGGTTTAATGTCAACATCAACAAAACAATCAGCTTCAACATGTTTAGCCACATTAATCTGCAAGTCACATGATATGGGAAGGTGATCCGATTCAGTCCGCGAAGAAATATTTACATTATCAATTGAATCGAACATAGAAGACGAAGCTATTATATAGTCAACTAAGCTTGTTCCGTTGTTACTTATACAAGTAAAAGATCCATTATTATCATTAGACGTTCTGCCGTTGACAATATGGATTCCCCAAAGTTTACATAAATCTAATAACAATATTCCAAAGTGATTAATTTCTTCATCCTGGGTATACCTTTTCCTTGTAAATAAATCTACATCGTAAGAATCACAAAGATTAAACCTTTCGACATCATCATATTCATCTAAAATGAAGTCATCATTCCGACCAACGCGTGCGTTGAAGTCACCTAACAACACAATGTTTTTGTTGTCAATTTCACATGAAATGCACGTGAGTTTCGAGTCCAAACTGTCAATGTCATTCTCTTCCGGTGAATAGTATAACGGTGATCTTTGCGGCAGAATGTAAACAAAGCCTAGAATTGCGGCCACACAATCATAACTAGATGCTAATAAACTTAAGAATACACAATTATGCCATTCATCATGTAATCTAACGAAAAGTTTTGAGTAACAGTGTCTCACGTACACAGCAACACCCCCCGAGTATCTGCCGACATTATACTGACGTCTTGCTGGTGAAGCAAAACAATCATAACCCGGAAGTAGGTTCGTGATGTTATCATTATTACACTCCATTGTTTCCAATAGTCCTATGACATCATAATTGCAACAGAATGACTTAAAATCATCATCATCTCTTACTGAAAGTAACCCTTGAATGTTCCAAGCACATAAGCTAATCTTCTGTTTCACATTGTCAATGTTGACACATACCTGCCCAAACACAGAGGTATTTAACGGAGTATCATCATTAGTTCCACCACGGCCGAGGCCCTATCCAGAAGACTTGTCAGCTGGTCCTGATCTCTGTGAATCAATTGTGCTCTGATTCCTGATTCGCCGGGTACCAATCTGCTTGATGCCCTGTGGACTATCTTCGTCGTATACATAAACTTTGCCGTCAAGGACAAGTTTGTCGTATGAGAGATATGCATCCAGATTTTTCTCTCGTCCCTGTACCATAGTCGGGATAAGTTTGCGCCTTAACTGTCGTACCCTGGGAGTGAAGTCGCTTGACAGCCTAATGTCACCCTTGTCATTATTTTCTTTAGCACAGTGCAAAACTGCATCTTTGTCTTTCAAGAAAACAAATTTCACAAGAATTGGCTTGACGTTATTTTTACCACGTAAGCGTTTGGCACTTTCAATTTGAACACACTGGGCATTTTCATATTTAACAACATTATCCAAAAAGTTTCTCACCAGATGCTCTGTTTCAGACCAGTTTTCGTTCGGAGTCCCCTGGAGCCCATGACTAATGACGTTGTTTCGCCGGTTTTCCGCTTCGTGGTTGTCCACATCTGTTTCAAGCCGCTCGAGTCGAGTACGGAGAGATTTGTTTTCTGCTTTCAGCTCGTCGTAACCTTGTCTCAGGTCGCTGTACATCGAGTCGAACTTCTTGTTGAGATTTGCAAGTTCTTTCCGGATTGACTTCAAAACTGTAACGTTTTCCTCTGTATCGCTGTCATAACAGTCAGAATCGCCGAACCTAAGCCTGGTTTGTTTTCCGGACTCGCCACGTCGCGTTCTGCCTGCTGCACCCCGCGTTGTTTTTGGAGGTCCTGGGTTCGACTCTACATCCGCACACATTTCCAGCAGTCGAGGGATAAAGGGCACAGTTAGCACTATGGGTCCATTTACACCAGCATTAGTACTGTTCGTTCCGTTTGCGTGACGCGATGTCATCTTGAATCGAAAATCAGTTCCAATGTCAACAGAATTACTGCAACAATGCAATAAAACGCTTATCAAAAGCAACAATTCAAATTGTCTTTTCAGAAAATTACCTTCAATAGTCAGCTTTTTTAGTTTGTATGAGCCCCTGCTTATAGGTAGGAAACATCCTATTCTGGCGCGCCAGTTGGCGAGACAATCTCCCATGCTGAACAGGGTGCACGAAAAGCACGTGCGGTAGTCTGGCAGATACACGTGCAGTCGATACACTCTTCAGTACACAGCCGAATTCAAGTTTTAAAACTCAGGTTTTGACTCAAAAGTTACCAGATGCGTTCTCTAGCATATAAGAACATCCTACCCACAAGTTTTATCAAGGTTTTCGTAAGTTTTCATAACTTTCTGACTCTGAATTGTCGGAGCAGACGTGGAGCCAACCTGCCACCTTGGCGCATGCGCAACCCATCCATACCATATATAATAACTATGTTTGTAAATTCTAGTTTTAGCTGGACTGAATTCAACCATGATTCAATTTCTTTCCATAATTTGAAGATAATTTTACATTCCCATAACATATGGTTGATACTTTCTAGTTTTGTCTTACAAAATGGGCATAAAGGTTAGGGCGTATAACCAATTAAAAAAATATTATAGAAATTGTCTTGTCGGAAGGATATTATGAATAATTCTGAGTTGCAACCATTTCAAGTCTGTGCTCTTAAAACATTTATTAGCAATGATGTTAAAATTTTTCCAATAATTTTCAGTTAAATCAGTTTGTAAGATTCTTTCCCATTTTGAATAGCTTGGCAAGCGAACAAATTTTGAATCAATAACACTGTGTATAACCGTACACCGGAACTAGCGAGGTGTACGGCGGAGAAATGTTGCTAGCGAGGAGCGTGATCGCAAACGGGATCACTTAAAAGGCAATCTTCGCCGGTTCATCAACTTTTTCTCTGTTATTATCATGTCAATAGCTTTCCGAGACATAACTATTTACTGTCATATCCTGTTCATAGTCAGAGATAGCAAATGTGTTACTAACAACACCATTACTCGCAACTGTCATTGTTACTGTCCCTTGGATACAGAATGACAAGCACATACATTTTACTAAGTATGTGTGCTAAAATTACCACATGATGTTTATTATTTGAAAGTTGTGAAGTAAAATATTACCTAACTTTCGTTTTCGGCTCCTCGCTAGCAACATTTCTCCGCCGTACACCTCGTTAGTTCCGCTGTACGGTTATACACAGTGAATAAGGAATGCATATAGCTTTGTATTCCCAATGATAGTATCAATGTTTAATATGTTAAAAGGATAAATAGGATCAGGTAATTTGTTTTTGAATTGCTTTATGTTCAGTGATCGAGTATATGTCATTATGGCTCTTTTTCACTGATTCATAAGTTAGAAAGTTGGTCTTTATTGGAAATGTATTGGAACATTCTTAAAAAGTTAACAGCCTGCCATCGACATGAAGCAAATCGTTCACAAAAACTACAGCTTTACAATACCAGTCATAATATAAAAACGGGTGACCATCAATGTTAATACTGTCGTTGTTCCATATTGACTGACATTGAATTTCCTTCTCAGTTACAATTTTTCTTTTATTCATGGATATAAAGTCTGACCATTCCAAGAGGATATCTTTCCAAAATGAGTTAGTAGAGGGGGGGATTAAGTTATTTCTTATGAAAACACTTTCCGTTAGGAGAAAGGGCGTTTTCATTTTATGTTGATTATAAAAGAGATGTGTCCATTTTAAGTCATTTCCGCTAAATCTTTTAATCCATTTTAATTTTTGTGACGATATGATTTTTCTTATATTTGGTGCTTTTATCCCCCCATGCTCTGGATTAACTCTTTACCATGTCCGGTTTATTTCTCCATATGAAGTTAAAACATCTTTTTTGCAGTTTTTCAATGACAATGTTTTTTGGGATTTTGTAAAGATGAAAATAAATGATTTAGCTTTGGTAGTAAGAGTGATTTAAGAACAGTATTTCTTCCATATGGGGTTAAAGTACGAGCTGTCCAAATATTCATTTGCCTGTCAATCTGAGCAAGCTTTTCGTTGTAGTTTTTATCAACCATATTTTCTAGATCAATATCAAATTGTATGCCTAGAAGGGTGAAGTTTGTTTCTGACATGTTTAGGTCAAATGTATCTATCATTTCAATAACATTTTCTTTTGCTTTTGGATTGTTGATATGTTTATAGTTGTAGGTATCTAATTGTTGGTTTCTAACTAAATTTCAGTCATTACACAAACATATTTCATCACTATCATAATTTGTTTTATTATATGATGGACGAGTGATCTGTCTGCTGATTGGTCGAGGAAGGTGGTCATCGACAATGATCAAACCTTATGTTGACCGCGGGAAACGTCACGCGAGGTCAACATAACAATCCAATGACCTGGAGCTAAAAATAGATAAAGCTCTTCCAAAAAACTTAAAATAATTGAATAGTTTCAAAATAAATGAAACTTTCATAAATCATATAATAAAACAGTTGTTGACTTCAGTTATCGGTGAATCCAATGGTTTATTGACCTCGGAAACCTATGTTCACCTCGGCTATCGCCTCGGTGAACATAACTGTTCCAAGGTCAATAAACCATTGGATTCACCTCAGCTGAAGTCAATAATTGTGTAATAATGTCCATGATAGTCTGAAAGAGATCTGGATTTGTCCTCATTGGGTCCATATATACTGATTACAGTATAAGTAACCTCATTAACCAAAGTCTTGAGCGCAACAAAGTTTCCAAACTCATCTATATTACTATCTAATAGTTTAAACTCGAAGTTGTTATTGAATAATATGGCTGTGCCTCGGGCGTTACTTTTGAAGCAGCTTATAAAACACTCATTATATCCCCATTGTTCTTTTATTTTCTGAATTTGATCCGAAATAAAGTGTACATCTTGTAAACAGTAGATGTTGCCTTTTTTCTTTTTAAGGAAATTGAATACCTTTTTACGTTTCAAGTTATTGTTATCGCCCCTGCAGTTTTGACAAAGTATCTTTATTGTTTCAGTCATTTTTCATTTAAATGATGTGTTGGTGAATTATCAGCCAATTTTGAATAAATTTGTTCAAGTATAGGGGATTTAACATGGTTCTATTAATTTTGCCTGCTGTTTTGGTGTAAGGATCTTCCGGTTATGGTGCAAATTAAAAGAAAGGTTTATCCCGATCGGTATACCATAATACCATATATCTGTCCGCCATACATTAGAAACTGGCTATGATTGGGGAGGGTGCATCTGGGGTGGGATCATCAGCAAAGGGTTTTCTGGGAAGACGGTGGACGGCCTTAAAGTAGATGTTTTCAATTGTATCTTTAGTAAGCTGTAGATCGTTCATGAACATTTCGCGAAGAACTTTCTCTGAGTTTTCTGTTACAGTTTCTGCTATTCCGTAAAACAGAAGGTTGGGTTTGCGGTCATAAATTTGTTGTTGCAACATTCTTCTTTCGAAAGAAATAGCCTGATCAGATAGTTTGGTTTGAAGAGTTTGTACTTCAGACTTGAGACATTTCACTTCAGTGTCATGAATGGCGGCCATGCCACGTCTAGAGATTGCACACATGTCTTTTCTCAAATAACTAATTGCATTATCTAGTTTCATATTTCCATTGTCAATTTTATCTGAAAGGCTTTTCTCCATGTTTATCAGGTCTTCAATGCCAGAACGCGTGGTGACCCCTGAACCTGACTTTGACATATTTTCACGAGCAAAATGGTTTAAAACGTTTCAAAATTGTTCTACTCACACTTTTCAAAGAAGTGACCGTTTACCTCCCGTAGTTTGATACAAAAAGAAAGCAGTGTTTCAGTCATTCAGTCATCCAAAGTCATATCGGATATTCGTGGGGGAGAGCCGCTCACATACACGTCTTGCCGAACCGCATGCCCAACCGGAAATCATATAATTTTGATACTTCATTGATAATATTAATTGTAAAAAAAAAACCCAGAAAAAATATAGAATGTAAATTACAATTGAATTTTACGATATTTGTTAAAGAAAAATAATTGATAACTCCAACACTAATGTGTTGACGATAAAAAAACTATTTTAGAGCACTCGGGGCAAAGCGAAATTTCACAAATTTCCCAACCCTATTATTGCAACTTTGAAAATTGAAGCTGGGAGGGTCATGTCCGTTTGAGTGCGAGTACGTGAAACGCGTCACATTTTTTGGAAATATATAGAAGTACTTCGCAAAGGTTAAGGGAACATTTACATATGTCACAACCCTATTTTTGCAACTTTGGAAATCGAAGTGTCAAGGTTTATGTCCCTTTTAAAAGTGAGACATCGTCAAAATTTGACAAACTTTGTTGTCTTATCGTTTTGATCGCCACCTATGGTTTAGAAGTGTAGGGCAGCGATATGTTGTAATCTCCATCGGATATCTTTCAAAATTGGACTATTACCATAGAAACTGCTAATTCAATCCTAGAAGCACCAAAACGACCCTGTAACATTGAATGCCTTAGCGAGCTTTGAGCTTAATATCCAACATCAACAAGAAAAAAAATTAGCAAGGCTCATATACCCCGTAATCTACTAAATTCGCAACAGGTCAAAAGTCCATGAAAGATACAACTTTGAAACCAAAATCTAGATGTGATTATAGTGTCAATGACAACCTGTCCCTAATGACCATTATACCTGTTACTCGCTGTCAAAATGTAGAATAAAGGGGCATAAATATGCCAAATTTCAGGAAAAGCTTGTAAACTTGCTCAAGAGTATTTTTAGTTGTGAAACCACAATTTCATTCACCTAGGTGTGATAGTGTTTGAGAAAACTTGTCCCCGACCGGAGCATGAGACCTGTTAATTGTTCTCAGTTCAATTGGGGAATCAAGGGTAATAAATCCGTCAAAAATAATATTACGGAAATGGCTCTCGAACTCAATCAAAAGTGTCAACAGGTGTACCCATCACCAAAATGTCACTCGTTGAGGTGTAATAATTTTTTTTATAAAATATATCCCAGTTAAAGCTTCAGACCTTTTATCCCTCAAAGTTAAACTTTACCCCGTCAAAATAATATCACGCCAATAGCTTTCTAGCTCCAGGTGTAGGTGTAATAGTTTTTGAGAAAATCTGTCCCCATTGTACATCATATAACTAAGTCGAAAAAGTGTACATCATATAACTAAGTCCAGAAAATTCAAAATTGGTCGACGTTGTAGAGAGGTTATGGTTAACAATTGTGCAATGTTTGGTTGATCTAGAACTAACAGTTTTTGAAAAAAAATAAAGCCATGGGCTCTGTAGCTCATCAGGTTTTTGATGGAAAAATTGACCAAATTTGAAATCCACATTAGCCAAGGAGTCTACACACAATTTTTCAGCTCTCTAGACCTTTTGGAACTGTAGAAGAAGATGAAAATAGATCTTAAAGATTGTGACCCCTGTGACCCTATTTGGGTTTAAGGGGTCACCAAACCTTAAATTAAGAATACTCATTGGCCAAAAAATCAACATACAAGTTTTCAGCTCTCAGGACCTTTTTGAACTGGAGGTGATGATGAAAATAGGCTTTTAAGGTTGCTTCTGGAGATGAAGTCGAAAAAGTGAAATGTTTACGGATGGACGGACGCCGGACGCCGGACGCCTTGCCATGCCATAAGCACATCGGGTCTTCCAGACCTGATGAGCTAAAATTGACCTGATGGAAGGACGGCTGAAGGACGGTCGGAACGACCGCTATATACATGTATCCACGCCTACTTCGTAGCGGGGATACGATAAACATAATTTCAAACATGTTAAACTATTTCAGAGAATTGATATTGGACCAACTCAAGAATGCTGATCTACAAGAGCACCCCCTGCTTCAAATATTATCCACATATTCTCACTCCAATTTATAAAAACTCAATTTGTGAACTTGTATCTGAAGGAAATTAATCAACTCGCGCATAAAGAGGAAAGAAAACACGCTTGCTTGGGCAGATTTAAGACTCATTTGTATATAAGGACTATCCATCGATAATAAGCAACAAGGAGCTTAGTTACAACTAAGTGCTCACCAGCTGGAGATGGAGAGGGATAGATACACAAACATCCCAGTTGATAGTCGTATTTGCAAGCAACACACCCTTCTTGAAGTTGAATCAGAGGAACATTTAATATACTGATTGTGTTGTATGCATACATGCAGCTAATTTTGTTTGACTTTTAATAACCATCATAAGACTATTGTAAGCCACATCTAGGTCTTTTTAATTAGTAAATGCTTATGTTATGCCATCGTCAAGTTCAAAACAGAAAGAGCAAAACAACCATTCTGTTTGATTGAATATGCTGTTTGATTAAAACAGCTTCATTCTTTTTGTGAGACACAGTTTAGAAATCAATGGTAATGTTGGACTGAAGAGTTTAATTTTAAAATACCAAAAGGCACATACATGTTTGTAAACAGTTTCATTCAGTTAGCCCTAATGGTTTTCAAATTCTGCTCCGGAAACGCATTTCTTAATTGCGTTGCAATGGAAACCGAAAAAATATACAATTCCAGAAAGTTGAAAATCTCAAAAGGCACAACTACACGTCATGACTAGTCAATATACTATGTTTCATTGAGTTAGCCCTAATGGTTTTCAAATTCTGCTCCTGAAACACAATTCTAAGATGCGTTTCCGTTGAAACCAGAAAAATAACAAATTCCAGAAAGTTGAAAATCCCAAAAGGCACAACTACATGTGATGATTAGTCAACATACCAAGTTTCGTTAAGCTGGGCCAAACCGTTTCCGAGTTCTGCTCCTGAAACACATTTCTAAGATACGTTTCCGTGGAAACCGAAAAAATAAAAAATCCAGAAAATCCCGATAGGCACAACTACATTTGATTAGTCAATATACCAAGTTTGATTGAGCTATAGCCGAAACGGTTTTCGAGTTCTGCTCCGGAAAGCATGTGATCAAAGACAGACAGGCGGACGGACGGACGGAGCCAACGACTATATCCCCCCGCCGGGGAGGGGGGGGGGGGGGTTAAAACCAGTTCAAGCACATTCAAGGTCGTATTAAGGACATGTTGACACATGAAGTTCATTCTGAGGACGCCGTGTCAAAGTTAGATATGGTTAGTTAAGCTTATAAAAAAACATACGGGATGGAAATATCATCTTGGACTCTTTAACAATTAAAATGAACCTTAAAAATTATAAATAAAAGAAATGTAAGTAAACGGAAGTTTGAACTGTACCCCAAACTTATTTATGTAAGCTTGTTTTTATAACGCTAGTGTTTGGAATATGCATGCTTACCATTTATTCTGAAAGAAATATGACTTCGTGTGGATTGTCTTAGTTTTGAATGTCAAATACCGCATTAACTCCTTAATAAGGCTTAAGAATAATATAAAAAATGTTTCTGGCCTTTACATCAAGGCAAAAATTATGCGATGACGCGTATTATTTATTCTTTCCAAAATGTTTTTATTATTATTGAACATTAAGAGAAAAGGAACATTTAAATCACTTTCTCACTGCGTCTTTAAAGGAACTCATGAACAGAAACGAGTAACATTTTAATGCTTCTTCTAGGCAACGGGACTAAATTTGTTTAGCCTTGACAACATCTTGACACAGTGGCTTGATGCGGGCGTTTGAAACCGACGCGGGCGGAAACCAGAAACAAAATACTTTTTTCTAGGCCTTATTCCCACTTCAAGCCTTTAGGCTGTAGAACAAATCGAGTTAAAAAAAACTGTTACGGCCACATAGGCAGTAGGATATACATATTGAGAATGTCATTACTGTACTTAAGACAGAAGCGTTTTTTAAAAGAATCACATTTTGTTGTTGTTTTTATTATTCGTTCCCACAGAGTACAGACATTTAAACACATATGAAATTGTTAAATAGATTATAAGTTGTGTTGGTTTCTTATTGACATAAACAGTGATAGATAAATAGATAAGTATACACCTAACAGTGAAGTCAAGTAACATTAACGCACTAAGGTGTAAATATTTGGAATAAAGGAAACCATTTGCTTGTAAATTGAGTATAATTATTTTTCCTTCTGGATATGAATTGTTCTACAGTCTACATAATCTTTCAAAATTTTAAGGAATTTGTTAAATTTTGGAATTAGTTTCTTCAAAGGGCAAGCATAGATATATCTTTTAGCTGAACATTTTAAGTGAATTATCAATTGATTATTCATTGTAGTCCCAAGCCAGACTAAGGAGTTACTGATTTCAAACGTCTGAATAATGGTTTTGATTATCCAATATTCAATTTCTTTCCAATAAGTTTGGGTAACCTCACAATCCCAATACATATGATAAATGGTTTCACTATCAACATCACAGAAGCAACATACTACATTGTCTGCAAGTTTCATTTTCAGAAGTTCTTTCTTAGAGTATATAATTCTGTGAAAAGATTGTATTGAAAATCACTAAATTTTACATCTTTCAGATTCTTCCCGCACATATCAAAACTGCTGAGACAGATTAAGAGGTCATGAACCAACTGCATCATTGTCTGTTATAAAATTGACAGGGTTTATGATTACATCAATCAAACTTTGGGTGTTGTTATTTTAACAAAATAGACACTTATGGGAGATTAGAAAAGGAATATGAAGAGATTCTGCTGTCACACATATGCTTTAGAAATATTTACATTGCTACATGAATGATTCTAGAAAACGGAAATAGAAACAGAAAACATGGTTTGATACGCACAGTGCAATGCATGTACCAAACAAAAATAAAATATGGATTTGTAAATTTAGTTCCTACAGTATTTGGGAGAAACTGACAATATCTACCTGTAATCATGAAAATTTAAATTTGAGCACTAGTTCAGATATTACATTGTGTTACTTTCACACTGCTAGTAGATTCGGTGTATTAGTTTCTAACATTCCATTCATACAGATTGATAATAGTTAAACATACTCTAAGTTTCCTTTGATATATGCAAATATACATAGAATAAAGGAAATAATATTGAATAATTGGTAATATTGAAAATAAATAAAATGTTATCTCAGCTTTAGCGTGGGGTATAATGTGTTTATGATAAACTGCATTATTTTCTGCTCACATTCTTATATTAGCATTCCTAAATTATTGTATTATGGCTTTCGATTCTTGAAGTGAATAATTACATGAAGATCATAAATAACATACTAAGAAGTACTAAATCAGGAATGTTTCAAGATGAAAAATATATTTACAGATCATTTTGCATATTAATTATCTATTTCTATGAATTATTTTATTAGAAGTTATTTCATTCCAAATCTAAAGATAACGACAGTTGAGTTGACAACCAAGCTGCTTAGACCATGAAAGAGCAGAAGCACGTTTTTTGAAAATGTTATATTTATAATTTTCCACTGATAATTGGACGTTTATGCTAAAAAAATATTTTGATAGTGTCAAAAATCTCATTACACAACTCAATTGTCCATAGACAGAGAACAAATCATACAAGTCTGAATCTGAATCTGAACAAATCATTGGCTGACATTTTTGTGTGAACACCAATTAATATTTTATAAGAAAAAGTAATCGCATGGCTGAACTTTACATTATATATTTGATCTATTACTGCTTCATTTAGTAATTTAATTATTTAGAAATACACTGTGTTTCAATTGGAACAATGTATTTTCATTTTCCTGACATCACTTCATATTCCCCCTAAAACGTGCTACTGTCCCATTAAGTCTTTTGGTTCTTCACTGAAGTAATTCCCCTCTGAATTATAAAATTCACTTGTTGTTCATAACAACAGCTCTCAACATCTTCGAAATGTATGTTCAAGATATAAATCATTTCCTCTGATAGCTTATTTGCTGATAAAAAAAAAATCAATTACCAAAACTTAAATTCTATAAAATAATAATCAGTTTCATTTGAATATGTATATCATGAAAAATACTTTGTTTTAAAATTTATCTTGTTGTTTGTTTAACTTACGTCTTAACTTATCTTGAGCAGCTTTTATTTTGATTGAGTTGGATATAAAAAATGTCTAAAACTTAATTATCGTTGAAAATAGTATTAAGTTTAACAGTTATACTGTAGTTTTGAAACAATGACACTAAACCTTTGAAAAGCAAGTCTAGATAGTGAATTGTGAATAAATCCAATTCTCTGAGACTGATCTTCTTAGCTTTCTTAAATTTAGAAAAATATTATTATACGTAATTGTAAATTATTTTTAAGTGACTGATCGTTAATCTATCCTCACTTCGCGTCTCGTTGTCTCAAACTATTATAGCCATTAGAATTTGCAATTGACAGCTAAGCGTTGGCTCCCTGAAAAGTGTTATGCTGTCACTTTCACATGGAGTGTCGACTGTTGATCAGTGTTGATAGATGACTCCTGGCCGCTGATTTATATTTACACATCTTTGAGCATGTCAATCTATTGCGTTGGTATCTTATCTAAATCTAATCTATCTAATCTAAAGTCGTTGTGATTATCGCAGTACGAACAAGGTCAGATTCCATATACGCATTTAGTCTGTTTCGTGATACGTATCGTTGATGATACAATTTCACCTAAAACTCGCGAAGCTTTCCATCACATTGACAAAAGAAAGCTGACTGATATCGGCTGTCAAAGTACAGGTCTTATTCATTTATTTTATTAATAATAAATTGTTGCAATGCTTGATTTGTAAGAGAATGTATTTTTTAATTTTAGACGACAGTTTTCTATCGTGAGGTTGAATCACGAGAATTATCCCCGGGTTTTCAAAACCTGCGGAAAGAAAGCTGAGCGGAAAGTAACAGCGAAATGGAAACAAGCATTGACATTGCGAAAAAATCCATGTGCAAAGCGATAATCAAATTAGTTGGATTTACAATTGACAATGACCCAGTCACGTGGTTTATAACGTATTACTATTCTTAAATATTTATCCAATGAAAAAGGGTTTTTACACAAAAACGTCCATGATGAATGTTTCTATGCAGTAAAAAGTGTTTTACACCAAATATACCTGAAATAAATATATAAAACGATGGTTAGAGTGCCTGCTTACGGTTAAGAAGTTTGGGGGTTCAATTCCACAGTGGACGCATACAGCCAAGGTGGTAGTTTCCAACAAATTAATGACTTAATGGTAAAGGCATATATGGATTATAAAAAACTACCTACGTCCTATCCACTTTTGAGTTAAGGTATTATATTAAGTAAGATTATTTAAATATATATAGGAATTTAAAAGCTGACGGTTTTTTTGTTAAATGTAACAACCGAAATCGGTTGTTCATGTGGAAAACAAAGTGAGAATTCTTATCAGTATTTATCGAATGCATGTTCCTGTAATATAACAAACAATGATTGTTCTTTCAAATCTGAGATATCAGGAGTTAATCCTTAATAATGAACAATTTTTAAAGGCGTGATGATGTTTGCGTGGCCGAAATTTACATCATTTATTTGATTTATTATGCATTATTGACTTTAAATACATTGTCTTTCAATTGGAACCATTTATTTTTCAGGCTATCCTTTTTATTGTATGCCGCATGTCATGATCTGAATATATACTATAAAATAAATACACATTTTTGTCACAAAAAGGTTTTCTGAATGTGTGATACAACATGTTCGTAATGTAAATAATATCATTGTTTGCACAATTGAATCTAATAATACTGCATTGTGCATGAATTCTAAAAACCATATTAAAAGTGCAGTGAAGTTAAAAGAGAAGTTAAGAGAAAATCGAACCAAATTTCATTAAATATGAGACAATTTACCAAAGTGACCGAAACGGAAGCAAACATGAAGACGAAGCAAGTGTGGCCATCTCACAATTAACGTTTTCAAAACACTTAACGCTTAAAGAGAGTCTCGATTTTCTTTTGTTTTTGTCTCCGAACCAGGTACTCGTTGCCGCTAAAGTTAATACCCATCGGACGCAATTGCGGTAGCTGATACGCGGTGTAAATCCCACACACATAATGGTGACGTTACCGAAAACGGGTTCTCTAAAAGCTATGGCACTTTTGCAGAAGATACTGTAATTTGGACGTTGCATTAAGTATTTTGTTGTTGATTAAAAAATGTAAATATGATATCAATCCTGCGACTAAAGATTTTTCTACCGAGTAATGTATTTCTTTTCTCAATAGCTAAATTCATGACAAACCATATCCAAGTAAAACGATATAAAACTTGTGTAAATTACATTTCATTTCTGTAGCTCATCAGACTTTTGATGGAAATAGGTTTTCAAGGTTTTGACCCCAGTGTTCCATTTGGGGTCATGCATGGGGTCACAAAATCTACAATTTTGAATTCCCACTGGCCAAGGAGTCACACACAACTTTTCAGCTCTCTAGACCTTTTGGAACTGGAGAAGAAGATGAAAATAGGTTTTTAAGGTTTGACCCATATGACCCTATTTGGGGTCAAGGGGTCACCAAACCTAAAACGTTTAATCCCCATTGGCCAAGGAGTCTACATACAACTTTTCAACTCTCTAGACCTTTTTGAATTGGAGAAGAAGATAGAAATAGATTTTAACAGTTTTGACCCCTGTGACCCCATTTGGGGTCAAGGGGTCACCAAACCAAAACTTTAGAAACCTCATTGACCAAGGAGCCTGCACCAAACTTTTCAGCTCTCTAGACCTTTTGGAACTGGAGAAGATGAAAATAGGTTTTTCAGGTTTTGACCCATGTGACCCCATTTGGGATCATGGGGTCACAAAATAAAAAAATAGAATCCCCATTGGCAAAGAAGTGTACTCACAACGTTTCAGCTCTCTAGACCTTTTGAAACTGGAGAAGAAGATGAAAATAGGTCTTAAAAGTTTTGACCCCTGTGACCCCATTTGGAGTCATGAGGCCACGATATCTACAATTGAGAACCCCCATGTACCAAGGAGATTGCAAATGTCAGCTCTCTAGAGTCTTTGGTTCTGGAGAAGTCGAAAATGTGAAAAGTTTACGGATGGACGGATGGACGGACGCCATGCCATGCCATAAGCCCATCGGGTCTTTCAGACCTAATGAGCTTAAAATGAAGTTCATAACATCTTTTCTCCACACGGTTAATTTGAAACGTGTAAACTCAACTTGTATAACTGGCGTAGCTTGCTATCTTTGATTTTGAAACGAAAACACTAAAGGGTTATACGAGACTATGGAACTTAGTAGAATCAAGTTTTAAAATACTCACGGAAAAAGAAATAAAATGGTTTTTGACGTTTATTTCTTTATTTCTCGATTAATATAAGTAATTCTTACAGAGAACTAGAAATAAGTGAATGTGATGCACTGTGATGTCCCCCGCCCCGATCTTTAATCAGTAAACGAGCCTAAGTTCAAATTGTTCGAAACAAAAAAAACCCATAACATTCCTGGACTGTTAATTTTAATAGATTTTGAAAAAGCATTTGACACAGTCTCTTAAGATTTTATCAATCTAGTTTTACACACATTTGATTTTTGCCCTAAAATTATAAAATGGATAAAAATATTAACTTATGATACTACATCTTGTGTCATTCAACATGGTAATTTTTCAGCTTTTTTTGCTAATGAAAGGACATGTAGTCATGGAGACCCATTATCACCATATTTGTTTTTTCTTGTAGCTCAGAATAATGAAGACATCAAAGGGATTGTCATTGATGATAATGAATATAAATGAGATCAATATGCTTAACTATTTCTTGATGGAACTGAAAAGACTCTATATGCTGCTATTGACATAATCAACACATTCAATACGACGTAAGGTTTGAAAATAAATTTAGATAAAAATAAATAAAATTGCTCCCAGAAACTTTGCGAAGTACTTTTATATAACTTTGAAGCAAAAAAAAGTCTCGCGTTTGCTTAATTTTTATTAAATGGCTCTTTTAAAAGGGTGATAATTCATGGACCATTTCAATTTTCAAATTAATTTAAATAGGGTTGTGATATATAAAATTGCTCCCAGAAGCTTTGCGAAACACTTTTATATATTTCTGTAGCCAAAAAGTCTCTCGTTTGCGTAAATTTGATTTATTTGCCCATTTTAAAGGGGCAAATTTCAAGGTCATTTCAATTTTCAAAGTAACTTTTTTAGGGTTGTGATAAATTAAATTGCTCCCAGAAGCTTTGCGAAGTACTATATATATATTTGAAGCAAAAAAAAGTCTCGCGTTTGCTTAAAATTGATTTATTTGCTCATTTTAAAGGGGCAAATTTCAAGGTGCCTTCAATTTTCAAAGTCACTTTTTTGTGTTGTGATGCATAAAATTGCTCCCAGAAGCTTTGCGAAACACTTTTATATATATATCTGAAGCAAAAGAAGTCTCTCGTTTGCTTTAATTTGATTTATTTGATCATTTTAAAGGGGCAAATTTCAAGGTCGCTTCAATTTTCAAAGTAACTTTTTTAGGGTTGGGATACATAAAATTCTTCCCAGAAGCTTTGCGAAGTACTTTTATATATTTCTGAAACAAAAAAAAGTCTCTCATTTGCTTAATTTTGATTAAAAAGCTCCTTTAAAAGGGGGATAATTCATGGTCACTTCAATTTTCAAAGTAATTTAAATAGGGTTGTGATACATAAAATTGCTCCCAGAATCTTTTCGAAACACTTTTATATATCTTGAAGCAAAAAAAAGTCTTGCGTTTGCTTAAATTTATTTTATTTGCTCATTTTACAAGGGGCAAATTTCAAGGTCACTTCAATTTTCAAAGTAACTTTTTTAGGGTTGTGATACATAAAAGTGTTCCCAGAAGCTTTGCGAAGTAGTTTTATATATTTCCGAAGCAAATAAAAGTCTCTCATTTGCTTTATTTTTATGAAATTGCTCTTTTAAAAGGGGGATAATTCATGGTCACTTCAATTTTCAAAGTAACTTTTTAGGGTTGTGATACATAAATTGTTCCCTGAAGCTTTGCGAAGTACTTTTATATAACTCTGAAGCAAAAAAAAGTCTCGCGTTTGCTTAATTTTTTATTTAATTGCTCTTTTAAAAGGGGGATATCTCATGGTCACTTCAATTTTCTAATCAATTTAAATAGGGTTGTGATATATAAAGTTGCTACCAGAAGCTTTGCGAAGTACTTTTATATATTTCTGAAGCAAAAAAAAGTCTCGCGTTTGCTTAAAATTGATTTATTTGCTCATTTTAAAGGGGCAAATTTCAAGGTCACTTCAATTTTCAAAGTAACTTTTTTAGGGTTGTGATATATAAAATTGCTCCCAGAAGCTTTGCGAAACACTTTTATATATTTCTGAAGCAAAAAAAAGTCTCGCGTTTGCTTAATTTTTTATTTAATTGCTCTTTTAAAAGGGGGATATCTCATGGTCACTAAAATTTTCTAATCAATTTAAATAGGGTTGTGATATATAAAGTTGCTACCAGAAGCTTTGCGAAGTACTTTTATATATTTCTGAAGCAAAAAAAAGTCTCGCGTTTGCTTAATTTTTATTTAATTGCCCTTTTACAAGGGGGATAATTCATGGTCACTTCAATTTTCAAAGTAATTTAAATAGGGTTGTGATACATAAAATTGCTCCCAGAAGCTTTGTGAAACCCTTTTATATATTTCTGAAGCAAAAAAAAGTCTCCCGTTTGCTTAAATTTGATTTATTTGCTCATTTTAAATGGCTAATTTCAAGATCACTTTAATTTACAAAGTCACTTTTTTAGGGTTGTGATACATAAAATTTTTCCCAGAAGCTTTGTGAAACACTTTTATATATTTCTGAAGCAAAAAAAAATTCCCGGTTTGCTTAAATTTGATTTATTTGCTCATTTTAAATGGCAAATTTCAAGGTCACTTCAATTTTCAAAGTAACTTTTTTAGGGTTGTGATACATAAAATTGTTCCCAGAAGCTTTGCGAAGTAGTTTTATATATTTCTGAAGCAAAAAAAAGGTCTCGCGTTTGCTTAAATTTGATTTATTTGCTCATTTTAAAGGGGCAAATTTCAAGGTGCCTTCAATTTTCAAAGTAACTTTTTTGTGTTGTGATGCATAAAATTGCTCCCAGAAGCTTTGCGAAACACTTTTATATATATATCTGAAGCAAAAGAAGTCTCTCGTTTGCTTTAATTTGATTTATTTGATCATTTTAAAGGGGCAAATTTCAAGGTCGCTTCAATTTTCAAAGTAACTTTTTTAGGGTTGGGATACATAAAATTCTTCCCAGAAGCTTTGCGAAGTACTTTTATATATTTCTGAAACAAAAAAAAGTCTCTCATTTGCTTAATTTTTATTAAAAAGTTCCTTTAAAAGGGGGATAATTCATGGTCACTTCAATTTTCAAAGTAATTTAAATAGGGTTGTGATACATAAAATTGCTCCCAGAATCTTTTCGAAACACTTTTATATATCTTGAAGCAAAAAAAAGTCTTGCGTTTGCTTAAATTTATTTTATTTGCTCATTTTACAAGGGGCAAATTTCAAGGTCACTTCAATTTTCAAAGTAACTTTTTTAGGGTTGTGATACATAAAATTGTTCCCAGAAGCTTTGCGAAGTAGTTTTATATATTTCCGAAGCAAATAAAAGTCTCTCATTTGCTTTATTTTTATGAAATTGCTCTTTTAAAAGGGGGATAATTCATGGTCACTTCAATTTTCAAAGTAACTTTTTAGGGTTGTGATACATAAATTGTTCCCTGAAGCTTTGCGAAGTAGTTTTATATAACTCTGAAGCAAAAAAAAGTCTCGCGTTTGCTTAATTTTTTATTTAATTGCTCTTTTAAAAGGGGGATATCTCATGGTCACTTCAATTTTCTAATCAATTTAAATAGGGTTGTGATATATAAAGTTGCTACCAGAAGCTTTGCGAAGTACTTTTATATATTTCTGAAACAAAAAAAAGTCTCTCATTTGCTTAATTTTGATTAAAAAGCTCCTTTAAAAGGGGGATAATTCATGGTCACTTCAATTTTCAAAGTAATTTAAATAGGGTTGTGATACATAAAATTGCTCCCAGAATCTTTTCGAAACACTTTTATATATCTTGAAGCAAAAAAAAGTCTTGCGTTTGCTTAAATTTATTTTATTTGCTCATTTTACAAGGGGCAAATTTCAAGGTCACTTCAATTTTCAAAGTAACTTTTTTAGGGTTGTGATACATAAAAGTGTTCCCAGAAGCTTTGCGAAGTAGTTTTATATATTTCCGAAGCAAATAAAAGTCTCTCATTTGCTTTATTTTTATGAAATTGCTCTTTTAAAAGGGGGATAATTCATGGTCACTTCAATTTTCAAAGTAACTTTTTAGGGTTGTGATACATAAATTGTTCCCTGAAGCTTTGCGAAGTACTTTTATATAACTCTGAAGCAAAAAAAAGTCTCGCGTTTGCTTAATTTTTTATTTAATTGCTCTTTTAAAAGGGGGATATCTCATGGTCACTTCAATTTTCTAATCAATTTAAATAGGGTTGTGATATATAAAGTTGCTACCAGAAGCTTTGCGAAGTACTTTTATATATTTCTGAAGCAAAAAAAAGTCTCGCGTTTGCTTAAAATTGATTTATTTGCTCATTTTAAAGGGGCAAATTTCAAGGTCACTTCAATTTTCAAAGTAACTTTTTTAGGGTTGTGATATATAAAATTGCTCCCAGAAGCTTTGCGAAACACTTTTATATATTTCTGAAGCAAAAAAAAGTCTCGCGTTTGCTTAATTTTTATTTAATTGCCCTTTTACAAGGGGGATAATTCATGGTCACTTCAATTTTCAAAGTAATTTAAATAGGGTTGTGATACATAAAATTGCTCCCAGAAGCTTTGTGAAACCCTTTTATATATTTCTGAAGCAAAAAAAAGTCTCCCGTTTGCTTAAATTTGATTTATTTGCTCATTTTAAATGGCTAATTTCAAGGTCACTTTAATTTACAAAGTCACTTTTTTAGGGTTGTGATACATAAAATTGTTTCCAGAAGCTTTGCGAAACACTTTTATATATTTCTGAAGCAAAAAAAAGTCCCGGTTTGCTTAAATTTGATTTATTTGCTCATTTTAAATGGCAAATTTCAAGGTCACTTCAATTTTCAAAGTAACTTTTTTAGGGTTGTGATACATAAAATTGTTCCCAGAAGCTTTGCGAAGTAGTTTTATATATTTCTGAAGCAAAAAAACGGTCTCGCGTTTGCTTAAATTTGATTTATTTGCTCATTTTAAAGGGGCAAATTTCAAGGTCACTTAAATTTTCAAAGTAACCTTTCAAGGGTTGTGATACATAAAATTGTTCCAAGAAGCTTTGCGAAGTTGTTTTATATATTTCTGAAGCAAAAAAGAGTCTCGCGTTTGCTTAATTTTTATTAAATTGCCCTTTTACAAGGCGGATAATTCATGGTCACTTCAATTTTCGAAGTAATTTAAATAGGGTTGTGATACATAAAATTGCTCCCAGAAGCTTTGCGAAACACTTTTATATATTTCTGAAGCAAAAAAAGGTCTTGCGTTTGCTTAAATTTGATTTATTTGCTCATTTTAAAGGGGCAAATTTCAAGGTCACTTCAATTTTCAAAGTAACTTTTTTAGGGTTGTGATACATAAAATTGTTCCCAGAAGCTTTGCGAAGTACTTTTATATATTTCTGAAGCAAAAAAAACTCTTGCGTTTGCTTAATTTTTATTAAATTGCACTTTTACAAGGGGGATAATTCATGGTCACTTCAATTTTCAAAGTAATTTAAATAGGGTTGTGATACATAAAATTGCTCCCAGAAGCTTTGCGAAACCCTTTTATATATTTCTGAAGCAAAAAAAAGTCTCCCGTTTGCTTAAATTTGATTTATTTGCTCATTTTAAATGGCTAATTTCAAGGTCACTTTAATTTACAAAGTAACTTTTTTAGGGTTGTGATACATAAAATTGTTCCCAGAAGCTTTGCGAAACACTTTTATATATTTCTGAAGCAAAAAAAAATTCCCGGTTTGCTTAAATTTGATTTATTTGCTCATTTTAAATGGCAAATTTCAAGGTCACTTCAATTTTCAAAGTAACTTTTTTAGGGTTGTGATACATAAAATTGTTCCCAGAAGCTTTGCGAAGTAGTTTTATATATTTCTGAAGCAAAAAAAAGGTCTCGCGTTTGCTTAAATTTGATTTATTTGCTCATTTTAAAGGGGCAAATTTCAAGGTCACTTCAATTTTCAAAGTAACCTTTCAAGGGTTGTGATACATAAAATTGTTCCAAGAAGCTTTGCGAAGTAGTTTTATATATTTCTGAAGCAAAAAAGAGTCTCGCGTTTGCTTAATTTTTATTAAATTGCCCTTTTACAAGGGGGATAATTCATGGTCACTTCAATTTTCGAAGTAATTTAAATAGGGTTGTGATACATAAAATTGTTTCCAGAAGCTTTGCGAAACACTTTTATATATTTCTGAAGCAAAAAAAAGTCCCGGTTTGCTTAAATTTGATTTATTTGCTCATTTTAAATGGCAAATTTCAAGGTCACTTCAATTTTCAAAGTAACTTTTTTAGGGTTGTGATACATAAAATTGTTCCCAGAAGCTTTGCGAAGTAGTTTTATATATTTCTGAAGCAAAAAAACGGTCTCGCGTTTGCTTAAATTTGATTTATTTGCTCATTTTAAAGGGGCAAATTTCAAGGTCACTTCAATTTTCAAAGTAACCTTTCAAGGGTTGTGATACATAAAATTGTTCCAAGAAGCTTTGCGAAGTAGTTTTATATATTTCTGAAGCAAAAAAGAGTCTCGCGTTTGCTTAATTTTTATTAAATTGCCCTTTTACAAGGCGGATAATTCATGGTCACTTCAATTTTCGAAGTAATTTAAATAGGGTTGTGATACATAAAATTGCTCCCAGAAGCTTTGCGAAACACTTTTATATATTTCTGAAGCAAAAAAAGGTCTTGCGTTTGCTTAAATTTGATTTATTTGCTCATTTTAAAGGGGCAAATTTCAAGGTCACTTCAATTTTCAAAGTAACTTTTTTAGGGTTGTGATACATAAAATTGTTCCCAGAAGCTTTGCGAAGTACTTTTATATATTTCTGAAGCAAAAAAAAGGTCCCGCGTTTGCTTAAATTTGATTTATTTGCTCATTTTAAAGGGGAAAATTTCAAGGTCACTTCAATTTTCAAAGTAACCTTTCAAGGGTTGTGATACATAAAATTGTTCCAAGAAGCTTTGCGAAGTAGTTTTATATATTTCTGAAGCAAAAAAGAGTCTCGAGTTTGCTTAATTTTTATTAAATTGCCCTTTTACAAGGCGGATAATTCATGGTCACTTCAATTTTCGAAGTAATTTAAATAGGGTTGTGATACATAAAATTGCTCCCAGAAGCTTTGCGAAACACTTTTATATATTTCTGAAGCAAAAAAAGCTCTTGCGTTTGCTTAAATTTGATTTATTTGCTCATTTTAAAGGGGCAAATTTCAAGGTCACTTCAATTTTCAAAGTAACTTTTTTAGGGTTGTGATACATAAAATTGTTCCCAGAAGCTTTGCGAAGTACTTTTATATATTTCTGAAGCAAAAAAAACTCTTGCGTTTGCTTAATTTTTATTAAATTGCACTTTTACAAGGGGGATAATGCATGGTCACTTCAATTTTCAAAGTAATTTAAATAGGGTTGTGATACATAAAATTGCTCCCAGAAGCTTTGCGAAACCCTTTTATATATTTCTGAAGCAAAAAAAAGTCTCCCGTTTGCTTAAATTTGATTTATTTGCTCATTTTAAATGGCTAATTTCAAGGTCACTTTAATTTACAAAGTAACTTTTTTAGGGTTGTGATACATAAAATTGTTCCCAGAAGCTTTGCGAAACACTTTTATATATTTCTGAAGCAAAAAAAAATTCCCGGTTTGCTTAAATTTGATTTATTTGCTCATTTTACATGGCAAATTTCAAGGTCACTTCAATTTTCAAAGTAACTTTTTTAGGGTTGTGATACATAAAATTGTTCCCAGAAGCTTTGCGAAGTAGTTTTATATATTTCTGAAGCAAAAAAAAGGTCTCGCGTTTGCTTAAATTTGATTTATTTGCTCATTTTAAAGGGGCAAATTTCAAGGTCACTTCAATTTTCAAAGTAACCTTTCAAGGGTTGTGATACATAAAATTGTTCCAAGAAGCTTTGCGAAGTAGTTTTATATATTTCTGAAGCAAAAAAGAGTCTCGCGTTTGCTTAATTTTTATTAAATTGCCCTTTTACAAGGGGGATAATTCATGGTCACTTCAATTTTCGAAGTAATTCAAATAGGGTTGTGATACATAAAATTGCTCCCAGAAGCTTTGTGAAGTATTTTTATATATTTCTGAAGCAAAAAAAGGTCTCGCGTTGGCTTAATTTGATTTATTTGCTCATTTTAAAGGGGCAAATTTCAAGGTCACTTCAATTTTCAAAGTAACTTTTTTAGGGTTGTGATACATAAAATTGTTCCAAGAAGCTTTGCGAAGTAGTTTTATATATTTCTGAAGCAAAAAAAAGGTCTCGCGTTTGCTTAAATTTGATTTATTTGCTCATTTTAAAGGGGCAAATTTCAAGGTCACTTCAATTTTCAAAGTAACCTTTCAAGGGTTGTGATACATAAAATTGTTCCAAGAAGCTTTGCGAAGTAGTTTTATATATTTCTGAAGCAAAAAAGAGTCTCGCGTTTGCTTAATTTTTATTTAATTGCCCTTTTACAAGGGGGATAATTCATGGTCACTTCAATTTTCGAAGTAATTTAAATAGGGTTGTGATACATAAAATTGCTCCCAGAAGCTTTGCGAAACACTTTTATATATTTCTGAAGCAAAAAAAGGTCTTGCGTTTGCTTAAATTTGATTTATTTGCTCATTTTAAAGGGGCAAATTTCAAGGTCACTTCAATTTTCAAAGTAACTTTTTTAGGGTTGTGATACATAACATTGTTCCCAGAAGCTTTGCGAAGTACTTTTATATATTTCTGAAGCAAAAAAAAGTCTTGCGTTTGCTTACTTTTTATTAAATTGCACTTTTACAAGGGGGATAATGCATGGTCACTTCAATTTTCAAAGTAATTTAAATAGGGTTGTGATACATAAAATTGCTCCCAGAAGCTTTGCGAAACCCTTTTATATATTTCTGAAGCAAAAAAAAGTCTCCCGTTTGCTTAAATTTGATTTATTTGCTCATTTTAAATGGCTAATTTCAAGGTCACTTTAATTTACAAAGTAACTTTTTTAGGGTTGTGATACATAAAATTGTTCCCAGAAGCTTTGCGAAACACTTTTATATATTTCTGAAGCAAAAAAAAATTCCCGGTTTGCTTAAATTTGATTTATTTGCTCATTTTAAATGGCAAAATTCAAGGTCACTTCAATTTTCAAAGTAACTTTTTTAGGGTTGTGATACATAAAATTGTTCCCAGAAGCTTTGCGAAGTAGTTTTATATATTTCTGAAGCAAAAAAAAGGTCTCGCGTTTGCTTAAATTTGATTTATTTGCTCATTTTAAAGGGGCAAATTTCAAGGTCACTTCAATTTTCAAAGTAACCTTTCAAGGGTTGTGATACATAAAATTGTTCCATGAAGCTTTGCGAAGTATTTTTATATATTTCTGAAGCAAAAAAAAGGTCTCGCGTTTGCTTAAATTTGATTTATTTGCTCATTTTAAAGGGGAAAATTTCAAGGTCACTTCAATTTTCAAAGTAACCTTTCAAGGGTTGTGATACATAAAATTGTTCCAAGAAGCTTTGCGAAGTAGTTTTATATATTTCTGAAGCAAAAAAGAGTCTCGCGTTTGTTAATTTTTATTAAATTGCCCTTTTACAAGGGGGATAATTCATGGTCACTTCAATTTTCGAAGTAATTTAGATAGGGTTGTGATACATAAAATTGCTCCCAGAAGCTTTGCGAAGTATTTTTATATATTTCTGAAGCAAAAAAAGGTCTCGCGTTGGCTTAAATTTGATTTATTTGCTCATTTTAAAGGGGCAAATTTCAAGGTCACTTCAATTTTCAAAGTAACTTTTTTAGGGTTGTGATACATAAAATTGTTCCCAGAAGCTTTGCGAAGTAGTTTTATATATTTCTGAAGCAAAAAAAAGGTCTCGCGATTGCTTAAATTTGATTTATTTGCTCATTTTAAAGGGGCAAATTTCAAGGTCACTTCAATTTTCAAAGTAACCTTTCAAGGGTTGTGATACATAAAATTGTTCCAAGAAGCTTTGCGAAGTAGTTTTATATATTTCTGAAGCAAAAAAGAGTCTCGCGTTTGCTTAATTTTTATTTAATTTCCCTTTTACAAGGGGAATAATTCATGGTCACTTCAATTTTCGAAGTAATTTAAATAGGGTTGTGATACATAAAATTGCTCCCAGAAGCTTTGCGAAACACTTTTATATATTTCTGAAGCAAAAAAACGTCTCGCGTTTGCTTAAATTTGATTTATTTGCTCATTTTAAAGGGGCAAATTTCAAGGTCACTTCAATTTTCAAAGTAACTTTTTTAGGGTTGTGATACATAAAATTGTTCCCAGAAGCTTTGCGAAGTACTTTTATATATTTCTGAAGCAAAAAAAAGTCTCGCGTTTGCTTAATTTTTATGAAATTGCACTTTTAAAAGGGGGATAATTCATGGTCACTTCAATTTTCAAAGTAATTTAAATAGGGTTGTGATACATAAAATTGCTCCCAGAAGCTTTGCGAAACACTTTTATATATTTCTGAAGCAAAAAAAGGTCTCGCGTTTGCTTAAATTTGATTTATTTGCTCATTTTAAAGGGGCAAATTTCAAGGTCACTTCAATTTTCAAAGTAATATTTTTAGGGTTGTGATACATAAAATTGCTCCAAGAAGCTTTGCGAAACACTTTTATATATTTCTGAAGCAAAAAAAGGTGTCGTGTTTGCTTAAATTTGATTTATTTGCTCATTTTAAAGGGGCAAATTTCAAGGTCACTTCAATTTTCAAAGTAACTTTTTTAGGGTTGTGATACATAAAATTGCTCCCAAAAGCTTTGCTAAACACTTTTATATATTTCTGAAGCAAAAAAAGGTGTCGTGTTTGCTTAAATTTGATTTATTTGCTCATTTTAAAGGGGCAAATTTCAAGGTCACTTCAATTTTCAAAGTAATTTAAATAGGGTTGTGATACATAAAATTGCTCCCAAAAGCTTTGCTAAACACTTTTATATATTTCTGAAGCAAAAAAAGGTCTCGCGTTTGCTTAAATTTGATTTATTTGCTCATTTTAAAGGGGCAAATTTCAAGGTCACTTCAATTTTCAAAGTAACTTTTTTAGGGTTGTGATACATAAAATTGTTCCCAGAAGCTTTGCGAAGTACTTTTATATATTTCTGAAGCAAAAAAAACTCTTGCGTTTGCTTAATTTTTATTAAAATGCACTTTTACAAGGGGGATAATTCATGGTCACTTCAATTTTCAAAGTAATTTAAATAGGGTTGTGATACATAAAATTGCTCCCAGAAGCTTTGCGAAACCCTTTTATATATTTCTGAAGCAAAAAAAATTCTCCCGTTTGCTTAAATTTGATTTATTTGCTCATTTTAAATGGCTAATTTCAAGGTCACTTTAATTTACAAAGTAACTTTTTTAGGGTTGTGATACATAAAATTGTTCCCAGAAGCTTTGCGAAACACTTTTATATATTTCTGAACCAAAAAAAAATTCCCGGTTTGCTTAAATTTGATTTATTTGCTCATTTTAAATGGCAAATTTCAAGGTCACTTCAATTTTCAAAGTAACCTTTCAAGGGTTGTGATACATAAAATTGTTCCAAGAAGCTTTGCGAAGTAGTTTTATATATTTCTGAAGCAAAAAAGAGTCTCGCGTTTGCTTAATTTTTATTAAATTGCCCTTTTACAAGGGGGATAATTCATGGTCACTTCAATTTTCGAAGTAATTTAAATAGGGTTGTGATACATAAAATTGCTCCCAGAAGCTTTGCGAAGTATTTTTATATATTTCTGAAGCAAAAAAAGGTCTCGCGTTGGCTTAAATTTGATTTATTTGCTCATTTTAAAGGGGCAAATTTCAAGGTCACTTCAATTTTCAAAGTAACTTTTTTAGGGTTGTGATACATAAAATTGTTCCCAGAAGCTTTGCGAAGTAGTTTTATATATTTCTGAAGCAAAAAAAAGGTCTCGCGTTTGCTTAAATTTGATTTATTTGCTCATTTTAAAGGGGCAAATTTCAAGGTCACTTCAATTTTCAAAGTAACCTTTCAAGGGTTGTGATACATAAAATTGTTCCAAGAAGCTTTGCGAAGTAGTTTTATATATTTCTGAAGCAAAAAAGAGTCTCGCGTATGTTTAATTTTTATTTAATTGCCCTTTTACAAGGGGGATAATTCATGGTCACTTCAATTTTCAAAGAAATTTAAATAGGGTTGTGATACATAAAATTGCTCCCAGAAGCTTTGCGAAACACTTTTATATATTTCTGAAGCCAAAAAAGGTCTAGCGTTTGCTTAAATTTGATTTATTTGCTCATTTTAAAGGGGCAAATTTCGAGGTCACTTCAATTTTCAAAGTAACTTTTTTAGGGTTGTGATACATAAAATTGTTCCCAGAAGCTTTGCGAAGTAGTTTTATAAATTTCTGAAGCCAAAAAGTCTCGCGTTTGCTTAATTTTTTATTAAATTGCCCTTTTTCAAGGGGGATAATTCATGGTCACTTCAATTTTCAAAGTAATTTAAATAGGGTTGTGATACATAAAATTGCTCCCAGAAGCTTTGCGAAACACTTTTATATATTTCTGAAGCAAAAAAAGGTCTCGCGTTTGCTTAAATTTGATTTATTTGCCCTTTAACAAGGGGGATAATTCATGGTCACTTCAATTTTCAAAGTATTTTAAATAGGGTTATGATACCTAAAATTGCTCCAAGAAGCTTTGCGAAACACTTTTATATATTTCTGAAGCCAAAAAAGGTCTCGCGTTTGCTTAAATTTGATTTATTTGCTCATTTTAAAGGGGCAAATTTAAAGGTCACTTCAATTTTCAAAGTAACTTTTTTAGGGTTGTGATACATAAAATTGTTCCCAGAAGCTTTGCGAAGTACTTTTACATATTTCTGAAGCAAAAAAAACCTCGAGTTTGCTTAATTTTTATTAAATTGCCCTTTTACAAGGGGGATAATTCATGGTCACTTCAATTTTCAAAGTAATTTAAATCGGGTTGTGATACATAAAATTGCTCCCAAAAGCTTTGCGAAACACTTTTATATATTTCTGAAGCCAAAAAAGGTCTTGCGTTTGCTTAAATTTGATTTATTTGCTCATTTTAAAGGGGCAAATTTCAAGGTCACTTCAATTTTCAAAGTAACTTTTTTAGGGTTGTGATACATAAAATTGCTCCCAGAAGCTTTGCGAAACACTTTTATATATTTCTGAAGCAAAAAAAGGTCTCGCGTTTGCTTAAATTTGATTTATTTGCCCTTTAACAAGGGGGATAATTCATGGTCACTTCAATTTTCAAAGTATTTTAAATAGGGTTATGATACCTAAAATTGCTCCAAGAAGCTTTGCGAAACACTTTTATATATTTCTGAAGCCAAAAAAGGTCTAGCGTTTGCTTAAATTTGATTTATTTCCTCCTTTTAAAGGGGCAAATTTCAAGGTCACTTCAATTTTCAAAGTAACTTTTTTAGGGTTGTGATACATAAAATTGTTCCCAGAAGCTTTGCGAAGTAGTTTTATATATTTCTGAAGCAAAAAAAAGTCTCGCGTTTGCTTAATTTTTATTAAATTGCCCTTTTACAAGGTGGATAATTCATGGTCACTTAAATTTTCAAAGTAATTTAAATAGGGTTGTGATACATAAAATTGTTCCCAGAAGCTTTGCGAAGTAGTTTTATATATTTCTGAAGCAAAAAAAAGTCTCCCGTTTGCTTAATTTTTATTAAATTGCCCTTTTACAAGGGTGATAATTCATGGTCACTTCAATTTTCAAAGAAATTTAAATAGGGTTGGGATACATAAAATTGCTCCCAGAAGCTTTGCGAAACACTTTTATATATTTCTGAAGCCAAAAAAGGTCTAGCGTTTGCTTAAATTTGATTTATTTGCTCATTTTAAAGGGGCAAATTTCGAATTCACTTCAATTTTTAAAGTAACTTTTTTAGGGTTGTGATACATAAAATTATTCTCAGAAGCTTTGCGAAGTAGTTTTATATATTTCTGAAGCAAAAAAAAGTCTCGCGTTTGCTTAATTTTTTATTAAATTGCCCTTTTACAAGGGGGATAATTCATGGTCACTTCAATTTTCAAAGTAATTTAAATAGGGTTGTGATACATTAAGTTGCTCCCAGAAGCTTTGCGAAACACTTTTATATATTTCTGAAGCAAAAAAAGGTCTTGCGTTTGCTTAAATTTGATTTATTTGCCCTTTTACAAGGGGGATAATTCATGGTCACTTCAATTTTCAAAGTATTTTAAATAGGGTTATGATACCTAAAATTGCTCCCAGTAGCTTTGCGAAACACTTTTATATATTTCTGAAGCCAAAAAAGGTCTTGCGTTTGCTTAAATTTGATTTATTTGCTCATTTTAAAGGGGCAAATTTCAAGGTCACTTCAATTTTCAAAGTAACTTTTTTAGGGTTGTGATACATAAAATTGTTCCCAGAAGCTTTGCGAAATAGTTTTATATATTTCTGAAGCAAAAAAAAGTCTCGTGTTTGCTTAATTTTTATTAAATTGCCCTTTTACAAGGGGGATAATTCATGGTCACTTCAATTTTCAAAGTAATTTAAATAGGGTTGTGATACATAAAATTGCTCCCAGAAGCTTTGCGAAACACTTTTATATATTTCTGAAGCAAAAAAAGGTCTCGCGTTTGCTTAAATTTGATTTATTTGCTCATTTTAAAGGGGCAAATTTCAAGGTCACTTCAATTTTCAAAGTAACTTTTTTAGGGTTGTGATACATAAAATTGTTCCCAGAAGCTTTGCGAAGTAGTTTTATATATTTCTGAAGCAAAAAAAAGTCTCGCGTTTGCTTAATTTTTATTAAATTGCCCTTTTACAAGGGGGATAATTCATGGTCACTTCAATTTTCAAAGAAATTTAAATAGGGTTGTGATACATAAAATTGCTCCCAGAAGCTTTGCGAAACACTTTTATATATTTCTGAAGCCAAAAAAGGTCTAGCGTTTGCTTAAATTTGATTTATTTGCTCATTTTAAAGGGGCAAATTTCGAGGTCACTTCAATTTTCAAAGTAACTTTTTTAGGGTTGTGATACATAAAATTGTTTCCAGAAGCTTTGCGAAGTAGTTTTATATATTTCTGAAGCCAAAAAAAGTCTCGCGTTTGCTTAATTTTTTATTAAATTGCCCTTTTTCAAGGGGGATAATTCATGGTCACTTCAATTTTCAAAGTAATTTAAATAGGGTTGTGATACATAAAACTGCTCCCAGAAGCTTTGCGAAACACTTTTATATATTTCTGAAGCAAAAAAAGGTCTCGCGTTTGCTTAAATTTGATTTATTTGCCCTTTAACAAGGGGGATAATTCATGGTCACTTCAATTTTCAAAGTATTTTAAATAGGGTTATGATACCTAAAATTGCTCCAAGAAGCTTTGCGAAACACTTTTATATATTTCTGAAGCCAAAAAAGGTCTTGCGTTTGCTTAAATTTGATTTATTTGCTCATTTTAAAGGGGCAAATTTCAAGGTCACTTCAATTTTCAAAGTAACTTTTTTAGGGTTGTGATACATAAAATTGCTCCCAGAAGCTTTGCGAAACACTTTTATATATTTCTGAAGCAAAAAAAGGTCTCGCGTTTGCTTGAATTTGAGTTATTTGCTCATTTTAAAGGGGCAAATTTCAAGGTCACTTCAATTTTCAGAGTAACTTTTTTAGGGTTGTGATACATAAAATTGTTCCCAGAAGCTTTGCGAAGTAGTTTTATATATTTCTGAAGCAAAAAAAAGTCTCGCGTTTGCTTTAATATTTATTAAATTGCCCTTTTACAAGGGGGATAATTTATGGTCACTTCAATTTTCAAAGTAATTTAAATAGGGTTGTGATACATAAAATTACTCCCAGAAGCTTTGCGAAACACTTTTATATATTTCTGAAGCAAAAAAAGGTCTCACATTTGCTTAAATTTGATTTCTTTGCTCATTTTAAAGGGGCAAATTTCAAGGTCACTTCAATTTTCAAAGTAACTTTTTTAGGGTTGTGATACATAAAATTGTTCCCAGAAGCTTTGCGAAGTAGTTTTATATATATCTGAAGCAAAAAAAAGGTCTCGCGTTTGCTTAATTTTTATTAAATTGCCCTTTTACAAGGGGGATAATTCATGGTCACTTCAATTTTCAAAGAAATTTAAATAGGGTTGTGATACATAAAATTGCTCCCAGAAGCTTTGCGAAACACTTTTATATATTTCTGAAGCCAAAAAAGGTCTAGCGTTTGCTTAAATTTGATTTATTTGCTCATTTTAAAGGGGCAAATTTCGAGGTCACTTCAATTTTCAAAGTAACTTTTTTAGGGTTGTGATACATAAAATTGTTTCCAGAAGCTTTGCGAAGTAGTTTTATATATTTCTGAAGCCAAAAAAAGTCTCGCGTTTGCTTAATTTTTTATTAAATTGCCCTTTTTCAAGGGGGATAATTCATGGTCACTTCAATTTTCAAAGTAATTTAAATAGGGTTGTGATACATAAAATTGCTCGCAGAAGCTTTGCGAAACACTTTTATATATTTCTGAAGCAAAAAAAGGTCTGGCGTTTGCTTAAATTTGATTTATTTGCCCTTTAACAAGGGGGATAATTCATGGTCACTTCAATTTTCAAAGTATTTTAAATAGGGTTATGATACCTAAAATTGCTCCAAGAAGCTTTGCGAAACACTTTTATATATTTCTGAAGCCAAAAAAGGTCTTGCGTTTGCTTAAATTTGATTTATTTGCTCATTTTAAAGGGGCAAATTTCAAGGTCACTTCAATTTTCAAAGTAACCTTTCAAGGGTTGTGATACATAAAATTGTTCCAAGAAGCTTTGCGAAGTAGTTTTATATATTTCTGAAGCAAAAAAGAGTCTCGCGTTTGCTTAATTTTTATTTAATTGCCCTTTTACAAGGGGGATAATTCATGGTCACTTCAATTTTCAAAGTAATTTAAATAGGGTTGTGATACATAAAATTGCTCCCAGAAGCTTTGCGAAACACTTTTATATATTTCTGAAGCAAAAAAATGTCTCGCGTTTGCTTCAATTTGATTTATTTGCTCATTTTAAAGGGGCAAATTTCAAGGTCACTTCAATTTTCAAAGTAACTTTTTTAGGGTTGTGATACATAAAATTGTTCCCAGAAGCTTTGCGAAGTACTTTTATATATTTCTGAAGCAAAAAAGAGTCTCGCGTTTGCTTAATTTTTATTAAATTGCCCTTTTACAAGGCGGATAATTCATGGTCACTTCAATTTTCGAAGTAATTTAAATATGGGTTGTGATACATAAAATTGCTCCCAGAAGCTTTGCGAAACACTTTTATATATTTCTGAAGCAAAAAAAGGTCTTGCGTTTGCTTAAATTTGATTTATTTGCTCATTTTAAAGGGGCAAATTTCAAGGTCACTTCAATTTTCAAAGTAACTTTTTTAGGGTTGTGATACATAACATTGTTCCCAGAAGCTTTGCGAAGTACTTTTATATATTTCTGAAGCAAAAAAAAGTCTTGCGTTTGCTTACTTTTTATTAAATTGCACTTTTACAAGGGGGATAATGCATGGTCACTTCAATTTTCAAAGTAATTTAAATAGGGTTGTGATACATAAAATTGCTCCCAGAAGCTTTGCGAAACCCTTTTATATATTTCTGAAGCAAAAAAAAGTCTCCCGTTTGCTTAAATTTGATTTATTTGCTCATTTTAAATGGCTAATTTAAAGGTCACTTTAATTTACAAAGTAACTTTTTTAGGGTTGTGATACATAAAATTGTTCCCAGAAGCTTTGCGAAACACTTTTATATATTTCTGAAGCAAAAAAAAATTCCCGGTTTGCTTAAATTTGATTTATTTGCTCATTTTAAATGGCAAATTTCAAGGTCACTTCAATTTTCAAAGTAACTTTTTTAGGGTTGTGATACATAAAATTGTTCCCAGAAGCTTTGCGAAGTAGTTTTATATATTTCTGAAGCAAAAAAAAGGTCTCGCGTTTGCTTAAATTTGATTTATTTGCTCATTTTAAATGGCTAATTTCAAGGTCACTTTAATTTACAAAGTAACTTTTTTAGGGTTGTGATACATAAAATTGTTCCCAGAAGCTTTGCGAAACACTTTTATATATTTCTGAAGCAAAAAAAAATTCCCGGTTTGCTTAAATTTGATTTATTTGCACATTTTAAATGGCAAAATTCAAGGTCACTTCAATTTTCAAAGTAACTTTTTTAGGGTTGTGATACATAAAATTGTTCCCAGAAGCTTTGCGAAGTAGTTTTATATATTTCTGAAGCAAAAAAAAGGTCTCGCGTTTGCTTAAATTTGATTTATTTGCTCATTTTAAAGGGGCAAATTTCAAGGTCACTTCAATTTTCAAAGTAACCTTTCAAGGGTTGTGATACATAAAATTGTTCCATGAAGCTTTGCGAAGTATTTTTATATATTTTCTGAAGCAAAAAAAAGGTCTCGCGTTTGCTTAAATTTGATTTATTTGCTCATTTTAAAGGGGCAAATTTCAAGGTCACTTCAATTTTCAAAGTAACCTTTCAAGGGTTGTGATACATAAAATTGTTCCAAGAAGCTTTGCGAAGTAGTTTTATATATTTCTGAAGCAAAAAAGAGTCTCGCGTTTGCTTAATTTTTATTAAATTGCCCTTTTACAAGGGGGATAATTCATGGTCACTTCAATTTTCGAAGTAATTTAGATAGGGTTGTGATACATAAAATTGCTCCCAGAAGCTTTGCGAAGTATTTTTATATATTTCTGAAGCAAAAAAAGGTCTCGCGTTGGCTTAAATTTGATTTATTTGCTCATTTTAAAGGGGCAAATTTCAAGGTCACTTCAATTTTCAAAGTAACTTTTTTAGGGTTGTGATACATAAAATTGTTCCCAGAAGCTTTGCGAAGTAGTTTTATATATTTCTGAAGCAAAAAAAAGGTCTCGCGATTGCTTAAATTTGATTTATTTGCTCATTTTAAAGGGGCAAATTTCAAGGTCACTTCAATTTTCAAAGTAACCTTTCAAGGGTTGTGATACATAAAATTGTTCCAAGAAGCTTTGCGAAGTAGTTTTATATATTTCTGAAGCAAAAAAGAGTCTCGCGTTTGCTTAATTTTTATTTAATTGCCCTTTTACAAGGGGGATAATTCATGGTCACTTCAATTTTCGAAGTAATTTAAATAGGGTTGTGATACATAAAATTGCTCCCAGAAGCTTTGCGAAACACTTTTATATATTTCTGAAGCAAAAAAACGTCTCGCGTTTGCTTAAATTTGATTTATTTGCTCATTTTAAAGGGGCAAATTTCAAGGTCACTTCAATTTTCAAAGTAACTTTTTTAGGGTTGTGATACATAAAATTGTTCCCAGAAGCTTTGCGAAGTAGTTTTATATATTTCTGAAGCAAAAAAAAAGTCTCGCGTTTGCTTAATTTTTATTAAATTGCCCTTTTACAAGGTGGATAATTCATGGTCACTTAAATTTTCAAAGTAATTTAAATAGGGTTGTGATACATAAAATTGTTCCCAGAAGTTTTGCGAAGTAGTTTTATATATTTCTGAAGCAAAAAAAAGTCTCGCGTTTGCTTAATTTTTATTAAATTGCCCTTTTACAAGGGGGATAATTCATGGTCACTTCAATTTTCAAAGAAATTTAAATAGGGTTGTGATACATAAAATTGCTCCCAGAAGCTTTGCGAAACACTTTTATATATTTCTGAAGCCAAAAAAGGTCTAGCGTTTGCTTAAATTTGATTTATTTTGCTCATTTTAAAGGGGCAAATTTCGAGGTCACTTCAATTTTCAAAGTAACTTTTTTAGGGTTGTGATACATAAAATTGTTCCCAGAAGCTTTGCGAAGTAGTTTTATAAATTTCTGAAGCCAAAAAAAAGTCTCGCGTTTGCTTAATTTTTTATTAAATTGCCCTTTTTCAAGGGGGATAATTCATGGTCACTTCAATTTTCAAAGTAATTTAAATAGGGTTGTGATACATAAAATTGCTCCCAGAAGCTTTGCGAAACACTTTTATATATTTCTGAAGCAAAAAAAGGTCTCGCGTTTGCTTAAATTTGATTTATTTGCCCTTTAACAAGGGGGATAATTCATGGTCACTTCAATTTTCAAAGTATTTTAAATAGGGTTATGATACCTAAAATTGCTCCAAGAAGCTTTGCGAAAACACTTTTATATATTTCTGAAGCCAAAAAAGGTCTCGCGTTTGCTTAAATTTGATTTATTTGCTCATTTTAAAGGGGCAAATTTCAAGGTCACTTCAATTTTCAAAGTAACTTTTTTTAGGGTTGTGATACATAAAATTGTTCCCAGAAGCTTTGCGAAGTACTTTTACATATTTCTGAAGCAAAAAAAACCTCGAGTTTGCTTAATTTTTATTAAATTGCCCTTTTACAAGGGGGATAATTCATGGTCACTTCAATTTTCAAAGTAATTTAAATCGGGTTGTGATACATAAAATTGCTCCCAAAAGCTTTGCGAAACACTTTTATATATTTCTGAAGCCAAAAAAGGTCTTGCCGTTTGCTTAAATTTGATTTATTTGCTCATTTTAAAGGGGCAAATTTCAAGGTCACTTCAATTTTCAAAGTAACTTTTTTAGGGTTGTGATACATAAAATTGCTCCCAGAAGCTTTGCGAAACACTTTTATATATTTCTGAAGCAAAAAAAAGGTCTCGCGTTTGCTTAAATTTGATTTATTTGCCCTTTAACAAGGGGGATAATTCATGGTCACTTCAATTTTCAAAGTATTTTAAATAGGGGTTATGATACCTAAAATTGCTCCAAGAAGCTTTGCGAAACACTTTTATATATTTCTGAAGCCAAAAAAGGTCTAGCGTTTGCTTAAATTTGATTTATTTCCTCATTTTAAAGGGGCAAATTTCAAGGTCACTTCAATTTTCAAAGTAACTTTTTTAGGGTTGTGATACATAAAATTGTTCCCAGAAGCTTTGCGAAGTAGTTTTATATATTTCTGAAGCAAAAAAAAGGTCTCGCGTTTGCTTAAATTTGATTTATTTGCTCATTTTAAAGGGGCAAATTTCAAGGTCACTTCAATTTTCAAAGTAACCTTTCAAGGGTTGTGATACATAAAATTGTTCCATGAAGCTTTGCGAAGTATTTTTATATATTTCTGAAGCAAAAAAAAAGATCTCGCGTTTGCTTAAATTTGATTTATTTGCTCATTTTAAAGGGGCAAATTTCAAGGTCACTTCAATTTTCAAAGTAACCTTTCAAGGGTTGTGATACATAAAATTGTTCCAAGAAGCTTTGCGAAGTAGTTTTATATATTTCTGAAGCAAAAAAGAGTCTCGCGTTTGCTTAATTTTTATTAAATTGCCCTTTTACAAGGGGGATAATTCATGGTCACTTCAATTTTCGAAGTAATTTAGATAGGGTTGTGATACATAAAATTGCTCCCAGAAGCTTTGCGAAGTATTTTTATATATTTCTGAAGCAAAAAAAGG